>JALPQD010000325.1:1423794-2723876 GCA_023101885.1 Typhlomys cinereus | reverse complement strand
TGGATATGCTAAACCCTAAAGATATGTCTTATTGTGAAAAAACACAAAAACAAGCACCTACCTCAGCTTTTGTGGTAAGACCATGTAAACACCAGATATCCATTCCCTTGGTTTATTGTTACTTCACACATCTTCCTTGCCTTTGACATTTTTCTGATGAAGACTGTGATGGATGGATAGCCTGGTTTTCTCCTAACTGTAAAATCTACTGTTACTCATGCTTTATTAATGTATACCACTCGAGGTCTCCACATGGTCAGATGCTCTTCCTTAGCTAGCCTGCAAGAATATGTCAAGTAAGAGAGAGAGATGTGCAGTACTGACTGAAGACACAACTCTGGTTGCAAATCCTTCATAACCCAGAATGAAATAAATTTTCGATTTTTAATTCATGCAAAGACTTTAAGAATACTTTAAATTATCAATCAAAACAGAATGATTAAGTAAGCAGAGCATAACAGCAAGTATGACAGCAACCTTATCTCCAAGGAATATTGTAAAGAAAAGGTTGAATAAGCATTTTATAATGTCAGGTAGAGTGACCACAGTTAAAACTTATTGTCAGCAATGTTTGTAGAACTGCCACTGTGTGTGGTACAGCCTTGTATTGTATGTTCCAGAAATGAGAAGAAAACAATGTTAGGGAACTTGGATGATAAGAACTAAAAGGTTCTCCCAGCTATCTTTAATGGGACTATCATGTAAGATAACAGAAGCAGCTTACAGAAAACATGTTGTTATTTAATCATGCTAGACGTGGTTTTGTCCAGTTTCTTTAGTCTCCTGGTGAGAGTAGGCAATCCATTGTCTATACAGTAATTTCAATACAACACCCAAAATGTGAGTCAAATTCTGTTTGTGAGATTCAAATATCTTATAGCTTAAATTCTGAATTTTGAACAATGGAGCCCTCAGAGAATAAACAGAAATATCTCAGTGTTTGAAAATGGAAAGAACATATTTATGTATTCCCATGACTAGAGAAATTAACCTCTTAAAAAATGAAGTCCTTTGTTTAAAAAGGACTTTAAAACTTTCAACATGAAGTTTTTTCTCTTATCCTCAGATGTTATAGTAGTAAAACATTTTAAAAATGGAGGTTCTAGTTTTGGATAGAAGGCAATATTAAAACTGGCCAATTTAAATTTTCGTTCTTTGTAGACTGAATGAGTGTTCTTGCAAAAAAAAAAAGTCTGATTTTATTTAAATCTTGAGAATAGCCAAAGATTATTTTTTCTGTTTTTAAATATTATTTTTTTACTCTTTTGCTAGTTATATCTGAAAGTCTACATATAAGTGTAGTACGGGTATTTGTATGTGGTTGTGTAGTTCTTTCTTTGGAACCCATTGTAACAGTTGTACGGTGGTTTCCTCACCAATCAGAAATCCTTGCTTCACTAGGCACCCCAACTCTCTCTTTTTGTCCCCCTAACAAAATTATACAACATTAAACTTGACTCTTGAAAGATGCTGTAGATGCTCAGAATCTCTAGCCAAGATATGAGGAGTGAGGATTAAGACAATTGTCAACAATTAAAAGCAGGACTGGGGAGGTCTTTTCTGGGACAGTTAGCTCCTAGGTAACTTTCTAAGTCTTTGTAAGTCTGGGCTTTGAGTTTAGGGTTTCATCATTTCATTTTATTCATCTGAAATAAGTGAACACATATGTAAATAAAACATCTACACAAATTCTTGTTAAAATAAAAAATATAGCATTCTGAGAAAGAAAAGAGAAGTTGATAAAGGAACGCCACTGCTGTGGGCCTTCTTGAACACGGGAAGGATTTCTTTGTGCTACAAACCTGCTGATGAAAAAAAAAAAAGAGACAGAAGGCTAGGGTTTGCTGAAAACTGGGCTGCGTGTAGCTGACTGAGTGGAGAAAATCCTAGTTCTCTACCTCTAAGCCTCGTTAGCTGTACAGCATGGAGCTATGTGTGTGCAAAACACCTGGGTTTGCTCTCTGCCTGACCTGGCTCCAGCAGTGGGGCACTTTTTTTTTTTTTTTTTTAAAACAAAAAGGAAGCAATATCCAGAAGCTCTCCCTTCTGAGTTGTTATTTAAAAAAAATGATGAGAGGTAAATCAACAATTATTCATTAAATAAAAAGTTAACCTTAACCATCAGAAAAACGCTCCTTGGAACAAGGAGGAAACAAGAATGAGGATAAAGCAATTACCACAAAGGGTAAACCACACCCCCAAACAAATTGTAATCAGTCATGACTCAACAGTACACAATCTAGGTGAGGATTCCAGATGCTACTTAGTCGCAGCCTTTCCAGTGGAATTAGTGTCCATGTTTGGGAGAGAGAAAAACCACACCGCAACTTTCTGAGGAATCTCAGTGATTTCCTCCCATCCCCCAGCAACTCTTATGTCTTTCTGTTAAACCTCAGTTAATAGAAAGTTGTCTTGCTGTCTAAATATCACACCTGCAGCCGCCTCCCCTCGGGAATCATTCCATTCATCCGTGAGCACTACCCACATACATCAAAAGTTTCCACTTTCTCCAGTTCTTTGTAACACCAGAGTCCCTCCCCTCTCCCCAGGGACCTTGCAGCTATCCCGGGAATCTTTCACTTTTTGTCCTTTCCCGACCCTTCTGGACCACATGTTTTTTTCTCATTCAGGCCATCTGCTCTCAAGGAAGGTAAAACTTCTGTTAGGAAAACAATCGGAGTCCCTGGCAGCTCAGCGCTTTTGTGAAACACCCTTTCAGCCACAGCCTACGAGGACACTCATTGTGCAAATCGCGATTCAAATTATGATAGTAGTTTAAAAATAGTTTGTAATTGATACGTTTCTGGCCACGGCCTCCCCCTTCGCTCTGCCAGTGGTACAATCTTCTTGTTCTTGACAGAAGTCTTTCTAAAGACCTGCTCAAGCCTCACTGAGCAGCTGCAAGTTAGGTCATTTTCCCAGGAGTTTTACATGTGGAAAACTGGGCATTAGTGCGGCCTCCGAAAGGACACCATCTGGCCCTAGTGAAAAAAAGGATCGTGACACTTCCTGTGGTACCAACAGACCCTGATGAACCAGAAAGGAATTCAGCCCTGGACTGTGATCCAATAGAGACCGGCCGCAGTCACCTCCGTGACAGCCACGGCCATTCATCTTAGCAGTTATCTCATAGCACAATGGACTTTTGTGCCATGCTGTTGACCGAAGGCGGAGTAAAATCCATTTTGATTTTTGTGTTCAGTCTCAGTGTCTGCCCTCTTTACTGGAACACATACCACATCAGGAGAGAGTGAGCTGCCACAAAGAATAGGTCTTTCAGCTCCCATTCACGCTTCTCAGTTTCCCTCCCACTGTACACAGGACACAAGAATAAATGCTAGACTCCTCAGACATACCAACAAAGACTTTTTCCCCTGACTTGAAGAGCAATCTTTCCCACTTACAAAAAAAAATCAACTATTCAAATCAACAACGTCCTTCTTTGTTTGTTTTTGGGGGAGAAAATGAAGATTTAAGTAGTTAAGGAAATCTTTCCTAGTTATGCTCTGATCCACTGGCGTAGTCCCTGTGTTGAAAGGTTCTGTTAAAAAGTACAGCAACAACTTTGGTACCAAATCATTTTTTTCCCACGAATAGAATATCCAACAAAAGTCATAGAAAGTTTTTGCTGTGGCATTCACATTTATAGTTTTTTTAAAATGATTTTCAAAATCTTTGGATTTCTTGAGAATTGTGAGGAACTGGGACCTTTAATTGAAAGAAAAAAATTGTTTCTTATTTTTTAAAACTTTGCTTTGACCAGTTGTATCCCTAAAACAAGCAACAAAAAAAAACTCTTAACTAATTTGTTATTAGTATCTATGTGCATATACTTTTCACATATGAAATATTATTTACAGTGGACAATTGGAAACTGATACAGGACAGCTCAAAAATGCACTGTTGCCATTCAGGATAAACAGGGGCTTTTGAAGGCCTCTATGTTCCTCACAGCATGGTGGGGAGGGGCTGATTGGGAGGGGAAAGAGCTTTCTTAGTTTTTTTAGGTTTGAGCGCTCTCTTCAATTCTAACCATACGCATCTTCATTATACGCCCTCTTTTTTTTTTTTTTTTTTTTAAATACTTGCAGCCTTTAGCTATTAAACCTCATTTTCTGCCACTGGGGGCATCACTGATCCAATCCTCCTTCACTGTTGGAACCTTCAGCAGAAAGCCAGATTGCCATGCAAAGGGACTTTGATGTTAAAAAAATATGATTATGGCCCACTGCTCATGTAAGGTAGAGGGAAGGAAAGGCCTTTCCCCCAAATGCATCTTCTGTTTTGATTTGGAAGAATGTAATTAGCTCACATAGAATGAGTTGAATTTAGTGAAGGGAAATATTTCTCTCATGGAAATGATGGTACCCTATTTTGGGAAGACATGGCCAACCCTCATTGATTAACTAACATGTGAGCCTAAAGTATAATTACCAGTATTCTCTTTTAATGTGAATTTGTCACCACTGGTGTTAGTCACAAACAACAATCATTATTTCTAGTCACAGTGAATTGTCCCTGGATTCCATCTAACAGCATAATGGAATCATAAGCTCCCATTTTTTGAATATTAGGCTGTCATAAAATCTTGAAAAGTGCCTGCAAGGAGCTGACTGATTAGACATGAGCAGGAGAAGAGAGGGAGGGATGGAGGTGAGGGAGGCAAGGAAGGAAGGAGGGAAGGAGGGAGAAAACCTTTTGCTGAGAAAGGCTGAAAACAAGATATGAAATAGCTAGTGTAATTCTAAAGAGTTGCCCTGCTAGGCGTTACAGTCACAGGTGACAGGATGCTTCCCATGACTTAATAAAAAAAGACATTAGAGGTTCTTGAACCGAGGACCAGCAGTAAGGTCCACAGATGCCAGGGCCTGCTGCAGACAAAAGAACAAGGACATGGAGCTCAGAGCATGGGCTGCAGGCATTTGGAAGCTGCTTTTGAGGAGGTAGCAGAAGTAATTTTCAAAACAGAAGGAAGAGGAAAAGCAAGAGGAGGATCAACCCCAGGAGGGGAAGGAGGGAGCCCAGGTCTCTTCAGTGCTGAACATGAAAACACTTTATCACCAAATCCAGTCTATGCCATGTGTGAATGTTCAGTTATTTGGGACACATATCCATTGTTTCATTCAGGATCACTAGTGTTCTCTGTAAGGGTAATAGGTTTTCTTGGGGAGGGGGAGCGGGTTGGAGGGGGGGGAGGGATGGTGAGGAGAGGAAGAGGGACGGGAAGAGATAGAGGGTAGCGTATAGAAGAAGAAAGACAGAAAGAACGAAGAAGGAAGAAGAAAGAAGGAGAAGATGTAGAGGGGGGAGAAGAGGGAGGGTGAGGGAGAGTGTAGGGAGGGAGGGAGGGAGGGCGGGATGGAGGGAGGGAGACGGAAGTAGGCAGGATGAAGGGGGGGGAGGGAGGGAGGGAGGGAGGGCGGAGGGGAGAGGGCGGAGAGTGAGGGGGAGTGAGTGAGTAGGAGAGGAATGCTAGGGGAGGAGGTATGAGGATGGGGTGAGGGCTCTTGCGGTTCGGGAGGGCGGGGCTTTAAGGATGTCTGTTAGATCTTTCGTTCTTGTCTGTTCTTTTCCGTAGTCTATTCCTTCCTTCCTTCCTTTCTTTCCTTCCTTCCTTCCTTCCTTCCTCCTTCTTCCTTTCTTTCTTTCTTTCTTTCTTTCTTTCTTTCTTTCTTTCTTTCTTTCTCTCTCTATTTCTTTCCAACAAAAGAATAATTGAAAGATCATAAAATAATAAATTTTACCTATTATCTTTTCTGATACTTTCTTAGCATTGATTTTGCAGCATTAACATACTTTGCCTGGTATTAAATGATTTTAAAGGATTACAATGTTAATTAAAAATTACAAATGACATCTTTGTTGCTGTGAAGGCTTGCAAGCTTTAACTGAAAGCTTGTGCAGAATCTAGCTGCCCCCCCATATCACTGAAGAAGCTCTGTATGGAGGCAGCAGTTCCTTAGGAAGAAAATGACAGAATCAGAAACAATTTGCTCCTTTAAGGATCTGAGAATGCTTGTGTCGGAACCTCACAAAAGCGATGTTATGTCCTTGAACATTCTAAAGATCATTGTTAATAGGATCAATTTTTCTGTGTTATTCAGCTGAATCATTCCTGAACCTAAATAACTTGGGGTGGGGGTGGTGGGAAGCAAATTCCATGTGGCCGGTTCAGTTGCAATAATCTCCTTTCTCCTTCCTGATGAAGCCACACATGAGAGCACTCTAGTGTCTTTTCATCATTACTTGTCACCCCTTTGTGCAGAGCAACTTATACCCACAGCCATTCCACCAATTAAAATGAAAAGGAATCAAACAGTATTTTTACTGAATACTCAGTGACACCAAGTACCATCCACCCTATTGAGTGCCAGGAATCTAATGCCATTAAAACCCTGTGAGCATTTGGTGAAAAAAAAGAAAGCAACAAATTTGTTACATGTAGAACATAGAGAATGATTCAAAAAGATAAAATCGCTTAATGCTTTGGTAGCATCTAGATTGCCTGTTTCAGGCTCTCCCAATAATGGGAAAGAGAATGGAGCTAGTGAAGGAAGTTCAAATTTACTTGCAAAAATGGAGAACATTGAATTCTGGTCAACAGAGTCAAAGAATAAAGTTAACCTAACAAGGATAAATCTATCTTGTTTCTGTTAAAGCAAATCTGAAAGTTTAAGGGGGCATTTTATTAGGCTGATTTGGATTGTTTAAATATCAATATTTCTCTAAAATCTTAATGTGTCACATTTCCAAAGAGGGAGATTTTAATCAGCTCCAACCATATGCATAGAAACTGAGTAAACTAAAAGAGATAGTAAACCAGCTTTCCCAAGGCCACAGATAAAAGTACTTAGAATTGAAATACTAAAGTATTGTGGTTGATCTTGTGTGTTAATTCAGGATCATAAGCTCTAGAAAATGATGGCCCCTTTGGTGGGCCATCCTTCTGTGTGTGAAATCCTTTCATATGATTTCCACCTGACTGTTCTAAACTCCCAGTTTTGAATGCATGCATTTGTTCTTGCATTCTGGATTCAGCTTTAAAAAATAATAAAGTTCTCTAAGATACTGAAAATGTACTGTGCCAAGTATGCTACTACAAACTGCCAATACATGTTTGTCCTGCTCCTTGACGTTTTGAGGGGAAAATGATGCTTAGATTAGCATTTAAGTTAGTGTGCTTGCAAAATGTTGAGACTATCAATGACTTCCAGAAAGTGTCTTAAGAACTAAAGAAAAAGAGGGTGCCGATGAGCAAAGAAATAAAAAAGGATTTGAAATGGCAAGAATGATTAAAATGTAGTAGGTTCTTTATATAAGAGCATATATATATATATATATATATATTATATATATATATATATGAAAATCTAGAACATTCTTCAGACTCACAATGCAATTTTGTTGGTGAGTAACAAAGCTTTTGTTGGGCTCTGTTCTGGACTGGAGTCAGGATTCCTGAATAACGGGTTTTGCTTTTTAAGCAGCGATAGCGCTGAAGAATTGTCAGCAGTGGAGGACAGTCTTTGGTTGATTTTGCCATAATCACAGACTGTGGTCAGTTGTCTGAGGGCAGTTGTGGGCACATGGTGTAGTTCAATTTTTCACATAGAATGATCTGTAATTCCAGTGAGCATGATAGCATAGCTTGGAAATCTAGCGATCTGAGTTAACAGGCTATCCATCCATCACAGTCTTCATCAGAAAAATGTCAAAGGCAAGGAAGATGTGTGAAGTAACAATAAACCAAGGGAATGGATATCTGGTGTTTACATGGTCTTACCACAAAAGCTGAGGTAGGTGCTTGTTTTTGTGTTTTTTCACAATAAGACATATCTTTAGGGTTTAGCATATCCACATTCTACAGTTAGTAAAAATTGAAACTGAAATGAAAATATGGTTCTGAGGCTTAAATTCCTTTTGATATCTGTTGTTCTCTATGATTTTTTCTGTGAGGTGCTAAAAATCCTGCCCAATTGACTCTATTAATGAAGAAAAGAGAAGAAGACAGGAGGACAAGAGAGAGAAGAAAAGACAGGATGGAAGGGGAAAAAAGGGGAGAGGAGAAGAGAAGAATGACAAAGAGCAGATAGAGATAAAAGAGAAAGAAACTTTAGTGCTTTGACGCAAAATTTTAAATTTGTGTTTTTTAGCTTCAGTGCAGTTTTACACTTCTTGTTTTTTTTTTTTTTTTTTTTTTGATATGTGTGCTGTGTGTCTGTGTTCATCTGTAAACAAGCGTATATATACAGGTGTGAGCACATGAGCATGGAAGCCAGAGGACAATCCTCAGGAGCAATCCAGCCAAAACCAGGCCCTGACACACTAATATTCAATGGCTTTAATTAACAAGAACAAAAGTTTGTATGAACAGTCTCAAATAGGATAAACATTATTATGTAATATTAAAAATGTCCTATGAGAATTAGGAGGCAGAGACCCAAAAATCTCCAGAAGCAACTGCAGTGAAAAAGCCAATCATAAACAAGTTGGAAAAAGAAGGCCTGAGTTCAGATCCCAGATCCCATGTATAGACACCAGGCGGAAGTGGGGGCGGCCTGCACTTCTGGTCCTGGTAGGACGGAGACTGTGAATCCTGGGGCAGAAGGAGGTGGAGGCGTCCATGGTGGTTCGCGAATTCGTCCGTGGTTTTACACATACACAGACACGCACACACATACACAGACACACACACACGTGCGCGCACATACACATGCACATGCGCATAGTTGAATAAATAATAATACAAAATAAAAAAGAAGGAACATTATTCCAACATGAACATGTTTTTCACTCACTTTGATACGTTTTGTGAAACAGATTACAAATTCATTGTCAATGCTATTATTTTTAAATTCTATACTACTTTGGATTCACCATTATTGCTTTTAATTAATTATCAATTCTAAGTCTTACACTGAGTATTTACTGTGCATAAGATCTCGAACCTAGCACCACGGCAGTAGAATCAACGTTTTTACAGAAATGAATCCTGGGCTTCTTTGTTCTTTTTTTTCTGGTTATTTAATTTCCATATTTCTTTATATATGTTGAATGCATGTATGTGTGTATATGCATTTGTCTGTGTGTGGACACAAGCATGTGAGTATACATACATGTGGAGACTCGAGTGATATCAGGAGTTATCTTCAATCATTCATCCACCTTTACTGTTTTGAGCCCAGAATTAAGCCCAGGGCATGCCATTAGGGATAGCCAGTTTGCTCTTTGGATTCTTAGGATTCCCCTTCCAGGGCCAGAATTACAAGCTGACTGCCAGCACTTTACCTGGGGAAGTCTCAGTGATGGTCTTTTTGTTTGCCACGTAAGAGTATTGTATGGATTGAAGAATTAAATAGCAAAAACCATTCAACTATCATTATTATTTGTTTCAGCTCAGATCTTATCTCAAATAGATTGCTAAAAAGTTTTTTTGTTGGATACAATAATTTATTTGAACTTATAGACATTTTAGTAAACTTCCTTGTAAAAGAGAAACATGTTTCTTCCACCCAGGGTATTTTTGAAACAGCTGGTCCATGAGAACATAAAGTTAATCAAGCATTTTGTAAAGTAGGACCAACAGTCTTGATTGGTCTAACTCCAATATTTTAATCAGATATTCTCCACATTTTTCTTGTTATGAGAAAATAGAAATATTTTTCTCTAGGTAATTTGTTAAATTTCTATGTAATTTGCTGTTTGACAAGATTAGAAAAAAACTTAGCTTTAATCATGACTGTTAAAAGATGGGGAAGCTTACATCCAATAAACTTGGCTAACAATAATGAGTAAGGTTGAGAGAATTGAGATTTTTCCTTTACCTTTAAACAATAATACTGGTAAAGAAAATATTATCTTCAAAAGCAGGCAGAGTATTGAAGTAATGAAGATTCCTCATGCATTCTGCTTCCTCACAAATGAAGAAGAGATAAAAAGCACTTAAATTAGGGGGCTGGAGAGGTGGCTCAGGGGTTAAGCCTCGGCCTTGCAGGCAGAAGGTCCTAAGTTCGGATCCTAGACCCCATGTATAGATGCCACCCGGAAGCAAGGGCGGCCTGCGTTTCTGGTCCTGGTAGGGCGGAGCCTGTGAATCCTGGGGCAGAGTTAACAAGGAGGAGGTGGAGGCATCCATGGAGCTTCCCGAATTCACCAGTGATTCTACGCACACACACACACACACACACACACACACACACACACGCACAATTGAATAAATAATAAAAAAAATTTAAAAAGCACTTGACCTAGAATTTCAAGACAGAAAAATGTAAGAATAAGATATATTTTCCTAAAGGGTAATGAGATACTGGAACAGACTACGCAAAAAGAGATTTTAAAGTTTATATTAGTTAACATGCTGATCCACCTGGGAACACAGACAAAAAAAGACAAACAAAATTCAACCAAATAATAATGTAATAAGCAGTTGTTTATCAGTATATTTTTTCTTGATAAGTTCTCAACATGTGTTTATTTCACATGAATGATATCTACTGGTCTTGTGTTCTCTGATATGTATTAGTATTGTTGACAATCTGGTCAAGACATTGTTCATGGTTGGCTAATGATACAAAATTTGATCATAAATGTTTATCTTCCTTATTCCTTCTTGTATGTGAAGATTCCTTCCATGTGGATATAATTTCCATTCACCCCTATAAGTAATTGTGATATCCACCCTATTCCCAAAGTCCCCAAGCCAAGGCTTCTGTGTTTCAAAAGGGTCATGTCTTTTCATATTCTCCCATTATTTCTGGATCACGTGATTCCAAAGATGGCCTAAACTGGCAGTGGTACTATTCAGCCTTTTCAACAATGATCCAACAAGAAAAATGGCCTTTCAACAAAGCAGAAACCACTGTGTGTATGTCAGGCACCAACATCTTGATTTGGACGGGAAACTTATTGAAAGAACTAGAAAAGAAAGAAAAATAGGTAAAGTAACTAGAGACAAAAAAGGCATAAAAAGTTTTTACTTGAAGCTTAAGAAACCGCTACTGTCTCTGTGGTGGTGGGTGTAAGCCCACACTCAGTGCTGAATTACTAGGAGAAATAGCCTTTGAGGGTGCAATCCCGTGGGAATTTTGCAACTGGCAGTTTAAATGACCATGAACCTCCAGTTACTGCTGCTGTTGGTGGCTTTGAAATCTACTCCCTTCACATCACCCAGGATGATGACTGACATAAACCAACAAGATGGAAAGATAGCTTTTCCCTTCTGCTTGCCTTCTTATTTCCTGCAGTTCACCACACTGGCAAGTACATAAATGTAATTTAAATCAAACAAACAAACCAAAAAGATAACACTTTGCTGACTTCCAACCCTGAAAGCATAAAAGATGGCACCAGATTGTTAAGTGTAGTCACAACAGTACACATGTCTAGCACAGTGTCCATCATCTACTTGTGTCCAGAGGTATGAATCAAATAAATGATGGTGGAAGAAATGAACTTAGACATTAACAAATTCTATCCTTGCTTTTCTTAGTTACATTCTTTCTGTTTTCCCCAAAAGAAATTTCTTATTAAATAGCTATACAATCAGAAAATCAAGATGAAGATAACATAAGATTAGGGCAGTAACATGTCCAAATCAAAAACTACAATTTTTCTCTAAAGAAAAGTTGCACAATAAACTACAGGACACTCAGATTCGAACACTAGGTGGGGCTTCCTTATATTGATATATAATTATTATACTATTCTGTATTATAGTATTATGGTTTTATAAAATTAAAATTAAATTGTACATCTACATGTTGCTCTCTGAGGACATGGTATTTATTTCCTTTGTTCCATTTTTTGCTATTTAATATCACAAGACGGTATGTAGAACATGGAAAAATTATTATTGAATAATCTTATATTACTAGATTGAAGTTTCTTATTTGATTCTAAGGTCTTAATATTTTAATATCTCCAGAAGAAGAAAAAATAAATAGCATAATGATTCACTCTTAATGATACTTTATATTTACAAATGATTTCCCTTAGAGTTCATCGAGGACAATTGTATGTGTCTAATTATTACTGTAATTGAAGTTTTATAAAAATGACTCATAACATTTAATTAATTGGTGATCATTTGTGAAGACACACAGTTAACTGTATTTTCCTTTACTTTCATCAACTTTCTGCTGCCCATTGTCTCAAACACTAAGATGAAATCTTGTTTAGCATAAACGTAATGAGTCATCTTAACCAAAAAGAAATTTTAAAAACCAAACTGAATTTTAAAGGAAAGAAAAGGAATTTTATTTGCTTGGCCCTAAAAAGTAACAACTTGAGGGTGTATTAGTTGATCATTTGTATACTTGGAAGCTTGGTCATCTTCATAGTCCATAAGCATTGCACTATGTGTTCAGCATGAAATAGAGGTAAGATATTGTGTAGCTGTGAACATGCAGTCTAAGAAGAAGTTAATATTTCTTGGTTGAAAGCTGAAACATTGAAACCTTCCACTACATGTTGCTTAAGAGATATAAACTAGGCACTGTTGCCTAGAATTACATTTAATCTCCTTAAAGGAATCCATCTCCATAATTTCATTCACATCTTGACTACACTTGTACGCCAAGAATTAGGCACTGTTTAAAGAATGCATATAGCATACATAGAGTTTATAGAACTATATGTACATACATACATGCAATGTAATAAGCATATAAATACATATAAGTATATGTAGATAAATATATATAAGTATACAAACACACTCATTACTCAAGTGCTTCAGAAATAGTATTACTATCCATTTTAGAGACCATCTGTATTGATGATAGACTTATTATACCTTTAATTATTACAAGCCAAACAGTAAAATTTTCCCCATATATATCAGGGAATTTGTATGATGAATCCCTGACATTTTAAGGATACTGATATTGAAAATTAGAGCTGTCATAAATACCTACAGAATAACCTGCTATTCTTCCACTAATAACATATGTCAGAGACTTTGTCTCTTATTAATAAAAATGATCACATGTAGTGATTTGTTATGCATATTTCATAGTGATTATTATATATTATAGATAATTTGCTAAACTACAAAAGTTTTTATCACCTCCCAAACTTTGAAAGAGAATACATCTTAGGCTTGGCCAGTCTCCTATTTGAACAAAAAGCATTCTAAACTAAGCCAAGTGAAAAAGTGTATCCAGAAAAGTTGCCCTACTATAGTACAAAAAAGTTTGATTTTTTAATGGCCTATGTGCAATTAAACAAACTTCTCCATTTAATACTTTTCTTCCTTACATAATCATTTCATGTCCATCTGAGTCTATCAGGATAAGCGATTGGTTTAAAATTTTATGAGGTGCTTTCACACCATTTTCTTATTGAGCTAAGTCAGTATTTTTTTTTTGCTCATTTCCTAGGTAGATTGTGTCTGGTCTGTGGGTAAACACAGAGGAGTTTCTCCCTCTTCCCAGGGTTTATAATGAGAATATTCTCTCTGATCAGGTGCATGCACCCTGCTGTCATTTGCAGCCTGACCAATAGGTCAGGGGTGATGTGAGATGGCTCAGGGATGCATACAAATCACATCCTCTTGTCTGTCTGTTTTGTTGACTGGTTCTCCTCAGGGTCACAGCTATCTTAAGTAGCAGCCTGAAGGATAAAGTGTGCCCTGTCTGAGCTGTAAAACTTTGACTGTGGACCAATTGTATCTGACATCCAGCAGCATGAGGTTTGGTTTAGCCTTTGGATCCAGAACAAATCACTGGCTATCAATGGCTGATAGTGACATGCAGTTTACTGCATCTCTCCTTCTTCCTGACAGCTCAACATAGTGGAGGGATGGATTACTTTTAACTAGGGGAATTTAGGTTTTAAAATATACTCTTGTGATTATTTTTTATGAACATAAAACTATGAAATTTCAATTTATTTGAAAAATGAAACCCTGTAAGACTTGAGTTTCAACATGCAGCATCTAGACCAAAAAAGTACATGCACTGTACATTTCATCAAGCATTTAGGAATGTATAAAGTTGTTACATGTGTTAATGACATCTTGTCATACTGATTCAATGTGCATAAATGTATCAGATTTTGTTTCTTTAATTGAAATGAGCTTTTAGTCATGGAACATGTTTAATATTAGAAATTAATGATTTCCCAGTGTCACTCCCACACTTTCAAGCTTGTTAGTATCAGATCAAGTTTTTCTTTTTTTGCCCCACTATTCATGAAATGTTTCTATAATTTCATTGAAAACATTTGAGTTGCCCTTTTCTCAGCCCATGAAGATACCATATCAGTAATTGTCAGGTACCTGCTACCTATCTAGGGAAGTAGATAAATTATAAACATAAAACTACAAAAAAATCCAAAATACTCTATTATGGATCTTAAAGAAGTAGTACTCATTTCCAACTAGCCCTTACAGAAATAGAAAGGTTTTGGAACATGGGAATGGAGCTGAACTAGAGAGGTCATCCTAGCACAAAATAAAGTAAAGAAGTATCAGGAAACAGCACAGCTTAGGCACCAAGGTCAAGTATCAGATGGGTTACAGAAAAAGCATTGTGGCATTAATTGGTAGAGTTGAGATGTTGGCAGGAGGAATTGGAGATTAGGAGACTAAGTCAGCTAAATTGCAAGTGCTCAACTACAGTTCTTGCAACCATGATAAAAAAGACAATTTAAAGAAACATTTCAGAGAAAAGTGAATGGAATCTTTATTTTGTTGGGGAAACAAAATCTTCTCAGGAATACTTTTCCTCACATAACACACACACACACACACATACATTGGGTCCTTTGGTGTCATTCAAGACTTCAATTAATCGGTGAGCAAAGATCTATTATAATCCTTACAACATTGACTTTATTTCTTTTTATAAATTTATCTTATTGAGAGAGAGAGAGAGAGAGAGAGAGAGAACAGCAGCTCATGTGGCATGGAATACATCCCACTATGTACATGTGAAGGTCAGGTCAGAAAATGACTTTCAGAGGTTGGTTATCTCATCATGTGTGCTCCAAGCTCTAAGTCAGGTTGCCAGGTAAGCATACAGGTATCCATTTGCTAAACCATCTCATCTTCCCAACGCTGACTTTTCTAAACACATAGCTTTTAAACTGAATTCCCTCACAAAACACATTGAACATCATTTGTCTTCATGCCTGGAACAATATAAAAAATATCAATTAAATGATTGAATTAACAAAATAATTGTTTTTCTCTGTTCCACTTATGAATGAAGGCATTAAGTTTTTAAGTATATTTATTACTTAGTTATGCAGGGGTTGTCGCACAGTATACATATGAAAGTCAGAAGACAACTTTTGAGACTCACTTCCTCCCCTTCCAACATGTGTGTTTCAGGGATCAAACTTAGACCACCAGTCTTGATGGTATGTACTTTAGCTGCCAAAATATCTCCCTAGCCCAGAATTATGATATTTTTTAATATGAAAAAATTGAGAAAAAGAAAAACTTTCAAGGACAATGAATTCAGTTATAGACTTTTCCATTCAGGTCAAGACCTTACAGAAAAGCATTCTGAGCATTCCAGGCAAATTTCTGAGTCAGGATTTTGGACTATTTACAAAATCAATTATGTAATCATGATACTTCAGTGGCCTGTTACTCTAAGCTGTCTAGCACTATCTCTGTGTCCATTGACATTGTAAGTTTTCAATTGATATTTACACTGAATTTACATTACAATGCCAACTGCATGAGAAGAGTGAGTTAAGATTAATATTTTCAAGTCTCTAAACCTTCTGCTTCAAAGCAGAAATAAAGAGAAAAGCATTTAACCTTCAAAGTACTACATTGGAAGGAGTACAACTCAAGTCCAAAGAGTATGAACTTAGTTTAAACAGTAGTTTCCAACCTTCTGTGTCAGTGAGAATTCTGATTCTTATATATTTAGCAACTGCTCCCAAACACTTTTGAGTATGTATGCTACATGCAAGAACATATTTTATAAAGAATGCTAATAAGAAATACTAGACATGTATATTCAGAATAGGTTCATGAAGTGTGTTGTTAAGTACAGTTTGTATCTAGAGTTTTGTCAGTTCAGGTATGAGAGTTCTAGTAAATAGACTTGCAAAGTTGTGAAAGATGCTAAAGTCATGCTATCATCCTCATAGTCTAGAAAGTATGATAGTCATGTTTACACAGAGGTCATTTGTCAGTTCTGAGACTGTAAATACACTGAGGGGAATTATAATATACTGAATAAATTCATTAAGTTACCTTGCTTTCTGTTTTTACACTGTGAAGTCCAAGCTAAAGGCACAAAGGATGGCTCAGATAACCTTCCTACGGAGGGACCTTGAGCCACCAGTTGACATCCAGGCTCTGGGACTTAGGTCCCATCGACTATTGGCAGGATCTTCCCACATCAGTTAGATAATCTTCCACAGGCTTGCCATAAGTACCAGTTCCTTCATTTTTGTGTTCAAAACCTCAGTTTTCAATTGTCAAGTTAACACGCAATCTAACTGGAACAACCTATGAATAAATTCATCAATAAAATAGCCTCTTTGTAAATTATCCAGGAAAGAAAAGCATGTTTTTGGAAGAATCCCAGAGAAAGTTTTAACAACTATATTCTAAGTCAAATAGATGAACAACTCAGTTAATCACTTAGAAAGAATATTTTTAAACATTGAAAATAAAACAAGTTATTGTTAGATAATTAAATTAGAAGGCATAATATTAAATGAAATTTAACATCATTAGGTATGTTCGTTTTCATCTTTGTATTGATGGAAATTTTTTGATTCTTGAATGTTCCAGATATTGTTAGTGCTTTGTTCTCTCTATTCCCTTTACTTCCTTTGATATTTCAGCCAGTCTCATAACTTTATATCATCTGGACATTTCCATTTCTAGATGGTATTAAAAAAGTCTGCAGAAAACTGACATTCCTACCAAGAACAACTATGAAAACCAAATAAACTCAGAGATAATCTGTTTGACTCCAGAGGAACTTTTCTAAGGAGGCAAGAACTTGAAGGCGCTTAAAAGATGCAAGAAATAAGAACTTTGTAGATGTGATTAACTTCTTAGGTCATTTTCTTTGGTCAACTCTCAAATCTGAGCATCAATGTCTCAGTTATTCATTCTGCTGTTGTGAGACAACACTCAGACTCTAAGCAACTCTGGCAAGTAAGGACTGTCCCTCTCTCAGGCATTACATAGAGATGGTGTGGCCAGTTCCCTCAGCCCTGGTGTTGGTTCATGCTCTCCCATCAAGCTGGACTACAGACTATAAGCAGACTATCTTTAAAAAGTAAGCTCCTTGTCCCCTTAAGCCGCTTGGAGGTCATTTATCAGCAACCATGCAGGCAACTGCAACACAAACAATGGTAAGAAGCAGAAGCCTTAAAGCATGCTCTTTGTAGAAACAGGAGCCTGTCTCTAGGAAGCAATGCCATCTACCTGGATCCCTCTGAGTTTGATCTGCAGTCTCACCTCTTTAATGAGGTAGATAAACCATACTTTAAATGGAAAAGGTGCTAAATAAGACTTCAGATCTTGGTACTCAAAATTCTGTCCTTTCCTAGACACCCCATTTCAGCAAATACCATTTCTGTCCTTACAGTTGTTCAAACCAAAAGTTCTTGGCTCTCCTTTTACAATTTCCTTGGCCACAGCCACAACTGTTTCTTGCTCTTCTCTTTTTTTTTTCACATAAGCTAGAATAAGCCACTTGGTGAAGAACCACATTGTGTAACTCCTGGGCTCAAACACTTCCAGTGATTTACTGTATAAATTAAGAGCTCTGTTATGATGCAGTGACAATAGAGCCAAAATATCAGTGACCTCAAACAACCTCTATGCTACTATTTATAGCACTTTCCCTGTGCAGATCAGAAAAGCAAGTTGAACTGTGTCATTTCACCTTGAACACTTCTGGATCCAGGTGGCTGTATGAATCACCAACTGTAACATCAGTTACAATCTAAAGGGCAAGAAAAGTAAGACCAACAACATGTGAACTCTGCAGTGGCAATGAATGGCACTTGGCAGTAATCTCTAAGCCAGAATCACACAATCCAAAGCCTCTGTGTTTGTAGCATCTGCTTCATTCCTTCAGAGTCCCCTTATCTGTCTCCATGTTCCATATTACCCTTCCTGTCCCATTATTCACTCTTCTCTGTCTCTATCTTTGAAGTGTTCCTCAAACACACCATGCAGGCTCTTGCATGAAGCTTGGTCTCGGCTCCAAAGTCACCTTTTCAAAAGACTTTATCATGCTGTCTCCTTTTTTGTTTCATCTTTAAACATCGTACCTTGTCACTTTCCATCCAACAGCTTTTATTTTATTTCCCTGTAGAACATGTCATCAAGGAATGCTATATATCTCACTTTTAAAAAATTTTATTCTAAACTGGGGAGATGATACAGGGGTTAAAGCCTTTGCCTCACAAGCAAAGGACTTGAATTCAAATCCTTAGATCCCATGTAAAAATTCCAGGCAGATATGATGGCAGCCTGCAATTCAGACCTTGGAAGGCAAGCTTGGGAAACTTCAAGGCAAAGCAAAAGGAGGTAGAACAATCTAGAATGGTTCCTAATGTCAAACTTGGACCTCCACAGGCTCACACCTCAAGTGCCCTCTGATACAAATACACACACACACACACACACACACACACACACACACACACACAATTTGCCAGGCTATTCTGACCTTATGAGTAGTTAATGACTTGTTTCATCATTTCATTATTACACAAAGCTTATTTTTCAGCAATATAAAACTAGACTGAAATATATGTGACATTAAGCAGTTAGTGTAAACGGGATCAGTGGTTTATAGTCTACATAGGCCACAACTTTATATGCAAATGAACAAATACGAAGTTAAACAAAATATTCCTTCTTGAATCTAATGGGAAATTAAATGACTTTAAGAAGAGGCTGCATGGGGAAGGACAGATGTCTCTTCTAGTCCCTTCATGCCTAGGATTCAGTGCTCCTACACGATGTGAACATAAGGACCATGGACAGCGTCTTGGGTTTTCATGTGAATACGTGTTTCTATAATAGGAGCAAATACCAGATTCTTAAAAATGTATTATAGGCAATGCCATTTGATGTTCTCTCCATTACTAATAAATTAAAATTTAATTATTATTAAAATCTTTCACAAATTCACAGAGGATCTTGAAGTACTAACATACCACTTTCTTTCCAGAAGGGATATCAAAACACATTTACATGTTCCCCTATATCATTATGATCAAACAATAACTTTTAGAATAATATTATTTAATTTGAGCCAAAAGAAAATCTAAATCAGTGTTTTCTACATTGATTTAGGAGTGAGCAGGATAGAAAGTCACACATCATTTCCTTTCTACTTTACCACCATCTCATTGTAGTAACAGTTTTATTCCTCTAGTAAAATGATTTCAGATCACTTCACTTCAGAATGTGTGTTTATTGCACTGTTGCTGACTGTTCTTACGATTTAGTCTCCTGATCTTGAGTTAAACAAAAAAAGTACACTTGTTCTGAAGTTACAGATCAGGCATTCTAATCACAAGTCTTGGACAGGGAAGCTGGTGTTTGACAATCTTTAGTGCAGAGCTGGTAGTGTTTGCTTGAGAGCATGTTAGCATTAATGTATTTGTCCTCACATTTAATTCAAAGCATCTTTCACAGACACCATTAATGGTATTTTGCTAGCACTTTCAAATGACTTCTAATGTAATTTAAATCAATTCAATTTAACAGCCATTTATTGTGCAAAGATCTACACTTTGTGTGTCTTAGGTGACACAAAGGCATAGTCTGTATCCTGAAGGATATTTTGACCCATGGAGGAAAACCAATGTGAACACCTCTCACATGACACAAAGAAGAGTTTAAAAAATGCTGGCATAGTTCCATAGGAGCAAAAAGGAGATGGATGCATTCACACTGAAAATAAAGTAAAGTAGGAAAAGATTTTGAATAACTGATGAAAATCTTAAAGAAAAATGGGATTCAGTAGTCACAATCAGTGAGCACAAAAGAATAAGTTACAAGGAAATTTGAGATGTGGAATGGAGACATAAACAGAGCGACATGAACTATGTAGATGTACTTAGGTAAAAGCATGACTATCACAGGAGAAATAACTGACAAGGTTAGCAACACTAACAAAACATGCAACAACTATGCCAAAAGAAACCTCACTATGATGTATATGTGGGGAATGTGCTTAAGAATCCATTATAATGGGAAACAGTTTATTCTCAAAAAAAAAGAAAGAAAAATTTTCCTCTTCATCCTGTTATTGGTAGTTCTGAATGTTAGATGCTTTTTCCCAATAATCAAAAGGTACCTAAGTATATGATTTCAAGTGGAAAATTAGAGAACAGAAAACAAGTATTAGCAGTTTTTCTATTTTAATTTGTGTGTCAATATTTAAGGTAAATGTGGGATGCCAACCCTTAATGTAACTCAAAATGTCTCAGCAAGAAGGTTTCAGCAGTTCAACTTTGTAACAATTATAAATAAGCATGTAAAATTTTTCTGGACAATGCCTAGCATTTGGATTTTTAAAAATAATTTCTTATTAACAACTAAATAGTGTTTGTATCATTTTTATCATACAATACCAACTTATTTTACTTTTCTAACTTAATTGTCCTTGTTACAAGTACATGATTTTTAGATGTTTGATTAACTAATTAATTAATTTGGGGTGTGTGTGTGTGTGTGTGTGTGTGTGTGTGTGTGTGTGTGTCAGTGGGCACTGTGTGCCCCTGTGGAGGACCAAGGGTGAATTCAGGAATCATCCTGGATTGCTTCTTCCTCCTTGTTTCTTTGCTCTGGGATTTCCCGGGTTCTGTCCACCAGGAAGTGCAGGCCACTGCCGTTTCTGCCTGGTATTTTCATGTGGGACCTGGGATCTGATCTCAGGACCTTCTTCTGGTCGTGAGACAGAGTCTTAACCCCTGATTCATCTCTTCAGCCCCAAGAATATATTTTTAATGTCGTCTGTCTTCTGTGCTGCTCCTATAAAGTTTGCTATTAAAATACATTAAATTATAAAAAAGCAAGGCATTCTTTGGTCATTTAATTACAATATCAATCCTAATCCCAAACAGTGCCATTATCAGTGGGTTTTGAATAAAGACATTTTAAAAGTAATAGTGCTAGCTGCATGGTAAATAAACTGATGTGGCAATGAAAGATTTCTGTATAGACATTGAAGATGTTTTGAAAAATGCCCATGTTTCCAAATCTGGAAAACTAATAGGGCAACTTTGCAATTTTGAGATGTCAGGAATGCTAGAAGTAGAATAAATATGTACCGATTATTAGACTTTGTGAATTTGATATTGTCACCAACATCTATGCAAAAATAGCTAGTATATATTCAATATATTAATCTCATGGGGAAAATAGTTCTCCACAAATATTTTGAGATAAATGAGCCTTGACCTTCCAGGAAAAAAAAGAATTTTGCACTATTTCTGGAATTTACCAAGAGAAATTACTAATCAAAAGAATTTTAAAGAGCTAACCCTAGCTTTTAAAGTATTTTTCTGAACAAGAAAATGCATAAACTACATTTATTGTTTACATGTACTTATTATACTTATGAGTTTTATAGAAATTCAGATTTAAAGATAAGAAAATTTTCACTACACTCTGCAGTTCAGAGATAAGAATTCTGACATTTTATTTAGATATTAAAGCTTTTAACCATGAGCATACATACATGTACATAAACATTTGCAAGAATGCATGCACATGTACTAAAAATAAATGTCACAGAATTGTACAATTACTTTATTCAGTAAACATATTATTTTCATAGCACTAAATAAGTCTCCATGATTTCTGCTTTTAATTAATATACCTTTTGTGAACAGCTTTAGATTTGTAAAAACATTAAACAAAAAATAGTGTTTTCATATACTCCTCTCTCCCAAACATTTACCCTATAATTGTGGGTATTAGTGTGGTGCATTTATTAAAGCTGATAGACTATTATCAATATATTATTAATAGATAGGGTCCATAGTTTCTATTAAGATTCTTTTTTTCTGTTTTTGTTATATAGTTCTATGGATGCTAACAAATAGCTACTGTTCTATATCCACCATCAAAGTATCACTATAGTTCCCTGCCATGAAAATCCCATTTCCAGGGCTGGAGAGGTAGTTCAGAGGTATAGCTTCTGCCTTGCAGACAGAAGGTCCTGAGTTTGGATTCTAGACCCCACGTATAGACGCCAGGCGGAAGCGGGGGCAGCCTGCGTTTCTGGTCCTGGTAGGGCAGAGCCTGTGAATCCCGGGGCAGAGTAAACAAGGAGGAGGCGGTCCATGGTGGTTTGCGAATTCGTCCGTGGTTCTACACACACACATACACGCATGCACACGCTCACATACATGCGCACAATTGAATAAATAATTTAAAAAAAAAGAAAATCCCATTTCCATCTTCTAACCATTTTAAAATATTACTGAGTTGGAAGTATGTAACCCTTTCAGAATAGCTATTTTCATTAGGAACAGAGATTTCACTGTCATCTATGTCTCATTACGGCTTGGTATTCAGTGTGTACCAGTGTTTACCCATTCAAACATTGAAGGGCATATTTATTACTTCCTACTTGGGGAAATATGAATAAATCTGACATGAACAGTTATGGATGGTTTCAGCATACATCATGAACAGTTATGGATGGTTCAACAGACATAATGTTTCAATTCACTTAGGTAAATATCTAGAAATGTAATTGCTGAATCCTATGGCAAGGCAGTTTAGCCTCATAAGAAATTGTCAAGCTGTCATCAAAAGTATTTACATTAGGTGAAGAGAAATGTCTCAGGGGTTAAGCCTCTCCCACACAAACAGAAGGTCTTAAATTCAGATCCTGGATCCCATGTAAAAATGCCAGGTGGAAATGGTATGGCGGATACTTCAGGTTCCGGAAGGCAGAGCCTGGGAAACTCCAAAGAAAAGCAAAGAGGAGGTAGCACAATCCAGAGTGATTCCCAAAGTCACCTTTGGGCCTCCATAGGCACACATAGTGCCCTCTGATACACACACACACACACACACACACACACACACACACACACACACAAACACAAACACATTCACAAAAAAGAAATAAAATAAAATAAAAGTATCTACATCATTTTGTATTTCCATTATCAATGAATAAGGGTTTTACTACTGTAGATCCTTGGCCTTGGCAGCACTTGGTCTTTTAGCTAGTCTGATGGATATGTAGTTAAATTTCATTGTTTGGATTGCAAACTAATGTCAATTTTAAACTCCCTTATGAGATGCAATGTGAGCATTTTTCATACATGTATTTCCTACCATGTATTTCCTTTGTTAAGATGGTTATATGACCCTTGAACCATTGGGTAATTGAGGCTTTAATGTTCACATTTAATGAACATCCATATATTTTATTGGATATGCATTTAGCAAAGATTTTCTTCTACCATTGGGCTTCTTTATATTCCTTTAATATTATCTTTTGCAGCACAGATGTCAGATTAATAATTCTTTCTATGAATTACATTTTGGTGTTATATCTAAAAACTCATTGCCAAACACGTCACCTAGATTTCCTTTATATCTTGTAACCCAGTAGCTCTATAATATCTATAACTGATATTAATGCTTTATTTTAGCTTATTCATATTGTTTAGTTTTCTCAAATTGACTCAATATCATAATGAACAGCTTTTCACTTGTTTATTTGGACATACAATAATTTTAGAATTCATTTCTGGAAGCAGAATTGCTAGGGATATAAGAATCTGAGGGTCAGTGCATCAATATTTAGTCTAATATCCTCTTATTCTTGTTCTGCACAAGATGAAATTTCAGTTACAACATAAACTTTAATGTGCATGCAATTTTGTGACTGTCAAATTCAGAATCGGGAGGGGAATTGGGAGAGGAATGATCAATTTAACACTAGTTGTGGTAGATGGAAAGATTCTGGAACTCACTGAAAGCAGCAGTTTCTTCCACTTAACAGATCATCAGTGGCTTAACCATGCAAAACAATTCTGTAAATGTCTGTGAGAATTGAATTGGTCCATTTTCCATTGCTATAACAAAAGGCCGGAGCTAAATCATGTTAAAGAAATGAAGTTGGAGGTTCAAGAGCATAATCCTGCACTACTGTGGTTATGGTAAATGCTTTAGAGTGGATGGCATTCCATCAGAAAGGCATGTTGCACAGCAAGACTGGAAGCTAGAGAGCAGAGAGCTGACCTTGCTCTTGTTGCAATAATTCACTTTTGTAGAAACTAACCCGTGAGTCACAAGAAGTTGTATTAATCACGTCTGAGGGCAATGGCCTGGTGATTGGCATCAAGCTCCTCTTAAAAGTTTCACACATTTACTACACTGAAGTCAAATATTCCTAAACTGTATCCTTAGGAACACACTCAAGCCATACACAAACTACACCATGAGTCATTCTTAAAAGGTCAGTGTTGGTCTCTTAACCATCTAAGTGATTCTAAGAGTTGCTTAGTATCTTGTAAGAAATCCCTTTCTGCTAGAAATAGAGCATAGTCTCTTCTCAATTCCATAATCTTTCCTCTTTGTATATGCTCAGAGTGTGTACAAATTTGGGACAAATTTTGTACATATTGCAAAACTGCTCCCCAGAAAAACCACTGGTTGCATCAATTTTTCTATCAAGCACTTGAATGTGTGAATTATAATTTCCTCTGCCCATGCCAATATTGGGAGTATGTTTTTTACTTTATGTTTTCTAATTAGTTTTACAAAGCAGCATTTTTTATGTAGCAGTAATGCATAATTATTATTGGTTGACTCTTCCTCTCATACTCTTTCCTTCATTTGGAGGAGGACTTTCCACCTCACTACACGTAGTTTTGAATGTTCCTTCTTTGATCAACTCCTTTACCCATGTTCTACTAGAAAAGAAACAGGTAGAGTCTTTAATCAAAAATACTAAGAGCGGTAAGATTGCAAGAGCACAAGGATGGGAGGAGCAATGATATGCAAGATACTCCACACAAGTTAGGGCCGAAGCAATCATAACTGGACTTTGCATGCCCTGCGCAATGTCCAACACACTATTGACCCCACAAAGTCTAGCATTTGCTAAAGGCACTAGGATCCTGGGAGACAAGGGATTGACAGCCACAGTAGTGTTCCTATGCTTAAGGGGAACACAGGAAAGGGTTCTGGGAAATGCCACTGGGTCCTTGCACCTCATCGGAGAGGAGGACCCAGAGGAGAGTTTGGCATGCACATTAAAGGATGCTCCGGGGATGGGAGGGGGAGGTACTGGGGGATGGGGAGGGAGGGGTGAGGGGAGGGGGGCAAAGGGCAGTGGGAGGTTGGAAGGAGGGAGGGGACCAGTGTACCTGTTAAGTTTGTATGAGTAGAAATAAAAAAAAATACTAAGAGCTTCACATCATGAATGGTAGCTGAATGGTAGTTACTTACCCCACCTTGTTTTAAAATGAAAGAAAACATTCATGACATTGGAAAATGTCTCAGTTACTCTCTGTGCACTGTAAGACAATACTCAGATTCAAGCAACTTAAGGGGAAAAGGCATTTTATGTGGCATGAGGTTCCAGAAGGGGAGATGTAGTCCGTCACAGTAAAAAATGACAGTAGCAGAAGACAGAGGAGGCTTAGGTCTCATCCGTCATGAAGGCTGAGAGAGCAAGCAACAGATTCCCAGCGCAAACTGCAAGAGCATACTACTAGCAGAGGCAGGGTGGAGTTAACTAAGCTCAAACCCACCCTCCTGTGATATGCCTTCCTCTAGTAAGACCCCCCTCCTAAAGTTGTCACAACCTTTCCAAACATCAAGTAATGATTCAAATCCATGAGCCTATATAGGGCAACTTACATTCAAACCATGACAGAAAGATTCTTTTTAACTTCATACAAGTCAAGATGCAAAAATGATAAAGAATCAAGCAGCAATATAGTAAGAAATCATACACATGAGGAAATAGCACTTAGCACATATATTTTATAAAAGATAAATTCCATCATGAGTAAATTATCTTGGTGATTTTTGTATCTGGTACATGATTAGTAATAGCAGGAAGACTGCAATGTTTAGCTGCCCCAGAGGTCCATAAATGGGTGTCCCAGACCTTAAAGGTGACTTGACTCCATGTGATTCCAACACAGTTCCTTACCAGCTCTGTCTCTCTGGCTAGAGTTTCTGCATCTATCACAAAGTGATCATATGACAATTTTTTAATTTCTAGCATAAATTTCATAGAACATTGCAGACACTTGGTAAACATTAATAGTGTTCCACCAGTTCTTTCTTGATTGTAGCTTATCTCTATTTCAAATTTGTTATCAATCTCTCAGTAACGTCTCTTTTTAAAATTCCAAATTGGTTTCCCTGTCTCATCCCTATCTCTCATTGCAGAGAAGTACTTACTTGTCATCTATTCAGGAAATAATTAGCAAATTAACTATTCCGTGAGATCGTTATATTGACATTCTGTCATCATTGCATTATTCACATCACATTATTTCCAGGTATTGATTTAAGATCCTGATGCCCCCACATGACAGAGAAAATGGCCCTTCAACTCTAAACACGGGTGATCAGTGTAGTTTAATTGGGTTTCCACTGAGCCCTGGGCTTCCATTGAGCCCAGAAATCCTGATACTGTTACTAATACTAATAAGTACTGATACTGTTACTAATACTAATAGAGTCCTGATACAGTTCTTAACCAGATATTAAGAACAAAGATTTCAATAAGAGGACTAATCATCCATGACATTTCCTATGTCAGTTGGGACATAAGAATGTGGATAAACTCAAGAACAAATGCTAAGGCTGTGATTATTTTTGTGACAAACTACAATGAACATTCAATGAGACATTCACCTAGCAGTTGTGTTCCTAAAGACCTAAATTTTGAGCACAAAAATGTGTTCAAATAAGTTTGTTTAGAGTAATTGTGATCTAACTAACAAAAAAAAATGAACAACACTTTAATGATAATACAGCAGACATTGCTCGGGGCTTTGGAACAGCCATTGATTGACTCTTCCCTTCATGCTACACGCATTCAGTTTGGGGTCCATATGGGGAAAACACAGGTGTCAGTAAAAATAAACCTTCTTTAATCAGGAATTGCTGAGCTTGTCATAATAATGCCATTTTTATTATATGACTTCAGATGAGCACGTGATACCTTTTTGACTTTTTGAAGATGAGTCAGCTTCCTCCACTGTTTCTATTGTTCTTAAAGATATTCTTTTTCTATTGCAAGAAAAAAATGTGTTTGCACATATGCAAATGCCTGGAAGGGTGCCAGCATTCTCAAAACCAAAATCCCTTATATTACACCTGTGCACGAGAAAAGAAGAGTGGAAGAGGACAGGAGTTGGGTCCCTGGGGCTTCAGCAGAGATGCTGGACTAGCCACCACCTGACCTCCTGTATGTGATGAATTCTGATGTGTCAGTTTCTTCTTCCTGTTGCTGAGTGGACCCAAATAACTTAGGTGAACAAAGGTTTTATTCCTAGCTTACTGTTAGCTGGTTTCTGGTTAAACTTCATCAGTATGGCAGTAGAATTCATACCAACAGCTAGAGCTGAGAGAACTCACCAAGCCAAATCCACAGGAAGAACTGAGTGTAGCAGACATTCCAGCTTACCAGTCTGCCAGTCTCCAGCAGGTTCTCTACATCTCTGCCTGCCCAGGGAATGATTCCACCACCCAGAAGACTGGGTCTTCTCACATCAATTAAATCATCTCACTACGTTTGCTCAGAGCTCTCTTTAATTAAATAATTCTTCATAATGTGCCTAGAGGATCAATTGAATTGTCAAGCTGACACCTGTTAGTAATTGGTACACAATTTTGTTAAGAAAAACAGTTGGATTGACTTTTCTGTCACCTAGAGTCAACGTGAACTAACTGAGACAAATAGTTACATTATTTGTAACATGGTCATAAAAAGGTGTTTACCTTAAAACCTATTTAAAACATCGTTTAACAATGCATGATACATCCCCCCAAATAATTACAATTTGTATTGAGGAAGAATGTTAGTAAGCTCCAAGTTACTATTCTATGTGCAGAGGAGGAAAATGAATGAGATTGAGTGAGCAATGATTTGTCTGGCTCAGACCACTTGTAAGAAGAGTCAGAATTTGTGGGACCCCTGCCCTCACTCACTACAGTACCTGCATCTGAAAGGAGGTGCAGTATGCTCCCAGTGGGCTGTAGCAATGTGACACATAAGGAGCAGGGGGATGATACATATTGTAGTCTGAAGCTTGGCCTTCTGTGGCTGCTGGCATTACAGGTGATGCTCATTTGATTCTTTGAGCTTTACTTTATTTTTCCAGGTATTCTACTGTAAACAAATAACCGTTATATAACAAGTGTCAAACTAAAGGTTATGTGGGGAAAAAAATGTGTCAGGTAGAAGGTTCACATTTAAAAGGAAAAGGCATTTAAATAAAGTTAACCTTTTATAACACTGAATGTTATACATGTAAAAATGTATAAAATATATAATTTAACTCAAATAAAATTGTCAATTATTTACAAGCCCAAAAATCATACCTAGAAATTGAAAAGGTAGAAATATACATGATTTTAAATCACTCTATACCAAGTACATATTTTAAATCAAAATTTTTGTAAGCTTGTTGTCTTTTTCTTGGTAAAGAATCTTTGGAGGGAAACTGTGATGTGCTCACTTCTAAGAATGCAAGCTGAATTTGGCATTTTTGTGAGGGAAAATATTCATTCTGTAACTAATTCTGTTGCCTACATGTTCATAATGAGATGTCTGCTTTAAAATAAATGGCACTTGCATGCAGACATGTGGATAGCACTCTTCTAAAAGGCATACATGAATTTACTAACCTTCAAGTGTGTACGTGTATGTATGTGTGTATGTGTGTGTGTGTGTGTGTGTGTGTGTGTGTGCGTGTGTGTGCATATGTGTGTATGCACTCATGCACATACACTTCTGTGCATTTTGAGACAAGGTTTCAAACTCTGAAACTCATGAGAAAACCCCAGGGATCCACCTATCTCTGTTTTCTCTACACTGAGCTTACAAGCTGCACCACCACACTTGGCCTTTTTTAATAAGAATTCTGAGGATTTAGTGCATGTCCTTGTCTTCGAAGCCAAGCAATTTACATACTGAATCTTGTCTCCATCCCCATTTAACCCACTTAGTAATCAAAACCCTCCCAGACAAGTGCTATCATTACTTCAACTCACATGTTAAGGAACTGAAACAGAGGGAGGCTAAGTAATTTGACCAACATTCTTAGCCAGCAAGTGGGAAGAACTGAATCCTCTCTCTGGACTTAGAATCCTTGTTTTCCACTTTTCCCATTTCTTTTTTACCTAGTTACCTTAATTTGCTGGACTTCAATTTCAAAAGCTACATTGCTAGTCTTCACAATAATCTTGGTTCATTCATAACTTGTTTTTTTTTTTTTTCCTAAACAGCATTGTACCTAACAAAGCACTGAAACATTTGTGTGAAAGAAAACTCTAAGTTCAGATGTATATGGCTCTTCAGGGGTCCAGTTAGATATTGAAAATTCAGTATTCTTTGAATAGCAAAATGCTCGCCCTAAAATAAATATAAATTTCTATTTACAATTCTTATGTAAATTTTGAAAAGGTCATTTTAAAAAGCAGTGCCACATGACTTCTGTATATTCCCATATTTAGTAATAAGTTGATAAGACCAGTCCCAGATGGGCTAGAGAATGAATGAAAGAGATATATGTGTAGATACAGAGAAAGAGATCAAAATATATAGATGCATAGGTATGGAAACAGAATTTGATACATAGAATATTTTCCGAAGTACACATTAAAATGTGCAATGAATGTAAATTGAACGTCTTTTCTTTACACTGGATCAGCCTCTTTCTGCTCTTCAGTCAGAGCTGTAAATTTAGATGTCTTTGTTCCATTTGCTTTTTTTGGTTCAGCACACACAGGCTGGCCAGGCCAATCTGTGGAAGGTTCCTTCTCCGCCCCTTTGAGAGCTGCAGGACTGATTCCGTATGCTCCAAACCAGGGGTAATGTAATGTCCAGGGTTTTATTCACTGAGTCAGTCAGCCATCCTTTCAGCCTTTGACTTCTTGGCCGCTGCTAATTGTTAGACCTCACAGAGGTCTGGGATAAGGGAGATGCTGAGCACGTGCACCGGCAACAGCAGAGAATCATCACTCATGTGTCAGGCAAGGGACCAACCCTCTCATGTATACAGGGTATGCTCTGTGAGAGCAAGGCAGTTCAGAGGAGGCTAGAAAAAATAAAAGCAAAAACCAGAAACAACCACAATTACTTTAAACATTGCTTTTCCTTAATGTTGCAAACAAGCAACTACTATGTAGTACAAATATCCAGTCTTTTATAAATCTAAGGTTTTTTTCTTGTGCTGGCTCAAAAGGACAAGAAATTCACATATACAGACATGTCAAAAGTTGCTTTTACTCTGTTACCAGTTGTAACAGTTACTCATAACTATTGCTGTGAGAGAACACCCAAAGGCAATCAACTTAAGGGAGAAAGGGAGGTTTATTCAGCTTATGGTTCTAGAGGGACGGTACAGTCTCTCAAAGCAGAGGTGGCATGGCTGGCTGGCCAAAGCTGGAGGAGGCTAAGTCACCGCAGACATTTTGGAAGCTGAGAGCTGCAGACTGCTTGCTGCAAAGGCAGACTTCTCCTGGAGGTAGGGTGGGACTCAAGGCCTCAAGGCCCACCCCTTGTGACTGCCTTCCTCCAGCAAGGCTCCACCTCTCAAGGTACCATGACCTTGCCAAACACATGAGACTGTGGGGGACACAGTTCAAACCATGATACCAGTTTTGTGAGAATATGATCATCATATGAAAAAGTACAGCTCAGTAAGAGATTAACAACGATTAATTTACATAGCCTTTTAACACAATAACTGTTACAACTGTGTCATATATATAATTGCATAACTGAATATCGAATTGTTAGTTATTCTTCTTATTGATAATCTTACCATGGTGCCTATATTGTAAATTTCTTATAACCAGATTATGCTAGAACTTAGACTCTTCAGCCAAAAAATTTGTTCAATTGTACAAATGTCTCTTTCACCCCAGGAGAAAGAAAGAGAATATTGGATACTAAGACCTTTCTAAAAGAGCATTTGCCATCATTACCTCAGTCTCATTGGTTGGATACAGTTAACAGTGTGAGACAAAGGAAAACAAAAATCGGACTTTGTGTGGAGGGCTATTATGTGGAAGTCGATAAGTGAACACTTTGTAGAACAAGTGGCGAAGACAAATCTGTATGCTGAATTCCAGTAAAAATGTCAACACTGGACCATATCTCTGGATTGAGCATCCATAGATAGAAGTGAGAACTGAACCACATCACCACTCACTAATTGGAGTCCTTACAGATACCTCCTACTTGTATGGCCTGTGATAATCCAAGTGTCACTGTTACTTCTCCACAAAGCCCTCCAAGGGCAGCCAAAGCCATCACATATACTGGGTTCTCAAACTGTGACCTTGTAATTGAGAAAATAGATTTACATTTTTTAATTTATTTGCTTATTGAGAATTTTTTTTATTTTTACTAACAAAATGAATTGTTGTCCCTGCCCCCTTCTACTTCCTTCCTTCTCTCCCACTGTCACCTCCCTTTACCTATCTATTCCTCTAACTCCTACCCTCATGGTTCTCTGTGTGGATCATAGACCAGGCCTTTGTGGTAGTCTCAGTGGAACTTCAATGGTAAATCTACAGGTAGGGAGGCTCCCTTCACCCATCTAGCATGTATTCCTATAGTTCTCACTGAATGCAGTTATCTCTCCTGAGATCTTGGCTGGTCCGTGGGCAAATATTGATAGGTCAACCACTGTGTAGATCCAGAGGGTGTAGAGCTCCCTGTGACCTCCTGAATGCAGCATCTTTGTCATGATTGGAGTGACCTGGCTTGTACTGTACCTCCTCCTCTTGGGGATTTACAATTTAAAATTTAGTTAATAGGCACATCTGATTAGCTGTATTCATTGTTAGTATGGCTGAGTAAGACATAGTCAGTATCAAGGAAGCAAGAAAGCACATGGTCATTCTTAGCAGTTTTAGAACAAGGTCTCGCTGGGAAGGTCTTTGAAGGTTTTTGCCCTCCGCCGGGGATTATTCTGAAAGAAAACATTCTATTAGTCTGGAGGAGCTATTCCTTCACAGAGATACGGTTGCCAATTTCCCCCAACCCTCACTTTATGAAAAGGTATGGAGATGAATTCTCCATTGCAGATCAACCAAGTTTCTCAAAAGAAATAGTTCAACATGGGGATGGCCACTGAGGACAACAGGGTTGCGCTCAATATGAACAAACCAATGAGCTGTAGGGGACCCAAAGTTCCAATCAAGTTTGTAGAAACTGGAGCTAACCAATAAGGATAAAACCACTTTTCCTGGGCCTTTCAAACCCTATGAATACTTCTGACCCTGCCTGCCATTTTTGTCTTTTTTGCCCCCATGGATTTCATGCTTGGAGTCCGTGAGTTTTCAGTGGGCTCTCTTGCCCCCAGGGAATCCATGTCCATGAGTTTCATTCTTTCTCTCCTCTAATAAAATCTGCCTTAATCCTCTATGTGTGTTCCAGTTTTAATCTTAAATTCGCAAAGACAAAAGCCTGGACATAAAACCTCTCCCCAGCAGTGAAAGCTGTAGCCCTGGAGAAGTTCTTCCTCGCAGAAGGGCACACACCTAGAATTTTTCATCAGAAGAGTTTCTCAAGCCTCTTCTGCCAAATATCTGTAAATATATCTTCTGTTCAATGTTCCTCTCTAAAGCAGGATGGTAAATGCCAACTCTTAGTCTTTTAGATAGAAAATGAACAAGAAAATTAACTAATTAGAAAATTTCCAAAATGTCATAATGGCTTCAAAGGTTTTGTTAGCTGTTTATAAAATTGTTCTTCACAAAAAAAGCAGAAATGTGAAATGTAATTATAACTACTTTGCACTTGGGAAAGCTTTAAACCACACACATACACATAACTATGCTGAACATTCCTGTGAGAAGAATACAGATATTTTGCAATTGAAGGGTTTAGTGTAACATTACAGATAATACTTAGCCCAAGCCTGGGGCATCTATGACAAATCAATGGTGAACAAGTTGTTTCCAACTGGAGATGCTAAAGGAATCAAAGGAATGCTTGCTGTGTGTCTTTGCGTTCAAAGAACCATTCTGGGAGTTGTTAGGTAAGGTAGAAAAAGGTGGCTCTGGAAGAGGGGAAAGAAGACAAAATGATGTGATTTTTCTAGTCTGCCTCTGAAATGTTTTCCTGAAAGCCTGCTGTAACGAGTAAGCAAGGACTGTCGCAGCCCTTGGCTCCCGCATGCATGGCGGGCAGCGCCAATGAGTCGTGCAGCTTCTTTTTCCTGGTGATGGCCTCACAGTCTATTGGGTTCACTCACAGGCTGAAACCTGTTGTCTAGCTCCTGTGTTCCCTTGCTCACCTTCTTCTTTCTGAGGTGTGTCATGGAAGTTGTAGAAAAGGAGCAAGGTCTTATAAGGTATTAAATTGTCCTTGAAAAACTCCCTGGAGTGTGGGGACACCAAAAACTTCAAAAGCAATGTGTATGTATGGTTGTTTTCTACAAGTTGTTCCTTAACAGGCATGGGTCTAAATTCCAAGACAGCAGGATGTGTGACAGAGGAATTTCCAGTCAGTGTGGGGGAGGGGATGAATCTATGAAGTGAAGGTTTTAACATAAGGAAAGCAGTGACTTTCCCTCAAATTTCTAAACCTAAAGAAGTGCCAAATAATAACAATAATAAGACTTTAACAATTTGCAGTAGGAGTTATAATTGAAAATTGCTACATACAAGGATAACTAAAACTCAATCACTTTACTCTCTCCCACACCAGCCTGAGGGTACATTGGAGATGGGAGTGGGGTAAGTAGATTTCTCAGAAAGGGTAACTGACTAGAGCTAAATTATAGCTCACTAAGCAAACTCCTCAACTTTTTAATTGCTCAGCTGATACCCACATGCTGTTGCCACTATTTCATACTAAAAAGTATTGATTCGGTTTTTAACTTAGATGCACTCGGAAGACAAAGTGGAAAGAAGGCATTCTCTTCTTTTATTCTCAAGGCTTACATTTCTTAACGTCCAATTTATTTTTTTTTTTGAGGACAGATGTGTCTGTGTGTGTGTGTTTGTGTGTGTGTATGTGTGTGTGCGTTTGTGTGTTGCCTCTGTTGTAAGTTGTAACTATCTGATAGCAATCGCTCTAGATGGTTCTGTTTGTACATAAAGATTTGGATAAAATTCATGTGATCAATTACACACATATAGAAGCACATGTACATATACACATATTTCAGAAAAACAAGGGACCCCTACAAAGCACACAACAGAAACCAACCTTTTGAGCAAAGACGGTTTTTAAAGGAGTATCTATACCATTTGATATGAATGGCAATTTAAGTTTTGAAAATAATGCAAACATAATTAAAAGAGTTGGCTTTCATTAAAACAAGAAGTATAATTTTATCTTAAGTTGATAGCATTAAACATAAAGTATTATGTTTCTTTTTTATTCTTTAACAGTTTTGTACATGTGCACAATTGTCATTTTCCTGCCCATATTACATATTTTATTCCCTTCTTCTCCCACTAAGGATCTTCTTTTATGTCCTTTCTTGTGTGTGTAACTCACAGAGCCCAGAAAGGACTACTTGTATAAGCTTACATGCCTCGATCGCAGCTGCAGCATAGGATCTATATAGATCCTATGTGTTAGCACTACTGTAGCAAGTCAGTTCCCGTCCCCCAACCAGCATTAACCATCAATATTTGCTCAAGCAAGGTCTCGTTAGCCCAGACTGACTGAAACTGAGTGTGTAGCCAAGGATGACTTTGTGCTCTGGATCTTTCTGCCTCCACCACATGAAAATTTAGTTTGAGAATTCACCCCATAGCTATTGTTCTTTCCTTGGCTACAGTCCTTTGACATTATTTCCAGCTATCTTTCTTGAGAGCTTTACTTCCCTTTAGTGACCTCTTTCACCATAGGGTTGTACAGTGGTAAACTTGAAACGCAAAACAGAGCTTGCAAACAACTAATTACATCATTAAGGACAAAATCTTCAGGTAATTCAGGTCAGCAAGGACACCAAGCCTCAATTATTCAGAGCACTATCGCAGTTCTTCATTTCAATAGTGACTCCCTGTTCTTTAATTGTCTTTAATTAATACTAGTGTCAGGTCTACTAGTTACAACCTTTTAATTTGCTCATATATGTTATATATCATTCTAAATATTCATGGTTCGGTCTTTTAAAAAGACCAAGTTCTTGAATATTTACTATCATTATTTCAGATAATTGAACAATAAATAATTTTATTTCAATGAATTACATGTATATTACTCGAATCTTATGGGTAATGAAGTAGATGCTCCCAAAAAGAATGACATCCAGCACAAAACCCAGGGGCCAAGTTATTGTTCCTTGATCATTAAAAACATGGGTTCCAAACAATTTTTTTCTTTTCTCATTATAACAGAAAGTCCCTTTGGTATCCAATTCTAGTCTGCCTGCAAGTCCTTTTGCCTGTCAAATCTCTAACTCCCCCCAATTCCTTCCCCCAAATCAAACCTGTATTCTCCATGCCAATGTCTGTGTCAACACTTGTTGTTCTTACAATTGGAAAATTCTGCCCATCTTCAATTATTTATTTACTTACTTATTGTTTATTTGGTTAGCACATAAAGCAAGTGAATTTTTCTATAGCATTTTCACACTAAAGGCTAATTATACTTTGTTTCCTTTGGTTTCTCTCCTCCACTGTCCTCCTCTCACTGTCTCTGGCTGATTTCCTGCTGCCCACAAATGGTACCCCATCCTTTACTCTCTTCTCATTCCCTCCTCTTAAGATCTCTTTCTTCTTTTTTATTTTTTTCCTAGCTTCATGACACATAAACATACATACATGTATTTCAATACTGGTTTCCCTTTCATGTTGCTGTGAAAGAACACCCAAAATCAAGCAACTTAAAGGGACAAAGGGAGATTTATTCACCTTATGGGTCCAGACGGGAGATACAGTCTTTCATGGGAGAAGCACCATAGCTGGAGGCAGAAGTTGGAGACAGGCTAAGTCATATCCATCTAGGAGGCTGAGAGCTGCTAGACTGCCAACCACAGAAGCAGACCTCTCCTGGAAGTGGGGTGGGCCTTTGTCTAGCCAAGCTCTACCTCCTAAAGGTACCATGACCTTCTGGAACACGTGAGTCTTGAGGACAAAATTCAAGCCATGACACATACATATACATACAATTTTTATATCTGGGTTTCATATAGAAAACATGTAATATGTTGCTTTCCTGGGTCTGGGTTGTTTTGTATAACATAATGATTTAGAGTTCATTTTCCTACAAGTATGGTGATTTTATTATTCTTTGTGGCTGGATAAAATTCCACTATGTAAATGTACCACATTTTCTTTATTCATTCACATGTTGATGGCCATCTAACCTGGTTACATTCTTAACTATGTGAATAATGTAGCAATAAAGGTACATGTGTTTCTGTGGTGAGCTGACTCACAGTCTCTAAGGTTTATACCAGCAGCTGCATGGTTGTATCACATGCTATCTATTAGAATTTTGAAAAAGCTCCCTTTTATAATTCCACTAGCAAGGGGTAAGTTGTTCCTCTTTCCTCCCATCCTTATCAGCATTTCTTGTCATGTTTTCTTTTTTTTTTTTAAGGAAACAAGGGGCTTTATTTTCTCTTATGATTACTCATTGCAGATGTTTGTCCAGCTTGGCAGGAGAACTCACACCAACAACGGGGACCAAGGAAACTGGACCACCACATTTACGTAATGACTGAGAGAGGGACAATCCTCACTTGCTAGAGTAGCATGCCTGGTCAAATATACAAAAGGAAACCAACTTTCTCAAACAGTTCCTTCCATTTTATTCTCATGCCCAGGAACTACTCTCCCCCAACATGAACTGGACCTTTCCTATCAACTAGACAGTCTCCTGCAGTTTCACTCTGGGCTTAACTCAACATTAGCTCTCTGCAAATGTGCCCAGAACTCAAACCCTCAACCACCAAGTCGATAACCTGTATCTAACTATGACAGTTCATCCCTTGTCCACCTGACACCAAACATATCATTTTTAATCTATGACTTTCAATCCTTGTCCCTACAGGTATTAAATTTATCTTACAAATATATTTAATTTTATTAATTTTAAAAGTCTGAAATTAAAAGGTTTTATACTCATTTTAAAATATCAATCATTAAAAGTCTAGTTGTTAAAATATTGGAACTGAAAGTCTCTTTTTAAAAAGTGTCCAAAATCTCTTAACATGTGAAGTCTTGTCAAGTCAAATCAAATGAACTACTTTCACAAAGAATAAATGTTAAAATGAAAGCATAAGATCAGATCAAGAAAATATCAAATTAAGACTAACTCCAGCAAGTCAAGTACTGTTCTATAGTTCAATGTCCATCTTCTATGCTCATTATATAATCATGGTGACTCAAAGATTGAGGCAATCCCAGTCCCCCTTCACAACTCAAAGTTACACAAGCAGTGTTTCTCTGAACCAGGTTAAGTCTTTTCACACAGCTCTCTTCAGCATACATGCTATATAGTTCTGCATCTCTAACATCTATAAGTTTCATCTTCCTTTGCTGTAACTCCAAACCTGACACTTGGTGACAAGTTTCCACTGTCTTGTGATGTTTTCTTGATGATAGCCATTATGACTGAGAGGAGATAGACTTTTAAAGAAGTTTTAGTGTTTAGCTTTCCTTCGTGTAAATAAGTGAGATGGCTTTTTATAGTTATTTGTTTGCTTGCTTGTTTGTTTTTCTGTTCTGGAGCTCAAACTCAAGGCTGTGTATATTCCCAGCAAGCATGGAACCACACAGCTATGTTCCTGGACCTTAGTCCAATCTCTTCTCCCTAGCACACGAGTTAATGTCTTGACATCACTATATCTATACATCTCCATTTTCTATTTGCTTAGCATCTTTTCCATATGTCTCTATCTGTTGCATCATACTACTTTTGAAGACCTTCTCTTCTGGCTTACTCTGAGCATTTTAAAGAAGACTAAACAATGATAAAACTTAGAGGAAACATTTGAATAGATAGTGGATGATAAAAAAAAATGTCTAAAAACTACGGGCTCAAAGGTTGACTCTGCCTACAAGCAGAAGGACCTGAGTTTGGATCCTAGGACTCGAGTTTGGATCCTAGGTACCATGTAAAAACACCTGGTAGAAACAGCAGTGGCCTATACTTCTGGTCTTGGCGGGCAGAACCTGGAAAACCCAGAGTGAAGCCAAAAGGAGGTAGAAGTAATCCAGAATGATTCCAAAGACACCCTTTGTCCTCCACAAGACACACAATGCCCTCTGACACATACATACACACACACACACACACACACACACACACACACACACACACACATACACAGTTTTTTTAATTAAAAAATTATAAAAAAGAAAGGGTCTAAAAGCTGGGAAACCTAATTTTTGCAGGATATGTCTATTGGAAAGACATGAGAGTTCTCAGAGTTGACTGAGATAGGAGATGTGATGTCTGCTGAGTCCTTAGGCTTGAAGTGCACATACTCTCCCCATTTCTGGTTGGAGCCTCATTACCATGCTTCAGACAATGTAAACCTTCCATGTGCTGAACAGCAAATTGAAAAGTGACATTAAATAATCCAAGTCTGTTTATAAGTCAAAGCAGGAAGGGGGCATGTATTAGGGTCTGAAAAAATGAATCTTGAGTGTCCAGTTTAATGTAGACCTACTGCTATATCCATTCAAATCAGTGGAGCAGAATTTCCTCCCTTCCTCAGTTCTAGGGTTAGCAGGAACAACCCACAGTCCTACTATGATTCCTTGCCACTCAGTTTCAAGCTTCCATATTGTTCTACATTTCTGTTGAATTTTATTTAAAGGGCAATGTCATAGAAAGCATAACTCAACATATATTTTGTGGCTTTTTTACAGTCTAAGTATATGGACATGTGACACAGATGAAGAATGTATCAGTAAGTACTTAAATGTAGGTCAATTCCATATAACATAAATAATATAAATTTATTAATATAATATTAATTTAACATAAATTAAATCAAATCCATTATACATAATTTTATTTGTCTGCTACTTAGAAATAAGTATGTAGGATACTTCCAGAGCTGAATTATGAATCACCTAACTAGCCCTCCATTGATGTCAATTTAAAAATGAATTGCTGGACTACAAGAACATATGAAACATTTGGATGCTGTTGTAATTAATTTATTATTTCCTCTATATGTTCATGGTCCAAAACTCATTCATTTCTTTTATTTTCCTCATAGTTCTCACAGTAAGTCAAATTCTAAAATTCTAAGTGGGATATTAATAATTGCATAATTGTTTTTTTATGGCCTGCAGGGACACTGCCTTCTAGTATATTCCTTCATGAGATCATTTGAGCTACCTTGGATGTGAAAAGCAGCTCCAGCAAAGCACAGACCCTTGTGTGGCCAAGACCCAACAAGAAAAGACAGAGTCCTGAGATGTTTTCTATAGCAAGGAAGTTTCAAGAGTTTTTTATAAAATACCTGTAAGCTAGATGGTGTGGACTGTTAGTACAAAGTGATTGGATTAATACAAGTTGAGAGTTCATCGGGAAAACTACGTGGTTAGAATATGTCCGGTATAATAAGAAAAATATCACTGGTATTTCAGGAAGTTTTCTAATGGCAACACTTAGTAACTCATCATCAAAGCTGCCATGCTCATCATCAGTAAATTGATGGATGGCTCTCTTGCTGGCTTGGCTGGGCTCGTGTTAGCAGTTACATCAAGGCAGCAACTACTCTGGGTTGAAATTACAAAGTGACCTCAGTATAACATCTCTTATCTCTCAAAGCCTGTCACCATAGTGTAAGATGATGTGTCCCCAACACACACACACACACACACACACACACACACACACACACACACACATGCTGTGGCCTTTTATGATCTAAAAGGAAAATAGCAATTTTTCTTTGGCTTAAAAGTCCAATTAAAGGTTAAAGAAGCCATAATCCTGCTTATCTGATATCTCAGCCATTGTGAAAGGAGCTGAGAAGAATCCTTAATCACGTCTGTATATACAGTCCTACTTATCTGCTTCTGTAATTACGCTGCATTTCAAACTTCCTTCCTGGCCTCTCTTAACAGTACATTCTCAGTAACCCTGTGATCAATCAGATATTACTGAAATGTTCTGAAGTCCACCTTGTAACTAAAGAGTATAAAGTTGAAGACATAACCAAGCTGTACACTTGGGACTTCAGACAGTAAACCTCAGCCGACAAATAAACTTCAATTCTTAAGATCTAGGGTCCTGCTTCCTTGATCAACATCCCCTCTGGCAACAATGTGACTTCAGGATTTCATGGTGGACTCAAGTTGGCAAGAAAGTAAAGACATAAATATTCAAAATAGTCTGAGGTGCCAGAACCCGTATACCTGTCATTTCTGCTAAACTCTGTTCGTAAGTCTCAAAGTCACTACCTATTAAAAAGGGACAAGAAATAAACTCTACCACTTGAAAATGTAAGCAGCAACACAATATCACACAAAGCACAGACAGAGAGGCCTGATTTACCAATGGTCTTTATCATAATAATGTACTAAAATGAGAAATGTGAAAGAAATCAATCTTCATTGGGTTTGATAAGATTTTCCTTACTCTGCAACTAATTTGGGAGCAGGGGAAATGATTCAGTGGTTAATGCCTTTGCCTCACAAGCAAAAGGACCTGAGATTGGATCCCCAGACGCCATGTAAAAATCCAGGGTGGGTGTGGTAGCCTGCTTAAAATTCTAGTACCGGCAATGGCTGACATGTCAACGACCCCCACCCCAAAGTCTAGTATGAATCACAGGGGAGAAGGCTCCAGGAAGTAGGATCCTTAGAGGCAAGGGATTAAACTGTCATAATAGAGTTCCCATACTAACAGGGAGCCCAAGAAGGGGTTTGGGGGCTATGCCACTGAGTCCTGAACCCTCAATAGGGTGGAGGACTCAGAGGGAGGTTTGCCGGTCCCATAAAAGGATGCTCCAGGGGATGGAAGGGAGGAACAGGGAGGAACTGGGAGAGGGGAAAGGAGGGAGGGGGTGAAAGGAAGGGGAAGAGGGTGAGAATGCAATGGAGGATGACAGGAGTGGGGGAGGGAGAAGATGTGGGTACCTACTGAGCTTGAAGGATTAGGAAAACAATTTTTTAAAAATTCTAGTGCTAGAAAGGAGCTTGGAAATCCTCAGGGGTAGCTGGCTAACCAGAGTAGTCCTAATGGCATTCTCTAGGTTTAATTAGACACACAAACTCACAACAATAAGATAGAAGAACAAGTGAAGATGATTTCTGATATTACCCTTGGATCTCCACAGGCATATATACTCAACTGCACTTGTGTACACACACTTGCATGCACACACACGCATGTATGCATGCACCTCATACACACATACATGAAAGAAAAAGTGGAAAAATAATGAGCTAGCATGTAACCGGAAATTTTGCATGCATTTTGCAGTGCACACATGCATGAATTTTGCCGTTTTCTGATGTTCACAGTTAAACCATATCACTTAGAATTGTTCACAAAGGACCAGAGTGATACCATCTCATGGTGACAAAAATAAGATTATGTGAGGAGTGATTCTGTCTCCCTTGAAAAGATTCAGATGTTGTCAGTCCTGTTTCATAACAAGAGATCTGATTAAAAGACATTTTAACATTAAAAAACTGAAAATTCACAGTTTTATAACATTCGTATGTACATGTAATTATAAATTTTAAATGGGTTGCTTAGCTACAAAGCAGTAGTAGCCTTAAAATGATGGAGAGAGGTGACAGTGTTTGTGTCATCCGCCTGTGGTATCAATAATGACAGGAAGTATGTATGTACATAAAAATATTTAATAACCTTCAGAAAGAATGAGCTAACCAAATCAATAAACATCTTCTACAAGTGGTCGAGATTTTCCAAATGAAAATATTAACTCGGCAGACTTCTGTGCAAACCACATATAGACCATGTCTTAAAGAAAGTCACTTAAAAGAGAATATAGTTATCACCGTCTAAATTACATTGCTTTGCTAATGATAGAATCAGCATACTGCAACTATAAAGCCTCCTAAAACAGACTAAGACATTAATATCATTCCTGAAAAACCATCAAATAGTTCTAGAAATGCAGCTCCATTGGTAGAGTGCTTACCTACCATCCATGAAGTCTTGAGATCAAACCCCAACACCACATAAACTAAGTGTGGTGTCACATGCCTGTGACCTTAGCACTCAGGAAGTGGATCAAAATGAAGAGGGGAGAGAGAGGGAGGTTCAGAGAAGTAGGGTGTATGAAAGAAAGAGAAAGGGAGGAAGGAAGAAAGAAGAGAGGGGGCAGAGGGAGATATGAAAAAAAGATTTTAGTAGCAAGATTAGAGGACATAAAATATTATACAAAAGTCTGTAATTTTCCTCCTACAAATAATGAATGAATAGAAATTTGAAATTTAAATCATTGAATTGTTTATTTTAGACCCACAATATGAAATACTTGACAATAAACCTAACAGAAAGCATGTCACATAATTATGTGAGAGAAACAAAACTCTGATTAACAAAATCAGAAAACTACATAAACACCGTAATTTTCTGTGTTTATGAAGAACAAAATTCAGTGTTACCAAGAAAGCAGTTCACGAAACTGATCTGTGGGTCAAATGCAATTTCAGTAATAAAAAGCAGTATGCGTTTTGCTGCTATTGCTGAAATATTGAAAAAGAGTTTCACATCCCCAGGCCGGCCTCAGACTTGCTGCATGACTGAGGAAGGCTTTTACTTCCTGATCCTCCTGCTCGGTCCAAGCTCTGGGCACCATCATGCTCCCATTCCATCACATAGTAATGATTCTAAGACTTGTGTGGGAAGGCAACACCACGAAATACCCCAAACAACACTGGAATTAAAAAAATAAATAAATTGGAAAAATAATGTGACCCAATTTCAAGACAATTATTAAATTACAATAATCAAACCATAAGAATAGACAAGTCAATCAAAATAGTATTAATTGATCCTTACCAGTGAAGAAAAGGTAAAGCAGTGATAAGTAGAGTGTTTTCAACAAATTGTGCTAAAACTATTGGATATTCAGAGTTTAAGCAAAAACCTTATAATTTCACACACACAGAGACACACACAGACACAATCAAACACAAACACATAAATGTAGATACACAAATACAAACATATATGCACAGCAAAACACATACAGAAACATACACAAACATACATATGCACACACAGAGATGTAGACATACACACAGATATACACACAGAAAAACACATACAGAGACATATGCAAATCTCCCCAACACATACTGCATAACACACACAAGGAAACACAGAGATAGACACACCTGCACAAGCACATAGACACACACAGTTCCCCCACACACACACATACCCAACGTACATGCAGGCACACAAACAAATACATATAGAAACACATAAGCACAGACATCAACATAGGCACACACATAGACATACATAGACACACAAACTCATACACATACACACACACACTTCAATGCAGACAACAGATCTAAATGTAAAGCATAAAGCTATGAATAAGTTCCTTAAAAATAACTCAGAGAACAAACTCCTGAGGACCCTGGGATGGTGATAAGAGTTTAGCATAGTACGAAGGTGTGAACTGCAGAAAGGGATTTCACTACCATAAGAAGCTTCTGCTCTGAAAAAAGACACATCCAAGGAGATGAGAAGACAGGAACAGAGTAAGGAAAAGCAATATTTTCAAAAAAATGCATCTCATAAATTATTGTTATTTGAACACTAAAGAAAAATCCTAACATTCAACAATAAGGAGAAAACCTGCTTTAAAAATGGGCAAAATATCTTATGCAAATATCTCATCAAAGAAAATACACAGATGGGGAATGAGGAGATGAAAACGTACCCTACATTTTATGTGATCAGGGAAATGTAAATTAAGCCGAAAATGAGACAGCACCAATTAGAATGGGCAAAATCCAGAATACTGACAATGCTAACCACTGGCGAGGCTGCAGAGCAACACGAATTTTCACTTATTGCTGGTGGCAATACTGCAGTGGCGCTGCCACTTTGGAAGACGATTTGACAGTTCTTCAAAATTAGACATTACACTTTTACCAAATGATGCAGTGATCATGCTGCAGGATATTTACCCAAATGAGCTGAAAATTTATGCCCACACAAAGCCCTGCATGTGGATGCTTATAGCAGCAAAACTTGCTAACCCTTGAAAGCAACAGGGCATGCTTCAGTTGTGATCTATCAATGACGAGTTGTGGCATTCCCAGACAACAGTATACTAAGCTACCAAACCAAGAAAAGACATGAAGCTTAAATATGTTTGACTAGTTGAAAGATATTAATTCCAAAAAACCTATCTGATAATACATGACATTAAGTGTACAACATTTCAAAAAAAAGCAAAACCTTGAAGATACTAAAGAACGTGAAGTGGGAAGGAGGAATAGACCCAAGACAAGATCTTTAGGAACAGTGAAAGTAACTACATGATCTATAACAATGGATGCATATCGTTATATATTCTTTCAAGAAAATTTTAAAAATAACAATAAAATTTGTATATGACAGATAAAATGAGACTTTGCATGATTACAGGAGGTGAATGCAGGCTGGCCAATTATAATAAATGTGCCACTTTGGTTAAGTAAGTTAACGAATGTGGTGATTACACATGATGCATATGAGAAATCTTGGCATTTTCCTTTGAATTTTGCCATGTCATAAAAATTTTTAAATAATACTTTGAGAAGAAAAAAGACTAACTAAATTAAAGAACATGACCAAGAAAGTGAACCAATATTGTTTCCAAGGTCACTAGGTATCAGATGTTATCCTTCTTGCAAATAAACAGATAGTTGCCAAAATTCCAGAGATTCTAGCCCTCAGGATGTGAGAACAGATAGTAAATATATGATTAGCTGAAAGAATGTGTAGTCAGAGCCAGGGCAAGATAGACATGCTAGAGAGGTCGGATGATGATAAGGAGAGTTGTCAAAGCTTAGCATCCATATCTTACCGATTTGTCTAGATCAATCTCCACACTTCCAAAGGATATGCTTTCCACTCTCTGAAAAGTTAGAAATCCCTCCATCACTCCTCAAAATGAGGTCTTTTGTGATATGAATGGTTTCCATTTTGCTTTTCCACATAGGCCCATTCAATCCTCACTTAGTCAACAATGGAGTTCAGAATTTAATATTCTATCCATGTCTCTTATAGCGAATTCTATGGCTCAGAGCACTGTGCACATTATTCCTGTGATTCTAGCCCTGATGACTTCCACCATGCCCCAAACATGCCACCTGGTTTTAACTCCCTTGGCCCAAATCCAACTTTCCCTTTCAAGTCTAGTTGAAGAACTATAGGTCCTACAAACTTGCTCCTCACTATTCCTCTATGATGCTGTCTGCCCTCCCTACTCTGAATTCAGTAGATGCATTCCATAGGCATTACACAACTAACTTTCCAATTGTTTCATATTTATTGGTTCTGTCTTCTAGTGTTACACTTCCTTAGCTATAGAGAAAGTATTTAGGCCCTGTTCCATATGCCACATACTTTATGTTGGTCTATCTTAAAGGAGTCATTTGCTACAAATTTGCCAGTTGATAGATTATTACCTCATATTCCACCTTTCAGTTCTTTCCCCTCAAAAACTTCATCTTAATCAGAGCAATGAAGTTCACAGTCAGACTTCTTACTTTACACCTATGCAAATCATAAATTTAAATAACAGAATGCAATTCTGAAATCATTCCTCTGTCATACTTTATACGTATCTGTATGTTCTAAAGGGTTAATGTTCAAGGAGGGATTTTTATACCTCATTAATTGGTATGTTGAATCTTCTTATCTAAATTGTTAGTAGCCTGCTTAGCCGATTGAAACATATTGCTGTGATATTAAAACTGCTACCAAGTCCTTTACTTCTAGTGTATGTTTTCCCATCTAAGTACTAACGAAGCTTAACCTGGTTTAGTGTCCAAGATGAGACAAGAATGTATCCATGTGCATTCAAGATGGCATAGCTGTAGACTCCAGTATACAATCTATCCAGAACAAGTCTGTCTGCCAGGGCAATGGAAATTGCTTTGAGAAGCTTTATGATTCACCATAACACAAAAACACACACAAAAAAAATCCTGCCAGTGACTAACAAGCACAGGAAACTTTATTGTGAAACACAGGGTAGTCAAAGAGTATATACTTGGGAATCAAATTATTTCACTTGTAATAGAAATGTCTTTGAGAAATACAAACACAGGACCAGACACTGTAACCTTTTAAAGGAGGGGGAAATCAGGACCAGTGACATGGTTCACCGGATAAAGGCACTTACACAGAAACCTAGCAACCTGAATTTGATTCCCAGAGCTGAAATTGAAAGAATTAGTTGTCTAGAACACGTTGATCTTTCTTGGAGAGAGGAGCAAGATGATGGAGAAAGATTCAGGGAGGGAAAGTTGTCTCAGTAGGAGAGGAGGAAGATAAATCTGCCCATCTTCTGTGATACAATTGGATTTGTGAGCAAAGAGAAGACAAGGTGTCACCAATTGTGACCTTGAAGGAGTCTTGTCATAAAACTTCCCTGAGGAATGTGAATCTACCCATCTCTTTCCCTGAAGACTTCACAGTCTGTGCACATTTTACCTCCTGTGGTCAGGGGTCGCAGAAGGAGGTTTACTTCTCTGGCTGACATCCTTCCTCATTTGGGACTTTTCCTTTGATTTGGAAACAAAGCAAGCACATTTTTTATCACATTTTACATTTTTTTCCAGAGATATTTATAATAAAATCAGAGAAATAAAATTATGATTTGTAAAGAAATATTTTAAACAAGTACGAAAGGCTCAATGTATGCATATGGTAAGTTGCTCTGAGTTTAAAAAAAAAGAAAGCAATATACCATTTCATCAGAACACATCAGCAGTCCAATCCTGATATAACTTAAGCCATTCTGAATCAGTCAATAAATAAAAAAGCAATGGCATTTTTAACCACATATGCTAACTAGGTCATCTAATAATGATGACATGATTCTAGTCATGACAGGGTATCATCTACTCATTATAATTCAAGTTATGGTCGATGACATTGACGTAACATAGAAGAGGATAAGGTAGAAGAAATATTTCACAATAAATAGACCAGGAATGATTCCCCTTGGAATAGTAAAGGTACAAATTGCTTTAGTTTTCATTTCTATGGTGCTCAATTTGTATTTCACATGAGGGTCTATAATTGATGACTGCTTACTTGCCAGGGTGAAGAACAGATTATTATTGTCAAGGTTGTTTGTCCTAGCAATTGAAGGAGTAAGCAGCACTCTGAAGTCTTTGTTAGCCACAAACAAATATGTTCCCTTTTTTAAGGAAAACAAGAGAGCATTGGGCAAAGAGTTGTGCACCAAAATATGCCACATCACTCATCAAAGAAGGCCCCCATCTTTCCCGGGGATAGTGGCTGCCACAACTGACAGCAAAGCAAACTCAGTGAATCCACCCCAGATCATGCCTAGATTTGCACCAGTGCTTTACCAGCTTGACAATGATTTTTTTTTTCTCACAGAACAAAATACCTGCAATTCGTTTTACATTTTGATATTCTCTTTTAAGAAAAATATCTAAGTTGACTCACAAAACTATCTCAGTGTTATGATCTTTAGTAAATAATTTACAGTTCCTAATAATTACTTCCATATGTCAAATTCCCTTCCCCCCAAATTCCCACTTGCCTCTCATTATCTAAGACAAATCCTACTTCCAAATTTCTATTGATGTGTTATAGATAACTATTATGTCCTACTTCAAAAATTAATTCATTTCTGCTCTATGTATTGAAGAATTAATTCATAAAAGAAAAGAGTCAATCATTTTTTTGTTAAGAAAAATAAGGAGCTATTATGCTACTGAGTCCTTTTTGGTCCTTAACCATAGAGGTGTGCATGTGGGGGCAGGGGGCTGTCTGTGTGTCTGTGTATGTGTGTATGTGAACTAAATAAGAAAATCAAATTACTCAGAAGTTTCGTATGTATGTTTCTCATTGTAATTATCATTAAGAAAAGTTAATCTTGAAAATATGCTAAATTCTACAATGACTTTGTATGTGTGTGTTGTGCGTGTGGACATGTGCACAAGAGGGGACTTGAGTGTATGTACCTGTGGAATCATCCTGGATTGCTTTACTTTCCTAATGCTTTGCTCTGGGGGTTCCCAGGCTCTACTTTCCAGAGCCAGAACTGAAGGCCACTGTCATATCTCCTGGGCATTTTTGCATAGGATCTGGGGATCTGAAATCATGTCCTTTTGTTTGCAAGCAAAGGCTTTATAAAACCCTTGAGCTACCTCCCCAACCAGTCTACAATGACTTTTTATAATACAGTGATTCCCATTGTAACAGTGCTTCTCTTTTTCTTCTAAATAATGTATATTTAGAAAAAAAATAAGAGGACAGGAAGAAAGACAGAAAAGAGCCAAGACAGAATAGAGGAGAAGAAGGAAAGGAAAAAAGGAATAAGCCCTTATTGTTTCTTCAAATTTCCAATTGGTTATAGAACAACTGTTCCATGATTGACTGTTGTGCTCATGCTGAACTGTTGTGGAAGGATTTGAATGGCTCCTCTGCACATCTGCATCATCACTTGTGGACTACTAGTCAACAACAGCGGCTTTAGAGCATGATGCCTGGACCCCAGGACATATGTTTTAAATATCCCTCAGGGGGAAGGCAAAGGATTATGCTTTTAGAAAACTGGATGAAATGTTAGATAAATTCTTATGCTCATTCTTGTAAGAGCAATATATACAATAAGTTTTCTCTTCTGAACAAGAATAAAGATAAGTGGTAGAAATATAATTCTGTCTGACCTAAGATATAAAAGAGGTAAAATGTAAGAAAGATACAAACAGAGAATCCACTTCACTTTTACTGATCCACAGGGCAGGGCCAAGGAGAAAGGGGAGAATGCTATGGATTGTCAGAACAGGCTTCAGAAATAACTTACCAATGCCCCAGGAAGCTTATTTGGATCATCAGGAATATCCCAAACAGAAGTCTTTTAGGGTTACATTTCATCCAAGTAAGTTGCAGCCCTATGAATTCACCAATTACCTAATTCCCTGCCATATGAAAATCACTTTGTGATCAGAGTCAGGGACAAAACCCAAAAGGAAGTCCAGAACCTTTCTTTAAGCTTATTATCTAGTAATGGTGCAACACCAATACCTTCCATGCCTGCATCTTTTCGACAGTTCCACTGACTTACTTTCTGCTCTGTTACATTACAGCAGTGTTGTACAATACTACTACAAATTCAAGAGAGATGACAATACGAAGCTGTACTAAAGTCCACTGAGCCACCACCCACACCCACTGTGAATACTCCATAGCCGAGGTCTGAGCAGCATTGATAGACTGGAATTTTCTGCATGTTCAGTCTCTCAGCATGCTCGTGAAGAAATCACTTTTTCCTGTAAGAGGTAACAGTTGTTACAATAACTTGTTACAGGTCTGGGATATGATCCCAAATTTGGAATTCATTCCTGAACGCAAAATCCTGCTGGTGTGGAGGCAAAGATTTGCCGTACTGTGACAAATTTATCACCACGAATCTTCTTCGTAACTTACATAAAACATTGCTTAACTGAGAGCTGAGCAGCACCAGCCCTGAGCTACGGTCGGCAGGACTGCCCTTGACCACCCATCTCTTCTGCCAGTCTCCAAGGAAGAGATTCGCAACTCCCCTGGGTATTTGTGACACCATCTGGCAAGTCCCATAGACAGAGCTAACTCTAGGCACAACATGAGCATGTTTCCCCTTACCTCCTATCACTTCTCCTTCCCACGGACTAACCAGTCCTTCATACTTTTACTTTCAGAGCTGAATCCCCAAAAAGCCAGATCTTGAAAATTGCTCAAAATTGTTCCTACCAGAAATACTTCCATTTGCATATGGCAAGCTTGAATATTTGAAATCCTCCAGAGGACACAGAAATAAACCTCTAATAGTGGGAGATGCCACACAGGAAGAGATATTCTGAAGAAGAGCATGACATTTCCTCCATGCCCCTCAAGTCACACACCCATGGCTGTGTGCTACACCTATGCCATCTGTAAAAGGTTTTTCTAGGATCATGAAAATTCAAAATAGTCCATCCATCTGTCAGATCATGTGTCAGACCATGTGTCTCGATTTTGACTTCAGAAAATATGGCCCCTGCGTTTACTTCAGCCCTGTTTGCTATCACTCCTAACTCACACATTGCTGGGTGTGTTTGGATGAGTGATTGTTATCCTAGCCTTGTGTCACAGTTACTTTTCCTGATGTTGTGAGACAACACTTAGACTCAAGCAATTTAAGAGGAGAAAGGGAGCTTTATTTGGCTTATGGTTACGGAGGGGGAGACATAGTCCATTAAAGCAGAAAAGGAATGACAGGCAGCAGAATCTGGAGGTGTTGTAGGTTACTGCAGTCATCAGAGAGGTAGATAGAGAAATCAGCAAACTGAAGAGCAAACTGTTAGCAAAAGTAGGATGGGACTAACCAACCTCAACTGCCCCCCTACTCCCAGTGGCCTGCCTTCCTCCAACAAAGCACCACTTCCTAAAGGTGCCATGACCTGCCCAAACATTAACAGCTAAGCATAACAAACACGTGAACCTGTGGGAGCAAGTCACACTCAAACTATGATTATATGTGAATGTGAAGAAAGACAATCATCACAAGCAACTCATTCATCTCATATGTGCTGAAAAACTAATGGTAATTCCTGCCTTCAGCCTTTCACCTGGATTTGTTTTCTGAGACAGTTCATCTGGTCCCCAGAATTAAAAAATACTTAATACATTTTCTTAGGAAAACCAAATTCATTATTTTCTCCCCTGTTCCCTATACACATGGAGCAGAAGTGCCAGCCAAGATCTGGAACTAAATGGAATCTAAAGAACAAGTAATAAAGGAAGATTTCAGTGGAAGGACAGGACCCTCCCTTGCACATGGCACCAACTCCTAAAGAAGATAAAGCTTCTGAGTTCTCTAAGAATTGACATGTTGATGGTAGTTTACTGTGATTGCTGTCTATGACATTCAGAATTATGAAAGCCAATTCCCACTTGAGCAATGATTAGATTAACATAAACGATGTGCTTGTAACATCAATTAATTATCTACATGTATTTATTATATGTCCACACAATGAACTGTAAATTCTTGGAAACAGATGTTTAAGGAGGTGTACCAAAATTATGAGTTGTGTCATATCTAAGTCTTGGATATGAAATGTGGGGTGTGTGTGTGTGTGTGTGTGTGTGTGTGTGTGTGTGTGTGTGTATCCAAATGCAGTGTGGGTGTTATGGACACATCAATGGGAATGTCAACACTCCTCGTCTTCATTTCTGCCACTTTTTAAAGATTTTATTAAATGAATGTGTTTATTAGTATTTAAAAAAGAATCAATGTGACTTTTTTCATTTATTAGTTAAATCTTCTTTTTAAATAACTGCAATACTTCAAACATTCCTTATCTTTTAGGACAAAAACTGTTGCAAAAGGTTATGAGGCAATTGTACTTATAATTTACAACCTAACCCAAGGAAGTGCATTTAAAATATGAGTAAATTAGTAAAACAGATAGTGTCAGGCATTGAATGAAAGATCAAAGAAAGGTTCTTTTTTTAAAAAAATATTTTATTTTTCTAGTTTTATAAGCATATTGAGTACTTATCTCTGCTTCCTTCCCTCCCATTTTCTTCCTTTCCTTTCATCAATCCATCCCATTCCTTTCCATCCTCCTGCCTGTTTGCTTCTATGGACCCCAGGATTCCCTCTGGCTTGTCTACTCTGTGGGGGTTCAGGTCTCCTGTGGCATACCAAGTTGCCTCTCTTTGGGTCACCCCACTGATAGGGGCATTTCCCTTCACTCACCCAGCTTAGTCTCCACTGTATGTTCCCATAAGAAAGGTTCTTTCTAAGGTTTGAGATCTTTTCCCAGGGCTGTCTATGAATTTTATTTTTATCTCCAGTCCTATCCCCCAGATGGTAAGATAAAGCAAGGACCAAGCCAGAAAAGTTGAGGACTGTGTTAGCCCCTGGGGCCAGTTGGAACAAAAGGAGCCTTTACCTTGGGCCTGAGTTTCTTCCATTCCCCCCAGAGCAGGCAAGCTTGGCACAAGAATGGACAAGACTTCAGAGCTTACATGCAAACCATCCAATTCCTCAGTGTGGAAAGAAGGACCAATGACTCCTTATCATTCCTTGGCACTAACATCTCTGACACAGTCAAGAAAGTCATAAGCAACCTCCCCAAGTCAGGGAAATTCTACGTGCTTGCAGAAATGGATAGGGCTCTCAGTGATCAGCATCTTCACAGATGGTGGTAGCTCAGGAGGACTCTCCAGGACAGGCCTCTCCAATCATAAACATGTATGGATTCCAGATCATATGATAACCAGAGTTCCTAATCATTAGACTAGTCACAATGAACACCGCTGGAAAATTAAAATGAGAACCTCACTAAGCACAAAATCATGAAGAAAGTATTGCCTTTTATATATAATGTCATATAAACTTCATTACTAATAGATACTTTCCAAATGTCCACCTTTGTGGCTCTGTGTTAGCTGGAAGGGTAATAAAAAGTCATTTCCTTATCTATTGCAGGTAGAAAAAGACAGTAGGGAAACAAACATATCTGAAAAACTTACATGGAACTTTTGAAATAAAGCACTGTAACTGAAAAATTACAGGAAAAAATGAATAATTTTCAGTTACAGGTTCTTGAATGTGTTTCTGAGTGTAACTAAAAACATGAAACCCAACTAACAGTTTTTTTTTCTTATTTATTCAATTGTGTGTGTGTGTGTGTGTGTGTGTGTATGTGTGTGTGTGTAGAACCACGGACGAATTCAGGAACCACCATGGACCGCCTCCACCTCCTCCTTGTTTACTCTGCCCCGGGATTCACGGCTCTGACCTACCAGGACCAGAAACGCAGGCCGCCCCCGCTTCCACCCCGCGTCTATATGGGGGTCTAGGATCCAAACTCAGGACCTTCTGCCTTCAAGGCAGAGGCTTAACCCCTGAGCCACCTCTCCAGCCCCTAACTAACAGTTTTCATAATGAAGGGTCTCATATCCATGTGGTAAGAGGAATACTTGAAATCTACCAGTTTTGTTCCCATTCTGGACAGGCTAAGACCTCCAAGTGGCATCAAAGGTAAGAGGGAGTTAGACAAAAGGAGGCAAAAATCCTTGGAATCCCATGCCAGCCTCCTCCACATCTGAGTAATTCCTCTGCATCACTTGATCAAGTCTCTGATGTACCAAGGTCAAAAGTATGCAAGATTAGCAAGAAAAATAATGAATGCCCAGATTTCTAGAATTTCTTCACTTTTGTGCTTGACTCATGTATTTTTTCAAAACCAACCTCTACCTCAATTTTGAAGCAACCTCTGCCATCCTGGATAGGCCCAACCAAGTGTGACCATTTGCTGTGTTCAAATCAGCCCCTGCTGTCTGCCAATGTCGTCATGGTATTCACATCTTAATGTTCTCTGCCCTCTTGTCTATCACATATCATCATGGAATTCACATGTTCTAGCGTCCCGCTTCCTACTGTGTGTCACATGCCATCATGGCATTCAGTGTTATGATGCCCCAGATTTTCACTTATGAAGCCCACACAAAACGTCTTAGAAGATGATGTTCTCTGGCTTTGTTTCAAGTGCAATCACATCATATTTACCTTCTGTGATTAAGTGTTCAAGGAACCAGAGCTCTGTTTCTATTACAGTTTATAGGTGGTATCGCATTACCCATCTGTTGTCTTCCCTCCCTGGACTGTTGTAGTTCCAGTATTTTGTGTCACTTTTGTTTCCCCTCAAAGAACTTTGATAATTTAGAAACTTTATTTCTAAAGTCTCTTTGAACCTGAACTTACAAATATATTTTGCTTCCTATTCTCTTCGTCATGTTTTATCTCCAATTGAAACAACAATAATTATGAATTTCATTGGCTTGCATACATATGGTACCTGATACTTTCTGAGTCTTTCTGTGAACCATCGCTAAACAGTTATGGCTGAGGTTGGAGCTACTTTCCTCTTCCCAGTACAGGTAAAGAAACTGAGACCCTAGGTTAACTAACCTGCCCAATGTCAAACTTCTAGCACGGCCAGAGACTGTGTTATATTATGGACACTGTAATTTTAAATTCTGAGTTTTTTAAACACTGCTTTGTACGTAAAGAAAAGTACTAATTATGCAAATATCAAAATTTTTCCAATTACCAAAACTGTGAGAGCTAATTCCATGAATAAAATTAGAAGACAGACAAAATGAAAAAAAAATCACAATACGTGTCAAAAAAAGTTAACAGATGAAGATTTCTTATAAAACAATGAAAAAGAAAATTTTAATATCTCTGCACAAAGCAGATAAAACCAGTCATTGGAGCTGCCAAAATCCCTCTGAAATTTCATAAACAGCACACATATATAATTTCTTTCTTGATGACCTCATCCCTACTCATATACCAGCAGCCAAATATATTACAGACAACTCTTTTATTATCAACCTTATGCTCTCTATTAGCCTCAAAGTCAGCTATTCAGATGCCTCCCTGATATACCAGTCTATCCCACAGGTAACAATATAAAGATGTTCATTTCTAGATCTATTCTAGGCACAGCTAATTCTCTGTGAGGGACCATCTTGTTACATACACTATAGCCTAAGCCTGATGATGATATCATCCCTTTCCCTCCCATCCTTACCAGTAAACCCCAATTCCTTTGCTTGTCGCAAGATTGTCCTCTTGCTCCTGTGCCACCACCATCCTTATTCCCACCACTGTCCCTCACCTGAACAATAGAACAGTGTCTACCTGGCTCTGACATCCATTCAGAGCCCCCAGTGCACTTTTCCTCACTCAGTGAACTTTAGAGCACAAATATAATCCTACCATCCTTTTCCTCACCACAGACAAATCACCTAATGGGTTTTCCATTGCTCTTAGGACTCATGCTTCACTTTTAATGTGTTGTATGCATAACTAAGACTTCGCAGTCATCTTGTATTCCTTTCATAAGTGGCAGATAAGCCACAGTACAAAGAGTTATATATCAAGTCCATGGTGTGTCTTTTGATTGCAGGCATTGTCTTCTTAGTTGCCAATGTTAACTTTGCTGGAAAGATTTTACATTCCTCTAGTTCAGAACTATTATACCCATTCATCTGTAAAAGGCTCAAGCACAAAGATCTGGGTCCAGCACCTTTCTCAGGATTTATGACTTCTCAGGAGAGCTGTAGAGAGAACCAGGATTTATGAGGTGGCATGCATATTGACAGTGAGTGCCATGTGCGCCACTTAAGGAAGGAACCCAAGCTCCAATTCTGGCATGAAGGCAAAGAGTGGTAAATATCCCAGAGAGAGACATCATCCACAAATTAAACTCTGCTTCTCAAAACATCTTCTGTCAATATCCTTTCGGTTTGTCCCTCTGTCCTTCCTAGGTCTCCAATTGGTCTTGTTTGAACAGAAAAGCCAGAGATTGTCCTTTTTGCTCACCAAAGCAGACATCAGCGAGTGGGTACCGGTAAGTCTCCACGAGCCTTCAGACCCAGATGCCTCTTATTTACATGTGCATCCTTGCTATCCTGGGCACAGTTCTCCTTGGCCTCAAAGGGACCAGAGTGTCACCGCAGCTGACAGCCGGCAGAGCTCCCAGTTGTGGAGCTGAGACCTTGCCAGGATGCAGCCCTGGGCAGCCAGAGAGCGCGGTGCTCCTCAGAACATTCTGCTGTCGTTCCAGCCCCCTCCCCCACTTCTCTCCAGCACTGCCAAAGGGACATCATTTCCTCCTAATATTCTCTGATTTTGAAAAGGATGAAATGGAACACTAAATGCTGTCAGAGGGGCTTTTCAGCTACGCCTAAACTAACAGGAAGCTAGGGAGGCGTCTTCATTTGTGAAATGGAGCTCATTTGTTATTCTCAAACACTGCCTGTAACAAAGGATACCTGGCAAATGGAATGGTGGGGATAAGTTTTCTGACACATGAATTTCTTTTCTTCTTCTAAAATAAAGGGATGTTTCACTCCTGACCTTCACTTTCCATCTCTCGTTTACCTGCAAGTCCAAATGTAAGCGCAGCGTCTGATGAGTATTGCAAAATAAATACTAATGATATTGAGCTGATGCTCACTTCTGGGATGATTTTTCCTTCTTTGATATGAAGTACAAAAACAGAAAACTGAGTTGACAACCCAGGAGCATTTGCCCTTTGATAGATAAAGACCAAGGAGATTCCGGTCTTAACTCCTGATTCTTACTGAGCAAAGTTTCTGTGATTTAACACCTAAACTAGGCTTCCTCACAATGACCCTATCATCTCTCTTCTCAGGTAAACAGAGTGCTCCTAAGTCCTAGACACTTGGGATTTAAAATTTTGGTCCATTCAAAGAATCAGATTATCCTCAATGCTGTGTCCAATTTTTAATTTTATCTAAATATGCTGGACAGCTCTGGAAATATGAATGTCAGGCTTGGTGTGAGTTAACATGGGTTGCTCTGTGACTGGCAGAAACACTGGAAATGTTCTAATGAATTTTCTTGTTTTAAATAGCAGATCACTATTTATGTCATAAACAGTTTCATTCCTGACACCTTTCCACAGGAAAGATGTTCCACAGGAAAGATGGTTCCCTTTTGTCCAAGGGCCCTGCAGCCTAAGTGCTTTTGGTCACAATCTCCTATCGTGCACATTAAATTAGGACACCTGTGAGATGTTTTTCCTCCTTTTGTTTCTTACGAAGTGCTCTAATAAATAGGTTAAATGACCTGTGTCTGAGAGAGAAGACAATCCTCTCCCATTGCTTCTTCCTCTATTACACTGTCTTAATAGAAACCAACTTTCATTCCGTACAGTATCCTTCAGCCAATTAACAACCTCAGGCATCAAAATTCTTCCTGTCATTAACCAATAGCTGTTACTTGCCCCACATTCACCCCAGTCCTTTGTCTCACCTGTGTATTTCTACACTCTTCTTAGATCCCATCTAAATTAATACCCGAGAACACAAAAGACTGTTTTCCGAAGCACTGTATTATTTACTGGTGTTTCTTTCCATAGATTTCCTACAGCCTGTCAGAGCACAGGCTTGAACTTGGCCAATTACCACAGGTGAAACAGACCAATGCACCTAAGGAAAATTTGATAAGCTTGGTTTCTCCTTTCTATTACCTTTTGGTTAGAATTTCACAGGGCTGAAATCAAGCAGCCTCTCTCCTAGGGAGCGCAGGGGAAAGGGCAGGGAAATGGCACTCTAATCAAATGCAGGCTTCATGCAGTGGCGGTCGGCAGGTTTTCACATTTGGTCTGGACTGTTTGCTCAACTTCAGCATCGGGCTGAGGATAACAGTGGCCAATAAAGCATAAAAGCCTATGTCCTGAAACGCTGCTTCTACCCGCTCCCCAGGGCGCTCTGGAGAGTCCCTGAGAATAATGTAATTAGCAGAGATGTGCCTTGTACAGGAAGGATGAGACGGAAGAAGACAAGTTTATTCCTGCATATAAGTGACTTAAGCACAGCTTAATCCAGCTGCCCAGTGGACCATTGCAATCCTTTCACTCCAAAGGTAGGGGCAGTGGAGTCGAGAATTAGAGCTAATTGAAAGGCAAAAATGGCAACATTCTGTTTGGGTCAACCAGTGTACCTGCACGAATGCTACATCTCTGCCAACATATTGTCATCTTCAGGCCTGCTGGAAGTGTTCCATTACTGCAGTGTGCTGGGCAATAAATACATCCACGAAGGAGGGGACGACTTGAAATAACAGCAGACGTGAGACAGCTGAGGGGTGCTATTTTGACGGTGGGATTCCAAGGCCAGCAGCACCCATGTCTGAGGATGTCAGAACGTGCTGAGACCTAGGCGCGTATTCCATTCACTCCCGCTGACACCTGAACACATCTGATTCTATTACCATTTCCAATTGAAAGATGAAGAAAGTGAAGTTGGGTAAGGACAAACAACATGTCTCTGATATCACAACTCCGTAGAGGGGGGGCAAGGAATCAACTCCGCAGCCACAAGGAATCGCTGCCCCTTATTTTCTTAGTTGTATCTTAAACCAAAGGGAGTTTCATCATGTTTTATTCTTAATGTTTTGTATGGGAATATGAAGAACTTTAGTCATTTTCACCTTATATTGCCCTCCTTTTCTTCACTGAAAACCTTCTCACAACACCCTTCTCACATGTTTTATGTCTTTTTGAGTGTGTTTATGTGTATGTGTTAGACAGAGAGAGAGGGAGAGATTTGCTGAGTTTAATGATGGTTTCCTGCATCAGCATGTGCCTGAGTACTTGCCGAAGCATGGGCATCATATCGATGGCTCGCTCTCCTTCCCCAGCTGACATTAACCATCAGTAGTCCCTCAGGGACGGGTGGGACCCCTTTCCATGATGAAATTTTGACAGGTCCAATCTGGTGCAGATAAACACAGCTTCCCTGAGTTCACGTACGCAAGAGACCTGGCATGTTCAGAAGACACATGGGCAGTGCTCCCCACCTTTCAGCTCTTACATACTTTCTACTTCCATGATGCTTTCTTAGTCTTGGGATACAGATGACATGGATGTCCTGTACAGGATCAAGTATTCCACGCCCACTTGTTCTCTGGACTTAAGTCAAAGGGAATTTCCAGAAATGAATCCTGTGCTGAAAATATGCCTCCTTGGATAGAATATTCATTGGAGTCTTGTTGGCAAAACACGTCGGCCTAGAAAAGTGAGGGTGAGCACAATGACAAGGCCTCTGTCTTCCACTTCCCGGGAACAGGCTGCCATCCACCTTCTGTCTGCATCAGGCAATCACGCTGTTCACCCCACAATCCCTCCTTCTGAGACTTTCTTCTGCTTTCTACTTCCATTTCTTATAAAAGAAAAAAAAAAAAAAAAAAACTTGGGCTGGAGGGATGACTCAGGTGTTAAATTTCAGCCCAGAAAACAGAAGGATTTGAGTTCAAATCCCAGATTCCACATAAAAATGCCAGATGGAAATGGTGGCAGCCTGCATTTCTGACCTGGAAGGCAGAGACGGGGAAACCCCAGAGCAAAGCCCAAAGGAGGGAAAAGTAATTCAGAATGATTCTTGAAGTCACCCTTGGGCCTCTACTTCATACACATTGTCCTTCAATGCATACAGACACAGACATACACATATGCAAAGAAGAGAAAAAAGAAGAAAAGAAAAACAAAGACCCTACTATGATACAATATTTTAAAAGTTGTTCAATACCTTTAGCCATCAGAGAAATAGAAATTAAAACTACTTTGAGATTCTATCTCAATTCACTCAGAATGAGAGATATCCAGAAAAGAAATGACTATAAATCCTGGTAAGGATGTGGAGAAAAGTTCCCTTGTTCACTGCTGGTAGAAGCATAATCTAGCACAACTACTATAGAAATCAGTATGGAGGTGAAAGAAAAGGAAGGAAGGAAGGGAGGAAGGAAGGAAGGAAGGAAGGAAGGAAGGAAGGAAGGAAGGAAGGAAGGAAGGAAGGAAGGAAGGAAGGAAGGAAGGAAGAGGGGAGGAAGGGAGGAAGGGAAGAAGGGAGGAAGGGAGAAAGGGAGGGAGGGAGGAAAGGGAGGGAGGAAATATAATACAACAAAATCACCCAGCAGGACTTCTCAGAGACATGTATCCAAAGGATTCTGTCCTATGGCAGAGATACATCTTGCAAACTCTCAGTGATTTCTGCATTATTCAGAACAGCAGTGAAACAGAACCTAGATGCCCATCCACAGATAACTAGATGAAATCATGATACTGATACACAATGCAACTTTATTTAGCTGTAAATGAAATCATAAAATTTGCAGGGAGAAGACTAAGTAGATCTAGAAAGTATTATATTGAGAGAAGTAACCCAAACTGAGAAAAAAATCACAGATACTGTCTGTTATGCAGACACCAGCTTATTCTGTTGTATGTACGTGTGTATATATGTATATAAGTGACAGAGAATGTGAGCATAGAAGGTAGAAAGGAAACCAGGAGAGTCAAAGGTGCTGAAGAAGAAGATAGCAAGAGCACACACATGACAGGAAAAATCAAAAGAGGGGGCAGGAGAAGACCAGAGAGCAGAGGGACTGGGACGAGAGGGGAAAAGATAATCATCAAGAACAAATGTTGTTTGGCAATACCCTAATGGAACCTAATAGTAGGCGTGCTAGTTCAATTTTTAAAGAAAAAATGACAAGTATTATAAATTGACCTACAGCTTCATGCTTGCTCCAGAAGGCAGAACATGTCCGCAGTGACTTCATTTTCCTCCCAGAGCAGCCTCTCTCCCAGCTGTTCTGACCTTTTCTCAAAAGGCCCCTCCCCTTCTCCACCTTTACTGTCTTTTCTTCCACACTGTTCCTTGCTTTCCTTGGTTTTCTCTCCTGAAATCAGGGCCCCCAAGAGACCAGCTACCCCAGGCATTTGTTAAGCCAATCTGCAATCTGCTCACTGAAACCACGCCATGTTTGTCCCTTTGATTTTAAAATTACATCCCTAGCATGCTTTTCTTCTATATTAAGTTACCCAGAAATTATGAAGATGTGTGGAACCCCTTTCCCAGACATGCTTCCTGTCATCTGGAATCTTCTGACCAGTTCTGTTCCCATCTCCTTAACTGTTACTATCTCAAAGTAGTTTTAGTTTGCATTTCTTGCATGGCTAAGGAAGCTGAACACCTTCTAAGATATTGTATAATAGGAAGTTTTTTCTTTTGTCCTTGTGTGTGTCTGTGTGTATCAGAGGACCAAGGGTAACTTCAGAAATCATTGGACACCTTATCATTGTTATTACTATCATTATTCAAATTTAAATAGGGGAAGAAAGTGAAGAAAAACATAGGCAGAAAGGAGACAGTGTGTACTGAGGAACTGGGAAGAGAGACTCCTGGAAGCTTAGGTTCAGTGTTTATTTGCCCTATCCCCTCCCCTCCCCACCCCCACCCCCCACCCAACCCCATCCAGGACACACAGTGTGATTCAAGATACCAGAAAGCTGATTTGGTGAACAAGCTCCTCCACTCTGAGAAGTAAATGAACGTGACAAACAGGCCACGGGGTCAGAGAAATGTCACTGTTCTCTGTGACCAGCTTTGCTTTATTAATAGCATGGAAGCGATTAGCAATGACTCAGCAGGAATTTCTCTGGCTAGAAGCCTCTAGAAACTGGTTCTGGGTGCTGTGTTCTTCTTCAATGTCTGTCAGGTCACACCCCTCAGATGGTTGCTGAGTCTAATCCTAAAATAATGAATTCAAAAACAGCGCACCACTGACTAGATGGAAGTTTTTAATGGAGTTCCAGAATCACTGGGCCAATGGTAGGAAGAGGGAAAGGAGAAGAAAAAAAAAAAGAAGAGAGCAAGAGAGAAAGAAAGAAAGAGAGAACAAGAGAGAAAGAGAGAGAGAAAAGAGGGCTGGGAATGGGATTAAAGGGTGGGCTGAGGGGGCAGGTCTGGAGGTGATTTCTGGGATCTTTGTCCAGCCCCGGAAGTGTGGCCAGGATCAATTTTTGACCTTGACCTGCTAGCACTAAAGGGCATTAGCCATCAAGTAGAAGCTCTGCCCTGAAAGTGGGGGGACAGAGGAGCAGGATTCCTATTGCTCTGAATCTTCCCCCACTTACAAATAAGTTTCCGGTTTCCTTTACACATATACTTGTGGATACTTTTGGTTTGAGGCTGAAAACTGGGTTCACAGCATTTGTTTTTAATTTAGAGATTATTTGACCTCTTTGTAAGTAGGTACCAAAAGCAAAGAACCCAGTTTGCACTGGAATTCTCCCCCAATCCTCCCCCCAAAAATCTTGTCTCCAAACTTGATTCCTCTCTTCACGATTCATCTTGATTCACAACCCTGTGCATATTCCTCGGTCTTGGAAGTGACATGGCTGAAGTGGTGCTGCATGCTCCTGAGACCAGTTCTAAAGACTCATGATCCTATTTGGCTCTAAGAATATATGCTATGCAGAAAGTCACCTAGTGCGCAGGATCTGACTACTCTGAGCTCACCTGCTTCTAAGTAATCCAGAAAACCAGAAGACTATGTGGCAAGGAAGACATGCCTGTCCTTTCCTGTTTGCTCCAAAGCTCTCTGAGATGTGTCTGCTATGGAGTGAAGGTGACATGTTGAACATATGCAGCCTTCAGATAACTTAGCCACAGCCTCCATCTCACTGCCAAAACAAGACATCCTAAAGCCTGAAGGCAAGCATTCAAAAATATTAGAAATAATTAAAAAATCATTGTCATACAGTAAGTTTGGTGTTTGTTTGTTAAATAGCAGTAGTTAGCCAAAATGCCTGCATTGCATCAAAATGAAACTGCAGAACCAAGCTGTGCTTGTAGATGACTGTTTCCCTAAAGGTCTCCTTTCAGACCACTGAGAGGCTTTACATCTAAGTAAAGAGCTCTACAGAACTCCATGATTGGGCTAGTGAGATGGCTCAGAGGTTAAGACTCTGCCTCAAAAACAGAAGGTTCTGAGTTCAGATCCCAGGTCCCACATTTAAAAAAAAAAAAATGCTAGCCAGAAATAGTGGCAGCTTGCACTTCCAGCCCTGGTGGGCAGAATCTGGGAAAACCCAGAGCAAAACAGGAAGGAAGTAGAAGCCATCCAGGATGATTCCTGAAATCACCCTTGGTCCCCCACAGGGACACACACAGTGCCTCTGATACACACACACACACACACACACACACACACACACACACACACACACATTAAATAAATAAACAAACAAATAAAGTTAAAAAAAAAAGAAAACCAAGCTCCAAAAGAAAAGAACTGCACAATGATCCAACAAGAGGACTCATGAAATACAGAAGTGAACCCAACACTTTTGCCCCATTTTTGTGAAGTCAGTGTCTAAACCAGTAACCCAAGATATGTTTGTAAACTAGCAAAAACTGTACCAAAGATCTCAGGGGAAAAAAAAACAGCACAAGAGACACCCAGGGTTTTGTCAGTCTGTGTTTGTAAACTCTCACAGGTAGTTACAACTTAGAAAATGATTCCTTACTGAGAGCATCAGGAGCAGGAAAGAAATGACCACCAGGCCCTCTCAGAAGCCATCTGACATATCTAATGTTTTAAAGCCATCTATGATGAAGAGCCAAGATGTCAACCCTCCAGCAGAACACGTTTAGGTGCATCTTTTACAGAACAAGTTGAGTGCTCTTCTCTGTTTTAGGGGGACATAAAAGAAATAAAAACAAGGAAGAAAGCCATCTAGAGTGGTCAATTTAAACATAATGTTTCTAATGTTACTACAAGTTTGTGCTGTTCATATAACACTAGAATTCCTATTCAATTTAGTTGCAAAAATAAGTTTGTACCTATTAATAAGTTTATAACAAATTATGCATTGTCAGAAAGTGAGACCTCTAAACCAATTTTTGTTTGCCTTGTTTTTGCTTATACAAAGCAAAACCAATATGGTGTCTGAATCTCCCAAGTTCTTCCATTAGCCAGCTTATTTTATCTGGACGCTTTGACTTCATGTTTAGATTTAGGTTACACAAGTCTCCCTGCAGCTTTCTGCTGTGGTTTCACAACTATAGTTCAAAAGTATTAAATAGAAAGCTCCAGAAACAAGTAACTTATCATTTTAACTATAATGCCATTCTGTGTAATCTCTTGATGATGAAATCTCTTGCCATCTCATTTTACCACAGACATAAATGATTCATGCTTTATACATTAATCACTTAGCAGACACTTCAGTCCTCAGAATTAACTTTATCATAGGTACACATATCATGTAGAGAAAGAAATTTTACACATCCCAAGGTTCCATCCTAAGGGATCTTGGAATATATCCCACATGGATAAGTATAAAACCTATAATCTCAAGTTCTTCTGAAAATAAACCATGAGCAAAATTAATAATTCAGTGGGTTGTTGCTACTAAACCATCAGCAAAACTAAATCACCTAAGCATGTTGACATTGGGTACATTCATACCAGTGCTCCATTGGCTTTTGTGTTCCCAACTTTATGTTATGTCTTGCAGATGCTTACAGACATCTGGATCCAAAGCTGTCCCTGCTTAATATCCACAGCCAGGAATATTATTTCCATCCTACTATAACTCTTCTAGTCTTTCTAATGCATGGCTTTTTTAAAGGAACAGATTATCACTCTGTTCACAGACTTAAAAGTCCTTCTTTTAAAATACAAATACCTCTACAGAGAATCAAATCTATGAGGCTTTCATAATTTAGACTATTTACTCTTTATTTAAAGACAAAAGAAAGTTCATTGGCATGGAAGGAAGATAGAATATTAATTGTGAAAGTAAGTTACCAATGAAAGATATCGGATTATTCCATAATTTATGTTCAGAAAATAATTAGGCTCGACCCAGGGGTAAACCCTCACTGTGGCTCCATGTACAAGAGCCTAGATTCTCCTTCCTCTCTGTAGCTTTCTTAGTGTAAGAAAATTCTGCTACCCAGCTATGATCCTGGCAAAATGTGTTCATTGGAAAAATAGTAGCATGAATATTATGGGGGAAACCAACTGCTTTCTAATTGGCCCACCACATAGTAGGAAGTTCATATCTGCTACTGTAAGCCATGTTAATAACCCATGGATGGAGAGGTCACATGTCCCATAAGAGAACCTAAAAGTTTTGTTAAACTAAAAGACATATCAAACTGCCTTCTAAATACTTCTTTAAACCCAAGGATTTTTGTACCTCTCAGTCTCCATCCTAGAAGCTGGCAGAGTATAAAGGATTGTGGAACAGGGCTGGAGAGGTGGCTCAGGGGTTAAGCCTCCGCCTTGCAGACGGAAGGTCCTGAGTTCGGATTCCAGATCCCACGTATAGATGCCAGGCAGTAGCGGGGGCGGCCTGCGCTTCTGGTCCTGGTAGGGCGGAGCCTGTGAATCCCGGGGCAGAAGGAGGTGGAGGCGTCCATGGTGGTTCGCGAATTCGTCCATGGTTCTACACACACATAGACATATACACAGACACACACACACACGCGCGCGGGCACAGACACACGCACATGCGCACAGTTGAATAAATAATAATTAAAAAAAAGATTTAAAAAAAAATGATTGTGGAACATTTGGCCCAAGTCAGGCCATCTAATCCTCTCTCATTATGGGTCAGGGAACATCACAGAAGAGGAAACAAAATCAATACAAAGATTATCCTTAACCTTAGGCAAAAAGCGCTGTCATTGTCATTTGAGGAGGATGCAGAGAACCATGGTTGCATAAGGTGCTGAGAATACATGAGGTTGAGGTTCAGTCCTCAGCACATCAGATAAACTACCCTTAAAGACTCAGGGACTTCTGCAGAAGAAAGTATAAAAAGAATGTGAGAGTTAGAGGAGAGGAAAAATGATTGTGAAATGCCTGTCCCTCAGATACAACACAGACAATCATAAACCCATACAGAGGTGTCCACTGACACTGACCCTCCAGAAGACATACATGGATAGTGATCACTGTGAACTGAGGAGATATCCCTGAGGCCTTACAAGTACTGATGAACAATGAGCTACCAATATGGCCAAGGAGAGAACAAATACACCCAGTTGTATTCACACAGAGGAGACTACCATGGTCTAAGAGACAATCCCAGCCTCTGAAACACATGGGGGCCTCGTTGAACCCAGTGTACACAATACAAAACAAAAGAATATGACCATGAAAGGAAGATGTGAAGTTAAGGCAAGATAGTTTTGGAAAGAAGATGAGTTGAAGACAATGGAAAGAGTAACTGAAAATGATAACGGTAATGATACCAACTAAAGCACAAAGTAGTTGTTCGGTAAGTGTTCAAATAAGGAAAAATTACAGTATGAGTCAATTTCAATTTGCAAATTAATGACTGATCTGCGAAAAAGAAACATGTATATCTAAAACTAGTGTCAGTAGTGGGGCTTAGGAATGTCTTTATTTACAGACATAACAAAATTGGTAAAAGAGCATAGTGCATACTTAGTGGCCAATGAAATGCATATTCTTTACCTTTACCACTATAATGGAAAGAAGCACATATACTTGGCTCTATAAAAGTAAAAATTGTCCTGGACACTGAGAAATGGGGAAAAATAGCTCCAATAGGTCTAGGGGAGGTGTCTTTCTAATAAAACTAAAAGTAGTGTGACCAGCACTGGGTGGTTTCCAAGGTTAACAAGTTGACCTACAGTTGCTCCCATCTTGCTTATGTATGGCAATCACTCTAACTGGATTATCACTCGCATATTACCTCACAATCATGTGATGTTGTCACTGCTATTAGCTGAAAAGAAATTAGAGTACACTCCAAGGCATAACATCTGCAGAAGCAACTCATATGCACTGTTTATTTTTTATGAATCAAGCACTTTGTTTATAGCCGTTTGTTCTTAATTCACACCTGAACTGGAATTCTTACTTTTGAAGCTATCTAATTAATCATAAGACACATAAACTAGAAATAGAAACTCATCCTATGAATATTGTTAGGCATGTTTGTGTTTGTGCCAAAAGCAGCTAATATTTTTAATCTATGTAAAAATATATAATTGTCTCTATTAGGAAAAAATAAATATGAAATAAGAATTTCAGGTTCTCCTTAAATTACTGAGTATCTGAGTTTCATATTCTATTGTTGAAAATAATGCCTAACCAAAACAATTTAGGGAAACAATGGTTTTTTTTTCTGGCTTACAAATTGATGTTATAGTCCATATGGCAGGAGAATCACTAGCAGGGCTGTATCTACAGCAAGAGCAGAGGGACAAGGTTAATACTGAATTCCAGCTTTGAGCTTGCCAGCCTGCAAGTCTGCCAAATTCCAAGTAGATCTCTCTTTATCTTATCTTTCTGCCCTGCAAATGGACTCACTCACTACAGATTAGATCTTTTAACATCAGTCATGCAACTGGACAATATCCTATGGGCTTGCCTTAACTAGATAATTCTTCATAAATGTGTGTATAGTCTAAGGTCTCAAGTGTCAAGTTGACAGCTATAACTAAATGACACACTGGGAAGTTCTGAGTAAAACTATAATACCCCCATTCTACAGTGTCCATCTATCTAACATAGAGCTATCTCAATTGGTTAAAGTTACTAGGATTAAATTAATAATTTCATGTTTGGGGACTGTACTAGCCAGAGTTATCAGAGGAACAGAGACAATAGAATGTGTATTTTTTTTCAATTAACTCACAAAATAAAATCGGTGTAGTAAAACAGTAGCTATCTGTAGTTGCTGAGTTTTTGAACTGAATTTATCTAAGAAAACCAAAAGATCTCTGTAAAATTTCAGTCATGCTGGAGAGCTGAAGAGGCTGGGATCTGATGTCAGCGATGAACAGCAGCTAGGCCAAAGACTCTAGGTTCTGATATCAGTCAAGAACAGCAGCAGCAGAGAAGGTAACAACACACCAATAGCGGACTCAACACAGCAAATCCACACAGGGCAAGAGAGGGAACGTCCCTCCCCCTTTGTTTTTCCTTTTATATGGTCCACCACTGGAAAGTACCATCCACCATAGGCTGGGTCCTCCATATCAATTAAACAATTACCTACAGGCTTGTTCAAGGGCTTGCCCTAAATATCAGTTCTTCACAGCTGTGACCCAAACAGCCTACAACTGTCAAGCTGACGCATGAATCTAAACATCACAAGGACTCTATGATATGTTGATGATGGAGCTAAAATATCGTACAGCAATGAATCTAAACTTTTGGTTTGACTCATTTTCTGGTGACTAGTGATTTTGAGCTGTCATAGGGTACTGACTCCATCTTTTCTGAATGAATACCCTTCCTAAGCCTTTACCTTCCTTTGTTAGAACTCCTCTTAACTAACAACATGACGTCACAATGCCTGTTCTCACAATGCATCTTCCCTCTAAGAAGAAAAAGTCAGATCCCTAGTCAGAGATTCACTTAACTCCAGTCATGTTCCAAAAGTGCTTTCAAAGCTCCAGTAGGTGTCTTGTCTTTGCCAGACATAAATATATATATCCTCATTTATTTTTGGTTGAAATCTAGTCCTGATTACAAGGAGCATTGAGAAAGAGCATGCATTTAAACGTGTCACCAGCATAGCAAAATTAACTTTTAAACCGAAAACTAGAGTGGAATAAGATTTTAAAATACTTAGGATGGAGAAATGGTTCAGAGGTTAAGACTCTGCCTCAAAAGCAGGATATGAGTTCGGATCCCAAGTCCCATGAAAAAACACCAGGTAGAAATGGTGGCAGCTTACATTTCCCACCCAGCTGGGTGAGCCTGGGAAACCTCAGGATAAGGGAAAAAGGAGGTAGATACAATCCAGGATGATTCCCAAAGTCACCCTTGGTCCTCCACAGGGACACACAGTATCCTCTAATACACACACACACACACACACACTAAAAGTGTTAAAAAGTATTAAAATTTTAAAATACTTGATTGTTTTTCATTTAAGTTTCTGTATAAATATTTTTACAGCATAAATTTTTCTTAGGAAAAAATCAATGATATACTTATGTCTTCTTATACAGTCCTGATAGCCTCAAAATTTTTCTCAAAATTATTTATAAAAAGATTTTAATGTGCTCTTTCCTACTCACTGTAAGTCTAGTATTAGGGTCAAACAATACATTGGGTCTGATATTTCTTAGTGAATAGTCACAATTAAAAAAAATAATTGTCTGATCTTTTTTTTATACAATACAAAAGGGCTTCTCGATTATTTCTGAGGATGAAATGAGGTCACGTGGAAGAGAATAAATTATAAAATAGCCTTTACACATAATTTTTAACTTCAATACTATCAAGTATTTCCCATTAATGCAATCTCAAAGAATGAAACTAAAGGAAATAAATAAAAGTGAAAAGAAACGCTATAGAATAAGAAGCCCATTGAACTCAAAGATCAAGCAGGAAGAATTTCTTCCCATGTTTGAGCAGACTTGGTGTTATGGTTACTTTTCTCTGCTGTTGCAAACCACACTCAGACTCGAGCAACTTAAGGGGGAAAAGGTAGAGTTATTTGGCTTATGATTCTAGAGGGGCTATAAAGTCAATTACGGCAAAAAAAAAAAAAAAAAAAAAAAAAAAAGAAAGCACAGCAGGCAGCAGAAATTAGAGGCAGCTTAGGTCAGGTCCATGATCACGGAGGCCGAGAGCAAGCAGCACCCTACAAGAGCAGACTGGCCAGCAGAAGCAGGGCAGAGCTAACCAATCTTAAGGCTCACCGCCTGTGACTCCTTTGATCAGCCTTCTCCAGAAAGGCTCTACTTCTAAAGTCGCCATGACCTTTCCAAACATTAGCAACAGCTAAGGATGCAAACACATGAGCTTATGGGGACAACTCATGACACTTAGTATGAGGGTCTGCCAGGTTTTCCCACCTGTGATGTAAGGACACAGCTAGTGGCACCACACAGTTGCCACCCCAACTACCTTTCTCGCACTTTTGACTCTGTTATCTACTGTTTCGCCTAGAACAATTGTGCTTCATAGCAATTCAGGGATCTAGTTACCAAGCTGTAGAACACAGAAGTGCCTTTCAACTTAAGAAATTCTCTGTCATTAGACCATGAGATTAAACTGTCATATCAAAAGTTATGAAGTTCTATAATTCAGAAAGCAAGGTTGATGCTGAAAGATCTGAATTAAACTACATTCAGCCCCTTGAGGGAGTTTATTATTTCCATTATGATTTCCCATGAAATCTCTTTGCATGTATGCTTAATATTATAGAAAATGCCTCCAGAAAACATCATCATGCTCATATTCTACCATAGCACTGATCTTGGATCTATTTCCTAATTTGCTTATTTTATTCAGCTATAAACAAAAATGAAATTATTTTTAAAAATAATATTTTTAAATATGGTAAATATTTTTCCAACAAGATCTCTTTTGTTTATTTAAATAAGAAATTTTCTTTATTAATTAAATTACTAGGAATTTTCAGCAGATGATATAATATCTTAATGATGACAAAGAACTGGGTTCTGTCTGCAGTTTGCTCTGCCACCCTCACTCATTAACAGAGCTGAAAGAGAGACAGAGAGAGAGAGAGACAGAGAGACAGAGAGATGAACAGACACCAAATCGAGTCACCAAATTCTAGTCATCAAACAAGCTGTCTACCTTTTGTCCAGAGCAAGAAAAAGCCAGTTTCTAGAAAACAACAAATAATAACAAATTTGACAATGTATCAGATCTTTTAACAAATTAGACTGAGCAACAATATTGGTCTAAACTTCGTGATGTTTTATGATGTAGTTTATTTATTATGTGTATAACCTTAATAATCTCACTCCCTGTGCAAAAAATGAGTTTCCTCAGTGCAAAGAACAACCCCTCCAAATGAAAGAGCCACATTGTGCTTTGGAAAAAGATTTTCTGTTCTTCATCTATCTTACAGACGAACGCCCATACCCAGTATTAAAATGATTGCTTCTAGCCTTGGAATCTATATACAAAAAGCTTTTGAAAGCTGATTCAAATCACCTGAAAAGAAAATCTAAAACCACTATTTACGTATCTTGGCACAGTTATGCTTTCTGTTGCTCTGAGGCCCAATATCTAGGGTTACAAGGACTGGCAACTCTAGAGAACCCTACGCAAGCCTGCATGGGGTCCAAGGAAAATTCCATCATTACTGTCACTGTCATTGCCTCTATCATCTCTCTACTGATGTGCACAACAGTTTCCACCATGGTATAAGCTGGGGAAGGAAAGTCCCTTGTATTTTCTATTCAAGTTAACTTAAAGTAACAGTAAAATAATGCCTGAAGGTGTTCTCTACAGTATGTCTCCTGTTGGATAACTTACTAAACACTAAGATCTTTCTAAAACATGAATTGAGAGATCCAGGCAGTGTTCAGAATGGTAAGCATGGACGGTTCTGTCTTAAGTATTTCTCCTAGCTTCTAATTTTATGTGTGTATTTGCATAGTAGATGAAAGCCACAGGGAGACCAAGATTGGAGAAATCAGAGATGCCAATCTAGATAGGCTATTCAGTCTATAAGAATTCCTTCATCTTTTTTGATTATGGCTTTTCCTTCATGATTAATACTGCCTTGTTCAGGTGCTAGCATTACTCCATGATAACTAAAGTGACATTATAACTAGTTGCCTTGAGTTTAGCCTTTCCTCCACTTTCAAATGAATCATTTCATTGCTTTCTAAAGTCTTTCTAAACTGAAAATTTGATTGCTCTAATTCCGTATGGAATTAGTCACAGAACCCCCTTACCACAAGTTACCTACACTGGGATGCCACACTGAGTCAGTGAGCACCCCACAGTGTCCTCCAGTTTCATTTTCCTCCTTCTCCAGCTTCATGTTATCTGTACCTCTTATGTATCACCCCAACTGAACCTCAAACATGCCATGGTTTGTTGCCTTTGATCCTTGACATGCCATTCATTCTGCCTTCAATGCCTTTAACTTACTTTTCTCCTTGATTAGCACCTAGTTGTCTAAAGATACAGCTCCGATGACACCTGAAGCTTTCTAGCACTCACTGTTCTCAGATAGGTGTCATTCCATTCTACTGCCCTTCTATTACTTATTATAATTAAGTAAATACCACAAGCTTTGCCAGGCTATCGTGTGGAGTTTCATTTGCTTACCCATTGATCAAGAACAGTAGCCACTCTTGTATCTTCTATCCTAAAGCCAATGTCAGATTCTCACAAACTGTTGATTCCAGTTTGCATTGAATGGCAATTTTTATTAAGTCACTTGCCCCCCCACACACACACTCACAAACTCTATGTCCTTAGCCTTGAACTCTACTAACAGGCCCATATTTTCAACCAACAGATGTACATATCTACTTTGGTATACCATTGTCACTTCAAAACTCAAACATCTAAAAATAAATTTGTCATCTTCACTCTGAAGCAAGTTCCTCTTCTGTCATTTCTATTTCTATTCTGGGAACCAGAACTCTATCAATCAAGCCTCCTCCAAGCCTCCAAGTCATCCTCGGCTGTTTCCTGTCTTCACCTTGCATATGAAGCCTCTTTTGAAATCCAGTCGTTTCTTCTCGGTGTTTTCCCCTTCCTTCCCCATTCCCATGACCTCCATTCTAGCCTTTCACATCTGATCCTGAAATCTCCGTGCTGGTGTTTTCTCTGTCCAGTGTATGGAACAAACACTCCCACGTTCTTCCTAAACCATAGTTTTTATCTGTTTGGACCTTTCTGTGAAGGCAATCCATGGATTTCTAACCTCTAAGGAATGAGTTAAAACTTGAATCTGTGTCTTGTTCCATCTATCAACATCATCACTAAAAATGAACTTCTATATTCTTCCACACCACAAAAAAAAAAAAAAACAGTCTTGTCTCTATCCCCTAAAGAGATAACTCTTTTTATATAGTTTGTTAGGTCTGCAATATTTTTTCCGGGAATTCTCCTGCATAATTACCTTTCAGTTTCTTCATCATCTTTAGGAGATATCCCACTTCATCAAGCCCTTCTTTCCTGCATAAGCATACCCTCTAAACCAAAACAGAGATTGCAAAATTGGTAGAGGCTTCCCATCAGTGGATATCTATCTGTGAACATGTATAAGCAAACTACATGCTGTCTAATAGAGAATCTTAAGTAAAGATTATAGCATCCAAGGTTCACATAAGGCTAGGAATTTAGTGTCTGTTTCCATATCCAACCCAGAAAACTACAACTCAACTCACAGTACATTTGGTGGAGTACACTGTAAGACTTTGCCTCAGCAAACAAGGTTCCTAGACTAAACTTGACTCCAGAACCTTCTAAGGAAAAAAAAAGAAATTTAAAAATCAAGATTCAAAAGCACTAAACTATTTCACATAATGTAACCACATATCACAAACTATGTAAGACTAAACTCTAAGTGGATAAATATATTATACCCAGTAAGTTAAAATTCTTAAGTGCTCACATCCAACCAAAATTCACCAGGAAGGCAAGTAAGAACCAGACAAATATGATCTATAATTAGGAAAAATATGAACATATCAACACAGTTATTCAATTAGCATGCAAAGACAATTTTCAACAACAGTTATATTGTTTGTACTATTAGATTATGCACTGCAGAGAAAAGATTGCTAAACTTGAAGAAAGCAATAAAAACTATCCAAAATAAAAATGTAGAGAGAAAAGAGAATCAAAAAAAATCAGCTACATCAGTTATCCATGTATAAGACAGCTTTGAAAACATAATTAGAAGGAAGGACATAAAATATATATAAAGAAATTATTTCCTAAATTTGACTGAAACAATAAGCCATAGATCAACAAAATTCATCAATTCCCAAGCAAAGAAACCTATGGCAAAAGCCATCACAATCAAAGTAGTCAAAACAGTGATGAAAAACATCTTGAAAACAAACACAGAGGAGACTTGCTACATACAAACCAAACACAAATGTAAGAATCAATTTTTTCATTTTCTTTTTTTTTCAATTTTGCATTTTCAAGATAATTACAGGAAACTTTTCAGAAAGAACGAAATTTCACCAGATGAAAATAGGCTCTCCCCATAGTAGCCAGCCCGCCACGCCCGCTGAGCCAGGCCCACCCTCCTGAGCTGAAGAAATTTATGGACAAGAAGTTATCACTGAAATTGAATGGGGACCAGCTCGTGCAGGGCATCGTGCGTAGCTTCAGTCCTTTCATGGACCACGTGACTGACGAGTGTGTGGAGCTGGAAACCAGTGGGCACCAGAACCGCATCAGAATGACGGTCATACGAGGAAACAGTATCATCATGTTGGAAGCGTTGGAGCGCGTGTAACAGCAGCAGCAGGCAAATCTGTGGCCCTCCACAAAGGCCTTTCTATGACGTCAAAGTTGAGTTGTGTACATTTTCATATTGAACTTTCTGCTAAATAAACTTTTGTAGTGATCAAAAAAAAAAGAAAGAAAGAAAATAGGCTCTGTATAAAGATTTGAAGTGCACAAGAAGAGAACAAGTTTTTTTCCTGTAAAATCTCTTTTCAAATGAACCATCCAAAATAAGAATAAAGATGCATAGAGTTTATGATCTATGTTGAACAGAATATAAGACAAAAAGAAAGGTCTGAAGCAAAAAAGCAGAAATCCAATATCATCAGATTTTGCTACTGTTCATAAAGTGATACAGGATAGCTCAAATGTAGACAACATATAAGTTGAAAGTTTATACTATGCCTGGAGAGATGGATAAGCAATTAAAGTGCTTGATAAACAACAAAAGGATCAAGGTTCAAATCCTCAAGCCCCAGGTGAAATGATGGATGACTATGGCAGCCTTCCTATAATTCCAGTCCTGGAAGGAAGATACCGTGAGTCTCCAAAGCAGGCTGGTTATCTGCAAACTAAGTTCAGTTAGCATGAGGTGGAAGATTAAGGAAGGATGATTCCCCAATATATCACCCTAGGCATCTGCATGCATACATACACTTATGTATATACTCATTCTCATATACATGTAGACATAAATATATACATGTACATATTCTCCCCCCACCACATATACATGTGAAAACTGGGGGAGTATAAAAAAGTTTGTATTTTTTTTTAATTTTTTTATTATTATTTATTCAACTGTGCGCATGTGCGTGTGTATGTGCGCGCGTGTGTATGTGTGTCTGTGTGTGTGTGTGTGTCTGTGTATATGTAGAACCACGGACGAATTCGCGAACCACCATGGGCCGCCTCTACCTCCTTCTGCCACGGGATTCACAGGCTCCGCCCTACGCTTCCGCCTGGCGTCTATACGTGGGATCTGGGATCCGAACTCAGGACCTTCCACCTGCAAGGTGGAGGCTTAACCCCTGAGCCACCTCTCCAGCCCCAAAAAGTTTGTATTATATCCCCTAAATCATTCAGAAAAATATTAAATCAAAGAGTTAATTTTGTAATCCAACAAAAAAGTTAAAATGATATCACAAAAGATAATTAAACCAAAAAAAGCAGATAAAGACAAGAAGAGAGCAAAAAGAAAAAATAACAAAGTTATAAGGGTTAAATTATAAATATAAATAAAAATTTGTGTTAAATACAAACTTTCTGAGTATGCCAATTTAAAAATTAGATGTTTACAGATTAAGCAAAATACCAATTCCCAACTCAATGCTACTTGCAATATACATGTTTTGCATATGAAGCCACAAAGCAATGAATGGTCACTATGATCAAAATTAAACTTAATAGGTAGATAACAGTCAGACAATGCAAACTTTAAAGCCAAAAGTATTACTATTTCATGTTTGATGTATTCCTCCCAAATTTACCAAAGAATTCAATATATCCCAGCAAGAATCTTAGCAGGAATAATTATAGAATTTAAAAGTTGATTACAAAATTGATAAAGAAAAAGACCTAAAAATATCCAGAACTTCAAAAACAGAAGATTAAAAAATAATCACTCAATTCAAGGATTATTTGCCAGCTTTAATGACCAAGGCAACATGACTATTGATACAGAAACAAACTAATGGAACAAAATAGAAAGTCCAGAAATGATCTCTATACATACACATACAATTAATCTTTGACTAATGTGCAAGTGGACTCCTGAGGGACAGCCCAGAGACATGACCAGCATCTGTGACCAGACATGTAAAGGACTACCCACGTCTACGATAAGCACTTAGAATCCAAGAAGTGTTGAGTAGATACTGGAGTCAATAAACACATAGGACTGCATTTAGACTCTAATACGTCCACCTGACTCCCTTCACCATTCATGTTTATCTTTCTTTTATTTGATACCCAATATCAATTTAGCAATCCAGGTTTGTCCTGCCTTGTTCTATTCTCCCATCTTGCTCTTTCTCTTTCTATCTTTTCCCTCACTCTTTCCTTCTTTATTTTCTTTTATTCAGCTTTCCCAAATAAGTTAGGAGACCTGATTGTAGGACTGTTTGTCCTAACCTACTGAAATCTGGGAGTGTTTTAAGTTATCTGGTTACATTTATTTACCTGTATCTTATCTTTTCAGCCAAACTGCCTCTCCTTTTCCCCTCATACCTTCTCCCATTATATTTCCTTTACTCTTCTCTACATTTCTCTACCTCCTACTATGCTTTCTCTTTTTCAGGCAAACCACATAGTGAGTTTACACTACAGTTTCAGTATTCCTATGTTTTTTTAAAATGATTGGCACTTATGGCAAATTGTTATTAATTTGATTATGATTGTATTTTCATACTTGGCCAAGAATTTCATAGTGATTATTCGTAGCTTTTCACTAGAGAAATCTGCTCTCATGAGACTACTAGGAATTGGGCTTGATGCAAAAAAAAAAAAAAAAAATAGAGCACAGGAAAATGGCACTCAGACATACCATAATTTAGTCCCTAAATTTAATCTGGTTTCAAGAAGAATGTTGTTAATATTTACAACATCTATAAAAGAATAAGCATAGCTTAACAGAAAAAGGCACCAGCAACCTAATCCAAGATGTACAAATCACAATGCAAAAATACAAGAAGTATAGCAAATTGATTCCTCAAAATAATCTTACAATTAAAGCCTCCAATGAGAAGAAAGTAGATGGATCTCAGACAAAAAACACATGTGTAAAGAATATTCAAGAAAATCATAAATGACATAAATTATCTGTTGAATGCATTCCCAGATGCCATGAATAACTGATGAAATAAGGAACTCAATATAAGATATGAAAGTAGAATTTAATAAAGAGGTAGAACATTGTGAAATAAGCTTACAAGTTAATTGTGACTGGTTGACCACTTCTCTCCGTAGAAGGATTGTAAGCTTTGATTCACTGTACACATGCTGGAGAATAAGCTTCAACCCCATCTCTAGTGGGTGTTTTTCACTTCTCATTCCTGTATCCCAAACCCAGAAAATTAAGCGCGGTATGTACTCCCTAATAGGTGGCTCCTAGTACCAAACCCACCCAGCCCACCTTGAGACACTCAAAGACAAATCTATGTAATACCTACAGTAATTGCAAGGATTATGAACAGGAGGGATGGGATTGGAGGGCCACACCAGAAACAAGGAGAGAGGGGACCATGTTACAGCAGAGAAAATAGGCCTCCATTAAGGACTGCAAGTAAGTAATGAGACACCTGGTTAAGTTCACAGACGTTCGTTCCTGATCATTTACAACTGAGGGGGTATGATCTCACCAGAAGGGGAGGGCATATAGTCTGGCAGCAAAAAAGTAACCATTTTGCAAATGGGTGATAGACCCCTCCCTCACTGAAGTTTCCTACTGTTTATTACATCTACCCTTGAATGTGCTCTTATAACAAGACTCCAGTTTAACAGCTCTTTGTCTCTGGCCAGGGAGTGACATACAATGCCCATCAGGATGGAGTGAAGGGCATTGCAGGAGCAGCAAAACTGCAAAAGAAAATCAACAAACCAAAATCCAGAACTTCAGAGACTCTATATCAACCACCTAGAACTAGGCCAGATTAATCGCTCCCCATCTGAAGCACAGGGACATTTGCGGAAGAGGGGGCGGTGAGATTGTAAGAGCAAAAGGATGGGAGGAGCAATGATTTGCAAGATACTCCACACAAGTTAGGGCCAAAGCAATCATAATTGGACTTTTCATGCCCTGTGCAACATCCAACACACTATTGACCTCACAAAGTCTAGCATCTGCTAAAGGCACCAAGATCCTTGGAGGCAAGGGATTGACAGTCACAGTAGTGTTCCTATGCTTAAGGGGAACATGGGAAAGGTTTCAGAGAAATGCCACTGGGTCCTTGTACGTCATCGGAGAGGAGGGCCCAGAGGAGAGTCTGGCATGCACATTAAAGGACTCTCTGGGAATTGGGGGTGAGGCACTGGGGGATGGGGAGGGAGGGGTGAGGGGAGGGGGAGCAGGGGGTTTGGGGGGGAGGGAGGGAGGGAACTGGTGTACCTATTAAGTTTGTATGAGCGGAAATAATAATAAAATGTTTTAAAATTTTGAAATGTAAATTTGATGAATAAAATGCTGCATTAGAAGATTAGAAGCAGTGGCAAGGAAAAATGGGTGGAAGAGAGATTTTAGCTCAGAGAAAGAGTAAAGAGAAATATTGATTGGAGTTTATTGGGCATTTGCTTTCAAAAAACATAAGTTTCCATTTGAACATACGCAATTTTCAAAGCACAATAAGAAAATCACAGGATAGAATCTTGAATCAAATCAGTTCTCCTGCAGCATTCCAAAGGATCTTACTCTTGGATGAGAGGGAGGGAAAGAGGGAAGAAAGGAAGAGAAGAAGGAAGGAAGAGAAGGAGGAAACTAAAGAAGAAAGGGAGGGAGAAAGAAAAGGAATAAAAATGTATTTTTCACCTCATAAAAAAAGTGTAGGAAGGGAGGGAGATAAATGGGAAAAATGGAGGAATGGAAAGAGGGAGGGAGAAGAGAAAAACCCTTTGACAAATCATTTTGATTTGTGCTTTGCTATTCAGTTCTGGGACATTCCATTTTCATTTCCTCTCTTGTGCTTATCCATACCTGCAAACTTTAACTCTTCTTTAAAATCCATTCCTGTACCCCTCTAATATTTGTATATAATTTTTCCTCCTTTAAGCTCCTTTGAAAGGCCTTCTTTTGTGTGTCTCCAGGCAGGGGGCAGGGTCTCTGCTCTCCTCTTTGGCCCCATTTACAGGGGCTTGGGGCTTCCCGGGAGCTCTACTGAGAATTGTGCAAATTGCACCAGGCCTTGGGTAAGAAGAGCCACTCATTCGGGCGACCCCGTGCTGTGCCTAAGTGCATAGAGGCCATGTCAACCCCTTGATGCTGCCTCATGCTGCGATCTTCCTGTGCACTGTGTCATATGTCACGATGGGTTTTCCCCACAATGCATTCTTTAGTTCAGTGTCAGAGAAAAAGCACAAACAATGTGCTCCTGTGGCAGACAAGCCTACCTGCAAGGCTGCAAGAGCACATTTTGCTCCTCCAGAGTGAATTTCCTCAGCCCAATCTGTCTTTTCCTTCCTATTATTCCTGCAAGTTTCCAGTTCCCCTCTCCTCCTCTGAGCAGCTTCTCTGCAAAATGCATGGTGCAGATCAGAGCATTCATCTGGCAGGAACATTTGAGATTACGAAAAACAAAACAAAACAAAAAAATAGCTGAATTCATCATCAGTTTGTGCTAAATACATTTACAGAAGAAAAATAGCATAAGGTGTTCTGTGTTGTCTATAGAGAAAGAGCTTAGCCATGAAATCTTGTGAAAATTTCCAGATGATAGAAACTTCCACAGGAATGGGGCACTAAGAAATTATCTTGAACACGTCAAAATGTATGTTTTAATTACTAGTGAATTTAATTGTCAGATGGCCTTTTTTTTAAAGAAATAAGAAAAAATTACTCGGTTGTCTATTTAAAATAGCCAAGTTAAATTTTGCTATCCTAAATTCTTTTCTGAAAAAAGAAAGCAGCTTTTCCCTTGATTGCTATATTTTCTACCTGACTCCATTCAGTCTCCTCTATAAGTGGCACAACTGTGTCATGCATGGCCAATGGGGTGACATCCAAATTTCTTATGTCTGTCCATCTCATAGACAGAAGACATATAGGAAACAATTCTTATAGCATCTGAACAATCAATGATAATTTAACTGCCTTAATATCCCTGGAGAATCCATGACATGTTCAATGTGTAAGATAGATAGATGATAGATAGATAGATAGATAGATAGATAGATAGATAGATAGATAGATAGATAGATAGATCAGCCCAGAGGACAATAATATGGGAGTAAGAGGCAGCTTGGCACACTTAGTTGGGCTGTACAGCCAAGAAGTTGTCAGGATGTGACCCCCAAGTCCCACGATAGACCTGTCAATACAGACGCTACAATTTAACTAGAACCTAGATGATTTATTAATTAATTTAATGGAGAAAAGCCTTGTCCTACATTGTGATAATGAACAGATTTCTGAGAAGATTTAGCCTGAATCAGTTATATCCAGAAATTTTGTCCTAAGAACACATAGTTTGTTCAGAAGTAGACACAAAGCTACAAATTGTGTGCTGCACATCAGTAGAGGAAAATAAAGCTGAGTGCAAACACTTACTCGATGTAAACATCTCTTTTCTATTTGCAGGAAAATGCATATGAAGCATACATAATTTTACACATGTGCATATATTTTAATATACATGAAAATGGCTTGGTAGCAAAATAGAGGCAGGTTGTGCATTGCTATAATACTATCAGAGGATGGAAATGCTGGTAAAGGTTACAACAAAACAATTCAAATTGGCAGGTTATGCTGACTATATAATTCTGAAGGAGTTGGCTGTATGATATCCTACATTAAGTCATTTACATAGTTACACTGTACGCAAATTGAAAATTGATATTTCCCCTGTAAAATGAGCCACTGGATGCGTGCGAGTTCAGGCCAAAGAAGGTTGCTGTCTTGCTCTCTCTTCTGTCTCATCATGCTTGATGTCAAACCATGTATAGCTAGTGTTATAGCCATTCTCTCCCAGAAAAATATTCTTTAAACTTCTCTGCAGAATGAACCCATCATACCTCTGTTGTACCTCTGCCCTATAAACACACACACACACACACACACACACACACACACAAAACCAGTTTCTTTAATTTGTAACAAGATAAATTCTTGAGTAACAATTGCATTTGCTCATTAATTCTTGTTTCTATCATGTTGCTAAAGGAAAAAAATCTCATTTCATTAATGGTAACTGTGAATTCAAAGAAATCTTTAGCAATATCGTATACATGTCATGAAAGTGTTCCTACAACATTGAGAGAGGCCTGCTCTGTCACCTTCAGAAGAGCATTAGGTGAATTCTACTGATTACATTAACTTTTATCATTTCACCCATTCCTTTTGTTTTATTATCAGACACCTAGATGTTCACTTAGAAAGATTTTCTGGGAGCAGTTTCAGACTTACAAAACAAATGAATAGAAAGTACATAGTTCCAGGGCTGGAGAGGTGGCTCAGAGGTTAAGTCTCTGCCTTGCAGTCAGAAGGTCCTGAGTTCAGATACTAGAACCCACTTAATAGACGCCAGGCAGAAGCCGGGGTGACCTGCATTTCTGGTCCTGGTAGGGCAGAGCCTGTGAGTCCCTGGGGCAGAGTAAACAAGGAGGAGGTGGAGGTGGTCCATGGTGGTTCCCGAATTCGCCCGTGGTTCTACACACACACACACACACACACACACACACACACACACGTGCATGTACACACAATTGAATAAATAAATTTAAAAATTTTTTAAAATTAAAAAGAAAGTACATGGTTCCAACATAACTCTTTCAAACTCCTATTTTCCCTTGTTATAAACATCTTACCTAATATAGTATGTCTAATAACATACTTTTACTAAATATTGATACAAAATTACTAACTAAATTAGATAACATTAGTGTTCTCTCTATGTTGTGCATTGTTTGAGCCCTACTTCCCAATTGCCTTTCTATCAGTTTACTTATTTTTTGATTTTCTTTCATCCTAAGAGGGATATTTCTCATGAAAAGGAACATGTTCCCATAGACTCTCATATTATCAGAATTCATTAAAAGCTATCACTTCTCCTGGTTTTGTGGAGCTTTCCATTATTCACACAGTCATCCACCTAGCCAATATTTACCGAGTGTCTTAATGTCTCTCAAGAGATGCTTGTAAGGGGCACCAAAAGAACATGATTGCTTCCCAAAGCCACATTTCCCATTGCAAGATATTTGGGTCACTTTCTTGTGTTTATATATTTCCACAATCCTTATATTCATCTAATTAAGATCTGTGGTGAAGGCATGGTGTAGAGATTGTGAATTCATATTTTTAACAAATATCCCAAGCAATCTTCATAAACATTGAATTGTGGGAACTGCTGACAAATTACTAAGACAATTAAGACATAATCAAAAGCAATATTTTTTTGAGTCAGGGCTTTACAATGAACTTAGGTACCCATCTCAGTCTGGAATCCTGGAGCTATAGACATGCATCATGACTTTTAGTTACAATTATTTTTAATTGGATACCAAGTCACCACGAGCATTTAAAAATAAGTGTAATATTTCAATAACTTATTTATGAAGTCAGTGTAACTCAATCTTCTCTCTTATGGGAACCTTTGTTTAGATGCATGAGGAATGCTACACAAAAGAAGACAGAGGTCTCAAATTTGTTGCTAAAGTATTGAAGCATACACATTCTTTGACATAAACTCTGCTGTGTACATCTGTATAAATCTCATCTTTATCTACAATGATCAACTTTGGCCACCTCTGTCCTCCCTGGTTTGATGACAGATCATAATAATGTCACTTGGCCATTCTTGAAAAACAGCTATCAAATGTTGATGATAACTTACTGCAGCAATACTTATGTGAGAATTCTAAAATACTTGGCAAAATGTTTTCAAGGTGCAAAAGCAAGTGCAACCATAAATTCTGGGTGCTGCTGCAGCTGGAAGAAGACATAAAGTTCAATAGCCTCTGCTCTTTTGCCCTGTTTTATTCATTGCTTTGTACAGGCATACAACACCTTCTTCATCTAACTTGCCCTGGAGCTCTTCCCAAGTGGTTAACTACAGAACTGAAGACGGGAAGAATGTCCTCTCTTCTCAAACCACATTTGTAACTTTGGCAATCCTTATCTAGTCTACTCTGTCAGAAATCAGAGTAAAACGCAATGCTGGGCCATTTATCACAGATTCTTAAAGATGAAACTTCAGTCTTCTGTCGAAGCAAGTAAAAACAGGGAAAAGCAGAATGTACTTGAACACAGCAGTATTATAACAAAAATTAAAAACCCTTCTCTGAAGGAAATGCTAACAGTTCTTGTTGTAGTTACTTTTCTTTGTTTCTTTCTCCTTCTTTTTTCCTTTCTTTCTCTTTCTGTTTCTCTTTCTGTTTCTTTTTTTCTTTCTTCCTCTCTTTCTTTCTTTCTCTCTTTCTCTCTTTCTTTCTTTTGTGACCCAGCACTCAACCATAACTTAAAGGAACTTTATTTGGTTTACAGTTCCAGAGAGTTTATAGTCTGTTAAGATAGAAATCACATGGCAAAAGACATGGCTTGGAGGCAGAAGCAGGAGTCACTACTGCTCAGGTCACTACTGCCATTGTAAAGACAGAAAGCAAGAGTACACGGAAAGGAACTAGTGCTAGACCACTAGACCTCAAGGGACATTTCCTGTGACATGCCTTCCTCCAGCAATGCTGTACCTATCAAAGTTGCCATAATTTCCCCAAACATTATCAGAAGCTAAGAATGTAAACATATGAACTTATGTTTCAAACCATGACACTGAATTTACTATTCTAGATAAGAGAAGCAATTAAGTAGGACATACATGATCAATTTCCATAAGTTAGAGGAGTTGTGTAAGCAATATAGACAGCCCTTGACTGAATACACTGATATAACATCTACAAGGGCAAATGACTGTCATTGCCAGCCCATAGTCCTTCCTCCCATCCCAGGTCAAACAAAGGAGTATTAGGCTCATAATAGGAGCCTTTGTGTTACAGTCTTTCTCTTTAACCACCTTACTATGCCTATCAGAGTAGAGTGGCCAAACTGCATATGCATTGAACTGAACCAGATTCTGTGTCATTTACTTCAGACCTTCTGGCTTTGCATGAGTGTGATTTCAATGCAATGATGTTTCTTCTGTCATTTCTGCTTCAGAAATCATCCTCCTGTACGGAGATGCAAAGTAAATGAATAAAGCTTCCTCCTGTTCATATTATGGCAATGTTCAAAGAAAGAGAAATTATTTTTGTTTGTTCTTCCCTCAAATACTCATAAAAGTATAAAAAGATTTTGCTTTGCATGAAAATTATTTTGGGAGATTTGTGTTTTCTACAAGTCACTTCTAAACAGTAAGCTCCTGTCATTCTATAATTGTTAACATGCTAGAGATACCGGAGAGCACTTGACTGGCTACTTCCATCTTATTAGACACCATGTCTCTACCTTTTATTTATTTGGGATAATGTTTTAATAGTTATCTCAGACTTCTAAGCAGAACTTCCTCATCTTACATAAGTTACAACCATTTCAGTTTTTGGTCAAGGAAGCGCCCTTTTTTTCCTGAACTTTGGGACATCTATCTTCACAGGTCTTCTTTAACTTTACTGAAAAAGGAAACTTGAAGAAAAGAAAAAGTAGGTCCCCAGTATGTCAAACACTCTTAAGAAAAAGGAAAAAAGTTCTGCAGAGCTTAAATACCTGAAAAGAAAGTTGCCACAAAAGATTCTTTAAAGCTCAAGGAGGAAGCTTATCAATAAAGAAACTAAATACTACCCAAAGAGTAAAGGCAAATATATGGAACTGAGAGTTAAGCAACTAAGATAGGAAGAAAAGATGATAATTTCTAGAAATGCATAACCCAGCCTGCCATTTTTCATCTAGATCTAAAGTATTAATGGTGTGAGCCCAAAGATCCATAGAGTGTTGCGGCTTCTTCATCTTGTCTAGATCTATAAATTCAACAAGGGTTCATGAATCACGCTAAGGATTGTGTTATATATTGAATGTGGAGACCTGAACCTGAAATCAGTACATAAGCTAATCTACATGCACACTTACAGAAAAGTCAGTAAGAAACAAATGTCTCACCAGGTAACTGTAAATAGGGACTTCTTTGCAGGGAGGAGCTGATTTGTAAGATCTACACTGTAGGGAGTTCCTTCTAGAAAAAAATAACTTCTTCTGATGATTTTCTGTGTAAGGTGGAGTTAAGAAAAATCCAACCCATTATGAGGGAAGCAGAGGTTGCAACAGTGAAGGTATCCACAATTTAATGAAAGGATGTACTTATGCTGCCATTGTGAAAGAAAGAGAAGGGGGGGAGGAGAAATATGCTTTCACAAAGTTCAAATTTCATCCAACAATTTCAGTTTTTCTAATTTCTCATCATGTTAAATTTGCAAATTCAACACTTCTGCTGTGGTTTAATTCATCTTCATACTCTGGACTAGATCATAATAAGTTCTCCTAATCCTATCTGCTGCAACTCTTTAGAATGCAAATGCACACAAGTGCACATGTGCGCACACACACACACACACACACACACACCTACCTTTATGTTCTATAATATCCCTAATATTCCAAAATTAATATTCTTGTATGGGACAACTATATGGAGTCACAGTTATGAAAGACAATGACTTATTCATAACTACAATGTGATAAGTACTCGTGAGTTTGCAAGACAACTAAGACATGGTTTGATCTATGCTAAGATTTGTTATATCCAACAGAGTTAAGTACTTTATTTGAATTCCCCTCATTTCTGCTTTACTGGGATTCTGTTCAGACAATCTTCAAGTTAACAAACATATTACACAGAATAAGAAAGATGACAGAAAAAACATAAACAGATGGATTGATAATAGATACTGGATGAAGGATGATAGATACTAGATGAAGAGATAATAGAAGGGTAATAGGTTGAAACATGGATAGATAAGTATTATATAGATTATATATGTAGTTTTTAAATGTAAATAGATATAGATGGGTGGATGCATAGATAGATAGATAGATAGATAGATAGATAGATAGATAGATAGACAGACAGATAGATAAGTAAATAGGTACATAGAGACATAGTGACACAGAGATTTAGATAGATTGATACATGTATATACATATACATAGAAAATGAATATAGGATAAATACATAATACATCATACATAAATGATAGGTGACATAAATCAATAGATATTACACAAAAATACTTTTATCTATGTATATATGTATTTCATAAAATGTATATACATTTCATACATTTATATTCATATTATATATAGGTATGCTCTTTTGCCTTTTTTTCAGAAAGCTCCATATTTTCAGAACTATTTCTGTTTAATGTAAGCAACCAAAACTATCCAGAGGTCTTTTTAGTATCTTTGCTTCTTTGCGTGGTCAATACAAATTCAGTACTTATAGTAAATAGTAATTCAGCAGGAGAGAAAGAAATGCTTCTCTACCTATCCTTGAGTTTAAAGTGGCAGAAGATAAAAGTTATGATAGCATTCTAGTTTTTGAAAGACTCAGAATGGCTATTTATTTCTCTTTCGTGGAAGTGCACTTGAGACGAGAAACATGAAGACCTACCCCAGTGTGAGATTAAAAGCAGAGGGAGGTTTTCCTCATAACTACAAATGATCTACACGGAGCGAGTAATGATGAGTTTTTTGAAAATGATGAGATTGTAGCAATCTGATGCACTGCACGAAATTGGCAAATTGTGAAACTACCATACACAGTCAAAGGAACCTCAGCGGTACCCTAATTCTGCAAGCTGTCCAGCCTTAGCTATGGAGGAGACACCAGCAGCAGGAATGCTTATCTTCTGGGGTCATCAGACAGTCTAAGTCATGAGATACAGGGGTTCCTGTGTGATCTTCATCTGAGCTGTTAAAGGATGATAGCCACAGGACACAAGGCAGTGGGGCTATCTTTAGATTCATTCCTAGCTCTGTTTTAGGGTTACAAATACCATGGCGTAATTGAATTCCAAACAATGAAGTTCTCAAAACATATTACATTGACTTTGTAGATATTGAAACCCACCTCTGCAAAGTTGTTCTAAGGGATTTGAGATCTGGGGCTATAGTCATGAAAGAATTGGGTTTTTTGGAGACTCTAAAAAAAAAAAGAAAAAGAAAAAGTAGCCTCCTAGTTCAGAGCATGATATTCTTTCATCAAGCACTGGTAAGGCACTCCACTTTTCCATCTCTGCCACACCTGCTGTATACAGTACCAAAGACCCACTCCCTCCTGTTCTATCTTGAACCTTCCTATGGCTGATATAAGCTTGGTACTACATACCCATGGCTGACAATTTTATCTGTCCTTCATACCTCAGTCCCCAGGTGTAGCCTGGCCACTTTTCTCTAAGTCTTGCCTGTTTCTCCAGAAAAGCCCATCAGGCCTGACAATGACAGACAGAGCAATACACTATCCAGAGAAAGTAAAGGGGGTGGATTTTCCTTTTGTCGCTGCTGCACAGGTAGCTGTTTATGAGAACTCTTCATTACTAACTGTTTTTGAAGTGCTAGTATTACCTACTTGCTCTTTATATTTTCTTTTTAAAGAGAAGACATGAACAATTAGCTTAACACCTTAAAGATCATAAATTTGTTACTTTCTTGTGGCAATGCACTGAACTTTTTAAATATCTCCTTTTGTTCACTCATTCATTCAAATGAATTTGAATTTTAAAAATTAAAACCTTTCTTATTTGTTTCCTTTATGCATTATAAAATACTCTATGTTTCAGAGTCTTCTGTAATCAACACCAGTCATAGCTGGTGCTTTCTATCCTCCCAATTATTTCAATGTAAACACTTCCAAACTGCTTTTATTTCCACCTACCTTCACATATTTTGATTCTTTCTCCTTTTATTCATTCTAAGTAATGGATTTTTCCTCCTTCTGTATGTCTACATTTCAATATTTCCTTTATTTGTTACATGTACCTTTCCTTTGCAAAATAATTATAGCTACAATGTATAATTATGGCCTAATCATTGCCTCCATTCTGTTCAATGATCCTTTTACTAAGTGGAATTACATCTCACATTAACACCCTTATCAACCGCTAGTTTTCAAAGAACAAGCTATGCAGTCTTGCTGAGTTTTCCCCAGCATTCGCTTTTCCCAGAACAAAGCATTCTTGCAGAGGGAACAGTGTACAAAAATCTGATAGCAAGTCAATCCAATAAGAAAATGAAGACTCTATATTTTAGTCATGTGCAGGCAAGGAAGAAATGTGAAACTAAATCTATCTTTCAAATACAGGAAGTGGCCAAATTTTAAAGGTATATCATATAGCTAGTTTTTGTAAGATTCACTGTAGAAGATACAGTTTAGTTCAGTTCTTTAAATAATAGCAACTAGCTCTTACAACATTTTCTATTTTCAGATATTTTGCCGTGAAAACAATATGCTTGATATAAATAAATTAGTGTATAATCCCTACTGTACACTTTGCTCTTGTTTTATCACCTTGAATCTCTATTATGAGTATAAATCAAAACATTAATATAATAACACCTTTATTAGCAGTAGTTTTGAGCTGGGCACTCTGCTATCAGACTTACAAGGATCATTCCTTTAATCTGCATGGCAAGGTAATGTTGTTCCTACTATTACCTACATTTCACAGACCAGCTAACAGGTTTCTCCAAAGGTTAAATGGCTTCCCAAAGTCACAGAGCCTTCATCATTATAGTAGCAATAGTAAGTGACCTTCTGCAACCCCATAGGCTGATGAGGTCTGTGACCTTTGAGGTCATATAAGTTAAATGGCCACCCAATGGTCATCATAGGAATATCAGAATCCATTACCTTAAATTCATCAAGACATGACAAAGTCATACAAAGGCACACTTCAGGATCTGACATAGTGGATGAAGAAAGAAGGGTTTTGTGGGCTTACACTATGCATGCCATAAATGAAAATTTTAGATTGCTCTTATCTCTTGGCATCCCCTGGCTGTTGAATTTTGTTTTTATTGGTGTATATTTATTGTCCATAGTTGTTGAACTTCACAAACATAGCTTGTTTAAAGTGTACCATGAATTTTTACCATATTCATCTCCAGTTCCCACCATTTGACTCTTCCTTCTCCAGTCTCCCTCTCTATATTCTCCTTCCTTCTTGTAGTCTGTGTTCTACCTTCATTTTACATACACATATAGGAGTTGTATATATGATTTTATGCATCTATAGCATATAGGGTCCACACATGAGAGAAAAATGTATTTATGCTAAGCCTACTTCACCTAATATGATGATATCCATTTTCCATTTTCAAAAGAAAATAACATAATTCATTCTTTAAATGTCTAAATAAAAATTCATTTGATATGTAGATTATATTTTTTATCCTTCATCTGTTAGTAGGTGTGTGGACTGACTGTTTGGCATGACTGTCTGTTACGATCAGTGCTGTGTTAAACATGGATGTGCAAGTTTTTCGGTGTATGATGACTTCCAGATATGCCTGTGAGTAGTATAACCGTATTTTGTGGGAGTTCTACTTTCAGTCTTTTGAGGAATCATCAAACTGATTTCCAAAGTGCTGGAGGAACTGATTTATACTCCCACCAACAGAGTACAAGGTTTATTTTTTCCTGCATCCCTAGGCATTAGCTTATTTTCATTATTAAAATCCCTGTTGACTAGATTGAGATGGAATTTCAATGTAGTTTTAATTTTCATCTCACTAATGGTTAAGGATGTTGAAAATTTTTCATATGTTTATTGCCTGTGTATATGCATGGCTTGAACACCACTTATTCATTTCCTCAGCCTATTTATTGCCTGGATTGCATCAACTGTGAATATTTGGAGTTTTTTTAGTTCTTTACATATTTTGAATATGACACTTCTGTCAGACATTGGTCTAGTGAAAGTTTTTGCCATTCTGTAGACTGCCTCTTCACTCTGTACTTGATGTACAAAAGCTTTTAATCTCATGAGATTCCCATGTCCATTGTTAGTATTATTCCCTGAGCGTCCACAGTCCTATCCTGAAGGTCCTGAATTTTGAAGTGTTTGCCCAACTTTCTCTTCTATTATCTTATTTATGAGATGTATTAATTCTGTTATAAATGTTAAACTATCCATGCATACCTAGAATGGAGCAAGCTTAGTCATGGTGAGTGATCTTTACAATATATAAGAGGATTCATTTGTATCTGTGTTCATCAGCAAGACTGGGCTACAGTTTTCTGCTGTTGCTATTGTTTCTGCTACTGTTGTATCCTCATATGGTTTGGATATCAACATAATATGGACTTCATAAAACTTTTTATTTACATTGACTGCTGAGAAAATGCATTCGATAGCTATTTGGTGGGTTGTTACATAGATGTCTATTAAATCCATTTGATTAATAGTAACATTTAACTCTGAATTTTTTTTCTGAATGCTTACATAAAACTCTTTTTATGAAGTAACTTGAAGAGTACTTTGTTGCTTCTTCAATGTTCTAATGGAACTCAACAGCAAATCCTTCCTGGCCACTTCTCTTTGTTGAGAGTATTTTATTTCTGCTTTAATCTTCCTACCTGTTATAAATCTTTTTAACTTGTCTATATCCACTTGATTTAATTAATGAAAAATGTGTCCATCTTGTTTAGGTTTTGAAGAACCAACACTCTATTTCAAATTGGTTCTTTGTGTTATTCTTCTCATTTCCAAGTCATTAATTCTATCCTGATCTTTTTGTTAATCTCTTTCTATCTACTGGTTTTGGTCTTGAGTTGTTCTTGGTTCTTTAAGATTTTGAGGTGCATCATTAAGTTACATATGCAGCATTTATAAGCTTCCCTCCTAGAGCTGTTTTCTTTGCACTCCACAGGTTCTGATATCTTGTGGTTTCATTTTCTCATAGGAATTTTTTAATTTCTCAGCTGTTTTTTTCTATGAACCATCAGCTACTCAATAGTGTATTATTCACTCTCCATGATTTTACATATTTCTCATGGATTCTCTAACTGTTGATTTCTGCTTTTATTCCCTATGATTAGATAGACTGCAAGAAGTTATTTACATTTTTACATTTGTTAAGACTTGCTAATATGATATATTTGGGGGGATTTACATTGACTGCTGAGAAAATGTATTCGATAGCTATTTGGTGGGTTGTTATATAGATGTTTATTAAATCCATTTGATTAATAGTAACATTTAACTCTGAATTTTTTTTCTGAATGCTTACTGTTGAGAGTGGAGCAACAAATTCACCCACTATGTTAGAGCTTTTTTTTAAAATGTGTTAGAGATTTTATAAAATATGGTGTGCCAAAGTGCAATGTGTATGTGTTTAGATTTGTGATATCTTCTTAATTAATTGATCTTTTGCTCAATTTGAATTTACTTTATTTCTTCTGATTTGAATTTTACTCTGTCAGATCTTAGTATAACTATTGCTGCTTACTTTCTAGTGACATTTCCTTAGAATATTTTTCTATTATTTCATCCTAAGGATTTTTTTATTGCCTCTGAGATATTCTCCTTACCCCTAAAAATCATAGATCCTGTTTTCTAAAACAGCCTGGTAGTCTTATCTATTGATTGGAGAACTGATATTTGCTTTCCTCATTGCTCTCTTTTTATTATTTATTATTTTACTACTTATAAGACCTCAATAGATACGTACTTTCACCTCCCTCCTTTCCCTTGCCCCCTCCCTCCCCCTATTGTCCCACCATCCCGCTCTCTCCCCACCCCTTCCTCTCTTCTCCATCCTTTCATCCCTCCTCTCTCAGGTATTTCCTGCCTGCTTCTTCCCACCCTCCAAAACACCTGTTTTTATGGGCACTGAATTTTCCTCTGAGTTATCTACACTAGTAAGGGTTAAGGATTCAGTGGCATACCTTCCAGCATTTTTTTCATATTTTATGCTGAAATTTATTTGTATAAATTTAAGAAATACATAAATCAGTCAAAAACCAAACAACATGAGAATAACAGCAAAATTCCTTGAACTTACAGTTCATTATTGACTTAACCAAACATTCATTAGGTTCTATTTTAATAACACTCATCCAGCTAAATACTAGAATATGTGAAATTTGATAGTAATATTTTCTCACATAATTTAAGGGATTAAAATTATTCTTTCATTTCTTTCTCAACTTATTTGTCTCTGGCATATAAAAAGGCTACTGATCTTTTTTTACATTTTATTTTTATTTCATTTTTCTACTTTTATAAGCATATCAAGTATTCATACCAGCTTCCATCCCTTTCCCTCCCTTCCATTCCCTCCTTTCCCTTCATCATTCCCTCTCACTTCCTCCCACCCTTCCACTTGAATGCTTCTGTGGACCCCAGGGTTCACTCTGGCTTGTCTGCTCCTGTAGGATCTCAGGCCCCATTATATATCAAGTTACCTCTCTTCAGGCCACCCCACTGATAGGTGCATTTCCCTTCACTCATCCAGCTTTAGACCCAAAGGTTTCTACTGCACATTCCCTTTCTCTGGGTATAATAACAGTTACCTACAAAGTAGTTTGATACACTGTTTTCCTACCTATAGGAATATTGGCTGTTTTCCATAATGATCTATTTCCTTCCCTTTTTTATGTTATTGTTCTAGTTTACAGTAACAGGGATGTGTACCCTCCTGACAAACAGATCTTGAATCCAACAGAAATCTGTTGGTTGTCTCCTTGATACTGTGTTGTCATGGTGATTTACATTGAAACTTACAGATCTCATGCCGTTGATGAGGCTTGAGATTATTTCTCTCCCCCAGAAGCTTCTACAGTATTCCTTGGTACTGTGTGAGCTATTCAGCAAGGAGAAAGTCCTCAGACCAGTTCCAGTTGAAATATTTTGCCCATGTTCTGTGATCCATTTTTGTTGCATCTTCAGTAATAGGATCTTACTGACAGCTTTTGGAGAGCAAACAAGAGCAAAGGCAAAACCCTATAATGTTTTGAAGTCTTTAAGACCTCTCTAACTAACAATTTTATCAGGAAGTGACACATTCCTGTTACTTCTAGTATAATTTTGTTCTTGGGTTCTAAATGGATCAACTCAAGGCTTTTTCCCCTGTTTTCCTCACTCTATGTTCTTCTTCATAGAGACAGCCCATTCTTGTTCCTTTCTTTAAAAGAGGCTGTTTGTTTGTTCCTTTGTTTGTTTGTTTGTTTGTTTGTTTGACATATTACTAGCATAGGATGTTCCTTTAGGATTACTTCCCACAATCTTCTCTGTCTCTCCTATCCCCCATGTCACTCCTATCTCCCATCCCCTCATTCCCCACTATGTTTTTTTCCCAATTATTCCCTACCTCATCCTTGTCCTAGGATCCTAAATCTCCCCCTTTAAAGGGTTTTACCCTAGCCATTCTTTCCCACCTTCCCACTTACCTGTCTTTTTCAAATTTTCTGACTCTTACAGTGCTTCCAATGCTTGGAGAACTGAGATGTCTAAGATTGAGAGTTCTTACCAAAGAATCATCAATCACTTGGAACCAGACTAGCCAAATCTCTCCTCATCCTAAAGCTCAGGGAACCTTTCAGAAGAGGGGGTTTCAAGACTGTAAGAGCCTAAAGATGGGGAGGACCAATAACATGCAGATACTCCACACAAGTTAGGGCTGAAGTATCTATAATCGGATTTTGCATGACCTGTACAATGACTGACATGTCAACAACCCCCAAAAGTCTAGCATGGATCACAGGAGAGAAGGCTCCAGGCAGTAGGATCCTTAGAGGCAAAGTATTAACAGACATAATAGAGTTCCTATACTAACAGGGAGCCCAAGAAAGGGCTCTGGGCAATGCCACTGAGTCTTACCCCACACTAGGGTGGAGGACTCAGAAGGAAGTTTGGCATTCACACAAAAGGATGCTCCAGGGGATGGGAGGGAGGAAAGAGTAGGAACTGGGCAAAGGCGAGGAAGGGAGGGGGCAAAAGGAAAGGAAAAGGGGGGGAGAGGGAAAGTGGGACTGGAAAGAAGAGGAGGAAGGGAGAGGATGTGGGTACCTATTAAGCTTGTATGATTGGGAAAAAAATAAAATGTGGGAGAAAAAAATAGAGAATGCTAAGCAAAACAAAGAATTACATTAGGCAATAAAGCATGGGGAGTTTAGTCTAACTGAAAAAAAGAAAAGATTGAGAGTTCTCAAAAGATTGAGGTGTGTTTATCCCTGTCACAACTTTTGTAGTGTCTTGTATTGAATTCACCTTCATTCATTTATTTACTGTTGCAATACAGCTTCTTCTTTTCCATTATCTTAGAGATGTGAATCTCTTCAGTTTTTGTTCATCATGGAAGGCTCTTCTTTTTGTGCATTTTGGATGGTAGTTTTGTTGGATATGATATCCCGGGATGGCAGTTAATGTCATTCAAGGCTTGAAATTCATGTTCCAGTCCCTGACTTTCACAATGTTTGTTATGAATACTGCTGTTATTCTAATGAGCTTGCCTTTGTAGGTGACTTGGTATTTCTCTCCAACAATTCTGTGTATTCTTTGTTTTGTATGCTTGGTGTTTTAAACAGACTAAAACATAGAAGCTTCTTGTCTACCTTTGCCCGTTTGGTGTTCTAAATGCCTCCTAGATGATCCACTCTTTCCTTGGGCTTGGGAAATTTTCTATAATGATATTATTAAGTTTTCCATCCCTTTAGACTGAGCTGCTTCTCTTTTTTTAACTGCTTTATTTTTTTACTGTTTCATATATAAATATGTAGTAAATCTATATTTTCATACCTTAATCCCCAATCCTGTCCCCTATCCTTTTTTCATTACAATCCTCCTCTTTTCATGGGTTTTGCCATGTGTGGTATACTGAGGTTCAGTAGGGTTGCCTTTAATGGCATGTTCCTGAGCATTTACTGGAGCATGAATCATATATCAGTGACTAAATACCATTGAGGAAAGCATCTTCTCTCCTATCCATGAGAATTAACCCTTGTCAGTCTTTCAGACAGGTGGAGGATCTCTTGAGATCATTCACTTTCAATGGTGAAATATTGATAGGACAAATCCCATGCAGGTCTTGTGAAAATATACATAGCTGCATTGAATTCGTGGATATGACATTCCTATCACATCCAGAAGATAATGTCTACCTGCAACCCTAATCTCCTTCAAGCACTTATAATCCTACTGCTAAACTGTTTTCATTTATTCCTGTACTCATGATTAATAATTTTGTCTTTTAATGATATTCTAGAGATCTTGCATATTCTACCCATACTTTCTTATTGTTTTTCCTTATTATTTTGTAATGTTCTGATTTATCTAACTTGTTTTAAAATCTTGATATTGTCTTCCGTTTGACTTAATTTATTTTTCAGCATTATTTCATTACTCAATGTGTCTTCTTGTGGTATTCAGCTGCTTATTTGTGTTTTCTTTAAATTTATTCAGTTTTTTTTGTGTCCTCTTAGACTTCCTTAAACATCCTTAAAATTGTTCTTTTGAAGTCTTTGTCTGGGATTTTGCCTACTTCCCCACATTGAAGTACATTACTTTAGAGGTGTTTACCTTTGAAAGAGAAATGGTACCCTGATTTTATATGTTCTTGTGTTTCCTTTTTGGACCAGCACATCTGTTACTAGATCACTGCTGTATTTTTTAATAATCCATGTTCTTTCAGTGGTTATTTTGCAATATTCAACTGAGATTCTGATGTTTTATAGTTGGGGTATTTTTTCTTCCTATTGGTAGTCCAGTAACTAAACTCTCTGTGTGAATGTTCAAGGCACTAAGTAGAAGACTCACTACAGAAATAATTACAACTGATAAGTAACTGATGTACACTGTATATTGAAATGCATATTGAAAATATAGTTTTAGAAATTTTGAAAAATTCACCCCAATTTCTTAAAAACTTTGATAAATAAATGAATAAGAGAGTATAGCACATGCAAAAATATTGTTACAGTGTGAAAGAAGAAGAGATCAAGACACTAGGAAGTATTAGAGTAATAGAGAAATAAAGTAGAAAGGAAGAATAACAGAGAAGTTCCAACTAAAAGTAGAGTGAAAAGAGGAAGAAAAAAATGCAAACAGGAAAAATAAAGCAATCAGACAGTTAGGAGACTGAGATAAAGAAAAACCCCAACCTAGACCAAACTATGTCCGGTCTGAGACAGAGACAGAGCAACATAGATAGAGAGACAGAGACAAAGAGAACAAAACTGGTCCACAAAATTAAATGTTTGCAAAGAGATTATAAAAGTACTGTAAATAAAAAGGGTAGAAAACAGCAATTTATATGTAAATATTCAAACTGCTCTATCTGATTGAATCAGTCACTACAAAAAGTTGATAATCAGAAAAAAGAGAAAGAGGGAAGAAATGTAATAAAAATAGAAAAAAGTTCAGCTAAAAATAGCAATAACAAAAACAAGGAAGATGGGATAAAAAGATTGCTGTACAAGTATGAGGACCTGAGTTCAGGTCCTCAGCACCCACATAGTGCTAGGTGGGCAGAGCAGCCTACCTGTAATTGTAGTGCTTAGAAAGCAAGACAAAGACAACTGAGCTAGCTAAACTAGTCGAATTGGAGAACTTTGGATTCATGTCTCAATATATAGGATGGAGAGTGGGAAGAAGATACTTAATGTCAAGTTCTGACCTCCACATGCATAAACACACATATACACATGTACCAATATATACATATACCTACACACATGGGGACTATACATACACACATGCATGAACACTAACAAATACAAAAATAATGAAGTAGTTTTCCATCTCTAGGACTGTCACTCAACTGTATATAAATCTAGTGTTTCTGTGCAGTCTTGCCTTTTTTTCCTTATCTATTTCCATTTGTGTTAGTGTCTCCCAATGAGAGCAGAACCTTCATATTTCGCTTCCTTTGTATTGATCTTTGTGGGTTTTTTCCCCACCAGAGGCACATTGGTGGGTAGCAACAGTTTGCACTCTAAGGAGTTTTTCTATCTTTAGAGACTGTATGGAGGCTGGGGAGATGGGTCAGTGGTTAAAGCCTTTGCCTTGCAAACAAAAAGACCCAATTTTGGATCGTAGAATCTGAACAAAAATGCTAGGCAGTTATGCTCTGTAATCCCCACTCCTCCAGAATAAGGAGCCTGGGAAGCCCCAGAGCGAAGCAATAAGGTGGAAGGGTAGTCCAGGATGATTCCTGATGTCACCCTCGGGCCTCACAGACACAGACATTCAAATGTCCTCCTCTATGTGCACCTTCACACACATGTATACTCACACACATGCAAAACACACATGCATGCATGCGTGCACATGCGCACACGCACATACATGAGAGAGAGAGAGAAACTGTACACTGGTAGACCTTAAACCTCGGCATTTTAAACCTTCTAGTCTCACATCAGGGTACAGTGGCTCTGACACTTAGCTCCCACTATTTACAGGATGAGCTCTGCTAGCTAGTATCCCCCCTTGGATAGAAAAACAGGAAGTTCCATTTCAGAACGCAGCTCGAACCAGGTTTCCCCCAGTGGAGCTATCCATGGTTCTGACTCACAGTTTTCCACCTCTAGTTGTAGGTCTTCTACAGGCCAACTCTGATTATAATGGCCAGCCCTTTGCCCTGTATTTCCCAATAGGTAGTGCAAAGAAGGAACTTAACCTCTAGATGCACCAACCTGTCAAGCCAACATGAGTCTTTCCAAATGGCCTCTCGCCTCTCACCACTGGTCTAATAAGTTAAATGCCAAAAAAGAGGAATTTCCTGTTGTTTACAAGTTATGTGGGTCCCTGAATTCCTATGTGGATGTACTGAAAATCTATTTCATGAAGAATGAATTGTTAATTTTATTTTCTGAGTCTCCATCCCCTTATAATCTTCATTCTCTCTCTCTCTCTCTCTCCTTCTTTCCATCCCTCCCCTTGCTCTGCTCTCTAAGTTTTCTGGTGCCAAATGCACAGTATGGTTCTCTCTTCACTTTTAAACTTAGTCTCTGCCCTCTGTAATAATGTTCGCTCACCACTCAAAGCTGAGCAATCAACCGAGTCTAATTCCTCCAGCATGGATTCATTCTAGGGATATGGGTGTTGCCTGCCATCTTCTCCCTTAAAATATTTTGAGTTTCTATCTCACTCCATTCAGAAAAATTAGCATCAAGAAAATAAATGATAGCAAATGCCAGTGAGGATGTGGAAAAAAAGGAGCCCTCATCACTGCAATGTAAACTTGTGGAAATATAATACTGTGGAAAGTCAGTGTAGGCATTTCTCAAAAGAAAACAAGAAAACCTAAAATTTTAACCACACATGATCTAGCATGCTGCTCCTGAACACATCCCCAAAGGACTCTAAGTACAACTGAAGGTACTTTCACATTCATGTTTATTGCTGCATTACTCATAATAGCTAGGAAATGAAACCAACCTAGATGCCCATCCACAGAAGAATAGATTAAAAAATGTTGCACATGTACATAGTGGACTTACTTATCTGTAATGAAAAATGACATCATAAGATTTGCAGGAAAATGGATGGAACTGGAAATTATTATCTTAAGTTAAGTTTCCTAGACTCCGAAGACCCATGCTGCATGTTTGCTCTTACTGGTGGTCAGAAGCCTCAGGTGTTAACCTAACACCAAGGAGGTGAGGCCCTAGGCATGCCCATGAGGAATTATCTAGCTGCCCTGATTATGTAACTGATGTGGGAAGACCCAATCCATAGTGCATGAGACCATTCCGTGGGCAGGTGAATCAAAATGGAAAGAGTAGTTGAGCACTGGCAGAAAAGCAAGCAGGCAAGCAAGAAACCATTGCTGTTGCCCTCTGCTCTTGCCACAAATGTCCTATGAATAGTTCCCCTGCACCTAATGCTGTAGGACTCTCCTGCTATGGTGAGCTATAACGTGGAGCTGAGTAAATTCCTTTTCTAACATAAGTTATTTAGATCAAGTATTTATTGGAGCCACAAGTTATGAAATAAAAACTTGAAAATCCTAGATTTTAATGTTTATAAATAAGTATATATGTAGGGCGAGGTATAGGTCATGAAACTAAAAAATGGACCATGGGAGGAAAATAAGAAGTCCTAAGGAAAAACTGGAGAGGAAAAAATGAAAAAATACAAGTGATAGGAAGGCAGACATGGACTGGTAGGGAAAAGAAGGGGACCAGCAAAGGCTAGGGAGGAAAAGGGGCTATAGCAACAAGAACAAAGTATGTATGAAAATCCCATGATTAAGACCCATTTCTTTGTATACTAATTTGCATAGAATTAAAAAAAGAAGAAATTCAAAACATGTTCTAATGATCACATGCTTTATAATGCTCATAGCAGTTACTTCAACTCAAAGACATCAAAAGCAGAAAGCCAAAGACTCAATAAGACCCAATTTAAAGTCTTTCCTAAGACTTTGAAGGCACTAAAAGATTTTACAATGTCTCATGCCTATGGCTGACATTAATAGCATCATTGCCTCAGTGAATCACAGTTATGGCAATTAATGAAAATGTCCATGTAATGAGATGCTGATGATGGACATTTTATGGTACACACACATACATATGCACACACACATACACACATGCTATAGATAAACACCATCCACAGATAAAAGTAAGGAGTAGTTCGGTGCCAGCAAACAATCAGTAAAATCGTTCACATTATATGTAGGTGGTTGCCCATAAAACTTTCAACAGCTGAGTAAATACCTGAGATCTGCTCTGACTTGTACAATTTACCTGTATGCCTGGAAGGCCCTTTCCATTGCCCCAGGAAGAACACTGGGAGCCAGTTTCCAGGGTTGTTAATAGTAGGAGAGTGCTTAATTTCTTGCTTGCTGCATATAAAAAGCACCTTTACGTGTCAGGCTACAAAAACATAATACAAAAGAGAATAAATACTGAATTTTATATGGAATCTTTCATATACAAATTATCCCAAAGAGCTTTACAAACAATGAATCGGCACTGTAGTACCACGGCTGGTATAAACAAACACGGCAGCCACACAGCACTGAGCAATAACTCACACAGAGAGGCCTCTGTGAAATGCCAAAAAGCGTATTTCTTCCCCTATATTCCACCTCAAAATAGAGTGTCTGCCTAGTAAATGTTCTGTCAGTCACAGAATTTCACCCATATTTAAGGTAAAGGGAAAAAAAATAAAACTACCTTACCTAAAGGACTGATAAAATAATATGTGTAGAGATTTCTCAGAGGGAAACCTGGTGTGGTAACTTCACACCAACACTTTATTTCCTGGTACCAAAATTACCTTAGCTTGATAGTCCTGCTGCTGTATTGAATACATCGAAAAATATTAGGGGAGCAAGGGGTTTTTATTCACAGTTACAGTTTCTGGTTAGAGTCCATTTTGATGGCAGAGAGTTCGTTCCAACATCAGGAGCAAGGAAACTTCCACACTATATCCACAGGAAGAGCTAAAAGAGGAGCATAAATTCTACTTCACCAGTTTGCCCAACTCCAACCAGATTTCTCTATATTCTAAGCACCTCCCCAGGAAATGGACCACCCACCATGGGCTGGGTCTGCCTGCATCAATTATACCATCTGCTAGAGGCTTTCTCAGAGGCCTGCCCCAACTAAATAATTTCTCATGGTGACCAAGGACCAACTCTTAGTTGCCAGATAGAAGCTGTAACTAACTGCTTGCTATATTTGCTGCTCTAAAGTGCTGCATGGCATTGTTCCCCTCGGTACAACATGATGCCCTTTTGAACTTTGCCACTAGCCTGGTCTAAAAGGGGTAGTTATATTCTCTCTGTAGATATTTGAAACATTCTTCCTCCAAAGGAGACATATTAAGCTTCTGGAAACCAACAAGATTCACAGGACCCCTCTCCCAAGATGAAGAAAAGCAACAAACTTCTGAAGGACCAGACCCTCAGGTGGACAGCAATGTAGAGGACACTGTGAGCCGCATAGCACTCTGGAGCAGATTCTCCACGTCCAAGTCATGCCACCGACTGCTCCAGTGTTATAGCTTATTTGAGTGTCACCCTTGTTGGGGTAGGTTTCCGTGTGATGTAGTTGCCTTTGAGTTGTCCCTGTTTCTGTAAGTAACCTTCACCTATACTCCTAAAAGCAACCCAGTAACCTAATCAGTTCACCAATTTCAATTTTGGTATAACTGTACTTTGGTCTGCAATAAAATCCCTGTCTAGAATCAGTAGATGTTTGTGTGGCATCTCCCCAGGAAAACCATTTCATAACACAAAGTTAAATCGGTTTACTTATTACCAATTGTTGCTAGGTAGGGTTTAGAGATGATCCATGATACCTTATCCCCTTTATTCCCACCTCTACCACATATCTATCATCTATCGGTTTGAACAACAAAAGACTGAGTACTTCAATATTTAACTTACAGTTAGTGTTTCCCTCATTTGCTTATTTATTACATTAATGAACTGTGTACATATCTTCCTTGTCATGTTAGTAGTTTGAAAAGAAGCAATATATTGTTTTTTCAGTCACTAATTTTTGGCACTAGCCTTGAGCAAGAGCAAAGTTCCACTAAAAACTATAGGTATTTTAATAACAGGTTCTCAAAAAAAAATCTAAGCACAACAAAGATATTCCACGATTCTTTCTCTTGAAATAAAAGTAAAACATTATATTTGTTTTTCAAAGACTCCCATAGCATTTCAATTTCATTTCAAAAAACCCCGTAGTAGCATCCAGAGAGCCATTCAAGGTTCCATGAGATCCTTTGGGTCTTCAGGTAGCTGCTTCTGATGGAATGACATGAGAAGTAAAACCTGAAGCCCTTGACCATTGCCCTGGAGAGCTCCTCCAAAGCATTTGTGAGCAACAACAGCTGTTCTCTGTCCTCTCAGGACAAGAAGCCAGTAATAGCTTGATTCTCGATGTCCCTGTCTGCTTGACAAGGAAGGAGAAGGACAAATTTTATTTTTCTCTGGGGTTTTTCCAAAATGGTGTAGGTCACCGGGGATTTGGCTCACCTCACATCAATGCTGATGCACTGTGAGACATATTTAAGAACAGCAGCATAAAATGTCCTGGCCCATTAGAACACTGATCAAGTGACCCTTCATCCTGCTTGTACATTGCTCTCCCTGCAATCATGTGGCAATCATGTCTTCTCCCACTCCACTTGCCGTGTTCTTCATTTGGAGCACTGAGCACTGCCCACTCAGCCCACTGCACACTGCAACCAACTTCTTTAAGGCTTCAGGAGATGAGGCCTTAATTTCTTTGCCTGCAATCATTCCAGGACCCTCCTTTCCTTACTCTGGACCAGCTTCCCTCTTATCTGTGTTTATTACCGGTGAAACCTGGACAATCAAGAAATTCATCTGTTGAACCAAAATCCTACTGATGCTTCCTTTAAGTGAGTACTTTAAGTAGTTAATAGTTGGTTTTCTTATGAAAAAAAAAAACACTTACTTTGAGAAGCCCTCCAAATATAAAATATGATAGTCTCAGGAGCAAAATTGCCCATGTTTAAATACTGTTGTACTGTCTTAAGTTGGTTGGCCTTGAAAAAGCAATCCTCACAGTTCCTTGCCTTAAAATAGGAAAAATAAGAATACCTTCCCACATGCTTTTATTTGGATTAATTGGGTTATATATGAGGTATTACTTGTTGATTTTGGTTATTATTAGTATTGAAATATTTTATAAACTTTTAAAGACTAACATTGACATCTCAGTGGTTTTACATGACAAAAATTTGCTTCTTTTTTCTCAGATTCTGACTGGGTATTCTGATGATAGGGTTGATGTCTTCCTCATGGCAATTCAGTAATCCCAGCACCTTTTATCTTATGACTCTGCCATTTCCATTAGCCTTAAAGTCCACTATCATATCTTCTCCTCTGGTCAACAGACCAGTAAAAGAGCAAGTCAGAACAAGGAGTATTATGAAAGAAGTCTTCATAGACCTAGCCTGGAAGTTACTGACCTCACACCCGGCCACAGCATAATGAAGGGGAGCTAAAGAGCTTCAGTGATCACATGTTTAGCTGACTCAAATTCCTAGTGACCTTCAAATGAAATTGTTTCTGGACAAAACCTCAGGTCTACTTCAAGAATATAATAATTTAAATGATAATTAACTCATTTTAAGTTATCAACAGCAATTATCTCTTAGAATCACAAATGTCTTCATGATCATGTCTTATCCTAATAGCACAAAACAATGAAATCTTCTATTAGGATGGTTGCAAGTTTCAGATTTATTTTGTTATATTCCAAAACTTCACAAAAGAAGGAATGACTAAATCAATCCCAGTCTAGCTCCCTCAGGCTGAGTGCCCTTGCATAAGGAACTGGGGAGCATCTTCAAGATTCAACACCATCACATAACTGCAAGTCATGCCCTTCATGGAAGATTCCTGATATGCACTCCTTTGGAGAAATCAGTGGATTTCAGTCACTTTCTGCTCTGATGGCAAGATATGGATCCTGTCTCTGTGGTCAAGGACAATACTCACCCATTCCATTCTGAGGCCATTCCTATTCCAAATAGATCAAGGACCTCAATATTAGGCCAGAGACTATAAAAACGCTAGTTGAAATGGTAAGGAACTCCTTCGAGTTGATTGTGCTAGGCCAACAGTTCCGAAACAGAAATCCAATAGCACAGTCACTAGAACCAACACTCAACAAATGGGATCTTGAGAAATTAAAGAGCTTCTGTTCAGATAAAGAGATTGTAAATCGAGAGAAAATGCAACCCACAGAATGGGAGAAAATCTTCACTAACCACATATCTGATACAGCTCTATTATCCAGAGTGCACAAAGAACTTAGAAAACTAAACACCAAGGAAATTAATGGCCTAATTAAAAAATAGGCCTGGGAACTCAAAAGAAACTTTTCCAGGGATGAAATTAAAATGTTTAACAAATATCTTAAAAATGCTCCACATCAGGGCTAGAGATGTGGCTCAGGGGTTAAGCCTCTGCCTTGCAGGTGGAAGGTCCTGAGTTCTGATCCTAGACGCCGGGCGGAAGCGGGGGCGGCCTGCGTTTCTGGTCCTGGTAGGGTGGAGCCTGTGAATCCCGGGGAAGAGTAAACAAGGAGGAGGTGGAAGCGGTCCATGGTGGTTCCCGAATTCGCCCGTGGTTCTACACACACACACACACACACACACACACACACACACACATGCACACTTGTATAAATAAAAAAATTTAAAAATTTATTTAAAAAAAATGCTCCACATCCTTAGCCATCAGGGAAATGCAAATCAAAACCTCCCTGAGATCCTGAGATATCATCTCACCCTGGTCAGGATGGCAAAAATCCACAATACAAACAACACTAAATGCTGGAGAGGATGGAACTCCAAATGTAGGAGAGAAGGGAACTCTCCTATATTGTTGGTGGGAATGCAGGCTTATACAGCCTTTCTGGCTATCAGTTTGGTGATTTTTTAAAATGTTAAAGATTGAAATGCCATATGACCCTGCTATACCACTTCTGGGAATAATCCCTCACAAAGCAAAAATTCACCACAATGTCACAAGCACAACCATGTTCATAGCAGCACATTTACAGTAGCAAAGCCATGGAATCAACCCAAAAGCCCAACAATGGACGAGTGGATAAGGTAAATGTGGTACATTTATACACTAGAATACTACTCAGCCATCAAAAAAGATGAATTAATAAAATCTGCCAGGAAATGGATGTAATTAAAAAATTTATATTGAGTGAAATATCCTAGACACAGAAAGTTAGACATCATATGTACTCTCTAATAGGTGGATCCTAGTACCAAACCCACTTAATGACATATTCAAAGATAAATCTTTGTAATACCTACAGGAATTACAAAGATTATAAACAGGAGGGAAGGGGAAGGAGGGCCCCCCTCCCCAATAAGGCGAGAGGAGATCATGCTTCAGTAGAGAAAAAAAGAGGTCATCATCAAGTATTGCAAGTAAGTAGCGAGACATCTGGTGAAGCTCACTCTCACTTTCCTTCCTGGTCACTTGCAACTGAGGAGGTTTGATCTCACCAATCAGGAAGGGTATAGGGACTGTCAGATAGATGGTAACCACCCCTCACTGCGGTCTCCTAATCCTATTCCATCTACTTTTGAATCTCCTCTTATAGTAAGATCTTCATTTAAACAGTCTTTTATCTTTGGTTAGGAGATGACCTTGAATACCAATCAGAATGGAGCCAAGGGCAGTGCAGGAACAGCAAAACTGAAAACAACAACAAACCATAATTCAGAACAACGAAGACCCTACATTAATCACCTGGAACCAGACCAACCAAATCTCTCCCCATCCTAAAGCTCAAGGAAACTTGCAGAAGAAGGGGTGGCAATATTGTAAGAGCTTAAAGATGGGGATATGCAACAATATGCAAGATTCTTCACATAAGTTAGGGCTGCAGTAGCCATAATACAGTTTTGCATGACCTGCACAATCACTAACATGTTAACAAACCCCCAAAGTCTAGCATGGATCACAGGCACTAGGATCCTTAGAGGCAAGGGATTAACAGTCATAATAGTGTTCCCATTCTAACTAGGACTCTGGGCTATGCCACTGAGTCCTTTCCTTACACCTCATTAGAGTGGAGGACTCAGAGGGCAGTTTGGCATTCACACTAAAGGATGCCCCAGGGGCTGGGAGGAGGGAAGGGGGAAGTATTGGGAGAAAGAGAGGAAGAGGAGGGTGAAAGGGAGGAGAAAAGGGGGGGAGGGTGCAAGGGGGACTGGGGAAAGATGGAGGGAGGGAGAGGACTGGAGTACCTATTGAGCTTGTATGATTGGGGAAAATAATAAACAAACAAACAAACAAACAAAGTTTGACACCAAAAAAAAAAAAAGAAAAAGAAAGCAGAAGGTCCTGAGTTTGGATCCCAGGTCCTAGGTAAAAATGGCAGGTGGAAATGGCAGTGGCCTGCACTTCCAGCACTGGTGAACAAAGCCTGGGAAATTCCAGAGTGAAGCAAGAAGGAAGCAGAGGCCATCCAGGGTGATTCACAAACTCACCTTTGATCCTCCACAGGGACACAATGCCATCTGAGACACACACACACGCACACAGGAAAGTGATTTCTTAGACTTCTGTTTGTATGTATGTGTGCGTGTATGTATGTATGTGTGTATATGTAGAACCACGGATGAATTCGGGAACCACTATGGACCGCCTCCACCTCCTCCTTGTTTACTCTGCCCGGTGATTCACAGGCTCCGCCCTACCAGGACCAGAAACGCAGGCCGCCCCCGCTTCCGCCGGGCATCTATACGTGGGGTCTAGGACCTTCCGCCTGCAAGGCAGAGGCTTAACCCCTGAGCCACCTCTCCAGCCCCAAAATTCTTACCCTTAAAAAAAAAAAGAATTCCTGCTCAGTTGTAGCTTATCCAGCATGTGCAAGACTCTATGTTCATCCCCCAGCAACGCAACACACACACGCACACACACACACACACACACACACACACACACACACACACACACACACACACATAGCTTCAGTGCAGTCCTCTCTTCTTGGAAGTTTTATGCTCGAAAAATAAGGAAACAGTTTGCATCCTTCAAGCTGGGGGGTATGCCTGAGTGTTTAAAATACTTGTCATGAAAGTAGTCTTGATTCTCACATCCCATGTGAAATTCTGGGTGTGTATGGTGGCCCAGTTATAATTCACACCTCAAAATACAGACTAGGAATTCCCAGGGCAAGCTAGCAAGGGAGACTGATCTTATCAGCAAACTATGGATTTGATTAAAAGCCCTTTCTTAAAAAGAAAAAGTTGGAAAAACAAGCAAGAATGATATTTTTTTAGAGAACAGGAGGTTTATTCTCTTCTGATACTCTGATTACAGATCTTAGTCCATTTGGCAGGAAATCATGCACCAGGACCAGAATCAAGGGAACTGGCCACACCATATCCACATTACAGCTGAGAAGGGGGGCAATCCTTACTTCCCAGACCAGCACATCTGGCCAAATATACACAAGGATGCCAACTTCCTCAACTAGCTCTATGTATTTTATTCTAGTCTAGTCCCACCCATCCTGGGCTGGGAAGGAGATTCCAGATATCAATTTTGAATCCTTGTATATACTAAATACATGTGCTTGCACACCCCCACAGACATGTGCCCACAAACACACACATATATACATACTTACACATATACTATACACATGAAAATGGAAAGAAAAAAATAATTGTATCTCTTTTAGCTGGATGCAATGGTACAAGAAGTTTAAGTTAGAAGGACTGCAAGTTCTAGATTAACCTAGGCTATATAGCAAGACCTTGTCAATAGCAAAGAAATAAGGAAGGAAGGGAGGGAAGAAGTGAGGAAAGAAGGCAGGGAGGGAGGAAAGGAGGAAGAGGGAAGGAGGGAGGGAGGGAAGGAGGGAGGGAGAGAGGGAAGGAGGAGAAGGAGGAAGATGCCAAAGACATAGATCTTTTCAGTTCTCAAAGAGGCAAAATTTTCAGTCATATGTTATAAACAACTTTAAGGTGCTATGTCCAAATATCACTTTTCCGTGTACAGAAAAGCGAGGCAACAAAGCAAGGCAAGAAAACCATAAAGGTTTTCTAAGGAGACTATGACCCAAAAAAGGAGATCTTATTCCAGTGCAGCTAAAACAGCAACAAGCAAGATACTCACCCAATTTTCCATCACATTAAAACCATTAACCTCTGACCCAGGTTTCTGAGAAATCTTTCACAGTGTAGAACATCACATTAGAAGGCAGAAGACCAGAGGATGACAGAATTTATTAAGCATTGACCTGAAATTTTCTATAGGTGGTTCATACTGTCTGACTAAATAAGAATTTTCTACTACCAGAGTTTCAGAATCCAGGTCCCATGAAACATGTGCTCACCTTACAATGGCTCTCTCAGCCTGGTGGTCTGAATGCCAGCTGTCATGTCTGTACTCACAGCTCACAATGAGAGCAGTGCCCTCCACTTCCCCAGCCCTGGTTGCTGCCAATCATTCATAGAGGAACAAGTTCAGGTGATGGCTCCATAGTCACCTACATGTCACACTTAAACATAACAGAGAAAACCATGTAAGCATAGAGTCCACTCTTGTGGGTTTGAAAATAGTGATGTCAATACCAGGCTTGGGTAACACTGTGGACACTTTTACCAGATTCCTAATAGTCATTCCTGTATGAGTTCAAAGCCAAATCCTGATTTCTTCCAGATTTGTTTGAATTCCCCTTAAATCAGGGGGAAATAAGGGACCAAAGACCTCATCAAATTATGAATGCTGCAAACCACTATAACTCGGGTAAGAAGAATCCAGGGGAGCAACAGCATTATGTTAGAGCCATAGGTAACCAATAATAACTCTCTGTATAAGTTTGAAATCTCAGCTTATTGTCAAGGAACTCAAGCCTGATAAAGTAAACTTATACAAATAACAACAGAAGGGAAGAAAATAGGCATTAGACAGGAACAGACATCTTAGTGTTATCTATAACACACTTGATAGCAAATCACCATCTAAACACTTATTTAACTCTTAGATAAGAAAAGCTCCCAAAGCTCAACCAAGATGCACCCTTTTACAATGGAAGACCAGCGAGGCAGAAAACCACAATTGGCCAGAGGGTAGAATATCTGCAGCCCTGGAATGCTCAGCCCTAGTCAGGCCATCAAAATCTTTCCCCATCCCAAGACTCAGAGAACCTTGCAGACAAGAGGGCAGTAAGATTGTAAGGTGAGGTGGTGTACTTCTAACCAACCCACTCCAGCCATGACAGGGCTGCTGTACCCGGGAGTTCACTGCAATGATCTACATAACGAATCTATAAATATTCTCCCAAGGACTAGTGAGGATCTCGAGGAGAAATAACTGCACTCACAGAGTGTCCCTGGGGCAAGGACTAGACAAGGAAAGAAGAACCTCTCCACTTATGACTGCCCACTGAAGAATCACGTATACTACAGCAGATATCTGACTCCCTTGCCACACAACACCCTCAGAGAGCTCTATGATCCATACATACAGAAAGACAGGAGAGTATATGTGACATGGCTGGATTGAAGAGGGGTGGGGAAGGTGGGGGAATAGGGAGATAAGTGGGGAAAGTGGGGCAATGGCATAAACCCATTTTATTTGCATATGAAAATTCTCCATAAAAAAGAAACTAAAACTAACAAATAGAGAAAGCCACTTTTCAAAAAAAATTACCCTTACATTAATTTATTCTACACAAAAATGAGTGATGGTACTATATGAAAGCATCATTTCCTAAAAACAAAATCCATAATTCTTTTGCCTTGTACAATTTTATAATTTCATTCATGTGTTCACATATTTTAATCCCAGAAAAGTCATTCCATTTCACTTTTTGACATTTTAAGCATGCTTTCAATGCCAGTTTCTCCTGATCATAAAAAGACTTAATTTGGGAGAAGTCATGATGAAAACTTTCCCAGGATCCAAACACTAAAGGGACATTTTTCCTCCTACTATAAAAAAAATCAATGGAATCATGAAGAGTTGGTGTTTCTTGATTTTTACTATGTGCCAAGAAAATGCCTTAAAAGAATTTAATTATATCTTCACTAGAAAAAAGCACTGTTTTTAATAGACAAATAATGTGTATTTCCATATTAAGTTCTTCTGGACTTCTATTTTGGTCCATGTGAAGGTTAGTATTAATTGTCTGCCTGGCACCTGAAAGGCAGAGCTCTGGGCCCACCCAAGAGGGTTTTCTAGATTAAGGTTGGCCTCTGGGCTTGCCTATGAAGGACTTTCTCCACCATACTAATTAATGTGGAAAAACACAATCTCAAAGTGTGTGGCACAGTTCCTTTGGTGGGAACTGGACTTTATCTCTGCTTCTTTATCGTGTGAGAACACTGTGACCAGTTGCCTCAGGATCCTACTATCCTGACTTACCTGCCATGATAGATTTTAACCTTGAATTAACAGCTGAAATAAACCTTTTTCTCTTTCAGTTGGTTTGTTGGGCATTTTATCCCAATAGAAAGAGAAAACAGAACTACAACAGAATTTCTGAGACTAGATAATATACCAAAGAAAGAAGTCCATATAACACATGAATAGGGATCCTAGGTCTAGATCATGTGGTTACATCTGATGGAGCTTCATGTTGCAGCAGATTATGACAAAAAAAAAAGAAAGAAAAATAAGCAGGTGGGTGTGAAAGAGAGAAAGTACAAGGAACAAACTAGTTTATAACAGTAACTAGTCTCATCTCTTGGCCCCTTGAGTGCTCAAGCAGGAATACACCACTGGGAGAACTAATATGGTCCCTGTGGAAGGACACTGTTTTCTTTATAAAGGCCCCATCCTTGCTATTCAAAAGCTTTGTGAAGTTATCACATCACAGCACCATAACACATGTCCTACTAGCCTCAGAATCCTTGAGAACACACAGTGGTACTGAGTAAGCTTTTGACTAATTATTTAAGTGATTCTCTAAGTAACTAATATGCTCAGATTTGGTGAAACTGATAATAAAAAGTAATATTCAAGCTAATCAGAATGTTAATTTACAAACAAATCAAGCCTTTTTTTCTGTTGTATTAAATTCAAATTAATGCCAGTAAGTCCTATAGTTTTGTGGTTCAAAGATTTTTAGGATGTCTGAAAATATACATTTTTTAACATTTTTATTATTATTTCCGCTCATACAAACTTAATAGGTAGACCAGTTCCCTCCCCCCCCTCCTCCCCCCAAACCCCCTGCTCCCCCTCCCTCCCTCTCCATCTCCCAGTGCCTCCCTCCCAATTCCCAGAGAGTCCTTTATTGTGTATGCCTAACTCTCCTCTTGGTCCTCCTTTCCGATGACATAAAAGGACCCAGTGGCATTTCCCTGAACCCTTTCTCGTGTTCCCCTTAAGCATAGGAACACTTCTGTGGCCATCAATCCCTTGCCTCCAAGGATCTTGGTGCCTTTAGCCGATGTTAGACTTTGTGAGGTCAATAGTGTGACGGACATGGCGCAGGGCATGCAAAGTCCTATTATGATTGCTTCAGCCCTATCTAGTGTGGAGACTCTTCAAATCATTGCTCCCCCCATCCTTTTTAGAGGTGTCCTCAATTTTGCATGGATATAAGAATATCATCTGAATATCATCTTATTCAAAGCTGCTATATATAGTTAAGGCACTTTATCAGAAGGGGAATGTATTTAGTCACTTTATCACCTAGCATTTGGTGCCAAATTTTTTATCAGTTCCATCTCAAAAGTTTGCCTGATACTTTTTTGTTTTCAACCCTTGTACTTCTAGGGGAATGTGTTTTAAATAATCATTTTAATAACTTAATGGGTTTGGTATTCTATTTCTGCTTGAAATATAGTTGGCAATTTCATACAAGTACACTTAATGCCTAATAATGCTGTATTACCATGGGGATAGCAGAAAGATTTAATTTGTCTGTATTAATCTGCCCTTTTCCATGTTTAAAATTCTTAAATTCTTATTTTTCTTTTGAGATTCACTTTTGAAGTCATTTTTATACACTTGTTAGCACAAAACCATCTTAATTATTTGTTTAGAATTTGTTCACTACTGTTCCTCACATAGTATAATGTTATAATCAGACACAATTGATGGTAAAATTAATTTCATCATTATTGACAGTGGTGCTTTTACCATCATTTCCAGATGATTATGGTTTCAGTGAAATTTTTACATAGCCATTTTTATAGGTGAAAACAATTAAATGATAGAATCAAGCACACATGATGCTTTAAAATACAACAGCTAAATTTGAATAAAAATATTTTCTAGGAGACTGCTTGGTTTAGATGAAATGGTCAACTGGAGAGTTAATCAAAAAATGGATTTGAATATGTAGTCTGCTACTGAATTTGTGAACTTGTGACAATTCTAACTTCTCTGAGTCTTCAACTTCCTCACCTGTGAAGCAGCAGTTGCTACCTCAAAAATTATCATAAAACTTACACACAAAAATAAATACAAATCCCTAAAAAGCAAAGTGTCAGCTTGACACTGACAGACATTGAGACATTTAAGTACTACATACATTTTCCCTCCTTCTTACTTTCTCTTCTCAGACAGAAATATAATTGGCTCTGAAAACAGCAGTGTTAAGGTAATTAACAAACTGATCAAATAAGCACTGTTAATTTTCTGTATGGATCAGGAAAGAGACTGTGTGTGTGTGTGTGTGTGTGTGTGTGTGTGTGTGTTTGTATGTGTGTGGTGTGAGTGTGTATGTGTGTAATGGTTACATATTGCATTGTGATTTGATTTACCTTTCTGAAAAATGTTACTCTTAATAAATGCATCCCACTTATTTTTATCTCAAGTATATATTCAAGGAAATTTTCATTTTTGCTATAAAAGTACTGTTTATGAATTATTAATAATTTAGCAAATTCATTAGATTGTGTCATGGCTGTTCACCCAGTGTTTTTAGACTATATTAGCTACCTGACTTTTACTACAATGACACTGACTATCAATGAAAATTAGAGACATTTCCTTCCTGAAAGATTTCCTTCTTGTGCAGTTTGAACAACTAGTAGGCAGTGAGTTTCAGCCTGTTTGGAACTGGAATTTTCCTTTAAGGCATCTATTAAGAATTTTTATCACGTCTGCAATGATTTAAAAATCCATGACTGTAGAATAAAATGATATTTTAAATTATTTCTACTCTCCCAAAATTGCTTTCAAAGAAGGCACAAAGAATAGAATAGCAATTTTTAATGTGCTGACATTCACAGGCCAAACATTTTGTTTGTAACTTTACATTTGTTGTTTAAATTTAAATCTGTCCTGTTTCATTTCTGAGTTTTACTGAAACATTGTCAAGTTTTTGGTGTGGACTTCAGCACTCTATATAGCCCCATTTTTCTTTGATCTCGTGCTTCAGTCCTGCATGCAGAGTCAAAGTGCAGGGAGCAACTAAGTCCTCCTTAGCTCCTGCCTTTGAACTGATGGAAAGCTAGAGGCAGTCAAAGTCTAAGAGAGAAAAAAAAATCAAAACAGCTATACTGTCACTGATCAAGTTTTATATGCTAGTTAGTATATTAAAATATATCTTTTTATTACAGACATTGTATTTCAGCTATTTGAGGTTGCCATATTCCTTCAAAGACTATAGTGCTACTCCTTTTATCCCAGAACATGTTCAATGAGAGTTGAGACAATCTTTCAATAAAACATGGAGCCATGCTTCCTCCCATTATAACTGTTATTGAACTCAGATTTCTTTAAAATAAAACCAAATTCCTTTTTAGGAGTCAATGGTCATTTGGCTGCCAGCAGCTGAATTCTCTTCTTATAGGGACAGACACTTCTCCTGATTATATGTCTTCCTTCAGGATCCATTCCTTCTCCAGTTCCTGGAGTTAGCACACAGCCAGCTGGACTCCTCAAGTGTGCATCTGAATCCTGACACAAGGCATGGAAGCTCAGGAGATGAGTGAGAAAGTCATACCTTGGCAATAATAATTACCCAGCAGAAGAACGGACACCAGCAATATCCTAAAGATTTCTTTCTCCTTTCGTCACTCCTAGGCTCCTCCTTTTTTCCGAAGCTGTATCATCAGGTTTCCCATCAATCTTTATGCTGTCCACTGTTTCAAAACAAATTCCCTCCAGCTTCTGAAAGCCATCATTGTGGTGCCATAATGAAACATAGCAGATGGGACAATTTGTGGAGCAGAGAGAGTTGTTTCTCACAGTTCTAAATGGTGGACAATTGGAGACCAAGATGCTGTTATCTCGTGTAGGTTTTCTGGTCAGGTGTTGTGTATGGTGGGGTGACAGAAGGGAATCAGAGAGTAAATTAATTCCCACAAGCCTTTTCATGATGGCAAAAATCTGTGTAAGGACTGAATCCTTGTGACCTACAAATCTCCCAAACTCTTCACTTTTCAAACTGTTTCAATAGGAATTTTCTCATATGTGGTTGTTGAGGGATACATTCATACCACAGCAGTTACTTCTATTGTTCAAAGCTAAGAACTTAGCTGATACATGGTTGAGGAACATCGTTTTTATTATATTCTGCAACATGCTGATGACAGGTTCCCAGAGCACCTTTCAGGACCTTGCACATTCAAGTGCTTTTTGGTTCTTAGCACATTCAGCTCACTTTGCTGAGAGATCTCTTCTCTCTTTGCATGTGACTAGATGCTTACCTTTGCTTGGGTCTTCACTCAAATGTCACCAGTTCTGAAAAATCATCACAGATGGTAGAGATTATCCTCTTCTCACACTGATGTTTTTTCTTTGTTCATCTGTAACATGCAGATCAGCCCATCCCTTGTCAAATTCTAACTGTTATGAGTACACGAATGATAATGCACATATTCTTGGATGCCAAATGAAGAAAACATTGATATCTACTAATATTACCACTGTCTTTCACTGTTTACTGCATACAAGAAGTACACAGTTCTTTGAACACAAATTGAAACCTTAAGGAAGGTATAAGCACCACACCTAGAATTTCTTACCACAAATTGGCATGGTCCTCAAACAAAAGATGAATTATCAAAAAAGTCAGATTTGAACACTTGCGCAAGAATGGGCTGAAAGTTAGCAGTGTTGAAATTCTTTATGCCAACAGCATTTTCTAGACATTTATTTTAATACCAATAAAATAAAAAACTGATGTCTCAGAAATCTTTAGCTTCAGAAGCTTAAAAAGGACTTATGCAGGCTTTTGTTAGAGCAGTGTTGCTACAAGATTTTCATGTTTCCCTTATGCTGGGGGACATTAAAATGAATATCCTTCAGACTATAAATTGGAAATCCAGAGACTTGGGGCACACTGAATTAATCTATGCTGAAGAAGCAAGTAAAGATGACAGTAGAGATTGAAGGATGCCCCCGGCTTCCCTGAGACCTGTGTGGTAGATATATATCATGAATATGGTGTGTAGATTATATATGAACTGTGGCACTTTGTACAGAGCCTCTGAGAAAGACATGATAGGAACAGGCACTAGACATGCTAGCATGTACAATGTTTTAGGCACAGTGCCCATTTTTTGCAATAGAATATTCTCTTCTTTCCCCCCTTTATTTGGAGCATCAAGAAAAGTGTTTCAGTTCTCCTTCAATTCTACTTCACATTATTAAGCTCTTCGCCCCTTCATTAAAGCACTGGTATGCAAGTGATCATTCCTAATAATAGGCTCTTCACGATTAGAAGTGGGCCTTTTTCATTTTTCACCAAATTATGAAATAGCTTCCCATTATAACTTACGTTCCGTGTACTCCAGCCAAGACTTTTCTCTTAAAATGCTCTGCTTTAAATGGGCCTCTAATGTATAATTTTATTGTTTGAGCATTTCAATTTCTTTTTTTGATTTATGTTTCTTTATAGCTGCTTAGACAGCTTTTTGTGATCTTTTGATGAAAGATTCTACATAAATAAAATTGACTGGGAAGAAGGATTTGAGGGACGCTCTGGAGAACTCTGCACTCTGCAAGCTGAAGATCAAGATTCAAATCTCATACGAAAGTTGTGACGAAAGCTCCCACCTTCCTTCTTTCTTAATTTGGAGTGAAGTTCATCATTTCCTGCTGTGCTGCACTTAAGGCACTCCAGGAAAAAGGTAATTTTCCCCAACACATGTGGCATGGCCACAGCTGGAGTAAGTATTTTCCCCTTTCATCTGGACTCTGGAGGTCTATCTTAGGTCATTAGACTCGGCAGCAAGTGCTCTCATCACTGAGCCATCTCTGTGGCACCCAAAAATTTGTAAAATAATACAGTCTCCCTAAATTAGGAAAGACAAGCTTTATTCAAATGCCCTGAAAGAAAATGGAAAATTGTAATGCTCCTAAACTCTAATATCATCTACAGGATGCAGTGTATATAAGGCTACAAGTGTCTCAGTAATAAATTTTTTAATAAATTTTAAAACTAATATGTTATAAATACCTTAATTCACATGTTACCAACACTGATTATTTTTAAATCACTTTTATTTTTCTTTAGTTTTCTTAGGTATCAATATTATTACAAAGAAATTGGGAAAGATAAATGCATTTTTAGATAATAAAGTTATGGCAATGCATGTATTACTGAAAATTTCTTTTAAATAAAAAAATGTAAAATTTAAATCTTCAATGAAGACTTGAGGCAAAAATTTTCACTTTAGAGATTATAGAGTAATCCAATTTGAGATTATTGGAAAAATATATATCCCTTCTATTTAGAATAGAATGCTTCATGTGACCATGTTAAAACAAAATAGATGTATTGTTTTTCTTGCTCATACATGGCCTAAACTATTACTGTGGAAGACTTATTTCAATGTGCATTTTATAAATATTATAAATTAATTCTAGTGAAAGCAGCTTTGAAATTTGTAACAGGAAAGTCTACACCAGAAAAAAAAAAGAAAGTTCCAATGTGCCCAGCATCGTGCCACAATGACTGAAGAAGGAATTCAAGTGGTCCTGCAACATTTGGAGTGATCACTGAGGGGCAAAGCTGACCAGAATTCATGGCTCATGCATTGGTGGTACCCCTTCTGAAATGTTGCCTCTGCTGACATAGGTATCAAGGCACTTCAAAAACAGTGATCCCTTACTGGATTTAATGAGACACATCCATAAGAATGGACATTAAGGTAAAAAGGAGAGCTTGATGGAAGAAATCAGCAGGAGGAGGGGAGAAGGCAAAAATCAATTTTAATTTTAATAAATTAATAAAAATAATAAGATAAAACAAAAAATCCCCAGTATGTCTGGACAATATTTATATCACACTAGAAAGATGCATTTATTGCATTTCAACAGGGAGTCTGCTCTACAAGGTCACCTGCACCAACAGGGGTACAATCATACAAGTTGCAAAATAACTCTTTCTTAGTCATCGGGAAGAAAAGTGGAGGAAAGACAGAGAGCATCTCATTTATAATTAGAGGCTTTAATCCAAGTGAGGGAAAAAAAACTAGTCATATGGGAAGTAACCAGTGAATTACCTGAGAAGTAAAGAGCCAGGACATGTCTTTCCCTTGTTTCCAGATGAGAACAAAGTACCAGTATCGTTTCCCCACAATGGTTTCCATATTCTTTATTGTTAAACATCATAGTAGCTCTTTATCCAAGGATCTAATACTACAAAACTGTAGGAAGAGAACTGAATAATTCCAAGCTAAATGCTGACTTCCAGGCATGTCTTAGCCATCAACTGGTAGAGCATGCAAATGTGGATAGGTGCGTTCAATTCACAGCATCCTTAGCCAAAGAAAAGACAGACTAAATCACCTGTGGAGAGCTAAAGTTCTGTGGATCTATTTCTTATTTTTATATTAAGTAAAATCATTAACCTAGCCATATGATGTTGTTGAAATTCATATATATCACAGAAATCCAATTGAGACCTCATGCTTTTGTTCTACCATGTATAGACAAATTTTAGATGATATTAACAACTTTTGCCTGTCCCTTTGCTGTTCTTTCAATCTCTAACTTCCACATTCTGCTGCCAAAATTATGTCTCTGCATCTTCTGCAGCCTAACTTTAAAATGTAGGATGCTACCCTTTTTGCCCAGGATGCAGACCAGGGCAGACCCCCTGCTCCTCAGGGCAGATCCCGTGCTCCTCAGATGCTGACCAGGATCTAATCCCTGCTCCTCAAAATTCAACAGAGTCCAAAGAAAACCCAAGCAAAGCTCTAGGGGACAAACGCCGTACATCTAAAGTCCTCTGAAATCATCCTATCACATGGGAGAGATTCTTCACATCCAGCTCAAAGATAAGTAAACCCTTTTTACCATCTTGTTCCTTTCAATTATTAGTCACTGTAGTTTAACATTTCCATATAGCCACCCCAAAACGCATACAACTTCAGGGACTATACCATTCATCCTCACATATCACCAAGGTAGTAAACCGAAAAAGTGCATTACCATACTAATCTTCACTCCCTGTCTGCTAAATCTGACTTAATTGATGCACTAACAGTCTAATAGCCTCATGTAGGAAAAAACACCAATACCAGAAAAGTGTACCCAACTCCAAAGCAAACACTAGTAATAATTGCTCAAGAATAGTAATACCATCTAATTCAGTTCAGTCAACAACACACAGAAACTGAAAGAAGGTCTTAAGAGATAAAACAACAAACCCAGGTCACAGATCAAATCAATGAGAAACAACAAACCCAGGTCACAGATCAAATCAATGAGAAACAAAAACCAAGACAACAAATCTGCTACCGAAAAATTAACCCCATAATGATAGATTCCAATCAGAACAAACTCACAGAAAATAGCCAAGAAAGCCACACTCAAAATAATGATTTACAAAGCCTGATCTTTACCATGATCAATACTATGAAAGAGGAAATCTGGGAGGATTTAAATAACCACATCAACCACTTGAACAGGAACACAACAAGCACTTGGAGAAGAGAAAAGCAGTTAAAGAAACAAAAACAGGCATACCTCAGTTAAACGACTTCAAGCAGAGTTTAAAATTGAACTAAAAGACAAGTTATCTTCAACCCAGAACTCAAGAGAGAGTCTTATCAGCAGAACTAATGAAGCAGGAAATAGAATATCAGATTATGAAGACAAAGGGGAAGAAATAACCAGGTCAATCAAAGAGGATGTTAAAGACAAAAAGGTACTTGAGAGGAATATTCAAGAGTTATGGGACACCTTGAAGAAGCCTAATATGTACATTCATGGAATATCAGATCAAGAATCCCAAAACCTGAGGAAATTTTTCAAACTATCATTAAGGAAAACTTTCCTCATCTAAAGAAAGAGAGGCCCATCCAAATACAAGAAGCATTCCACACCCCAACCAGGTATGACCAAAATAGAAACTTGCCACCGGAAATAATAGTCAAAACATTCCACATACAAGGACAAAGAAAAGGTGCTGAGAGCTTCAAGGGAAAAAAAAGTCACTTTTAAAAGTAAGCCTATTAAAATAACAATAATTTTTCAATGGAAAAGTAAACGCAAGAAGAGCTTGGAGAGACATACTTCAAGTATTGAATGAACAAAAATGTTAACCCAGGCTGATATACCCGGCAAAACTATCAGTTATGATTGAGGGAGAAAGAAAAGTTTTCCAGCACAAAGACAACTTGAAGGTCTACATGTCTACCAAACCAAGCCTTCAAAAAATGCTAGAAATGATACTCAAGATTGAAGAAAAAAACAGGCATATCCAGGAGGACAGAAGGGAAGTATAATACCAACAAAACCTAAAAACCAAATAATACACTTATGAAAGCCACTAAACACAAAAATGTCAGGAATTAAAGTCAGTAATTTCTCTATTATAACACTAAATGTCAATGGAAGTAACTCATCAATCAAAAGACACAAATTACAAAGTTGGATTAGAAATCACAATCCATCCATCTGCTGCCTTCAGAAAACGCATCTCACCACAAAAGATAGGCACATTCTGAAAGTAAAAGGCTAGTTGAAAATTCTGCAAGCTAATGGAACCAGGAAACAGGCAGGGGTAGCTATTATACTATCTGACAAAGTGGACTTCAAACCAAAAAAAATCATAAGAGACACAGAAGGATATTATATTTTAGTCACAGGTACAATTCACCAGGAAGACTTCATAATACTGAACATATGCACACCTAATATGGGCTCCTCCACATTCATTAAGCAAATGAAATGTCTAAAGTGAGAAATCAATCCTAAAACGATAATTCTTGGGGATTTCAACACCGCCCTCTCAACATGGGATAGACCAACAGGTCAAAAGCTTAACAGAGACACGTTGGAGCTTAATCAAACCCTTACTGAAATGGACCTTACAGATCTCTATTGAACTTTCCATCCACGCACCAAAGAATACACATTTTTCTCAGCAGCACATGGAACTTTCTCCAAAATAAATCATATACTGGGCCACAAAATGAATCTCCACATATACAGGAAAGTTGAAATGTAGCCTGTACCCTATCAGACCACCATGGTCTAAAGCTTGATATCCACAACACAACAAACAGCAGAAAATACACTAACTCCTGGAAGCTAAACGCTATGATGCTGACTGATAATTGGGTTCAGGAAGAATTCATAAAGGAAATTCAAGATTTCCTAGAAGATAACAATAATGAAAATACAACATATCAAAATCTCTGGGACACAATGAAAGCTGTCCTAAGAGGTAGATTTATAGCCCTTAAGGCCTTTACATCAAAAAAGTAGAAAGATCACAAATAAATAACTTAATAATGCAGCTCAAAGCTTTAGAGAAACAAGAAGCAATCCAATCTCAAAAGCAGTAGAAGAGAGGAGATCAGCAAAATCAGGGGAGAAATATACGAAACTGAGATAAGGAAAATGATATAGAGTAGCAACAGTCAAAAAGGTGGTTCTTTGAAAAAAAATCAAAAGATTGATACACCTCTAGCTAAATTAACCGAAAACAAGAGAGAGAAAACCCAATTAACAAAATTAGAAATGAAAATGGAGTTATTACTGATAACCTAAGAAATTCAGAGAATTATAAGGTCATATTTCAAAAACTTATACTCTGTGAAATATGATAACACAAAAGAAATGGATGAATTCCTAAGTAAGCACAACATACCAAAATTGAATCAGGAAGTTTTGAATTATTTAAATAGTCCGATAACATATGAGGAAATCAATGAAGTAATCTCGAATCTTCTCACCAAAAAATGTCTTGGACCAGATGGATTCAGCACAGAATTCTACCAGACATTTAAGGAACAACTAACATGAATATTCCTTAAACTGTTCCATCAAATTGCAAAGGAAGGAACAAGCCAAATTCTTTCTATGATACTAATATCATACTAATCCCAAAACCTAATAAAGATACACTTAAAAAGGAAAACTATAGGCCAATCTCTCTGATGAACACAGATGCAAAGATTCTCAACAAAATCTTAGCAAATTGGATTCAAAAACATACCAAAAAGGCCATTCAATGTGATCAAGTAGGCTTTATCCCAGGCACACAAGGTTGGTTCAACCTACAAAAATCAATAAATGTAATTCACCATATAAAGAAATCCAAAGTCCAAGACCACATGATATCCTCGATAGATGCAGAAAAAGCTTTTGACAAGATCCAACATTCTTTTATGAGCAAAACCTTAGAGACAGTTGCAATGGAAGGAACCTTTATCAACATAATAAAAGCTGTATGCAACAAGCCAACAGTAAGGATTATACTCAATGGGGAAAAACTTGAAGCATTCCCACTCAATCAGGAACTAGACAAGGCTGTCCATTCTCACTTCTATTCAATACTATATACTTGAAGTCTTAGCTGGAGCCATAAGACAAGAGAGGGAGATAAAAGGGATTCAAGTCACCAAGGAAGAAGTCAAGTTATCTCTATTTGCAGATGACATGATTGTATACCTGAGTGATCCTAAAAACCCCACTAGGAAACTTCTGGAACTAATATGGAAGTTTACCAGGGTGGCAAGTTACCAAATAAATGTGCAAAAATCAGTGGCCTTCCTATACGCCCAGGATGAAAAAAGTGAAAAAAGACCTAAAAGAAACAATTCCATTTACTATAGCCCTGAACAAAATGAAATAACTTTGTATAAACCTAACCAAGGAAGCAAGAGACCTTTTACAATGAAAACTTTAAAACTCTAAAGAAAGAAATTGCAGAAGACACCAGAAGGTGAAAAGACCTCCCATGCTCCTAGATTGCCAGAATCATAAAAATCATAAAAACAACCATCCTACCAAAAGCAATCTACAAATTCAATGCTATACCAATCAAAATCCCAAAGCAATTCTTTAAAGAAATTGACCAAGCAATCTCAAAATTCATATGGAAGCACAAAAGACCCAGGACATCAAAAACAATCCTGAGTAACAAAAAGAATGCTGGAGGTATCATCATACCAAACCTTAATCTATAGTACAAATCCATAGTAATAAAAACATCCTAGTACTGGCTCCAAAATAGACATGTAGATCAACGGATAAGGGATGAAGACCCAGATATAAGTCAATGCAATTATAGCCATTTGATCTTTGATAAAAAGGCCCAAAAAATCTAATGGAAAAAAAACAGCATCTTCAAAAAATGCTGCTGACAAAACTGGATCTCCACATGCAGAAGATTAAAACTAGACCCGTACTTGGCACCATGTACAAAAATTAATTCCAAATGGATCAAGGACCTCAATATTAGACCAGAGACTATAAAAACTCTAGTTGAAAGGGTAAGGAACTCCCTTGAGCTGATTAAGCTAAGCCAACAGTTCCAAAACAGAAATCCAATAGTGCAGTCACTACAACCAACACCCAACAAATGGGATCTTATGAAATTAAAGAGCTTCTGTTCAGATAAAGAGATTGTAAATCGAGAGAAAATGCAACCCACAGAATGGGAGAAAATCTTCACTAACCACATATCTGATACAGCTCTATTATCCAGAGTGCACAAAGAACTTAGAAAACTAAACACCAAGGAAATTAATGACCCAATTAAAAAATGGGCCTGGGAACTCAAAAGAAACTTTTCCAGTGACAAAATTGAAATGTCTAACAAATATCTTAAAAATGCTCCACATCCTTAGCCATCAGGGAAATGCAAATCAAAACCTCCTTGAGATATCATCTGACCCCGGTCAGGATGGCAAAAATCCACAATGCAAACAACACCAAATGCTGGAGAGGTTGTGGAGAGAAGGGAATTCCCCTACATTGCTGGTGGGAATGCAGGCTTATACAGCCTTTCTGGCTATCAGTTTGGTGATTGTTTAAAAAGTTAAAGATTGAAATGCCATATGACCCTGCTATTCCACCTCTGGGAATAATCCCTATAAAGCAAAAATTCACCTCAATGACATAAGCACAACCATGTTCTTAGCAGCACTATTTACAATAACAAAGTCATGGCATCAACCCAAATGCCCAACAGTTGACAAGTGGATAAGAAAAATGTGGTACATTTATACAATGGAATACTACTCAGCATTAAAAAAGATGAATTAACGAAATTTGCCTGGAAAGGTATGGAACTAGAAAAAATTATATTGAGTGAAGTATCCCAGACACAGAAAATTAAATGCCATATGAACTCCCTAATAGGTGGATCCTAGTACCAACCCACTTAATGACATATTCAAAGATAAATCTTTGTAATACCTACAGGAATTACAAAGATTATAAACAAGAGGGAAGGGGAAGGAGGGCGCCCCCCCAGAAATAAGGAGAGAGGGGATCATGCTACAATAGAGAAAATAGGTCACCATTAAGTATTGTAAGTAAGTAGTGAAGACATCTGGTTAAGCTCACTCTAACTTTCCTTCCTGGTCACTTGCAACTGAGGGGGTTTGATCTCACCAGTCAGGGAGAGTATAGATTCTGGCAAATAGATGATAACCCTCCTGCAAATGGGAGACTGACACACACACCCCAATGCAGTATCCTACTCCAATTCCATCTACCTTTGAATCTACCCTTACAGTAAGATTCTATTTCAGCAGCCTTTTATCTCTGGTTACCAGTACCAGTCAGGATGCAGCCAAGGACAGTGCAGGAACAGCAAAACTGAAAATAACAACAAACCATAATTCAGGACATCAGAGACCCTACATTAGTCACCTGGAATCAGACCAGCCAAATCTCTCTCCATCCTAAAGCTCAGGGAAATTTGTGAAAGGGGGGCGGGAAGATTGTAAGAACCTGAAGATGGGGAGGAGCAATGATATGGAATATTCTTCACACAATTTAGGTCTGCAGTAGCCATAATCAGACTTTGCATGACCTGCGCAATGGCTGACATGTCAATGACCCCCCAAAGTCTAGCATGGATCACAGGCACTAGAATCCTTAGAGGAAAGGGACTAACAGTCATAATAGTGTTCCCATACTAAAGGGGAGCCCAAGAAAGGGCTCTGGGCGATGCTACTGAGTCCTTACCACCTCACTAGAATGGAGAACACAGAGGGAAGTTTGACATTCACACAAAATGATTCTCCAGGGAATGGGAGATGGGTAAGGGGGGGACACTTGGAGAAAGGGAGGGAAGGGGGTGAAATGAAAGGGAAAAGAGGGAAGGGGTGCAAAGGGGCCTGGGGAGGGATGGATGGAGGGAGGGAACCAGGGTGCCTATTAAGCTTGTATGATTGGGAAAAAATAAATATAATAAAAAAATAAAGTAATATAAAATAAAATGTAGAGGCTAAAAACCTGACTCGGTGGGTGTCATAGTGAGTCACAGGTGTCAACTTGATGGTTGAGAGTTTGAGCTCTGGGCACATTTGTGGAGAATCATGGTTAGATTAAGCCCAGAACAAACCTGTAGTAGATTGTCTAGCTGATGGGGAAGACCCATCAGGGATTAGGCCCTGAACAGGTAAATAAAATACTGAGAGCTGGTTGAGGAAGGCGGCATCCTTCTGTTCATTTGGGCAGACATGCTGGTCTGGCTGTGATGTGGTGATGGTGTGGCCAGTTCCCTCAGCCCTGGTGTTGGTGTGTGCTCTCCCATCTAGCTGTACTAAGAACTGTAAGCAGGAATTGTAAGAGAGAATAAACACTTGTTCCCTTAAGCTGTTTGATGGTCATTTATCAGCAACCATGCAGACGAACTGCAACAGTGGGTAAAACACATGCAAGCTTGATGACCTGAGTTTGAATCTCCAAAACTTATCCAAAGGCTGAAGGCATAGGAGAAGCATCTGTAATCTTATTGTTCCTATGGGGAGATAGGAGGCAAAGATAGATGCTTATAGGCCAGGCTAACCAGGCTTATACAGAAAAGGTGGGGGTACCCTGTCTCAAACAAGGTGGAAGGGAAGGTGAGAAACTCATGGAAGGCTGGCCTTCATATCCACAACTGAATAGACACACACACACACACACATACACACACACACAAAGAAATTCAGGGATATGACTACATAATGCTCATTTAAAAAACACAAGTAATGAAGTCTGATTGCATTTGCTTTTAGTATAGTGACTTCTTTCCTGGAGTTTCAGATTATTTTTCCTCCTAGCAGCTAACATTACTCTGCCATTGCCTTCATCTTTCTAATTCTCTATTAAATGGGTGCATTTCCAGTTTCCCCAGCAACACATGGGTGCATTTCCAGTTTCCTCTGCAAACACATGCACAGTTGCTCTGCTAGCACAACTCAAGAATTAAGAAAAAGACAAAGACATTATATACAGCAAAGCCCTTAACACACTCTCGCATGTCTAACACTGGCCTGACTGCTCTCCGTGCATGCTGCTTTCTCCAACCCGACTCCTTTAATGGCTTCCCTGAATTGGTTCTTGGATTGCATAGTTTCCCATTTTCATGAGTAAGTGCTCATTTGGTTAGAATGCATCTTCAAGGATCTTCCTAATAATGTGGGTTTCAGAAGTAGAACATTTACCTTGCACATCAGGACAGTATAGCCACTTTTCTTCTCAGGTAGTAGCAATAACAAAACAATTTGTGTGTATCACTCACAACTCTGAGCATGTTCCACCAATGTTAGGTCTGCACTCCAGGCTTCCAGACTGTTTTCCTGGACACCTTGCTCACAGCTAGTGATCTGGAAATATTTGGAACTGCTGATGAAGCAACACTTGCCACAATGCTTATCCTAGCATATCCTCGGATGTGCTTGGATGTCACAACTCTGAAATGAGGGTTTCTGCCATTTCCTAAAGTTTCCGATGTGAAGAACTTAAACTTGCTCACAATGATAGCTAGCATCACTGTTAGGTCTTCTGTTATTATAACAATACCACATGAATGTCAATGTGAACCTGGGTGATGGTTCTAGAGAGTAGGAATCCAAAATTAATAAGCTTCATTCAGAGAGAACTTGCTGAATCATAACACACAGCAAAGTATACAGAAGGATCAAGAGAAGTCCGCCATAACAAATGCACTATCGAAATAACTAATCCATTCCTGTGATGGGGGCATTGCAATGTTCATAAAGAACTCTCATGGCCTAGTCACTTAGGAAAGCACAACTCCAGAACTTAGTGCATTGGGGACAGTACACTTTCAACACAGGAACTTTGAAGGGACACTTTCAAGCTATATCAAATGGCCTCAGGGTGGACTCTGTTTTTAGTAACTTCCCCTTTCCCTTTTCTATTCTCCAAACTTCCCTACCATCCCTCTCTGTGCTTCCCAAGTAGTCTTTTTTTCTATGCAAATTCATGGCTTAGACCCTGCTTCAAATAAAACTGGGAATTTTGATTAGCTATTTATAAGACATTCCATATTATATAATCTACACAACAACCTTCTGTGAAAATGGTTGGAGGGATTGGGAATAAAATAGCATGCTATTTAATTATACTTGTAGGAATGAAGACTTACAGCATACAAATCTCCACTCATTCCCCCTGGGGCCAAAGTGCAGGTACTGCTAAGCCACACAGTCATGTGCCTGCTACAAATAAGCTAAGCATCTCCTAGCCCCATCCACCTCACTCTAGATAAAAGCTCTGAACTCCTAGCCCACATAAATGTGGACTTGCCACATCAAGTCCCTCATGGAACCACACTTTTCGTAATGTTTTCTTCTATACCCACTACCTAATTTTCAAAAAGCCAACCCCAATTTCCTTTGGGCCTTTGGCCTATATAGGCCAGTGCTTATTTTCATGGCTGATTAATGGTTCTGATTAGTCCTTGAAGCAGGAAATCCAATATCCCTTAGGGGAACCCTAAGGATGCAGAGGACCACAAATTCAAGGAAGCCTATTCAGAAGGGAAATCAATGGAGAAAGGAGTCAATGTTAAGGCAGACAACGTACTACCAGTTTCTGAATGCTAGAGCTCAGATGAGCGGGAGGAAGGGCAGATCTCAACAGAGTCCGCATTCAGAGCACTACACTGCCTGTTCTTCCCGCCAAAGCCGGATTTCAACAACTCCCTTCCCAATGTGGAAATTTAAAGCTTCCTTTCCATGAATTTTGACTGGCTGATCGCCCTCAAAGCAAGCTTTGCCTCCCTTAGAGATTATCTCTTGGACTGAACATGTGTCCAGAAGCAGAGTGGGCTGGTCTCACAGAAGCAACACTGTGAAAGCCACAGCACAGATAGGAGAGTCAGTTGAACACTATGAACTTTTGTAAGACATGTAGAAATGTGAAAAGGACACCAATTTTCTTTGCTTTGTGTATGTGTGTACACATGTGGGTGCAGGCATGCAAAGCAGAGGACACTTGAGTGTGTGTGCCTATGGAGGTCCAAGGATGACATAAGAAATCATCCTGTATTGTGCCATCTCCTTATTGCTTTGCTTTGGGGTTTTCCAGGTTCTGTCTTTCAGAGCCAGAAAGACAGGCCATCACCATATCCATCAGATATTTTTTACTGGGGTTCTGGTGATTCGAACTCAGGTCCTTTTAACTTGCAAGGCAAATATTTTAACCCATGAGCCATATCCCCAATCCAGACACCAGTTTTCTATGTGTAGCTTATCTAAGCACAGATAACAACTTTTACATGATCATTAACATTGTCTTATAGGTTCTTGATGGAAGAGAGTTTAAAACTGCCCGCACTGTCTCTTACCTAGTCCTTAAATGACCCATGAGTTTACTCTTTACAGCTAGGGAGCCACTAAGTACAGCTCTCACATTGCTTCTGCTGTCCTAGGAAGACCCACACGGAAGAAGCTTAACAAATCTCTCAAGGTCAGAATAATAGGTCAGGGAGGCTGTACTTAGTAGTGGGTGCCTTTTTCTTCTCCTGTGCCTGACGCATTGTGGAAGGGCAATGTCTTTCCCAGGAACTTCCTCCATAAGCTACGGAATGAAAGCTGAGCTCACAATATCTAAATACAGTTTATGAGTCAGAAAATTTTACATCTATATTTTAAAATATAAGTTGATAGTTATCATTCTATTTGGTGCCTCACTCCATGATAAACAGTAATGGCAATTCATGATGACTGATTTTTTCCAGTTATATCTGAATAATATGCATAGTTTTAAAATGGTATCACCAACTTTTCTGTAGCACCATGGTACTGATGGGCAGAGGTATAGCACACAAACATACAGTCACCTAGTTATTTCTACAACCTTAAATGCTGTTGCTTAGCTTTAATCTAGTGAGTCATTAACTCATATAATTGTTTCAAATCACAGTGTTTCCAGTGGAAGTATAAGATTAGAAGTTCCATATCCATGTCCCTCCACGGAGTTCCTTATACACAAACACACACACACACAAATATTCATTCATATACATACATACACTCACATACGTATAGTCACACATACATATACTCACACACACATACATATTCACACATACACACATAAACACATTCACACATATACACACATGCACATGTACATAGACACACACACACTTCTTTCCATTTCATCTTCCAGACAAGACATAATCACAGAAAGAAAACAAACAGAGTGTGTGCTACATCAAGTGACATGTGAAGTGTTAGCACTCTGCCAAGGATAAAAAAGTGCTGTGACAGATATATGTATTGCCATTTCTGCAAATCAACACCCACCAAGTTGGCCTTGGGGGAAAAAATCGTGATTCTATCCTCCACACCTGTGTTTGAGCAGTATTAGTCTCACTGCCAGTTCCAAGAATAAGGTCTTGATGATCCTAAGCCAATTGGCCCATCCCATTCCTCCCAAAGCACCTGAAATAGGCACCAAAGATACTTTTGCTGAGATTGTTGGACTAGAACAGCACTGTCCTAAATATTTGGATCTTGTTGACTAGAACCAAATTGGATCATTTTGTTTGTTTGTTTGTTTGTTTATGAGTGGGGTTTCAATACATAATCCAGAGCGGCCTCATAGCTCCATGAAACAACCCAGACTGGCCTCAAATTTGGGGCCCTCATGCCTCAGCCTCTCAAAAGCTGAGATTAAAGGTAAGCGCTGCAAGTTCTGATTCGTTTAAGCATTTTTCAATGTAAGAAATCATTATTGTTAAAAAGATAACTCAGTTTTTGGAAATAAAACTCATTTAGTGCTGAATACTATGAATAAGAAAGTAAAATGGGCTAATTAATACCATTTAGTTCAAAACTTACATAGCATGAAATTCATATTTTTGGTGATTTGAAAATTACTATTATAGAAGACTTCCAAACATATTAGTCAGGGTTCTCAGAAGATATAGAATCTATAGAATGTAATATATAAAAATAAGTTTATTAAAATAACTCACCATAAAATTAGTGTCCTTCACAGTAGCGTCCTATAGCTGCTTTGTTCAGGACAGGAATGTTCCACAAAGCCAAAAGATCCCAAGAAGGTGTCAAGCCTTTACTTCTCTGGAGGATCAAAGACACTGGGTTCTGATGTCAATGAAGAACAGCTGAGCTCCATTGTCAGTGATGAATAGCGAACAGCAGCAAGGCCTAGAGACCAGGCTCCAAAGGCAGTGGGAACAGCAACAAATGTGGTGGAAAAGGTGAAGCTCCAAGTCAGCCAAAGACAGAGGCGGCAGCAGCAGCAACATACTTTTTATATTTATATCTGCTTGGAAGTATAATAAGTTTCTTTATATGGTGGAAGGGTTCATTTCTTACTGAAAAGAAGTAGGTAATGGAGAAGATCAGCCAGAACTCTATGAAGTTGCTTTATACTGCTTCTTGACATGCCTATCAATTCCAGTCTGGCTTCCTTTAATATGTTGCACTTCAGTAAAAAAAAAAAATTGGGACTGAAAATCAGTCCAATCCCAATTTATTACCTAATAATTTTATTTTTAAATTATTAAACAATCTAGATTTTCACTGAAATGTTTTAAACAAACTCAAAGTATACACAATAGTTTTAGATCCTCACATTCCTGCTATGAAGCTGCAAAAGGTACCATTGGAGATACATGCTGCCATCTTTTCATTTCTTCCTCACACACTTGTTAAATTTTCTTCATATAAATAAAAGTCAAACAGTACACATTCTTTCCTGTGTTTCTTTAGATTTTGCTCTTTACAGTTGGAAGATTATTCATGTTATGACGTGAACAAATAATACATACTTTTTCATTGGTATATGGTATATAATACTGGAATTTGTATATTCATAGACTGATTTAATTTTTATTTCAAGAATTAAGTAAATTTTTATTGGCATCTGTCTTCTGTCCCTTTACATTATCACTTGCTATTTTGTTTGAGTATTTTTCATTCATCATGTCACTCTGCAAATTGGTGAAATTTATCATTTGAAAATTAATCAATGTGGGTGAATTTGTTAGAATCAAATAATGTAAAAGATAAAAGATAATTATCTTGTTGACTAGCTAACAACTTGGGAAAATTTTACTTACATAAATAAAGGAATATTCAAATCAATAAATGTAATACAATGAAATAATGATAATGTCAAAAATCATTGTAAACATTAAATTTAGAGATTCAACTAAATGGTAAGGCAAAAAATTGAATTGTCAAAACATTAATACCACCAAAGTATTTCAAACAGTAAATACTGCCTCATTTATGCCACAAATTAATAGTCTTCAAAGTTTACCTAGCCAGGTGGTAGCAGCAAACATGCATAATGTGTAATGTTCATGCTGATCAGCCGAAGTATACACTGATAATTTCACAGGCATCCTTTCCTTTTATTTTGCCTTTGAAATCAGTCCTGCTGTTGTTTAACTTTACATGTGAGACAGTAGGAAATATGTTCAAAGTATCATTAGAATATGTTCTAAAAGTGATCAGCTGATTGACTTCAACATCAGTAATATAAAACTAAAATGGTAACTTTAAGTTGCTGTGGTTACTAAAGATGTACACAAAAAAATGCAGGTTGCATGTTACAGCATAATATCCCAGACTGGAAGTTATCCAAATATCTTCAGATAAAATGACTTTAAAAATTATGGAAAATGCATGATATAAAAATTACAGCTTTAACATGGCAAGATGACCATCATATATATATGATGCACATGCAGTGCAATACTCATTCTCTTAGACCTGGGATGAGTGGTAGGGTATGTAGCAGGCATTTGCTGCTTTGGAATACCCAGTCTGTCCTCATTCTCATGTTTCTCTAGGAGTCTATCCACTCAGAGAGACATTGTCCTCTACCCAGCACCTACTGCAAGCTTCATCTGCACTAAGCAAATTTCCACATTCGGGTGGGCAATAACTTAATTCAGATCATAACAACATTTTTCTGGACACTTTGGAGGGGAGCAAGCAAAAACCTTTCTAACTCTTTTTAAAAAGACAGTGGATGCCATTCTGCCTTTCTCTGGCTAGGACAGTGTGAGAACATACCACTTGGAACTGCTGTTACTAACTCAAGAATGCCAGTCTGGATCCACATGACTCAGGAGAAGAGGAAAAGCATTGAACCACAGACAAGCCCCACCAGCCTCCTGCGGTGGTCACGAGCCTGCGGCTATAGCCAGAGACACCTCTTGACTCCTTCTGATCTAGGAGAAAGAAATTCCCTTTTGCACTTGATCCACGTTGGGCCAAAGTTGCTGACATTAAGAAGTCTCAGTTGTGCAGACCATTGACACAAAGATCCAAATGTTCGGGGGTTTCATTTCATGGTTATTTTTCTTTATTCTGCATGTTTTCCACATACACATCATTTTATCTCTAGTAAGAACTGTAAATACCATTCAAATGCCCCACATAGTGTATGTTTTGGGGCTCACCAAGCAATCAAAGAATGAGTATGCTTTGCATGACCTCAACATTGAAGATGTTGACAGTGGTTTGCAATGGTAGAGGGGTGGGGGTGTTTCTGATCTTCTTTGATGCAGTCAACCTTCATGGTTGCTGATAAATGACCATCAAATGGCTTAGGGAACAATGGGTTTATTTCCTTACAACAGTCCAGTTACAGTTCTCAGTCCAGCTTGACGGGAGAGCATGCACCAACACCAGGGCCTAGGGAACTGGCCACAGCATCACCACATAATGGCTGAGAGACAGACAATCCTTACTTGCCAGACCAGCTGTCTGGCCATGTGTACAGAAAGATGCCAACTTTCTCTATTAGCTCTAGTATTTTATTCCAGGGCCTAGTCCCACCCACCATGACTGGACCTTCCCCATCAGCTAGACAATCTCTTTCAGGTTTGCTCTGGGCTTAACTCAACCATTAATTCTCTACAAACGTGTCCAGAGCTCAAACCCTCAGCTGTCAGGTTGACACCTGCGCCTAACTATGACATTCTTCCTGTTGTCTTCTATTAAGGATTTCAATTGGTTGGTGAGTCTGCCTGTGATTATGGCAGGTGATCTACTTTACCAGATTTTCTGTTCTAAATGTTAAAAATCTACCCAACATTCACAGAACCATCTAGAATAATACTGGTCTATGAATCTGGGAACCGTGGTCTGGTCAGTTGACACATAAAATTAACTAATCACGTTAGCTAATGGCACCATTTGCTGAACTTGAGTGCAACTGTTGCTGAGGAGTCTGTGCAAGGAATCTTCTGATGACCCATTAAAGGTCTGTTATAGAGACAGTGGTCTCTGTAAGTCAAGAGTGTATTCAAGAGAAGATCCCATCAGACATGACACTGAGGACCATCTGAGACTGATGCTAGACAAAAGAGAGGGGGAAGCTGTATTTTTTACAGTTTGCCCACTGATGGACCATTCACAACCTGATGGGCGCCTGAGCACTAGTTAAATGCAGATGTCCTAGAGGTAACCCAGTTGTACATGTAGTAAGACCTAGGAGAGGGAAGAAAAGGGATGGGAGGGGGGAATAGTAAAGGTAGAAAGGGATGCAGGGTAGGGGTAAGGACTGGGTGATGAAAACATAAAAATTCATGGGTAATACAACTTAAAATTAAATAAAGTTAATATAAAAGGAGACTGTTCTACCCACTGGCCCTGGAAAGCGGCCAGGGCCTCTAGCCCTTCCCCTCCTTGCAGACTGCCTGTGGACATGCATGACGGTCCTGGTTGCCAGCCTTTTTCTTGGCTTTATCCAGATACCACCTACATCTTCAGCTCACTTTCCTTAAAGATGAGTTATTAGGAAAATTGTTATCTCCCTCTGCCTTCTCCCATTCTATCCTTCTCTCTCTCTCATTTCTCTGTCTTCTGTTTGCTTTTCACTCCTCGCTTCTGAAGCTTCTTAATTAAAAAGCATACCCTTTCTCTGACTGCTGTAGAGAACCCATAGCTAGACCTTTCACAGTCTGTCTAAATACTTTCTCCACTCGGCTATCGAAATCCCCAGGATACATACAAAGGGACAGGACACTCTTGGGAAAAATCTATTCAAGGACAGGCTGTCTTACCTTGCAGAGAAGGCTCTTGATGGCAACTTGAGAAGTGGGCAATCAGAGAAAGAGCTCAGAGTCTCATTCAAATAGCCCCACGGTCACAGCATAAATTCTCAAGACTCTGTCACAAAAATACTTTGTACTTCTTTTAGTATATTTTATTTTTTTTAATTTAGAGCATGAGGGAGCGAGAGTGAGAGAGAGAGAGAGAGAGAGAGACATGCATGCCATGACACACCAGTGGAAGTCAGAGAATAACCTTTTGGAAGTCAATTTTCTCCTTCCACCATGAGGGCTTCTGTGAATCAAAATCAGCTCACCAGGTTTGTAAGTAAGCCCCTTATCAACTGAGTTACTTTGATGCCAATCTCAAAAAATGCTTTGTGCTTCAGTATATATACTTGATGACTGCTTGAAACCATGTCTCTCTGCCATTTAGTGATGCAACTGGCTCAACATTATTTCTCATACAATATTTAGATAAATTCAAAAGAGCTACAAATTAGCTGGAAGAGCTGGACAGATGGCTCAGTGGTTAAACCTCTGTCTCCCAAGAAGAAGGTCCTGAGTTCAGATCTTGGAGCCCACATAAAAATACCTGGCAAAGATGGTGGCAGCCTATACTTCTGGCCCTAGAAGATAAAGTTTGGGAATCTTCAGAGTAAAGCAAACAAAGAGGTAGCATAATCCAGCATGATTTCTGAAGTCACCTTTAGGCCTCCCTGGGCACACACAGTACTCTCTGATACACACAGAGAGGCACACCCACATATAAATAAAAAAGTTTTACTTAGCTGGATGACCACTTGTTATATCAAAGCACAAATGAAAATAAGGTTGTCTTTAGATAAGGCAGTCACTGTTCACACTTACCACTGTAAAGTGCTTTATCCTGATTGTTCCCTATAACAGCAGAAGGATGGGTCTCATGATCTCTCAAGATCAGCTCAAGCTTTTGGATTATATGAATTGTGTACTGGAAATTACATACTAAAATATCTATACAATAGCTATGTCATTTTCTTCCTCCAACTGTCATCTTTAATGCTACCTTGGGTTTTATATTTAAGATTTATACCCATGTTTAAGTCTTTCTAAAATAGTTTAAAAACTGTTACAAGCCATTCTCAACTTTCTATAGCAGTAGAAACAGATTTCACACAAAGTTAAGCAAAAGTGACTATGAATGTTACATTCTATGTATGTGGTTATAGCTCTCAGTTGGTGCTACTCTGTTTTAGCCTGGAAATTCCAGGATATCCATACTGCATCCAGTTTTAAAATAACTTGCTATGCTTACATTTTGTTATCTTTAAGATTGCAATTATCAACATATATCCCTATTAAATAAATTGACATGTGAATTTTTATTATACTGTATCTCAGTCATAAGTGTAATATAATAAAACTTCTATAATATTTGTTTCTTCACCTGCATTTGGTAGCTACTATCCCTTTGAAACTTCATATTTCACCAATGTTTACTTAGTGAGTGAAGATTACTGATTGTGGGGAAGGGGGATTTGAACTACAAACTGTATGATTTCAGTTGTTTACTATTTTTAAATATCTGAATTAGGTATACAATGAAAAGCTCAACTAAACAGTTTAACATTATTTTATTATTTTACTTTTCCACTTTTACAAGCACATTGAGTACTTACACCTGCTTCCCTCCATCCCCCTCCCACCCATCCTCCTTCCCTTCCCTTTTTCAATCCATCTCATTCCCTCCCACCCTACTGCCTGTTTGCTTTTATGGAACCCAGGGTTCACTCTGGTTTGTCTGCTCTTTTATTTAAATTTTTTCTACTTTTATAAGCACATTGAGTACTCATCCCTGCTTCCCATCATCTCTCCCTACCATACCTCCATCAATCCCACCCTACTGCCTGTCTGTTTTTATGGATCCCAGGGTTGCCTCTAGCTTGTCTACTTTTGTGGGAGTTCAGATCTCTGTGGCTTATCAATCAACTAAAAACTTTATTGAACTTTCCTTAAACACTGAGATTTCTTTTCTTATAAATTGCTCCCTCTGATAGATCTTTGGTTACCCTTGATAAAAGACTGAATAAAGTGTTCTCTCTCTCTCTCTCTCTCTCTCCTCTCTCTCTCTCTCTCTCTCTCTCTCTCTCTCTCTCTCTCTCTCTCTCTCTCTCCCTTCTCCTCCTCCCTCCTCCATTTCCTTCTCTTGTCTATCTTCCTAGGTGTGCTTTCAGCGTCTTTGTTACTTTCCCCTCTGTCCTGTTTCTAAAATTTGACTTTCACCACCTCATCTGCCTCCAGCGTCTTCTCACAGCTGAGGGAACCCAGGAGCCATTATAAACAAACTTTATGTTATTGCTTGTTTTCTTTCTTGCCTTAGCCTTCAGCTGTTTGATATACTCTTAGGTCTCCTAACAAGACATTATTTGTATTCCCTTTAGCCCATCATGACTGCAATCTTTAAATTATACAGGACTAAATCACCCATGTGTTGTTATAACTTAAAAAATACTACTGCTTGGCTTCCCTTCATCTGGTCCTGCCTGTTCTGAACCATTTCTGCATTCTGAGTCAAACCAGCCATTTCCAGGTTGACTTCCTTCTGCTCTCCTAGCTTCACTTTCATTTCCGTCCTGCTCCTGAACACAGTGAGACCAGGAGCAGGAGGATCATGATTTCCAACATTCTTTTGAACCATTCTGCCTGTGACTCACTGCTGCACACACAATGCCAAGGCTGCCATTGTTTCTCCTCCTTCTGGGCCATCTCTTCTTGCCTTGAGTGACAAAGCAATAGGCAACAGAGCTGCAAACGTGGCCATCTTATCTGGTCTACTTCATAAAACAACCTATTCATACGAAATTCAATTCTATTAGCCACCACTGGCCCTTTGAATGCTTGCACACTATAATTCAGTATTTTTATGTATTCCTTCACTTTTTTTAATTATGTGATTTTTTTAAGAATAAAGAACCAAAGTAGTACAGAAACAATTTTATTTTCCAATAAAATTGTATTTTCAGAGTCAAAGAAAATTCTTTCCTCTGTCAAATGAATATCATATATTCATCATTTTGCATATTTCATTCTAAAAATTGGTTATGCCGACAATGTTTTCAACTAACATCAAAAATACAATATATAAAATCACTTCCTCAAGTTTCCCACTTAAAAAAATAACATAAAATTTCAAAGGTCTCTAGATGAATGAAAAAAGGAAGTTTTTAACTTAGCAAAGACGAGCTAAGCAAAATGAATGTTTATCAGTTAGGGTATGATTGGAAAGTGCCTTCAGGTTTGAAAATACAATGTTGTCATTAACAGAATGAATTGAGTCTTGTATATGCCCACTGATCTGAGAAATACCGAAAGATTTTATGAAGGCAGAAACATCAAGTACAGATAAAAAAAATGCACTTATTCTCACTTTTTGTGAAGCAATCACAAAAGTTGTGTACATATACAAACATATGTGTATATGAATTTTTATCTATTATATAGTCATGCAATTTTATACATACATATGTATATTTTAAAACAAGCAGTGATTATATGTGTATTATAATATTACAAACAGTTTGGATGCCTTAAAACTTTTAAGAAAAAGAAAGTAAACCAATTTATTATCGTGGTCTTCCCTGGATTTGTAATAAGACAGAAATGCAACAAGAAGAGGAAGAGAAAAGAAGAAAGAAAACATTTTTTAAAAAATTAGGAGGGAAGAAGGAGAGCACAAGGGGGGACAACTGGGGATGGGAGGAGGGAAGGAGAGGACAGGGGTACCTATTGAGCATTGTATAACTAGGGAAAAAATAAAATGTGGGATGAAAAAAATTAGGCCCTTTAAGACAGTGTGCGGGATATGATTCTAATTTGTGTAAATTGATATGTCAGATGGCTTTGTATGTATAAAGATAATCATGAATATGCAGCAAAATATTAACGTTGTGAACTTCAAGAAGTGGGACGTATTTATTTTTACAGTACTTAGAATTTTTCAGAGAGCATATTAAGAGTATACTATTGAGGGGGAAGGTACAACTGATATATTTCAGATGTGGTTGGGAAATTGAGAAGCACAGGGAAGAGTTGTTAACCCTCGGAGACTCTCCTTGGCTCTGTTACCTTCTCATAATGCTAAAGGTGTGTCCGAGCTGGAGAGGAAGGACTTAAATTGAATACTAAACTTCCTGAACTTTGGATGTAGCTCTAACTGACTTTGGGCAGCCAAAGAGCAGCAAGATTCATTCCAAACACAACTATTCAACACAACTATTGGAACTAATATGAATACATTGAGTCAATCCTTGTTTTCAACCTGTTCAGCTGCTATATCGGGCACTGAATGAGCAAGTGTTGGCTCTGGAGACAGTTGCCTAAGTCACGCCCTGCTCCTTCCACTTATGGTTCTTTACTTTCCTCTGATGTAAGCAGGTCTGAAGATATAACCTGTGACACAAGACAGTTTGTAAGATGCAACATGTAAAACCATCCTAGCCCCCTGATGAACAATCAGTGTGGTACTTATTATACATATGTGCCTGTCATTTCAGAGAAAAGAAAAACTTTAATTTGATATATTTACTTCAATAATTATTTTTATTTATCCATAGCTGACAACTATGCACATTTAGAAGAATGCTATCATTAAATCACTTTAAATATGTAAATGTTGAAGTCCAACATCAGTAAAATCATTTACAGTAATAACTACTGACTATTAAAATTATCTGGGAGCTGCTATTTCTGAGATCAGGCAATGTGGATATAATTGAATTCGTCCTTCTGCATATCCGCAACAAATGAATCACAATTCCCAGGGTATATTGTGATGTTCAAAGCATATTCTCTCTCTCTCTCTCTCTCTCTCTCTCTCTCTCTCTCTCTCTCTCTCTCTCTCTCTCTCTCTCTCTCTCTCTTTCCATATATCCCAAAAATATAAAATCTAAGTGGAAAGATGTTCTCCAAGTTAGTGGATGATAGATATTGATCATATTCTCTAGAGTCCCTAAAAGAGACCTCCTTCAAGATAAAAGGGGAAAATGTTAAAAATACAGCACAATGCATTTGGGGGCATCTATGCTATTCCTAGCAGGAATCAGCCTTGAAAAGCTCAGATATTTTCCCCACCTGCCATCTTGTATCTATGATCCTTCTTAAATTTCTCCTTAGCTTGGAAATATTTCCACACTAATATAATTCCCTGTCTCGAAATTCAGCTTAAGTTCTAAATTGATACCTATTCCCCCATCTGCAGAAAGGGCAAGGAATTTGATCTTGCAATAACTAAAACTGATAGAATTTTTATCTGATCCCTCTGACATCATTGTTCACATCAGCACAAAGATCTGAAGTATCTGCTAGTTCACTGCCATTAGGATTGAGAGTGATTTGGGTATAGGGTGCAGGAATTCTATGATGGCAAATGTACTGAATGAAAAACCTTCTGGCTTCCCTCTGCCATTGTTCACTCTTCTCTACTTCCTCTTTTGTCTGTGTCTTCCTAGGTCTGTCCTCAGCATCTCTGTTACTTTCCCCTCTATCTTGTCTCTAATATTTGATCTTCACCATCTCATCTGCTTCCAGTATCTTCTCACAGCTGAGGGAACGCACCTGTCATCATCCACTCCTCTCAGGAAAGTAGGCAAGATACTCACCTGTTAATTTAAATAATCCTCAAGCTTTTGCTTCAATTCTTTTTTTAGGCTATACATTTGTATAAGAGGGTTTCTGTTTGGATTTATTTTACAGTCTTAGTGTTAATTTTTACTCCCACACTCCGTCTTGTCATTTTATGTCCTTTCCTCACTTCAAAACCTTCTGCATTTTATTCATCCTTCCATGTTCTTACCTTCTGTGCTCTATTACCTCCCCATCATGGTGTAATAATGATATGTAAGGTATGGAGGGTTTAATTATTTTATGATTGGCATGAAGTCCTGTTTATGGCAGGGAACACATACATGTGTTCATGGAGCAGCAAAATTGATATTTCTTTTTTTTTTATTTCAGCTCATACAAACTTATTAGGTACACCAGTTCCCTCCCTCCCTCCTTCTCCCCCCATACCCCCTGCTCCCCTTCCCTACCCCTCTCCCTCCCCATCCCCCAGTGCCTCCCACCCCAATTCCCAGAGAGTCCTTTCTTGTGCATGTCTGATTTTCCTCTGGGCCCTCCTCTCCGATGACATACAAGGACCCAGTGGCCTTTGCCGAACCCTTTCCCATGTTCCCCTTAGGTATAGGAACACTGCTGTGGCTGCCAATCCTTTGCCTCCAAGGATCTTGGTGCCTTTAGCACATGCTAGACTTTGTGAGGTCAACAGTGTGCTGGACAATGTGCAGGGCATGCAAAGTCCAATTATGATTGCTTCAGCCCTAACTAGTATAGAGTATCTTACATATCATTGCTCCTCCCATCCTTATGCTCTTACACTCTTACCACCCCCTCTTCCGCAAATTTCCCTGAGCTTCAAGATGGGGAGAGACTAAGCTGGCCTAGTTCTAGGTGGTTGATATAGAGTCTCTGAAGTTCTGGATTGTGGTTTGTTGATTTTCTTTTGCAGTTTTGCTGCTCCTGCAATGCCCTTCACTCCATCCTGGTGGGCATTGTATGTTACCCCCTGGCCAGAGACAAAAAGCTGTTAAACTAGAGTCTTGTGATAAAAGCACATTCAAAGGTAGATGTAATAAAAGTGGGAAACCATACTAAGAGAGGGGTCTATCACCCATTTGCAAAATTGTTACTTTTTATCTGCCAGAATATATGCCCTCTTCTTCTGGTGAGATCACACCCCCTCAGTAGTAAATGATCAGGAACAAAAGTCTGTGAACTCAATCAGATGTCTCATTACTTATTTGGGTCCTTGGTAGAGGCCTATTTTCCCTGCTGGAACATGGTCCCTTCGCTCCTTGTTTCTGGTGTGGCCCTCCTACCCCATCCCTCCTGTTCATAATCCTTGGAATTACTGTCTCTAGGTGGTCTGGGTGGGTTTGGTACTAGGAGCCACCTATTAGGGAGTACATACGGAGCTTAATTTTCTGGGTCTGGGATACTTCACTTAATATAATTGTTTCTAATGACATCCATTTCCCGGCAAATTCCAGTAATTCATCATTTTTGATGGCTGAGTAGTACTCCATTGCATAGATGTACCACTGTTTCCTTATCCACTCGTCAACTGTTGGACATTTGGGCTGATTCCATGACTTTGCTATTGTAAACAGTGCTGCTATGAACATGGTCGTGCTTGTGCTATCGAGGTGAACCTCTGCTGTATGGGGGGTTATTCCCAAAAGTGGAATAGCAGGGTCATATGGCATTTCAATCTTTAATTTCTTTAAGAATCTCCAGATGGCTCGCCAGAGTGGCTGTATGAGCCTGCATTACCACCAGCAATGTAGGAGAGTTCCCCTCTCTCCACATCCTCTCCAGCATTTGTCGTTGTTAGTATTGTGGATTTTTGCCATCCTGACCGGGGTGAGATGATATCTCAAGGAAGTTTTGATTTGCATTTCCCTGATGGCTAAAGAAGTGGAGCATTTTTTAAGATATTTGTTAGATATTTTAATTTCATCCCTGGTAAAGTGTCTTTTAAGTTCCAGGGCCCATTTTTTAATTGGGCCATTGGTTTCCTTGGTGTTTAGTTTTCTAAGTTCTTTGTGCACTCTGGACAATAGAGCTCTATCAGATATGTGGTTAGTGAAGATTTTCTCCCATTCTATGGGTTGCCTTTGAGCTCGCGTTACAATCTCTTTATCTGAACAGAAGCTGTTTAATTTCACAAGATCCCAACTGTTGAGAGTTGGTATCAGTGACTGTGCCATTGGATGTCTGTTTAGGAACTGTTGGCCTAGCCCAATCAGCTCGAGGGAGTTCCCTATCCTTTCAACTATGGTTTTTATAGTCTCTGGCCTGATATCAAGGTCCTTGATCCATTTGGAATTAAGTCTTGTACATGGTGACAAGTACGGGTCCAGCTTTAATCTTCTGCATGTGGAGATCCAGTTTTGCCAGCACCATTTGTTGAAGATGCTGTTCTTTTTCCATTGGATTCTTTGGGCCCCTTTGTCAAAGACCAAATGGCTGTAACTTTGTGGGCTTATATCTGGGTCTTCAAAACTTATCCATTGATCTGTGTGTCTATTTTGGAGCCAGTACCAGGCTGTCTTTACAACTATGTATTTGTAGTATAGACTAAGGTTTGGTATGGTTATACCTCCAGCTGTGTTTTTGTTACTCAGGATTGTTTTTGCTATCCTGGGTCTTTTGTGCCTCCACATGAACTTTGAGATTGTTTGGTCAACTTCTTTGAAGAATTGCTTTGGGATTTTGATTGGTATAGCATTGAATCTATATATTGCCTTTGGTAGGATGGTCATTTTCACAATGTTGATTCTGCCAATCCAGGAACAAGGGAGGTCTTTCCACCTTCTGGTGTCTTCTGCTATTTCTTTCTTTAGGGTTTTAAAGTTTTCATTGTAAAGGTCCTTTACCTACTTAGTTAGGTTTATACCAAGGTATTTCATTTTTTTAGGGGCTATAATAAATGGTATTGTTTCTCTCAAGGCTTTTTCACTTCTTTCATTCTGGGCATATAGGAAGGCCTCTGATTTTTGCACATTTATTTTGCATCCTGCCACCCTGCTGCACTTCTCAATTAGTTCCAGGAGCTTCCTGGTGGAGTTTTTGGGATCACTCAGGTATAAGATCATGTCATCTGCAAATAGGGATAGCTTGACTTCTTCCTTGCCAATTTGAATCCCTCTTATGTCCCTTTCTTGTCTTATGGCTTCAGCTAACACTTCAAGTACAATATTGAATAGAAGTGGTGAGAGTGGACAGCCTTGTCTAGTTCCTGATCGAAGTGGGAATGCTTCCAATTGTTCCCCATTGAGCATAATCCTTGCTGTGGGCTTGTTGTATATAGCTTTTAATATATTGATAAAGGTTCCTTCCATTCCTACTGTCTCTAGCGTTTTGATCATAAAAGGCTGTTGGATCTTGTCAAAAGCTTTTTCTGCATCTATCGAGAGTATCATGTGGTCTTGGACTTTGGACTGGTTTACATGATGAATTACATTTATTGATTTGCGTATGTTGAACCAACCTTGTGTGCCGGGGATGAAGCCTACTTGGTCCCCGTGAATGATCTTTTTAATATGTTTTTGAATCCGATTTGCTAAGACTTTGTTGAGAATCTTTGCGTCTGTGTTCATCAGGGAGATCGGCCTATAGTTTTCTTTTTTAAGTGAATCTTTATTAGATTTTGGGATTAAAACGATATTAGCTTCATAGAAGGAATTTGGTAGTGTTCCTTCCTTTGCTATTTGATGGAACAGTTTAAGGAGTATTGGTGTTATTAACTCCTTAAATGTCTAGTAGAACTCTGTGCTGAATCCATCTGGTCCAGGACATTTCTTGGTGAGAAGATTTGAGATTATATCCTCAATTTCCTTATATGTTATAGGACTATTTAAATAATTCACAACTTCCTGATTCAATTTAGGTAAGTTGTGTTTACTTAGAAATTCATCCATCTCTTTTGTGTTGTCAAACTTCACAGAGTATAAGTTTTTGAAATATGATGTTATAATTCTCTGGATTTCTTGGGTATCAGTAGTGATAACTCCATGTTCATTTCTAATTTTGTTAATTTGGGTTTTCTCTCTCTTGCTTTTGGTTAGTTTAGCTAGGGGTGTATCAATCTTATTGATGTTTTCAAAGAACCAGCTTTTTGACTGGTTGATTTTTTCTATCGTTTTCTTAATCTCGATTTCAGATATTTCTCCCCTTATTTTGCTAATCTCCTCTCTTCTACTACTTTTGGGATCAGATTGCTCTAGTTTCTCTAAAGCTTTAAGCTGCATTGTTAAGTTGTTTATTTCTGATGTTTCCATTTTTTTGACATAGGCATTAAGAGCTATGAACTTACCTCTTAGAACAGCTTTCATAGTGTCCCAGAGATTTTGGTAAGTTGTATTTTCGTTATCATTCACTTTCAGGAAATCTTGAATTTCCTTTTTAATTTCTTCCTGAATCCAGTTCTCATTCAGCATCATAGTGTTAAGTTTCCAGGAGTTAGTGTATTTTCTCTTGTGTGATGTGTTGTGGATGTCCAGCTTTAGGCCGTGATGGTCTGATAGGGCACAGGTTAGAATTTCAACTTTCTTGTATATGTGTAGATTCATTTTGTGGCCCAATATGTGATCTATTTTGGAGAAAGTTCCGTGTGCTGCTCAGAAAAATGTGTCTTCTTTGGTGCGTGGGTGAAAAGTTCGATAGAGATCTGTAAGGTCCATTTCTTTCAGGGTTTGATTAAGTTCCAAAGTGTCTCTGTTAAGCTTTTGACCTGTTGATCTATCCCATGTTGAGAGGGCAGTGTTGAAATCCCCAAGAATTATCGTTTGGGGATTGATTTCTTGCTTTAGATGCTGTAGGGTTTTCTTAATGAATGTGGAGGGGCCCATATTGGGTGCATATATGTTCAGTATTGTGAAGTCTTCCTGGTGAATTGTACCTGTGACTAAAACGTAGTATCCATCCGTGTCTCTTATACTTTTCTTTGGTTTGAAGCCCACTTTGTCTGATAGCATAATGGCTACCCCTGCCTGTTTTCTGCTTCCATTTGCTTGTAGAATTGTTGACCAGCCTTTTATTTTTAGAGCGTGCCTATCTTTTGTGGTGAGATGGGTTTCCTGCAGGCAGCAGATTGATGGATTTTGATTTTTAATCCAAGTTTGTAATCTGTGTCTCTTGATCGGTGAATTAATTCCATTAACATTTAGTGTTATAATGGAGAAACTATTGTTAATTCCAGACATTTATTATGTTTAGTAGCTTTTATAAGTATATTGCTTCATTTTTAATGATGTTATACTTGCCTTCTGTTCTCCTGGATATGCCTGTTTTTTTCTTCACGCTTGAGTATCATTTCTAGCATTTTTTGAAGGCCTGGTTTGGTGGCCATGTATCCCTTAAAGTTGTCTTTGTGCTGGAAAATTTTTCTTTCTCCCTCGATCATGACTGATAGTTTTGCAGGGTAAATCAGCCTGGGTTGACATTTTTGCTCATTCAATACTTGAAGTATGTCTCTCCAAGCTCTTCTTGCTTTTACTGTTTCGACTGAGAAGTCATTTGTTATTTTAATAGGTTTACCTTTAAAAGTGACTTGTTTTTTCTCCCTTGAAGCTCTCAGCACCAGTTCTTTATCTTGAATGTGGAGTGTTTTAACTATTATTTGCCGTGGGGTGCTTCTATTTTGGTCATATCTGTTTGGGGTGCGGAATGCCTCTTGTATATGGATGTGCCTCTCTTTTTTTAGATGAGGAAAGTTTTCCTTGATGATCGTTTGAAAAATTTCCTCAGGGGTGGTATTTTGAGATTCTTGCTCTGGTATTCCATGAATACGCATGTTAGGCTTTTTCAGGGTGTCCCATATCTCTTGGATATTTCTCTCAAGTATCTTTTTGGCTTTAACAACCTCTTCCATTGAGCTGGTTAGTACTCCCACTTTATCTTCAACGGTCTGAAATTCTGTTTTCTGCTTCGTTAGTTCTGTTGATAAGACTCTCTGTGGCGTTCTGGGTTGAAGATAACTTGTCTTTTAGCTCAGTTTTAAACTCTGCTTGAGTTTGTTTTAACTGCTCTATGCCACTTTTTGTTTCTTGCACTGTTTTTCTCAACTCCTCCAGATGTCTGCTGTGTTCCTCTTCAAAGCGATTGATTCGATTATGTAATTCCTCCCGGATTTCCTCTTTCATAGTATTGAACATGGTAATGATCATATTTTGAAAGTCTTTATCCTGGGTGGGGCTTTCTTGGCCTTTCTCCGTGGGTTTGTTCTTGTTGGAGTCTAACATTATGGGATTAATTTCTTCAGTGGGAAATTTGTTTACTTGATTGTTGCTTCTCATGGATTTGCACTTTGACTTTGGCATTGTCATTTTAACTCTTAAGATCTCTAAATTTCACTAAACTGAATTATTTGGCCTGGGGTCCTGGTGGGCGGGGCTGGCGGAGACTTACCTAGGTCGTCACGCGTCCCGACCTGCGGAGTGGGGTGCGGTGCAAAGGGGTTATGGGGGCGACGGCATGGAGCTATTTAAAAAACCCGAGGGCAGCTGGGGCGGGGCCGAGCGCAGGGTGAGGTCCTCCTCGTCCCTTGGCCCCGTGCGCTCGGCTCCGGCTGGATGGTGGGAGTCGGAGCCAGGTGCCTGTGGGCCGACCTGGGGTCCTGGTGGGCGGTGCGCGGGGCGGGGACTTACCACCTAGGGCGCAGGGTTGAGGCCCGGCTGGACCGCGCGCGCGCGTCCCTACCGGTGGAGCGGGGTGGGGTGCAAAGGGGGGATGGGGGCCTGATATTTCTTTTTATTTATTTATTTTTCTTCTCATACAAACGTAATAGGTACCCCATCCCCTCCCTCCACCCTTCCCTGGACCTCCCTGCTCCCTCCCCCCTTTTCCCCTTCCTTTCCCCTCTCCCTCCCTTTCTCCCAGTGCCCCCTCCCCCCATCTCTGAAGCATCCTTTAATGAGTATATCAAACTTTCCTCTGGGTCCTCCTCTCTGATGAGGTGTAAGGACTCAGTGGCATTTCCTAGAACTCTTTCTTATGTTCCCCTTAAGTATAGGAACACTATTGTGACTGTTAATCCCTTAAACACATTACCAAATACAACATATAGATAATACAGATCATAATACAGATCAAAAGTCTAACGGTATTCACCAGGATATGAGCATCTGAAATTCACTTGAGAAAGCAAAAGACCACAGATAGCCCAAATAATTCTGAACAAAAAGCATAATATCTGCTTAAAATTATACTAGAATGTAGTAACGGAAACAGCATGGAACTGGCACAAAAGTAGACATGCAACCAATGTTATGGAATAGACTATCCATAAGAAAACCTAAGCAGCTATAGCCATCTGGTTCTTGACATCATCCACTCCTCTCAGGAAAGTAGGCAAGACACTCACCTGTTAATTTCAATAATCCTCAAGCTTTTGCTTCAATTCTTTTTTTAGGCTATACATTTGTATAAGATCCTAGATTAGGAAAAAGACATCCTCTTTGCTAATGGTGCCAGGAAAACTAGACGGCCACATGTTGAAGATAAATACTTGATTCCTGTCTCTCAGCTATACGACAGCCACCGATGATGGATCAAATACCTTCATGTAAGGCCTGAAATTACAAAACCACTAGAGATAAAGAGGAAAACTACTTCAAGATCTAGACTGCCATGACTTTCTGGACTGTAGTAGCTCAAGAAATAAGAATAAGAATTGACATACAGGACTGCGTCAAGCTAAAAATTTCTGTAAGCAAATGAAATAATCAACAGAGTGAGGCAACAGCCTATGAATTCAAAGAAAACCTTTTCCAAATATTCATCACTAGGCTAGAAATATCCACAGTATATTAATAAGTTGAAATATTAAATAACAAAAGAACAAATAACCACTTAATAAGTGGGCAGTGGAAATGAATAGTCTTCAGCTGAAGTGTAAATGAGCGATGGATTACCAACCATGTGGACTCTGGATTGGTCTTCTGAAGCTCTTCAGCCCTGCATTCCTCGCTGTCTGCCAGGCCTGGGGAGTAAAGCTGGGGTTTTAAGTTCATCTGCCTGGCATCTTGGTCTTTATCTGGGTTACCTTTCTAAGCAGCACTTTTCAGAAGTAATTACTTTTCCTATGTATGTGATAAAATAATCAGACAAAAGCCTATGAATGGGGGGCTGGAGAGGTGACTCAGTGGTTAAGCCTCTGCCTTGCAGGTGGAAGGTCCTGAGTTCGGATCCCAGACCCCACGTATAGACGCCGGGCGGAAGCGGGGGCGGCCTGCGTTTCTGGTCCTGGCAGGGCAGGGCAGAGGCCTGTGAATCCAGAGTAAACAAGGAGGAGGTGGAGGCGTCCATGGTGGTTCCCGAATTTGATGGATCAGCTAGTGTGGAAGGTCTCTCTCATGGTGTGAATGTGTGTGTGTGTGTGTGTGTGTGTAGGCTATTATGGTATTATGGGAAAGGACAGGGTAAGCTCAATAGCTACCAACTTCCATGTGTTGTGTGAGGAAGTTGCTTTGAGGTAGTGATTTTATGGATACAATATGGGTCAGTTCAGGGTTTTTTAATTTGGACTTTTGGACAGCTGTCATTATCCTGCCTAGAACTAGGGAAGAAAAAGTTAATGATATTAAACTAGCTTGGGTGCTGAGGATCTTTACATATATGAATAAAAAGGAATATTTTATGTTGACAGCTGAATTGGGCATTTTTTAAACAATAAAAGCCTTGGAGCAGTAAAAGAAGTGTACTAGCATTTCTTACCTGAGATGCACATCACTTCATGTCACAGAAGGTTCAGGTAAGGCATCCATGGCCAGTTACTCCAAGGCACATTTGAAACTTAACTGTTGTGTTGTGTAATAAGTTCACTACTGACTCCAAATCTCAGTTGGTGTGCTTAGATAAAGACGATCTGAAAAGTTCTCTGGGACTCAGAAGGTCTTTTAGTTGTCTTTGTTTACCAGATCTGACTACGGTGGCTGCGTGCAGCAACATTCATAGGCTTTTTTTTATTTACTGAATTATGCGTGTGCGTGTGTGTGTGTGTGTGTGTATGTATGTGTGTGTGTGTGCGTGTATGTGTATGTATGGTGTGTGTGTGTTTCATTAAAGCAGCTCACAATAAAAGTAGTGCCCTTCAAAGTAGCCATCTGTAACTGCTTCATTCTTGACCATAATATTTCACAAAGCCAAAGGACCCAGAGAAGGTCTCAAGCCTCTATCTCACTAAAGGGTTGAAGATGCTGGGCTCTGACATCAGTAAAGAATAGCTGAATTCCAACATCAGTGATGAACAGTAAACAGCAGCAAAGCCTGTGATACCAGGGTCCAAAGGCAGCAAGAACAGCAACAAGATTGAAAGGATGGAGCTCTGAGTCAGCCAAGGATGGAGGCAGTAGCGGCAGCAGCAAAAAAAAAAAAAAAAAAGCAACTGTGCTTAAAGAAGACAATATGCTCTAAGAGAAGTCTCAACAGGATAGGGAAAGCAGGTACCTTCTCCTTGCACTTCCTATTATCCAGTCAACTACTGGCAAGCACCACCCACTATAGGCTGGGTTTTCCACATCAATTGAGCAAACACCTGGAGATGTGTTCAGGGGACTGCTCCAACCATTGATTCTCCAAGCTGTGTCCACAAACAACCTGCAACTGTCAAGCTGACACTGGAATGTAACCATAAAAAGCCTGAATCTACTTGGAGCTCCAAATGCACTCAGTTAATGTCAGAACAGCAGATTTCATGCTCTCTCTGGCCACCAGATTTTGGAATTCAGAGATGTTCTCAGCAAGTCATGTTGGGGATTTTGCATCTTTCTTGTTTAATCTTTTTCTGGTGGTACTGGCTAACTTTTCCATAAACTTTTCCAGTGTCATGGCATCCTTCTACCTAGACTATACTTTTACCTAAACTATATATTATTTAAAAGTCAAATAAATATTTTGTGACAAATTTGAAGAAAGCAGAATGAAATCATTATGCATGAACACTTGTTGGTGCATGAGCGGTTTATTAGTGGGTTATATTATTAAGAGAAATCATTTCTCGACCCCCATCCACTCAGTGGACCATTCAAGAAAGTAAAGAGAGAGAGAAAGAGAGAGAGAAGGAGAGAGAGAGGAGAGAGAAAGAGGAGAGAGAAAGAGGAGAGAGTGAGGTGAGAGAGAGAAAGACAAAAGAGAAAGAAAGAGAAGAGAGAGAAAGAAAGAGAGAGAGAGAAAGATAAAGAGAGAAAAAATAGAGAAATAAGGAAGAGAGAAAGAGGGAAGAGAGAGAGAAAGAGAGGAGAGAGAAAGAGGGGAGAAAGAGAAAGAGGGGGAGAGAGAAAGACAAAAGAAAGAGAGAAAAAGAAACAGGAAGGAAGGAAGGAAGGAAGGAAGGAAGGAAGGAAGGAAGGAACGAAGGAAGGCGAAGGAACGAAGAACGAACGGAAGGGACGAAGGACGAAGGACGAAGGAAGAAGGAACGAGGAATGAAGGAAGAAGGCGAAGGAACGAAGGAAGAAGGAAAGAAGGGATGGACGAAAACGAAGGAACGAAGGAAACGAAATGGAACGAAGGAAGAAGGAACGAAGGAAAGCAGGAAGGAAGGAACGGAGGAAGACGGAAGAAGAGGAAGAGAAGGAAGGAAGGAAAGGAAGAACGGAAGGACGAAGGAACGGAACGGAAGGAAGGAAGGAGGAAGGAAGAGAGGAGAGAGCCCGCAGAGGAAGAAAATTTGAAGAGGGAAGGGGAGGGAAGATGGGACTGGGGATTAAGGTGTGAAAATATCATAAGCTCACTATATTACTATATGAAACATCAAAAGAGTAAAAACAAAAGGCACACCTATAGGAATTATCTAGTTTAAGCCAAGTCTATAGGAGACCACCTAATTGCATCATTGATGGGAAAACTCAGCCAACAGTGGGTATGTTTATCCCCCAGCCAAGTAGATAAGTTAGAGAGGGAGCTTGTTGGAATTTGGCAAGCTAGCAAGCTAGCCAACTGTCAGACTAGGTTTGCATTGGCCTTGCCCCCCCTTATCTTCCTGTGGATAAGAAGCAACCATTTCCCTAGGTCCTTGGGAACTCTTTTGTCATAATTGACTATAAGTAGAATTTTAAAAATCCCTTTGTTTTCTTGAATTATTTGGATCATATATTCATCACAACGGAAATGTGAAACTAAGACAATAGTGACATCTTCAAGCAAAATAATCCTGCAAAAAGCAAAGAATTCCTTGATGATTTTTCTCTCTCACCTCCCATGACCAAGGTTGAACTAATAAGACACAGTGATGCAGATGTGTGGCAGGAGCTCTTTAATCCAGTAATTATAGGTCAAACAAGACCTCCAGTTTGTTATAATCACAGGTTATGAACATTTTTCAAAATCCTATTACTTTTTTCTGGAAAGCACAAATGAAAGTTTTGTCAAACTGACTTAGTTTTGGACTGAATAGCAGTTTTGACTAGGGATGCCTGGTCTTGTTTGTTGTGTTGCTGGGATTTTTATTTGTAAAAGCTTTTTAATATTTTATAGACTTCTTTTTTGTCAGTTGATGTTGGTTGATTGGAATACTGTGCAGAAATGATTCAGAAGGTTGGAGAGAGGGGTCAAGGGTTAAGTCTCTGCCTCACAAGCAGAAAGACCTGAATTTGAATTCCAGATCCCATATTAAAACACTGGGCAGAAATGGTGACTTCTGGCCCTTCAAGTTGTAGCCTGGGCAACACCAGAGCAAAGCCAAGAAGAGGGAGAGCAATCCAGGATGATGCCCAAAGTCACCCTTGGATCTCCATGAACTCACACAGCACCCTCTGATACACAGAGACACACAGACACCCAGATAGGACATAGACAGACAGACAGACAGACAGACAGATAGATAGATAAGAGATAGATAGACAGACAGACAGATACACAGACAGACAGATGGAAAGAAATAAGGCAGAGTTCAGGGGGAGTTAAGGCAAGCTTGCAAGGAAATGGTGGGTGAGGCAGGTGGGGTTGATGAATGACTATGTCTTTCTGGAAGATTGATTAGATTCTGGTAAGTTATTGATCTGGATTATACTCATTGGACAGTTTTTAATGAATGGATTATGCAAATAAGATCTTTGAAAATCCTCTAAACTTGGATACTATTCTATATCCCAAAATTTTAGCAAAAAACCTTAGTCTGTCTTTATTTCTCTTTTCTCTTTTTCTCGCTTTCCTATAAACTAAACGATATCCAGAAAGTACATCGATATTTATGAGCCCTTTCTTAAGACAATTTTGCATTTATTTCAAAAATTTTACATACAAGGAAAAAATGTTGATTTATTTAAATTAGTGAAAGAAAATTCTGCAGAGTACCTACTTCAACTGAAATCCCAATTACTCTTTCCTCTGTCATCGCAATCATTTGGAAATTACAGAAGTCTCAGCACCTAAGTTTGCAAACTCAAAAAATAGAGTATTTTCAAGAATGCATGTCCTAAAGAGAGAAATAAACATTCCTTGGAGCCACCTCATTTGAAAAGTAATACAAATGGCTCCAATATATTATTCAGAAATATTACTTTATCACAATAGAAACATATTGTGTCACAGTACTAGCCCTAATAAGTTATTTCATAGATATATATATATATTTTTTTTTTGCTTAGGCATATTTAAAACTGGCTCTGCTTCATTTTCCAGTAGACACACAATTACTCTTCTCTTAGGCCTGAACTGTTCCATCATTAGATACTTAAATGCTCAAAAGCCACATATGATGACAATGGCTACCTTATTGTACATCACAGATCATGACATATTTTTATTGCAGAAAGTTCCACCAAACAACCTTGTTTAGCAAAGGCCAGAAGTTCTCTGATATCAGAAGCTTTAGCTAGTAGGGACTAGGAAAGTCTATGACAGCATGACATTTATCCGCAGTGATGCACACACACACACACACACACACACACACACACACACACACACACATCCCTCAGTCCTAAGGCGGTCAAGTCCAGTTTGACTCTTTTATGGTTACAAACTGCTTCATGGTTTGATTCAACAATTACACAGCACATTTCTTGTCCCACAACCAAACTGGAATCCACAACTTTATTCCTTTCCATATCCTCTCAGATTGATATCTTTTTTTAAGAAAACACGGGAGGCACTGGGAGATGGGGAGGGAGGTGAGAGGGGAGGGGGAGGGTACGGGGGGAGGAGAAGAGAGGGAGGGAACTGGTGTACCTATTAAGTTTGTATGAGCTGAAATAATAATAAAAAATGTATTAAGAAAAAAGAAAACAACTCAGTGAGCTGAATGAAAATGTAACATAGCCAATTGCTTTGTTTTGGATATAGGAAGCTTGGCCTCAATGTGGCAATACAGAAAAGTGATGCATCTTTAAGAGGCAGAATGTCACTTAGCCTGGAGGCCCCATGCCTAGAATCCCAGCACTCAAAAGGTATCATGCAGATACAGGAGAATTGAGAATTTGAAAGGCTTGCCTGGGATATATAGACAAGATCATTCCTCTAGGAAGGATGACTAATGCAGTTCTTGTAGGACTGGGTTGCTTCTTGACACGAAGATTTGCTGGAAAAGAAGTTAGTGCAAGCCCTACCTAATCTATTGCTTTCTCACTCACACATGCACCCCTTCGGTGGTGCCCGTCTAGCATTTCTGTTTTATTAACACAGCCAGGCTTCTCATCAGGGAGTGACACTATGCTGTTAGAACTCGCCAAACACAAGAGTCGGAAGTCAAATAAACCTATTTCCTTGATGTACTGACAAATATTAAACTGAGACAGCTATCTCTACATTTTCACTGCCCAGTCTTCCCCTGCTGCCTGGTTAACCTGAGAGAAGTATGTCAGTTCAAGTACAATTCTCAGCTCAAAAAATTGTTCCAGTCTTTGGTGGTAACTCTTAACGGAGGGGCCAGTGTTTTCTGGCAACACAAAGAGTGACATTCAAGTACAATTGATGCTTTAGTAAGCAAAATCCAGGAACCAAGTCACAAGTTATGAAACCAAATTCACTGCTCAGAAGATTGCACATTTTGTGTGTCACTGTACCCCTTATTGTGCAATCAAACAAAAGAAAGTTCTCAAACCTGAGACTGACCACCAGTTATCTAATTTGACAACTCTCCCAAAGATACTTTTCATTCTTCAGTCTTCTATGCTGCAGTTACTCTTTCTGCTACGCAAACAACCATCTTAAGGAGAGAAAAAAGAGGTTTATGTGGCTTAACAGTTCAAGAGGGAAATACAATCCATCGTGGCAGAGAAGTCACAAGGTGGCAGGGGTTGGCAGGAGTTGAAGATGGCTCAAGTCATGGCGACTGAGAGAGAGCAAGCAAAGGCTGCATGAGCAGACTACTAGTGGCAACAAGGCATGCTTAACCAACCCCAAGGCTCACTCCCTGGGGTGTGACTTCCTCCAGCAAGGCTCTACCTCCTACAGCTGCCATGACCTTCCCAAACATTAACAACAGCGAGGAATGCAAACATATGAGCCTGTGAAGATGAACTCACAATCACACCATGACAAGGTGTTAGGAATCTCTCTTATGAACATTGACATTGAATGTTACTAGCATAATACATGTGTTGATACCTGTCGTATTTTTAAAACAGGTTTATATTTTAACAGTAGTGTCTACTTTGTAATTTTTTTCATTCCTGTCAATTTCTAAAAAAAAAGGAATCTCTCTTATGATAGGCAGAGTAGGCCAAATAGAATAAATGAAAAAGATAGCAAATAAGCAACAAACAAACCCATTGTTTAGACCAGAGTGGGGTTGTGAAGGACTAGACCACAGTGTACTAGTGAAGGGTCGTGGGAATGAAGTTGAAAGAACTTTAGATTCAATTAGTAGAGACAACATCTTGCTGAAGAGATGCATGCATTCATAAGAAGAGTCAGGTGAAATGGCATCAAATACAAAGGTACTGATATAAGGAACAAGAGTGACTAGACAAGAATCCAGGCTGCTCGACAGAGTTTAGAGGAAAGTGCAAAAAGTGAGCTGAATACTGCTGCCGTGCTAAACATGGTCAACTCAGTCAAAACAATGAGTTCAGTTGTCATGGGCTTTTGAAAGTCTCTGAAACATTTAAATCAGAGCACTGACCTATATAATATACAAATGCAATATATCTTAGAGATTGGATGAGTTAGGACATTAGTGGATGATTGAATGAACTAACCGACTTTATGCTCAGGAAACAGTCTAATTGAAAATGGAATCCTAGGTCTGGCAAGATAACTCAGTTGAAAAAATGCTTCCCGCACAGATTCAGTGATTTAAGTCTAACATACCAAACCCACATAAAGGTGGAGGGAGATAACCAACTCTCTATGTATGCCCTTTTATTTCACAGAGAGAGAGAGAGAGAAAATTATACACAATAATAATAAATTTAATTTAAACAATTGAAAGGGTCTTTCATTGCTGTGAGGTGTTTGATTTCCTTAAATAACTACTACTGCATTTCCTCTCTATTCACTCTCTTCTTTTGCTTTTGGAAGGAGATATGTTAACTAGGTCTTGTAAACTGACTCAACACTCTACATCCACTTTTTAAAGAAAGCAGCCTTAACAAGAAGACTTCCCTGACCCCTTCAGGCAGAATCAGGCTTTCCCTCCTGTATTCCCACGCTGCTTATTGGCACATTCTTCATGAAACAGCTTTCACTTTGAATTGTAAGCTAGTGTTTTAACAGTGACTTCTCAGCTCAGCCCCAGCACAGAGTGGACTCCTGCTCAATGCTTTCTGAACAAGTTAAAGAAAGAGAAGGAAAAGATGGAGATGCACTAAGTGAATGCAGACTCAGAGCAGAGCTTCTATGCTAATTAGTACTAAAAGAAGATTAATTTACTGTCTCTGTAATCAGCTCTTCTGACCTGATTATGTATTGGAGTCATGAGGTTCTCTACAAATATTACTATTCATACAGCATGCAAATCAAGACAACTCTTAGAAAACTGAATGATTTGAGTTCCTATTCTGTAATACAGGTCTTCTCAATTAATTCAAAGTACACTTTGGTAAATAATAACTTGAGAGCCGATGATTCCACCCAGCCAATGATTCTGTTCTGTGACAAGGCTAACATCATATTTACACACAATATAGTCTTGAATCTATCCTCTGACAGAACAGCTACCTTATTTTTATATCACAATAGAAAAGTAAATCTGCCTATGAGCAGTTAGTCACCCAACCTAAACGGGGCAAAGCCAATTGTCCTAGAACCTGTTTCCCAAGACTTGCTCCTTCCTCTTATTCTACTATGTCTGAATCAATAGTTCTCAAAGTGTGGTCCAACTCCAGCAAGAGCCTCTTCTGGAAATTTCTAGGAATCTAAGTTCCCAGCCCATGTAAAACCTACAGATTTGAAATTTTCAGACTAATGAAGGGAAAAGAAGAAAAGACATAGAATATTTTTTAAAGTTCTTCATTGATTCTTGAATAACAAAAAGCATTGTGCTGGACAATTTTTAAGGTAATAGTCAAAATGGATTTATGCTCCATATAATTTATTTCAGGGATTATAAAACAGTTGAAACTGAAAGAAATCCTATCTGAAAATCTAGACATGTTCATTATCCTTTATTCTGTTAGACTGGCACACTAAACACTATTTTGCAAGATTTTATCACAACCTTCAAAGTACAGTTAAGTTTGAATAAAGTAAATATGATAAATTCAAATACCGCATTTACACTAAGCCTAATCCTATCAAAATTAATATCAACTTTAGAGCACAGAATTCAACCATTACTTGCATAAATGTGAAAGGACATAGAAAAAAATTGTGCTACAGAGTCCATTTCAGGAAGATGTGCTCATTGGTTAAATAGTAAAATAAATGGGGCAGGATAATGAAATTTTCCCCACATATGCCAAATGAGTCTTTGCTGAACAAATCTCATCCAAAAGAGAAACTTGACAGATTTCCCTTTGAAGAACTCGGCTCTGTCTTTTGGGAGTCTCTCATTGGTCCTCAAATCACAGGTTTCAAGCAACTGCAAGTACATTAATGTTCAATGAAAGGTTACAAGGATTCTGCTTGTGGAGATATAGGCACATATGTTTGCTTGCTTGCTTGTTTATGGGACTTTTTTCGTTCTGGTAATCAACCCAAGTCTTCACACATGCCCCACAACTGCATTTCCACTAACCTACATCCTGAGCCACAACAAATGTTCTTAACATATACAGCAGGAAAGGACATTGAAACCATGTAGAGAACAAAGCAAGTATTCATCTAATAGTTTTAAGCTAGGAAAAATATTGGAAAAATATTGATGAAACAGTGGTATGTTAGTAACGTTAGTAACATTAATTTCCTATTTTCAAATGAGGAGGCATTCCCAAGTTATGGAACAGTCACTGTTTATGGGACACATAGAGAGACTTTGGTCTTCATTTTGAATTTTTGCTACTTTTGTATTGCACGGAGGAAATCTGAATCAAACCCAGGGCCAACCCTTAGTATTTTGACAACAGTAATTCAAGCTACACATTATGGGATTTTCATGCTTCAACCTTTGAACATCAACCCCCAAAGAGCCTCTTTCTTCCCCTATGCCTTCCCTTCCCATCCCTGCCCCACAATACAAGGGATCCAACAAGCCATTAATACTCCTTGATTAACTTTGGCAGATTTTACAGTCTTTAAATCATTTTCATGGGGGCACACTGCATTGTGGGATTGGTTATCAATTTTATGTCCCAATGACAGTCTTGTCCTTTCCCACTTACATCCTTTGTTCCTTTCCCAAGGAGAATTGATCATAACCTGAAGGGAGAAAACTATTTGAAGAAAGTGCCTAAAAGGGTTGAGTGCTGACATGCACAAAAGCTTAGACTGAAATAAATAGATGTGATTAGCTATTGACTCAGCTGCAATTAATTGCCTAGGATGAAATTAGCTCTCAGTTGAGATCTAGACAGGTAAAAATAGTAACCATAATACTATAGTAAATATACAAATGTAGTATAAACAGACATCTAAAATTGTAAATACTACCCATCTTTTCTTGATGATACACTTCTGAGTAGGAAGCCCATTTCCAAAGAGCTGATCAACATTGTTGTCTTTAACCTCTGCTGCAGTGCTAGTTTGGAGACATCATTCTCCTGCTATAACTGGAAACTGAAACTCTGGAGCCAGAGCAATTTCGACCTCAGTTGGCCCTTGTAAGGAACTTTTTCTTTCCATTTTGTAACTTTTAATTTTTTTAAACAAATAGAGGGCAAATGCTTTCTGTCTCACATTTTATGTTCCAGGCAGGTTGTTTGTTTGTGGGGTTTTTTAGTTGTAAAATTTGCTGGATGTGAAAATGGTTCTATCAAAAGTCACTGGTATAAAGGTTAAAATAAATAAATGTGATTACCTATTCACTCAGATTAATAAAGTTAGTTCTCAGGTGAAATCTGGACAGATAAAAGGTGCCAGTAATAGTAAGAGCAATAACATAGGAACCATGAATTTAACCAAAAGTGTAAATATATACAACTCTACCCTATCTTGTTAACCATCTCCAAAACTCTTGAAACTGACAGCAAAGCCTATTTGTGAATGAACCTTTAACCCTATGTCTCTCTGGTTTCAGATTCAATGCTGCTTTTAATATTCCCAAAGAATTGAGGAATCATTGCTTTTTCAATGTGAATTTCCAATGATAGTTGGTGATCAAGGGAAGAATGATGTATGAATTGTATGTATGTCTCCTGCACAGCAATTTTAAGTCCAATTCTATTTTTCAATGACATATTGTTATTATACACATTTATAGTGTATAAGGGGAAATTTAGTATTTGTATACAATTTGAAATGATCTGGAGAATTGGCATATCTATCACCTCAGACATAGCATTTCTTTATGTTGGGAACATTCAAAATCCTCTGTAGTAGCTATTTTGAAATGTTCAATTGCTTGCTGTCAGCGATAGTTACACACAGTTGACCCACACAATCTTAGTGAATGTTTTGGTATTATCAGCACTGATGTAAGCTTCTGTAAGTCAGAACTTTATCTCTTAGATGTTGTAGTACAGATTATTTACCTGGGATAGATTTGCAGAAGTCAACAGCAATGGAGACCAATAGCAATAATCAGTAAGTTTCCATCAATTAGCATGGTGGAGGAGATATGGGAAATATAGTGTATAAGCCCTGTGGAGAATGGATGTCAGCTTAGACTATTTTGAAAAGAAGGGGATACCACAGGGAGACAAGGGGATGGTAGTCTATAAACACACACTTGATCTGCTTTAGCATTTTGCTACAGTCTAGCCACACTGCTGATATTTGCAAAGCCACTCAACTGTTCTCACAACATCTAGCTGTGATACAGACCAAGTAGTTTCCCTAATAAACAACAATTTTAAAATAAAGGTATATCGATATGTCAGTAGAATAGAAGGGAAAGAATCACCTTTAAGTTTCTGTCTAGCTATTTCATAGTTACAAATAAGAATGAGTAGAGCCAACACTAGGCTAATCTCAATCAGGGAAATATTCTATCCAGGCTGTTCACATCAGCAACACAAAGTTTCCCAGAGAAACCTATGTGCATCCTGAACAAACTATAGACTGCTTTTATGTCACAGTTGGATGCCATATAAGGGAAGGGGCACTTCTTTCTTCAGTGGTTAGCCACCAATATATCATCCATGCTCCAGCAAGTACTGGGACACTTGTCAGTATAGCCTTCCTAGATGAAACCCAATGGACCACATAGACAAAAAAAGGAAGGAGGAAACTGTTTGGAAAATAGAAAATATGAAGTGGAGCAGGAGTAGAGGATGGAATTAGGTAGTAAGTGGTGAAAATCACATAAATAGTGTTTGTGTTTGAAAATATCAAACAGTAACAAAAATACTTAATAAAAGAGAAAAATAATATAAGACTTTTGATAGTTGAGAAGCTACTACATTATTTTCAAAGAAACCAAGAAAGTGATTCTTCTAAAGAACAAACTCTACCAAAGTCAATTATTTCAATTTAGAATTTTAGAATGTTCTGAAATATCCAGAGGTTTCTCACAACTTAAGGAGGAAAAGATACCAAAATCTTACAAAAAATTCTCAAATAGCTTTATGTAGATTTGTCACTCATTTTCCTCTGTATTTCCATTGAATTCAAACTCAGATCATTAAAAACTAGTACAAATATTTTTCAATAAGTTTCCCCATTAAGTAAAATGACACTTAACCACTCTCAGCTTGCTACATTCTCCACCAGTCAGAAGAGGAATAAATATTCTTATCACTGAAAAATCGCTGGTCATTGAAACTCATAATCTTCTATATGAAAGTGACTACATTTCAACATATACATACTTAAAAAATATAACATGAATATAAGCGAGAAAACATCACAAAGTTGAACACTGCAGCAAGATAAATCAAATTTATATATAGCATCCAGGCCTGAGATTCATGAATGGTGAATCTGAGGCTACAATCAGAAGACATTATCTATGAGTCTTACAGCCCGGGTTAATCTGACCCCAGATCCATGGTAATAATTGAAAAGGTAGAATCACAGACAGAAAAAAGCATCTCCTAGGGTTATTTCTTTGGTTATTTGTCCTTTCATAGTGAGCTTTCAATGAAAAATCATTATTACAGACAATACAAATCCAAATTATAGGCAACAAAAATACTACAAGGAATATTATTTTGTGCTTGTTATTTCAAATAAGAAGATAAATTTAAGAACCATAATTATCTTTATGTGGGTATGAATGCTCCTTGCAATATATAATTAGCATTTCCTTAGAAGTTTTATACAAACAAATTATGCTAAATTAGCTAATGTTTTAAGTCTCTGATTTAAAGGGATATCATAGAGTGGAGAACTGTCTAAAAATAAATGCTTCTTAGATTTGTAGATTCCAGTGTTGCTTGCTTCATAAATGAATCCATCCTCAGCTTACATTTTCAGTTAAGTCAAATTTCCAAGCATCCAGTTTAGAGTACATAAAATACCAACATTTTCAAGACAACACTGTAGATGATTTTATGGTTACAGCAGGTTGTAACATGACCTGATCTACATGATCTGTTCTACACATATGAAGAATCAGAGTCTGGTATGGAGAATGGAGTATTGGCAGTTAGAAGGAAAGTCAGAGAAAAGGAAGCTGCTGAAGAGACAGAAAACACGGTGGCCTGGACTAGTATCAGAAGGTGGAGATGAAGAGTTGATTGGGGGTGTTTTATGATCAACTTGACACATGTATTAATTGGATGTGGAGAATGATAGCAGTGAGTAGGACTCGGACTCAACAAACTCAGTTTTGTTTCCCGAGATGGGGAGACATCGTATAGCAGGTGTGGGGAAAGAAGTCACTGGGATTCAGGATAAGTTTGAGATAGATTTGGGCCCAGATGAGATAATAATGTATTTAAGTCACCTAGAAGACTAAGTAGCCACGTGTTTAATGTCAGTAGTTAGTTGTCTTAAACATTTATTTCAGGAAGGGAGGAAAAACAGAGAGAGACACATACAGAAAGAGAGACAGAGAAAATAGAGACAGACCACACATATGTATGCTTGCCATAGTATATGGATGGAGTTCAAAAGACCACTTTCAAAAGCCAGTTCTTCCTTTTGCTTTGTGGGCTTCCAGGGCTCAAACTCAGGTGGCCAGATTTGCAAGAAAGTGTCTTACCTGCTGAGCTATCTTGCTGGTCCCATAGCAACTGTTTTTATTATTATTTGAAGTTCAGACAGCTTTAATATTATTGGAATTGAAAATATAGGATACAATAGTCAAACCTGTTGACATTGATTCTTAAATCATTTGCATAGCTTACTTTCAAGTCAGAAAAATTTTGAGCACCTATTTTAATGCAAAGCACTAAAAGTAAAGGATGACGCTCTCATAGTTCTTTCACAAACCTTAGAGAAAATCATTAAAGAGAATTGATTGGGATGGAAAGATGTCTCAAGAATTAAAGCCTTTGCCTGACAAGCAAAGAAACCTGTGTTCAGATTCCATGTAAAAATGCCTTGGAAATAACGAAGGCCTTCACTTCTTTCCCTAAAGGCAGAGTCTTGGAAATCCCAGTGCAAAGAAATAAGGAAGTAGAGCAATCCAAAGTTATCTTGGACCTCCATCGACACACACATTGAAGTGCATAATATACCCATGCACTTATATGTCCACAGCTACACACACACACACACACACACACACACACACACACACACACGCACACACACACAAAGATTAATTACAGAAGTTACAGAAGCAAAATAAAAGAAGAAATGGCTTGTCAAAGAGTTTGCCAGACTTGCGAGGAGACAGAGGATTCTACAGAAACTTAAATTAGCAGACAGGAAAGAACCAGTGCAACATAATCTTAGTGAGCTCAGACTCTTCCATTATAGGATTGTGCTTCAACAATGGAAAGTTGATCAACAGTATTGTTAGATAGCTAAAGCTAAGGAAACGCCAGAGACCACAGGTGATGTTCAACTCTTGTATGGAAATTGAAGAAACCAGACATGAATGCCCAAAATGAACAAGAAATCAGTTAGGACACAGTGTCATCTGGTGTGTAGAAGGCATCATAGCAGAAGTTTGATTAATTAAGAAAGGAAATAAATTAGCTTACATCACATACCAAGACCCAATATTTAAAACTCAAGGCTAGCAAGGATAGCTATAAAAGAATTTCATCTTAGCTTCATATAAGAAAGAAACAAAAAACTGGACAAAGTTCTGGCCCAAAGAAAACCAGAACAATTGTCCATAGTTTTATAATGCGTTTCTTGATACTTCATTTCATGTGCACAGTCTGTATAAATCATATGTGCATATATGACCACATGTATCTACATATATTAATACCAGGAGCTGCTCTTATCAATTCTCTTCACCTTGTGAGAATGTCAGTCAGACCAGGGTAACATAAATTCTTACGTTCTCATACTTGAAATTTCTTTCTTAATAATATATTACAGTAAAGCTTTGCTGTGAAATCAAGAGCGCCATGGAATGCTGGATCTTCAGTGTTAACGGACAAATCTCTGAACAAATACCTGAGCCTTTGAAAGTTTCCACATTCTTTTCCAAGTTAGACATGGTTGGAAATCTTCCTTCATATTGGAAAAGGATCTGAATGCCTCAGGTACCCCCAGCAAAATGAAGAATCATTTCGAGTCTCTAAAAATAAAAGAAATCTCTAATTTGAACATCTATAAACCTGGTAGTGCCAGTTTTTTTAAAAAGTATTAAAATGCATATTAAATCAGCATGACAGTGGGGCTGGAGAGGTGGCTCAGGGGTTAAGCCTCTGCCTTGCAGGCAGAAGGTTCTGAGTTCGGATCCTAGACCCCATGTATAGATGCCAGGCAGAAGCGGGGGCGGCCTGCGTTTCTGGCCCTGGTAGGGTGGAGCCTGTGAATCCCGGGGCAGAGTAAATAAGGAGGAGGTGGAGGCGGCCATGGTGGTTCCCGAATTCGTCCGTGGTTCTACACAGACACACACACACATACATATACACACGGGCACACACATGCATGCACAAATGAATAAATAATAAATAAAAAAAATTTTTAAAAAATCAGCATGACAGTGACATCTACCTGTTGAACTCACAAGGTGGAGCTGCTGCAAAATTAAACAGACATGCTAGGAACATTCTTCACAGTAAAGTGCTTGCCACACAATTTAAAGGACTTGAGTTCAAGCCTCCAACTCCAAGTAAAGAATTCAAGGTAGACATGATGGCCCTAAATTCCAGCCCAAGAAAGTAGAACTTGAGAATCCCTAAAGCAATCTGGCTAGCCAGACTAGCCCTAACTATGCACTTGGGTTTAATTAGACCAAACTCAATTTAACATTCACAGTTGGTTAATATAAGTGTGTGAAGACAAGCTTATTTTCAGCTAAAGATAGATGATAGATGAGATAGAGTCAATTATTTTAATGGCAACACTAAATATTTTAACAGTAATATTAGCCAACCAGGTGCTTACTTTATGCCAAGCACTATTCTGAACACTTTACATATATTAATTCAGAACTCACAGCTATATGAAGTACTATGATAATTTCATCTGAAAGATAGGAAGTTATTGCTGTAGATTGTTTACATGGTGCCAATAAATGCAGGACAATGGGCTCATATGAACAAGGGATTTTATTTTGACTTACAATTGTCCAGTTATAGTTCTGAATCCAGCTTGGCAGGAGAGTCCACACCAACACCAGGGGCCAAGGTATCTGGCCATATCAAATCCACGAGGCTACTTAGAGGGGCAAACCTCACTTACCAGATCATCATATCTATAGCCAAGTATACTGAAAGATGCCAGTTTCCTTGACTAATTCCCTCCATCTTACTTACCTGTCCAGCGACTAGTACCACCTACCATGGGCCTTCCACATCAATCAGATCTCCTACAGGTTTGCTCTCTGCTACAAATGTTTATTTGTACCAATTTTGTGTATGTAACTGAGGCACAAACATGACTAAGGTAAAAAATCTTTACTTACAAAGATTTACAGAATGTTGGAGATATAGACAAGTAAGCAATTAAGATACAGTAATAAAGGTGGAACAGTTACCTTGGGGCATATCTCAGATATATTTGTAAAAGAGGGAAAATTCAGAGAAAGATTCCTTGAAGCAGTAAAGAAAAAGCAGAAAAATTAAAAGAGTACTACAGGACAGAGGAAGTTGGAGGTAAGAGTATGAAGAGGAAGAGAGAAAAAAGTTAAGAACACCACAGGGGAAGGGAAAGTTAGCAGAAAGAACAAAATATGACAGGAAAAAATGAAGATGTGAACAGAAACCAGGTCACATAAGAAACTAGATCCATCTTGGAAGTTTGTGTTCTGTCCTAAACTGAAAAAGAGGCCACAAGTGCTACCAGAAGGGAAGCTGCTTTAATTTATAAAGAACAGAACAGCAACTTTGTGGGGTGCGGGTAGTAGGAGGACAAGGGCAAAGACAGCAAGACCAGCAAGCAAGCAAGTGCAATTAAGCAGGCCAGACAAACACTAATAATAACAACCTAGTCTAAAGGTGTGGCCAACGAGAACATGAGGAAAGGATAGAAGTTTTGGATAAAAAAAATATGTGATGAAGCTAGAAAGATCAATAGGGAAAAGCTGTTGATATGATTACCAAATTTCTCAATTAACAAATGGTCTTTTTCCTTGTAAGACAGCAATCTGGCAGAACACGGAGGCCACATAATATAAGATTGAAGATGCTAAGGCTTCTGCAGGTGCAGGAGCATGAGGCAAGTGGGTGGGGACTATCATCAAGACAATAACTGAAAGTATTGGATGACAAACTTAAATTAATTAGAAGAGATGAGACAAGGAAGGAGGAGGAAGAGAGGAAAGGATGGAGTAAGTTAGAAGGTATATAGGCTCAAGGAAGTCTTTATCTGGCTGTGAAAAATATTTCACAATTATAAAAAAAGGAAAATTATGACTTATGGGCAGTAAGAGATGCTGAAATATCACAGCTGTGGCAGGTTTGTGGAACATGGGATGTAAGTAATGCTAAAGAATAACAGGTCCTATGAGAATCCCAAGAAGACTGTACAATAAAATATTGTAGGTAGAAACTGACCCAGAATGGAGGAAAATGGCAGGGAGAGGAAGGTGTTATCTTAAAGTCAAAGGACTACTGGGTCAGGGAGAAGAAGCAGTGCTGAATGGGGAAAAAGTATTAGAAATATGATTGGTTTGTCCTTCCTGTGTCCTAGAATCCAAAAGGAAATAATTCATGTTCCACAGTGGCACAGTGCTGTAGGACTGGTTATTCTAAGCTAGGGCACATGGGTCTCCAGGCCTCAGAACCAGGGAGGCAAAGGTCCCCAAAAGGTCTTCTGAGCTCTAGAAGCCCTTGGCCAGACCACCACACAACGCTGTAGGCTGTGGGCTTCTCACAGCCAGAGAAGAGGAAGGACACAACATTTCTTCTCATGGTTGCATAAATCCCAAAGTCTTTATCCAATCATCCACTCAATAACTATGTATTGACTCTCAGCTATGTTCCTGGAATACAGTATCAATAAGACTGATGTCCCACCCTCTTCCCCCCAACTCCCCCAGAGAGGAGCTCAGGTCTTGGAGATTTCTAAAAACCACCATTGTGGCCTGAAGGGTGAAGACAGCTACAAATGTGTGTGTTTTTTAGCCTGAAGGAGACAATACACTGAAGATGCTCTGGAAGGAAGGAATAAAGCTAGGGCACAAGAATATTTTAAAGAAACAAGCAAATTTTCCTATTTTTTAACCTTTCTTATGCCTGGAAGGCAAAATGAAGCAAGACAAAATAAATTTGCAAAACTCATTGTCACATAGGAAAGAATTCAAGACTTTTTTTGAGTATTACAAACAAATCTTGCACACAAGCAAAGAACCAAAATATTATGTATATGAACCATCTTTCTAATTAAGTCATCACTTATATGAAATAAAAACCCTAATAACTCAGCTGCGAGACCATTTTTAAGTATTCTCCCAATAACAAGTAGAAGGCGCCCCATCTGAAATCTAATTATTCTTTATTTCCAAAAATTACTCTGAACATTTTCTAGTAGAATCATTCGAAAACGTTCTTTTCCATTGATGTAAGTTTGCAATTCGTTAAAAGCTTCAGTCTTAGAAAAGTCTAGCAAACACCAACATATTTTTAATGTTAAAGAGATCGCAAAAGAAATAAAATCTTTTCATTTTCGGATTGCTTGCTTGTCATCTTATTTGTCCAAATTCAATTCCAAAATATTATTTTTGATCAAATCAATATCGACCTGATGGACTGACTTGCTACTGAATAAGGTACATGGTATCTGTGTTGATCATAAAAACATTAAGAAAAATCCTCATCTGTGTTTGTATGCACATACAACACACACCTCAATGAGAACACAACCCGATGACCTGTCTGCTAATGCACTAAATATTAAGCCTCTGGTCTTCACGCGCTCCCAAGCTTCATTGATTCTTAGTTCTGCTACATGGTCCACGTTCGCGTCCTGGCGATTTGCACAGAGGCAAAAACATGGATACTGTGGGTCAGTGAGCATGCCCATCCAGAGTTCATCTCAGATGAAGCCCCAGGATTAGCACAGAACCCTTAATGACGGGCGGGGGCTGAGGCATTCCAAGATTGGCCTGGATTCCTGCCAGAAGCAAGAGAAAGGGGTCTTTGTATGTGGACATCTGAAAGGCGGGCATAAACATGTTAGCTGACACTTAACACTCAACCCAGTGCCAAAACCGTTAGCTCCGCTCAACAGCCTACTCCTGTTTCAACTGTCCGCAACAATACCAAGGCCACCTCCATGCACAAAACTTGCTCTTGAAACATCCTCGCAGGAATTCCCAAAACAGCAGCTGGTAGGAGCAAACAGACTCTAATTCACTGACACACGCAGACCTTTTCATGTTTTCTGAAGACAAGGTTCCTTTTTTCCCCTCCCTATCTTCCCATTTTTAATAATTACTTTGTCGATTATGTGAATCGGTCCCTCTGGGGGGCTTGCAGAAGCAGTTCTGGGATTCAGAGGCAGATGAAATTGTTAGTTTTCACCATGAGAGACCTGGCTAATTTGTGCGGTGAATTTTTCATACGTTTTTTCCCTGGTTCCCCTTCCCCGCTGCCCAAATCCGCTCTTTCCTCCGGTGCATTAAGAGATTCTGGTGGCCGCAGCAACAGCAGCCGGTGGTGACTGTCGGTGGAGATGCCAGGCTGACTTCCCCACCAAGGCGCCAACTCGTGTGGGCGCTTCAGCAGAAGTGACCCTGGGAATCCCTTCGGGGATCCCCCTGCCAATGCGACTGGATCTAATCTCAACTTTCCTGCGCTCAGTTTAATTCCTAGCAAGCAGTATCTGCCTTACATAAATCCACAAGTAAGCAAACAACCTCCTATCTCCACAGAGAGCTACTGGTCAAGCAGATGCCCTTAGAGGCAGCTCCAGAAAACCTGGACTTACAAGTGTGCTGCCCGATAAGACATTCAATAGCTGCTCATAGTTCAAAGGGTTTGGTTCTATCCTTCCATATTTATTCATGCCTAATATGGACACTACCTTAAGAAATCATCCATTCACTTCTCAGATATGCAAACCGATTCTATAGATGGCAGGCAGCTTTTCAACTTTTTTGCTGATGAATTTCATATATGTATATACTGCATTCTGATCACTTTCTCTGTATTTTTTTAATCTCCCTTCCCCCAACTGCTAAATGTCCTTTCCTACAAGTCATCCTCCCATATATGTGTCCTTTTGTTGTGCTTTGTGTTCCATTGGGTTAAACCAGAGTCTTCTGTGTGATCCTGGGCTTGAGGTGTCTTTCAGAGTAGGCTCTTCCATGGGTACAGAGCTGGACATCCCTTTCCCAACCTCCACACACAGTTAAGTCATTTACTTCTTCATTGTTCAAGTCGGCTATGGAGGGATGAGAAACCCTGCGAAGTACTGGTTGGTTAACGTATCTTCTAATGATCTGGGATGCAAATCCAAAATGTAAGTTTTCAACAGGCATCCGTAAGTGACTACTACAGGACTGTTGACTCCATGTTAATGTCTAGTCCTTCCATAGTCTACAAAGTACTCTTAACTGTGAAATTGTTTAAAGTATTTATAAAGTTAATTGTCTAAAAACCTACACAGCAGTTTTTAAAGAACAATCTTGACATGGATATTGCCAGGATGTGAACTCTATTCCTCTACCTTGTGTATAGCTCTTATAGACTGATAATGTACAGAAGTTTTGTTTTTCAAGAAAATATTTCCTTTGTTGTATTCAGAGTAGAATAGCAGCAGAATGTTGAAGTGACATACTTCTTTGATCTAACTCAAAATTCTGGTAAAAGAGAAAGCAGACATTGCAAACTCCACCAGCCTTTTGTGTGACCTAATTACATTAGAATATATTAGTAAGGTTGCATATTGTAGGTTTTATGTTTCACTAGAAAGGTCATCATGGATTTGGGTTGAATCATTAAAGAAAAGAGACCACATTAGCAGAATGCTCTTCGAGGGGCTGAAGGGTGAATACGCTTTGCTTCATTAGGGTAATATTGCTGTAAGTCAGTGTTCTAATTTTGCAGTAAGAAGAGAGCTCAAAAGCCCCTGAGTCCACGTTCATCCTACTGCAAATGGGTGGTTAATTGCACCATAATATTGTCTCTCTGAAATACAAAACTAACACATTAAAAACTATGCTTCTTTATTTGTTCGTTTGACCATAATCAAAGACAAACCTCATAACATGCTAAGCCATGGATACCTTACCATGTACAAACTGGATAATTCTTCAGAATTTGAACTGCTAATTTGTGACATCTTATACTAAAGACAGAGAGGGATGCTAAACTCTAGAATTATCATTGAAGCAAATATATTAGAAGTCCCTGTATGTAAGTCCTAGATGTATGAACTTGCAAAAGCATAAGCCCCAATAGCCTTTACATATTACTTGTAAGTTACTCTAAGAGGAAATTTTGTGTCGCTGTGTTCTACCACTAGTGACAATAATAATGATCAAACACATCAATTCTTCCTAGCAAGAATTCATTAGAATTCTTAATTTGTCCAAAATCACAAAGAACTACCTAGTCAGTTAGTCTCCACATTTCACAGGCAAATCCTAGCATTTGACTCTTTCCAATTACAAAAAACAAAAATATACAGATGGTCTTATGCAAAGTTTTATTTTAGGTTGCTCAAGAAAGAAGGAAGTGTGATAAACTTGGAAAGAAATTGTATGTCACTTCCAATGCCACTCAGTGCCCAAAGCTCCACAGCAGCCTCAGGTCTGCTCTCATATGCCTTTAGCCTCCCTCTCCTCTCTCTTGGATTCCCTGGCTTCCCTCGGGCATCAGGACTTCATCTCACTTGAGGCCACTCTTTCAGTCTCCACCTCTTTTTGCATAGTTCTAAGTCAATAACCAAAGAGAAAAAAAAGTTCTTAACTACATTGGAGCATCCACCAAGAAACTACTTTTTGGCCCAAAAGATGGTCAGTTACCTATCCCAGGCTCAGCAAGGTCACATGGCAACCTAGGAAATGTTTATGCAAGAGCTACTTTTCCTAAAAGAACTGTGTGTATGACAATGATCACCCTCAATCTTGATGCACAACTCAAAACACCATACTAGAGAATGTCACTTCACAATGCTTACTGTCACAAGAGTGTGAGGGACTTGCCAGCTCTCCATTCCTTAAAAAGCCAAGGTATATAACTAGAGTTGATTTACTATTAGAAGAGACTAAACCTCACTATGGAATTATTTTTCCACAGTCTACTATAGGGATTGAATCTTTGCTTTCAAAAATCCTTTATTGAATCTTTTGCTGATAGATCAGTGGTGGTACATTTGCCTGTTACATGCTAGGCCACAGGTTCAATGTTCAGAAATGCTAAGGAACAAGAAATTTTAAAAATCCTTTATTCACTGAATGTAAGAACACAGTTGAGGACACTGTTCAGGACTTTCTTATATGTACCTCCATGAGAAGAATTTCCTTAGATTATTATAATAAGAAAAGCTTGGGGGAGAACGTATGGCATCCGTCTTTCTGCCTCTGGGATATTTCATTCAGTATGATTTCCTCTAGTTCCATCCATATATTGGCAAATTTTATTAGTTCATCTTGCTTGACAGCTGAAAAGCATTCCATTGTATATATGTACCACATTTTCATTAACCATTTGTCAACTGTTGAACATCTAGGTTGACTCCATTTATTTGCTATTGTGAAAAGAGCTGCTTTGTAGAACTAGCATATGAAAAAAATTTAAAGAAAACTTTGGGGGGTCTGTAAAATAGCTTAGTCAATAGAAGCACCAATATTTCAACCTTTTTAAAGTTGACTTATACACATACAGAACACACATATCCTCTCTCTCTCTCTCTCTCTCTCTCTCTCTCAAATAGACAAATAAAGTATACAAAAAAGAGTTCTTCCCTTGTGTTGAACAAACATCCAGTGACCCATTTTCTCTTGGTTCACTGTGAAGCTTAAACCTTACTCCTGAATCCAGAGATTTCAGCTATTTTTTTCAGTCATATACTTTAATTTTTTAAATTTTTTTATTTTTTCTACTCATACAAACTTAATAGGTATCCCGGTCCCCTCCCTCCCTCCACTCTTCCCTGAATCCCCTTGCTCCCTCCCCCCTTTTCCCCTTCCTTATCTCCCCTCCTTTTCTTCCAGTGCCCCCATCCCCCCATCCCTGGAGCATCCTTTAGTGTGCATGTCAAACTTTCCTCTGGGTCCTCCTCTCTGATGAGGTGTAAGGACTCAGTAGCAATGCTTGGAGCTCTTTCTTATATTCCCCTTTAGTATAGAAACGCTATTGTGGTTGTTAATCCCTTGCCTCTAAGGATCCTAGTGCCTGTGATCCATGCTAGACTTTGGGGGGGGGTCAATGATATGTCGGTCATTGCGCAGGTCATGCAAACTCCTTTTATGATTACTTCGGCCCTCCTGGTCATAATTCTTGTTCTGATTCCTATTTTCCTTAATCCTATTTTTAAAAATATATTGTATTTTGCTAATTCTATAAACTAATTTCAATCAATTGAATAAATAAGCATAATAAATAATATTTAAAGACATGAATGAATTTTATTAGGTCATTATTTTCTGTGACTTTTCTAAGACACAGAATATTATATATTTTAATCTACCATAGTAAATTTCAGAGGTAGTAACAAAAGTTCCCTGACACCATCTTTCCACTAAACTGAGAGTTAATTTCATAATCAATGCAGAGGAAGACCTGATCAAAAAGGACTGTGAATATCAAAATCAATTTTATGTAAACAAATTATCAGGTTTTTAGCCCCTGTGTATTTTTGAAGATCAATTTGAGTCATCATAACTAGTGTTTAATCTTGTGAAATTTATAGCAAACACCATTTACAATAACATTTTTACTAAGGAAAATATATAGAAATACCCAAGTTAAAACTGACTACATAGTGTTGCTATACGTAGGGAATTAAAAACTGTATTTGATCAATAAATACAGGAAAATAAATACAGGAAAGACAAGAGCAATAAAATTACAGAGTAATAAAATACATAATTGTTAAGAACAAAAAGGAAGGAAAGGGGTGGGGGGAGAGTTGGAAGAGGAGAGTAAAATAGGGTACAACAGGGAGGATGGAAGGGGGAGGAAAAAGAAGGGAGTACCTTCTTTTTCTAGGCAAAAAATGTAATAAAAAGAAAAAAAACAAAAGAGAAAGGTTTAAAGTGCTTTAAAATCTTATTTCTTATTTTGCAGCAACAGTTCAGGCAGATAGAGTGCACAGTTCCTAAGTTAGTAGTAGCAAAAGTGGTTATTGCAGACTCATTATTTCTCCAATGCGCCTAATGATGAACTAATAATGCTGTACTCTTAAGCCCCACAACACCATCCCTCTCTAGACAGTCAGTCTCCAGACAAAGGGACAGATAATAGCCAAACGTGCAGGCCCAATAACAGAAACCTTCCTGGGTTGAATTAAATAAGTAATTTCTGTTACCTTTCCAAACACTCTCCTTTGGTAGTTTACACACACACACACACACACACACACACACACATACATGCATATGTATGCATGCACACACATGCTACCATACACACAAGCACATGCACACTGTCAAGCTAAACAAAGAAAATTTCTTAGAGTCACTAATCCAGGTAACATGCTGCTTCACAAAACAAGACAAGAGCAATAAAATTACAGATTTTCATTCAAGGCATAAGAATTTTCAAAGTGAGAACTGGTAAAAAATTTTAAAATGTATAATTAAATTTTTAATAAAAAAAAAGAATTTTCAAAGTGATGAAGGAGACTCATAAGTTTCATATCTCCCTCTAATGAAGATGAAAATCACGTTAAACACCAAATACGCTTGTCTAATTACATCAGGAAATACTGTTCTGTGTCTACTAATGAAATGTGAGGTTACTGTAGTCACTGAGAGCAGAAACAAAGTGAAGACATAACATTCTAATTACCAAAAGGCAATCGGTAAAACAGTTGTATGCTTTGAACTGTAATAAAAATTAATAAAATTATGTAAATACAAACACAGTTACTGAAAACATGGCATTCTAATTTTAGAGAAGCCACAGAACATAATGACTTGAGATGTTTCAAACCATTTTTATTCTCATTCCCTTTACAGAGACAGGATGAGTGAGAAAAATATTTGTCTAAAAGGCTAACATTTTCTTCACTGCTCTAAGTATGAAAGCCACCTCATAGTCTTTTGGCAGTCAAGGTAAAAATCCTCAATAAATGGATATGAAGCACAAAATTTCCTTCTCTAGCATTTTGAAGTCTCCCATTGATACATTCATGAGTATCATAATGACCCGGCTGTGTAGAATCCTGTTGTTATGCAGGAGCCAGAGGACACAGAGAACTAATTCTCTTACTGCATGAGTTTCAGTGGTAAGAAAGAAGATGTGCCACGCATCACTATGTACACAGAGAACAGGATTTGACCTCCATGATCAAATCCACGCTAGAACCAGGTGCCTTGTAATAGGTTATTATCGTGCCTGGTACTTAGCCATTCTCCACGCTGGACTTTGTTCTATACTAATTTTTCATCCTGAAATCTCTTCATAGTATTCATGTTGACTCAAGAAATGCAGTGTCTTTAAAATTAACCTTAGGAATATATATTCTATTAAATCTTTGTATAATTTAAACATGAGACTCATTATTAAAATTCATATAGCTTATACCTACATTTTAATTCCTTAAAATTAATGTTTTCATTGGTGAGGATAGATATCAGAGGGGTGACACAATGAACTTCCTGACTTTCATCCACTTAACAAGAAGTGAATACAGCCATAAACCAAATAAACAATCTCAAAACTCTTCAAATGTGGTGTCTCTGAGCCATCTGAATAAAAACCATATTCTTTACCAACGGTCTTCAGTGATAAATGTGTTTATTTGCAACACGCTTACTCAAGGTGTTATAGAGGAACCAGAGATAATTTAAAAGGTCCCTACTTGCTTTAGTATGCAGAAGAAAAATACTGCTTCCACTCTGAAAATATATAATGGAGAGTATATCTTCCATTGGTTCTGATTACATTTTGTAATCCACCGAGAGTTAATACAAGAGCACATATCTTCTATTCCTCTATAGGGGAAGTGTCCTTGAAGATAGGTATAAGAATCACACTAGCGTAAGAAGATGGGAATTTACCTGGGTAAAATTCCAACAAATATATAATCAAAATCAATTACGTGGTGCTGGAAATGAAAATTTGGAAGATTTTTTATGTTCAGTCATTTTTCAGGATGAAGGATTGAATACATTAAAAAAATCACTTATTTTGCTTTTTACATGGATCTTTTTTAAAAAATACTTCAAATCTCTAATACATTGTAACAAAAGAGGAGTGGTATTTAAAACACCCGTATTAAACATCTAAATGATAAATATTGCATGGTGCTGCACATCTGTTCTTAGCAGTGTTTTCTAGTAATGCGGCATAGTGCCGTGTCTCAGCAAACCAATTCAAACATGAGAATCGCTACTGAGCAAAAGCTCTTGTCACTGTTTGTGATTGTCTAATGGTATATGGTCCAATCATCAAGGACAGCTGACAGGCTGCTATAAGAGATGAATTTTCTTCTTCCTTCTGACACATCAGGGTAAGGCCCCCTGCTGTCATGCAGAAAATCTTTTATGCAAAAAAGAATACACCATCTTTCAGCACATGATTACTAGTCAGAAGATTCTGATTAGGTTTAGTAGCACATTTTTTTAAAATATTGATACAAAATTGCACAAAGAGCCAACTAAAGCTGGGCCTGTGCCTTACCTTTCCCATTTTATATTCTGTGACATCAGACAGTTTTCATAATGCCTTTGTCTCCCCATCTTTGAAATGGGGGTGATGTCATAAAATGAAAACTAACAAATGAATATCTATGAAGAATTTGAATCTTTATAGAAAAAAATAACACGACAAAAGAAGTGTTGGCAGAATGGTGCCATCTTTTAAGCACTGAAAGAAATAATAACCCTGGGAAAGCCCTAGCCAAAAATAAATCAAACATGTCCCATAAAATACAGCATTTCAAAAGTGGAATATTTTAGAAATGTTACCCCAAATGTACACATGTTCACTCTCCTTGGTGTAAAGAGACCAAATAGCAAACCAGTTGAATAGGCACCTGTAAGAACTGCCTGCGAGTGAAAGAAATGGCTGGTCTGTGGACTATGGGTTAAACCCAGAGGAAACACATTCATTTTCTTATCTGATTCTCACAACTTCTCTGTCAAGTAAACACATTATTAATTCTATTTGATGCATGAGAAAACTGGAGTTAAGAATAGTCTTTTAACTATCTCCTAGTTAAAATTTTTGAGTAGGATGTTACAAACGTTTTCTAACTTGTTTGTTTGTTTGTTTGTTTGTGAGAAGGAAAGTGAAGAGGAGGCTGGCACAGACACAATGCGCATAGAGGTCAGAGGACAACTCTGGGTAGCAGATTCTCTCTTCCCATCATGTGAACCCCCTGGTTTGAATTCAGTACACTAGGTTTGCATTTGGATACCTTTACCCACTGAGCCACTTCACCCATCTACTATTACAAAAGTTTTGGGGGCTGGAGTGGTGGCTCAGGGGTTAAGCCTCTGCCTTGCAGGCAGAAGGTCCTGAGTTCAGATCCTAGACCCCACGTATAGACCCCGGATGGAAGCGGGGGCGGCCTGCGTTTCTGGTCCTGGTAGGGCGGAGCCTGTGAATCTCGGGGCAGAAGGAGGTGGAGGCGTCCATGGTTCCCGAATTCGTCCGTGTTTCTACACGCACACATACATACAAACGAGCACACACGCATCACGCACAATTGAATTAAAAAATTTTTTAAAGTTTTAAAAGGCTAATTGTGTAGGTTTGTGATTTAGCTCAGTAGCTAGCAAGCACAAAGACCTGGATTCGATCCCCAGCACTGGGGAAAAAAAGATAGGCTCATAAGAAGTCATTGTCCACCTGCGCAATGACCAACATGTCATTGACCCCTAAAGTCTAGCATGGATTGCGGGCTCTATGATCCTTAGAGGCAAGGGATTAATAGCCACAATAGTGTTCCTATACTATAGGGGTACACAAAAAAGAGCTCTAGGCAAAGTTACTGAGTCCTTACACCTCATCAGAGAGAAGGACCCAGAGGGAAGTTTGACAGGCACAGTAAAGGATGCTCCAGGAATGCCCCTCCTCCACTGGGAGAAAGGGAGGGAGGGGGGAAAGTGAAGGTAAAAAGGGGAGAGGGAGCAAGGGGATCCAGGGAGGGGTGGAGGGAGGGAGGGGAATGGGGTGGGAGAGGGAGCAAGGGAATCCAGGGAGGGGTGGAGGGAGGGAGGGGAATGGGGTACCTATCAAGTTTGTATGAGTGGAAAAAATAAATTTAAAAAAACAAGAAGTCATTGTCATGTTAGTGTAATCCACCCCTTGCTCCCTTAATGACAATACTATACTATTCCATATTTATGCATCTGGAGAGATAACTAATGTGTAAGGGAAAAAAGGAAAAGTGAAAAAGAAAGCAAGACATTTCTGAAATGGCGATGAAGAAACAGATTGGTGCCGGACTGGGACAGGAGATCTCAGTGTTCTCCACAAAGCAAGGCAGGAGAGTGACTGCAATAGGAGAGAGGCACTTAGGTGGATTGAGGGCAAGTGGGGAGGGATCCTCAGAGCAGGCAGCAGGAGGTCCTGGGCCTTGGCGAAATTCTGCGAGAATCAAGGAAGAGTGAGGAAAGGATGGGGCAGGTGGGCTTCCCCTGGGAGAGCCAAGTACGATTAGAGCAATAATAGAGGTGAGGCAGAGGTTGGAAGGCAAGCTGGAGGCGCGCTAGTCACCTGGGAAAGGGACCTCTGAAGGGAAGAGTCACTAATGAACGTGATTTATGTGAGTTCATGTTCATGAGGCTGTATAAATGCAAGTTGTTATTGCTTGAGGAGTCTTGCCTTTGCCGGAAGGAAAGTGTTACATAAGAAAGACATAGGAATAAGATATTCTGTGCAAATTAACTGAGGTTGCTACTCTGTGGCTGAGAGCAGTGTACCTCTGGCTGTGTATCCCATTACCTTGTCTGAGATGGTCAGGAAATGGATTCCTAGTGCTTTCAGAGGTGGGGGAGAGCTCTTTTAGGCACACCCTGACAGAGACAAAGGTCCTGCTGTTTTTATAAGAAACAAGAAGGAGCTTCCTCCTCTGGGGATGTGAAATTGGGAATGGAGTCCAAGGAAAGGAGCCTCTGATAGGAGGGAGGCCAGTAGAAAGGGTCAGAGTGGAGTTGCCCCTGACAGAGGCTTACATGTGAATGCCTGAGCTGGATAAAACACATGAACTGAGACCTTTAATGTATTTTCAAAAATCTAAGAAACACCTGTTTAACACTAAAATCCTTTCAGAAATTGCTTAATTCCTGAGAAAGAAATGCATCTATCCAGGAGTCCTTTCGCAAAACTAAATAAATTATTGAATTTTTCATACGTTTCCTATGCAAGTGTTCTCTACCACTGAACTGAGTCCCAGCCCCTCAAAGTGAATATCTTTAATGAAATTAGCAGAGCCTGGGTCTGTAAGAGCTCGGTAGGCTATGTGCAGAGTAAGGTCAGTCTGGAACAAGAGGGACAGAGCTGGCATGAATGTCTGGCCCAATGCATCTGGAGAGTTAGGAATGTCTCTGTGGCTACAAGGCTTTGATACCTTCAGTGGCTAGCTCTCAAGAGAACTTCAGATGCTTGTATGAGAAGAGAACTGTAATATAGAAGCCTTGGAGGAATCCAGACATTATTTGTGTTTGGGGCTTTTATTTTCTCAGTGTGTGTGTACAGTGTATATATGTGTGCATGTATGTATGCTCTCCCATGCGTGCATGCATGTAGGGGCTATCCCCACAATGCCACCTCCAACCTTTATATGCATGCATACATGGAAGAGCATACATGTATACTCTGTACACACACACACACACACACACACACACACACACACTCAGAAACAAAATAAAAGCCCCAGACATAAATAATGTCTGCATTCCTTTGTCCTTCCTCTATCACTCTCACTATCTCTTGCTCAGCCTGGAGCTTGCCAGGTAGTCTAGCTGGCCAGCTTGCCTTGGGAATCCCCTGTCTACTTCCCAAGTGCTATGATTACAGGCAGCACTTACTGGTATGAGAAGAGAAACACAATATAGAAGCCTTGGAGCCACACCTGCCCTGCTTTCACATAGGTGCTGGAGGTCCTAGCAGCAAGTACTTCATCCACTCATCATGTCTGAAGCCTCCTACCAACCCAGCATTATTTAAAATCAAAGGATTATCCTGTGGGTCCTGTGAGCTTGGAAAACAATTTTAAAAGACTGCTACAAAGATTAAATTTATGAAAATTAACCTATCCAAAAAGGCAATAACAATATTCTAATTCAGCATTGCTACTTTTAATGAGTAAATTTTATAGTCATGTCACTCAACATTGGTGATAAGAAATCAGTAAATACATATTTAAATCGGAGACCACAGAATATTAGTAGCAAGCAGCAGGTTTTTAACTAGATGTACACACAATACTTCCTCACATACACTGATTTATTCTACTTGATGTTATGCATTATTTTAACATTAGAGGAACCAGGCAAAAATTATAAGAAAACATGTAAACAAGTCTGTGAAATGTTAATATATTAAGACTTTAATATGATTTGACCCTTAAAATCAAATCTTGGCCAAAGTAAGCTAAAGAGCTCCAAAAACAATAACTAATCAACTGTTGAGAAATGTTTGAAGAGAATTTATCACCAAGTATCTTCACTAAATAAAACTGGGATGAAATCCTTAAAAAAATCATCTAGTTAAATGACTTTTCTACTTTGTGAGATAATTGTTTAAATAATTGGGAAAATAAGTATTGACTCTTTAAAGATATTTTAAAAAGCTATCACAGAGAATTTGGAGAAGCAAGATTTTAAAACATGAATGAAACCCTAAATTAGAGAGATTATCATGTAAGAAAAACCATAGAAACATTCAAGTTTCACAGAAACTTAAGCATTTAAAAGTTGAGATTCTGTTAATAAAAAAATTATTAATAAACAATATAGAAAAAAGTAGGCACTTTCAAATGAAACAAGTGGGGTCAGGTGGAGAGAAGATGTTGAACAATCATAAGCTCTAAATCAAACCCACCCCCTAGAGGGGCCCAGAAATGACACCCCTCATCTGAGTTTCATGACTGGGGTCCTGAGATCTTTTCACTAGAATGAATTAAAGACTTTCTCCCAATTAGGCAGCGATAAAAGGAAGTTAACTGGCATTAAAATCAGTGTATCAACCTGACTCTTACAAGCAGCCAGGAGCCAGGATACAGTAATCAGTAATACAGTAATAGGGATAAATCACAGGTAATTCTATAGTTTAAAAAATTAATGATCTTCATTCATTAGAAAATAACATGACACCGCATGGTAAAGTTGAACATTCAATTGTTCTGTTCCTAAGTATGTGTGTGTGTTTGCAACATACATTTCTATTCCTAGGTGTTTATTTGTACATCTGTGTATGTATATTAAAATAACTTTGGGGTGCCTGCCCCTCACGGCACTCCATTCCTAGCTGACTGCCGTTCATGGATTCCATGTCTGGAGTCCCTGAGTTCCATTCTTTCTCTCCTCTAATAAACTCTACCTTAATCTTCAAAGAAAAAAATAAAATAACTTTGCACAGGTCCAGACAGAGACGTACTTATGAATATTCAGAGCATTTTTACTCTGTAATAGTTAATAATAATAATAATGTAATAGTAATGTAATGATAATAGTAATGTAGTAATGATCAGAGAACAAGCCTAAATATCCACTACAAGAATAGGAATACTTGTGATTCACTTACTCAATAGAGTATTAAATAATTCTGAAAATGTACAACAATACAGGTCAGTCTTTAAAGCAACAATATTGAAAATAAAAAGGTAAAATGCCCTGCGCAATGTCCAACACACTATTGACCTCACAAAGTCTAGCATTTGCTAAAGGCACTAGGATCCCGGGAGGCAAGGGATTGACAGCCACAGTAGTGTTCCTGTGCTTAATGGGAACACAGGAAAAGATTCTGGGAAATGCCCCTGGGTCCTTGCACCTCATCAGAGAGGAGGACCCAGAGGAGAGTTTGCCATGCACAATAAAGGATGCTCCGGGGATGGGAGGGGGAGGCACTGGGAGATGGGGAGGGAAGGGGGAGGGGAGGGGGGCACAAGGGGATAGGGGGTTGGAGGGAGGGGGGAACCGGTGTACCTGTTAAGTTTGTATGAGTGAAAATTTAAAAAAAAAGAAAAGAAAAATGTAAAGACATAGAAGACTACATAAATTATAATGCCACTGTAATAAATTTCAAACACAAACTATACAAAGCAACCTATTCTTTACAAATACATACATGTTGTTGCAATTTACCTACATAGTTGCTGATAAATGACTATCAAATGGCTTAAGGAAACAAGGGGTTTATTTTCTTACCAACAGTTCAGTTACAATCTGTCCATCTTGATGGGAAAGCATACACCAACACCAGGCCAAGGAAACTGGCCACACCATCACCACATAACTGTTTAGAGAGGTACAGTCCTTACTTGCCAGACCAGCATGTCTGGCCAAGTATACACAAGGATGCCAACTTCCTCAACCAGCTCAGAGTATTTTATTCATCTGTTCAGAGCCTAGTCCCACCTACCATAGGCTAGACCTTTCCTATCAGCTAGACAATCTCCTGCAGGTTTGCTCTGGGCTTCACCCAACCATTAAATGTCCACAAATGTGCCAGAGCTCAAACCTGCAATAGTCAAGTTGACATCTGAGCCTAACTTTGACACACGTACAGTGAAATTAATTGTTTATGCCAGGAACGTGTGAGCACAAAACTCAAAGCAGTATATAATGACAAACACACAGAGGTGATATCAGCAGTGTACTATGCTGAAAGAAGAAAGTAAAGTCAGACTGAGCTTTATTATTCTGCTTAATTATTTCAATCACATATGGGTTGCTTTTATCAAATAAAATATGCAATTATTTAACTAATAATTGGAAAAGCACTCAGCACTCGACCTCGATGTCTTCTTCTGCAACAGAAGATAATTAATACAGAAGAACATAACTCACCAAAATGCAGAAAGTAAGTGATTTTGGACTGCTTGGCCTTAAACAGGACATCTACCCCCACTTCAAGGCTCAAGGAACATCACAGAAGAGAGGGTGGAAAGATTTTAAGAGCCTGAGTGGGCAGACATAACCTCTATATTACAGAGCAGTAGCATATGTGTCCATGGCAGAGATGTACAATTTCACACGAATTACACAGAAACTGTCCTATCAACATCTCACCATGAAAAGGGAGCAATCCCAAGAATTTCCATGTTTCTCTGAGAAACTGATGAGGACTAATGCTGATAGGAAAGAAAAATAAGCTGGTTTCTTCCATGGAATACTCACCGATCTATGAAGGGTATTGCTGGAACGTAAATCATGTCAGACATATATCATCAAAGACAAACTAGATGAAACAAGTGAAAAGATTTGAAAGTAGGAGGAGTCTGGCAGGCATATGAAGAATTGTAAGAGGAAAAGGAGGGGGAAAACAATTGGTAATTAAGGGCAAAATATAATAAATTCACTATATTCATGTATGCAACACCAAAAAATTTTTAAAAATAAATTTTTAAAGTAAGATTCAAAGGGAGAAGGGTCACCTTCTCCCTTTGTCTAGAAAGCTTTGTATGGGGAAGAAGAAAAATTTAAATCAAAGTTCTGCTCAAATTCTAATGTTTAACTTATAACTTGTTTGAATAACAGAGCAGATGTGATGTCACACATTCATAAGTAGAATATGTCAGCATTTTCCAGTGATTTAAAATTGCTTCAAATGCTACTGATAGTAACAGTTCTACATATCATCCCCAAAGTAATTCTTTTTATGTATAAGTGTATAGAATATGTGTGTGTTTTATGTATGTGTAGATAAACATGTGTATACAGGTGTGTATATATGATGTATATGTGAGTGTTCTGTGACAGTCCAAGGATGACATTAGGAATAATTCTATTCTCTCTTCCACTTCATGTTGTGAACATGGGTTGCTAATTAAACTCAGAGAACATCATTAAGGCTAGTCTGTTAGCCAGATTATTCTTGCAATCTTATTGCTCTTGCTAAGACCTCAAGCAAGAGGTGAGTTGGGTGAGTGGACCCCCTTTCTCATTCCTTATTTCAGAAGAAATGCTTTTAGTCTTCCTCACTTAGTAAAATATTGGCTGCAGGTTGTCATACACAGTTATATTGAGGTATATTATAACTATTCCTAGTTTGCTCAAGACTTTTTACTTTGGTGGGATTTTGAACTAGTCAAAGGCATTTTTCTTCATCTTTTGAGATGTTTATGTTATTTCTGTTCATGAGTCTGTTTATATGTTGCATTAGATCTTTTCACTTGACTATCTTGAATTCTTGTATCCTTGCAATGAAGTCACTTTGACAATGGCATATAATCATTTTAATGTGTGTTAAAATTGGTTTGCAGTAATTTTGTTGAGAAATTTTGCATCTATGTCCTTTAGAATAGTTGACTGGGAGCATTTTTTTAGCTGGAGGTAGTTGTCAGATTCCACGGTTATCCTTAACTCCTCCTAGCTGTCAAGGTTGAGGCGAATGTCTTTTGCTGTTTGAGCTGAACCTCCTACCCATGGGAACATTTTGGTGTGTAAGCACATGGACTTCTCTTTCTCCATACCTTCTCCTGTGGATGTCTCCTTCTCTGGGAATGGTTGAACGACCCCAAATCACCTGATTTCTGATACTTCCCCAAGTTAAGGATGCTGTATTTTTTTAAAAATAGGCTCCCTGTCAGGATGGTAACTGGCCACCACTCTGTAACATGGGCAGTGACTAAACGGACCTCTTCATCACCTGTGTCCTGAGGTAGAACTGTCCATCTCTTTCACGGAGACAGCCTGGCTCAGCTTTCAGAGGAGCCAAATGCTACTTGTTCCTTCTCTCCATGATGTTCTCCCATTTCTCTTCACACTTCAGCTGTCCCATCAGTACTTTCCAAGTTTTTTTTCTCTTTGGAACAGAAGCAATTCTGTTCTTCTCATTCACTATCACTATTTTACTCTGAAAACCCTTGTCCACATTCTTCAGGGCTGTACTTCATTATGCAGTGTCATGAAACATAAGCCTATCCTATTCACAGCCCTGGCTTCTGGCAGGTAAAAGAGAAACAGGTATCGTTCAGATGAAAAGGTATATCAATAAACACTGGTAAACATATGAACCCATGGTGGTCACTCTTTTCATTCCCTTCCAAATCCTAACCTTCAGCCATTCTGAAGTCTTTTAGCAAGCCTTAGAGCTAGTTCTACCAGGACCTAACAAACACCCGAAAAAAAGTAATTAATTTTTCCTTGGTTGACTTTCAAAAGCCATCATCAGCATCACTCCTCAAGGGAAGACCTGTGTGTTTGCCTGGACATCTCCCTGCAGCCACCATACATTTCAATCAGGTAACCTACTTATCAACACCTTTTAGCTTACTGTTTAACTATTCTGCCAGTTAATGCTCTGTGATGCTGAGCTGAGATCCAGGCAATGTTTCCAACATGCCTTCATCACTGTCTCTATGGGGATTCCATCAGCAAGGAGATTGGAAGAGAGCAGGAAGGCAGAGGGAAGAAAGGCACCACATGATGTTTCTGTTTTCTTGCTGCTGCTTCCAAGAGCAGAAGCTGATTCCAGAGATTCCAGACTTGCCTCTCTGGGGCCCTCGTGATGAAGAACAGCAATTCTATGGGATCTATCTTCGAGCCTTTGGAGTCTCACAACCTTAAATAGCTGTTTCTTGCCACCACTCTCTTTGGTAAACAAAATAGTCTCTCCTCTAGGGCCTTTCAGACCTTTCACACCTGCACAAAAGAATTCTGTATATTGAATTTTCTCCCACTATTTCTTCATTGGTGCCTTCACAAGAAAAAAGGAGAAAAGATACATTGAGTCCTGTCTTCGTGGCTGAATCTTGATTGTCATATACATCCATTTTCTCTAATAATTATCATAGTGTTCCCTAAGATAAAGGTAAGTTCTATCTCATTTTTGCTCCTTCAGGTCCTGAGTCAGAATATGGCCTAACATCTTCTATAAATACTGAATGATACAGTTTTGGATTGATACAGGGCATAGAGTTTGAAGAACTCAACAAAAGCAATGGCAATGAAGAAGAGAGAGAAAGCATGAAAACCCCATGTTCATTTCAAATCCAAAGACCAGAGTGGAGAAGAGGGTATTCTCTCCAAAGGAATACTACTATAATCCCAAATAGCGTGGCAGCAAAAGTCTCTGTCCAAAATGGCCATTCCTCGAAGCTCAGCAACTCACTCATACAACATACCAGATTTCAATAAAAGTAAAATGAAGTTGACTACTGTCTTGGATTTTCTCATGACAAAATACAAAGTGGGAGAAAAAGTAAACGATCCCCAGGGAAGGAAATCAGCAAAAATGCCATAAATTTTGTTTTGACCCTGTCAAAGGGAAAGACATGCAAAAAATACTAATTATTAAAGATTCAAAAACATTTCCACAGTTCATTGGCATACTGATGCATTAGCAGAAGTCAGTTAGAAAGTTTTGGTATCCAAGCCAAAAGAATTATAATTAATACTCAGGAAATCTATTAGTTTATTACTGTATTCATCAGCTCTTTGACTTAATCTTTCTTCTCCTTGTTGTTCTACTACATATTATATAAGCCTATCCTATTCACAGCCCTGACTTCTGGTAGGTAAAAGAGAAACAGGTATCGTCCAGATGAAAAGGTATATCAATAAATGAAAGAAAACATGTGTTTAAAGCTTCAGTGATTATCTGTTAATTTTCTCCAGGGCAAGTTATATGAGTGTTGGAATGTTAGTAAAGAAAGACAAATATGAGAACAAATACCATTATGACAATAGGCTAGTTTCTGGCCATCCAAATGGGTCACATACATTACTGAAGTGAATGACCAAAGTACATTCTAATATGTGGATGGCAGCATAGGGCCTTCTGAACTAACCCTTTGGGCTTCACTGTATGATTGATGACTCTCCCACCACAGTCACCTGCTCCGCATGAATTCATCTGGACAAACCATAAATTTCACATGAGCAGCACTCCAGAATGGTATGGACCTTACTGAACCTATAGAAAGAAGATTCAGAAATGAGTTCTGCCCATAGGAAAGGGTTCAGGGAAATGCCACTGGTTCCGTGTACGTCATCAGAGAGGAGGGCCCAGAGGAGAGTCTGGCATGCACATTAAAGGATTCTCCAGGGATTGGGGGGGGGGGCACTGGGAGATGGGGAGGGAAGGGGGAGGGGAGGGGGAGCAAGGGGGTCGGGGGGAAGAGGAGGGAGAGAGGGAACCGGTGTACCTACTAAATTTGTATGAGCAGAAAAAAATGTTAAAAAAAAAAGAAATGGGTTCTGCCTTCAAAAACTTAGATAAAGACAATAAAAAAGCAATTTTAGTGCGTAAAATATGATGTTTTGCATTATTTATACTTACTGCTTAACTTAATTAAAGCTGTTCAGAAAAAAATGTTTATTTCTTGTCATATACCAGTTGATCACTTGATCTTATCATTCCTGCTTCTGTGGTAGCCACTGCAAATTGTACTTCCACAAAATCTGAACAAGATTTGGCCCATCTACTATGCAAGGGGGAAGACCTTAAGAGGTACCAAGCCTCCCTTAGAGACTAATGAGGGTTAAAGCTCAGTGGATGTTATAGAAGGGAAGCAACTTTCTCCAGTAATATGCCCACTGTTATACTTCTCTTGCATCAGCAGTGCCCAGACACATGTCATTAACAATAACCCAGATGCATACATGCCACATGCATACAAAAGGACATGAGGGCAAGAAGGTAGGAAAGAGGAAAATTTGTAGTGGAAAAAAGCAACACACTAGAATTGAATAATAAGCATAGAAAAATTATGTAAATATGAGTACAAAGTCCTAAAAATATACAAATAAATTTAAGAAAGCTGAAAGGATGGTATGACCACATACCCTACAGAGCAGTCCAGTGATAATAAATAGCAAGGTGGTAAGTCATGGCTTCTTCACTGCACATTCTATTGGCAGATACCCACACGCACAGCAATTTAAACTAGAAGTGTCAACTGAAGGAGGAACATAGTGAGGAAACTATCCTTGTCATTCAAGCAAAATTGAAATCCTGAAAGATTTATTTTGTCAGGGGATAGTCATCTCCTACTGTGATCGACTTTCTCCTCAGACTCACAGGTCCTGCCATGTGACCCAGTGTCCAGAGTGGAGAGTACAGTAGAAGGGAGAGATTTGTATATATAATATGTGTGTGCTTGAGTGTGTTCCTGTTTGTGTGTGTGTGTGTATGTGTGTGTGTGTATGAATGTGTGCATGCGATTGCATGTGTGTAGTGGGTTCAGAAGCATCACAGTCGATACATTCATTCTTTTCTTTTTTTAACATTTTTTATTATTATTTCAGCTCATACAAACTTATTAGGTACAACAATTCCCTCCCTCCCTCCCTCCTCCTCCCCCCGAACCTGTGCTCCCCTCCCCTCACCCCTCCCTCCCCATCCCCCAGTGCCTCCCGCCCCAAATACCAGAGAGTCCTTTCTTGTGTTGCCTGACTCTCCTCTGGGCCCTCCTCTCCGATGACGTACAAGGACCCAGTGGCATTTCCCTGAACCCTTTCCCATGTTCCCCTTAAGCATAGGAACACTACTGTGGTTGCCAATCCCTTGCCTCCAAGGATCTTGGTGCCTTTAGCAGATGCTAGACTTTGTGAGGTCAATAGTGTGTTGGACATTGCGCAGGGCATGCAAAGTCCAGTTATGATTGCTTCGGCCCTAACTTGTGTGGAGTATCTTGCAAATCATTGCTCCTCCCATCCTTTTGCTCTTACACTCTTACCACCCCCTCTTCCACAAATTTCCCTGAGATTCAGGATGGGGAGCGATTAGTCTGGTCTAGTTCTAGGTGGTTGATATAGAGTCTCTGAAGTTCCGGATTATGGTTTGTTGATTGTCTTTTGCAGTTTTGCTGCTCCTGCAATGCCCTTCACTCCATCCTGCTGGGCACTGTATGTCACCCCCTGGCCAGAGACAAAAAGCTGTTAAACTGGAGTCTTATTATAAGAGCACATTCAAGGGTGGATGTAATAAAAGCAGGAAACCTCAGTGAGGGAGGGGTCAATCACCCATTTGCAAAATGGTTACTTTTTATCTGCCAGACTATATGCCCTCCCTTTCTGTTGAGACCCCCTTAGTTGTAAATGATCAGGAATGAACGTCTGTGGACTTAACCAGGTGTCACATTACTTACTTGCAGTCCTTGATGGAGGCCTATTTTCTCTACTGTAACATGGTCACTTCTCTCCTTGTATCTGGTGTGGCCCTCCAACCCCATCCCTCCTGTTCATAATCCTTGCAATTACTGTAGGTAATACATAGATTTACCTATGGGTGTTTCAAGGTTGGCTGGGTGGGTTTGGTACTAGGAGCCACCTATTAGGGAGTACATATGGCACTTAATTTTCTGGGTTTGGGATACTTCACTTAATATAATTGTTTCTAATGACATCCATTTCCGGCAAATTCCAGTAATTCATCATTTTTGATGGCTGAGTAGTACTTCATTGTATAGATGTACCACTGTTTCCTTATCCACTCGTCAACTGTTGGACATTTGGGCTGATTCCATGACTTTGCTATTGTAAACAGTGCTGCTATGAACATGGTCGTGCTTGTGCTATCGAGGTGAACCTCTGCTGTATGGGGGGTTATTCCCAAAAGTGGAATAGCAGGGTCATATGGCATTTCAATCTTTAATTTCTTTAAGAATCTCCAGATGGCTCGCCAGAGTGGCTGTATGAGCCTGCATTCCCACCAGTTATGTAGCAGAGTTCCCCTCTCTCCACATCCTCTCTAGCATTTGTTGTTGTTTGTATTGTGGATTTTTGCCATCCTGACAGGTGAGATGATATCTCAGGAATGTTTTGATTTGCATTTGCCTGATGGCTAAAGAAGTGGAGCATTTTTTAAGATATTTGTTAGACATTTTAATTTCATCCCTGGTAAAATTTCTTTTAAGTTCCAGGGCCCATTTTTTAATTGGGCCATTGGTTTCCTTGGTGTTTAGTTTTCTAAGTTCTTTGTGCACTCTGGACAGTAGAGCTCTATCAGATATGTGGTTAGTGAAGATTTTCTCCCATTCTGTGGGTTGCCTTTGAGCTCGTGTAACAATCTCTTTATCTGAACAGAAGCTGTTTAATTTCACAAGATCCCAACTGTTGAGAGTTGGTAGCAGTGACTGTGCCATTGGATGTCTGTTTAGGAAATGTTGGCCTAGCCCAATCAGCTCGAGGGACTTCCCTATCCTTTCAACTATGGTTTTTATACTCTGGCCTGATATCAAGGTCCTTGATCCATTTGGAATTAAGTCTTGTGCATGGTGACAAGTACGGGTCCAACTTTAATCTTCTTCATGTGGAGATCCAGTTTTGCCAGCACCATTTGTTGAAGATGCTGTTCTTTTTCCATTGGATTCTTTGGGCCCCTTTGTCAAAGATCAAATGGCTGTAATTTTGTGGGCTTATATCTGGGTCTTCAATCCTTATCCATTGATCTGTGTGTCTATTTTGGAGCCAGTACCAGGATGTTTTTACAACTATGGATTTGTAGTATAGACTAAGATTTGGTATGGTAATACCTCCAGCAGTGTTTTTGTTACTCAGGATAGTCTTTGCTCTCCTGGGTCTTTTGTGCCTCCATATGAATTTTGAGATTGTTTGGTCAACTTCTTTGAAGAATTGCTTTGGGATTTTAATTGGTATAGTATTGAATCTCTATATTGCCTTTGGTAGGATGGTCATTTTTAAGATGTCGATTCTGCCAATCCAGGAACATGGGAGGTTTTCCACCTTCTGGTGTCTTCTGCTATTTCTTTCTTTAAGGTTTTAAAGTTTGCATTGTAAAGGTTTTTTACCTCCTTGGTTAGGTTTATACCAAGGTATTTCATTTTTTTAGGGTCTATAGTGAATGGGATTGTTTCTCTCAAGGCTTTTTCACTTCTTTCATTCTGGGCATATAGGAAGGCCTCTGATTTTTGCACATTTATTTTGTATCCTGCCACCCTGTTGAACTTCGCAATTAGTTCCAGGAGCTTCCTGGTGGAGTTTTTGGGATCATTCAGGTATAAGATCATGTCATCTGCAAATAGGGATAGCTTGACTTCTTCCTTGCCAATTTGAATCCCTCTTATGTCCCTTTCTTGTCTTATGGCTTCAGCTAAGACTTCAAGTACAATATTGAATAGAAGTGGTGAGAGTGGACAGCCTTACCTAGTTCCTGATCGAAGTGGGAATGCTTCCAATTGTTCCCCATTGAACATAATCCTTGCTGTGGGCTTGTTGTATACAGCTTTTATTATATTGATAAAGGTTCCTTCCATTCCTACTGTCTCTAGCGTTTTGATCATAAAAGGCTGTTGGATCTTGTCAAAAGCTTTTTCTGCATCTATCGAGAGTATCATGTGGTCTTAGACTTTGGACTGGTTTACATTTATGAATTACATTTATTGATTTTCGTATGTTGAACCAACCTTGTGTGCCGGGGATGAAACCTACTTGGTCCCCGTGAATGATCTTTTTAATGTGTTTTTGAATCCGATTTGCTAAGACTTTGTTGAGAATCTTTGCAGTCTGTGTTCATCAGAGAGATCGGCCTATAGTTTTCTTTTTTAAGTGAATCTTTATTAGGTTTTGGGATTAAAACGATATTAGCTTCATAGAAGGAATTTGGTAGTGTTCCTTCCTTTGCTATTTGATGGAACAGTTTAAGGAGTATTGGTGTTATTAGCTCCTTAAATGTCTGGTAGAACTCTGTGCTGAATCCATCTGGTCCAGGACATTTTTTGGTGGGAAGATTTGAGATTACTTCTTCAATTTCCTTATATGTTATAGGACTATTTAAATAATTCACAACTTCCTGATTCAATTTAGGTAAGTTGTGTTTACTTAGGAATTCATCCATCTCTTTTATGTTGTCAAACCTCACAGAGTATAAGTTTTTGAAATATGATGTTATAATTCTCTGGATTTCTTGGGTATCAGTAGTGATAACTCCATGTTCATCTCTAATTTTGTTAATTTGGGTTTTCTCTCTCTTGCTTTTGGTTAATTGCTAGGGGGTGTATCAATCTTATTGATTTATTCAAAGAACCAGCTTTTTGACTAGTTGATTTTTTCTATCGTTTTCTTAATCTCGATTTCAGATATTTCTCCCCTATTTTGCTAATCTCCTCTCTTCTACTACTTTTGGGATCAGATTGCTCTTGTTTCTCTAAAGCTTTAAGCTGCATTGTTAAGTTGTTTATTTCTGATGTTTCCATTTTTTTGATGTAGGCATTAAGAGCTATGAACTTACCTCTTAGAATAGCTTTCATTGTGTCCCAGAGATTTTGGTAAGTTGTATTTTCATTATCATTCGCTTTCAGGAAATCTTGAATTTCCTTTTTAATTTCTTCCTGAATCCAGTTCTCATTCAGCATCATATTGTTAAGTTTCCAGGAGTTAGTGTATTTTCTCTTGTTTGTTGTGTCGTGGATGTCCAGCTTTAGGCCGTGGTGGTCTGATAGGGCACAGGTTAGAATTTCAATTTTTTTGTATATGTGTAGATTCGTTTTGTGGCCCAATATGTGATCTATTTTGGAGAAAGTTCCGTGTGCTGCTGAGAAAAATGTGTATTCTTTGGTGCGTGGGTGAAAAGTTCGATAGAGATCTGTAAGGTCCATTTCTTTAAGGGATTCGATTAAGGTACAAAGTGTCTCTGTTAAGCTTTTGACCTGTTGATCTATCCCATGTTGAGAGGGCAGGTGTTGAAGTCCCCAAGAATTATTGTTTGGGGGTTGATTTCTTGCTTTAGATGCTGTAGGGTTTTCTTAATGAATGTGGAGGGGCCCATATTGGGTGCATATATGTTCAGTATTGTGAAGTCTTCCTGGTGAATTGTACCTGTGACTAAAATGTAGTATCCATCCGTGTCTCTTACAATTTTCTTTGGTTTGAAGTCCACTTTGTCTAATATCATAATGGCTACCACTGCGTGTTTTCTGCTTCCATTAGCTTGTAGAATTGTTGACCAGCCTTTTATTTTTAGGGCATGGCTATCTTTTGTGATGAGATGGGTTTCCTGCAGGCAGCAGATTGATGGATTGTGAGTTTTAATCCAAATTTGTAATCTGTGTCTCTTGATCAGTGAGTTAATTCCATTAACATTTAGTGTTATAATGGAGAAACTATTTTTAATCCAGACATTTATTATGTTTAGTAGTTTTTATAAGTATATTGCTTCGCTTTTAATGGTGTTATACTTGCCTTCTGTTCTCCTGGATATACCTGTTTTTTTCTTCATGCTTGAGTATCATTTCTAGCATTTTTTGAAGGCTTGGTTTGGTGGACATGTATCCTTTCAAGTTTTCTTTGTGCTGGAAGATTTTTCTTTCTCCCTTAATCATGACAGATGGTTTTGCAGGGTAAATCAGCCTGGGTTGACATTTTTGCTCATTCAATACTTGAAGTATGTCTCTCCAAGCTCTTCTTGCTTTTACTGTTTCGACTGAGAAGTCATTTGTTATTTTAATAGGTTTACCTTTAAAAGTGACTTGTTTTTTCTCCCTTAACGCTCTCAGCACCCATTCTTTATCTTGAATGTGGAGTGTTTTAACTATTATTTGCAGTGGCGAGCTTCTGTTTTGGTCATATCTGTTTGGGGTGCGGAATGCCTCTTGTATATGGATGGGCCTCTCTTTTTTTAGATGAGGAAAATTTTCCTTGATGATCGTTTGAAAAATTTCCTCAAGGGTGGTATTTTGAGATTCTTGCTCTGGTATTCCATGAATACCCATGTTAGGCTTCTTCAGGGTGTCCCATATCTCCTGGATATTTCTCTCAAGTATCTTTTTGGCTTTAACAACCTCTTCCATTAAGCTGGTTAGTACTCCCACTTTATCTTCAAGGTCTGAAATTTGTTTTCTGCTTCATTAGTTCGGCTAAGACTCTCTGTGGAGTTCCGAGTTGAAGATAACTTCTCTTTTAGCTCAGTTTTAAACTCTGCTTGAGTCTGTTTTCTGCTCTATGCCAGTTTTTGTTTCTTGCACTGTTTTTCTCAACTCCTCCAAGTGTCTGTTGTGTTCCTCTTCAAAGCGATTGATTCGATTATTTAATTCCTCCCAGATTTCCTCTTTCATAGTATTGAACATGGTAATGATCATATTTTGAAAGTCGTTATCCTGGGTGAGGCTTTCTTGGCCATTTTCCGTGGGTTTGCTCCGGTTGGAGTCTAACATTATGGGATTAATTCCTTCAGTGGGAGATTTGTTTACCTGAGTGTTGTTTCTCATGGATTTGCACTTTGACTTTGGCATTGTCGTTTTAACTCTTAAGATCTTCTTTCAATTTCTGTGCGTTTTTCACTAAACTGAATTATTTGGCCTGGGGTTCTGGGGGTGGGCAGGGACGGAGCTTATCTAGGTCGCGGTGAGGCTCGGCTGGACCGCGCACACGTCCGGGCGGCGGAGTGGGGTAAGGGAAGATGGGGCATAGGCGGGCAGCGCTATTTAACCTGGGGGGAGCTGGGGCGGGGCCCGGGCGCAGAGGGGGTGTCCTCCTCCCACGCCCTGTTCGGCTCCCGCTGGATGGCGGGAGGTCATTCTTTTCTTGTTACCGTGACCAAATAACTCATTGAAACAATTCAAGAGAATGATTTTAACCCACAGTTTCAGAGGTTTCAGTCCACTGTCTATAGCTGCCGAGTCCATCATGAGGCAAAACGTTATGGCTGTGGAATATGTTGCAACAGGTACAGGAGCAGCAGAGAGAGGAGCCAAGGACAAAGCATAATCCATAAGTACATCCCCAGTGTAAGTCCTATATCCTAAAGTTTCCAGAATCTCCAAAATGGCACCACCAACTGGGAAAATTTCACATTCAAACCATAACAGTCAGGTCTATTAAAGCTTTAACTACGCATTTCCTTGCTCCAAATCTTTCTCCATGTGAAGAATTACATTGCAATAGAGAAATGGGGTCTTTCAACTGCAGAAACCTAATAAAATCAAAACCATTTCAAATATAGCTGAAATATTTGGAGTCTTTGCAAAAGTGCCACTTTAAAATGATTGTCAACCGATAACAAACCAATACACATGTGGCCCCGTGGTAGGCACTCTGTGGAAGCATGAAATAAATGGGGCTTTGGTGAAGTTCTCTACTCTTTTCCCAGCAAAGCTATTCTGTTATTAATAAACTTGGAGCTTTCCTTTTGCATTTGACCAAGTAAATAGACCAAAAGTCTCAGACCTCATAGAGCTTCTGTGAGAAGACAGTGCTACACTAATGAAGATAATCAGGAAGCAAATTGTATAGTAGGCTAGGAGCTTAGAAATGCTGGAGGACAAACCAGTCTAGTAATGAGTGAGTGAGTGAGCGAGTGAGTGAGCGAGTGAGTGAGTGGATGAGTGAAGGATGGAGGAAGGGAGGAAGAGAGGGAAGAAAGGTGGGAGGGAAGGAAGGAGGGAGGAAAGGAGAGAGGGAGGGAGGGAAGGAGTTAGATAACATAATCTGTATAGGGCATTTGAGACCACGTGAGCTCTGATTTCAAATAGGCCAGTGATAGTAGACATTACTAAAAAGTTAACATTTGAATAAAGATTGGAACCTGTCATTTATGAAGATGGTTGGGATTATGAATAAGATGACTGACAGGCCAGAGGAATACAAGAGGACAGGTGGAGCAGAGGAAACAAAGGAAAGAGTAGAAAGAATGGCAGAGAAACGGTGGGAACGGGGCCATTCAGGGCACTAAAGAAAATGGTAAGTTTCCAATCTTAGAGGGCAAGGAGGCTGGAAAAACAGAACAGTAGCAGTGCTAAAAAGGACCTTGCTCTAAAGGATCATTTAGTCATTTCAAAGAAAGCAACTTAGGGAAGAACAATTCATTTTTTGGCTTATACTTTCCAAGATTTTAGTCCATTTTGGCAAAAGGTCACACGGTGTTGTAAAGTGCTCATCTCATAGCAGTAAGGATGCCAATAGAGACAGAGCAAACACAGGAAGCCAGATAAAACCATCAAAGTCCTACTCTGAGACTTAACTTTCTCCAGCTGCACCCCATCCCCTAAAAATTCATAGAACTATGAATTCAGTGGACTAATCCATTCAAAAAGTTCGTAGACTTGTGGTCCAAAAATCTCTTAGTAGTGCTACCAGATGAAAACCAAGCCTTTGACTCACACATCCCTTTTGAGAGGACACTTTTTATCTAACCAAGAGCTACTGTCCAAGAGCTGCAGCAAGGGATGCCTCTGTTGCAGTGGCTAGAGAGATGCAAGTGGAGCCAAAGGGAAAAGTGTCCGGTGCTGGATATTTTCTGAAGTTGGAGTGAATAGGGACATAGGGAACGAGAGAGAAGCTGAAGGTGGCAGAAGACACTCAGCCTAAGTAACTGAAAACCTGAATGCCCCATGATGTGAAATGAAGGTATTTATATTTGAATGTTGAGGAGGTGCTCAGGGAAACAATAGGACAAGTCTAAAGAGAAGAAAAGTGAAAAAGGAAAAAAATATTCCACATGCCTTCTCACTCATGTATCCACATAATTCTATAGTCAGAAATACATTTTTTCCTTATTTGGTGTAACTTCTTTTCTCCTCTCCTTTCCCTTTCTCTCTCTTTTCCCTCTTTCTCCTACTCCCTCTTCTCCCCCTCTCATCTGCAACCTTTAAAAGAGAACATTTTTAAAGAATTGCATGCATGGAAATACATAATGTATTTGTCTAAAAGTTTACTACAGAATCATGTTGTTGGGCTGAGGAGATGTCTATGATTCACGAGCCTGAGATCCTGACTTCAGAATGCCCATCATGTGTACAAAAGTCAGACGTAGCATGTTCCTGCCACCATCTCACTGGGGAGGTGATGATAGACAGATTCCTGGAACTCATTCTCAGACAACCCAGCCAAATCCATGGGCTCCAAGTTCAGTAAAAGACTCTGTCTCAAAAAATATAGTAGACAGTAATAAAGGAAGACACCTAACAGTGATCTTCATACATAAATGTGTAGGGGAGTATTTACACCCATTCATACACATGCATGTGCACACACGCATGTATGTGCACACACACACACATACACACACACACATTACATTGTTGAATGAGATCAGAATAAAGCTAAAGTTTTACAATATTTTTATTTTAGACTTAGAAAAGGGATAAATACTTAGTATCACTTGAAAATATTTCCTTTTAATAGTTCATTTTCTGAAACACCATACTCCTGTTTTTGTTTAATTAACAAGGAACATCTTTCCCCATCCTTTTACCTGCTAATCATTGCTATCCTTTATACTTAAAGCCTGTTTCTTTTATTTTTTATTAAAAATTTAATTATACATTTTAAAATTTTTTTACCAGTTCCCTCCCTCCCCCCTCCTCCCCCCGAACCCCCTCCTTTCCCTCCTCTCCCTCCCCAAAGCCTGTTTCTTTTAAATAGTACATGGTCCTGTATGGTCAAAGTCATTTATATGTAGTGTATTTATTGAGATAATTTACTGAGGTTATTTATATGTAATGTATTTACCTACCATTGGTTAATTTCTTCTTTTTTGATGTCTGCTTAATATTTGCCCCATCTGTTCTTTACTCTTTCCCTCCTCTCTTTTGATCTTTGTGGGACTAGGTACTTTTCCTCATGTTGTTTTATCTCTCTTGTTTGGGAGTATTAGATAAAGTTCTTTGCTTGTAATTGTAAACATTGATCATGCCATAACTTCCCAGACTACTGCTACATTGTATGATTTCATATACAGAATAAAGCCTTCTAACACCAGGTTTTTATTTCTCTTCCCTGACAGTTCTCTCCTCCTCATACATCTTGCATCACAAAGCCTACATATTTGCTTTGACTAGTTGATTATCTCCAACAAAGATCTAAATATCTTGCAAGTATGTTTCTTATTCACTGTACTCCATTCCTTTCTATAAATCTAGACTAACATGTTATTATATTCACTTAAAGGCCTTCATAAGCATTTCTTACAGTCTTGGTCTATTAGTGATGAATTACAGATTTTTACATGCCTGAAAATGTCCAGAATTCAGCAATATTACTAAGAAACATTTTTCACTGAGCAAAGCTTTAGATCAACTTTGTCAAATTCAATTGGATTCCTGTCCACCCTAAGCTGTGTGGTCCCAGAGTAAGCTAGGACATTGTAGATCTCATTGTTTTACTGTCCCATCATTCAGAAAACACTATCCTTCATTATCTTGAAATTGGATATTTCATCTTTGTGCATCTTTGCCATCTTTGCCATCTTTGTCCTTATAAATCAAAAATTTTAGAGTAGACATAAATTTCATCTAAAATGACCACTTAACATTATTACTTTTATTTGATGGTCTGCTAAGAAATCACCTAAAGAAAAGAAGAGAAATAAAAGTTAAGCTAAGGAAAAGCAGCTCACCAGCTTGGCTAATGAGCAGCAAGGGTTCCATGGAATCCTCTCCATTGCCAGTGAAAATTAGAATGTAAAGTTACAGAGAAGATGGTCAGAAAGGAATGGAGACATAATCCACAGGATTCTTCTCCATTTCCACTGATTATCAGAGTGTAAAATTACAGAGAAAGTCAGAAAGGAGTAGAAACATATTATTAAATATATAATTAAAAAGTCAAAATTATTATGGTCCAACACCATGCATTTCCAAGCAAACTATCTGATGCTGGTAATACTCTAAATCTAGTTCCTTTAAATCTGGGATCTAGTTGAGCTACTCAGTTTCTAAAATTTAAAATATATGCCATAAAGGTCTTCCTATATAATTTGAAGGCCAATGGAATATACGGAAATTTGTTATAAAAGCAATAGCACCTTTTAAATACTGACCAATTAGAAAGATAAAGTCAAATCCAGTTAAATGTACTGGCATCTGTCTGATAAAAATTATTTCAAGTTTGCTTGGAACTCTATGAAACTAATTTGTCCACGTACTATACCTTTTACTTTAACTACAGAATGACAGTGCTTTCCAAAGTTTTCAGTTCATTCTAACAAAACAAAGAGTATATTACACAAATTACAAACTAGTAATGAGAGGTGGTGTGCTTATTGACTTGAGAAGGTATCATAATATAACAATGGTTTATGCATTTGTTAGGAAAAACGCGGCTATTAAGTGCATTTTAAATAAAACCACATTTTCTCAAGAAATGTGAATTTTAATAGCAGAGCTATGAAAGGCAGTAGAAAACCTATGCTTCTAAATTAGAAATGCAAAACCAAATTTATGAAATAAGCTTGGCAGTAAATAAAGCTCTTTCAGCAGAGATTAGTCCTACATCTTTGTTGTACAGAGAGGACATCAACTTCATCTCACACAGTCCATCAGCTTTGAAATGCAAATTTTTAAGATAACAGAGAGATCACATCACCCAGGAAAATTATCAGACCAGTGCTGTGAAATTTTCAATAAAGGTAGGCATTGGAATCTATAAAGATTCTTCAATAATATCTTTTTAATTAATACATATATATTATCAAGCTCAAAAATAGCAAGGAAAATAGAAAGCACAGTCCAAAAGCATTAGTAATTATTGTATTTCAAAATTATTGTTGGTAAATTTCATCCTCGTTCTTTTAAATACTCTCCATACTGCAGATGTGGAAGAAGACACCAAGGGCACTCTTTTTGGTAAAAGCTAAAAGATACTTTAGCCTCAATTATTTAGATATTTTTAGCAAATACCAGATGATTTCCTCATTTTTCCCTTCCTTTGCAAGAAACAAACACCCTATGTCTTCTTTTCAGGAAAAACTTTGCTTCCATTATATCACTGAAAAATTTCAGAAGTATAAAATGGCTTAGAGATGAATCATCATATCCAAGAAACCAGAGATGTGAATAGCTTCTCCTTAAAGATGAGCTTCTTGGGGGTTGGGAGAAAAAAATGTTCTATCACTTTGAGAGCCAGGACAACAGAGTGTGGCTCTGTCCTGAGTGGAGCTTCAGAGTCTGGACAGCTGGAGCCAGTGACAGTCTTCTGGGTTTCTCTATGTGCTCCTTCCTTTGTTCTCCCACCAGAGCCTCACGACTTCACTCCTTCCTTTTGCACCTCATGGGCAAGCTGGTGCCAAGTCAATACAGCTGCACTCTCTCAACTCATGTAGAGTCTCTGAGTTGGTGGCATAAAATCAAAAGGAACTAAAAAGACATCCCTAGTGCCTGCCCTGGCTGTGTTCACCTGCTACTAGCATCATGTGCTATGCTTTGGACAACTGAATCAGAGCATATATGGTTTATGCATCACAAAACTTTAGTTTGACTTAAAATCATGAGGTCTGTTTATTGTACTGAAACTCTTACATACCAAATGTTTCTTATAGCCACTTATCTTTGGGAGGAAACTAAAGACTTTTTAAACAAAAATTACAATTCTAGGCTGATTCTTCTAACCTTGAAGAGGTCACGAGCAAATAATTTCCCCTGTGAATTTGAATCATTTTATTGGGGTGTTGTCCCCTTTGGTAAGCCAATCAGGATGTCAAATTCAAGATCCTCTTCCCTCAGCTTCCCAAGCACAGGAACTACAAGTTTGTGCTATTGTGTACATCTTAGCAATGTGACAGGCTTATGCAGCTATGTATGGCTAACAACATCTTAAAACTATGACCATCTCCAACATGCTTCTTGGTTCATCTTAAGCAAACTCCATCTTAACTTCTGCCAAAGGAAAACCTAGTTTTGTCAACCCTCTATCTAAGAAATGTCATGCCTCGCTGCTGAACGAAGGCACAAAGTATACTCCTTAACTCTCTTAATAAATGTGTTTACAAAGTCTAGCATGGACTAAAGGCACTAGGATCCTTGGAGGCTAGGGACTGACAGTCACAGTAGTGTTCCTAAGCTTAAGGGGAACACAGGAAAGGGTTCTGGGAAATGCCCCTGGGTCCTTGCACCTCATCGGAGAGGAGGACCCAGAGGAGAGTTTGGCATGCACAGTAAAGGATGCTCTGGGGATTGGGGGGGAGGCACTGGGGGATGGGGAGAGAGGGGAGAGAGGAAAGGGGAGCAGGGGGCTTGGGGGGAGGTGGAGGAAGGGAGGGGACTGGTGTACCTGTTAAGTTTGTATGAGTGGAAATAATAACAATAAAAAATATATATATCGGCCAGAAATGGTGGCCTGCACGTCTGGCCCTGTGGGTGGAGCCTGAAAAACACCAGAGCGAAGAAAGGATTCCAGAAGTTACCCTTGGTCCTCCATAGGGTCACACAGTAGTACCTTCTGATACATACACATACACACAAAATAAATAAAAAAGATTTTTTAAAAGTTTAAATAAATAAATGTGTTTATAACCATTGCCTGGCTCCCAAGGGATGGACTTTGTTTAACCCACATGTAGCATAATTGATGGGCCCTATATTTTGTGGAATCAACTTGTGTTGGATACCATGCTGAGACCAAAACTCCTACAGACAAATAAATCTAAGAGTACTCACTTTCCTGCTTTTACAGATGTTGAAAATCTAAGCTTAAATCATATTCAAACACTTAGGCAATATCTGTTCAAAATGTGACTCTTATAAAGGACATACAGAAATGACCCATTTAGATCCACTGATGTGTGAAGAAATGGTTACCAAGTATAACAAATGATTACAAGGGTTAGTTGTCTCCAATGAAGGTCTGTTGTGTTTCTTCTTTTCAGTAGTGAGCTAGGCCTTTGATATCATTTCTCTTCTATCTTACTGCCTGCACTGGGTTGTGCTTATAATTATAGCCACTATACTTTAGGGTTGCTATTTTTATGTTCTTAAACTTCTTTTCCTCTTTTAAGATTTGGATTTGTAGACTAACTTAATTTACTTCTAGTAAAATTGAAAATATATCCCTGTCTTTACTTTAAAGACCCATTTATATATTTGCATACATAGGAGTCCAGCCTCCTATGGTGAAGTCTACGTGTGTGTGTGTGTGTGTGTGTGTGTGTGTGTGTGTGTGTGTGTGTGTGTAAAGGGCATCAGTGTGTGTGTATGCCTATAGGCTTAAAGGTGACATCAGGGGCTATCCTGAATTGTTCTTCCACCTTATTACTTGCTTGTTTCCAAGCTCTGTTTTCCAAGTCCAAAATTATAGGCCAACATCACATCCACTCAGCATCATTATATAGGATCTAGGCATCTGAACTGAGGTCCTTTTGCTTGCTAGATAAAGACTTTTAACCTCTGAGCCATCTTTCCAGCACCGCTTTTCTTTTTTCTATGTCGTTACACCCTACAGAGTTTTCTGCTGCTCTCTATGCTTATGAGTATGCCGTAATATAGCTCACGCGAACTAACCCATGCTTGGTTCCATATTTAGTTGAGTCCCCTTTTATCCTCTCTTTAATATCACAACACCTTAAAAGGATAGTGTAAATTCTCTGTCTCCACTTCTCCTCCTGTCCCCTCTTGAGCTCGCTCATATTCGATTTCACTCTCAAACCACCACAACCCACTCTTGCCAGAGTCACCCCTGATTTTGTATCACTGATCAATTGTTATCTTGCCCCAAAAGTAGGTGAGAAACATTAAGCATTTACCTTAGATGTGAATTTTAAGGGATGCCAAAAGCTCAGTAATAAAGGTGCTTTCAGCATGGTACAGTATATAAAAGTGTTTGTTGCTAAGCCTAATAGCTGAGTTTAATCTCTGGAGCCTACATGGTAGATGGAAGAACCATTGTCACAGGTTTTCTCTGACTTCCATACAAATGATTTGGCGTGGTTGGGTACACACACACACACGCACGCACGCACGCACACATACACCACAATAAATAAATGTAAAGCAATATAAATGTTTGTGTGTGGTGTGTGTTTGTATGAGTATCTGTGTGTGTGCGCATGCAGGTGAACATACACATGTACGTGTGAGTATGTGGAGTCCAGAGGTAGATGTTAAATGTCTTCCTCAGTTGCTTTTTACCATATATTTTGAGCCAGGTTCTGTCACTGAACCTAGACACCACTGACTGATTCAACTAGGCTGGCAAGTGAGCACAAAGGTCTATATATCCAGCACTGGGACTGCACATGCCACCATGACCTGCTTTTTATACAAATTCTGGGGATCCAAGTTTAGAGTCTTATGCTTAATAGAAATCTTTTTATCAACTGAGCCATCTCTCCAACCCCAAGATATGTTTTAGTACAATATTTTGAATGAAAGTGACTGTAAAGTTTTCAAGATAGATGATGTTTTAAACTTGAAAACCTTGTTTTAGAATTATCACCACTTTAACTCTTTCAATTCATATATGATCCATTGAAAGTTCTTATTGATTCTATCATTTTAATCTAAACTATCATACCATTATGGTATTTTTTAACTAAATTATATTCCTTCCCTTTGTTTCCCTTATATTTTAACAAAGCAGCCAGAGTGATCATTCAAATGAAAATTTGTTACATCCTGTGCCTGATACTCTCAACTGTCAGCTTGGCGTTTACTCAGATCTTCCGGACATCTATGAACAACGGTCTAGTGAAGGCAAGCCTGTAGGAGATTGCTTCGACTGCTTTAACTGCAGTAAGAAAACCGACCCATTGTGGACAGTGCCGTTCCCTAGGCAGTGATGTGTATAAAGATGTGTACCACATTTGTCTTTCTGCATCTAGGATATTTCACTCAGTATGATTTTTTTTCCAGTTCCATCCATTCACTGGCATATTTCACTAAGTGATCTTTCCTAACAACTGAATGATATTTCATTGTATATATGTACCACATTTTCATTAACCATTCATCAACTGTTGGATATCTAGATTAGTTCTATCTTTGCTATTATGAAAAGAGCTGCTAGAAACATGGTTGTACATGTGGCTCTGTTACAGGATGCAGTGGTTTTTGGGAATGTACATAGGAGTGGTATATCTGGGTTGCTGTATGTTCTCCCTTACAAGCAGATTCTAACATTAAACATTCAGTTTGATGTAACCAAACAGAATCTCTTACAACACCCACAAACAAAAGAAAATATATCACCACCCAAACAAGACACAGACTATTTGTGATAGTTAATCCTCAGTGTCAACTTGACACACCTGGTATTAACTAAGATGGCTGAGACCACACCTAGTAAAATCAGCTGAGACCACCTGAAGAGATTATCTGGATAGTACAAGACCAGCCTTGGATCCCATCAGAACCTCCATATATCTCATCGGAACCTCCCAATAGTGGACTATATAAAAGGGAACCACCAAAGAAAGGAGATTTTTTTGTAGTTATGCTAGGAATCGCACTTTCTTCAGGCTCCTTGGTTTCTTTGCTTCTTCCATCCTCTAGCCTTCCAACCTTCCAAGTCTTCAACTAGAGGACTTTCTAGGAATCCTCAAGCTTTCAGCCATCACCTACTGGATTACTGGACTAAGCAGCTACTGACAGCCATCATTGGACTACCTCCGCCATATCTATAAGCCAACTCAGTACATTCCCTATTTATATATTCATTTGATTAATTCTGTAACTCTAGAGAACCTGACTAGTACACTGTTGTAATGGAAAAGCAGTGAGATACACAGCAACAACCAACCAAAGTGTAGAGTACTGGCAACCCTAAAACCCTTAGCTGGAATTAGGCTAACTAAACCTCTTTCCATTCTAAAGCTAAGGGAGTCTTGCAGAACAGGGGCAGTAAGATAGTAAGAGCCTAAAGGCGGAGAGGTCCACAACCTGCCAAGTGATTCCACTCAAAACCAGACAGCTGCATCCAGAAACTTAATGCAATGAGACTTATCCTCACTAGATCTGCACTACAACTGACATACCAACATTCCCCCATAGACTATGAGGAACTCAGAATAAATAATTACATGCAGGTAGAAATTTAAGGACTAGGGCTAGACGGGTGAAATAAATAATTACATGCAGGTAGAAATTTAAGGACTAGGGCTAGACGGATCTACCCAAGGCAGGGCCACTTAATCTGCCACAGAGTCCTGAGTTCATATCAATAGGGACAACTGAAGAGAAATCTATGGTCCACACAACCAGATAGGCAGGAGAGTGGGTGGGAGAGGGATAAGTAAGTGAAGGAAGGGGAGGATGGAGGAAAGAGGGAGGAAGGAACAACCACTCATAGTATTTGTAGCTAAAATGATTAAATATTAATAAAAATAAACTGAAAAAAGATGTGTTCCTATAAAGATTGCTGGGTGCATTGATTGGTTCTTTCCCTCTGCTCTTGACTATGTATATGGTGAGGTATGGCCAGGTGGGAACTCTTCTGCTATAATGGACTGTAACTTGGAGTTCTAATCTAGAATAAAAGGGCTTTTTCCCCTGTGTTGTAATCATCCAGGTATTCATTACAAAAATGGAATAAAGCCTAAATATATCCTATGTTTAAAACCCTCTGATGCCATCTCATTTTACTTGGGCCCAAAGAAAACATTCTTTGGGAAAAAAAAATTACTTTTTTTTTCAGCCCCAGACCCACTGGGACCAGGGTGAACTTCCTGCTTCTCAGGTAAGGCCCCTAAACCACACCCCAGACCCCAGGTCACCTGTGCACCCCAACAGCAGCCAGTCTGCCTTTCGCACACTGGGGAAGGACCCTAGGCCACCCCCCAGGTCCCAGGTGATCTGTGTGCTCCACCACCCACTCTGCTTTTCTACCCCAGACACACCCAGACCAGGGCGGACTCCTTGCTCCTCAGGTAAGGCCCCTTAGACCCGCCCTAGACCCCAGGTCACTTGCGTGTCCCACCAGCAGCCAGTCTGCCATTCCAGCACTGGGAAAAGCCGCTAGACCATGCCCCAAGTCCCAGGTGATCTGAGCGCCCCACTAGCCACTCTGCCTTTCTGCCCCAAACCCACCAGGACCAAGGTGGACTCCCTGCTCCTCAGAACTCTGAACAGAGTCCAGGGAAAACCCAAACAAAGCTCTAGGACAAACACCATTCATCTGAAGTCCTCTAAAATCATCCCATCACATGGGAGAGAATCTTCACATCAAACTAAAAGATAAGTAAAGCCTTTTTACCATCCTGTTCTGCTCAATTATTAGTAACTACAGTTTAACATTTCCATATAACCATCCAAAACCCATAAAATTCCAAGGACTATACTGTTCACCTTCATATATCACCAAGGAAATAAACCTAAAAAGTGCACAACCATACCCATCTTCTTTCACTGTCTACTAAACCTGACTTAATTGATGTGCTAACAGTCCAGTAGCCTCATCTAGGAAATGACACCAATACCAGACAAGCATACCCAACTCCAAGGTAAATACTAGTAAAAACTGATCAAGTGTAGTAATACTATCTAATTCAGTTCAGGCAAAAACACGCAGAAACAAAAAGAAGATCATAAGAGATAAAACAAAAATGCCCAGGTCACAGCACAAGTCCATGAGAAATAAAAACCAAGACAACAAATCTGCTACTGAAAGAATTAACCATATAATGATAGATTCCAACCAGAACAAACTCATAGAAAATAGCTAAGTAAGTCATACCCAAGATAATGATTTTCAAAGGCTGATCTTTACTACGATCAAAACAATGAAAGAAGAAATCTGGGAGGAGTTAAATAACTGCATCAACCACTTTGAATAGGAACACAACAGGCACTTGGAAGAGATGAAAAAAGCAGTTGAAGAAACAAAAATAGGCATAGAGAAGTTAAAACAATCTCAAGCAGAGGTTAAAATTGAACTAAAAGACAAGTTATCTTCAACCCAGAATTCAAGAGAGAGTCTTATCAGCAGAACTAATGAAGCAGGAAATAGAATATCAGATCATGAAGACAAAGGGGAAGAAATAACCAGGTCAATGGAAGAGGATGTTAAAGACAAAAAGGTACTTGAGAGGAATATTCAAGAGTTATGGGACACCTTGAAGAAGCCTATATGCATATTCATGGAATACCAGAACAAGAATCCCAAAATACCACACCTGAGGAAATTTTTCAAATTATAATAAAGAAAAACTTTCTACATCTAAAGAAAGTGAGGCCATTCCAAATACAAGAGGCATTCTGCACCCCAAACAGATATGACCAAAATAGAAATTCACCATAACAAATAATAGTCAAAACACTACACATACAAGGCAAAGAGAATGTGCCGAGAGCTTCAAGAGAAAAACAAAAAGTCACTTTTAAAGGTAAACCTACTAAAACAACAAATGATTTTTCATTGGAAACAGTAAAAGCCAGAAGAGCTTGGAAAGGCATACTTCAAGTATTGAACGAGCAAAAATGTCAACCCAGGATGATATACCCATCAAAACTATCAGTCATGATCAAGGGTGAAAGAAAAATTTCCCACCATAAAGACAACTTGAAGGCTTACATGACCACCAAACAAGTCCCTCAAAAAAAAAAATGCTAGAAAAGATACTCAAGCTTGAAGAAAAGAACAAGCATATCCAGGAGGACAGAAGGGAAGTATAATACCACCAAAACCTACAAACTAAATAATACACATATGAAAGCAACTAAATACAAAAAGTGTCAGAAATTAAAAGTAATTTCTCTATTATAAGACTAAATGTCAATGCAATTAACTTACCAATCAAAAGACACAAATTATAAACATGGATTAGAAATCACAACCCATCCATCTGCTGCCTTCAGGAAATGCATCTCACCACAAAAGATAGGCACATTCTAAAGTAAAAGGATACTACATTTTAGTCACAGATACAATTCGCCAGAAATATTTGACAATATTGAACTTATATGTACCTAATATGGGCTCCTCCACATTCATTAAGCAAACACTACAATATCTCAAACAAGAAATCAATCCCAAAACAATAATACTCACAGATTTCAAAACTGCACTCTCAACAGGCCAAAACCTTAACAGAGACACATTAGAACTCAATCAAACTCTTACTGAAATGGACCTTACAGATCTCTATTGAACTTTCCATCCATACACCAAAGAATAAACATTTTTCTCAGCAGCCCACAGAACTTTCTCCAAAATAGATCACATATTGGGCCACAAAACAAATCTTCACATATACAGGAAAGTTGAAACTGTAGACTGTGTGGGACCCAATCATAAGACATCCCATTTTATATATCTATTCCCATTTTGTACTTGTTTACTTGTCCACAATATGAGACACTGGAGGTGTCAGATGCTGTACATGGACTGTTTGACCCAACTGCTTAGGTGACTAGCCACAAACAGTCAGCTCCAAATAAGAGAATACTTTACACTCTGGAGCCCCCACTAGCTGGGAGGACAGCCTTGTATGATAGTATGTAAAGATTATGAACCGAGTAGGTGAAACTGTCCAATCAGAAGCCAGCCACTAGCTGCTCAGGAAATTCCAAAGACCATAAGTAATGAAGGAGGTATTGGAAATACCTGGTTGGTAGCCAGAGCTGACCAATCTCCACTTGCCAAAACTATTTTTGCTTCTATTTACGCAGTCATGTATCTGGTAGATTAGAGACCCCCTCCTGCTATAGAAAGAGTCTATAAAAGAATATGTAAAACAAAGATCAAGGTCCTCATTCCGGATCTGATGTGTCAGTGACTGGGAGACTCCGAGTTCAAGCTTGTTTTTCATAATAAAAGTCCTTCATGTGCAGTATCGACTTTGTGGTGGTCTCTTGGGATCTAGGAATCTGTGCACAACAGCCTGTACCTTATCAGACCACATAATCTAAAGCTTGACATGCACAACACAATAAACACAGAAAATACACTACCTCTTGGAAACTAAAAACTATGATGCTGAATGAGAATTGGATTCAGGAAGAAATCATAAAAGAAATTCAAGATTTCCTCAAAGCAAATGATAATGAAAACACAACATATCTATAGCTCTGGAACACAATGAAAGCCTTCCTAAGAAGTAAGTTTATAGCTCTTAATGCCTATATCAAAAAAATAGAAACATCACAAATAAATAACTTAACAATGCAGTTTAGAGCTTTAGAAACACAAGAGCAATCCAATCCCCAAAGCAGTAGAAGAGAGGAGATTAGCAAAATCAGGAGAGAAATAACCAAATAGAGATAAGGAAAAAGATACAAAGAATTAATCGGTCAAAAAGCTGAATCTTTGAGAAGATCAATAAGATTGATACACCCCTAGCTAAATTAACCAAATCCAAGAGAGAAAACCCAAATTAACAAAATTAGAAATGAAAATGGAGTTATCACAACTGATATCCAAGAAATTCAGGGAATTATAAGGTCATATTTTGAAAACTTGTACTCCATGGAATTTGATAACACAAAAGAAATGGATGAATTCCTAAGTAAACACAACATACCGAAATTGAATCAGGGAGTTTAGAATTATTTAAATAGTCCTATAACATATGAGGAAATTGATTAAGTAATCTCAAATCTTCTCACCAAAAAAATGTCCTAGACCAGATGCATTCAGCACAGAATTCTACCAGACATTTAAGGAACAACTAACACCAATACTCCTTAAACTGTTCCATCAAATTACGAAGGAAGGAACAAGCCAAATTCTTTTTATGAAACTAATATAATAGCAACCCCAAAACCTAATAAAGATACACATAAAAAAGAAAACTCTAAGCCAATCTCTTTGATGAACACAGATGCAAAGATTCTCAACAAAATCTTAGCAAATTGGATTCAAAACCATATCAAAAAGATGATTCACTGTGATCAAGTAGGCTTTATCCCAGGCACACAAGGTTGGTTCATATCAATAAATTTAATCCACCATATAAACAAATCCAAACTCCAAGACCACATGATACTCTCGATAGATGCAAAAAATGCTTTTGACAAGCTCTAACATCCTTTTATGATCAAAATTCTACAGACAGTTGGAATAGAATGAACCTTTATCAACATAATAAAAGCTGTATACAAGCCAACAGCAAGGATTATATTCAATGGGGAAAAACTTGAAGCATTCCCACTTCAATCAGGAACTACACAATCAAAAAATAGAAACATCACAAATAAATAACTTAACAATGTAGTTTAGAGCTTTAGAAACTCTTACCACTTCTAGTCAATATTGTACTTGAAGTCTTAGCTGGAGCCATAACACAAGAGAAGGAGATAAAAGGGGTTCAAATCAGCAAGGAAGAGGTCAAGATATCTCTAGTCCCAGATCTTATACTTAAGTGATCCTAAAAACTCCACCAGGAAACTCCATAAGTTCAGCAGGGTGGCAGATTACAAAATAAATATGCAAAAATCAGTGGCCTTCCTATACACCAAGGATGAAAGAAGTGAAAAAGTCCTACGAGAAACAAACCCATTTACTATAGCCCCTAAAAAATGAAATACCTTGGTATAAACCTAACCAAAGAAGTGAGAAACTTTTATAATGAAAACTTTAAAACCCTAAAGAAAGAAATTACCGAAGATACCAGAAGGTGAAAAGACCTCCCATGCTTCTGATTTGGCAGAATCAATATCATAAAAATGACAATCCTACCAAAAACAATATACAGATTCAACACTATACCAATCAAAATCCTAAAGCAACTCTTTAAAGAAATTGACCAAACAACTCAAAATTCATATGGAAGCACAAAAGGTCCAGGATAGCAAAGACAATCCTGAGTAACTAAAATACTGCTAGAGGCATCACTACACCAAACCTTAATCTATACTACAAATCCATAGTACTGGCTCCAAAATAGATATGTAGATCAATGGATGAGGGTTGAAGACCCAGATATAAGCCCACACAACTGCAGCCATTTGATCTTTGACAAAGGGACCCAAAAAATCCAATGGAAAAAGAACATCTTCAACAAATGGCACTGGTAAAACTGGATGTCCACATGCAGAAGATTAAAACTGGACCTTTACTTGTCACCATGCACAAAAATTAATTCCAAATTGATCAAAGACCTCAATATTAGGCCAGAGACTATAAATGCCCTAGTTGAAGGGTAGAGAATTCCCTTGAGCTTATTGGTCTAGGCCAACAGTTCTAAAACAGAAATCCAATAGCACCGTCACTAGAATCAACACTACAAATGGGATCTTATGAAATTAAAGAGCTTCTGTTCAGATAAAGAGATTGTAAATCAAGCACAAAGGCAACCCACAGAATGGGAGAAAATCTTCACTAACCACATATCTAATGAAGATCTATTATCCAGAGTGCACAAAGAACTTACAGAACTAAACACCAAGGAGATAAATGTCCTAATTAAAAAAATGGGCTTTGGAAGTCAAAAGAAACTTTTCCAGGGATGAAATTGAAATGTCTAACAAATGTCTTAAAAAAATGCTCCACATCCTTAGCCATCAGGGAAATGCAAATCAAAATTTCCCTGAGTTATCATCTCACCCCAGTCAGGATAGCAAAAATCCACACTACAAACAACACCAAGTGCTGGAAAGGATGTGGATAGAAGGGAGCTCTCATACATTGCTGGTGGGAATTCAGACTTATACAACCATTCTGGTGATCAGTTTAGCAATTTCTAAAAGATTCAAATGCCATATGACCCTGCTATACCACTTGAGTGAAGTATCCCAGGCACAGAAAGCTAGACACCGTATGTACTCCTTAATAGGCAGATCCTAGTACCAAACCAACTTAATGACATATTTGGAAATGAATCTTTGTAATAATTACTATAATCGTGGAGATTGTGAATGGGAGGGAAGGAGAAAGAGGGCCCCTCAGAAAAAAGGAGACACTGCAGTGTCCTTCTCTTTTTCCATCTACCTTTGAGTCTCTTATATTAAGATCTTCATTCAAACAGCCTTTTATCGTTGGTTAGGAAGTGACCTTCAATACCAATCAGGATGGAGCCAAGGGCAGTGCAGGAAAAGCAAAACTGAAATCAACAACAAACCATAATTCAGAACACCAAAGACCCTGTTAATCAACTGGAACTAGACCAGCCAAATCTCTCCCCATCCTAAAGCTTAGGGAACCTTGGGGAAGAGAGGGTGGCAAGATCGTAAGAATCTAAAGATGGGGAGGACCAATGATATGCAAAATACTCCACACAAGTTAGGGCTGCAGTAGCCATAATCAGGCTTTGCATGACCTGCACAATGACTGACATGTCAACGATCCCCCCCCAAAGTCTAGCATAGATCACAGGCAGTGGGATCCTTAAAAGCAAAGGATTAACAATCATGGTAATGTTCCCATAATAAAGGGGAGCCCAAGAAAGGCCTTTTATCTATGTCACTGAGTCCTTACCCCTCAGCAGGAAGGAGGACTCAGAAAGAGGTTTGGCATTCACACAAAAAGATGCTCCAGGGAAGGGGAGGGGAGAGAGGGAGGCAGGCACTGGGCAAAGAGGAGGAAGGGGGTGAAGGAAGGGGAAAAGAGGGGGAAAGTGCAAGGGGGGACTGGAGAGGGGTGGAGGGAGAGGACCAGGGTACCTATTGAGCTTGTCTAATTGGGGAAAAATAAATAAATAAATAAATAAATAAATAAATAAATAAATAAATAAATAAATAAATAAATTAAATAAATAAATAAATATAGTTCAATACCCAGAAGTTTGCATGCTGGTGGAATCAACCCAAATGTCCAACAGTTGACAAGTAGATAAGGAAAATGTGGTACATCTATACAATGGAGTACTACTCAGTCATCCAAAATGATGAATTAATGGAATTTGCTGGGAAATGGACAGAATTAGAAACAATTATATTGAGTGAAGTATCCCAGACACAGAAAATTAAGCGCCGTATGTATTCCCTAATAGGTGGCTCCTAGTACAAAACCCACTTAGAGACACTCAAAGATAAATCTCTGTAATAACTACAGTAATTGCTGAGATTATGAACAGGAGGGATGGGGAAGGAGGGCCACACCAGTAACAAGAAGAGAGGGGACCATGTTACAGCAGAGAAAATAGGCCACCATCAAGGACTGCAAGTAAGTAATGAGACATCTGGTTAAGTTCACAGACGTTCGTTCCTGATCATTTACAACTAAGGGGGTATGATCTCACGAGAAGGGGAGGGCGTATAGTCTGGCAGATAGAAAGTAACCATTTCACAGATGGATGATTGACCCCTCCCTCACCGCGGTTTCCTACTTTTATTACCTTTGAATATACTTTTATAACAAGACTCTAATTTAACAGGTTTTTATCTCTGGCCAGGGGATAATATCCAATACCCATCAGGGTGCAGCCAAGGGCATTGCAGGAGCAGCAAAACTGAAAAAAAAAATCAACAAACCATAATCCAGAACATCAGAGACTCTATATCAATCACCTGGAACTAGGCCAGCCTAATCTCTCCCCATCCTGAAGCTCAGGGAAATTTGCGGGAGAGGATGGTACGATTGTAAGAGCACAAGGATGGGAGGAGTAATAATATGCAAGATATTCCACACAAGTTAGGGCCAAAGCAATCATATTTGGACTTTGCATGCCCTCCGCAATGTCCAACACACTATTGACCTCACAAAGTCTAGCATTTGCTAAAGACACCAGGATCCTGGGAGGCAAGGGATTGACAGCCACAGTAGTGTTCCTATGCTTAAGGGGAACACAGGAAAGGGTTCAGGGAAATGCCACTGGGTCCTTGCACCTTATTGGAGAGGAGGACCCAGAGGAGAGTTTGGCATGCATAATAAAGGATGCTCCGGGGATGGGAGGGGGAGGCACTGGGGGATGAGGAGGGAAGGGGGAGGGGAGGGGGGCACAGGGAGATAGGGTGTTGAGGGGGGGACTGGTGTACCTGTTAAGTTTGTAGGAGTGGAAATTAAAAATAATAATAATAAAAATAAATGGAAGAAAAAAATAAAAAATAAAAATAAAAAAAAGAAGTTTGCATGCTGGAAGGAGAGAGCTGACTTCTGAAAATTGTCCTTCAAACTTCAACTGTGCACTATGACATTCATGTGCTCTCTGTTGTGCTTCTCTGTCTCTATGTCTCTCTCTCTTCCAAGTTAATAAATAAAATATATTTTTCAAAAATGGATGTGTCACTTTTCGTTTCTGTGGTAAAACAGCAGAGACAAACAAGCAAGCTAAGGGATTAAGAGTTGGGGAGGACCGTGAGTCTCGGGCACTACAGTCTATGATCAGCTAACTGCTTTTCAAAGGACCTGTGGTGAGCAGGCATATCATGGTGGCGGAGATGTGAAAAAGGAGAATGTTCTCTTCGTGGTTTGACGAAACAGCAAGTGACAGAGAAGAAGGGGCAGAAACAAAGCATAGTTTTCAAAGCCACACCTCTGCAATCTTCTTCTTCCAATTCTGTGCTGTCTTCCACAGATTTTACAGCATCTCAATGCCCTTTAATGTCATTTCATCACTAAATTAATTTCTTGACTACGCCAGCACCATCTTGATCCAATCACTTCTCCAAATCCCTCTCCTGAACAAGCTTTGGGGCCCAACCTTCCAACATATGAACTCATAGTCAAACAATCATGTTCTGCCCATGACTTCCAAAGATTCATGTCCATTTCACAATGCAAAATGTATTTTGTTTTCCTTAATGTACCCTCAAAGTCTCAATAGCTTCATGAATTCTCATAAGTCCAAGTTCAAAATATCCTCCAAGGTGCAAGGCAAACAGTTGTAAAAATCAAAGTCAAGTCAAAAAAAAGCAGATCAAACTAGGGCAAAAGGAAACATTAAGAAAATTAAAGAAAGAATAGTTTATGGTTCATAAGTACAAATGTTTTCTCATTGACTTGAGTTCATTGATTATACCAATTCATGAATTTTGACTAAACTTGTGTCATCTCTACCATTCCATTTGTTGATAATTGCATGATATTTGTGGATATTATGTGCTTATTTTTCTGTATTTCAGGTTATAGACTGTATGCTTCTATCCCAAATACTCATAAAATGGCTATATCTAAGAAACAAATATTAAAAGGTATATTTTTGCACCAAAATATAAAATTTACCAACTATTGAATGATGACTTTTTAGAAAAACTATATACAATAAATTGACATTAGTTGTGGTTTAAAGGAAAAATGTCTCCATAAGTTCATGTGTTTACACTGTTGACCTCACAAAGTCTAGCATCTGCTAAAGGCACCAAGATCCTTGGAGGCAAAGGATTGGCAGTCACAGCAGTGTTCCTATACCTAAGGGGAACACGGGAAAGGGTTCGGGAAAGGCCACTGGGTCCTTGTACGTTATCGGAGAGGAGGACCCAGAGGAAAATCAGACATGCACAAGAAAGGACTCTCTGGGAATTGGGGTGGGAGACACTGGGGGATGGGGAGGGAGAGGGGTGGGGAGGGGGAGCAGGGAGTACGGGGGGAGAAGGAGGGAGGGAGGGAACTGGTGTACCTAATAAGTTTGTATGAGCTGAAATAAAAAAAAAAAAAAAGTTCATGTGTTTAAATATGTGGCTCCCACCTAGTGGCATTGTCTAGGAAGGGTGTGGAACTTTTAAGAGGTAGAACTTTGGTGATGGAAGTAGGTCATTGGCATATGGGCCCTGAGATTTTAATAACCAGTTCGTTCTCTCTCTCTCTCTCTCTCTCTCTCTCTCTCTCTCCTCCCTTGAATGTGGGTATAATATTGGCCACAATCCTACTCCTGCATTCACACCTTCCCTGCCTGTACCATGCTTTTCAGCCATTGTGGACTCTATCCCTCTAGAACTATAGGTCAAAAGAAGCCTTCTCCCTTAAGCCACTTTAGTCAGAGCATTTTATCACAATGAAAGAAGAGATATGAAAACAATATAATTTCATATATTGTTTTACCTACAGAAGTCTTCATAACCTTTTAGGTTTAGTATCATCATGTAGATGTTTTGGATGGCAATATTGATGACCCAACTAGGATTAACTGAATAGTTGTAGGCAGATTTTACTGGGAAGCTCAAAGATGAATCCAAAGTTTTTCTGAAAAGTATATACTAGTCTGTGTAGGACGTGCTCTTGTGTATAATAAGCACGCACACACACACACACACATGCACACACACTATTCACTTTGTATAGTAGTGAAGGAATATAAAAATTGTCACCTAGGTTGAAAACATGCAATGTGACTTTCATAACCATAATGGTTAATCTCATTTATTAACTATATGAGATATGCAGTCATATGGGAGTAGCACTTCCTTTTACATCTTTGGAGATTATCTTAATTGGGTCAATTGAGGCACCCACTATAGTTGGCACCATTCCCTGTGTTGGGATCCTGAACTGTGTGAGAAGGAGAAAGTGCACTGAACACTAACTATCGTTGTTCTCTACTTTCTGACTAGACGCAATGTGACCAACTGGCCAAAGCTCCTGCTGCCAGGACTTCCCCACCACAATGGACCCTATCTTTGAACTTCCAGACAAAATACACTTTTTCTCCCTTAAGTTTCTTTGTCAGAGTATTTTATCACAGCAATAAGAAAATGATCAATGGGCAAAATTAACTTCTGATTTCTATCAAAACATTCTAACAGTTCACACCAACACTTCTCAAACTTCCAAAAATTAGGAGGACATGTTTCCTCCCTCATTCTATAAACCCATTTAATCACAGAATGAGATAAAGACATCACTGGAAAATTATATGCCAATATCTCTTGTGGATATAGATTTTAAAAACATCAGCAAGCAGCATTAAAAAAGTAATTAATGTGTCATGGGTGAGTGGAAATTATTCAGGAATGAAAAAGATGAAATCTTAATAGCAAGTGAAAAGATAAACAAACATAACATGATAAATACCTATTAATGTGTTAGAAATTGAAAAAACAGCTAACAAGTCACCAAGGATGTAGGGATAGATCAAGGCTGCCACAGGGTTCTCTGTGTAAGAGACACTCAAAGTTTATACTTATTGACAATTATAATTACTGGTATCTGTTTTCAGTCAAAAGTAACATCAAGTGGACAAAATTACATTGCGTCTCTGAATGAGGAGATCCTCATATTTAAATATTGATTGGTATAGTTCCTTAGGAAAACAATCAACTCTCCAGTCAGATTCAGTATTTGAGTATTCATGATGCAAGTTTCTCACTAGATGTATGTGTGTGTGTGTGTGTGTGTGTGTGTGTGTGTGTGTGTGTGTACACAGATTTGTATGTGCATGGTTATATGTCATGGTTATGAAACACTCATAGTTAAAAATAGCCATAACTAAATTAAAAATGAGCATATAGTCTTCATGCTGATATTTATTCATATGGGTGTACATCATAGAAAAACACCCAGCAAATAGAAACAGTACACTAAATTGTAAGCATGGAAGAAAGATCCATATTAAGGACCCAATGCTTAGAACACACAATATGATTACTTCACTAGCCCACACTATTGTTTCATCTCCTTTTGCTGTGGATGCAAACTGTGGATGACAGAATATCAATTCCTTGATTATACTGTAAATCAAAAATAAGTAGAGTTAATTTTTGAACTTAAAGCAACATGTGAGTGACTTTAATCACAGAGAAATCGCCCTCTGACAAGACCCACTAATCAGTAGACACCTGTACCATTATCTCCACAGTCAAGAGTGCTTCTGAAAAGAAATAGTGAAGAGAAATCAGAAGAGAGCACTTAATTACCCTCCTTGTCAAGACCAGATTAGTCAGATAGCTGGATCTACAGTACTTTACAGTCAGTGGCTATTAGATTGTTTGGATGTGTAGAATAAGAGTAGAATATTGATGTTAAGACAAATGATGAAAGATTCCACAGATTGTAAAAACTAATGGGGCCAGGGAGATGGCTCAGCAGATAAAGCTGTTGCCTTTAATGAAAAAGGACTTGAGTTCCTATCCCCAGGAACCATGTAAAAATGCAAAGTGGGTATGATGATCAACCTGTAATTCCAGTCTTGGAAGATTCTGAAAATCCCCAGAACCAGATAGCTAGCCAAACAACCCCTAAAGGCATTTCCTAGGTTTAATTACAGACCCAAACTCACAACAATTAATTAAAAGAACAATCAAGGATGATTCCTGATATCACTCTTGGACCTCCATAGGTATGAGGGAACATTAAGTGCACTTGTATTCATACATCATATACATACACACACACACACACACACACACACACACACACACATACACGCTTCTCAACATCCACTTCTCAACAATGGAAGGTTGGTATTCTACATATTGTATGGATCTCATGAAAGTATCATCCCTAGCCAATCAGATGTTTACTGAATGAAAGCACAAAGTAGTCACAACAGCAGGAAAAGAGGCTGTGCTATCATTCAACAACACAGGCTCATGTAGAACTGTCATTACACAAGGCATAAACCACCATCCACAAATATCAGTTCTAAGCCCCCAAAGACCCATTTCCTGGGAGTACCAGTCCACTACTTTGTCTGTTGAGCACATTGAACCTTTCTCTTGTGGATGCAGTAGCCATATACATAGGTCCTGTCTAAAGTACCTTCATTCATAGTCTTTCTGTCCCTTCCTCAATGTTTACCACAAAATCACCATAATAGACCTATGGAAAACCCAATTCACTATGCCCTATGCAATGCTATTCAATTCCATATAATATTGCATTTGATCAGAGAACTTAACACAATAAAGAAAGTACAATAATGAAACATGCAAGGAGTTCCCTGTCACTAAAACACAATTGGCCTGACAAAATGTGGAGTGATTTATGAAGAATCATTCTCTCTCCAGGTTAAAGAGGTGGGTCACTTAGTAAAGTGCTTGTTACACAATTCCCATTAACCATATAGAAATCCAGCATGGTGGTACACATGTTTGCAGTTTGTAATATCATGTTGAGGAGGTAGAGACAGAAGCATCCTTGAGGCTTATGGCAGCTAGCCTAATCAGTGAGCCCTAAGTTCAAGTAAAAGACCTTGTTACCCTCCTCAAAAAAATCCAAGATGGACAACTCCTTCAAAATGACACGAGACTGACCTTTGCCATCCACAGAGACACACACAAACACACACACACACCACAGAGACACACACAAACACACACACACACACACACACACACACACACACACACAACTTTTACCATTTCAAATAAGAACTCCCTAAAGGTATGTGTAGCCGTTTCTCCTTGGCATGTTACAATAAATTCATGGCCAAATGTCTTAAGGGAACAAGGGGATTTATTTTCTCTTGCAATGTTCCAGTTATCGCTCTTAATCCATCTTGGCAGGAAAGTTCACACCAACACCAGGGATCAAGGAAACTGGCTAAACTGTATCTCTCTATATATATATATATATCCACATGACTTCTGAGAGAGGGACAATCCTAACTTGCCAAACTAGCATGTCTGATCAAGTATACTATTTTTTTTACCACATCAAGGACTAGCACTACCTACCACAGGCTTGGTGAAAGGACCTTTGAGCTGTCTCACCAAAACCTTAGCCTACAGTTTGAAGGTGCATTCTATTATGTTGGGAAAATTATGGCACCACAGGAAGCAGAAAGAGAAATGGTGCTGATGCTCAGCTCGGTTTTTCTTTTTTTATGTAGTTCAATACCCCAAACAAGATCTGGATCATACCACCTCAACTAATCTAATCAAAACAACTCCTCACAGATATACCCAGAGATTTATCTCCAAGGTGATGCTAGATCCAGTGAGGTTGACAATCAATATAAGTGATCGCAGGACTGAAGAGATTGATCCTAGTTAACAAGGAGAACTTGACCACTGCTGTAGGATGCACTTGAGAAAAAACCAGAGAATATTCTGGATTTCCTCCTTGGCACTTTCATCCTTGAAAATAACTAGACAAGACTGTGGGCTAAAGTCTCTCATCAGCAAAAGTACATAATTTTGGTCAAGTAAAGAACTAGGAGCCTTTCCACCCAAGATGCGGTCCAGGGAGGACCCACTGCTCATCTGGAGGTGACCTCCAACACCAATCAGGATGGAGCCAAGGGCGGTGCAGGAACAGAAAAACTGGAAGAAGAAGAAAAAAAGAATAACAAACTATAATTCAGAACATCAGAGACCCTACATTAATCACCAGGAACCAGGCCAGCCTAATCTCTCCCCTATGCTAAAGCTCAGGGAAATTTGCAGAAGAGGGGGCGGTAAGATTGTAAGAGCCTAGAGATGGGGAGGAGCAATGATATGCAAGATACTCCACACACGTTAGGGCCAAATTAATCATAATAGGACTTTGCATGACTTGCCCAATGACCAACATGTCATTGACCCCCCAGAGTTTAGCATGGATCACAGGCACTAGGATCCTTAGGGGCAAGGGATTAACAGCCACAATAGTGTTCTTATACTGAAGGGGAACACAAAAAAGAGCTCTAGGCAAAGTTACTGAGTCCTTATACCTTATCAGAGAGGAGGACCCAGAGGAAAGTTTGACATGCACACTAAAGGATGCTCCAGGAATGGGGGAGAGGGGCCGCACTGGGAGAAAAGGAGGGGAGAAGGAAGGAGAAAAGGGGGGAGGGAGCAAGGGGATCCAGGGAGGGGTGTAGGAAGGGAGGGGAATGGGGTACCTATCAAGTTTGTATGAGTAGAAAAAATAAATTAAAAAAATAAATAAAGTCTCTCATCAGCAAAAGTACATAATTTTGGTCAATAAAGAAGTAGGAGCCTTTCCGCCCAAGACTCGGTCCAGGAAGGACCCACTGCTCCTCTGAAGGTGACCTCCAATACCAATCAGGATGGAGCCAAGGGTGGTGCAGGAACAGCAAACTGAAAACGACCAACCATAATTCAGAACATCAGAGACCCTACATTAATCACCTGGAACCAGACCAGCCAAATCTCTCCCCATCAAAAAGCTCAGGGAAATTTGCAAAAGAGGGGGTGGGAAAATTGTAAGAGCCCAAAGATGGGGAGGAGCAACTATATGCAAGATATTCCCCACAAGTTAGGGCCGCAGTAGCCATAATCAGACTTTGCATGACCTGCGCAATGACTGACATGTCAATGAGCCCCCCAAAGTCTAGAATGGATCACAGGCACTAGGATCCTTAGAGGCAAGGGATTAACAGTCACAGTAGTGTACTCATACTAAAGGGGAGCACAAGAAAGGGCTCTGAGCAATGCCACTGAGTCCTTACACCTCATTAGAGTGGAGGTCACAGTGGGAAGTTTGACTTTCACACTAAAGGATGCACCAGGTAGTGGGAGGGGGCACTGGGAGAAAGGGAGGGAGGGGGTGAAAGGAAGGAGAATGGGGGGTAGGGTGCAAGGGGGACTGGGAAGGGGTGGAGGGAGGGAGGGGACCAGGGTACCTATTAAGTTTGTATGATTGGGAAAAAATAAATAAACTTAATGGAAAAAAAAAGTAGGGGACTGATGGCTAGAAGACAAGGAAATTCAAAATGGGTATCAGAAAAAGAAAAATAGCAACTGCAATCTTGTAACAGTTCTTCGAAGCATATTTTCTTCTTATTCTGTACATTTCTGTTTCTTCTTTCCTTCCAATTGTTTTGTGTAAGGACTGATGATGCTGACAGCTGACAATTCAGAGAGCAGAGGTTAGAGCATAGCTCTACTTTACTAGACAGAGCATGGAGTCATTATTGCACAGAAGAACAGGTAGATGTAGAAGCACATTGTTAACCTATCTTCTTTTAAAGTCAAATCCATCCCACCTTATACAGCTTGCTTTGTTAAACCAGATCTGGGATTCTTCAAGTTACTTTGCCTTCCAGACTCTTGTCAAGTTCTGACAGAAAAGAGTCATAACTACTTTAATTTAAAGTGTTCAAAACTAAGTTCATGAGAGAGGAAAAGGAAAATGTTTTGTCACATGCACAAGGAAAGTCCAATAGTAGGTCTGACAAGATGGCTAAGAGGGTAAAGGCACTTGCTAGGGAAATGGTCCGAGTCTGACGACTTGAGTTCAATCCCTGGAATCCACAAATTTCCTCTGACCTCCACATGCACATGTGGCACAGTCACTCTGCCACACACAGATCATACACAAACACATACATACATACATATACACACACACTTTTCAAATATTTATTTACTTATTTATTATTTGAGACAGAGAGGGAGAGAGAGAGAGAGAGAGAGAGAGAGAGAGAGAGAGAGAGAGAGAGAGAGAGCATGAATGCAATCGGGCATAGGTAGGGACCAGAATAAAACTTTTGGAAGTCAGTTCTCTCCTTGCAATATTCAATCTTCCAGGGATCAAAATCAGGTCACCAAATTTGTGAGCAGGAGCTTACCTGCTAAGCTCTCTCACCAGTTCCTGATTCAGTCTTTTTCTTTTTTTTTTTTTTTTTGAAAAGTCCAAGAGTGAACTAGGCAGAAATGAATCAACAGTCTTAATTATCTCACTCTAGTACTCTTCTCTGAATTGGCTTCTCTTTAGCAAGCTGTCTCCACAACAGAACATCTAGAAGATGACATGGACCTCAATGTACAGGATAAGCAAAACCTTAACTTCTCTTTTTACTTTACCTTATCCTTCTGCCCAAAACAATAAACTAATGCTCATTTGCCTCGATTGACCTGCTTAGACCAAATGCCTTTCCTGAAATAATCACTACAGGGTGCAACAGTGTGTGTCATCAGCAATTCAGGTGTCATTTTTGGTAGACAAGGTCAGCTGTACTGAAATAGGTACTACAGCACTGTAGTATATTCTTCAGTACACCACCAATCTCATTAAAACTTTTCAATCAGCGTTATCCATAGCAAATTCAATGGCACTTTTTTCGCATTAGATATGTTATACTTTCGTTGCTCACAGAGGTAGAGATGGTCTTAAAACAGAGAACAAAAAAGGTGACTCATGGCCATGTGGCTATATTTTAAGAAAGCTGCAAATTCCTCCTGCCTAAAATATCTTTTCCATCTGCCAACCACACTCTTAAAGTCCAACTACACTACAGAGCTTCATTGTTTGGGGCCTTAATGTGAACCCTCAAAACTTCTTTGAAAAAAAAAAAAATGGGCAATCCCCTTTTGTATTTATCAGCTTCTAACACCTCCTTGTTGATTGATTGTCGATTGCCTTATCAGGTTGACATGACAGAGAAGTCAAGAGTGAATCTCCCTCAACAGTTTTTCAAATTATTGAAAAATGTCACCAAGGGAATAAATCCAGCGAAGAGTCAGGAGGTGGCCCGGCATGGAACATTCCCAACAAAACCTGAGTCTTCTCAATCTCTCTTCGTAACGGTTAACTTACTCCACAGGAGGAGGACGGGCATCCTGAGAAGTGCTTAAGAATATAGCTCTTTCTCCTAATAAGACAAGTTCCATGTAGCATCTGTCCTGTCCAGAGCTACAGGACTTTGATCTCACTCAACGTTCATGGCCAGGAAGAAAGTCAGTCTCTAAATACTCACTGGAATGAGTGCAATGGATAAGTAGAGAAGTCTACAGGAACATTGTGGATCTTTCCTGATGATACATTCAATGTTTCCCTGTCCCCCCCCCCATCACAGTTAAACCCCCATCACAGTTAAAACAGTAAAAGAGACAGAACAATATTCCAACCTTAGCTCTCCATGGGTATTGGGCTTCCCACACTGTCCCAGTTTTGAACTCACTGTAACTGATATTTCTATTTCACCAGGCTCTGTTTTGCTCAATAGGAGTTATAACAATAGGTAGTAACAAAATTTTTCTCCAAAGTTTGGTAAGTAAATGGTACAGAGGGAAAAAAAGAAAGAAGCCCATTTATTTAAAGGAATGAATAATAATGGCTATCCCTAGAAACGGTAATATGATTCAGGTAGCAATAGTTTTACAATGGAAAACTTCTTTTCGTGTATTTTATACAGCTAAATTTTGCTTACGGTGTCATGGGCTTAATAGTTTAGACCTTAATAACGTGTGGTTTTGCTTCTTTTCACATTTGGTATTAAAATTGAAGAAGAGAGAAAGGAGCATCTTTCTGGGATCTAGCCCAGTACTAAACACACTGAGAAAAAGTATGTCCTGTAAGTGTCTCCACTGTCTGAATTAATCTTAGGAAAAATACTCAAATGACATGAAACCAAGCTGAATAAATTCTTTTTTTTGAAAAAAAAAAGAAAGGATGTAACAAAGAATATCCTTTTTTTTTTTTTCAAAAAAAAAGAATGAACCACCGGTGTTTTTGAAAGTGTCATAAAGACACAGGTCCACTACACTGCTCCTTAGATGGGTTTCTGTTAGTAATAAATGGTTTTCTGAGTCGTCTGAGTTAAAGTCCTTATGTAAATAGAAGAGAGGCTTACATAATGTTCTTTAAACTAGAACTTTGAAGACAGACTGCAGTAGGCATAGGAAATCTGTCTCCACAGCCAATGCCATCTGAAAACTGACAGGAAGCCATCCAAGCCACGGTTTAAGGAAACAGGAAGAGTAAACACAGAGCAAGCTCCCGATCGATTTATTAAACTTGCTTTGCAACAGAGAATCCCGCTGCTGCCATCCGCAGTGTGTCAGCACAGGAGCATTACACTTTGCGAGTTTCCAAGTCAGTTCTGGGGACAGGAGCCAAGCCACAGTCTTGGAAGCGTCAGACCTCGCGGCCGCCCCGAGAGTTCACAGCAGACGCTGAGCAAGTATCGATCTCCCAGTTTCCGGAGTAGCCACTTCTCGGAGCCCAGGCACGCTCTGGGGGTCCGCGGAGAGTGAAGGGGGCGTCTTGTGGAGCCGAGACGCTCCTGGGAGTCGCCTGCCCTGCGGAACCCGGGAGCGGGGGCTGCGGGGCTAGCGGCGGCGTCTCCGGGCCCGTGGGGCCCGGCCGGAAAGTTGTGGCTACCCGCGGGGCGCGCGGGGTGGGTGCGGGCGGCGGAGAGCACGTGACCGCCACAGGCTCCTTTGGAGAATTTCACCCGCAACCGCGCGCGCCGGCAGGACGGGTTGCGGCTTTCCCCGGCTTCTCGCCTATCGCCCGGCGCATCCTCACGCGTCCTAGGGCTCCCAGCGCCCCAAGCCTCGGGCGGGAGCGCGCCAGGTGCCGCGCGCAGTTTCCGAGGCCCCGCCCCTCAGCCGGCCCCGCCCTCCTGCAGCCCGTGAGGAGCGTTCGGAGCCCGGGCTGCCCCGGCAGCCAACTGAGCTCAACTGAGCTCGGGCGGGCGGCGAAGGGCTGCGCGGCGGGCAGGCCTGGCCTCGCCAAGTCCAGGGGCGCGTGCGCGCAGTGCGCGGGGGCGCGCGGCTCCCGCAAAGCCCAAGCAGCAGAGCCCGCGGCCAGAGCCGCGAAAGCCTCCATTCTGGCCCCGTCGCTCCTCCACACCCGGGCGGCCGTCCTCCCGAGTCCTAGGAGCCCCTCCGGGGCCCGGCGTCCATCCGCAGACCCCCCGCCCCGCCGTCTCTGCTAACTTTCCTGACTCCCCTGGGACCGCGTAGACTGGCGCGCGTGCATGTTGTCCCTTTCTCCCTCCCCCGAAAGTGACTGGGCGGAAACACTGACACGTGAAAACTCTATTCTGAGTGTCTTAGCCTGGGCCACTCTGAGGTTCCAACTCGGCTCTCTGGTCCCGCCCAGTGCGGGCGGCAGCGGTCCTGGGGGCCGGGCGCACCCTTCAGTGTGCTTCAAGGAAGTGAGCACTGGATGGGACATTACGGGGGGGGGGGGGCGTGAGTGGCCGGATACCGTAAAGTATCTACGAACGCCAAAAAATGTGTATTTCCACAACCAATTCACACGGCAAATTCCATCCGAGTCCTGGCACCCACAAGTCTCGACTTAGGAATTTAGGGGACAGAGCGGCCACCACCAACCATCTGCCATGGGGGCGGGGTGCTTGCTGCCCCTCACCCTGTCCTTTCTCTGCCTCCTGCTTTGCAGCTGGTTTTCCAATGAAGGAGACACCCCTCCTTCCCGGCGTGACTGCTCTCCACGCTGTGGGCTGAGTAGGTGTGGCGTTTCTCCCACTGCGAGGTCCAGCGAAAGCTGAGCCGGCTGCATCAGCACGGGTGCCTGAGGCCTGCACAGGTGACACTGCAGGGTCAGCGGGAAGAGCACGGACAGCCCCCTTAAAAACCTAGTCCGAAAGAAATGATTTCGGCTGTCTTGCTCTCTAGCTGCGCTCCCCTTTTCCCCCTTTAAGAACATCAGGTATCAACTTTCGACCTTTCCCTTTAAGCTCAGGGATTCCTTTCAATTTTTTTTTAAAGGTCTATAGTGAGTTCTGGCTGGAAACTCAGGACTTTTGCCACTTGGTATTGCTGGCCCGAGTGACTAGCTAGTAGCCCCGTCTTGTTTGTGGCTGCTGCCAAAGGGTACAAGTCCACCTGGGGACCACCCGCCAAGCTCCCTGCTCTCCAGCTCCCGCCGTCAATGCAAGGTAGAGAATGAGCTTAACTCTGTACAATAGGACTTCCATCTGGGGATACAGCCAGCGAGAAGTAAGAAAGGAAAGCTGACCTCTGGGTAGGGAAGCCCTCAGCTACTGCCTCTGCTATGCACTCGCTATTGTATTCCTGAAACCTGGAAACAAAAACAGAAACTGTTTGATGTATGAGGAGACGTGGTCTAATTAGGGCGTAAGGAATTTAATCTTTCCAGCATGCAGGTCATATAATTAATGTTAATTTAACGCTCAAATTCTCAGTCATTAATTTTTATTCTCTCAAATGCAGTTTGGCAAGGGCCCCTGGTCTATGGCAATGGGCTTTACTGAATGTGAGAGCACTCTTGGTCTTAAGAGTGACTCACTGTAAACCTTCCCATCCCAATAACAAGATCACATCATGTATGCATTATTAAGTTACATAATTGAACAGTCCGTAGTTTGCATATCAGACTATTAAAATAATGTGTTTTGCTTTTCTCTGAACACGTATTGTTCAAGTCTCTGCGAATATGTGCTGATTCTGATAATTATCACAAATGACTACAAATGTTCTCTTCATTATCGTGATTTCTCTCAAGCATTTTTTTAAATGTGAATATCATTAAAAATTAAAGCACATCTTCCAAAGTTACATGAACTTTTTTCTTTAAAGGAACTTGTCAGGGGACAAGAAAATCTCCACTAAATGGTGGAAGTAGAAACATGCATTTGACTTTAAATGCTTTCCTTGAGTCTAGTAACAGCTTTTCTGTTCAGCTTCCATGGAACTTCTAGGCAAGAGACAGAAAAGGAGAAGAGAGAAAGAGAAAGAGGGAAGGGAAGGGGGGAGAACTCTCTAGCTGAAAAACCAAGGAGAATAAAAATATTTTTCAAAGCTCCCATTATCACACCTACTGGGGTAGATAACCTATCCCCACAAATAAAATTCCGACTGTTTATGTGATCTACAGTAAACTATAGAAAGGATAAGCTCAAAAAATTCAGAAGCTAACAGTTCGCTATTAATTACATATTGCTATTTCTCCCTTTCTATTATGAGCTCTATACTGTTGGAGAGACAATATCCGAGTCGGGTCCGGCAATAATAGAAAAAGAAGAAAGCCTTTGCTGCAATCTTTTCTAATAGTTTTCAAAGCTAGGGAGCAATATTTTTTAACTTTATAAAATTAGAGTCTTTTACATATGAAATTTTGTATCGACTTTACTTTTGGGCAAACTTTCCTTTGAGTGACTTTAAACCCAGCAAACAGGCTATTCAAGCGGGTGCTGCCCCGCTGCTTCAGAAGCCTTGGAGCGCTCGCTGCCCGTTCCTTAGAGGGCGCCGGCGAAGCCGCTGGCTGCCAGCAACCCCAGCAGAGGACCCGTCTTTCACCACCAGAAGAGGTTGGTAGCTTCAGAAAGTTTAGGGATTGTTCTCAAAGAAAATAAGGCTGGAAGGGGTGAAAAGGAGAACGGAGGATGGGGGAGGGAAGGAAGGAGGGAGAAAGAAAAGGTGGGCGAACTGATGCATTCCGCCTAAGCAGTAACCCTCAGGGCTGCTCCCCGCCCTTGGGCCCCCCCCCACACCTTGCTCCGTGTTGGGGTGCTCTGGGCCCCCTGGAAGCTGTAGTTAGCTCTCAAGGAAGTAGTGCCAGGCCCGGGCGGCACTTTTATTTTGGCTGAGAGGAGGGAGCACTGCTCCCAGGCCCGAGCGCAGCTGACTGAGCCCTTCTGTTCGCTCCTCGCTATAGCAACCAGCAGCATCCCGACAAAAATGCGCCCTCCCTGGACAATGGCCCGGCCTCCCGCTCCGCGCTCTCCTCTTCCTCCCCCTAGAGCAGCCCGGACCCGACTCGGATCTCTACAGCTTTGGAAACCCCGACTTCTGATGCCTCGGCTAGCAGTCCCTCTCGAGTTCAGACCCCCACCCGGGGTCGCTGCAATCCCTTCCAACGACCTCTGCTGATCCCTTGTGCGGGCCTGGGCCAGGAGGCGGGATCTCCCCGGCTCCCTCCGTTGAGTTCTCGGCGGGATTAGGTGGGTGGTAGATGGCCCTGAGGAACACAAGCTCAAGCTTCTCCCCTAGGTTAAAATTACTAAGTAGACTTCACCTATACCACAGAACATGCCCTCGAAAACATGCGCGCGCGCACACACACACACACAAACACACACACACACACACACACACACACACACATACACACTCCTATGTCCAGTCCTAGGCATCATCTCCCACTTTTCTTCATTCTTCCAAGGTTAATTAAGTTCCCTTCCAAGAACTGAGTCCCGCGCCTATTCATTATTCTCTCCTTTTGACCCAAGGCATTAATATGATCAGGTCTTTGACTTGGCCACGTCCTGGGTTTTTTTTTTTTTTTCTGTTTTGCATTTAATGCTAGAACGCGGCTGCCCTAGATTACCATAGAAATTTCTCAGAGAGAGAGAGAGAGAGAGAGAGAGAGAGAGAGAGAGAGAGAGAGAGAGAAGAAAGACCAGAGGCCTTGCTTTTGCCACTGCCTGGGTCTTGCAGTTCCAAGGTCTTTTTCCAGCAACACCAAACACTTAACAATCTCAGGGTGCACATCCCGGAAATTCGTCCTTGAAATTTTTATCACCCTGTACTACGTACAGAGGACCATAAAGTGACAGGCTGAAGTTCAGAGCCTGAAATCCTACATATTACTTACATATTTACTGTAGTTAATTTAACTGTTCTCAAGAAAACCTCCCTCCCAGATACCGCCCCTCCTCCACCGGAGGCCATTCCCTGCAGGAACAACAGGAGTGTTAAGTGTACTTGTATACTTTTGAAGGGATTTGCATTTGTCCTGAGAGAACCGAAATCTAACTTCAACTAAAACTGCCTGTTTCCCCCAGCAGCAGAGACCTAGCCCTCTCCCTTGGCTGCAGATTACTTCTCCCCTCCTGCACTGCTCCTCACCCCCATCTCCACCTCCGCGGCCTGTGAGCAGGTGTGTGCTAGTACCCTCATCTGCCTCCCTCTTCTCAGATGGCTCCAGAGAATAAAAAGAGGCAAGCGGCTGCACCAAGTGCTTCATCTAAGAGCATTTCCAAATGCTTCAGAGCTAGGAAGAGTTCTGTTAAAATCGCTTTCATTTATCAAAGAGTTGCCATCCCCTCCTGGTGGCCATCCATTCACCTGCTTTAGAGTAAAGAAGGGGAAAACATAGGTATTTTTCAGGTTCCATTGTTACCAGCTCATTTAACTGTTGGTCTTTTGAAGATGAACTTTCAGAAAGGTGATAAGCTAAGATGACTCTGTCCTGTTCCTGAGTATCAACAAAAACAAGCCACATCTCCCCCAAACAGATGCTATCTCACTCACCACTCACACTTGTGCTTTGTACTTTTTTCTTCTTTGGGCCTCACAGCCTCCACTCAAAATTTAGCAGGTTTCCTTTGATAAATTTCTCAAAGTAATCCCTGAAATAGCCAGACTGTCTGTGTGACATGGTGTTAGAAATCTTCAAGTCATGCCTGTCTACAAAATATTCATTTTGGTACTAAAAAGATCTTTCTTACTGATCACATCCATGCCTTGAAGAAAAGAGAAACAGGTTAATATTCACAAATCCAAATATTTTCATTTTTAAATATCACAGGACTTAACACATTACATTTCAGTGGTTTGTATCATATTTAAATTAGAATTGGGTGCACATGGGGCACAGATGAACAGACCTGCCAGGAGTGTGAGGCAAGAGGATTCCAACCTTTTTCAAGGTCTTCCAGTGATGTAAAGACAGATGAATATTTAGGAATATTCAAAGTGTAGATACAGACAAAAACACATAATTTTAATTGGGGATTTTTTAAATTCAGGAGATAATGCATGACTAGTCAATGAATCTTCTCTATTCTTTTATATTTTTAGGTAAATGTTTATTGTGTCTTTCCCAGGATCCTGCAACTTGGAAATCCATTTTCTCCTCTCCTTATAGATGCATTCCCCGGGGCTGCAGTTCTTGAAGCTTTAAGGCAGTTTTCATTAGAGCAGCCAGCTGCCTCTTTGTGTAGATTGGCTGCTTAAAGCTGTAGCTCTGAAGTCAGAGTCTCAGCTTTGACATTCTGTAGACCCTTAGCCAAGAAGTTCAGGTGTGGAGAGGGGAGGTCTCCACTAAAACCAAACAACTGCTGGGGCTATGGGAGAGCAGAAAGCAGGGATGAATAACAGGGACCTGAAGAAAGAGGAAGAGGAGGAGGGTCCAATCCCATGTAGATACATTTTTAAATCAATAATGGCTTTGTCTAATTTTAAACCAGTTGCCACCTCCACACCTCCAGTGATCACCTCCTGCCTGAGGTCCTTAATTCTCTTTGTTTTCTATTCTTTCCTGATTTCTGTTTCCCAGAGACTGTGTAATTAAGAAAAATTCAAATCAATCAGATGAAGGCTACCTCTCCTGTTTTAATATCTGTATCTTTCCAACTGCATGTCTATGTTTGGTTAAGTGTATGCTCTGCCAACTTCTACCATGTAGAAATACATAAATGGTATTTTGCTTACAGCATGTGTATAGTTAAAAACCTAGGATTCAGGTTACATTGGGTGGACTGATGTCTAAATTGCTGAAGATCTGTGCCACGTGGGTCAACATACTGATTGCTGCAGAGACCCCCCCACAACCTTACTCATTAGCTCAAAAAGTGAGGGATGAAGGCGGGCTTTTTGTTTCCCAGCATTGTTCTCACAGCTAAGTAGTTTCCCCTCTGTTCTGACCCAGGAAAGTCCGTATCACTTCTACACACCAGTGCTGTCACCGTACAGCACCCTTTCTGCAGCCTCCGAGAACCTGGGTTTGTTCCCACCCAAGATCTCTGCAGAGTGCAGGCAACCTTCCTTGAAGATGGGCCCCAGGCGGAGAGGCCCGCACAGACCGTTCAGCCATTGTCCTAGTGAGTGTTCTGGAGGAGCCGTGCTGAAGTGAGGGGGGATATCAAGACACCTTGTCAGTTCAAAGCATTTGGCGTTGTTTGAAATCCCCTCCACGTTAGCGCAAGCAGTCTCTGTATTTGAACAGCTGCTTTGAACAGTGAAAAAGAATGAGCTGAATAAAAACCTGGAGACACCTTCAATATGCTTTTATGCGGACTGAGACAGACAGGCAGATAACGGACTCTGCCCTGATGGGTCAGAAGGAAGAACACCAGCGACCGCAGGGCGAGAGCGAGGCGCCATCCGCAGCTAAAGCCTTGCACAGCCAAGGTTGCAGAGCCCCACGGAGGCGCCTCCCCGGAGGTGGACGTCCAAGATGCTGGGAACCCAGCCTTCGCGCCAACCGGGCCGGGGGCGACAAGCGGCAGAGGTTCAGGAAGAAATGAGGGGGGCAGTGTTCGGAGCGCTGTTGCGTGCCCAGCCCTGCTTGCCCATCCATTGCCGGGCTTCGGGTGAGGGTGTGTGCAGAGGCGGAGGTCCCAAGTGAGGCATTGCTTTGTACAATAAGGGAAATTGACTGGAGGTGGTAAGTCCAAAGTAACTCTCCCGGCTTGGCCTGTTGGGATCGTTTAAATCCTACGCCGTTCGCTGGCGAAATAAGGCGGGGCTGGGGGTGGAGTGGAGTCTTGGGACGTCAAAGTGGGAAGGATCTCCTCGCATTAATAGCCAGTGAAGCCCCTTCACAGTCAGGAAGTTTTGACGCAGACGTGAAACCAGCTCTTGCCTCTCCTCACCCCCACTAACACACAGGCACACGCTTTTAACGCCCTACTGTACCCAGGGGTACCCCGTGAGGGATGAGGAAGAAGAGAGAGAGAGGAAGCTTTTAAATGGGCTCAGGCAGCCTCAGTTCCCTAAAAATAATTCTGGAAACCCCATTCTTCCTTTGAGTGTATCATCCTGTAGGCTGAAAAGTTCCTAAAAAAAAAAAAAAAAAAAAGTGAAATGAAATCCAAAGAAAGGCAGACTCCTGCTCTTGAGTGGGGGTCGGGAACGGGGGTCTTAGTATCCTCCCAGCCAACTGAATTCTTCCCTGGGTGAAAACTGAGCTAGCTCCCTGGAGGCTGGAAAGAGAAACAGACAGACTGGGAAGGGACCCCCATCTCCCACCCCCGCGCGCGCTTCCCCAGCTCCGGAAGAACTTTGCGCACTAGGCTGGGGACGTTCAGCTCCGGCTGAGAGGAAATGTCCTGTCCAGCTACGGGTCTCCTAGCTAGTTATCCGTAGGACACCTGTGTCAGCCGCAGAGTCTAAGCGTTCTGAGGCTCGGACTTGGAAATCGGTTTTTCCTAGTAGCCTCCAAGGCGAGCAACTGGAGTAGCTGAGCACTTTGCGCTGGGTCCGATCGCCACGCAGGAGATGCGAGTCCTAGCCTCGCCGCGCGGGTGCGCGCGTGGGGGGACGTTGCCTGTGGACTTACCCCTCCCTTAACCATTTCTGTCTTACTCTCCCCCGCCCCCTGTCTCTCTCTCTCTCTCTCTCTCTCTCTCTCTCTCTCTCTCTCTCTCTCTCTCTCTCTCATAAACACAGGACACGTGGAGATTCTCAGCCCCAGCGCCTTGCCAGGGCGGGTGTTCAACGCGGTGATTTATAAACAGCTCAGCCACTCCCCCCAAAGAGTCCGGCTTCTTGTTAGTCATGATGAATTTCCTGCTCTCCCCAGCCCGCGGTCTAGATAAAGATGCACGCAAGCACCAAAATGCTCCTTCTGAGCATCGGTTTGGCATCTCTCTCAAGTCCGGGACCACTGGGAGAGCCAGCAAGGTCTCCACGAGGCGCAGGGTCCGGCCTAAGAGACCGGGAAGCCAATAGCAGCACCCCGGGTCTTTCATTTCCCGGCAGTAACTTCTGATTCGCCTTGCTGGGAGGGTGGGACGCTCTGGTCGCAGCGGGAGGGTCTCGGGGCTTCCTCCCGAGTGCGCGCTCGAGTCCCAGCCGCCGCGGCTCGCGAACTGACCGGCCCCCACGTTTGGCGGAACCCCGGGGCTGCCGGCGCCCCGCTCCCGGAGTTCAAGGCTGGAGACGGAGCCCCAGGCGTCTCCAGCCGGGGCCTGAGACTCCAGCTTCACTCCCCCGCTGGCGCGCACGGAAGTTGCCGTTTAGAAAGCGGGCGCCGGCCCCGGCGTTTCGCGGGTTTCTGGGTCTTCGGAAGCGACTCACTGAAAAGTTATACCAGGAGCGCGTGGAAAAGCGCGGCTTTGCCGAGCCTCCGGGACACCCCCAGGCCCTCTGAGGCCGCGCCCCCTCCTTCAGCACCCCCTTCCAGCCTGCCTGAAGGGCTGCCCACGCCAGCTCCTAGTTCTCTGAACCGTTGCACACATCCGCAACTGTGCGCACCCGAGAGCGAATGTCAGACACTTTCCGAGTTTTGTTTCCCATTCGGACCCCGGCGCCACTGGAGTCGCGGCAAGACGTGGCGTGGGTTGAGCCAACTCCCCAGAGTTTTTAGGGCGAATGGCTGAGAGACAACCCTAAAGAAAAATCTTTGCTAAGGGGAAACGGAGAAGCTTTATTGAGAACAAAAGTGTCCACACAACTAAAAGCAAGAGACACTTGTGTACTAAAATTCCAACCACGGGGAAAGGAGGTCTCAGCAGAGATGCGACTCTGCTTCTGCCTCGGGGTGTCTGATGATGTGTGTGAACGCGCGTGTCCTTAGGAGAATGAAAATCGGGCTCCCGCTGGCCCGGTGCGACCCAGCCTTTCTCCTTCACCATGCACGTCGTGTTCAAAGACCTATTGGGGACAGAAAGTGGACTCCCTCCCATCCAAGTCTTGCAAGTGGATGTGGGAGACCGAGCGCATGGACCGCCCCGCGGCCAGGCGGCGGAGCCTGGGAGACAGATGGGGGGCGGGGTCCATCAAGGAGGGGCGGAGGAGGCCGGTGCTAGCAGAGCGGGGCGGTGGGGAGGGGGGGTGAGAACCACAAGAATCTGAATCGCTAGGCTGGTCTGCGGGGAGATGGGGGAGAAGCAGGAAAGAGGGAGTGATCCAGGGGGAGGGCCGAGAGGACTCGGCACCCGAGGGAGGAGGAGGGGGCAGCTCTGCGCCAATCAGTAGCGCCGGCCTGGGAGGTTGCTAGCGGTATCCACGTAAATCAAAGGGCGCAGAGCCAATGGGAGGGGGCGGAGGGGGCGGGGCCCAGGCGCGTGCCGCCGCGAGCCGGCTCTGCCAAGAGAGCGGGAGAGAGCGGGGCGAGCGGGGAGAGGGGGGAGCGCCTAGCGAGTCGGGGAGTGAGCGAGAGCCGGAGGGGGGAGAGGAGGAGAAAGAGGCGAGGGCGGCGGGCGGGAGCAGCGGCGGCGGCAGTAATAGCAGGAGCAGCACCAGAAGGCGTCGGAGCGGGCGTCGGAGCTGCCCGCTAGGGGACAGAGAGAGAAAGAGAGAGCGAAACCCGGCGAGCGAGGAGAGGAAGCCCCGGGCGGAAAAGTAACTGTCAAATGCGCGGCTCCTTTAACCGGAGCGCTCAGTCCGGCTCCAGGAGTCATGGCGACCGCAGCGTCTAACCACTACAGCCTGCTCACCTCCAGCGCCTCCATCGTGCACGCCGAGCCTCCCGGCGGCATGCAGCAGGGCGCGGGGGGCTACCGCGAGGCGCAGAGCCTGGTGCAGGGCGACTACGGCGCGCTGCAGAGCAACGGACACCCGCTCAGCCACGCTCACCAGTGGATCACCGCGCTGTCCCACGGCGGCGGCGGCGGGGGCGGCGGCGGCGGCGGCGGGGGCGGGGGCGGCGGCGGGGGCGGCGGCGACGGCTCTCCTTGGTCCACCAGCCCCCTGGGCCAGCCGGACATCAAGCCCTCGGTGGTGGTGCAGCAGGGCGGCCGAGGCGACGAGCTGCACGGGCCGGGCGCGCTGCAGCAGCAGCACCAGCAGCAGCAACAGCAGCAGCAGCAGCAGCAGCAGCAACAGCAGCAGCAGCAGCAGCAGCGGCCACCGCATCTGGTGCACCACGCCGCTAACCACCACCCCGGGCCCGGGGCATGGCGGAGCGCGGCGGCTGCGGCGCACCTCCCGCCCTCCATGGGCGCCTCGAACGGCGGCTTGCTCTACTCGCAGCCCAGCTTCACGGTGAACGGCATGCTGGGCGCCGGCGGGCAGCCAGCCGGGCTGCACCACCACGGCCTGCGGGACGCCCACGACGAGCCGCATCACGCCGACCACCACCCGCACCCGCACTCGCACCCGCACCCACAACCCCCGCCGCCCCCGCCCCCGCAGGGCCCCCCGGGCCACCCGGGCGCGCACCACGACCCGCACTCGGACGAAGACACGCCGACCTCAGACGACCTGGAACAGTTCGCCAAGCAATTCAAGCAGAGGCGGATCAAACTAGGATTTACCCAGGCGGACGTGGGGCTGGCGCTGGGCACCCTGTATGGCAACGTGTTCTCGCAGACCACCATCTGCAGGTTTGAGGCCCTGCAGCTGAGCTTCAAGAACATGTGCAAGCTCAAGCCTTTGTTGAACAAGTGGTTGGAGGAGGCGGACTCGTCCTCGGGCAGCCCCACCAGCATCGACAAGATCGCAGCGCAGGGGCGCAAGCGGAAAAAGAGGACCTCCATCGAGGTGAGCGTCAAGGGGGCTCTGGAAAGCCATTTCCTCAAATGCCCCAAGCCCTCGGCCCAGGAGATCACCTCCCTGGCGGACAGCTTACAGCTGGAGAAGGAGGTGGTGAGAGTTTGGTTTTGTAACAGGAGACAGAAAGAGAAAAGGATGACCCCGCCCGGAGGGACTCTGCCGGGCGCCGAGGACGTGTACGGGGGGAGTAGGGACACGCCACCACACCACGGGGTGCAGACGCCCGTCCAGTGAACTCGACGGGGGGGAGGGGCAGAGCACGGGCTCCCCCTCCCCCTTCCATCCACGGTCCTTCCCGGGACCACTGGCCCCTCTCTAACTTCTGATTGTTCTTTTATGTTTAATTATTATTTCCCGTCCCTTAAAAAGGAAAAAAAAAAAAAAAAAGGAAAGAGGAAAGCAACTAAGACACTGGACTATCCTGTAAACCATAGCAAGTGGAATGACGTGTTTGGCCCTTTGCAGGCGAGGACCCAGGCAATGAAGTAGAATGTCTCCCAGAGAGAGTGCGAGGGGTGTGTGTGTGTGATTGAGAGAGAGAGAGAGAGAGAGAGAGAGAGAGAGAGAGAGAGAGAGAGCAAAACTAAATTAATTACCAAAAAAAGAAATCCACCAAACCATGCTAAACACAAAGCTGCAGCTCCTAAGTTGGCAAGTGCCGCTGTGTTTATTTAATGTGGGTCCCATCAGGAAAGAGAAACAATACTTTTTAAAAAAACATAGGCGAAATTTAACCACACAATTTGGCACTGCAAGGAAATCGAAGTTTACATGACAAATTTAATTTAAAAAATTGTCCTTAATGCCCATGGTTGGTTTTGGAATTGCCCTTTTGGGGTTTTGTTTTGCTTTTGCTTTTGCTTCGCTCAGAGGAGAGAACTGAAGCCAGCTCTTGGCCACTTTCCACTTCTAATATTCCCATGTTGTCCCTTGTCCTTACTGCCTGTGAACTTGCCTTTAACTTCAAATCCCCTTTACGTGGTGTAATACTTAGTGGCTCCTTTCACCAAAGCAAAAAAGATTGGCTTCCTACAAAATAAATGATCATTTGCATTCAGGAAATGTGTATGGTCTACCCATTTTATACAAGGCAAGAATCCAGTTTGGGATATAAACATAAGAGTTAAGCATTGTTTTGTTTTGTTTCTTGTTTGTTTAACTGTTATTACCACCCACAAAGTAAACTTCATTTTCAGGCAGTGTTTCTGGGGGAGGTAAGAAAGGGCAAAAAAAGAAAAATCGATAATGAGTGAGTGGTTGCTTCATTTTATCAGGCGGCCCATTGTGAGGGAGCTCAGAGGAAATGTGGAGGTTAAATGTATTTCCAGAGTTGTCCAACAGAAGGAAACTGGCACTTTGAAGAGAACTAGGGAAATATGTATCTTCAGATATCCACATATAGTTCTCTGCTTTTAGGTTTAAGAACTTGATGAGGAATTAGTTGTGCTCACAGCAGTGCTTAAACTTTGTTCCTCTACTAGGTCTTAAAAAAAAATAAAAGAAATAACCCAGGAATTTAGCGATGTATGCATAGACTGTTTCTTAGCACATAAATACCTACATGCATACATACACTGACCGTAGACTTCTTTATTCTGCATTAGTTCATTTGTTTATCTATTCATATTTAGGGTCTCACACCATCTTCTCCTATAATTTATTACAGAAAATATCAGTTCAACTTGAACACCAATTTCCCCCTCTTTCACTAAGGAAACCAAATGAGATGGGGGAAAGACATCTTCAATTCTTTCTCTCTCCCCTTTGTTAATAGTTTTAAATGCATTTTTTAAATTTACCTTAATGGAAAACAGTTTACTTCCAATACAATACAGTCTATACAGTCTATCGGGAAGTGTAAGTTAAAAAAAAAGTGCATTGCAAATAAATACCATTAAACTTCGATCAGCTAAAAATTTTAAAATAATCAGCACAAAGGGGCGCTTAAAGGGAAGACACTTTTAATTAACCTTAAAAGTTTGGGGCTTTTTTTTTTCCTGGTTAGGTAGCAAATAAATGTTTATTTTTTAAGAAAATCAAATTCTCACTACCATAAAATTATGGTTCAGTATCAGATTAGCATTGCACTCTGTAGTTAAGGTTTTAGAAATATGCTTTATACAGTATTGTCTTTTGAAACACCTGTGATTGGTTCATTTTTGATGTTTTCGCAAGATAAATGGTGACTTACAGTGGGCATATTTATTTGCCTCTATTTCATTTCTCCCAATGAATGTCACAAGGAAATGGGCTGCTTCGGGATGCATCGCACTGCTTGTTCCTGAGGTGTGAGGACTGACCTTTAGTGAAGCAATCCAGAGCAGGGCAAATAGCCAATGATTAAGGGAAGAAATGAATTTTCAGATACTTATTATCAAGTAGGTAAGGTCAGAAGCTGGAGTTTAGGGGATGTGTCTACAGCTTCCCTTGCTCTCATAGGTTTACTAAGGTGAAAGTGACCACTGAACCTTACCACGTGTATATATGTTTAATATCTGTCTTTTAAAATGAAGAAATAGTTTAAATGTTTCTTTGTCTATTTTTCTTTTTTTAATGCTGCCCAGGGAAATATTTTCATATCATTTTTAAGTGGCCTGCCTCAATGTATATTTATTTCTTTTGAAGCAAAAAGGTTCTGGAAACTGTTTTTCTGTAGCTTTAAATGAGTAGGTGAGCAAAATCTATATGGGATGTAATTTTTTGTTTGGTCTCTTTAAAAATACTTTGTTTTGCTACATTTGGTTGTGCTTGTGGGGAAAATAAAAACGCAGAGATCCTTATATATTTATGTTAAAGTAATATTTTATTATTACATAAAACAGAAATGCACAATACCTTCATAGTTTGTTCTAATTATTGAAATATCTTTATTTTATTTTTAAAAAATAGTGCCAAGTCTTATGGGAGGGGAGGAAGAAAGCCTACCTAGACCTTATACTGACTGAGTTGAGCTGTGTATAGACCACTTCCATTCCTTTATACTTCACAAAGTTTTGGAATAAATTTTATGCATATACTGACAGGTTCCCTGCTTATAACTTTCAGAAATCCTTTTTTTTTAAATGAAGACTACAGTTTGGATTTCTTTTCTTCCATCAGTCCCAAATCATCTACTTAATATACATTGCAATAACATAACATAGAAATGGACATTGGGTTTGAGCTGCAAGGTTATTTTTTTTGCCATTTCCTGGTCCAATACAGAAACATCTGCCTTGTAAATATATACATAGTATATATATATATATATATATATATATATATATATATATATATATATATATATTCCTGCACTAATCTGTTCGATGCTTATTCAATGGGCTGTTTGGGAGAGCTGCAGTGGACCGCGGTGGACTTTCTGCCCACATGTCCTCACACAATTTGGAATCTACAAAACAAAAAGCAGGACTCAGTTAAGAAAATATTTTTCATAATTAACAAATGTCTTTCAAAAGGTGAATATTGACAATATCCTATACATGTGTTTGCCAAATGATTAAAAGTAAGTACTATATATATTATTCCTGTTAGGTTTCTAGAATGGCTGCTTTTTTGCAATAGTTTGTACAACAGCATCTATTTCTCTTCAGACAAACGGGATCTACATTGAGAAAAGGGAAAACTATTTTAGAGAGGCTTAAGTCATAGTGCTAATAGCAGTTTCTTTCAGGTAGTTTTAGGTGGAAGATTGCACTTAAAACAAAACAAAACAAAAAACCCTCGGCTTCTACGTTTGTGAGGCTTTCAAACCATATTGGGTTAGTTTATGAGTTTGCTGCTGTATTTAAAGTCCTCCTTGGAAAATTGGTTGAAGTATAAATGTCCATTTAAGAAGTAGTTTCTGGGCTTATTACATCTGATCATCTTTTCTAACTCCTAGTCAATAGTACATGGGTCCCCAAACAGATTCCTCCAAATGATCTTATCAATAGTCTGAAGGGGAAATGACAGAAGAAGAAGTGTTTTGTGACCACAGACATGCTGATGGGTAAAATGTTTAAGTTAGGTATAGATTTGAGTTCTGGGTCAATATCTCTCTGCTGAAGGTAGAAAACAAGCAGCATCTGCCCTCTGCAGGGCATTTCAGTGGACCTAGAGATGGCATTTTTTTTAAGTCACTGGAGCTACTGACTGAAAAACATCACATATTAAAGAGACACAGTGTTTCTGACTCATGCTTGCCAACGAGGTCCTGAAGCTACTCAAGTAGTTTCCACGCAGTCTTGAAATGTGTTACACACTACAGAAAGGGAAAAAAAAAAAACACCTCAAAACGGCCTTTAGGAGAAATCTGAGGGACAATTGTTCTTAAGATATTGACAGCCATATGACAATAATGAGAGGACATCTATGCCTGATAAAACCCTTGCTGTTCCTCAATACATGCTGTATATTTTAGATTGGTGATACAAGGTCATTCATACAGAGAAGATGGTCATAGACAACTATACTTGGCATTTCTAAATGTTCTCTCGGTTATCACAAAGTCACTTTATGTTTCAGGTGGTGTGGCAAACACTCTTCCTGTTCCCTTCTAGCCCCCAAACAGGAGGCCACTCACTAGTTAGCATTTTCTTTCCCCTGGTGAAATGACTTTGGTGAATACACTTTTCTTTCATATTTGTCTTTCTATCTTATTTATTCAAAAGTCCCCATAAAGAGTTGCATCCACAAGGGTCAAAGGTGTGATGTTTTAAGGAAACTGACACCTGCTGGTGTTACCATCTTCACCTACCTTCAGTTGTCCTCATGGAGGAAGCATCTTGAATGGTGCCCCTGGCGAATTTTGTTGTGATCACTTCCTCTCTTTGGTTTGCCTTTGTTGATTTTTTTCTCAATGAATTCACTGGACTCAGTTCTAGACTCTCTTGAATTCCTACACAAGTTAAAGAATAAGATGAAGAAGGTGCTTGTACAGAAAAAGGAGGAAGAGAAGGAAGCAAAGGCTTCTTTGGGGGTGCTTGTTTATGTCAGTGGGTAGAGCAAAAACATAACATTTATTTAAAGTGGAAGGGAAGCCTTTATCTGAAGTACTTACATAAAAACTAAATGGGATATTCAGCCAAGTTTTTAAATTTTTTTTCCTCTCTCGCTCTTCAAGAAAGTTTACTTTTTCAATGACTCACAGTCTTTTAATAGGATATAAATGATGGTAGGAGAGAGCTAAGGCTTCTGATAGCTATTTCCACAACTTGATTTAGGGGAGACAATATAAAAGTGGCAGGGGGGGTGCCATCTAACAAATTCATGGAATCAATTGGCCCATGTATGCAGAACTTGGACCAGTTCGATGCCTGCTCATCTGGAGAAGCACTGAAGTGCTAGAGAAGGGTTCTCAACTTCTTTAAGGTATTGCTTGGTTGTGGAGATACACAATCTGAATCTTTTCATACTGTTCTTGTGCTTGGTAGGAAACAAACAAAAACAGAACATCTATTCCCTCCTAAAGAAAAAAAGTTGATTAACTTTCTCGTGTAGTACCTTTCCTTTCCCTTCATAACACTGCTATCCGGCTTAGATGGTAAGGGTTATTAGAAGCAACATTACATCCCATCAAAAGAATCCTAGTCTCTCATTGTTTCTAGAATTCTGATTGTTGGTAACATTAAGATGTATTTCTTTTTTAAAAATGTCTGATATGCTACTTAATACACCAGTAAAAATGCATCTATATCTTAAAGTTTATTCCTTTTCGTCTTTTTGAGTTTTTATAGCTCTTTGTCTAGAGCTGGGGGAGGGGACTTACATATGCGATTTATGCATAAGGAGCCTGAGCTCTGGAAGGGTCTGTAGTTGGCGGCCAGCAACTCTCTCAGCTTGCAGAATGGAGAGCTGTCATCTAGGAAGATACACAGAGAGATTGAAAAAAAAATGCTTCCACGAAAAATGGTCGTCATCCTTTCTAGAAAAACTGGGGGGGGGGGCGTATTTAGGACTCCATCTGAGAGATCTGGAGGGGATTTTGAAGGTTAGGAATTAACTCTACGTATACCAAGCGCTCCGCAGTAGGCAGCCTCACTGCAGAGCAAATTTGAACCTTCGTTTTTTCCTTTGGGTCATAAAGTTTCCCTCCATTGGCATTATCTTCTGTGTTTGTTGCTTAAAAAGAAAAAAAGAGGGGCGGGGAGCCACACACACTCAAAAAATGATCTCAGAGTTTGGTAGCAGAACGGGAAAAATAAAGTTACTTGTGGATATGTAACACAAATTAGTCTCTGTAAACCACTAGTTTTAAGGTCCAGACAAATCCAGATCTACGTAGGAAGCGTGGGAGCTCTCCTCTCCCCCCCATAAGAAATCTCATTCTGTCCGAGGAGTTTTTAATGTGACCTTTTATGTTCCACAGCACATGATTCTGGAGAGAATGATTTGACATTAATAACTTTTTGTTGATGTTGTTCTCCTACCAAATATTCTTTCCAAGTTGGCGCAGCCATTGGGCCCGGCTGGCTAGGGTGCTAGTTGGCAGGGCAGGCGTCCACTGTAGCTCTGGTAAAACAGGCACCAGGCCCTTTCTGCGCCCCCGCCTCCGGGGAAACGTGGACAGCTGCCCGGGAGGCCCAGAAAATTGGGCGCGTGCGCGCCAGCGACGAAATAGGAGGATAAGTGAACTAAGTCGGGCATTCCCTCTCCACCCAGCTCTGACCTGCACCCCGGGATGCTGCCAACAGACCCCAGTAGCGGTCGGGTGGAAGTCAGCGTTTGCCCGTGGCACCCAGAACTCCGAAACTCCGACCCGCGTGGGAAGTGTGGACCTTTGCACATTACAGTGAATTTCATTCCTCCCTTTCCAAGGAGGTCCCTGGCATGCGAGCGAATTGGCTTGTTGCAGGGTGAGACTAGAGGTGCGGGAGGCGTGTACCAGGGCTTGGGGTTTGCCACGGTTCTCACGCAGGGGGTGCAAGCATTGCAGTTGGCCAGGCCTCTTTGGTGGGGAGCAGCGTGTAGCAGGGACAGGCGTGCTGTGAATCCTAGGGGTGTGGGGACTGAGGGCTCAGAGGAGAATGAACGCCCTGGCTTTCTGTCATCCAGTTTTTCTCCCTCCCCCCTTCTCTCGCCCCCTTGATTCTTCAAAGGAGGTCCTAGGACGTTAGCTCCACCTAGGATAGCAATAGTGGGAGAAGTTGTCCCAGGACCAAGTGGGTAGAGATGGTACAAATGCAAAGGAGGAGATACTAATGCCGCTCCTGAAGCTACTTGGGCTTTCCCTGTCTCTAGGACCAGAGAATGGAGGGGCTTGGTCGAAAGTTGAGGAGCGAAGTTTGAAACTTGTGCGATGGTTTCTGACCTCAGCTGCTGAGAAAGAGCCATTCTCTGAGCGTTACTGTTAAGGGGGAAAAAAGCCCCATCGTTCAACCTCCAGAAACTGATCCCTCATCTATGCGCCTGAAGTTGAAAGCCAGTTAGTTCTCTAGAGGCAAGCACGGGAAAGAACCTCCAGACACCCCGGTGATCCCCAGTCAGAGAGGCCTAAGGCAGCGAGGGGCCTAGAGCCTACGTTCATCGCGGTGGGTTGACAACGGACGTGTGGCTTTTGCACCCCAGCCTTCTCCGACCTCTAGGAGCAGTCTCCAAGGGGGAGGAAACTCAGCTCCGGAAAGCCTCGGAGTAGCTTGGTTCGGGGTTCCAGGGCGGCCTTGGGAGCAAAGGTCACGCGGGCGGGGATGAGGAGTAGGGTCGCAACCCTGCAACCACCCACCTCCGGGCTGTGGAGAGAAGAGGACCAAGCGCAGAAGCAGGTGCCCCCGCGGTCCTTGCTGGCGCGGGGGCCTGGCTCCAGCCGCGCCCGGCAGCGGCCACTCACTGGGCCTTGCGGCCAACCCGGGCGGGGTCGCACACAAACAAGGATGCTTCTATTTACTCGCCTCTGCCTGTGGATTTTTAAGACATTCAGCAGGCACAATCATTAAACTAATTTGTATTTGATTGTTTGGGCGGACGGAGGGTAGTTTTATTGCACTAAGCATTCAAGCAGGCACGCATCGTTGATTACCAGTATACATTAAATAAAGTTGTTTGTACACATTGTCTTACCACATATAGGCAGCGGCTTATTATTCTAATTACTCTAATTAGTGCATTGAAATGTTTTCTACTTGATTTGAAGAGACAGTGATTAGTTCTGTTACTTCTTTTAACTCGTATTTTATGGAAAACTGTTGATGCGTGTTCAAATTACTTTATTTGCCCCTGGAATATAACGCTGACCCAAACTCAGTGAACTGCACCGCCCTTCTGGGGCCCCAACTTTGATGTGGTTCTCGGCTTGGAAGAGGCGTCTGTTATCTGCTTTTTCACTCTCACCGCAACCAGCCTTGTCTCCCAGCTTCGGGCCGGGCCCTGCCGCATCCCCAGACCAGAAGAAGCATGGCCTGCTTTGACCCGGTGGGGCAGACATGGGTCCTTAACCTTCCCGGACTCAGCTTCCCGCTGCGGTCCCGCTAGTTCCCCGGTGCGATTACTTTTTAAAACATTCCCTTAAGCATATTTTCTGTGAATCTGTTTCTCCAGCTTTAATGTTACTATTAATTGATAAGATCAGCTAATCAAACATACTATTTCGATAGGGAATTGTAATTAAAACCTTAATCCTGTTTGAGACTTTTTTCCTTTAAATTCCTTTTTCTTATGGAAGGGGTACAAAGTTCACTATAAAAAGTATTATAACAGGGAGATTAATTCGTTATCTAAATAACAATCTTTGCTATTGATCCAACGTACTTTCTGCCACCTTTTGTGTAAGTCCGGGAGGCCCTTAAAGAAGGAGCATATGACAAGGCAGAAGATTTGGACCGAACCCGGCAGACTACCATCTACACGGGCTAGAGAGGGGGAACTGAAGTTCTCCCCCCAACGGCCAGCCGAGAAGCTTTCCAGGTGGGTGCTGGCCGCCCGCGGTGCCACCAAGGGCTGGCGCCCGCTGGCTAGAAATCTTGGCCTCTTCTGCCATCTCATCCCCCCTCGCACAAGGAGATCCGAGCAGTCTTTAGGTAAATATTCGAGTGGTTCTGCTTTTACTTTTAATATTTAAACTCGGATTATCCTGTCTCTAAACGCGCTTTTCTAACCTTTGCGGGTGGCTGGGGTGTAATAAACCCAGGCGGGCCAGTCGCGCAGCCCGGCTGCACGCGGCCCGCCCCCGGCCCCGCGCCCCCCGCGCCCGCAGCGCCCGCGGAGCGGGAAGGCAACCTGCGCCTCCTGGCAGCTGACGGCTGAGCATCCAGGACGCTGGCAGGCGGGGGAGACCGCCCTTTATTCGGTCCGAGGAATCCTCGGGGGGCTGCAGATGGAGATGTGCAACCCCGAGGCGCCCCAGGAGAAAGAGCCGCCTCCAGGCGTGGGAGGGGGTGTCCAGTGGCCAGGGGATGGCAGGGTGGGCAGGGTCGCTGGCGTGTGTGTCGGGGGGGGGGACCCTAATCAAAACCCTGTCCAAAACGTACCCTCTTTGTCCTCCCCCTTTAAAAGAGGTCGTGGCTCCAGTTTGAGAAGAAGCCAAAGAATTTCTGAAACGAAGAGACCGTTTGTGCTCCCGGGTCAGCCCGGCAGTCCGAGGTGTTCTTGGTTTCTAAGTTTCCCTCCGCTGACACCTTCCTTCTGCCCCTCTAACAAAGTCTTCTTCCCCCACGCACAGACTTGTTATGTAACAAAGTCTCCCTGGCTAGTTTAACTGGAGAATAAAGGACACCCCAGCCCCACCCCTCTTCCCTCCTCGCTCCCCCCCCCCCCCCCCGTCTTCTCTCACCTCCCTGCATCTGTTCTTGTCCCAGAAGCCTGCAGGCTTTAGCCGAGTAGAACTTTGGCGCCCCACAGTGGCATCAGCCTGGAACTACTCTTGATTTTAAGGTTTTATTTTTTATGTTTATTTTATATTAAAATTTTAATTTTAATCAGTGCAAATGTTTGGTTTCAGATGAGTTTGTTCTCCAGGCTCCTCTACTTTCTTTTCCTTGCTCCTCCTAGAAAAACACTTATGAAGGCGACTCCGTATATGACCCATGCGAAGTCTTCGTAGACATCTAGCTCTGGGGAGTACCTGAGGACAGATCTTTAAAGTTTCATCAGAAAGAACCATACATTCTGCTTGAGAAAAGTCTCCCCCATGAAGGCAGGAAGAAAGATTGAACCTTGTCCCTAGTTCCAGGTTGAAACAGTAACAGGAATGTAGTCCTTCTCAGAGATGTGCTAGCTTTTCACAGGTGGCAAGACCAGAATCACAGGTTGGAAGCCACAGTTAACGACTGATAGGATATTTCCACTAAAAGGGAGTCCAGCACATGCTATTTAAAACCCATTCCAGACTTCATCACGTACAGTAAGTTTGCTCCATTTCAGGGTTCAAAGAGGTGTTTTGAACATTGACTCATGTATTGAAGTGTTATGTATATCGTCTCATTCTCCAAGCTCCTGCCAGATGTATCAGTCCCAGCAGGTGGAGCTGACCTTGGCTTCTTTCACCATCAGCCACCACCAGGGGTGTTTTCTTCCTCAGCTTTATCTCAGGTTACATGACAAGACAGGCTGGATATACAGACTGTCCAGCAGTGGAAGGGAACCAGCAGTACCTGTGGATAATGCAGCTTCTTCCCATTTTCCAACAGGGTTGAAGTCAGGCTCAAGCAACATCATGTACACAAAAGCATTTTTCAAAAATCTAATATAAAGTGCTAGGGTTGCCAACTTGAGGCCCCTATTGACAGTGTCCAACAAGACATTTTTAAAATTAAAAACAATGATATAGCCCATGTGGGGAAAAGGAAGTAGAGGCATGAGCATGGCCTGCCACCACCAGGACATTTCTGTATGTAGGATGTTCAAGCCTTGGGCTATAGTTAGCACCCTCCTTTGTGTCCCCAGTGCTACACAGCAGGCAATGGCAGCAATCCTAGCTCTGCTGTCAAGTGAGGGCTGGCCCACCATTCTGCCAGCCACTCCCTTTCTTTAATTCCCTCCAATGTCTGGAGGTTCGCAGCAGCCTTCTGAGTGTCTTTTACAATAGCCCCAGGTAGTCCAGAAGAGAACACACCAGAGCCAAGCCCACTCACTGAGCAGCAGGCTTGGCCACAATGGGTGCTAAACTCTGGAGAATCCACCAGAGCCCTGGGTCTGAGCAAGGCCACATCCCAGTAGGTATGCTTAGAAATATGGAAGGTTTGGGTCCTGCAGGTAGCTACGACATCTTGGAGTTGGGGAAGAACTACATGGGGTAAGTGACCCCCACTTGGGTGTCATCCCATTCAGGGTGGCTGTCTACCTCTCCAGGTAGAGGGGAAGGGTTCCTGCTGATTCTTGGGCTTCATGACAGTGGCCCAGGTCAGATGCTCCGTTGTTGGGGCACGTCTTCTGGTTTTCTTTTCCTGATGAGCACAATGTTCCCCAGTTGGTTGTAGATAAGTGTCCAAGAGGGGTCTGTGCTTGTGAGGACCCTAGACAGTGGGTTCTGACTTGGCAGGTCTTCTGCAGGTGTGCTGCGATAGAGACTGCTCAGCCGAGAAGAGGGGACAGAGTGACTACAGCAGCTGGAGCAGCCATCACCAACTCCCATGCTTGGGTGGGTGATAGCACTTGGAGAGGATGCAGAAGCAGCCCTCGGGAAGAGGGCTAAGAAGTGACCTAAGAAGCCTCCTCACTGGTTCCAGTCCACCACACAGTGCTCAGCGACATATATTCTCTGTGTTCTCTTGCCCACAGAAGAGTGGGGTGGGGTTCAGGGAAGGGGGTGGCTGCAGCTGCCTAAGGTCCCCAGGGAATGCATCTCTCAGGGGTGGAGGGAACTCGAGGTAGGAACCAAACATTCTGATAGCAGGTAAGTCCAACATGAGCCATGGCCTTATCACTAGAGAGACTTTAGTTTGCGTGGGCCGAATTCCCAGTCCCAGAAGACCAGGATTGACAGTCAAGTTCGTGGAGGCTTGGTATCTAACCGTGGGTGATGCAGGCATGTGGTTACACATTTCTCAAAGGGCTGACCAGAAAGAGTTCAGTGGCTTGGGATGCTTAGTTGTAATAATCAGAGCTAGCAAGAAAGGTATGGTGTGTGTGTGTGTGTGTGTGTGTGTGTGTGTGTGAGAGAGAGAGAGAGAGAGAGAGAGAGAGAGAGAGAGAGAGAGACAGAGAGAGAGAGAGAAGAGAGAGAGACAGAGACAGAGACAGAGACAGAGACAGACAGAGTCATTGGGAGAAAGAAATTGACTGGGCACTCTAGGTGGGAGGCAACTGGCACATTGTAAGAAGACAGAGGTAAGCAGGCTTGACACCCCGGCCAGAGAACAGAACATGGCAATGGAGGGTTGCTGAGGGAAAGTGCCTGTGGAGTTAATTGGTAGAGGGCTTGAGGAAGTTTTAATTAGATTCAAAAGCAATTAAGAACCACTGTAGAGAAGTTCTATGAAGATAGTGCTTCAGGGAGGAAGAGAGCTGGCACAGTGCACGAGGCAAGTTGGAAAAAGTTTTAGGAGTGAAAGAAGCCAGGTTAGTTAGGAAACAGGATGGCAGTGTGCATCCAAATCAGCGTGGTCAGCAAGGGGGTCTGAAGAAGACAGGAGATGCTGTCTTGCTACAATGTTTCCAGGGGCAGAAAAGGAAAAGGACATATGGGGAGACCATGATTATATTGAGGGGGACTCAAATGGAAAGAATAGAGAATGAGACCAAAAGGAACTGGAGACATTCTGATTAGTTTTGAATGCTATGTCTCTTTTCCCCTTCCTCTTTAACACAGTAAAGCCACTAAAACAAGTTTCAGAAACTTTCATCCATTGAAACCACCTCTAAAGGTAATGCCAAGTAAAATAACAATTTAATTCATTTTTTTAGTTGTATGCCCACTACTTTGGTTCATGGTGTCTCTGAAGCTGGAAACATTTGAAAGAAGGGGAAAATGGGCACACCACAGATCATAACATTTGCACACACAGAAGGCATTACTCATAAAGTCAAGAAATCCTCATAAAAGAACTGCAGCCAGGCTTCTAGTAACTTCTTTTGAGATCAGCATGATGCCTATTTCTTCTTGATCAAGATCCTGGTGTCTTCTAACACACAATTCTATTCAATTCTATTTGTTTCCAAGACAAACATATTTCAAGAGTCAACTGGCATGCATGTATAGTCTAAGTAGCTTCAGAGCCTGAGACAAGAAGATCACTTGAGACTAAGAATTTGAGAACAGACTGGGCAACATGAGACATTCTTCCCCCAACTTAAAGTGGGCAAAAGGTTGAGTCTAAAAAAAATTTAGATATATTATAAAGTTTCTTTTTAAAATAAAAAAGGAACAATTGGCCAACAGGTACATAAAGAATGCTCATTAAAAAACACAAATTAAAACCATACCTGTTCAAATGTCCACTATAAAAAAAGACAAAAGTTAATAGATGCTGGGAAGGTCATGGTAAATAAGGAATCCTTACATATCATTAGCAGGAGTGTGAGTTAATTCAACCATTATGGAAGACAACATGGAGGGTCCTCAAAATATTAAAATAAGTAAACCTATATATGACCTACCACTATTTCTGGATATACATCCAAAAGAATGAAAATGACATGTGTATTCATATCTGTTCTCCCATATTCCCTACAGCATTACTCAGGGGGGCTACAATATGGAATCAACCTGAATGACCATCAACAGATGAATGTGTAAAGAAAATCTAATACAGCCCCAAGTAGATGTCTCACGGCTCAGTGGTTACTACGCAAGCAAAAGGACCAAAGTTCAGATCCCCAGATTCCATGTGGAGCCAGATGGGTTTGATACTTTCCTGTAATTTCAGCCTTAGAAGGTGAAGAGTATGAATCCTCAAAGCAAGCTAGTCTGACGGTCTAGCCCTATTATAGAGCTCTGGGTTTGATCTCAAGACTCTGGCCAAAACAGTAAGTGGGACGAGTGATCAATGATGATTCCTGATATCATCCTCAGGCGTCACACACATGTATAACTAAGCACACATATTCATGCACAAAGTATACATGAAAATAAAGAGAGAAAAGAAAGAACAATACATACATACACATAAAATGAAATACTATTCAGTCTCTTTAAAAGTACTGTTTTCATTTGTAACAACATATATCATTTGTGTTCCACATGGGTAAGCCTTGAATATATTATGTTATGTGAAAGAAGCTAGGCAAGAAAAGATAAATACCACAGGATCCACTTACATGTGAAAAAAAACCCATTTGTACTCATAGAATTTAGAGAAGAATGGTGACTTCCAGAGGCTGAGGAATGCGGGAAGAATCAATTATACAGGACAAAATAAATCTGGAGATCAATTGGACAGTTTGGTGGCTATAGTTAATGACAATGTGTCGTTACTTGAAAATTACTAAAAGATTAGGTCTTATATATTCTCACCAAAAATAAGTATTGAAATATAAGATAAGATAGACATGCTAATTAGCTTGACTTAATTTTTAATGTGCACTTACATCAAAATACAGCATTATTAACACAAAATATGATTTTTCATTTGTCCATTATACTTTAATACAGTTTAGGAAGCAAAAAAGGCATAAACTGAATTCCACATTGCTTTTCCTCCTTTTTCCTGTGCTCCAGGCAGTGAATCTAAGGTGCTTCTACTTTTGTACATTCAAAATAAAAGTAACTAGAAGACCTAATTTTTCTTCATCTTGCAAGAGAAGTAGTATTCAAGGGGAAAATTTTACATCTGAAGATGTTTATTCGAAATTAATATTTTAAGGTCTTCGAAAATGAGATATGATTTCCAGCAGGTTTTCCACAATATGATTTAGCTCTATTTGGTTAAAGAAATTCAAGTTTGGGGAGTTATTGTACAACATTTGTTTTGGAGGCAGACACACCGTTTTTTGCACAGCAGATGTACACTTCACAACATGTGCTAGTTGTACATCCTCGGCTTTGAAGGTGACTGGCTCTGAGTTAGACACAGTGTCTGTTGGGGAGAAGCAGATGCGTCTACCTCTCCACTGGCATTACTGCAATCTCTTAGCTTGAAAGGATAAGAAAAGGGTATTTTCAGTGAACACTGCATTGGGACTGAAAACTGAGAATTATATGTTTAGGGAAGCAATATTTTATAAAACATAAAAAGTTTCACTGTGAAAAAGCATCATATAGCATATACTTGAATATATCAAATAATGAATGTAAAAATCTCCATGACTTTTTGTATTTTACATGGAAAGATATAAGAATCACAACAACTAGAAGCTGGGAAGATGGCTCAGTAGTTAAAGTCATTGCTTTACAAGCAAAAGGACATAAGTTTAGATTCCCAGATCCTATGTAAAAATGACAGATGGATATCAGTTACCTGTGATTCTGGCCCTGAAAGAGTGCCTGGAAGACCCAGAGCAAAGCAATGAGGAGGTAAAACCAATCCAGAATGATTACCGATGCTATCTTGGACCTCTACAGGCACACACACTTAAGTGCCCTCGTCTACACACACACACACACACACACACACACACACACACACACAGAGAAAGAGAGAGAGACAGAGACAGAGACACAGAGAGAAACATGCATCCATGCACCTTACCTGCAAGTCATTCTGCCAAGCCCCACACTTTTAAATAAAATACATTTCATAAAAGACAAAAATATCTGTTGTGTAGATAAATGCTTTGTATATACTGCTATGCTTTCTAGATATAAATAATAAAATATGGTACATTGGTTCAAAGGCATGTATGGCTCTTCAAAATCAATCATGTATTCAAAATTAAAAGGCTCCAGAGTAGAGAAGAAGAGACATGCACAGCAATCGCAGTATTTATATTTCACTGTCCTTTTGCATTTAGTCAGTTAGACAGAGCTATACTACCAAACTACATTCTGAGCCTTGTGTTTTGCCCTTTTAAATCAGAGCAAAGGCTATATACTAAAAAAATTATCAGCTCAATTGTATTAATAAGGAGAATAAGCAAACGTGTGTTTGTAACAAACTGACTGTCCTATTAATTGCCCTTTGATATATTTACATCCTAATGAAAAGAATCCTATTTTCATTTTAAGTATTTTAAATACTTAACATATGGTTCAGGAAAAATTCTATTGTGTATGTCGAGGGGATTTAGAAGTAATATGTATATTTCTTTCTTTTTCCCATTATGAATAACACAATACTGTGATAAGCTGTTCTTAGTAATGATCACATCAATACCTCACCCCACATACTTTCTAAAATAAATTTTTCAGTCTTCTTGTCCATGGTAAGGTTGTTCCCACTAGCAACAGCCCTACCAAGTTAAGGTGAAGCTCAACTGGCCCTTATTTTGATCAAGTCATGGAAATGTCTCCATGCAGTTGACAAAGTTAAACTTTAAGAGAGAGACTTTAAAACTTGTATTTTCACATTCTTGGAAATGCCAAGAAATGAGAGAAATGAGGCACTCCAGTCAACACTTCATCTTTTCCCAAGTTGAGCTGGTCTGCATATAGCCACATATGAGCTGGAGCAAAGACAGAAGAATTCTCCAAATGCAAAAATCATGAGAAATAAGAAATAATCATTACTTTAAGGCATATATTTTGAGATGTTTACAATGAAGCAACATTCAGATGAGCTTGTGCTATAGGTTGGGAATATTTGCAACATAAGTAAAGTCATAAGAAAATTTTCACATAAAGTAAGTTCCATCCCAAGGTTCAGGGAATCTTACAGAAAAGGGAGTGGTAAGAATGTGAGAGCCAGAAGTCAGAGAGAGTTAATGTCAGACAGTAGTCTCTGTTAATGTCAGGGCTGTGGTATGCAAGAATTCAGTGTAACAGTGTCTTCTCCCACTAGATCTCTACAATAGCTGGCCTAACAACACTGCAGTACGACAGAAAAGATCCCATCACTCATGACACTACCCTGAGAGACTGTATGGGACTCGTATTAGACAAAAGAGAGGGGGAGCTTCTATATTCTACAGTCTACCCACTGGTGAGCTATTTTCGTCCTGATGGATGCCCAAGCACTAACTGGTGCAGGCATCTTAGATGTAATCCAGTGGCTCACACATGTAAGGAGATGAAGGATAGAGAGGAAAACAGGTGTATGTGTGTGGGGAGAATAGGAAGGATGTGGGGTGAGGCAATGGATGGAAAACACATATATTCATTGTTAATATGATTTAAAAATAAAGTTAATATTAGAAAAGGAAACTTTTTAAGATAATTTTTAGTGTGTGTGTCATGTGTGTGGGGAGGCACTATGTGTCCCTGTGGAGGACCAAGGGTGACTTCAAGAATCATCCTGAATTGTTTCTACCTCCTTCTTTCTTCACCCTGAAACTCCTGGCATTTTTTTTTGTGCTGTTCCCACCTGGCAGTTTTTTACATGGGACCTGGGATCTGAACTTATGACCTTCTGCTTATGAGGTAAGGCAGAGTCTTAACCCCTGAGCCATCTCTCCAGCCCAGAAAAGGAAACTTTACCAGTGCTGTGTTGTAAAGTTTCCCCACACAATTCTGTTCTCTCAGGTATTCAAGTGTAAATGAATGACTTTGCATTAGATGAAAAATTAGGACACCAAATGGCACTGTTTGATATTTGTCATTAAGTTTTTTAGAAACTCCAAACTACTCTACTTACCAAAATCAATTGTAATTTCTATGTAGCAGTAGCTTCAAGTATCAATTGACAATTAAGAAATAAGACTTCAAGTACACCTATGAAGGGTTCTTCAGTTAAGGCAAGCCTCTGAACAGTTCTTTGGCGTATCTGTCCATATGGGAAGACCTAGCCCATTGTAGGTAAAACCATTTCCTGGGCAAATGGAGAGAGAACTATTTGGAGTTTGGCAGACTGACCATCAAGAATGTAGGCTTTGGTCCTTGCTCTTCTCTCAGTGCTTTCTTTGGTCCCTACTAACAATTCTCTTGCCATAAGAGACTATAACCTGAAATCCTACACTGGAATAAAAATTCCCTGGTTCTCCAAAATTGTTTGGGTCATGCATTCATCACACACAGTAACTGAAGAGTAACCAAGAGATTACACAAAGGGTTTATAATCCAAAAACACGTAACAATTTCTATTAAAAATGTATATGGACATTTTAGTGATATTCAAAGATGTTCAAAGAGGATTCGATAAAATAAATATAGTGCAGCAGGAAGTGAGATAGCAATTAATGAGGAACAAGTGGAAAAGACAAGGAACTTCCCCTGTACAGGAGGTGGATGACAGAAAAAGACCCGCAGCAGTCTCAGTAGTTGGGAGACAAAGGCAAAAGGATCTAGAGCTGGAGACCACATTGGGTTCTGCAGAAAGACCCTGTCTGGAACACTAAAAACAGTGTGTAAGCATTAAAACTCGCTTATCTGCATGTAACTGAAACCAATATGCTGAACAAGCAAAGTAAGTCACTGGATATATATGTCAGAAGTATGAGTATTGGTGTGTATGTGTGTTAGCATGTTGGTACATGTGTGTGTGTGTGTGCGCACGCGCACGTGCGTGCATTACTGGAGACGAACCCAGAGCCTCACTCACTGAGCTATATCCCTGCCCAAAAGAAGACTTCTGAATTGTCTTGACTCAGGGAACAATGGAGCCACTAGGACAGAGCAGTCGGTGACTTTGTTCTAGTGCCCAGCTTGCTCTATTTCAGTAAGTTTCTCATCTGAACAACAGCAGTCTCAGCTTGAAGAAGGACACCTAAGGCCCAGAAGGAACTGTGTCATCTGCCTCTTCGATGACTGTAAACGGGCAGGTAGAGGTGCTGTGTTCATGCGCGGACAGGCCAGGCAGTTCACACAGCAATCCCTAGAGCCCCCACCATGTGTTCTGAGAGGTTGGCAGGGGCGTTTCCCCTAAGAAAAAATTCAGAAGGGATTGAAAATATGTTCAATATTGTAATGTTTATGTTTTAGACATCTCTAAGCTAGAGCTGGGGGATATCTCAGAGTTATTAAAGCTTTTACCTGGCAAGCAATAGGACCCGAGTTTGAATCCCCAGATCCTGCTCTGGGTGCAAATAGCATCGGCCTATAATTCTGGAAGATGGAGTCTAGGAAACCCCAGAGCAAAGCAGTAAGTAGGTGGGACAATTCAGAATGATCAACTGTTCTCTTACACACACACACACACACACACACACACACACACACACACACCAAAAACCCAAAAAACTAAAAGTGAAGAAACCTTAATCTTGGCTTAGCAACTTTTCACCTTTATGTAAATAAATTACATAAGTCAGTATCCTCCCAATCTACAGGTTCCTATTTCTTATTGTAGAGGTAATAGCCCTTCCTAGGAAGTGACTCTTCTTAGAAGATTAAAAGATTTTATCTAAAAAATGTACCTGTTTGAAATTCCACAACATTCTTAATGAAAAAATATTATCTGCATAATTACATTAAATGGCTTCTGGAATACATTACCACTAATGATGCTAATAGAGTTAGTCCAGATGCAAACTATAAAAACATCCATTATCTTTTGTCCTTGAAGGAACTTCAGAAATTGCTTTGCTTCTTGTAGAAGTAACTACTGCAATCCAATAATTTCTTTTATTTTATAAACCGCTCTTCAGAGCCTCAATATCTCACAAAAGTTTCAGAAGTGACTCTGAAAACACATACAATGGCCCAGATACATTATTGATCTAATAAATAGTGATAATCAAGATACTTAAATTATTATATTACTTAAATAATCACTTAAATTATTTTTCTTCCTTCTTCCATTCAACCTATAAATAGGTTGAATGTAGCTAGGCTAGGAAGCATCAAATACAATAAAACCATTTTCTAAGAAAGGTCCATTTTCATTATTTGTGATACATAAATATTGAAAATAGGCTTATTGTGTGCCAGTGTTATCTTAGCTTTTGGAGTTAAAAAACACAATGATAGAATAGTTAATTGAACTATTTTGGGGCACAAGGTAATAAATAAACAAGAAAACATTTTTTATTAAAACAATTGCAAGGTAGGCAAGAGAAAGCTGGTAGAAACTGGACACACTTATAGCTCAATGATGGCTACATCTTGAGCATGAAGTTCATAGAACACAAGCTCTTGCTGCCATTGCAGTATTGCTTATTATGGGTGTTAGTACATGTGAAATATTTTTAATACAGCTAATAAATAACCCATGAAAAAACAGGACATAGAACACACTGTTAAGGTTTAGAAACATAGGGAACCTCTCAGCTCTCAACCTAGAAACTTTTTTTTGCAATGAAAGGTGTTTATTACAGAAAATCAAACTGGCCAAAGTGTAGAAAATAAGTGACTAAGGACTGCTCAGCCCTAAACATTTAAACCACCATTATGGGCTGGAGAGATGGCTCAGGTTTAAGACTCTGCCTCATAAGGAGAAGGTCCTGAGTTTGGATCCCAGGTCCCACATTAAAAAACAAAACAAAACAAAACAAAAAACACTGCAGAAACAGCAGTGAACCTGCACTTCTGGCCCTGGTAGGCGGAGCCTCGACAAATCAAAAAGGAAGTAGAAGCAATTCAGGATGATTCCTGAAGTCACATCCTGAAGTCACCCTTGGTCCTCCATAGTGACACACAGTGCCCCCCCACACACAAACAAAAACAAAACAAAAACAAAAACAAAACCACTAACCACTACTACCCACCCCAAGGCTCAGGAAACACTGCAGAAGAGGGAGCAGTAAGAATATAAGAGCCTAAAAGGAAAGGGGGTACAGTCAGAGATTGCCTTCTGGACACAAGAGGGTTGTTCATCTATGAACTCACTGCACTCATCTGTACTTCCGCAAAATCTGTATTTTTCCTATCAGCATTTCATCATGGAAGGGGAAATATCTCAAGAGGTTGCAAGCCTTCCTGAGAGACTGTGAAAGTTAGTACTGGATTGGGCAGTTTGAAAGGGGAAAGAAGATGCTCTAAGTGATCAGGGACAAGTCATCAAAGGCCACCCAGATGTACTCAGCAAATGTGAAAAGTCACAAAAATAGGAAGGAGTCTGGTAAGGGGGAAGAAGGGCTGTGACTGGGAAAAGGAAGAGAATGAAATTGGTGCTCAATGAAGGAGTGAAAATATCATAGATTCATTGTATTCATGCATGAAATTCTAAGTGAATAAAAATCATATATTTTAGAATGTTTTCTTTGCTTGTTTATAATTTGTAGGTTACAAGCTTTTTGGAGCTACTAAGAGCTGTCTATAACCTAAGGTTTTCTAGAGAAAGAGAATCAGTGAATGTATATATTAGAGAGATTTAGTATAAGATATTGATTTAGGTGAAAATTTAGGTGGTTGGCAGTTTTAAAATTAGTAGAGTAGGCTGGTAGGTGGGGATTCAGGAGAGCTCTTGCTGCAGCTGCCATTAGCAGCCATCAGGCTACGCAGCTTACATGCCATCTTGAGTCCTGGGGCTGTCTGCTATAGAGCCAGGAAGAGTCAAGTGTTGCAGATGAGGTTCTACGTTACCTTGAGGAAGTCAGTCTTTTTGTTCTTGGAGGGTCTTCAAATGGATTAGGCCCATTCTAGATTCCTAGAGGGAAAGGAATCTGCTTTACTTAAAGTTAAATCATATACTTACTTTTTTTCCCCTTTTGACTCATGAGTCTTACCATGTTGCACAGACTGTTAGCAATCTTCTGGTTCAAATGACCCTCCTATGTCAACTTCCTGAGATTACAGGCCTGTTACTTATACCAACATAAAGGGCTTGATTTACATGTTTATCTCATTAAAACATATCCCATGGAATTATCCAGAGTATGTTTGACAGATCACCTGCACAGCATATTCTTTGGTTCATTCAAGTTGACAAATTCAACCATCATAAGATTACTCCTTTGAAGTTTCATGAACAGAAATGTTTCAAGAAGGTTGCAAAGAGTTAGGTTCTAGGATCTATGAATCCTGGGTGCAGGAAAAACAGTTCCATATATTAGACACCAATTGAGAGAATGTATTTCCTCTTGGAGAATCTTGCTTCAGACATGCAAGACATCATTATCTTGCTGGGGCCAGACCTTAGTCTGAGGGCCGTTCTACCACTCTATCATGTCACTCACCAAACAATGGCAAGGGAATGGGTAAGGACCCCATCAGTCAGCAAGGCTGTGAGGAATAGGATAATGGTGGACAAGACATTCTGTAACTACAGATGTTGGTTTAGGCTAAAGCATTACATTTAGGGAAGGCAAATCCATGTTTCAGAAAGAGCAAAAAACTGCCTCTTCCCTTGATGGAAGTGGTACAATGCTATGAACTTGCCATCCAGCATGCGTACCTACTATTCAGTGTCTTACATGATAGGTCAGATATTATCTATGGGCTCCAATTGAATTCTATATGTGTTAAATACACTCCATAGATGGCCCAATGACTCTGATCCAATTATCTGTCATTATGATATAATTAAATTTTAAGGCTTTCTAGCAGTTGCATGGTGTTGATGTTAATTTCTAGGGATAGGTGTTAACCAAGTTAGACCAGTTGGTCATTACAGCTGGCACATGAAATGCTTTGGGCAGCAGAGCAGACAGTAATAAGCAGGAAAAGGGAAATGCCCAGCAAGTAAACTGCTTTAAAGGGACTTCACTTCATGTTACTAAAAATACTTGATGGACATAAAAGATCTGTTTTTGTCTTTGTTTTCTAAAGTGCTTTAGAATACTGTCTAACACCAGTTCTTTTCCAAGTAGGCAGATTTAAAGGGTATAAAACCTCTGCCACTACACATGGTTTTTGAGGGCATATATCAGAGGAAGCTGAGAAACTAATTGCATCTTTTGTTATTCAATCAAGAAGATCCCTGGTTTTCTGAGGAAACCCTGAGTTATTATCCATTCATGTACCCATCCCAGATACAGGAAGGTAAGTGCCAGTTTAATGGGAATGTAAATCTGGCTCCTTTCACTAGCATTGCATTCACAGTAGGAATTTCAGGTTTCAATTAGGTAATTAAAACTTGTTGAAATGAAATATCAACTTTCAGTTGCCATAATTCAAAATAAAGTGTCATGTATAATTGAAAAATTGAGTAGAAGAAGATGGAAAGAATGGAGTTTGTAAAAAGGGAGGATAAATCTTAAAGTGATAAAACGATTTCACAATAGATGGGAAATTAAGAGGAAATAAAACTACTTTTAAAAACATTGCCTCATTTATAAAACTGAGATTTTAATAGTCATGCCTTATTCTAAAGACAGACTAACCTAGATAATTTCCAAGAAATATTTGCTCAACAGATATTTATTTAGTATCTACAATGTGCCAGGTAACTAATTTAAGCACCAGTAATATCATAGTATATAAAATAAGCTGTTATCTTACATAGCCTAAAATTATAAAACAATAGATACAATGATGATACAATGCATCAAGTTATCCTAAGTGTTACAAATGGAAGGTAACAGCTTCGAAGAACTAGAGATTGAGTGTAGAGGGGAATATGCTGCTTTATTTTGTATGACCAAAATTGCATTCTCTGCTCAGGCAATATTTAATTGGACTTGAAGAAAGTGAGAGTTGAAGTGATGATGAGCCACAAAGAGGAGCACCAAAAAGAGCATTTCAGCCAAGCTGCAGGGTGTGTGGAGGGAGGGTAAGAAAAATGAGGTTTCACACACAGCCAGGATAAAGATGTTAGCTTTTATTCCAAAGCACTTGAAGCACAGAAATAACATGATTTGATTACAGTAAAAAAGGAGAACTGTGGTTGATATTAAAGTGGAAGGAAACTAGAAGCAGCAGAGACTGGTTAGAACAATCCAACCGTGGTTCTTATTTTGTAATGCTCATTCTGAGGCGACTTATTCAGATGGTGTTGGGAGAAAACCAATACTAACAAAGCACTTACACCTTAAAGTAATGTTAAAAAATTGTTTCCCGCACTTTTCAAGCTTATATATTGCCTGGAAGTCAAAATAATTGAGACATGTCAAATTCAGACGGAGTCCCACTTTTAAAAAGAATTAATGATCATATAGAAGAGTCAAATAAACAGATGCATGAACTAAGGAAGTCCATTCAAGATCTCAAGAAGACATTCTCAAAGTGAACAAAGCAATAAGTTGGAGGAGATAGTCCTAAATATGGAAGAAAAATTTATCAAGGAAATTGAAACACTAAAAAAGAATCAAATAGAAATTCTAGAAATAGAAGAAATTATTACTCAAATAAAAAACTACCAACAGACAAGACCATGCTGAAGAATTAATTTCAAGAGTGGAGCAATTTGCACTCTGACATATCTGGACCAAAAAGCAATGAACATGAACAAAATTGCCCAGAAGTCTGGAATACGTTCAAAAGATCAAACCTGATTTTCACAATGTCTCTTAGTGGTCAGTCACATCAAGAGGAAGCTGAATAACCACTTCACTGACATTGGGAGTTCAAGCTCCCAATAGAGGTGGAAGGAGAGAAATGATCTACAAAGTCGGTTCTCTGATTTCCACATGTATACACATCCACACACTTGTCTCACATATACACATACGCATGCACATATGCATACAACTAATAATATGTTGTGTGTGTTAGGATAAGTAAGGGCATTCATTCCACAGCATGCCTGTGGAAATCAGAGGAAACCCCTAGAACATTGTTCCTCACCTTTTCACCTCTTTGGGACCAGGACTTTTCACTGCTGACTGGCTCTTTGTGTATTCCTTGGATGGGTCATAATTATAGGCATCTATATCATTGTGCCCAGCATTTATGTGGGATATTTGTTCCACTATAAAGTACTATAAATAATAAGTACTTTACCAACTAAGTCAACCTCCCAAATCAAAAATGATAAATTTAAACAACCAAAACAATGAAATTTAAAAAAAAATGGAAACAACTATCTGTTGCCTCCAAGAAATACACTTATCTGGCAAGGATGTTTCCAAATGTAATATCAAAGGACTGAGATTAAAATGTCAAGCATAAAGAAGCAGGTGTAGCTGCTCTTGTTTCTGATAAAATAGACTTTAAATCAGAATCTGTCAGAGGAGATGAAGAGGGCTGCTATTAATGAAGGGAATGATGTAACAATTTTAAACACTTGTGCAACAAATATTGGAACGCTCAACCTCATATAACAAATATTCAATAAAACAGAAATACTGAATGCTAGAATTATAAGAGAAACAAAAGATTCTAACTCAAAGCAGTGAATGCAGTGGCAGGGAAGGAAAGAAGCCCCCTTCCTTGACCTTGGTCCACATATAAAGTCCCAAGAAACAAAGGCAGTGTGAATAAAATCATAGAAAATGGCCCTTCAAACTACAGCTTGAAGGCAGGTGGTGGGAAGTCACCCTGGGCAGGCTATCTATACACCTAGAATCCCGAGGTAGGGTGGGAGCAGAGCCTCAGAGAAACTGTGCAATGAAACTGCTCCCCAGAAGAAAATAGCAAGAAGAGTAGAAATCTTGGAAGAACCAAGTCCACTCAAGGAGAGCTCAAGACCCAGGGAACACAGAACCACATGACTATTCACACACAAGAATACCCAGTTGTTCTGTTTTAGCTTTTATATGGTTCCGCTGGGTTTTAGGATTGGCCTATCACTTTTCCTTTGCTTATCTATTATACCTACTTTGCTTCTTAAATACAACTTTCTAAAGCATTAATAATTATTAAACTCCACTTACCATAACAACATCTCATCTCTCCCCTCTATTCCTCCTCCTGTTTCTCTAATACCAGCTCCTAGGCTTGCTCACTGTTTTCGGACTCCTACCTTCAGTAACTAATGTTTAGTGCACACCATACTATCCTTGTGTCTTTATTCCCCAAAACTTAGTGTAGCTGAAGGGGCGGCTGTTTTCAATAGCTGTTGCTGTATTTGCATCTGTTCGCTGGCTGTCAATGCTTCTGCGGTTCTAGTCTGCTCTCACAGTAGCACAGGGGAATATGTCTGGTTTTCTGAGCACCTTGGTTGAAGGTTGAGCTGCTGAGTTACTCTGCAAGTTCAACAGGAAGAATTGACATCTTAACTCTATTTCATGCTAGTACCACTTGAACCTTATAAATACTTCAACTGGAAGGATAGAGTGACATAAAAAAATCCAACCAATGTCCTAAGAGCAGTTGCACAAGTCCCAGCACAAAGATAGGAGAAACATGAATGCCAAAGCTGCTGGACCCCTGCAGACATTACCAACTCCATAATGGCAGGGGCCTAACAAGAGTGAACTAAATGAAATCTCACAAAAAGAATTTTTTAAATGTTATAATATTTAAGGAAATAAAAGGACCTAATTCCTGAAGAAGTACAAAGAGAATAAAATAAACAACTTATAGCTGTTTATAAATAACAGCTAATAAGAAAGTCAATGCAGGAAATAAAAGCATTCACTAAAATGCTTGATAGTAAATTGCCATCTAAACACTTATCTTTAAACCCTTAGATCAAAGAAATAGTCAACACTGAACCAAGAAATATCCTCCTGCAATAGAAACGATGCAGTGCAGAGAACCACAATAGGCCCGAATCCAAAGTGAAAGCAATTGTGAGAAGCAGCCAGAAACAGAGCATTTAAATAACCCCTTATCCCATGGCTCAGGGAACCTTGTACAAGAGGGACAGTAGGAATGTAAGAGCCTGAGGGGAGAGAAGAGAAAACCCCCTACCCAGAAACCTCTATTCATGTCAGGACCGCCACAGCCAAGAACTCAATACAGGATACATATTTCTGCTAGAAATACAGAATACATATCTCTGCTAGACCTCCACAACAACTAGCCTATCAAAATCTTACCAGAGAAGCAAGACTCGCAAGAAGCAATGCCACACTGAGAGATTAAATGGGTCTGGTACAAGTCATGAGACAAGTAAATATTAACTCAATGATGAGCCCACTGGTGGACCAATATGCCCCAGAGGATATCCAGACACACCATCAATGCAGACTAGTGGATCTCACAAGTAAGAGTAGGGAGAGCAGGAGGCAAAATGGGTGGAAAGGCAGCAAGTGGAGTAGAATTAGAGAAGATAGTAGAGGAAATTTTAAAAAAGTCATTATGCTTGTATATAAAAACTTCAAAAACTAAAATTTAAAAAATTGTGAAAAAATCAAATTGAAAGTTTAGAAATGCAAAGTTAAATAAGTAAACTGTCCATTGGAAAGTTGTACCAAGAAAATGAATTGAGTGGAAGACAGAACAACATGACCTGAAAACAAAGTAGAGAAGTCACAACATTCAGAAAATAATAAAGGTAAAATAATAATAATAATAATGAACAGAACATATTAGATATATGTAACACCATTGAGAGAACAAAGTTATGAATTATCAGCATCATAGGAGAAAACTACAAGATAACGATACAGGCAATACAGCAAAGAAAGTCACAGAAGGAAAAAATCTCCAATCTACAGAAAGAGATTTTAGTATGAAGGTATTGACAATGCCAAATAGTCAACAGGAAACAAACTCTCCAAGAATTATTATAGTTAACACACTAAGTGTACAGCACAAAAAATCATTGAAAGCTGCAAGAGCAAACCACTAAGTTACATATAAAGTAAAAAGATATTACAGTAACAGATTTCTAAAAATAAATACTAAAACCAATGGGGGCATGGATTAATATGTTCTATGCTCTGGAAGTCAATAACTGCCAACCCAGGCTACAATATCCAGCAAAGTTATCATTCAGAAAGCAGGGAGAAGGAAAACTTTCCAGGGTAAACACAAACTAAAATTACTCGCAGAAATCTTACTGATGAAGAGAAAGGGGAAGACACCTGCAAGGCCATAAGAAAAAATGAACTTAGTGAGAACAACTATCATCTTTGGGGCTTCACACATATGTGTTTGCATGTGTTCATATGCCCCCCACATTCACATACATACAAGCAAGGATACATACCACATGTTCCACATACACTTGAGAATGGAAATACCACATGTACCACATACACTTAAGAATGGAAATGATCATTATCATTTACACGAAAACATATAGAAGTAGAGATCATTATGCTAAACAAAAAGAAGAGAAACTTGGACAAATATTGCCCATTTTCTTCTCATATGCATAATCTTGCTAGCAGAATGATCTGAGGTCCAGAAAGAATGGCTCAGTGAGTAAAGACACTTGCTGTGCAAGTCCAACGACCTGAAGTTCAATCCTGGACCCCAAAATTGGAATGAGAGAGCTAGATGCCCAAATTGTCTTCTGGTCTCCACATTCACATGTACACACACACACACACACACACACACACACACACACACACACACCAGCACCACCACCAGCACCACCACCAAATAATTAAGATCGGAATGTTGAAGGAGATTAGATGTAGGAGGAAGAGGAACCAGAAATCATAGTGGGGGAATGATGTGACTGAAGCTCATGTATGAAAATGTCACAATGAAACCCACCATTTTGTACAATTAATACATGCTAAAAAGAAATAACAACACAAAAGTTCATATGGAGGCACAAAAGACCCAGGATAGCAAAAACAATCCTGAGTAACAAAAACACAGCTGGAGGTATTGCCATACCAAACCTTAGTCTATACTACAAATCCATAGTTTTAAAGACAGCCTGGTACTGGCTCCAAAATAGACACACAGATCAATGGATAAGGATTGAAGACCCAGATATAAGCCCACAAAGTTACAGCCATTTGGTCTTTGACAAAGGGGCCCAAAGAATCCAATGGAAAAAGAACAGCATCTTCAACAAATGGTGCTGGCAAAACTGGATCTCCACATGCAGAAGATTAAAGCTGGACCCGTACTTGTCACCATGTACAAGACTTAATTCCAAATGGATCAAGGACCTTGATATCAGGCCAGAGACTATAAAAACCATAGTTGAAAGGATAGGGAACTCCCTCGAGCTGATTGGGCTAGGCCAACACTTCCTAAACAGACATCCAATGGCACAGTCACTGCTACCAACTCTCAACAGTTGGGATCTTGTGAAATTAAAGAGCTTCTGTTCAGATAAAGAGATTGTAATGCGAGCTCAAAGGCAACCCACAGAATGGGAGAAAATCTTCACTAACCACATATCTGATAGAGCTCTATTGTCCAGAGTGCACAAAGAACTTAGAAAACTAAACACCAAGGAAACCAATGGCCCAATTAAAAAATGGGCCCTGGAACTTAAAAGAAATTTTACCAAGGATGAAATTAAAATGTCTAACAAATATCTTAAAAAATGCTCCACTTCTTTAGCCATCAGGGAAATGCAAATCAAAACTTCCCTGAGATATCATCTCACCCCGGTCAGGATGGCAAAAATCCACAATACTAACAACGACAAATGCTGGAGAGGATGTGGAGAGAGGGGAATTCTCCTACATTGCTGGTGGGAATGCAGGCTCATACAGCCATTCTGGCGAGCCGTCTGGAGATTCTTAAAGAAATTAAAGATTGAAATACCATATGACCCTGCTATTCCACTTTTGGGAATAACCCCCCATACAGCAGAGGTTCACCTCGATAGCACAAGCACGACCATGTTCATAGCAGCACTGTTTACAATAGCAAAGTCATGGAATCAGCCCAAATGTCCAACAGTTGACGAGTGGATAAGGAAACTGTGGTACATCTATACAATGGAGTACTACTCAGCCATCAAAAATGATGAATTACTGGAATTTGCCGGGAAATGGATGTCATTAGAAACAATTATATTAAGTGAAGTATCCCAGACCCAGAAAATTAAGCGCCGTATGTACTCCCTAATAGGTGGCTCCTAGTACCAAACCCACCCAGCCCACCTAGAGACAGTAATTCCAAGGATTATGAACAGGAGGGATGGGGTAGGAGGGCCACACCAGAAACAAGGAGAGAAGGGACCATGTTACAGCAGGGAAAATAGGCCTCCACCAAGGACCCAAATAAGTAATGAGACATCTTATTAAGTTCACAGACTTTTGTTCCTGATCATTTACTACTGAGGGGGTGTGATCTCACCAGAACAGGAAGGCATATAGTCTGGCAGATAAAAGGTAACAATTTTGCAAATGGGTGATAGACCCCTCCCTCACTGTGGTTTCCCACTTTTATTACATCTACCTTTGAATGTGCTTTTATCACAAGACTCTAACAGCTTTTTGTCTCTGGCCAGGGGGTAACATACAATGCCCACCAGGATGGAGTGAAGGGCATTGCAGGAGCAGAAAAACTGCAAAAGAAAATCAACAAACCACAATCCAGAACTTCAGAGACTCTATATCAACCACCTAGAACTAGGCCAGCATAGTCTCTCCCCATCTTGAAGCTCAGGGAAATTTGCGGAAGAGGGGGCAGTAAGAGTGTAAGAGCATAAGGATGGGAGGAGCAATGATATGTAAGATACTCTATACTAGTTAGGGCTGAAGCAATCATAATTGGACTTTGCATGCCCTGCGCATTGTCCAACACACTGTTGACCTCACAAAGTCTAGCATCTGCTAAAGGCACCAAGATCCTTGGAGGCAAAGGATTGGCAGCCACAGCAGTGTTCCTATACCTAAGGGGAACACGGGAAAGGGTTCGGGAAAGGCCACTGGGTCCTTGTACGTCATCGGAGAGGAGGGCCCAGAGGAAAATCAGACATGCACAAGAAAGGACTCTCTGGGAATTGAGGTGGGAGGCACTGAGGGATGGGGAGGGAGAGGGGTGGGGAGGGGGAGTAGGGGATACGGAGGGGAGGAGGAGGGAGGGAGGGAACTGGTGTACCTAATAAGTTTGTATGAGCTGAAAAAAAAAAAAAAGAAATAACAACACAAAAACGAAGTGGAGCTTTACGGTGGACACCGGCAAATTCTAAAAATGTCTGTGGACTTGTGGATTGGATATTTACCTTTTATACAATCTTCAGTTAATTCTTAGAAATCATAATGTGAGCAAACCTCAGTGTAACAAGAATATCTTAATAATCTCAGCATTTTAAAGCTGGTTAAGGTGGACAATGCAATTGAAAACAAGAGCAGAATTGTACTCCATTACTTAATCTCTGATCTCTTTTTAATAAGGGATAAGAATAAAGAAAAAAACATAATTCCACTGCTTCACCATAATTCTAAGAGACACAATGAGTAATATTATAATGAACATTTGAGAAGTATGTACTTTGTAATTAAATGTTAATAAAACAGCAATATGATGAGAACTTTATGGTGAGAATGACCTTTGGAAGCTTGAGAAACAACTCTCTTGTTTTACAGATGAAGAAATTGAGACCCAAAGCTAAATAACAACCACAATGCAATGAAGAGCAGACTGTGGACCCAGGTTACGTGGTCCTCCCTGATTGCTTCTATTGCTACATCACTGATGTCCCAGAGACATTTTTATTGGTTTACCTAATTTCTTGTTTCTTTCAAAATTAGGTGATAGTGATCTTTAGGAAAACTTTTTTGTTTCCCACAAAATATAAGGAAATCTTCTTAAAATTCTGAAACCAATACAATTAGTAGTCATTTCTTTTCATATTTACATATTTAGGGTACTTGAAGTGAGATAGATACTTAAGGTACATTACATGGTGGAATTAAAGTATTATTGTTTGAAAGTAAGGGTTCCCTAAATTTTTACATGCTATTTACAATGATTCTTTATAGAAGAGGGCCTTTGTTGGTCAATGACAGGCCACATAATCTCTGGCTAATAGAATGTGAGCAGATTTGATAAGTGTTGTATCTACTTAAAGAGTTTCATGTGCATTCCCATTGCTACCAGTTTCCATCCACCAGAGGGGTGCATGACAGATACAACATTCTCATTCAGACTATGCCAGCCCAGGGTGACATAAACCTGAATTTGAACTACTCCCAGCAAAATAGGTACAGCAACCAACCCAGCACATCACATTTGTGAAAAGGATATGTCACTTAAGAACAATGGACATTTTTGGATTTTTTTTTACCTCATTGTAGCCTGATAAAAATAAGGAAATGGATCTAAGCCTGGACCAAAATCTGAGATCAATAGTAAAAATTCTGAAGTCCTAGATCAAGAGTAGACCAAAATCTGAGATCAATAGTAAAAATTCTGAAGTCCTAGATTGAGAGTTTTTTTTTTTCACAAAACAATGTAAATATCCCATTGATGTACTTGCAAATGCATTAGTGATAGAATGATTTTCATGTAGCTTAGGGCCTGGTACATGATGCATATTTGAATTATGGTCATTTGTGGTTAGAAAATAGGTATAATGAATCTACATGACAATTTCATAATGCAAAATCACACCAACATGCAGAAAGGAAATGTCACGACTTATCTGGGGACATAATTCTCGAAGTCCATGGAAATACAGGGGATTTCTTTTAAAAAATTATAAGCCCCAAAACATACAATGCTCTATCAATTTACATGATATATGTTGGTTTTACATCAGCAAAGATTACTTGTTTCTCCTTAGAGTTTTTCAAAGGATCTTTTTTTATTACTATTCATTTGCTTATTTATGATTTTTGAGCATGTTTAAAATTTTTTTCTTTTTTTTCCAGTGTTGAAACTAATGACAAAAAGATAATTTCATAAATTTTAAAGGACTACTTGACTACTGGCAATGCCACCACTAGAACAAGGCTGAGTGTAACTTCAGCTTTTTTCCAAAAAATATGGGTTCAATGTTTAATAATTTTATTTGGCAGTGGTAACCTAAAACAAGTTTCTTCCAACTCAAAAGAGCACAACACAATCCAACATTAAGTAGACAGTTTTCAGTCAGTCAAAGATGATAGTGTTTGCACAATAAGAAGTAGATGGAATGTTGTACAAAGCAGGGTTCTTTTTCTCCTGTGGAGTGTTCATTTAATATTTATTGGTTTAAGACATTGACCTTCTGTATTCATTACTTTGCTCTGTTGTTGTGATAAAATATCCCAACAAAAGTAACGTAAGGAAGGAAAGGCTTATTTTGTCCCATGGTTTGAGGGTATAGTCCACTATGGTGGAGAAGTCATGGCAGCAGCAACCTGAGGTAGCTGATCACATTAAATCCACAGTTAGAAACCACACTGACGAATCTCTGTGCTCAGCTTGCTTTCTCCTTTTTATGTAACTTTGAGACCTCAATACAAAGAATGGCACCATGCACAATTATGGTGGATCTTCCTGTATCAACCTCCCTAACCTAGATAATCCCTCACAGACATTCCAAGAGGCTAACAAAATCTACACAACTCTTTGCAGGCATGCCTAGAGACTTGTGTCCTAGGTGACTCTAGATCTTATTAAGTTGACCAAATTAGCCATCACAGTTCAACCTCTCGTCAGTTGACATTTAAACACTTTACTTTCAAGCCATAACCTCCCTTTCCCACCCCTGCTGTACCTTGTCCCCAAAGGCTCACGACCATCTCTATAATACAAAAATGTACTCAGTTCAACTTCAAAAGTTCACATACTCTTTAACACTCTTAACATTGTTGAAAATCCTAAAATCTGAGGTTTCATCTGAGACACAAGGCAATCTCTTAATTGTGAGCTCAAAAAATAAGTTATACAAATATGCCATTGTACAAAATAAAAATTCTCATCTCAAAAGGTAGGAATAGGGCAGAGCAAAGAAAAATTAGACCAAAGCAAGATCAAACCCCAGCAGGCCGAATTCTACTGCTGCATGTCTGGCATCCAGGGCTTACTGTGGAATCATCTGGGCTCCAATGGTCCTGAAACTTCCAGCATCACAGGGCCTTTATTACAACCTAGGTGTCTCCTTCATAGCTCCATGTAGGATTTCTCAGAGGCTCCTTGTAGGAGATCCCATCCTGCTACACATTATCAGTGGCTACCTGTAACCATGTAACAAAACTTCATGACCCTCTTAACTCTTGTTTCTATCATGTTTATAAAACCAGAACCACGTGGATAGTGCTGCCAAGCTCTTCTGCTGACTTGGATGGTGTCTAACCCCATGGACCACAGCTCAATGGCGTGTGTGTGTGTGTGTGTGTGTGTGTGTGTGTGTGTGTGTGTGTGTGTAGCTGAATCTGCAGAATTACTTTCCTAGGCAATTGTTTCAAGCAGGAAACGGGTTCTACCACATTCTGAGACTAGATAAATTTACACTTTCACAAGTTGAAGCCTTCAAGGAGAGAGTGGGTGGGGTCTTGCTCTCAGGGCACCTTTGCAATTGTCTCAGTGGAAAGTATAAGGTTTCTCTTCAATAGCACTAGTTCCTTTATCACACACTTATCCTCACCAAACATCAGATCTCAAATCTTTCTGTTTTACTTGTTCACTGTAGATCCAGATAAGAGCACTAAGCAGTATCCATGACCCAAGTTGAATGTTATTTGGTCTTGAAATTTCTTCCTCTAGACATTTTAGCCCATTACTTTTAAATACATTCTCACACAACTTCTCAGAACATGGGCAGAAAGTAGTCAGTCTTTGCTACAATATAATACAAATGGCTTCTAGACCAGGTCTCAGCAGAGTCATTGTTCCCCTGAGAAACCTCAGAAATCAGGTCTCCACTGTCTAAGATTCTCTCAGCATTATTTGTTTTGTTTCCAAACTCCCAACCAGAGTGCATGGTAAAACTGTGCTTACAGCATTTCCAAGTATTTGTAGCCCAAGCTTCAAACTACTCCATATTCCTTCTAAAAACCAGTTTCAAGGCCTAGGAACCAGGGGGTCAGGGTTATCATGGCAACAGTGCCACTCTTTGTACCATAACCTGTATTAGTCAGGGTTCTTTCTCTAAAAGAACAGATAAAATAAACAGATATTATAAAGGGGATTTATTAAATTGGATTATGTAACACAGACTGGGCTATCCAACAATGACTTTCTGCATGCTGAAGAAACCACATAGCTGCTTAGTTATCGAAGCTAAATGCCTCAGCAGTCCCGATATGGCTATGAAATCTTGGAGATTCCTGGAGTAAAGGTTGTCTTTGGTCTATTAGAAAGTTGAAACTGGCTACTGATTTCAGTGAAGAATGGCAGGAGCAGCAACAGGAGGGCAGATGTAGTCACCGCAACAGGTGAAGGTGAGCAGGCAAAGCAGCACTGTTCTCTCCTGAGACCTTTTCCCATCTGGATCACCACTTTTGGGTTCTTCCCACTTTGAGAGAGGGTCTTGTCCCTTCAGTTAATCCTTCTGGGAAATACCCTTACAGACAAGTCTTTTAGTTGATCCCAGATCCAGTCAAGTTAACAGCCACGACTAACTATTTTAACTTCTTGGTATTTTAATTCTTAAAATATTTTAAAAATTAGGACAGGGAGATGACTCATCCCACAAAGGTGCTTACTGCCAAGCCTGAGCATGTGCGTTCAGTCCCTAAAGCCCATATGGTGGAAGGAAATAACTGACTCTCCTAAATGCTCCTCTGGTTTCTAAATGTGCCATGGTATTTACACACACACCACACATACCACACACACATACACACACATGCACACACACACGCACATGCACACATGCACAGACTAAATAAATCAATGCAAAAATACAATATTTAAAAAATAACTGAATTTGGCTTCTGAAGAAGGATTTAATTCAACACTGATGGCTGCTAGAGCTTCCGAAGGACTTCTAGGACTGAGGAACATTATCTGATGTGCTCCAGAAACACTTACTCCTAGTCTAGAACTTGGTAAAATGAATGTACCCAGAGCAGGAAACAAGACCCCTGGTTTTGGTGAGAGGTGTACAGGTGGAAAAACAGATGATCTTTTGAAAGGCAGAGATGAAGCATTCCTCCAACACACTTACAGTATATCTCATCTATGTGACATAAGCTACTGACAGTGAGGATAATGCATACTAGGTAAACACACTGTAAGGTTTTCAATCTTGCAAACAGCTCTAACTGCAAGGTCTTAGAAACATTTATTAGGGAGGGGAATGGGTTGGATTTTTTTGTGTGAAATTCTAAAGTTACCAAGTTTTCTTATGGTATTTGTCAGCCACAATATCTCAAGCAAGAAGAATGTTATGACAAAATTTGTATATTAACAATTATCTGGCCTTTGCTGTAATTCTATGAGCAACTCATAAATATTCTACAAAAAGCACTGAAGAAATACAACTTCCTATACTGAAAGATTTAACAAAAGAAACATGTGTTTCCTGAGAAGACTGAATTAAGTGTATGTATATAAATATGTGTGACTACACATGAAAGCCCATTCTGGAATAAATTATTCTGGTACAAAATTGTCCCTTTCCTTTGTGCACAGCCTTTAGCAAAACAATTGCCAATTTTTTAAACATGCTATGTGTTAAACATTTTCAAAATAATTACCGACCCACAGTTAAGCTAAACAACCTTTTCTATTGTCACACATTGATAATTAAAATAATTTATGGGCTAGTATCACATATGTAACGACTTAAGTCAGCTAGGCAGTAAGATCCTACGTACAAATGTTAAAAATTATCTTGTCATAGAGGTATCTCAAGAATTCCTGATTATTAGACTAAGATTCTATTTCATTAGACCTATACCAAAATTAAAACCTAATACATAAGCAAAAATTAAGCTTGGTGACCAGGTCAAAATGAGAAGCAATCATTCTCAAATCCCTCCCAACCCCCTACCAAAGACTTGTGCTTGCTAAGTGTATCATGCCACTTAATGACACCCATAACCCTAGAAATATTTTCTTTAAATCATAGCAAAGATTTAGTTAACTTTTAAATCTCCTTAAATGACTCATAAACTTTTTTAAAATTAGAAGCAAGATGCAATGTGTACTCTTGATCAAGCTTGTTTAAATTCACCCCAGTGAAAACCTTTCGTAATTACCATGTAGCATTGTTTAGTGACATGTTCAAGGTCTGAATAACTGAAGGCTCCAAGAGCTGTTGACAGTTACTGTACGGGAGACGGCTACACCCATCACCTTGGTGTCTACAGGCCCTGGATTACAGCAATAAAGACACCATCTGACTCTGTGAAGGCACTGTACATGAGGTTTCACTAGTTCTTTGGGGGGGCACATACTGATTTTAAAAATTTCCCAAGTGAGCATTCTCTCCATCCAGTCTCTGTTGCCCCAAACTGTGCCTGGCATAAAGCTATCAGAACATGGCTGCTGTCGATATACGACCAAGTAGATGGTGCAGCAGTCAGTTTCAGCTATCAACTCGACAATTGAAAATTAAGCCTTTAGAAACTAGGAATTATCTAGTTAGGGAAAGCCTGAATATTGTCTAATTGCGTAATCGATATGGAAAAACCCAGTCCATGCATGGGAATCACACCTGTGCAGGTGGCTAAAACAGAGAACTGGCAATGGGGAGCATTGGCAAGCTGGAAGGTATGCTCTGACCTTGCCCTTCTCTCAGCCCTTCCTTGGATATGGTGTGGTCAGTTCCCTTGCTTTCCTAAGATCATAATTGCAAGCTGGAATAAAAATATCCTTCTTTCCTTAAATGATTTGGGTCAAGTTGAGAACATGAAACTAAGACAGATGGGAAGCTGTCTTCCCTTGTGCTCATTCCATCTTTGCTCTTCTGTAGTTTGGGCATGACTGAGAAGTGTGCGATAACTATGGGAATGCGAGATAATTAGTAAAGAAAGGTTGCTTTCCACACAAAAGCAAATGTATGATAGTTTTTAAGAAAAAAGAGGACACCGCCATATGAGACTGTGGTTTAGGTTACAAACCAAACAAGGCATTGACTACTAAGAAAGTTGAAGGCAGGAACAAATGTCATTCTTTCATAATGCGGGAATGGGTCTTTCGGGATTACCATCGTTTAGATGAGGGTTTCTGAGGCTTTTGCATTTGACACCTCTTTTTGTTCCAAAACTTTAATGAGAACCAGAGTATATACAGATATATTAAAAAGTATTCGAGTCAAACATCCAGTGACAATAAATCATAAAGCAATCTATTTCAAAACAATTGCTTATATAATAACAAGGTAGGTGTACTTGTTTCTTTTTACAAATATTTTATTTACTTATGAGAAAAAAAGAGAGAGATGCATGCCTTGACACACATTGGGAGATCAGTAGTCTGTTCTCTAATTCCACCATATAGACTTTCAGGGATTGAACTCAAGCTTTCAAGCAGGCACCTCACTCACTCAGCTATCTGAATGGCCTGCTTGTTTCTTTTTACACATAGTAAATCATCAGAGTATGGTTTAGGACCATTTTAAAAACTGTTGGAAATTCTGTTCTAATCCCAAGTTAAAATTACACATGAGAGTGTATGAACCTTGCCTGCATGCCAGACAGCATGTTTTATAATCAAACATCTGTCACAGTATGATCCAAAGATATAATGATTTGATGCATGCTGAAGAATGAAGGTAGGAAAACATCGAAAGTCTTTGTTCTCCATAATTAAATCACTGCTTCTATAAAAGCAGTAAGCTGCATATACAGCAAAAGCATTGTAATTCATGACAAACAAGTATCTCAAATCTGAGCAGAGATGCTTTGGGCAGCATTCACTGGCATTTGTAGTGTGGCGGCATGCACAGTACAAGGCGAATGTGCTGTGCGCTCAGATTTGGGGCTGCAGTGATGTCATTGGATTCAGCAGAGCTGAGCACTGCCAGAAATACCTCTGATTCATTGTGCATTTGGTTCTAAATTAGTTTTTACTTATTTTTGAACATTCAGAAACATCTACTTACCAAATTTTCAGTGACCTCATATTAACTATACAACATGACCCATGGGGCTGTGATACCAACCTCTTAACTTAAACCTTCTATGTCCTGAGATGAGCTAACTAATGAGATAATCAAGTCTATTATTCCAAAATACAGCATAACACAAACAATGGAAATCATTAGACAGTGGCCATTTTTGTACGAATGAAATGTAGAACATGTGCTGGTTGTCTGCACAGATCCTCATCTGCAAGAGAAGACCGTGGTTGTGGTATCTCCTCTTCAATCTATTGCATCATAGGACTGCATTGCTTTGGCAGTTTCCTTACAGTTTTTACAGCTAAGTCTCCACTCATTGCATGTCTTTAAAATATACAGATTAAAATCTCCCTCCAAAACCATCACTTTTGACAGAAATACCTTTCTCCTTTCAAAACATTGTAAAATAAATCACTAGTTACATTTATTTATATACACAAAAGTTTAAGCTGTGGACTGTGAACATAGGCTCAATGGTTAAAGTGTTTGCTCTGCACGTATAAGGATTAGAGTTTGACTCCCCATAACCCACATAAATGTTGAGTAAGCATGATGGCCTATCTGTAATCCCAGTCCTCAGAAGTCAGAGACAGAGGATTCCTGGGGTTAAATTGGATAGTGAAACTAGCTATATGGGCAAACTCTAAGAAAAATGGATAGACCCTGTCTCAACAAATAAGATGGAGAGTGAAGGAAGATAATTTCTGGCATTAATCCCAGGCCTCTACTCATACTGTTGCCCCATAGATGTGTGCTCATCATTTTACACTGCTGCTTGGCACCCTACAAACTGTAAAGATGAATTATAACTACCAGCACTTCCTAGCATACTTGTTCCACAATCTGTTTTTACTTTGAGTACCAACCAATGTAAAAATATGAAAAAACTAAGTGAACTCAAAGTAACACATTTGTAAGGCACACAAGAGTAAAGATTATTTAATTATAAATTAGAGGTCAAAGCATGGAGTTAAACATGCAATGACAAAGTGGGAGTTCTAAGGATACTTGACATGCTAAAGCTATGAAACACTTCTCAGGATAGTACTGATTCATGGCGATTTGGTGCTTAGAAAAATTAAAAATTTAAACAAGATAGCTCCCCAGAATAGAATTCATATTCATAAAAATATTCTATAAAATTCTATAAAAATAGAAAAATGAAAAGAATTGTAAACCCAAACTAGTAATGCAGACGTTTTGCAACTAACTTGTGTTTGACTCATCAGCTGGAGCCATTGTTTGGATTGCACTTGCTTCAGACCATCAAATTAGCTTTTGGCAAGAACAGTTGAAGAGCTGAGAATGCAGAAATGGTCAATGATCACAAAATATAAACAGGTAATAGCTTAGCTTTCATATCAGTGGGTCAACAGTCACAGTGTATTTGATGAATTAATGAATGCAATAATTGAAGTAACAAAGAGTAGTCTCTATGAATGTTTCTGTGGAAAATTACAGGTATGAATTTTTAAAATATTAATTTATTAGAAAGAGAGAGTGGGCAGGCACGTACATGTTACGGTGCAGGTGGAAGTCAGAGGACATCTTTTAGAAATTGATTCTCTCCTTTGCCCATGTGGATCCTGGGGATCAAATGCAGGTGGCCAGGTTGGTGCACAGGTTTCTTTAACACTGTACCAACCGCTGTCCTCAGGGATGAATATTCTCTAAGAAAACATGAATTCCATACAACGTGCAATGGAATCTGATAAGATGTGATATTGATAGTAGTTAAAAAAAGGTGTGAAGCTAAAGAAGACTTAGTTGTTCAAACTTAGAACAAAGCTTGTGAAAATGTTAGGCATGTAAAACCTGAGATATTTATTCTTGGCTTTCATCAGCAGACATGCTGCACTACTGAACTAGAGAGACCAATCTTGTTCCTCCTCTGCTCTCACAGATTCAATCATCAATCCTTCCTTTATCTTTTGTCTGATGTGGAAATTGAAGGCCCCCATTGACCGTCCCACGGAGCAGTTAATTGGCTTAGTGGTAGTAGTTTTATGGTCTTTTTTTTTTTTTTGAGCTCAAGACTGATATTAAAATTCTATATAATAAATGCCTTCCTTTATTAGGACAATGAATGTACGACTCCATGTCACACTGAATGGCTTTTGATTTTAGCTTCTGCGAAGACCTGATAAGTGTTTTGTGGTAAAGCAACTAAAAATTACAGGGCAAAACCAGTGTTTATACGTGAAATGTATTTAAACATCAAATCTCTTTACAGCTCAGTATGCTATTAACAGGTACCACAAGAAGTAAGATCTGCAGCCTTACATAAATCTGCTGTGAAAAATACAGTTTCTGCAGCATGCTAGGAGCCTTGATGAAAACACATAGAAACTCCCATTTTTCAAAATCCTCTTAACTGTGCAATTGAGGGGGTCCTACCTGACCTTCAGTTGGAAGTGATTAACCCACAATGTAATCACATGCTAAAAGGAAAATATCAAGAGAAAAAAATAACCAAAATATTCTGTCAATGCCTTTCTTCCAAGAAATGAAAGTTATGCTTGATGAAAATCATGTTCTCATGTACTGATGCATTTGGCAAACCTATATATAGAAATGATACTTTCAAAGATAAAACATGTAAAATATCATTGCAGACTAGGATTAGCAATATTTGTAAGGTTTGGGAGGGTTGCTGGGATAGAACCCAGGCCTCACTCATGCCAGGCAAATTCTCTACCACTCAACTACCATCCCTAACCCTATAATTGTGAGGAAAAGAACTACTTTGAATCTCAAATAAACCCCCCCAACTCCATCCATCACTAGAGCCATTTGCTAGAAAGTTTTCAATCATGTTTTGTGTTAATTTGCTGTCTCCTTAGGGAGTAGAAACATAACAATCTCAATTTTGCCTCTCGAATCCTGAAGTTTCACAGTCATGCATGGCCCTCTACAAGAAGGGATTCCTGGCCTCTGTTCCACAGCTTTCATGGTACCAGAAAGTACTATGCAAGCCCCCCAGACATGTGCACACTTGCTTGCCCATCTTCCTCAACGTTTCTCATTGTATAGGGAATGTCTGTTCTTGTTCTTTCTTTACACTGTTTTTTGAAACATATTAACAATATAGGTTTCTATCTGCTCATATCTTAACTGTTTTTTCCTACTCCCTCAACCCTTCCTATTCCATATCCCCTCTTCTTCTTCCCCCTAAGTATTCTCCCCCATTATACTCCTTTCCACCTTGTTGCTTGTAGTATTTTGTAATGCCCTGGGATGCTCCAACTTGAACCCAGAGTAATTAAACAGTACTAGAAGTAACGGACATGTGATACGTCTTAATAAGCTGTTGTCAGAGAGGTTTCAAAGGCTCTCCCCCAAATAATAATATAGGCTGCTGTCATTGCTCTTGGTTTCCTCCAGAAACTGACAGTAAGACCATATTACTAAAAATACAACACAGAGAGATCACAGGGCATGGCCAAAAAAAAAAAACCAGCAAACAAACCAGACCAAACCAAACCAACAAAAAAACACCAGCCGGAACTGGTCTTGAAGCTTCTTCTTCGCTGGACAGCTTCCACAGTACCAGAAAGTACTATGCACGCTACTGGGAGAGAAAAGCAATCAATACTTTTATCAGTCTGTGAAAACTGCAAGCTACAATCATAATCACCTGGCAAGAGTGCACCAGCGCCATAGCAGCATGAACGGAAAAAGGGCAAACCACGACTTTCTGATTGCTTTAAGGCCCACTGACATCACATTTCTGGTACCGTAAACAAGAAACCTATGAAAGGCACTAGGGAAGGTCAAACTATAAAGGTTTTGCTATAAAGATACTATATCAAACTGAATTTTAAATAACTGTTATTACACCTGTAGATTGGAGGAGCACCCAGATTTCTATTTCTATCTAGAAGCTTTCTTTTGTAATAGAAGGTGTTCATCACAGAAAGCCACAACTGGCCCAAGTGCAGAAAATAAGTAACTACAGAGAGCTCGGCTCTAAGCAGGACATCTAAGCCACCCCCAACAACACCCTAAGGTTCAGGGAGTGTCATGGAAGAGGAAGTAGCAAGATTATAAGACCCAAAGTGGGGCAGAGATGTGACCAGAAACTATCTTCTGGACATAACAGTGCTGTTGTATTCATGAATTTTACGCATGCATCCACAAGACCTTAACAGGAATTGTCCTATCAACATTTCCCCATGGAAGTGAAAGATCCTGAGAGGCTTTGCATTTCCCCGAGAGACTGATGAGGGTTAATCTCATGGGGAGGAAATGCAAGATGTCTTCCTCAGAGTATACTCACTGATACGTGGGTCATGCTCCACCAATGACTCAGGCACATGCCATCAAAGACAAGCCAGATGAGACCCAATGGGCCACACATGCAAAAGACCTTGAAAATAGGAAGGTCTGTAATCAGAAAAGGGGGGAAAGGATTGGGATTAAGGTGGAAAATATCATAAATTCACTATATTTATATATGAAGCATTAAAATAAAATTTTAAAAAACTGACCAAAAAGCACAGGTTGAATGCCCTATTCTTGACAAGCAAGCAGCATGGATTTGCACTTAGTTGCTCAGCTAGCAGCTGTTTGATCGGCAGCAGATTCATCAGTGTTTCCTTGCTTGTTTCCTCAACTATAAATCCATAAATGTCATCTTTTTTAAAGGGCTGTTGTGAGGAAGGAGTGAATCAGCAAACACAAAGTTTGGCACAGTGCTTGGCCCAAAGTAAGGATTTAGCTAATGTAAGCTGCTACCTTAAAAGGAAAGTAGATTTCACACAGGTTGGAATCGAATCATAACCACTGGCTAAAACATCAGGAATATTTGCACACATTCATGGTTAAAAAGAAACTCCAGAGGGCACCCAGGTCTTTCCCAGCCATCCCTCCCTCATTCTGTCAAACAGAAGCCCAAGTGGGACATGTTACCTATGACTGGGAGGTAATTCTCAATATGCCTTTTTCGGAGACTGTATTCATCTTTTAATACTTTAAAATTTCACATTACATTCTTTACATTCTAAACAAGAATAAACACGGTAGAAATTTATAATATTCACACTTTAAAAATGTGACATGACAACTCAAATTATACATATTACTTGTTAAATAAATATCCGCTGAATGCCATATGTATAAGCTTACTAGCTTCACACCTTTGAGGGAAAAATTGCTTCCATGTGTGTCCTATTGACAGTACCATAAAACTGTATATATATATATATATATATATATATATATATATATCCCGCTACTATATTTTTTCATAAATGGATTATACTGTGGGAAATTGTAAAATACTGTTTTCCAAAAAACTTCTGTTTGACATCCAGGTGTCCAACAAGTTCACTACCAGATGGCCTCATGCAATTAATAAATGACAGAACCACAGACAGTGTAAACTGAGAAACTGCATGCATTAAGCTACAATCAATACAATAGTCGGTCAGCACTGAGCTACAGAATCACTGTGGAGCATGAGGATACTGGAACACAGTATGTTCCTCTACAGTGGGAGAACTCTACTATACCACAGGGCTAATGCACCACTTCATTGGAATGCCATAAAACAGTTGCTGGCTACTCTCTAGCAGAATTCAGTCAATTAATTACTGAACAAAATTATTTTTGCCCTTCTCCTCATGTTTCCCTGAACTACAGCTGAACTCTACTTACAGGGTTGAGGCACAGCAGGAAACAGAAATGAAATCCTCACACATTTTAAATATGTAACACCCACATCTACTTCAGAATAATTAAACCTCTCTGGCAATTATTTAACTGCTCAACAACTGGAGAACTATTTTGATTAGAAGTTTGCCTCTTATACTTACACATGCCTATATTTTTATATTGGTATTCTCTCTTAGTGAAAGATAAATGCAAATACAAGTAGAAATGACATTTTCCAGCTGAGCAGTTAATATGTTAGCTTAAAAAATAATCTTGCATTTTCCTCCCTTGTACCCCTCCCAGTCTTCAGGAGTTTTTCTCACTTTTCCTTAATAAATTTACATTCACTCTGTGAAAAAAAAAATCTTACTTGGGAGCTGAGTCAGAAGTATCTTGAATTGATCACAGACTGGGCTACAATAGCAAGACCCTGCTTCAACATAAATAACTAAATAAAAAATAACACTTAAAAAAACAATAGTTCAGGCTGATAAGATAGCTCTCAAGTCCTGGAAGCTCAAATGGTAGAAGATTCCTAAAAGATTCCATCCATGCATCATGCCATCTCTCTCTCCTTTTTTCTAATAAATAAATAATATATATTAAAAAAACAAAAACCAGTAGTCCTAGATGGCATGGGAAGATGGCTCAATATGTACAGCACTTGCTGCAAAAGCATGAGAACCTTAGTTTGGATCCTGAGCATCCACATAAAAACTAAGGGTGATGGTGCGTCTACATCTCCAGAGCTGCAGGGAGGGTTATAGAGACAGGAGAACCACAAGGCTCATCAGTCAGCCATCCTAGCCAGTCAGTAAGCCTTAGGTTCAAAAACACTGTCTCAAAAAAATAAAAGAATTATAGTTTGTTGTTTTCAGTTTTGCTTTCCCTGCACTGTCCTTGACTGCATCCCTATTGGTATCTAAGGTCACTTCCTAACCAAAGATGAACAACTTTAAACGAAGATTTTAATTACGCGAAGTCTCAAAGGTAGATGGAAGAATAGGAGTAGGGACACAGCAGGTGGATGTCAGTGTCCCATTTGCAGGATGATTACTGTCTATCTGCCAGTCCTGACATCCTCCAATTGGTGAGTTGAAACCTGTTCAGTCGCAAGTGACCAGGAAGGGAAGTGAGGGTGAGCTGCACCAGATGTCTCCACATGACTACATGACCATGGCCTATTTTCTCTACTGAAGTTTGATCCTCTACCTCCTTTCTTTTGAGGTCTTCCTTCCCCTTCCCTCCTGTTTATAATCTTTTGCGATTACAGTAGGTATTACAAAGATTTACATTTGAATATGTCCTTAAGTGGGTTTGGAACCAGACCAGCCAAATCTCTCCCCATCCTAAAGTTCAGAGAACCTTGTGGAAGATTGTGTTGCAAGATTGTAAGAGCCTACAGACGAGGAGAACCAAGGATATGCGAGATACTCCACACAAGTTAGGGTTACAGCAGCAAGGATTGGACTTTGCCTGACTTGCACCATGGCTGACATGTCAATGACCCCTGAAAGTCTAGCATGGATCCAGGGAAGAAGACTCCAGGCAGTAGGATCCTTATAGGCAAGGGATTAACAGTAATAATAGAGTTCCTATACTAACGGGGAGCCCAAGAAGGGGCTCCTGGCTATGCCATTGAGTCCTGAATCCTCACTATGGTGGAGGACTCAAGAGAGAGGTTTAGCATTCACATAAAGGGATGTTCCAGGGGATGGGAGGAAGGGGGAAGCACCTTGAGAGACAGGAGGGAGAGGGTTAAAGGAAGGGGGGAAGGGGAGAGTGCAATGGGGAGTGACTGGGGAAGGGAGGGGGGAGGGAGAGTATGTGGGTACCTATTGGGCTTGTATAATTAGGAAAAAAACAAAATGTGGAAGAAGATATAAATAGAAAGAGAGACAGAGAGAAGGAAGGAAGGAAGGAAGGAAGGAAGGAAGGAAGGAAGGAAGGAAGGAAGGAAGGAAGGAAGGAAGGAAGGAAGGAAGGAAGGAAGGAAGGAAGGAAGGAAGGAAGGAGAAAGAGAGAAAGAGAAAGAGAAAGAAAAAGAAAAAGAGAAAAAAAGAAATAGAAAGAGCAAGAGAGAGAAAGAGAAAGATGCATACATAATACATACATACACACACACATACATAGCAGAGAGGACTGGGGAGATGGTTTGCTGTATCAGCAGGAGAATCCAGAGTTCAGATTCCCAGAAAGTTGGGTAGGATTGGAAGCACACTTATAATTCCAGTCTTGGAAGGTGAACTGGAGATCCCCAGACCATAACATGAGACTAGCCCTACCAGTGAGCTTTGGGTTTGATTGCAAGACTCAACCGCAAGGAATAAAGTGGAAGAGAAAATGAGAATAATTCCTGATGTCAACCAACTCTGTGTGTATCATACACATTGCAACAGAGATAGAGACACACATGAGCAACACACACACATACATGTATAAAGAGAAAATGCTACAGAACAATGGAGGGAGATAACAATGTTGACCTTAAGCCTCCACAAGCACATGAACACAAAGAAACACATAAATACAGCACACATACACACATACATGCTTATGCGAACACACACACACACATACACACACATACATCCTACATTGAAAAACAAGTTACTCCAACTTGTTTATTTCTCTCCTTAGTGCTGTGGTGTCAGGTATCAAACTCAGGACTCTGCACATTCTGGACAAGCATCCAAGCTGTTTCCAGTGTCCACATCATCAACCAGCTTTATCAATTTTCTATACATCAAACACACTTCTTAACACATCATAAAGTTAAATAAGGCACCATTACACAGAGAAAGTGTTCAAAATCAACTTTATTTTTTCTTAAATATCATGATACCTTACTGTTCAAATTAATTCTCTTAAAAATAAGTTAAAATGCTTCATCTTATTCTTTTAATATCTAATTATTGATTAAAGCACATCACTGATTGTCTGGATAAAAACATCATCAATCATTCATACATTCTTAAAGAAAAGTGCTCACAGTATGTTTAAGAATATATCTTTATATTTTTTACTTGATTCATTGAATAATTTCTATTTTTTTCTTAAAATCTACAAGTGTCTTAACAAAAACAAAATCAATCCCAAAATAAAATCCCACAGAAGCATGATGATTTGAATGATAACATACATTAAGTTACTGAGTAAAGCTCTTTTTTATGAATACATTTGGAAAACTTGCATTGAGTTCTAGCACAGCCCTATTATCAATCTGTGAACAGAAGGACACATCAAGTAAGGAAAGATCTTTGCAAGATTCCAGGAGTTTTCTCAAGGATGCTGGGCTTACCATTCTTGTTCCTGTTACAAAATAAAACAAAAGAAAGCACACTAAGTACAGCCTTTAAATGTCCTCATAATGAATCTGTTACTATATATTTGAAATATATATAAAATAAATGACCTTCAAAACTTAATGTTTTTTTTTTCTGGTTGACCTATAGGGGACTTTCTTCATTATGCTATTTGAAGTATGAAGACGTCCTCTAGATGTGGACAGCAGCAGCCCAGACAAAGGGAGCTCCTAGAGAGAAAATCTTTGCTTTTTCCTGTTGGCCTTCACTCTTGCTAATAAGTTCATCCACATTTCTGTGATGCTGCCACTGCATATCTTTGCTGATACCTGAACTAGTTTCATTGGACTTTTAGCACTGACTGAAAACCAGCAGCTCTCTGGGAATCCTGCAGACCTCCAGTACCAGAAGGGTCTGAGGTGACATGCGGCCAGGTGGTCTGAGTAACTAATAGTCCAGTCTCTCCAGCGTGAAGTCAAACACTGCTGGATTCTTCAGATCATATGGTGCAAGCCAATCTAATTAATCCCCTTTTAATATACACTCATTCTATCAACTCTCTTCCTCTACAGAACCCTAAATTAAATGAATGATGAAAAGCACACATGATACATGGCTGGTATTTAATAAATACCAAATATCACTTGAGTCTTAGAGAGTCTGTTGTGAAACACACCTTGCTTTAATTACAGCTTTTCTGGGGGAAAGGGTCAGTAGTGCGTCGCATATACATATATACTGAGGTTTGGGTTGCTTGTTCTGTTCTTGTGTTTATAGTCCTGGAAATTAAACCCAGAGGCTTGTGCATCCTAAGCAAGAGCTCAGCACTGCACTACAGTCTCACACCAGGATATCTAAAATATGAAGCTAAACCTCACTCTGAAAACTGCTTTCCACGACCCTCCCTCTCTCCGGCTCCCGAGCTGTAATACCCACTTGCCGTCCTGCCACCTGTTTGTACACGGCTTCAATCTAAACCCATTCAGATTCCCCAGCAAAGCCTTCGGTATCCATGAAACCCACTTTGAAAGGACATGGAAAGCTGGTCTGCACAGCGATGTTTGGCTGTGCGCCCAAAGAAGCAGAGGTGTCTTAGCCCAGAACAAGCAAAACCAGAAGGGGGAAGCGCACACGACATCATCATGTGTACGTGGTGGAAGGCACAGGACAGGAGAGCCTGGGGCAGGAGACACATGTGGGCTGGGAAAAGGAGAAACAGAGAGGGAAAGAGAAGCAGAAATGGCTTCTTGGCCATTCGATGATTTTTCCAGTATCTTCTAGACTAAGCATGGCTTCCACTTAGGAGGTTTCAGGATTTGAACTGTACCTTCCTAATAATTTCAGTTACAAGTGGGCTTCTCCTGGGAACACAAGAAACTGTTCTGGGAAATGCCACTGGGTCCTTGCACCTCATCGGAGAGGAGGACCCAGAGGAGAGTTTGGCATGCTCATTAAAGGATGCTCCGGGGATGGGAGGGGGAGGCACTGGGGGATAGGGAGAGAAGGGGGAGGGGAAGGGGCACAGGGGTATTGGGGGATAGAGGGAGGGAAGGGACCAGTGTACCTGTTAAGTTTGTATGAGTGGAAATAAAAAAAAAAAGTGGGCTTCTCCTAAGATTACAGTCACAGCCTGGATACTTAGCTATATGGAGGGTTTTGTTTTGTTTTATCCAGGACTGTGATAGTCCTTTATTTGTTAGCCTGGCCAATTAACATCTGAGTTTCCTGACAAACTGTGATGAACAATGCTGGAATCAGAGTTGGGTTCCCAGCCCACATTTCAAGATACTGACACTTCCTGCTGTCCATTTAGGATACAGGTACAGCTCAGTGTGTGCCGCTAGGGCGGGGCACAGCTTCCTGCTCAAAACATGTTTGACATTGTGCCATGAAAAAAACAATGAAAGAATAAAGGAATATTATCATCACTTTGATCTGAATTTCATTAATCATCTGGACTTCTTTTTCAACCCACCTAAGACTTGTTTCCAGGTTAATATGCTTACAGTATATTAAGGAATGTACCATGTGCCCCCTAATTAGAGTCCACAGCAGTTCTTCCTAGTTCAATTTTATGTAGATTCCTTACCTGCTTCACAACTCTGCACGGAAGTTGCTGTGATGCTGACTGACTCCTTTCTGAGCCACTGAAGACCTCCCATGCCCTCGCTCCTGTTCTACTTCCTACTCACCTTTCAAGGCTATCTTTAAAGTACCTAATGACTTTAAATGAAGGTGTCTCTTATAGTGCTAATCATACATGCCCCCCCTTGAGTCATAACAAAATGGACTTGCTAGTTTGTATTACAGTTACTTACGTACTTTCTCCCAACTAGCCAGAGTACACTTTTTTTTGAAGGTAGAAACTTTGTACTGACAAATTCGTAAAATAGGAATACTATCTAACACTCATAATGGAACAATGACAAAACCATTACTGCATTTGAATACATACATAATTTCATAAAACAGGATTCTAACACTTAAGGATGGAAGAAAAATTGATAGCAATAAAAGTAATAGAAACAAAGCAATGGGTTCCACTGTAGCATTTTCAAACACGTGTGTTGGCACTTTGTTCTTATTCTCCCTGGTGACACCCACTATTACCTCCATCCTCCCCACTTCCTTGATAGTCCCTTTCCTCATTCCAAATAGACTCCCCTTCTGTGTTCATGCTACATGAGCTCCATTACTGTTAAGTCACTCTTAAATTTAGTAGAACAAAGGTAGGTTCCCTAGCAATGGATCCCACAGCTTATCACAGCTACAGCACAACCTTTGCTTCTGCAGCATCCTTTTCTGACACGGGCTACTTATCACTTCTAGTTTATGCTTTTGTTACTGTTGCTGTTGAGGTGGGGGAGAGGTGAAAAACAGATGTTAACCAGCAAAGACTTATCCTGAGATATGAAGCAATGTCAATTTATTATAAAAGACCCAAGCTGACTTTTTTCATTCCTGTGAATCTACCATGCTTTCTAAAACTTTTAAAATATATATCTTATAAAAGGTCTGGGAAATTTCAAGAAGGATGATAAATTAGAAGGTAATGAAATAAATAAGTGAACACAATGACAAATCCCAAAGCAGTAGGTAACAAGAAATGGAAATTAATAAAATGGAGACAAAAAATACAGAGTCAGATGAAAAGTTAGTTCTTCGAGAGATATATAAGATTGTCAACTCCCTAGCTAAAGTATCTAAAAGAAAGAGAGAAAATCTATAAAAATTAGAGTTGAAAATGAGTAGCTACAATTGATGCCAATGAAATCCACAGAATCATTAGGGAATACTAATGATACTAAAATACAAAAAAAAAAAAAAAAACCTTTGAAAAACATCCCCATACCAAAAAAAAAAAAAAAAGACAAAATCTGGAAGAAATTGATAAATTCTAGAAACATATGATTTGTCAAATTGAAAAGATGCAGGCAACTTAAATAGATTCACAACAAACAATGAGACACAATCAATACTAAAGAAGAAAAAAGTTGGGCTGAAGATCAAATGGATTCACCACAAAATTCTACCAAACTCAAGAGCTCACACAGCTACAACTCCAAATATTCTGCAATGTAGAAAGGAAAGAAGCATATTGGACATAGTCTGTGCAGCTAGTATTATTCTAACACTAAAATTGGATAAGGACACTAGGAAAAAGGAAACATTAAATTTCCCTGATGAACAGATGTAACAATACACTTCTCCCAAATGACGGAATAAGAGATGGCTCGGTCATGCTCACGGATGAGGTCCTGAGTTCAAATCCCCCAGCACCCATGTAAATAGCTGGGCATGGTGGCATATTTGTGCAATCCCAGCATCGGAAAGACAGAGACAGGAGATCACTGAGCTTTTTGGCCAAGTCTAGTCAACCAATGAGATATCTTGTCTCAAAAAGCACAGTGTTGAGGAAGTCACCCAAAAATTACCTCTAGACTCCACATGAATGTGCATTCATACATGTGTACCCACACAAACATACACACATGAATACTGTCATGTTAGATACAGGTGTCAACTTGATGATTTAGGGTTCGAGCTCTGGGCAAATGTGTAGAGAATTAGTAGTTGAGTTAAGCTCAGAGTGAACCTGAAGGAGACTATCTAGTGGATGGGGAAAGCCCAGTCCATAGTGGGTGGGACTAGTCGCCAGGCAGGTGAATAAAATGGAGGGAACTGTTTGAGAAAGGGGGCGTCTCCTGTGTACTTGGCCAGACATGCTGGTTTGGCAAGTGAAAATTGTTCCTCTCTCAGCTGTTATGTGATGCAGTCAGTCCCCTCAGCCCTTGGAGTTGCAGTGGGCTCTCCTTCCAAGATGGACAAACAACTGTAACCAGGAATCATAAGACTTAAAATAAACCCCTTGTTCTTTTAAGCCACTTGATCTTACATATACAAATACGGATTCTTTCAAATCATATTCAATAACACATTAAGAAGATCATAAATCACAATCAAGTTGGCTTTGCCTTGGAATACTATGTTGGTTCAACATTTTTAAATAATCAAAAAGTAAAATAAATAATATAATCATTTTAATAGACATAGAAAAGTTCATGTTCATTTCATGAACACAATAAAGTTCAACATCATTTCATGATCAAAGTTCTGAAGAAAATTAGGAATAAAAGAACTCCTGACATAATAAAGGCTATATACAACAAATCTAAAACCAAACATTACAGTAAATAGGGAAAAACTCAAAGCATTTCCTCTAAAATCAAACATGAGGCAATGATGGCTGCTCTTCTTTCTCTTCCTCAGTATAGTACACAACTTTTAGCTAAAACAGTAAGACAATAAATAAAATAATGCAAACAGAAAAGAAAGAAGTCAAAATACCCATTCTTGCAGATTACATAATCTTACATGTAAAAGCTCCAAATGATTTCAACAATCACTTACATTTGATAAGCACTTCCAGTAAAGTAGCAGAATATAAAACTGGTATAAAGATGCCAACAGTCTTATATACCAATAATGAACTTTCCAAAAAAGAAATCATCAAAAAAATCCCATTCACAATATCTTTAAAAAATGAATAAACTTAACCAAAAAGATCCACAATGAAAACTTTAAGGACACTGAAGAAAAAACTGAAGAGGACACTAGATGGAATGGAATGGTCTCCCATCATTAGGTAAATCCAATTTTGTAAAAATGACTATATTACTAAAGCAATATACAGATTCAATGAAATTTCTATCCAAATTCCACTTATATCACAGAAAAAGAAAAAGCAACCCTAAAATTCACATGGAAGAACAAAAGACACTAAAACATTCCCAAGGAAACAATAATGCTGGAGATATCATAATACTTGATTTCAAACTACAGAGCCATAGAAACAAAACAACACGGCACTGGCACAAAACCAATGGAATATAATAGAAGATCCAAATGTGAATCACACCTACAGCTACCTAACTTAAGACAAAGATTCCAAGAATATACATCAGGAAAAAGCTTCTCTAAAAACATGGTAAGGTGAAAACTAGATGCTCACTTGTAGAAGAATGAAACTAGATCATTACCATAAAAAGTAATTCAAAATGGATTAAACTTAATGTAAGACCTGAAACACTACAAGTGCTGGAGGGAGAAAGGGAATACATTTCAAGATATAGGCATAGGTAAGGGCTTTCTGAAAAACAAACAAACAAAAATCCTGTATCAAACAATACAAACAGGATTGAGTGAAGTGAAAAAGCTTCCATGCAGCCAAAGAAAGTCAACAGAGTGAAAATACAGTCTGAAAAATGGGATTAAAAAAAACTTTTCTAACCTAGACTATATAAGGAACTACAAAAATTAAGGAACACTACTACTCTCACACAAAAGCATAGGAGGAAAATTATCCAATCAATAAATGGTCCAATGAACTGGAGAGTTATCCAAGAAATACCAATAGACACTAAATATTTGAAAGTGTCAACACTCTTAGTTATCAAGAAAATGCATGTGAAAACACTTTGAGATTCCATCTCACTGCAGTTAGAAAAGTCATCACCAAGAAAAGAAATGACAACACAAAGGAAAACAAATGCTGGCAAAGACACTGAACAAGAAAGAGGAGCCTTACAATCTGTCAGTGGACTGTGTGATACTTAATGCTATTGACAATTTATCAGAATCTAGAATCACCTGGGAGACCGGCTCAGGACATGCCTATGTAAAGGATTATCTTAATTTTATTAACTGAGGTGGGAAGACTTATCCTGTGTGGGTGGGATTTTGGACTCTACAGCACAGAAGGAAACTGAGCAACAGCACTGGCTGCTCTTTGCTTCCTGATTATGGATGCAATGCAATGTGACCAGAGGTTTCAAGTCCTGCTGCCTTCACTTCCTAGAATTAACTCTGCCTTTGAACTGTGAGTCAAAAGATACCCTTTGTCCCTTAAACATTGCTTTTGTGCTTTTATCATAGCAACAGGAAAAGAAACTAAGACACGGTATAAACTGATGTAGTTACTGAGGAAGTCAGTGTGGAACCTCCTTGAAAAACTAAAACGAGAACACATTGACCCGCTACACTATTCCTACACATCCATGTTTATTATTGCACAGTCACAATAGCTAAGAAATGGAACCAGCCTAAATGTCCACCAAATGTGGCACGTTATATATAAGGGAATTTTATTCATCTGCAAAGAAAAATGAAACATTTGCAGGAAAAATGGACAGAACTAGAGATTATGTTAAGCAAAATAAGCCAGACTCAAAAAGACAAATGCCACATGTTTTCTTTTATATGTGGACTCTCAACTTATGTGTGTATGTGTGTAGGACATGGAAATTGAAAGGGAACTGCCAGAGGGGAAGAACAAATCTCAAGAAGAGAGGGAGATGAAAGAAAAGGAGCACAGTTATTCAGCAGAAGAGGGAACCATTTGGGTGTGGGGGACAGAAGGGAAAGGAATGAAGTGAGATGATGCATATGTAAAGAATGCATGATGAAGCCTATTGCTTTGTATGCTGATTTACACAAATCGCACATTGCCTCCTTACCTAGTATGTCCAGCTGCCGTAATTTGGTACAATTCAATGCTAGTTCTTCTATATCTGTGTCACACACAGACCTGTTTGCTGTAAGGAAGAGTTTCTGCAAGTTTGGGAGCTGGCGTGCCAGTCTGACAAAGCAGCCAGTGCTGCTCTGCAGGGTAGGGCACCAGCCGAGGTCGAGCTCTTCCAAAAGTGGACACCCAGAAGCCAGTTCTGCAGTTCCATTCTCTGTGATATTCTTGCACCTCCACAAATCGAGAGTCCGAAGTTTTTTACACTTGGCACCTATCATGCTAGCTATTACATCATAGTCTTCAATCTGGAAATAAACAATTGCAAACTCTTACATGTTAAGCTCAGGAATACACACTCTATGCAAGATAGTTTGAACATTCCTAACCATCTATTTGTTCCCAGGCAAACATTCCCACACCTACAATAATACACACCTGTCCACTCATCTTATAGATGAGTGATTCATAAAAAGTAAGGATAAGGGACAAGAGATATGGCTCAGTTGGTAAAATGCTTGCATGTGAGCCTGAGGACCTGAGTTTGATCTCCAGCCCCCAAGGAAAAAGGTGGCTGTGGCAGAGGAGGATCCATGGGGCTTGCTGGCCAGCTAGTCCATCCTAGCCAGTGAGCTCCAGGTTCAGCAGGAAAGCCTGTCTCAAACAAAAAGATGGACAGCAATTGAGCAAGACACCAATGTCCCCTTCTGGCTTGCAAACACACATGCATTCGCATGTCTATGCATCTGCATACATGTATCCACTCACGCACAAAAAGCAAAAAAAAAAAAATCATTTATGGAACTGCAGAGTATGATAATAAGCTAAGATTTCCAAAGTCATCTTTACTTCCCAGTCTCATTAACAATGTAAGAATTATATGCTATTTTTATTGTTATGATCTTAACATTACTACAGTTATTGCTAGCAGGACCTAATTTCTTCTATTTATATAGTTATGTATTTAATATTTCTCAGATAGTCATGTGCTTTGGTAGTTTCTGTAACAGGAATGCAGGAGTCTAACTAGTACAGTGGTTTTGGGTTAAAAAAGGATTTGTAGACTGAGCAGACATTTTAATCACTATCAGGGACTAGAGGGACTGGATTATAAAATAGGCATCTACTTCTGATCACAGATTAAACATTCCCATTCTCCTGTTTTACATGTTTCAATGCTTCCTGAAATAGGTTCTTCTAAAAGTTCATTTGAGTTTCTTAAAATCAAGTGCCAAAGTTCTCACCAGAAACCAAAAAGTAAATATTTATACTTTTTAAAACTTTTGTTCATTTATTTACCCTATTTTCAACAAATATGTAACACAGTTACTATTACCAGCACCACCCCAGAAGCAAGGAGAAACAGTAACACTCCCAACTATTTTGTTCACATTTTTAGAAAGACATGGAGACAAACAAATGAAAGTGAATTCAGAGAGTGACAAGTGTGAAAAGATTAACATGGAGTATGTGGGGGGGGGGGATCGGCAAGGAGTGATGGCTTCAGCTTCCAGGATAAATGCAAACACTCAAGGAGCAGAAATGAGCCAGACAGCCCAGGTAATGAGGAGGGGCAGGCTGGGGGCGAGTTCTGAGGCAGAGTCAGGCGGGATCCTGGCAACTAAACTACCAAGAGGTTGGATTCCTACTTTACACACTTAAATGTGGAAGAAGACAAGGGAGCATTTTAAACACTGACAGTGAAGCAAACACCTTCTGACATCTGCCTGGAGGATGGACTACTGCAAAGTGAGCATGTGGTGGAAGAGCATCAACAGTTCACAGTGGGGTTTGAGATACGGCTCAGAGATTAAGAATGTGCCTCACAAGTAGAACATCCTGAGTTCCAATCCCAGGTTCCAAGTAAAAACGCCAGGCAGAAATGGCAGTGGCCTGCACTTCAGACCCTGAGGGGTGGAGCCTGGGAAATCCCAGAGCAAAGCAAAGAGGAGATAGAGGCAATTCAGGATGATTCCTGAAGTCCCTCCACAGGGATACAGTAGTATCCTCTAATACACACACACACACACACACACACACACACACACACACACACACACACGCACACCACACAAAAAAAAATTTTTTTAAAGCGTTCACAGCAGAGACTACCACAGTTCCCACAAGACACTGAAAATTTGGGCTGTGTTTCCAAGCCAGAACTAAAGACTGACAAAGACACTGTACTGGCAACTCCTAAGGTTCTATTCTTATGTAAGTGTGTTTGGTGGAGTTAGGCAGAATATCTCAAGAAACAAGTCTGGGGAGCAGTTCTGCAGCTCTGATTACAACGGCCAATTAGTATCTTTAAAAAGCATCAGTTAAACTCTGCCACGCATGGCTCTGCTGAATTTCCTCCAGGCCTTTCTGCTTGTACATTTTTCACAGCATTACTAAACACATCAAGAACAGTCAAGTTTAAGGCTGGGAAAGTAAGAACCTAACTACATAATTTTACTAAATTGAAGACAACCTATCCTCTTAACAATTATAGTTTATTCCGAATTAAAAAATAATACAGAAGTGTTTAACCTTAAACTATTTAGACACTCTTACTTTCTTGGTCATTAATTTTTGTATCTGTTTTGTTCTGAGGCAGCCCAGGATGTCTTGAATTTGAAGTCCTTCTGTCTGGTCTCCAAGGCACGCATCACCATGCCTGGTTTTTATAACTCGAGTTCTTAAAATATGAGAAATGTCAGCAAGGAAATATCAATGAGAGTTAGAAAACTAGGATCACACAATTGCTAGAAAATCTAAGAAAATACAGACTAGGTCTTCAAATTCATCAGCCAAAGTACTTCAAGAAGTATCACCTAATACATAGGTAATATGGAGCTATTTCTTAGTCACCTTTGAAAGTGTAATAAGGTAAATTACTTAAACAATATATTTTGCTTATTCATAATAGTACCATTTCAGCAAGTTATATTAAAATATTAGAAGGTTTTACATTTTTTGGTACTAAGTCTTTAAAATTTGGCATGTTATTTTACACCACACCAGTATTCAAACTAGCATATTTCAAATGTTCAAATAATACACTAAATAACACACTGAATATCAACTTAGAGTAATGATGTGTGCTCTTTACTTCTCTTTTGAACAATGGATCACTATTTTACTGCTATTCTGAATTTTGGTTGAGCTCATGGCTACTCAAAATATGAGTTGTATTTCCCATCTTTCTATCTACAAAGTATGTTATATAACTAAGTTCTGTATAATAAGAACTGAAATCTAAAAACCATTCAACTTCTAGAAAAAGTTCATAAGGCAAGGTGTTATGCCTTCTGCATAGTGTAATAAAGCAAAAGGAAGCACAGGACTCATCTTAAAAATAAGACCATTGTACCCAAGAGGAAACCAAATTCTCTTCAGCAAGAAATGTGTTGATGTGTATAAGTCAATAACAACAACAACCTGGACAGTAAGTAACTCTGAATCACAAAAAAATCCAAACCAGAAGAATTCAGGCAAGGGTAGCTTTGGCTCCTGTAAATGGAGGTGAGGCTCTTGCCAAATGTGAACTAACCTTCTTGTTGAGGCTTTGGGACATGACCTGGGTGAGGCTGTGCTTCTCAAGGACTTAGTAATGAAAAGCAAGTAAATAAAAGATGTGTTTGCTTAAAAATAACTTCAAGTTAAAGAAATAATCAGCTACTCAAAAAATTTCATCATCTTCTCCAATCTGAGGAAAAACTGAATTTTCCAAAGAGTCCTATCAGACACACTTATTCTAGTGACTAGAATATGCAGGTTGTTACAAGTGAAATGGGAACATCAGTCTTATTGTACATCCTTCAATTTTTGAAGCTCATTTATTTGAGGCAGCATACCTCACTATTAACAGATGAAATGTGGGAAAGTGGCTCAATATTCAGGGAAGATTGGAAAACACTGGGTTAAGAAAGGCCAGAGTTTCTTAGCTGTGGGCATTACAGGGGAGACCCTGTACAAGAGAGGTGCAGTGTCATTTTGAGGTTGACTGGAACCTCTGCTGTGGTCATCTTTTATGACTGAGGACTAGTCTTCAACAGGTCAACTTTGAAGAACACGAAGTTAAAATATATGTAACCCCATTAAAAAGATATATGTATAATTCTAACTTGGGCTGTCTGTGGTCCAAGGCTTGCTTTTTGAAAGAATATTACTCCTACTTAAGAGGTGGAATGTAACACACAGGAAAGAGCACTTGGAGCAATATGAAACAGGATCCTCACCAATCTAAGGACAGGCAAGCAACATGCAAAGAGTCAAGTAGCTGATTTGTTGTCATAGGAACTGCAACCAAGTACAACTGGTCTCCTCTGGAAGATACTTTGGAAGGATTCAAAGAAGCCTATAAAATGGCTTATGAAAGTAAGATTTTAACTTTATGTAAGGAGCATCGAGTGGGTTCCCAACACATTCAGGAAACTGGGATGGTCTGGGACTACATTAGCAATTTAATAAGACTTAACCACCAAGATTATAGACCATGGGGATGTAAGATAGGCATGATACCACAAAGGGTCTATCTAGCATATACTACCAATTCTTGGAGCATCTTCAAAGTCATTGATAAACCCCCAATCATGTCAAAATGGGATCTCTTTTAGTACAGAGACCTGTCTGATCACTGTAAGCCAAGGACTCCGCAACTTCTTCGGAATATTGCAATCATCCTGCTGATTCAGGACCGTCTATTAAGGGGGTGCAATACTAGACATGTCGGGGGATTTATAAGCTCTGGTTGCAGGCACTGGAATGAGTGAGGAAGAATGGATCGCTCACTTCCATGAGTACATACCTCTGCATACACATACTCCAGGAGTACAACTGTCCCTAAGTCTCAGCATGATTTATAAACTGCACATTTATATAGATGAAATGAATAGAATTAACTTTTATCATGACCTGGTTTCAGGGGCATATAAAATCTTAACTTTACATCTTGAAGGACTTAAGAATTAGATACCTGGATTTCACAGGCCAATTAAAAAAAAAAAACAAACAACAACTGAGTTCTAATATGGGGCATCAGTGTGGGTACTATACCCACTAATGGCAATAAAATAATCAGCAAGTATACCCACAATCACTAATATGCCTAAGAAACAACCTCAGAATTGTGAAATCTAAAATTTGCTCTGTGACAGTCTCACTCTAACTCCTGATATCTGGGTATATCTGACACTTATTCTGATAAGAAACCCAGATGGGCAAATGGGTTGCCTGGCACAACATCCAGCTAGGCCGAGCTAAACACCTACCACAGCACAATTCCCTTGCTCTTGTGGAAAAAAATCAGGGTTTCAAAGACACGCCCTCTGATTTAATAAAAAATGTCTGAAAGTAGGGTATAAAACAGTCAGCCACAAGTGGGAGAATCGGTTTATGGGGTGGGGTGGGTGAGGACAAAGCGCAGTCTTGGGAAGACCCTTCACAGACTTACCATCACACAGCTGCCCAAGCTGAGGTGCTGAAGCTCCGAGCAGAAGTTGAGAATGCTGAGCAGCGTCGTTTGCTGCCATCAGGAACCACATGAGAGGAATTCACGGACCCGCATGAGAGGGAGACAAGAGAAGAGGTCAATTAGACATTAAGGCTGTCACGGCTTCTGAAATACAGTTGAAAACCCAGGTCACAGATTCCACAAATGCCACTTAATGAGTCCCCAGGTGCTCCCGCCATTGATTGGCCTGGCGTCAAGATAATCATTACTAGGCTCCATGTAAGTCCTCATTTTGCGCATGGTTTCGCATACCCTAAAGACACCTCCATTGCCTGTGACTCCCCCACACCCCGGTTTATTTCTGAGGCAAACAACGTGAATGTCTGCTTAAGAATAAATAAGATGCGGGGGGGGGGGACCCCACAGGGGGATTGTGACACTCTTGAAGAACAGCCCTAGGCTCTGACATCCACTAAGCAGCAGCAGCCTGATGGAGATGCCAATAGTCTCCCAAATCAGGACTGAGCTGGCGACTTTAATGTCAAAGGATTCTCTTTACTGACAAAGATTCCAACAACCATTGAACACCTGTCAAGGACAACACGCTGACTGAAATATATCTAACATGTACTCTCCAGTCATGTTCTGCCAGTAAAGCCCACCTCTCCTGCTCAGTAAAAATGGATCGCTATTAAAAACATGGGAAGGCCTGACAGACTATGCTATAGTCAGGACTACTAAGACCTTTTTTAAAAATCACAATTTCTGTCAGTCAACCTAACAGGAAAAATCTAGTAAAAAATGCAAAATATCAAAATTTGTTTTTCTTGCATTAAGTGAAAACAATACACATGACAAGATTTCTTTCTAAACATGTAACTAAATCATTTTTAACAAATTTAAAACTCAAGCTTCTACACAAACTCTGTCAAATCTTCCAAGTATTCAGAAATGAAAAGGATCAGCTGAGGGATGGTGAGCATTGTGTCAATAATGACACTAGGAAACATCTGGTAAATCCCAGATAAGACTCTCCCTCGGGATATGATAATGAAGCATTTCACACAAAATAAGGTTACTTACAGCAAAAATACAACAAAAATAGTCATAACATGCATTGGCATATACTAGACTTCAGCCTATTATCCTATTGAGCATTAAAAAAAAATCTACGTAAAAGTTTCTCATGATTTTGAACTTAGGTTTCAACACAACATTGATATAACAATCACATGCAACTCTTAGAATGTAAACATAGGGTATTTCCACAATGCTTATAGTAGCTGATTAACAAAAGTGAGTCAACATTAGGTTAGTTTTCATTAAAGTATCAGGTTCCTTTTTAAAGTTGTTTTATATTTTATCATGAATAAGATTCAGAACAGAGATTTTTTAAAGAGGATCCCATGTATCTCAATAAGAAATCTGAAAGTAAAAAACTATTGCTGGGGATGTAGCTCAGTAGTAAAGTGCTTGCCTAGCATGCCCAAAATCCTGGGTTCAATCCCCAGCACTGAATATATGTATACATATACACATAAAAACACAAATTTATTTCAAAACTGTTTTCTCTGAAGAATTTCAAATATAGACAATGGAAGGGTTCAATATAGGACTCAAGTAACCAAAACCAAGTCTGCCTACTCCTACCACTTGTCCTTCATTTTTTAGCTCTAGTCTTGTATCCCTCCTTTTATGTCTTCTTTCCTCAGAGGTAATCTTTATCATGCCCTGATGGTTAACAGTTTGCTTGATACAGTAACTCACAACTAGACAAGGTCAACTAAGTGACTACTGAGTGAATGCTCAGCTCTAAGCAGGACATTTACATGTTAGAGAACACCGTGGACAAGGAGTGAGACATGTAAAAGGAAGGTTGGGAGTTGGCTGAACCAACTGTGGCTTCATGTTCTCACTGCAGTGGTTTCTTTCTACTAGTTTGAACTAGTACTGAATATTTCATTATGTGAATATGCTACAATATATACTTACAATATTTAGCTCATAATTTTTAACCATTATAAGTTTTTAGAATAAACATTTTTATGCATGTTTCTGTGTGCATTTATTGGAGACTTACTTCTTCAGCATACACCAGAACTTCCAGGTATTTGGATATGCTTTGATTTGCAATATAAGCTCTCCTGAATGTTTAGAGCAATTTATTCTCAAACCAGCAGTATGATAGGCTCCTATATCTTTGGTCTTTTATAACATCAGTCTACCTGATGAATATGGAATGGTATAATTTAATTAGTATAATCACTAGTTAGGATACGTAAGACCTTTTAATCTGTTTATAGACCACTCATATTTTCTGCTTAACAAGCTGCTCAATCAAAATTGTTTGCTGATTTTCTAATGCACTGTTTCCTTTTGCTTTGTAAAAATTCTTAACATATGCTGGGCCAATTTGCATTAGCATCTAAAATTTTAATATATTACAACAAACCTTCATCCTCTTCATGTTTTTATTGTACTCATGTGGGACTGCAGGGGCATGTGTGTCATAGAGCATGTGGAGGTCAGAGGACAACTTTAGGTACTGGTTCTCAGGGTCTTTTGTCAGTTGCTGCATATGCCAAGCTACCTAATTCACTCATGCGCTTCTCATGTTTCCACTGCCCAACTCAAAGGGATTACAGACATATGCTGCCACATCCAGTTTATGTGGGTTCTAGGGATGCAAACTCTGATCCTCCTATTTACAAAAGTGCTTTACCCGCCAAGCCATTTCTCCAAACCTACAATTGTGTATCAACACAACACACTGATTTTTTTACATATCAAATTTCACCCCCATTCCAGTTCAATTCACTGAGGCCTTTAAATACAGACAATTTAAATATGAACTAATGACATTATATAATCACTAACAAATGCAATTTCACTGCTCATAATATATGTTGAACAATCAAGAATATTCTATCCAAGCACTAAATTTAGAATTTATAAAAGTATATTCACTGAATGAAAATTCACAAAATTGTGTGCAAACATCTCTGAAGAAATCCTATGAACAGCCACTCAATTTCCAGAAACTTAAAATACACATATGCAAGTGAATCTTACTTTGAAAAATAATTTTTACATTTATTTATGTGTTACATATTTATATTTATTATGCCACAGTGTGTAGAAGTCAGAAGACAACTTGTGGGAGTCACTCTCTCCTTCCATCATGTGGAATCCAGAAATCGAACTCAGGCTATCAAGCTAGGACATGAGTCCTTAAACTGCTGAGCATCTCACATACCCTCAAAATGTTTTTCACTCCAAAAACAAAACAAAAAAAATGTTTTTCACTCCAGTACATAAATCTCAGTAAGTCTGGAGAAAGAACTATAGAGCAAAACTAGAAGTACCTTATAGACTAACTTAAAGTACCTGAAAATAACCACAAGTAAAATAATAACAATCATTCCAAAATTTGATTAGTAATAGAAATTTACTACAAAGTGTTCCACAACTGCCATTTCCACCTGGCATTTTTATGTGTGATCTGGGATTCTGAACTCAGGTTCTTTTGCTCCCAAAGCAAAGACTTTAGCCCTTAAATCGTGTTCCCAACTCTACAAGATAAATACTAAAATCAATACCAAGGAGGAAAAGTTAACTTCTGAATGGTGTTTAAAAGGATTAACAATCATAAAGCACATAAATAAAGCTTTAAACTCTGGTGTTTGAGAGGATGGAGAGGTTTCTAAACCCAACTATGGATATTTTAGCACTATTCTACATCAGAGTTCCAGCTTTAAAGTACCAGCTTCAGTATGAAGTTCAGATAATTGTCAAACCCCAATAACTCGTGTGCACGATGGAACAAAACCTAAGGCTAAATATTCGCATACCATTGCCTGACCCTCCAGTCTCATTTGAACTTATTTCTACCACTGTACTATAGTAGACTTTGAATTCTTCTTTCCTTCTATGTGACTAAACTAATCATCTTCCCTAACAACCCATACAGATAAAAACAGAAATCTGAGGTAAAATAAAGACATGGCAGTTTACTCAGCAGCTGGACTTATCTAGTTTTTAGAACGTTTTTAGAAAATATAAGGCATGTTTCCACCAGAGGAGTAAAGATTGGGCTGTCATGGAAGCTCAAAAGAGGACTTGGAGGCATATGCTATTTGACATTATCCATCTATTGGATACGCAGCTAAGGGAGCTCTGATTCAAAGACTATCGTGCTGGAAGATGGATGGAATTAGACATAATTACCATTAAATAAAATAAGCCAGACTTACAAAGACAAATGTGTTTTTTTTCTCAAATATGCAGAGTGTTGACTTAAAAGCAGATAATGAAGAAGGGGAGTCAAAAGTTGGGGAACAGCACAAGGGAGGGAGACAAGAGCTAGTGATCACACAGTGAATTTGATCACAGTATGTAACATATACATATGAAAATGTTATAATATCCACCATTTTGTGTAGCTGACATATACTACTAAAAGATAAAGATGTCAGTCAATTCTTTTGTCATGCCTTTAAGCATTTGAACCACACACTTCTCAGTGTCCTAACTCCACATTCATCAAACAATCTGTCAGCACTTGGGGCTGCCACCAATGACAGGCTGGACTAACCAGTCATCGTAGAAAGCAGGGCTCTCTCTTGGAAGATTTCTCGTTTCTGACTTGGTGGTCACCATCATGACTATGGTTGATGTGTCTGTCCCCTGTGGCTGATTTCTTCCTCACTGTACTGATAGCCAGCTTGTGACCCTGGCTGTGCCAGCACCCACTCACTGGAGTCACACAAAACTAATGTCATCAAAGCCCCTAAGTATTTCCTTCAGAACTTCTAATTGGGAGCAGGAAGTACAGATATAGTCTCATCTGGGGACATAGATCAAGGACTATAAAAAGGTTGATTAGTTTCATTGTGATCGTTGATAAATCAAACTTCATACATTATTAAAAATCTTGATTCTCTTAAGAATAATTACTGATATCTTTCTATCTCTTATGTTCTCTAGCTAAATTAATCTGTCTGAAATCCACAGTGTTTCAGATGATGGAATCTGTCAATGTACGCATGCAGTCATTTCCTCCCACTTGAGTATCATCTCTTGGTCTCAGCTATCAGCATTATCTCTGGCCAGAGAGGCCATTCCCTTCATTTGGCTTTTATGAGTATGGTTTATTAGCTGAACTGGCTCTCTAAAAGGAAAGGTCACCTTTCCAGTGCACAATAATGTGTTTTTTAAATCAAATAAACAAGTAAACAGTAAGGAGATACCACATATGCATATCAGAATGTAAATGAAGGGCACCAATCAAATCATACTACTGTCAAAAGAGTTCATTTCACATCATCTCTTGTGGGAAAATCAAGGCACTTTCACCAGGCGAGTGGCATGTATTTGTGGAATAAGGTGGCACATACAAAGAAAACAGATATGCTGATGACCACAGACATGAGGATCAACGATATGGTGTGTTAGTCCATGGAGATGTGGCCAAGGGATCCCTGAAGTTCCTGGTCCAGCCAGTGGGCTGGCATACAGCTTCTGTACCCTACTTGTGGATCTGTCATCTACTAGCCCCATAATACCTGTAATCAGCCTCTGCTCTTCTTCAGAGCCTTCAGTTCATGCTCCATCATTCCTGAACTGAAGCAGTCCACTGCAGATGCAAGTGTTCTGTGATAACTCTGGTATTTAAAATGTTCCTGGTTTTCATGCTGGCTGCGACCAGACCGCACTCACACTGAGTTTTCTGCCATCACTCTCACTCCCTATTCCAAGTATTTTATTCCCCTAAACAAAGAAAGAGTAAACAAGCTCAAACCCATAGTCCATGCTCAGGACCTTTCTCCTTGGATACTGCATCAAGGCTGCTGATAGGCCTTCCTTCCGAGTGCATTAGCTGGGGAGGGCTGTCATGCAAAGACTGTGTGGCCTAGAGTCATAGTTATATACAGCTGTCAACTGAACACATTTGTAAAGAATCAGTGAGTGAGTTAGGCCCAAGCAAGCCTGCAGGAGATTGTTTGATTGGTGGGAAGGCCAGTCTGCGTGTAAGTGGATAAGATGGAGGAAACTGGCTGAAGTTGGCATCTTTCTGTATACCCGCCCAGCCATACTAGTCTGATAGGTGAGGACTGTCCCTCTCAGCACTCCTGTGGATTTGGTAGTACCAGTTACCTCAGTCCTTGTATTAGTATGGGCTCTTCAAACCAAGCTGGACAAAGAACTATAACCAAGAATCATAAGCCAGAATAAAACTTTCTCTTTTTTTTATAAGCCACTTGATTGTAAATTTATCAGCACAAATGCAGGCAAATTTCAACATCTAGCAACAGAAACAATGGACAGAGGTCTGAGATCAAGGTGCTGATAGTATTACTTCTAAGCCTTCTCCTTTTGGCTTCCAAATATCATTTCCTGTTCTTGTCTTCATGAACTGCACCCTGTATATATGTGTCCTAATCTCTTCTGATAATAGACACCAGCCCTAATGGACTACAGTGTGGCACACTGATTTAACTCTGCTTGACTACACTGCTAAAGATCATGTCTTCCAAAACAGTTACATTCTGAGGCACTGCAAGCTACAACTCAACAGAGATTCTTGAGATACAGTTTAATACCCAACATTAAAGAGATTGAAGGTATGTGCCCACTTAAGGTAGACTACGTTTCTACTTTTAAAGTCCCTATATGCATAAAGGCTCATTATGCTTTCAATCAGCTCAGAAAGATAATTATGTATATGCTGGGGCAATCTGGGCAAGAACATGGAAACTTTTTTGAAATTATAAAGTCATCTTTCTGAAAGTCTGAAATTATTTCAAAATAAAAGGTTTTTCTTTTTAAATATTTGAGAATCTTTGCAATATGTTGGATTTTTATAGACATACTCCTATGGAAATTTATCATTCTGAATATTGACTAAAGTGTTTTCCATCAATGTATCTCATGTTTAAGAATGTTAAAAAGAAAAAGAATCAAAGCAATTAAACCAAGGCTCTTCCAATCACTGTAGTTAGCGCTATCTTAATTATTTCTTTGTCACAATGACTTATATTATCTATTCAACTCTAAAAAAAATCCTTCAAATTATGTAAAAACAAAACCGATCAAAATGAAAAAGTAAAACAGTAAGGCCTTAAGTCTCAGTTAGACAGTCATGTCTTCGAGAGTAGCTTTCCAACATGGATATCTTCCCCTCAAATATAATGAAGCACTCCCAGTATGCCCAGGGCTTATATTACATAAGAGTTCATTCTCTCTTTATTGTAACAGTATCTTGTTTTCTAGTAGTCATATACTTATTGCTATGTACTTATTGATATTCAAAAACTATAGTCACTACATTGTATTATGCTGTAAAATGAAAAAATTCTCAGCAGTTAGTCAGCAGAGGTACAGGGAGGGGACACAGCTCAAGACCTACTGACTAGCATAGAAGACAGTTCTCACCCTGACAGTTTCATTCCTCTTGGGTCTCACTGAGCAGTCAAGTCCACCAAGTCAGACAACATAACCATAAGAACTCACCACTGAGCCATCAGCATGTATAATATGATATACCTGGATCGTCTTAAAGAGTACCTGGCTCCGTGATTCTCTACACTATAGTAGAAAATGGAGCATAGGCTTAAATAAACCATCTGCTTAAAGTAGTTCATTACGTACCACACCAAATTTCTTAAGATGTTTCATAAGATGAAATGTAGAGATTGTAACCAGAACGACTAATATGTCAAGCAACATCTATTAATAATAAAAGATAAAAATTCTATACAAGGTATGACAGTCAAATATTAAGGATAATCTAATTGTATTTTTCTGTATTACTTACAGAAAATAGTCTCATCGTGGCATTTTCATGTATGTATATAAGGTTCTTTGATGATATTTATACCCCTAGTCTCCTTATTCTATCAGTCCCCTTCTATTTTATGTCACTATCATTATTTTCAATTTCACATATTCTGAAGACATGAGATGCTTGGCTTCTTAAATCTGGATTATTTTGTTTAACACGATCATCTGAATTCTGCTCATTTTTCTAGCAAGCAGCAGTTCTGATTCACTGAAATATATATATTTCAATATATATGTGTTCTATATTTTGATCATCCATTCATCTATGCTGATTTTATGACTTGACTATTGTGAACAGTGTCATGACAAATATATGTATGCAGTTATGGTGACTTTTGATTCTTTCAGGATCGTATTCAAAATATAGAAGACCACATGGTGACTCTAGTCTAAGGTTTCTGAGAACTCTTCATACTGCTCTGGACAAGCTCCCAATCCCATCCATAAGGTATAAGCATTCCATTTGTTCCCATCCTTACCAACATTTTCTCTTTGCTTTCTTAATACTAGCCATTGTGATTGCCAGAGGTAATCTCAATGTAGTTTCAATGTTTCTTTCCCTAATGACTAAGGGTCTTCCACACTTCTCATGTATTTATTGGCCTGACATAATTTGAAAGGTGTTTAGTTCATCTTCCCATTTACTCATTGAATTATTTGTTCTTTTGTTGTTAACTTTTTGGAATACTTTATATATTATATATTATGGATAGTAATTCTCTCATTCCGTAGTTTATCTCTTCTCTGTAGTAATTATTTTTTTCCTCTGAGGAAGCTTTTACGTTTAATGCAATGAAGTAGCATGCCAAAATTGCTACTTCTCAATATCACTTCATGAGTATTGGGGTCCTTTTCAGAAAAATCACTGCTTATGCCTGTATCTTGAAGTATTTTCTCCATGTTTTCCTGTAGTAATATCAAAATTTCAGGATCCCACATTAAGGCCTTGAATACATTTTAGGAATTCAGTTTTGGTCTTTCCTGCACACTAAAGGGACTGGTTTTCTCTGGAGTATGGTTTTGGAATCTTTGTCAAGAATCACATGGCTATAGCTGTGAGGGATGGTTCTGAGTCCTTTATTAGGTTTTTTAGGTCCCCATGCTTGTTTTTGTGCCATTACTGTGCTGTTTTTAAAACTTTATCTTATTTATTTGAGAAAGGGAGGAATGGACAGAGAGAAGGGGAGGGGGGAAAGAGAGAGAGAGAGAGAGAAGCAAGCATTCACATGCATGCTATGGCACACAGGTGGAGGTCAGAGGTCAACACATGACATGGAAAGTCAGTTCTGTCCTTTCAACATGACTTCTGGGGATTGAACTCAGGTCACTGAGCTTGTGAGAAGGTGCCTTACCCACTGTGTTACCTTACTGACTTGCTGTGCTGTTTCTGTTACGTGGCTCTGTACTGTATTTGATCACTCTAGCATTGCTCTTTCTGTTTAGGTCTGCTTTGGCTATTTGGAGGCCTTTTATGCTTCTATGTGGATTTTAAGGAATTTTTGCTACTTCTGTGAAGAATTACTAGAATTTTCATTGAGATTACACCAACTCTGTAGACAGCTTTTAGTAATACAGTCATTCATAACATCAAATTACAGAGATACATGAACATGGAAAGTATCTCCTTCTAATATCTTCTTCCATTTTATTCTTCAGTGTTTTATAGTTTTTATTGTGGACGTCTTTCAAAGTCTTATTTATGCTTATTTTAGTTGTTCTGTTTTGGTGAGAAAGAGGCTATTGTGAATAAGATTGCTTCTTGACTTCTTTCTCCTTCAATTTGTTGGAAGTCCTGTAGCTAGTTAGCATGCCAGAACCTCATTCAATATTGGAACTAATCAGACAAATCCCTTAGCTAATTAGGCATAGTAAAGCACTACCACATTTAATCTGTATTTTATACTAAATCATGATGCTATATATATGAGCAACAATGCTTTATTTTGTAACCAATTACAAATCAAAGCAGGAGTCAGTGGTAAATAAATTTAACTTTACTATTAGAATTTTTTTAAGAGTTGACATATTTTACAATTTTAACTGTATCATCACGGTCAGGAGGCCTGGGTTCAAATCCGAACTCTATATATTGTTCTGTGACATGGTACAGTTTAGTTATTTTTGCCATTTTAGTTTCAACATCTGTGAAACAGAGACATCACATACTCTGACTGGTTAGAGACATAGGGCAAAATGTCTAGGACAGCAAACCAAATATATGGTAAATTTTCTTAAACTTTGCAACTAAACCAAGGTCTTGAAAATACTCTTAACTTTTTGTTCAATATACACATTGACTTGAGTCTAACAAAATTATATATATACTATGTTTATTAGTGTGAATTATAACTTCGTTACTTCATGATTTGGTCTTTGAGATCAAATTCTATAATTGTCAGAATTCTGAAATACTAATCTTTGTCTATTTTCTATTGTATGGGGTAGAATGACAAGTGGCACAGTACTGCACACCTGTGTCCTGCTTACTCCAGAGACAAGAAGCAGAAAAGATTGCTAGGAATTCAGGTCAGCCTGCTAATTCAGGGCAATATAGTAAGACTGTCTTAAAGTAAATAGCTATACATGTCAATGTGCAAAACACACATTGACAAAACAAAAGAAAGAACCTTGTCAAGAAGTTCAGCTGCATCTGTTTTTTCTCATATACTTCCTGGAGGCAGTCAGGTACACTGGAAATCAGACTATACAAACAATTATATGAAAAGTTAAGAGAGAGAACAGTATCCTTTAAAATTTCTGTTTATTCCCATGAACAGCATTGAGTGATTTAAAGAAAGAAATAAGGGATGGAAGAAAAAGAAAGGGGGAAGGAGAGGGAGGAGGGAGGGACAATCAAGAGAGGAAGATAGGACAAAACAAATAATATCCTGGGCTGCTCCGCCTAGAACCCAGAGACAATTAAAAAACACTAGAAGTAACAGGCATGTGATATTTCCTGATAAGTCATTGATCAGAGAGGTCTCAAAGGTCTCCCAAATAGTCTAGGCTTTTCCCATGACTTTTGGTTGCCCTCCAGAAACTGACAGTAAGACTCTATTACTGAAGATGCAACACATGTGGATCACAGAACATGGACAAAAATTGCCAGCTGGAACTCCTCTGGAAACTTCCTTCTTGCTGGATAGCTTACAATATACCAGAGAGAACTATGGAAAGTACCAGGGAGAAAAGCATCAAAAAATCTCATCAATCTGCAAAATCTTCAAGTTGCAATTACAATCACCAGGATAAGAAGTGACTACCCATGTAAAAGTGGTACGAATACCAAGGAAGCAACCAATAGCCTTCTAATCAGATTTAAGGCCCACTTGTTAGAAGGGGCCACATTCCTGTAAACTAGAATAAAGAACCTAAGAAAGTAGAGGACATAGATCCCAGGGGAAGAGAAGGCTATGAAAGTTTAGCTATGAAGACACTATACCAAATTGCCTTTTAAACAGCTGTTACACCCATAAATTGGAGGAGTACTCAATCTTTAAACTTCCTTCTGTAACAGAAGGTTTACTATAGAAAAATATAACTGGCCAAACTGTAGAAAATAAGTACTGCTCACTGTTTGACCCTAATCAAGACATCTACATCATATCCAACCCCAACCCAAAGTTCAGGGAACTTCAGAAGAGGGGTTGGGAAGATCAGAATAGCTTGAAGTGACACCATGGTGGGCCAGATACTACTTCCTGGACATGATAAGAATTGAATGGAAACTGTGCTAACATCTCACCAGGAAAAAGGAAGATCTCAAGAAGTTCCACACCTCCCTGAGAAACTCATGAGAACTAGTAGGGAAGAAAAGGAAGATGCCATCCTCCATGGTATCACTTGCTGGAGCATGGATCATGTCAAAGACAACTGGATGAAACACAGTGGGCCGCAAAAGTGAAAAGACCTGAAAATAGGAGGAAGGTGTGACAGGGAGATGAAGGGTTGTCGGAGCAAAAGGTGGGGAAAAGGAGAATGGGATTAAAAGAGAAAAAAGAAAAAGAAAATTACTTCTCAAAAGAAAGAGTGGCCAATAAAGTAAGGAGGAAGGTGTTTAAAGATTTCTGTAACTCTGATGCAGCTCATTTTGAAGAAACCGGCTGATCGTACCACCTTCTCTTCTTTCCTCTGTGAGCTACTTAGGTTCATGTGGGGGGTTCTGACATAGACCCCAAGAATGAGAAACACCAGAAGTGAATGAAGAGAGAGCACTGAGTACACCTGGGAAGCAGTAACAGAAAACGGTGCCTGGGGAAGTTTTTCTCAATATTCAGTTTGCCATTTATATAACCGGAATAATATAATTTCAAATTTTATTATATAAATAATTATAGGTCAATGACAATTTTAAAAGTTTTTTTATGCATGTAATATTAAAATTTTGATAACAAGCAGATGGCTTATTAAAATATTAAATAGGAGGCAACAGAAGGTACTATCTAAATTTTATTTCATGTATTCATTCAGTCACTTTACATCTATATTTAAGTAACTGAGAGATAATAAAGCTGATGATGCTTATACTTTGGTACATATGCACAAACCTACACTCTTGTTAAACAATCAGAATTTTTTAATGAATTATCTCACTCAAAAGAGTTCAGGCTATATACAGTAAACAGACTGAAGTCATAAAACTACATAACTGTATTTTAATATCAATTGTATATAATTGTAATTGTATATCAAGCACAATAACAAATTATATCAACTGAAAATAAGTACATACAGTAAATGTGCCAATGAAAACGGGTAGAACATAATTTCAGGATGGACTGTCCCATTCAAGAAAAGATAGTTGACAACTTTATATCCACAGAAATGATATATATCACCCTAACACAAATCAAGAAACATGGGCTAATATCTTCAAGGTGGCACCATTTCTCTCGTTTTAAAAATAAAAAAAGTGGGACTGAATACATGGCTCAAGAGTTACGCTTCTGCCTCAAAAACAAAAGGAACTTGAGCTCAGAACTCACATAAAAATACCAGGTAGAATAGCAGTGGCCTGTACTTCTGGCCCTAGAAGGCAGAACTGGGAAACTTCAGAGCAGAGCAATAATGAGGATAATTCCTGAAGTTACCCTTGAACCTCCACAGGCACACACTTTCAAATGCCCTCTGGTACATACACCATCCACACCCACACCCACAAAAAAAGGGGGTGGGAATCTGAGCTTATGTCTTAACCTAATGCACAAAACTTGTCATAGGTAGAACCATATCTAACCATGGTCCAGTTCCTCTCTTAAATTCAAGCTAAAAATTTGCCCAAATTAAAAGTACTGCATTGGCAGGGTTCCTGTTCAAATACTTTCACGTTTCCATAGACTGGGGAAAAATGCTGAGGCATTCCCTAAATCCTTCCCAACCCCATCCTTGACAAAAACAACAGGTACTCTGATCACTAAAAATGTTACATGCATGGATGTTTTCATAAGTAAGTTCAATAGATAATTCTCATTTATTAAAAGTTATTCCAAATCAATGAGTTCAACTTGTTAAGCTGTCCTAACTCAAACCATAACTAATCTCATTTGAGTCAACAGATATAAAAACCACTTATAAACACAAATACTCATCTAGCACTTACTGTGAGTCAAGCAGTGCTATAGATGCTTTACATACATGAAATCATTTAGTCCTCACCACTTTCCAGATGCCATCTCTAGTTCACACAAAGGAAAGCACAGGGAGCTGATAAACTTACTCAAGGCAAATGATTAGATAGAGAAGTCAGCAACCACATCCAAACAATATGGCTCCAAAATACTAGGAAAGCAACCAAACTACATGATAAATAAAAAACATACAGTACTTGGGGGCTGGTAGTACAGCTTAGTTGTAGCGGGCATGCTTTGTTTGGTAGTACAGCTTACTTGTAGCAGGCATGCTTTTTGGTAGTACAGCTTAGTTGTAGCAGGCATGCTTTGTTTGGTAGTACAGCTTACTGTAGTGGGCATGCTTTGTTTGATAGTACAGCTTACTGTAGCGGGCATGCTTTGTTTGGTAGTACAGCTTAGTTGTAGCAGGCATGCTTTGTTTGGTAGTACAGCTTACTGTAGCGGGCATGCTTTTGGTAGTACAGCTTAGTTGTAGCAGGCATGCTTTGTTTGGTAGTACAGCTTAGTTGTAGCGGGCATGCTTTGTTTGGTAGTACAGCTTAGTTGTAGCGGGCATGCTTTGTTTGGTAGTACAGCTTAGTTGTAGCGGGCATGCTTTGTTTGGTAGTACAGCTTAGTTGTAGCGGGCATGCTTTGTTTGGTAGTACAGCTTAGTTGTAGCGGGCATGCTTTGTTTGGTAGTACAGCTTACTGTAGCGGGCATGCTTTGTTTGCATTTATGAGACTCTGGGGTCAGTCCCCAGCATAAAACAAGTCATAATGCAAATATCAGCAATGTAAAGATTGTGTTTGTAGATACCAAAAATTAATATATATTCCTCTATAACAGTCTTAATCAAATAAAAATGACAAAGACAATGTATCTGAAAGTAACACCACGAACATATACAAAGTGAATAAGTTCCATGAGAAGATGTCTTCTAGTTTACTACTAAGCTCCAAATAGCCACAACCATTCCTGGCACCTAAGTTACTCACACTTGATGTATGACTCTAAGGAAATAAATATTAAATACACTCCTACTGCACAGGAAAAATGATGGCAAAACTACTATGACTATTATTTCATAACATTTATCTAATAACACTCCAAGTAGTAGAAGAGAAATAAAAAGTGTACTAATTAACTTCCATATTATATAACTATGATGAGCAAATCCAAAAGATGCAAATCCAAAACTACTAAAACAATTCTACACACTCAGCAAGGGGAGCAGATAGAAAATAAACATGTTTTAAAAAAGAAATTGTTCATTATACCAGCAATAACCAACCAAAATGAAATGAAAGGGAAAAATTGCACCTGAAAGTGCAATATGTAACAAATTTAACCAGAAATTGTTGTTGAGGATCCAAGTGAAAAATAACTTGTTCTTAGGTGTAAAACAAGGCCTACATGAACAGATGGGAAGCTTTATTAGAAAGCAAAATGAAATACAATGACTATACTTCTAAATAAAAGTTTTGCTAAAGTTAGATCTGCAAGCATACATATATAGCGAAAGTATTTGCATAGAATAGTGAGGGCAGTCCTTCTCACATATGGCAAAATGTACTACAAAATATTATTGCCTTATTGATCTTCCATTGCTCTAGGCACTGCCTAGGTACACAATGGTAGGTACACAATAACACAATGAGACCTGTATCTTTATTTTAGAGATAAAGAAAGTGATATGCTGAGAGACTGAATACTTTGATCAAAGTAACATTCCAGAAGGTCAAGTGTCTGGTACATCACTTTGGAAAATTAATTGGATGAATTTATTTATTTACTTAACAAGCATTTATTTAATAGCCATTTTTTACCAAATTGTATTCAATAACATGGAAACAGGACAATAAAACAAATAGGCATTATCTATCACTAGATTTACGCATCCTAACATGAGGGAGAGAATGAAAAGGAACAACAGTATCATTTCAGAAAGTGACAAGGACACAAAAAAGGAAACTAACTGGTGATACAAGAGAAGCAAACCAGGAAGAAGCTATTTTTAAATCAGTGCTGAAGAAGCCATCCTTGAAAATAGGAAAAATATCAATTATTAAAATGGCCAAAAAGTTTGAAAAACACTCCAGTCAAGCAGAAGAGCAAAGCCCTGAATTGGGAATGAGTAGAAAAACTCACAGAGCAGCCGACAGGCCAACAAGGCTGATGTGGATGCATCTTCTGAAACTTCTGAAAGTTGTCCTCTCACTTTACACCTCACTACGGAATGTGTCCAGGCCCTCCCACCCTTCTGTCTCTCTCTTCCCCATCTTACAAATAAATAAGAAAAAAAAAATACATTCTAACTTTGAAGTGATTAAGCTGGTTCTAATGACTTTACAGAAATCATGAAGTACCATACATTTTGCTTAAAAATCTGAAAGGACACAAACAAGCGTAATTAAATATCAGTTGGTTGTTAAACTAGAAAACACAGAAATGAGTTATTCTTACCTCAACTTTTGTCCGATAGAGAACAAGTCGTTTAAGACTACACAATTTGGCAACATGGTTGAATGCTTGGGGTGGTAGTTTATCACAGGATGAGAGGTTTAAGTCTTGTAGGTTTGGGCACATCTCAGATACAACCTCTAAGCAAGCTTCATTAAGGAAGTGGCTGCAAGATAATTCGAGTCGTACTAATTCAGATCCACACACCTTCAGAAACCTGTGAAAACAATGTTCCATGGAAACTTTATAATACTAGAAGATATTTTGCAAGATATCATCTTGCAAATTATATCATCTCTAAACAGACATGCTTAAAAGAATGGATTTCTAGTAGGGAAATTATACAAAACTTGTTCACTTAAATTCTTTTTTGCCAAGTGCTGAAATACTCATGGCTAGTCAAAATAGGTCAATCTGAGAAAAGCAAATGGATTCTGATCATACAATATCAGTTAAGAGGAAACTAATAAAGCAAGATATTACTCTACTTACCCACAATTCACATGTGAGTTGACATAAACCATAATCTTGGAATGTACTTCTTTCTTAATAATGCTATTCAGAATAGGTGTATACAGTTTAAACACTATATACAAAATGACAGCTTTACAGTCAGGTAGAAGGGTGGGAGGGAGTGGAATGGATTGATGAGGAGAAGGAAGGGGAATGGAAGGGAGAGGGGATTGAGGGAGCAGGGATTAGTACTCAATATGCTTGTAAAACTAAAAATAAACAAATAAATTGAAAAAAAGAAAAAAAGGACAGCTTTAACCAAATCACCCATAACAAATGAGAATAACTTTCTCATAATTCAAACATATCTAGGTTAATTGTACTTCTGTGTTTATGCTCCCTGTAGCTGTAACTATTTAAATAACTGGACCGTTTGGTGTTGAAATTATAAATTATCTAATTTCCGTGTCACTAAAATATGTACAAATAATCCAAGATAAAGGAAAGAAAAAGTTTCATCAGAACAGAAACCATGTTATTTGTCTTAGCTACATTCTAACTGAGGGTTAAACAGTTCTGTTTATAGCTATCACCTAAAATCAATCTAAGAGTAAAACATGAATCTACAAGTATTTCAATCTGTGGAACTTTATCAACTAAACAAACAGTCCTTACACAGTCCCAATGATCAATGTCCAGTTCTCTTGGCATAGTCTGACTTATCACAAAAGCCTTATTACTATTCTTAACTTATGCTACATTTTTTCTCCTGACAAGTTAAGAAGCTTATCAACAAGCAAATGAAATAAAATTGAACTTAATTAGATCACTCACATTAGTAAAGGTATACTTGGCTAGGAGTCAAATACAGATCTTTCTTCTTTTGCCCTAGTCTACTTCCTAGAAATACTCCAAAAAAAATCATTCACCCATGTCCCATAATTTTCTGTACTGTAAAAAGCAGACTTGAACAGTACTTAACCACACTGCCTCATGATTTTGAACATCAAATACGCAAAAGTAGTTGAAAAAAGGTCAAATGCCCCAAAGACATCAAAAATAAGTTAAATCTTGTATAGCTCACTTGTAAACAACAAAATTCAGTTGCTACTGGTTTAAGTATTCTAAGGACTCCAGTAGCTCACACATCTTTTTTCTCAACAGAACAAGCATTTACTCACTATTCACTGTAGTCCGTGTTTTTCTTGCCTTAAATTCAAATAGCCTCTCCCATCAGTACTTCTAATGTGACTGACTTGTTATACTCCACACAATTATCATTTTTCTTAAACTCTGGTGTTCCCAGTGACTCCCTTTCCCGGCTCTCCTATAGTCCTATTTATTGTGTTAATCACGCAGTCTACACAAGTACATTCATTCAACAAATACTTAGTGAACTTTCACTATGACCCAGGTAGTAGACACTGTGGAGACAGCATGGATAAAATACATTCCTGACTCTATAAAACTTGTTTATATTTGGTGCAGAGGGAGACTAAAAACAAGAAAATGAGTAAATTAAATAACACGTTAAAGAGTGAAAAATGCCAAGGGGAAAGGGCAATGAATTCATGGCCAGAATAGCTTCAGCATGGGGGTGAGGAAGACCGAAAGGAAGACAGAAGATAAACCAAGCAGACATCTGAAAGATGTGCATTCCTGGTGGGGGGAGGACAGGATGCCCAGCAGAGGGAGGGTCTGGGAGGCTGTTTCAGGAGGCACCAGTCAAGGTGAAAACAGCACATCGCACTGCCTGTAACACTGCGAAGGTTCTGGCTTTCAGTTTACAAGAGGATTCCAATCATAAAAGACTTTTAGCCAAGATCTGATAGCTCCTCCTATTCACCAGGCTCACTCTGGTTTTTGAATAATTGAATGCACAGGAACAGGGACAAAGACAATACACCAACAGACACCACTCCAACAGTTAGGGAAGACTGGACCAAGATGGCAGTACTAAATACGGTGACATGGAGTTTCTCAATCTTCTGCATGATGTCACAGGCAGTGCTAAATAGTGACAAACCTCCAACTTGCTGGCTGTAACTCTAGCATCGTCTAGTTTCCATCACTTTTCTAACCACAGTTTCCTATTTACTAAGTTTTTTATATTGATTTTATAAGCTTCCTCAAATCCGTTGGCAATTCAAAAAGAGCCATGATTCATGCACTACTTAATACTACATATGGTGCAGGTTAATACAATCAACCTGACAGAATCTAGAAGAAAGGCTACTGGGTATGCCTGTGAGGAATTGTTTTAAATTAATCTAGATGCTTGGGATAACCAACCACAACTGGGCTGGAGAGTTACCCGGCATGAGGAGCATCGTGACTGCACATGCAGAGGACCTGTCACCTCAAGCCCTGTCATCGCCACTTCCCCACAGAGATAGAGTATGTGAACCAAAAGCGAATCCTTCCTTTATTTTTTTTATTTTATTTTTTTCTGCTCATACAAATATAATAGGAACCCCTGTCCCCTCCCTCTCTCCACCCCTCCCTAACCCTCCCCGCTTTGTCCCTTCCTTTCCCCACTCCCTCCCTTTCTCCCAGTGCCCCCTCCCCCCTCTCTGAAGCATCCTTTAATAAGCATATCAAACTTTCCTCTGTGTCCTCCTCTCTGATGAGGTGTTAAGGACTCAGTGGCATTTCCTAGAACTCTTTCTTGTGTTCCCCTTAAGTATAGGAACACTATTGTGACTGTTAATCCCTTGCTTCTAAGGATCCTAGTGCCTTTAGTCCATGCTAGAATTTGAGGGGTCAACGATATGTTGGTCATTGCACAGATCATGCAGAGTCCTGTTATAATTGCTCCAGCCCTAACTTGTATGGAGTACCCTGCATATCATGCTCTTACAATTGTGCTCTTACAATCTTACCGCCCCCTCTTCCACAAATTTCCCTGAGCTTCAGGGTGGGGAGAGATTAGGCTGGCCTAGTTCCAGGTGGTTGTTATATAAAGTTTCTGATGTTCTGAATTATGGTTTGTTGATGATTTTTTTTCAGTTTTGCTGCTCCTGCAATGCCCTTGGTTCCATCTTGATGGGTATTGAATGTCACCCCCTGGCCACGAGATAAAAACCTGTTAAATTAGAGTCTTGTTATAAGAGTCTATTCAAAGGTAGATGGAATAGAAGTAGGAGACCGCGGTGAGAGAGGATCAATCACCCATTTGCAAAATGGTTACCTTCTATCTGGAAGACTATATGCCCTCCACTTCTAGTAAGATTGTACCCCTGTCAGTTGGAAATGATCAGGAAGGAAAGTCTGTGAACTTAATCAGATGTCTCATTACTTACTTGCAGTCCCTGATGGTGGCCTATTTTCTCTGCTGTAACTTGGTCCCCTCTGTTTCTGATGGGGCCCTCCTTCCACATCCCTCCTGTTTATAATCTTTACAATTACTTTAGGTATTACAAAGATTTGTCTTTGAGTGTCTCTAAGTGGGTTTGGTACTAGGATCCACCTATTAGGGAGTACATACGTGCTTAATTTTCCATGTCTGGGATACTTCACTCAATATAATTGTTTCTAATTCCATCCATTCTTCTTTAAGAATCGCCAGATGGCTCGTCAGAGTGGTTGCATGAGCCTGCATGCCCACCAGCAATGTAGGAGAGTTCCCCTCTCTCCACATTCTCTCCAGCATTTGGTGTTTTTGTATTGTGAATTTTTGCCATCCTGACCGGGGTGAGATGATATCTCAGGAAGTTTTGATTTGCATTTCCCTGATGGCTAAGGATGTGGAGCATTTTTTAAGATATTTGCTAGACATTTTAATTTCGTCCTTGGTAAAGTTTCTTTTAAGTTCCAAGGCCCATTTTTTAATTGGCCCATTTATTTCCTTGTTGTTTAGTTTTCTAAGTTCTTTGTGCACTCTGGATAATAGAACTCTATCAGCTATGTGGTTAATGAAGATTTTCTCCCATTCTGTGAATCCTTCCTTTCTTAAGTTCACTTTATCATAGCAAGACAAGGTATGTGAAATGCATTTGATGAGCTGAGTAAGTGTTCCAGTTACAAAAGCTACCTCATAAACAATTTAAAGTAGGTTCTAGTAATTTCTAGATATTTTTCCCTTAATAGGGTCAATTACTCCCTAAAATGAGATTAAACTAATGTTGTTGCCTTACTCTGAGCATGCATAGTTATGATGAGCTATTTATTCTAAAATTGGAAGTATGGTTTCAGAGAATTAAAGAATATCCTATTTTTTATTTGCTAATTCCAAAGCTATTTGCAAATTTAAAATTTAAATACAAGAGAAATCAACTCTCTTAGAAGCTTTAGGTATCTAATCTCTTTGTGGTCTTCATTACTGAGCAAAATACTTTCAATTACATTTCCTCTTCACATTCAACTTAGAATGATTTGACATTTATTTTCTTTCTTTGCTCTCCTTGTTGAAATTTTTCCTCCAAAAAATTATAGAGGACTGTCAACCTAGCTACAAGGAAGCTGCTCTTTGACAGAAGAAAATTTCTGAGTTGACTTGAATAATAGAATAGAAAATATATTATAAGTATCTTACAAATATAAAATATAATGGTAATGACCATTCATTCCTCTTCTGCCCTTCTGATCTGTTCCTTTTTTCCTCATGAGTCATATACTGAATACTTTTACTCTGAGCAGATTATTTAATCAATATATTCATATTCTCTCTAACTTTACAAGATCTAAACTGTCTAAGAAAGGCAGAAGTAGCAGCAGATTGGTCAGAATTGATTAAAATAATTTTTTTTCCTTCATGGAAGTTTTATTTTAATGCAAAATTAGATGTATATTTTTGTCTCTGTCACAAGTTCTTTATATCAATCTTGACATGGATCACTGGGAAGGAGAATAGCTTGCTTATTTCCTTCAGGCTATTCATTTCATATTGTGAATTCTCATAAAGTATTTCTTGATGAGACATAAGTTCAGACAGATAATCCTGAACTAGGTTTCCTGCTATGAAAACAGAAGTTTCTGAAGAGAAAAATAAATTGCTTATCCTTATAACATGCGTTAATCTGTCTAGAGAACACAAGTGCATAAGGAGGTTCTAAATGGTACCTAGAATTCTAATGAATCATATGGATGATTCACTCTATGAATTCTATGAATCATCATATGGATGAACACTGTAATCTGAGTCAACTCTCATAAAATAAAAGGCACTGGCCATCACAATTTGTAGCATGTATCGAGGCAAAGAAAGATTACCTTAAATGTCCAGTTTCTAATCCTTAATCTTAAATTTTGCTATCTGATCATACCCAGTTTTATAATCCAGCATACTGAAGATAATTTTAACTTGAAATCACTCGAAAAGTTATTTAACATATATGGTGCAAAATTAAAGCCACTAAAATCATAACTTCTTCTTTCCCTCTATATGGTACTTTCCAGCAATGGCAGAAAGAATAAAGTTTCAAGAATGTACTCAGTAGGTGCCAACCATCTAAGAGACAGCTGCACATTATATTATGTACAGGAAAAGACTTAAAAAGCTACACAATGGACCTGTGTCAAGTCCACTAATGAAGTTCTTGAATCTAGAAAGCATCCGAGAATGTTTTCTGGAGGAATGAATATATACTACTTGGAATAGACGTTGACAACAACCTGAAGTAGGAAGACTCTATTAAAGTCACCCAAGACTTATGACAGAATACTACGATTAAGCTTTAAGTAGGGCCAGACACATGTCTAAGGCTTCAGAACCTGTGTTATAACCACAGAGGGAATTATGGCAAAACTGAAATTCACAAGCAACCACATGCATGAGCAGGACTTGTGGCAAATCACAATCTGCATTAAATGATAAAATTTATTGAGTTCCATAAAATCCACTTAGTTCTAACTTGTGAAGACAAGGTTTTGGGACAACAAAAATAAGTGACATCAAACTTCTTCCACAAAACCTACTCTAAAAAGAGCTTACTGCCATTGGTCTCTAGTCGGAAAATGCAGTTTTCTTTAAAGTATTATAAATAAGTCTTCCCAGTAATGAGTATAAATAGGCCACACTTATTCATAGATTATTCATTAATAATCAACCCATGAATATTTATTGTTTATTCTGGGAATGCTGCCTACAAGTCATAATGACTGTCAACTCAGTCAAGTCAAAGGGACCGACAGCAATCAATACACAGAACTCCAATGTGCCCCCACCTTGAAATTTTTTCTCTACTTTTATTTAAACTCCTCTATAAATACGAACAATGACTAGGCTTACAGGGATGCTAGCAAAATTGATGATCCTGCTGGATGAAATACTACATTAAAATATGGATAACTTAAATTTTATATATGTACTTTGGTGATTAGTCAAACAGCTCACTCAACTAATCTGAGTGAATTGAAAAATGGAAGAGAAATTTCCAGTGAGAAAGCAGGTTGAAGCTCTCAACTGCAAATGATCTGTATCCATTATCAGCCTAAAACTGAAAAAATAGCATAGCTGAGCTTTCCTCTCACACTGATGCTCTGACTCATGCACCCCAGTAAGCTACGCAGAGCTTCGCCACAGCCAAACGTCCTTCACACTTCATTGCCGTGACCACACACGGCTTTCTGCCACAGAAACTGGACTTCCTGCTTCTCATAAGCAATCTTCTCTTCCATATCTATTCTCGTTTTATTGATAAACATGTAAGGAACATGTTTACTTATTTATCTTCATGTCTATATCTTCTCTGCAGAAGGAAGAAACAATATTTTTTACACAATCAATTATACCCACTACCATGCCTTGGACAAGAAGGGAAATAATTTTTCCTAATTTTAAAAAAATTGGGAGAAAAAATTTCACCACTGGAAATCAGTGGGGTGAGATCTGTAAGAGTAAATTAATGCCCTGCAGGTCTCATAATGGAAAGCAATGTTTACTGATACTCTTGCTTGATCTCACAGTCATGTGTCTCAATCTATGCTCTCAACAGTCACAAATTCAAGTGTCATAGTTAAGCACAGGTGTCAATTTGACTGTTGAGGGTTTGAGCTCTGGGCACAGTTGTAGAGAGTTGATGGTTGAGTTAAGCTCAGAGCAAACCTGAAGGAGATTGTCTAACTGATGGGGAAGACCCAGCCCATGGTGGGTGGGATTAGGCCCTGGATAAATAACAGAGGTGATTGTGAGAGTTAGCATCCTATTCACTTGGCCAGACATGCTGGTCTGGCAAGTAAGGATTGTCTATGTCTCAGCTGTTATGCGGTGATGGTGTGGCCAGTTCCCTCGGCCCTGGTGTTGGTGCGTGCTCTCCCGTCAAGCTGGACTAAGAACTCTAACGAGGAATTGTAAGAGAAAATAAACCCTTGTTCCCTTAAGTCATTTGATGGTCATTTATCAGCAACCATGCAGGCAGACTGCAACATCAGGTCTTCTTGGTCCACTAGCAGTCAAGGAAATAGGCTCCTCTGTTATGTAAAATGGTGAGGTGCTAAGGTAGACAAAAGTAGGAAGGGCTAAGATCCTGTTGGAACTCAAGAATGATATCCTAGAGTATGGAGACTTGGCAGGCTAAGTACTTTGGAAAGGGCAATGGAATGTCTGTCCCTTCTGCCTGCTCTCCTTGTTTCTCTTTCTCCCTTAAATGGAGTCCCTGCGAGAGGTCAGAGAAACTATTCCCTGAAGTGAGCCACAAACCTAAATGTAGTACTTTAACCTTCCCATGCCCTCTGTCTAGGAGTTAGTCATAAAGAAATTCCCTGGCTGGACTTGGTAGCATGGGCCTATAATCCTAGCTACTCAAGAGACCAAGGATTGTGAGCTCGATGCCACAACTCAGCAGAACTCTTTCAAAACAGAAAGCAAACAACGAAAAGGACTGAGGATAAATAACATTTGCCTAGCATGTGTGAAACACACATGTCATCCCAGACTGCTCCTGCAAAGCAAGAAATTTTCTGATCACCTCTGGCTGAACAGATCATATGACCTTCATTTAAGAGGAATTTTGGCCCATACACAAGGGCAAAATGCTACCATAAAAGACTAAGAATGCCCAGACCATGCCAGGCGTCCCCACACAATCTGACTACTACAACACACATTATTTTGTCTAATCACATTTCTTCATGCTGGTCCCAGCATGAGATGAGATAGCATCTCCTATATGTGTGGATCTTCATTCTGAAGGCTCCTCTGTTATGTAAAATGGTGAGTAAATAGTCCAACCTGTTATGATATAGTACTGGCCATGCCCTTCATGATGATGAGGAATCACCCTCCTCCTGTTCACGATGTGTCTGCTGGACAGGTGTCACATGTCTACCAGTGAACCCTTCCTATACCCTGATCTCATTCTGGAAGAAAGAAAGGAAACCAAGTACATCCAGGATTTCAGTATGTGCTGTGGGCCATTACTGCTTGGTAATTAGTGTGTATCTGATTGTGCTTGCATTTTGAAAAATTATCACCATTTCAAATGTAATGACTTTATTCAAAATGCCATCATATATTTCTTTGTATAACTGTACATATGTCCTTTATAATTTATGTGTAAATACAAATTTATATAAAGAAACAAAGTTCTCTTATATAAATTGCCAGTCCATAAACCGCTGTGCAAGATGTAGCCACAAAGGACATGTGGAAGGACAGCTACAGTTCACTTGCAGTTTGTAAAAACAGGTTAAAAGAAGATAGTCATTAATGAAAAGCAATGGATCATTTCTCCAAAGTTTCTACTCCATTATCTAACTTTATGAAGCAACAGGCTCCCATGTAGCACACAAGAACAACAAACATCAAGGTGAAGAGAAAAACACCTGGTTGAATCATAAGGCAAATGACTGTGGCATTACTAAATGAAAACGCACTTATGCCAAGCTTTCAGACGTTTAACAGGTGACATTTAATAGTAAGGAAACTAAATGCTTAAATAGAAAGGAGTAGAAACACCTGGGCAGGTCTGCAAGCGTTGGTCGTCTACTTAGCATGCAATTGCATTTTCAACATAATTAGCTTAAATGAGCTTCTAAATTTGGATGATGTATTGCACATATAATTAAGATTTAATTAAAAATGTTCTGTAATAAATTGTTTTCCATTTCTGACAAATCACATTAGAGAGGTAGATTTTGATTTGGAAATAGTTTTTCAAATGTGTTAATCATCTCTGCTGAAAATACAAGAAAGAAAAAACAGATTATTGGAAATCATCTGGGATTTAAAGAATAAGTAATAAAGGACATAGTTACCCTTTAAAGCATTAAGAATTTTAACTTAAAATGATGGTAAAACTCGTTTTTTATAAATAGCACTATTCCAAACACAAAATATGCATCACTTACATGCATCTACTAATACTACTAACACATGCATGTACTTTAGAGGACACAAAGTACAGTTCAAAACTTCTATTACAAAAATTCTTAAATAGCAAGCATAGACTGCTTATGTAAACCACCTCAACAAGGCTTTGCACTAACCTGCTAAATCCTGTAACAGAGATGAAGCCCCTATTACCAGTCCAAGACAAATTGAGCCATTGGACAAGAGCACACCGAGACTGTAGAAACTCCAGAGACGTGTCGTCTAGCTTTGCCCAGTATGGCTGCAGGTTGAGGTGGATGTACTGCAGAGGATCACAGCAATGCTGGTTCAGTAGCTTGCAAGTCTGTGCTAATCTGCACAGGTCTGGCAGTGAGAGATGATTCAGAATCAATTGAATGAGCTATTCAAAACAGAAAAACCAAGGTCATCAAGAAGAAAAATGTAAGTGGCATCTTGTTAAGCACAGAATATAGTGCAATAAAGAAAAATATCACATTGTACACAAATATTTTCATACAATAAATAAGTTACCATGCATCAAAATTATCCAAAAGGGAAGAAACTACACACAAAAGACTACTGAATCACAAAAGAGTTTGGTCTCAGCTCATGTTGACAATGCATTTTCGCAGGGCACAAAGATATAGTTTGCTGATCTACTGGATACAAGTTTTCACAGACATTTTCCACATGCTAGCAAGAGTGGTACAAAACAACAGAGTTCCCACTCTCAGAGCCGGAGAAATAGTAAGTACAGCATGCTTTGCTAACACTGTCAGGGAAGCACAAAGTTCTGTTGGAGCCTAACAAGCCTAACTCTAGGCTGAAGATGGACTTGCACCATGAAACTTAGCTTGAAGAAGAAAGGCAAGCCAGTGAACAGTTTAGTGGTCAGGATGGGGTTACACAAGAGCTTCCTCAGGGATCTCGGCTTTATCCTGAGAACAACAACTGGAGAAAAGACTTAAACTACAATGACAAGGTCAGATTTGTGTTTCAGAAAGATCAGCATAGAGGGTGCTTCAGGAGGAAAGGAAGCTTACACAGAATTCTAGAACACAGGGGAAAAGGTTCAATGAAGACAAGTAGCACCAAGATGGCTCAGTCTGACTCACTAAGGAGGAGGAATCAAGAAATCCTCAATCACAAGAAGCCCCTTGAATTAGGCCAAGGTTTATCTTTATGGCAAACAGCTGAAATTTTCTAAAGTAGTTTTTGAAGAATTTAAGTTGCTTATATTAAACTACAAATCATAAAGAAACAGAGGGTATTTACTTAATGTTAAAATCTTATTAAGAGAGGTTGAGGTTTTTATTTTTTTCCTTTTTTTGACTTTTTTATTCTTTTTTTAAAATTTAATGTTGTATACAGGCATTTATTGACTTTATAATATTTTCAACTTAGTCCCAAATCCCACTCCCCCTTTTCCCCTTATGACCTTTCCTCTCTCCTACCAGATTCCCTCCTGTTTTCAAATCTTTTCTGCCTATGTGCCCCATTGTGTTTCATCTAGTCTGTTGTAAAGGTTACTCTTAACTATTGCTATGAGAGAACACCCAAAGTCAATCAACTTAAGGGAGAAAGGGAGGTTTATTCAGCTTATGATTCCAGAGGGAAGGTACAGTTTCTCAAAAGAGAGGTGGCATGCATGGCTGGCTGACCAAAGCTGGAGGAGGCTAAGTCACTGCGGACATCTTGGAAGCTGAGAGCTGCAAGACTACTTAGGTTGAGGTTTTTAATAGAGGGTATTTACCTAATTGCTTTACAATCATATCCTGTAAAGTAAATGATCTTGAATTTGCCACATAAATTCAGAATTAATTTTAGATCAGCACTTCATTGTTCTAGGCCAAGTACAAAATACAAATGAGCACCATTAAAATCTTTAAAATAAGTTCAGTCTTCCCTGGTAGTCTAATGGACAAGGTACTGGTCTCCTAAAATAAATTAAAGGTGATTCATAAAGCATGAATAGTGGCTCATATTGTATACAATAAGGCTGATGTGTCCTTGCTATTTACTTTTAGCATTTGAATTAGGCTTTAAAAATGACACTAGGATGTCCGTTTTTCTGTATAAGTGCTCATTATAAAAACAGGGCAAGGAAAAGAAATTATTAATCCAAAATAGTCTCTGCTTGAGTGGAATATAGCCAGCTTTCTAGGCCTTCTCTTGGGTCCATCTGTACACTGCTTTGCAAAAATACAGTTTTAGTAAAACAAAACCCTCCAAAGCAAGAACCACTTCCTCCTTCACCATGACCTGGGTAAAGACCAATCACTTCTCTCTACCAAGAATCTTATTCTGGATAGCTTAATTCCTGCTGCTCCTGATGGTACTTTTAGCCATTTTCATCCTGTTTATTGGCTGTAACTGTTCTCTTGCCCATGATGTATTCATTACGACCCAACCTCTTTCTTCCTACAAAATCTCACTGAAGCATTCTCATCCCTATCATAGCTGAAAAACAAATTTCATCATTTACATGATAACATGCAAAATATTCTATGAACACAAAAACAAGCATTGAAGAAAGGAAGAAAAAAAGAGTTATTCTCTCCCCCAGTTTTAAAACTTGTCCCCAGAGACAAGCACTGTTATTACTTTTCTTCTGAGCTCTTCTAGATAAATGTGTATGAAATTCTATTCTTGGGTTCGTACTAAGAAAATGACACTATATTCACTGTTCAGACCCTTGCTTTTCTCATTTAATGACACAGTCTGTAGATCTTCCTCATCTGTACAAACAGACCTACTCATTCCACTTCACAGATGCTTATTGATGTATTTCCTTATTTTTTTTCTATTACACATAATACTGCAATATCACTGTATGTATATACTATGAATATTCATCTTAGGAAACTGCAAATATATCCTGAGAGTGAATTACATGCATTTGAAAGTTTTATAGATACACAAAATTGCCCTTCAGAATGTCCACATCAATTTATATATTCGCAGTACATAAAAATACCCATCCAACTATGACTAGACAATACTGGCATTAAGATATCATACTGAAAAGCAAAAGAAGGAAAACATTAAACTATTTTTATTTCTCCTCCTCCTTTTTGCTGCTGTTAATTACAGAAATTTAATCCTAAAGAAGCGTCAATTTTTCTTCATGGTTTATTCCAGAACTCTATTCAAGTTGCATTTATCTATCCATTATTTCTCCTATTTTGATAACTTTCCAGGTGAAATACATCTTCTACATTTTTAGTGCATGAATTCAAACTCATTGTTGGGCCACTTGTTTGAAAAATGAGAATCATAACTATCCCCCCAACTTTTCCAGAGTTTTCTTAGTTATTTTCATTTTTCTGTGAAATTTTCAAGCAAAAATACTTTTTACATTTCAATAGAGACTTCATTAAAATACATCACTACTTTAGGGAAAATTGTCAACGTGTGTGTGTGTGTGTGTGTCTGTGCTTGTGTATGCATGACACTTTTGATTTATTATGTCTTCCTACTCAAGGGCATGGCATAACTTATCATTTAATGAGCTTCTATCTTTCCAGAGTTCCTAAAGCTATTGATTTTTATCTACTGACATTGTAATCTGCCAACTTACTTATTGTCCCTGAGTATTTTAATATATAATAATTTTCTCTGCAAATGATTGCTTTAAAGTCGCCCATAAAAATTATGCCACTTCTTTCTCATATCTATTACTTTTAGAACAATATGAAATACCATTGTCGTTATTAGCTTTAAATTCAAAAGTGACCTGGAAAGATGAGACACATACTTAAATGTAATGCTCAAAATTTTGAAATAATATAAGTAGAAAAAATGAAAAGATGAAATTCACTCTGGTTTATGCAATTGGTTATCACTATCGCTTTACCATGTAAATCATTGTAAAATGATCACTGAGATATTTCACATTCTTTTTTTTGTAAGCCCTTGAAATACTGTTTTCTATGTCTGCACATCTCAAATCACAACTATTTCAACTGTTCAACAGAACATAGGGCTAGTGGCTACCACCTAGGAGAACACTGTATGATATGAGCTTCTGGTTTATGACACTTGGTAGCACACAATTAGTAAGTAATAAAGGATTTGCTCTTAAAAAGACACAAGTGAAGGGAATAGTGAAGGGAAGAGAAGGGACAAAAGGGAGGGGGGTGGGAGGGAAGCTGAGATGAATACTCAATATCCTTGTAAAAGTAGAAACATAAAAAAATAAATGATTTAAAAGTGAAAAAGAAAGAATTGTAAGGTGATCATAAAATTGCTTATTGTGATGGAAGGAAAAGACATAGATAATTTCAGCAAAAAAGCTGTTGATTCCATACTTTTAAGACTTTAGGAAAAGAGAAGTGAGACCCTGTTAAAAATGTAGAATAGAGGAAAAGCAAGCAAATGCTGGCAGAAAAGTCAGTGCAATTGCTCAAAGCCATGGTGTGTTATGATGTCTGTACTGACTTACAAGTTCTGAGTAAAATAAAATTATCATCATCATTATTGTTGTTGTTTGAGCTTCTTTGGATAACTAAATATGACTTAGAAATAAAGATATTCCTAGTTTGAGAAAAAGACACAGGTAAAAATACAGCTATATCCAGCTTTCGCTTGGAAACGTGTTCTACACCAAGATGACCTGAGAACTTTCTTCCTTCTGATCTGGTACTATGGCATTATCTTGAGACTATAAAGACATCTTTAAATTCCAAGAATAAGTCCTGAAAACTCTGTTGCATTATCCTTTTAAAAATACTTAGTATTTGCCATTACTTACTTTATGCTGCTCACATGAGAAAAACAGGTCTACAGATTTTTTGCTACTATTGTTTGGTCTTAAATGGAATACACTGGCTTCATAAAAATATTAGAAACGTTTTCTGTACGATATTCAAGTTTAAATATAGGGATGGTTTGTTTCTTAAATATTTGAAATAAATTACGATTCATCAGAGCTTGGTGACAGCAGTGCCTTAAAATCTGTAAAATGAACTTCAATATTTGAGTTATTTCTATAGAGCTTTTTAAACCAGTTGGTAAAAGGAGATGTTCTGAATCAGAAGATGAGTAATTTACTTTTCCCGATGATTTATTGTTTAAATATTCCTAGGAATTCCTGGCATGGTTCCAACAAAGTCTCCATCTGAAACGGTGCATGTTATAGGAAAACATTCTGATACTTAATACTACCTTTCAAGAGAAAAATCAAAACAAAAAGAATGAGAAGTCATCAAAATCATGACATTAACATGTGAAAGCACTCTTTTGGATTTTGATTCAATAAAAGATAACAGGTTTGATACCTGACAATGCCTACGAATTATTACTAATGTAGAATCTATAATATGTTAGACTTGGGTTCTTTTATATGGACATCATAGTAATGCTACCTTTGGTAAACTCAGTAAACTCAAAAGATTTGGTGGGTTTTGAAAAACTTCCCAAACACATTGAGCTCTCTGCTCTCAAACCCCCATCTAGTAAAGTTTATCTAGTGTGTGTGCACTAGACCACCAACACTAACCACGTCACAACTCCCCTGAAATGATGTTGATTCCATTTTCTGCACCTTTGGTAAGAATTTGTTGTGTGAAATCAAGCCCTTGCATGCTTTTAAACTTTTTCTACAGGACACACAGACATGCTGTCATAGTTAAGCACAGGTGTCAACTTGACTGTTGAGGGTTTGAGCTCTGGGCACAGTTATAGATAGCTTATGGTTGAGTTAAACCCAGAGGAAACCTGAAGGAGATTGTCTAGCTGATGGGGAAGGTCCATCCCATGGTGGGTGGGATTAGGCCCTGGATAAATCATAGAGAGCTGGTTGAGAGAGTTGGCATCCTGTCTAGCTGATGGGGAAGGTCCATCCCATGGTGGGTGGAATTAGGCCCTGGATAAATCATAGAGAGCTGATTGAGAGAGTTGGCATCCTGTCTAGCTGATGGGGAAGGTCCATCCCATGGTGGGTGGAATTAGGCCCTGGATAAATCATAGAGAGCTGGTTGAGAGAGATGGCTCTCCTTCTGTTCACTTGGCTGGACATGCTGGTCCAGCAAGTAAGGACTGTCCATCTCTCGGCTGTCATGCAGTGATGGTGTGACCAGTTCCCTCAGCCCTGGTGTTGGTGCATGCTCTCGAGTCAAGCTGGACTGAGAACTGTAACCGGACTATCATAAGGAAATAAACCCCTTCTTCCCTTAAGCCATTTGATGGTCATTTATCAGCAATGTTGCAGGCTGATGGCAACACATGCTGAAGTCTCTCCTAGCTGTGTCTTCCCACTCCCTGCATCCTCCACTTCTGATCCTATCTCCTTCCATGTGCTAAAGAATAGCACCCCTACAATGAATTTATTCTGCTTCTTATTTATGAATCTGGCACAAAGGGGTGGTGTAACTCTTCTTATTACTGGTAGACAATCTTATTCACATTACAGCCCATAATTAGGAGACTAATATTAACAAAGCATTTCTCTGCTCATTCTAGGAAATTCAACATGTTCTGTTGCTGCTTCTCTCCCTTACCACATGTGGAATTTCTCTAATTCCCATTGTCTAGAAAACGCCCTATTGAGCTTATCATGATAAAGGTTACCAGTGATCACTAAGTGACTGTATACACATGTAACTGTGCTCTCTGCAGCAATCCAGTTGACCACGTGCTTTCAAGATTTTTGTACCTTTTCATCTTCCTAGTGCTGGCTTTAAGATCTTTGTTTCAAGGCCTCTTCCTGACTCTTGGAGGTGAATGCACATGCACATGCACATGCACAGCCATGATGTTCCTGTCCATCACATGAAACTTGTCTTAGAAGGACATTTTAACTGTTAGATCTTATGCAGACATTATAGTTAAATTTATGGTCAGGTATTTCAGAGTTTGCCTTATCATACATGCAAGTTAAGCCACTTGTGCCGCTGTGGTAAAATCTGAAATACCCATTAATTTAGAAGGCTATTTAGGTTTGAGTTTATAAATTTTTCGCTAAAAATATTGATTATATTGTTTTTTAGGTGCATGCAGTGTTTTTTCAGAAGGAGATATAAATACCTGCCCTACCCCACACCAAGATACTGAAAACAAGAGGAAAAGTTTGGGTGTTTTGTAGCTATTGGGATGGTACTGGCATTTGATGACTGAACCAGGGCTACTACAGAAGCATATATCGAAATAAGTCTTCAGCTACATAAAAAACTTTTCTAGGAGGAAAAAGATGCTCTGAACTTTAGTTAGAATATAGACCAGAGTTGGTAAAGGACAGTGACTCTTAGAAAAGACCATTAACTAGGCCGACTGCGGCTTGGCCTGCGCCCTGGCCCGGACGACCCCAGGCCCCTCCGCGCCGCCCCGCCCCCGCCCCCGCCCCCGCCCGCTGCCCACTGCCCAAGGTGAGTGAGAGAGAGAGAGAGCCCAGCCCAGCCCAACCACCCCGGAGCCCCATAAGTCCCGGCGGCGAGCACCCAGGCCCATTGCGGCTTAGCCTGGGCCCCGCCCAGGACCCAAGCCCCTCGCATCCTCCCGCCCCCTGCGCCTAGCCACCCCCCTGGATCCCAAGTGAAGAATTCTGCCATTGAGCCAGCAAGCGAAAAGAGCCCAGCCCAGCCCCGCCCCCCACCCGGGAGCCGCCCGGCCAGCAGCACCACGCCAAGCAGCTGCCAGCTTTGCCCCCGCGGCCCCACCCCCCTCCGCGCCGACCTTCCCAGGTCGCAGGTGAAGAATTCTGCCATCAACTTCAGACCCTCTGCCTCTCTGGCCCACCGGGGACCTACGCACGTGCTCCACGGAAGACACACTGCTACTCAGAATTCAATAGAGCCCAAAGGAAACTCAAGCAAAATTCCAAGGAACAAAGGGAGCACAGGCCATACATCTGGACTCCACTACAATCAGTATATCACGTGGGCGAGTTTATTCTCATCCAGCACAAAGATAAGTATACTTTTTCTTTTCACCTTACTGATCCTTTAAGTATCAATGCTGTAGATCAACTTTCTCATACAGCCACCCCACAACATACAACTCCAGGGAGTACACCACTCACCCCCACATTTCACCAAGATACTAAATAGTAAAAGTGCACTACCAAACTAATATTCACCCCCTGGAAACATAACCTGACTTAACTGACGTACTAACAGCCTAGTAGCCTCATCTAGGATATAACAATAACAATACACAAACATACAAAATCCAAGGCAAGCACTAGTAATAACTGGCAAGTGTAACAATACCAACTACATCGATTCAGTGAAAAACACACAGAAACTGAAAGGTCCTAAAAAACAAAACAACAATGTACAACTCAAAGTGCAGATCCACGAGAAACAAAACCCAAGACGACCATCTCCTGCCGAAAGAATCAATCCCATAATGAGGGATTCCGACCAGAACAAATCCACAGAAAACAGCCATGAAAGCCAGACCCAACATTTCAGAGTATGATCCTTACCATGATTAATACTATGAAAGAGGAAATCCAAGAAGAGTTAAACAACCGTATCAATCACTTTGAACAGGAACACAACAGGCACTTGGAGGAGTTGAGAAAAACAGTTCAAGAAACAAAAATAGGTATGGAGCAATTAAAACAGTCTCAGGCAGAGTTTAAAATTGAACTAAAAGACAAGTTATCTTCAACCCAAAACTCAACAGAGAGTCTTATCAGCAGAACAAATGAGGCAGAATATAGAATTTCAGATCTTGAAGACAAAGTGGGAGAATTAACCAGCTCAATGGAAGAGATTGTTAAAGCCAAAAAGATACTGGAGAGGAACATTCAAGAGATATGGGATACCCTGAAGAAGCCTAACATGCGTATTCATGGAATACCAGAACAAGAATCCCAAAATACCACACCTGAGGAAATATTTCAATTCATCATAACTGAAAACTTCCCACAACTAAAGAATGAGAGGCCTATCCAAATACAAGAGGCATTTCGCACTCCAAACAGATACGACCAAAATAGAAAATCGCTACAGCAAATAATAGTCAAAACACTACACATTCAAGACAAAGAAAAGGTGCTGAGAGCTTCAAGAGAAAAAAAGCAACTCACTTTTAAAGGTAAACCTATTAGAATAACAAATGACTACTCACTGGAAACAGTAAAAGCAAGAAGAGCTTGGAGAGACATACTTCAAGTATTAAATGAGCAAAAATGCCAACCCAGACTGATATACCCGGCAAAACTATCTGTCATGATTGAGGGAGAAAGAAAAGTTTTCCAGCACAAAGACAACTTGAAGGGATACATGTCTATCAAATCAGGCCTTCAAAAAATCCTAGAAATGATACTCAAGCTTGAAGAAAAGAACAAATGTATCCAGGAGGACAGAAGGGAAGTATAATACCACCAAAACATAAATATCAAACAACATGCTTACAAAATCTACTAAACATAAAAAATGTCCAGAATTAAAAATAATTTCTCGGGGCTGGAGAGGTGGCTCAGGGGTTAAGCCTCCGCCTTGCAGGCGGAAGGTCCTGAGTTTGGATCCCAGATCCCACGTATAGACGCCAGCCGGAAGCGGGGGCGGCCTGCGCTTCTGGCCCTGGTAGGGCGGAGCCTGTGAATCCCGGGGCAGAAGGAGGTGGAGGCATCCATGGTGGTTCGCGAATTCGTCCGTGGTTCTACACATACACAGACACACACACCCACACAGACACACACACACGCATGCACGCACATACACACACACATGCCCACAGTTAAATAAATAATAATAATAAAAAAATTAAAAAAAAATAATTTCTCCATTATAACATTAAATGTCAATGGTATTAACTCCCGATTAAGAGACACAGATTACAAACTTGGATTAAAAACCACAATCCAACAATCTGCTGCCTTCAGGAAACTCATCTCACCACAAAAGATAGGCACATCCTAAGAATGAAAGGCTGGTCCAAAATCTTCCAAGCTAATGGAACCAGGAAACAGGCAAGGATAGCAATTATGCTTTCAGACAAAGTGGACTTCAAACCAAAGAAAATCATAAGAGACACATATGGATACTACATTTTTAGTCACAGGTACAATTCACCAGGAAGACTTCACAATCCTGAACATTTATGCACCCAATATGGGCCCCTCCACATTCATTAAGAAAACCCTACAGCGCCTAAAGCAAGAAATCAACCCCCAAATGATAATTCTTGGGGACTTCAACACCGCCCTCTCAACATGGGATAGATCAACAGGTAAAAAACTTAACAGAGACACTTTGGAACTTAATCAAACCCTTAAAGAAATGGACCTTACAGATCTCTATCGAACTTTTCACCCACGCACAAAAGAATACACATTTTTCTCAGCAGCACACAGAACTTTCTCCAAAATAGATCACATATTGGGCCACAAAATGAATCTACACATATACAAAAAAGTTGAAATTCTAAACTGTGCCCTATCAGACCACCACGGCCTAAAGCTGGACATCCACGACACAACAAACAAGAGAAAATACACTAACTCCTGGAAATTTAACAATATGATGCTGAATGAGAACTGGATTCAGGAAGAAATTAAAAAGGAAATTCAAGATTTCCTGAAAGTGAACAATAACGAAAATACAACTTACCAAAATCTCTGGGACACAATGAAAGCTGTCCTAAGAGGTAAGTTCATAGCTCTATAATGCCTACATCAAAAAAATGGAAACATCAGAAATAAACAACTTAACAATGCAGCTTAAACCATTAGAAAAACTAGAGCAATCTGATCCCAAACGTAGTAGAAGACAGGAGATTAGCAAAATAAGGGGAGAAATATCTGAAATTGAGACTAAGAAAACGATTGAAAAAATCAACCAGTCAAAAAGCTGGTTCTTTGAAAAAATCAATAAGATAGATACACCCCTAGATAAATTAACCAAAAGCAAGAGAGAGAACACCCAAATTAACAAAATTAGAAATGAACATGGAGTAATCACTACTGATACCCAAGAAATACAGAGAATTATAACATCATATTTCAAAAACTTATACTCAGTGAAGTTTGACAACACACAAGAGATGGATGAATTTCTAAGTAAACACATTTTACCTAAATTGGATCAGGAAGTTGTGAATTACTTAAATGGCTCTATAACATATAAGGAAATTGAAGAAGTAATCTCGAATCTTCCCACCAAAAAATGTCTTGGACCAGATGGATTCAGCACAGAATTCTACCAGACATTTAAGGAGTTAATAATACCAATACTCCTTAAACTGTTCCATCAAATAGCAAAGGAAGGACACTACCAAATTCCTTCTATGAAGCTAATATCGTCTTAATCCCAAAACCTAATAAAGATTCACTTAAAAAAGAAAACTATAGGCCGATCTCTCTGATGAACACAGATGCAAAGATTCTCAACAAAGTCTTAGCAAATCGGATTCAAAAACATATCAAAAACATCATTCACAGGGACCAAGTAGACTTCATCCCCGGCACGCAAGGTTGGTTCAACATACGACAATCAATAAATGTAATTCATCATGTAAACCAGTCCAAAGTCCAAGACCACATGATACTGTCGATAGACGCAGAAAAAGCTTTTGACAAGATCCAACAGCCTTTTATGATCAAAACGCTAGAGAGAGTAGGAATGGAAGGAACCTTTATCAATATAATAAAAGCTGTATACAACAAGCCCACAGCAAGGATTATGCTCAATGGGGAACAATTGGAAGCATTCCCACTTCGATCAGGAACTAGACAAGGCTGTCCACTCTCACCACTTCTATTCAATATTGTACTTGAAGTCTTAGCTGAAGCCATAAGACAAGAAAGGCACATTAAAGGGATTCAAATCGGCAAGGAAGAAGTCAAGCTATCCCTATTTGCAGATGACATGATCTTATACCTGAGTGATCCCAAAAACTCCACCAGGAAGCTCCTGGAACTAATTGCGAAGTTCAGCAGGGTGGCAGGATACAAAATAAATGTGCAAAAATCAGAGGCCTTCCTATATGCCCAGAATGAAAGAAGTGAAAAAGCCCTGAGAGAAACAATTCCATTTACTGTAGCCCCTAAAAAAATGAAATACCTTGGTATAAACCTAACCAAGGAGGTAAAAGACCTTTACAATGAAAACTTTAAAACCCTAAAGAAAGAAATTGCTGAAGACATCAGAAGGTGGAAAGACCTCCCATGCTCCTGGATTGGCAGAATCAACATCGTAAAAATGACCATCCTACCAAAGGCAATATACAAATTCAATGCTATACCAATTAAAATCCCAAAGCAATTCTTTAAAGAAGTTGACCAATTAATCTCAAAATTCATATGGAGGCACAAAAGACCCAGGATAGCAAAGACAATCCTGAGTAACAAAAACAGTGCTGGGTATTACCATACCGAATCTTTGTCTATACTACAAATCCATAGTTATAAAAACAGCCTGGTACTGGCTCCAAAATAGACACACAGATCAATGGATAAGGATTGAGGACCCAGATATAAGCCCACAAAAATACAGCCATTTGATCTTCGACAAAGGGGCCCAAAGAATCCAATGGAAAAAGAACAGCATCTTCAACAAATGGTGCTGGCAAAACTGGATCTCCACATGCAGAAGATTAAAGCTGGACCCGTACTTGTCACCATGTACAAGACTTAATTCCAAATGGATCAAGGACCTTGATATCAGGCCAGAGACTATAAAAATCATAACTGAATGGATAGGGAACTCCCTTGAGCTGATCGGGCTAGACCAACATTTCCTAAACAGACATCCAATGGCACAGTCACTGCTACCAACTCTCAACAGTTGGGATCTTGTGAAATTAAAGAGCTTCTGTTCAGATAAAGAGATTGTCACACGAGCTCAAAGGCAACCCACAGAATGGGAGAAAATCTTCACGAACCACATATCTGATAGAGCTCTACTGTCCAGAGTGCACAAAGAACTTAGAAAATTAAACACCAAGGAAACCAATGGCCCAATTAAAAAATGGGCCCTGGAACTTAAAAGAAATTTTACCAGAGATGAAATTAAAATGTCTAACAAATATCTTTAAAAATGCTCCACTTCTTTAGCCATCAGGGAAATGCAAATCAAAACCTCCCTGAGATATCATCTCACCCCGGTCAGGATGGCAAAAATCCACAACACAAACAACAACAAGTGCTGAGAGGATGTGGAGAGAGGGGAACTCTGCTACATTGCTGGTGGGAATGCAGGCTCATACAGCCATTCTGGTGAGCCGTCTGGAGATTCTTAAAGAAATTAAAGATTGAAATGCCATATGACCCTGCGATTCCACTTTTGGGAATAACCCCCCATGCAGCAGAGGTTCGCCTCGATAGCACAAGCACGACCATGTTCATAGCAGCACTGTTTACAATAGCAAAGTCACGGAATCAACCCAAATGTCCAACAGTTGACGAGTGGATAAGGAAAAGTGGTACATCTATACAATGGAGTACTACTCAGCCATCAAAAATGATGAATTACTGGAATTTGCTGGGAAATGGATGTCATTAGAAACAATTATATTAAGTGAAGTATCCCAAACCCAGAAAGTTAAGCGCTGTATGTACTCCCTAATAGGTGGCTCCAGTACCAAACTCACCCAGCGCACATTGAGACACTCAAGGATAAACCTATGTAATACGGTAATTGCAAGGATTGTGAACAGGAGGGATGGGGTTGGAGGGCCACACCAGACACAAGGAGAGAGGGGACCATGTTACAGCAGAGAAAATCGGCCTCCAAGGAATGCAAGTAAGTAATGTGACACCTGGTTAAGTTCACAGACGTTCGTTCCTGATCATGTACAACTGAGGGGGTATGATCTCACTAGAAGGGGAGGGCATATAGTCTGGCAGATGAAAAGTGATCATTTTGCAAAAGGGTGACTGATCCCTCCCTCACCGAGGTTTCATGCTTTTATTACATCTACCCCTGAATGTGCTATTATAACAAGACTCCAGTTTAACAGTTTTTTGTCTCTGACCAGGGGGTGACATACAGTGCCCATCAGGATGGAGTGAAGGGCATTGCAGGAACAGCAAAACTGCAAAAGAAAATCAACAAACCACAATCCAGAACTTCAGAGACTCTGTATCATCCACATAGAACTAAGCCAGCCTAATCTCCCCCCATCCTGAAGCTCAGGGACATTTGCGGAAGAGGGGGCGGTAAGATTGTAAGAGCAAAAGGATAGGGGGAGCAATGATTTGAACAGTCTTCACACTAGTTAGGGCTGAAGCAATCATAATAGGACTTTGCATGCCCTGCGCCATGTCCGTCACACTATTGACCTCACAAAGTCTAACATCGGCTAAAGGCACCAAGATCCTTGGAGGCAAGGAATTGATGGCCACAGTAGTGTTCCTATGCTTAAGGGGAACACGAGAAAGGGTTCAGGGAAATGCCACTGGGTCCTTGTACGTCATCAGAAAGGAGGACCAAGAGGAGAGTTAGGCATACCCAATAAAGGACTCTCTGGGAATTGGGGGGGAGGCACTGGGAGATGGGGAGGGTGGGAAGGGGAGCAGGGGGAGCAGGGGGTTCGGGGGGAGGAGGGGGGGAGGGAAATGGTCTACCTATTAAGTTTGTATGAGCGGAAATAATAATAAAAAATGTTAAAAAAAAAAGACCATTAACTGAAACAAGTATTTACCTCACAATCTTATCAGTTCTTTCATTTCCAATAGCAAACAACTTCAACACAACTATCTATGTTATATAGTTAGGAATTAAAGTATAATTTATCATTGGTTCATGTATTTGGTCATTAAGTCATGATATAACAACATATATTTAACAGTTTATCCAGACTCACTAAAGTAAATTGAACACTAAAGCAGCATAATTATCTAACATATCTCAGTCTCATTTTTCTAAGATCAAAATACACATCAAGTTACAAAAGCCTCGCCAATATTTCTGTTTCTGGCATCTACCAAAACAAGCATTAGCAACCAGACATTTAAAAACCTGTTGTGACATGTCCAATATTGCAACTGTGTATTTTTGGCTTACCTCATAGGGAAGCTTATCAAAATGCCCATTGTTTGGCCCTTCCCCAAGGGCAGCATTGCTAAACTTTTTGTTAAGACTGTCCATTCCACAGCCATCCTTCTCTTCATAGTCATCGTCTTCTAGATCATTCATGTCAACGAGTGAAGTCTTGAGAGAAAGCAGTGGCTTGTCCTTCGTACCATGTAGCACAACTGCATCTAACTCAGTGTAATAATCCAGAAGAGAGCTATTTACTTCCAGCCGTATAAGATTGGTGGGAAAGTTTATCTGCTTAATACAAGGTTTAAACTGGCGAGCCTGGGAAGCATTCACCTTCGTAGGTCTCTCTGACCAAAGAATCTCCCATCTGCCAAAGAAAGAAACTTCCCTATAATACAGTTTAGAATGAATGAGAGCTGCTAGTACCTTCAGTTCAGAGCCCCCAGGTCCAGCACATTATAGTGGAAACAAAGGTCCAAATAGGTGAACAGACCCACAGAATCATTTGAAGGTCAGAATTCTAAAAATATTCCTTAAATTGTTTTTACAAAGCCTCCAAAAGTCTTTTTATCACCTTCACCCAGATTCCCTATTAAAGCTAGACTTTAGTGGAGCAATCTGAAGAATCATGCTCAGTTTTACAGAACACAAAGAATCCATGATCAGGACCAAGCTGTCCTGTGTACATATCCTACAGCTTCAGAAAGTAACTGCCCGCCTCGCTCACAGAGGTCTCCCTCCAGCTTTCATGTCACTGGCCTCAAATATTTCATGATTATCTTTGGGTGCACACATGTGCATGGCCCGTGAGCCCCACGAGTCCTCCAGTTTTCACCCCACTAAGCATTGGGAATCATGATACATCTGATTGCTTTTACAGGGGTTCTTGGCAGAAAACTCAGGTCCTCAGGCTGCAAGACAAGCACCTTACCAACAGGTGACTTTCTAGCCCTTGTGTTAACATTTTAAAATTGCAGACTTCAAACTTTGTCCAAATTATCTTCTATTTTTTCTGATGAAAAATGAAAACTTTTGTTTCATTTTGTTTCATTGTTATGTGAGTCATACTTGCATCTCTATTATCAGGTATCTAACACATACCAGATTAATACCACTCTGTCCTCTTCTTGCAAATGAACTATCACTTTTCAGACATATCATTACTTTCTTTACAGCACATTTATACCTACACTTGTGTTTCTGCTCATGTTGTCCCCCAGTGAAATGCCCAGTGTACTGCCATTCCTATCCCATGTCCATATGTCTTCCTATAAAACTCTTCTGAAAAATTATTTGAAGACTCTTAATAACATGTATTATGACATATTTCATATTTTCACAGTGGTCATATTTTCACTTTAATGCTGCTTTTTGCAACAGCAGAAAAATTAGAAGCATAGAATCATTTACTTTGGTTCACAGAGTTTTTAATTTTATTTCATAGAATAACTATTTAACTACTTTCCTAAGAGCTTAGGCAATAAATAAATAAAAATGTATGCAGAAAGCATTCTGTTGCCTAAAGTAATCTCTAATTTTATAGGGAGCTATAGCTCCTTATATGTAATGAATTCACTAATTATTAGTACACTTAATTTTTATATATGTATTCACCATATAAAAGTTTATTTCTAATAAAATATTGGTTAATTCCCAATGACCTTTGAGTCATTCTGAGATATTAATTCTGAGAATTAACTCCATGAGACATATAGAATTGAAATACACAAAAGAGTATGACTAGAGAGAAATTTAAACCATGGAAAGGACTGATCGTAAGTATTCTGATGCGTCTTTAGGTCAAGAATGTATAGTGTCATTCTTGGCAGAGTGCAGAAGGGAAATATGGTAATTTCTGCCTTCAGAAATCAAAGCATAAGGTCAATGGCAACTCTTTTTAAAATGCTCTCATTAATACCTATTTATGGGATATGGTGTGAGACTGCAAATAGTACACATGGAACCAACCTAGACTCCCTCTTTCACCCTCTCTTCACACCGATCTCAATCTCTAGCAGCACTTCTCTCTTTCAAGCTGACTCTTAGCTTCCATGAATGAGGAGTCTTTGTCTGGCTAACTACACTTAACATATCTTCCAGTTCCTTCCATTGTGCTCCAAGACAAAATTGCATTCTTCTATATTGGTGACTGTGCATATATACCACATTTTCTTTATCATTCATCCATTAATGAGCATTTAAGCTATGTCTTAGCTATTATGAACAGCATTGTATAAAGCATAAGAAACCAAGCCATTTTTGGCAAGGTGATTTCATTTCTATTAACTATACATTTGGAATTGGAATACTCAATGGGAATTCTAGTAAACTTATAATCAAGAGGATCACAAAGCAAAGACATGGAGAACTATGACAGTAAGAACTTGTATCGCTCCTGGAACCTTCACAGCCACTCCTTGTTATTTATTTATTTATTTTTTTTTTTTGCAAAGTCTATCCTTACAATTAGCTATAAAACCCACCAAACCAAAGAGCCCATATCTATATTTAGAGGTAATATTTCAGTTCATTTCTAATTGTAATTCAATCTGTTTATTCCTGCCCTAAATTATTAATCCAGGTGGTTTGCTGCTGTTCTGCTTGTATTCTTTGAACTTGCTGAATATGTTTTTATTTGTTCTTTTGAATCCCAAGTCTTGCAGTTCATCTAGGTGGTTCTTCAGGAAACATTTCTATGGCATTGGTGGTTTGGGGTGGAGACATATCATCTTCATTTTTCACATTACTTGTGTTTTTTACAACAGGACATGAGCATCATGATCTGGGTTTCTAACAGGATGTGTTTTTGATACGGATCTTAAGCCCAATAGATCAGAGTTCCCAGGTGAGGTAGTGAGCTGTAAGGTTTAATGGATATACTTCCTCTTTTCTTTTTCTTTCAAAAAGGCACCAGCCAAAAAGTAAAACAAATAATAAATGACATAAAAGAATACATAAGTAAAACATTAAAATAAAATCTTGTTTAACTGCCTGTAACTTTTATGTTTCACTGGTTCACCAAAGGAAATCACATGAAATAGAAAAGACAGCCTTTTGAAGTGTGAATGTGTGAGACTATAATAAGTCTGTTTTCTGCAAAAAAATCTCCAAGTTCCTCCAACACACTCATTTGCTAACTCCTAAATGGCACAAAACTGTGTGTTCAGTTTAAATGATAAGGCAAAACAGTCCAAAATACGATGGAAGTTTTCTGTGCTGAATGCGAATGTACATTATATACACATATAGGCATACATTCTTGTAAAATTGCTAATTGCAATTTAATTAAGCTTCTGATTATGCTAATTTCCTGATATAAATGGTAGTGATAATAAGTAATATTTTTCTTTCAATGTCTGCTTACTTAGCAAAGTAAACAATGTGACAATTCTGAGTTTTTTCCAGCTATCATTTTACATACTAGCTGTCAGTAACTAGTCTCAGCCAGTGGCAGCCTCTGGTGAGCTCCTCCGGATGGGATTCACTCTTGGGGCTTCACACCTTGTTCACAGAACTATCATGGGCTCCTGTCTCACCATGGCCAAAGGAGGGCAAGTGCAATCACTGGTAAAGGAGATGGAAGCTTCACATGAAGTGGCATTCTTGCCCAACTTTCCTGTGGAGCTTTCCCCTTTCTTTACTGGTACCTCTACAGCAAATAACTGCACAGGAATAGGATTCTCCCCATCTGCCTCAGGGAAGCTGGAGCAAGGACAGCTGTGTGATCTCTCTTCCAGAAAGCGCTAGTTCAGATCTCAGTGTCCTCTATTCTTGGACTTTTCTTCCTTTTTTTGAATAGTGTGATCACACCTTGTAATGTGTTCTGTCTCCACCCTTCTCATCCACACTGGAGACCCCCCAACTCTTGGTGAGTTCATTTCCCTCGAGCATGAGACTATATCAGCCCTTCCCTGAGCCTCACACTTTAGGTTCTGCCTCTGTTAGTTGACACATGTTCCTTAAAATGGTTGAGTCCTTTTTCAAGATGGCTTACAAGCTTGGAAAGCAAAAGCTACCTTTGTCTGGCTCATCGTTTTGTTCCCAGAAGTGAATTGGCAAAAATAATGCTCAGTAAATACTGTTTAAAGAAATTCACCAAAATATTATCAGTTACTGAATTTAAAAAATTCTTTTTTAAATTTTCTGACAACTCTTTTTTTTTTTTTTTTTTTAAACAATGAACTCTCTATCAAGTTCATAACCAGTAGTGCTAAGAACGCCTTTCCTTGAGCTAGGAAAGGAAGGCTCACGTCTGTAATCCCAGTGTCTGAGAAGCTCAGGCAGGAGGACTGCTGTTTAGGTCGTCTTGTGTTAGGCTGCAAGCTCCAAGCCAGTCTGACAAAAAACTCCCCAAAGGAGGAGTGGGCAGACTTCATACTACAGGGATACACTGGTCAGACTCTTTTCTCTTAACATTTGAGAGTAGTCTTTTGAAGAATGAAAGTAAATACTAAAAATCAAATAAAAACATCTATGAATAAGACTTTAAGCTTAATACAATAATATATAACTAGTTCTACTTCAGAACACAGTTTCTACTCAAAATCAGCCATGCAGTCATTACATGGTAGACTGAAAGAAAAGATAGTAGATGTTTCTCAGATCTCATCCCCAAATCTGCTCATCTTGTAAGAAAAAAAGTGAAGAACTTTGAAGAAAAGAGGCGAAAAATGACAATGTGCTAATAAAATAATTCTGGGGAAAGATCCTGCCTAAATGCGTACTTATTTTTCTTTCAAGAAAAATTCTGTACATTAAAAGCTGCTGGTTTTCTATATTTTAATAACTCATTAACAACACTACATATAATGAATTATCAAGTAGTTCTGAAAAGAGCAAGTATGGTTGGCAGTGTGTATTTTCTGGTAGACTGTGGAGGCGTCCAGCAGGAGACACATGTGCTGCCAGTGGCTGGTATCTGCCCCTCTCCTAGGGCTCCATCATTCACCAGCACCTGGTTAGGTGCCCATGAACTTCTCTCAGGCAGAGTAAGTCGTAAGGGCAGAGATTTTTATTTTGTACACTAGTAAACCAATGTGTCCTCAATATTTAGAATAATACATACAACATGACAGACACTAAGATGTTCAATGAATGAATAACTTAAGACTGACAGAAAGATCTAAAAACTGAGAAAGTAACAGAAAACTGGTCACTTTAACACACTGCATAAAGAATAAACTTTATGAACACATGTAAATGATGGTTTTGGCCAAACATGTACATACTTAAATTGCCAGCAGGACTACAAACAGGTACAGAAACTTTTTGAGCGTCAATTGGACAGGAATATGAAAATTACAAGGATATATATATTAGCCTTGGCCAAATTCCTTTGGGAAGTTTATCCCACAAATACTTGAACTTATTGTCAATTTTTTCTCTGAAGTAATGTTTACAATAGCAAAGACTGGAGACACTAAGTGACTAGGGCTAGACCTCACTGGAGGACACATCAAGAATGAAACAAATGAGCTGTTTGTTTTTCCATTTAAAACAAACTAAATTCAAACCAATGTCAGCAGTAAGTATCTTGTGTAGAAAGAAAATAGAAGTATATTTGACTTGCTTACACCTGGACAAAGAAACTGAAAAGATACAAAGAAAGCAGACACAAGCATTTTCTCTGGGGAAAAGCATGGGTGGTGAGATGGTAAGAGGGTAAACTAGGCCTTGGTCCATAGAGGCTATCATCTGGTCAAGCAATGATATTTTTAAAAATTAGAAAAACTACAAAAAAAAGCAGAGATGCTTCTCTGCAAGTTAATGATGCAATCAGGCTTATAGGGAGAAAGCATAAATTGCTTAAAGCTTAACATTTACTTTTAAATCAATATGCTTATTACAAAAACATTTGCGTAACGAATGCTCTTGTCCTCAAGACCTCCTCTAAAGCAGCAGTCTACACATCTATTTTGAGTTGTATTTCAATGTATTTAAAAGCAATTAACATGTTACATTTTGAAGCAAATTTAGAAGTCTTATTTCCTACTAATTTCCCAGAGTGTGTCATGTTACTATCTGTGAGTTGTGCCTTTCATTTATGACAAATTCTGCTGACCATCAAATAACACAATCTTTGAACATTACAACATGAAGAGTTATAGATAGAAAGCAGACATTAAATCTTTCTCAAGAGTCCACTCTCCCTCTTTCCCTTCAGGAATTAAGAAAAAAGTCTCAAAATCAAATCTGATTCAAGAGGAAGCTCCCACTAATGAGAAGGAGGAGACCTCCAATACTGAACCAACCCACACCTTCCAGCCACATATTGTGCACCAATAAAACTGAGTCTTACCTGACTTCGGTTGGGGGACTTGGGGAATAGGGGTTCGCAGAACAAGCCAGAATTCTGATGACTGCTCCAGGATGATAGGTTTCCAGAACATGAACAGCCGTGGGATACACCTGGTGTTCAAAAGTGAGCTCCACATAGTCTTGACTCTGGAAATTGGACGGAGTCCTCCTGAATGGCAAAGAAGCACTGGGACACCGATCCCACCAGGTTCCATAAGTTCGAAACACAGCCGTCTGAGTAAAGTCGCCGGAACTTGGAAACACATTTGGTACACCTGCCAAATTCCACATGGTATAGGACATGCTGTTCTCACTTCCATAGTGAGAACTGAAATCCACTACTTCTTTGGCATACTGGACCACCTCTGCGTTGAGAGGAGAAGTCCGGCTGTTTGACACTATAGTTCTATGGCTGTTCATCATTTCTCCTCTTGTAGCTGTCCTGGCTCGGCGCCGAAGGCACATATAATAAAACATAGTCAGAACCGTTAACATGGGAAAGACTGGTGACATCTAGGCGTGAATTATGAAGCTTCAAAAGGTCAGGTGTCCTCAGTAAGACGCATGAGCTCTGAAGGATGGTCTAAAAAAATGAATGACTTAGTGAAGTAAAATAATATAAGGAAGCAGAAAAATGCATGGATACAGCAACAAAGAAGCTTTATCCCAGACATAATCCCCCAGGATGCAACTTGGGAAAGGTTAAGTTTTAAACCACAAATCTCCAGCTTAAGCAATTTATCTGATGTATTAGTAAGAAACTTAAATACTATAAACAAAGGAAGGGACTGAAACTCTCAGACAATGTGAACGATATGAACCACAATTTACATAAAAGAACTACCATTCAAGAAATATCAAGTCCTTGAATGCTTACAATTAAGGTTGTTTTAAATGTGTGGAGAACCTCTAAAATGGCAACTGTGAATCCAAATCCACCTAGGGCACTGATGTAATTATTGAAATCCACATTTCAACAAATGATTCTCCATTGCTAATTGTTCTTCTCTTCCAAATACGTCAAGTACAGATTTCACATTATGGAAAGATAGGATTTTGGTTTTTTGAACTGACAGTTCATTTAGACCAATTAAATTAACTGCCTTGCACACCACAGATATCTAGCTTGGTACTTAATTTATAGCTCCTAGTTTTATTTGTTAGGATAGTGCTCAGCTGTATGGCATCTGCCTGCTTCTCCTAGAAATCACTCACCCCAGCTAGAACAGTCACAGGATACACACGGAAGATGTGGAAGTTGGTGCTCAGCCATATGGCCTGAAACTCGCGTGCTGCTCAGATATAAATGCTGAAATAAGGCATTCTTCCATCTGTAACACAAAAGGATTATTGTTACAAACAGCCACCGATTACACATAAAACTTTCTAATCAAACAACATTTTTCAGAATTTTTGGACAATTTTGAATTAATATACTTTTTAATTTTTTGGACAATTTTGAATTAATATACTTTTTAATTTTTTGGACAATTTTGAATTAATATACTTTTTAATTTTTTGGACAATTTTGAATTAATATACTTTTTAATTTTTATAAAGAATTCAGTAATTACACAATAATGAATCTTACTACAAAGGTTGTAAATCTATAGTTTTGTTTTAAATTATGCCATAGACATATTTTATGGGGACCAAACAGTGAAGTTTTTGCTATCCTGTAACTTTTAGCAATCAGGAAGACCCTATGAAGCCTGAGCTTTCCTGTTTCCAGCCAGATCCACTTCCAACAAAGGCCTGTCCTGTCTTCTCTGAGGAAGCAACCTCTTATTGATATGAACAAGGAAATCAATCATTATTTGTTTTATATTTAGAAAGTCTTGAATTCAATTTCTCCTAGATGAAAGGAGAATATATGAATTTAGGGCAGCAATTTACCAGCCTCCAAAACTCTATAAAACATGACATCCAGGAAATCTCAAAGCCTCCTGTGGCTTTTCCTGAGACATAAGACATATTCTAAATTTCTTGGTTTGTGCTTTGAACCTTTCCTTAAGCTGGGCAGAGCTCTTCCTCCTAACTCAGAAAATCCAGCAGGTTCTAAGCAACCCTGACCATTTCTTAGGCCTTGATTCTCCATTGCGTCTCTAGTTAAGCACAGGTGTCAACCTGATTGTTGAAGGTTTGCGCTCTGGGCACATTTGTAGAGAATTAGTGGTTGAGTTAAGCCCAGAGCAAACCTGCAGGAGATTGTCTAGCTGCTAGGGAAGGCCCAGCCCATGGGAGGTGGGAATAAGACCTGGAATAAATCACCGAGAGCTGGTTGAGAGAGTCGGCATTATGTTCACTTGGCCAGACATGTTGGTTTGGCAAGTAAAGATTGTCCACCTCTCAGCTGTTATGTGGTGAATGGTGTGGCCAGTTCCCTCAGCCCTGGTATTGGCGCATGCTCTCCCATCAAGCTGGACTGAGAACTGTACCCAGGAATCATAAGAGAGAATAAACCCTCGTTCCCTTAAGTTGTCTGATGGTCAGTTTTCAGCAACCATGCAGGTGGACTGCAACACTCACCAAGTGACTCGACGCTGGTGAGCAAACGGTACTGTTCTTCTTTCAGACTGCTGCAGCAGGGCCTCTATCTAGGAGGAAGAGTCTTGAGCGATCCAACCAAAGTTCTTCAAGTCTTAATATGTGTTTTCGTGTACACTCTGTCCATAATAGGTATAAAATATTTGCAATGTTGACTGAAAGATGATGAGAAATTTTAAGAAGTCTAAAATAATTTAAAATTATACAACAGCATCTTTATGCCTTTTGATGGTGGCCTGATCCAAACACACTGGAATTCTGGATAAAACCTAATCAATGAAATAATACAGAACTAAGATTAAAACAAGTGTAGAGAAGGTTGTGAGAAACACAGAGGAAGAGCGAGAGCAGAGCACTGGAGCTGAGGTTAACCAGACTTGCAGTCCTTCATCAGCAACAACGGCTGCCCAAGAGCATCCTGACGCCCAGGAGGCGCCATTTTCTATAGAGATCACATTTGAAAGGACCTCCCTGAAGTTAAAATCTGAAGGGATCACCTACCCATGAAACCAGAACTAACAATTTAGCTCACTGGCCTGAAGGTTCACACAGCAACAGGATCAAGTGATGCACCTAGTGCCTAAATTCAAACCATGTTCATAGTTGGGAATTGCACCTTATCCAAGTAAAAATATTAGAAAAGGAAAAACCAACTCCATACTGTCAAAATTTTAAGATATGGTTGGCACATATGTTTTCCATACACAAGAAACCAAGCCCTTACTGAATACGCATCACGGCAAAAACTTGCAGATATAAAGAATCATAAAGAGGTCAATGGGCAAACTCAACAAAGTAAGGAGTATGCACTCTAAGAACAATAAATAATAGGACAACTAAAAAAACATTTACTAAAAGGGTCTAGAATTCAGTGAGTAAGATAGCTTGCTCTGAAATTATGAGGATCTGAGTTCAAATCTCCAGGACTTATGTAAAAAATCAGGTGCAGATGATTTGAGCACCTAGGTCTTAGCCCTGTGAGGCTGAGACAGAACAATGCTGGGTTTTGAGACCTTAGGCCAGCCTGGCTCCTGGTTCAGCAAGAGACCCTGTCTCAAGGGAATAAGCTATCGAATGATAGAACAGGACAAACAATGTCCTCCTCTGGTCTCCACAAACACCCACACACATGTGCATGCACATATGCCACAGGATAATACACAAATAATAGTTATAAAGAAAAAAGAAATTAAATTTAAATATCTAATCCTATGTTGTGTAATGGCATTCTCGCAAAGTGGACCAAAGAGCCCATGTATGATTTCTGGATGTCACTTCTCACGGCATAATACTTCTACTTTCTTGTTTGAAAATGCTGAGCAGAAAGCAATCAGTTTAACAAAACCAAAGAAACATCTGCAAAATATGGAATTCTCATTTATGTGAATTTTCACAACCCATTCTGGCAGAGAAGACAGAGAAAGTGTAAAAGTATGATTCTGGCGGATAAACCAAACTGCAAGAGTTATAACTGCTGTCAACTAGCTTTTCCATTGCAGATTATGGGATGATGTAAAACTCAGCAAGACTATCACATGGGCAGTATTATTTTTAAGCTGTGTTGAAGTAAAATTTACATAGGAGAAACATGCAAAAATGGAGTAATAAATTATAAATGTGCTTTATGTTCTCACTTCTTTCAGGTAATAGTCTGTTAAAAAAAACTAAAAATGACAAAATAAATTAAAAAAAAATAAAACCAGAAACAGTATAGTGCACTGAAAAGGGGATCATTTTCTCCTTTTATCATTAGTGCGACTCAGAAGTTAAAATCTGTTTTAAAAACAAACAAGGCACAGAATGGAGAACAGAGAACTATGTGAGCTTACTGCTAACACACCCCACTGATCTACATGCCTTTCATGCAGATGGCGCACAGAAGTGTTTAGGGATAGGTAGGTACTCCCTCTGTCTTCCTGGGAAGTGAGGCTCAAAGGAGCAGGATCAGTGGGAGCAGCCACAGGGATACACACATTCACACCTGTCCACTGACTGGCTGGACTTTTGCCAAAGCACAGAAGTCATTTGAGGCAGCCAATGAGAATTCCAGTGGTCAATGCGCCAAGTGCCAAAGCTACAATAACTCAATTTTATAAGGAGAAAGGGATTCAAAGGCAAAATGATTTTTCTCATCTGGGGCAAATAAATAAATAGTGGCCTGGAACGCTACATTTTTCAAAAGGATAAATGTAAAAAGCTACCTTTAAGGAAGCTTCAAAAGGCAACTTGGAAGACTTTCACAGGAGCTAAACATATTATTTTTAGTGAAAAGAAATCAGTAAGACAGCAGGCTCCACTATATTGTTCCTAGCAGGGAGATTCTCCAGGACTCCGCAAATTCGACAGCACAGCTTAGTGCCACCCAGTAGACCTTGAGGCTTTCGTATTCTTTGGGAAGCACCTTGCTTTATACAATGATTCCAGCATCTTTGATATTATAAAATGTTCAATAAGGTTAATAATATACTTTGAGAAAAAGCAACAACAGTGGAAAAATGAATTAAGAGGTCTAGACTAGGGAGAACATGTGTTTACTGGTGAGATCTGAAGCAATTTATTGTAAGTCAATAAATTGGAGAAGCAGGATGGCAGGAGCCCAAGAGAGGCTCCAGTTCTGGAGGAGAAAAAACAAGGAAGAAGGCTTCAGGATGACTAGGAAAAGAAAATCTTGAAGACAAGCTTACGACTCAAAAGAGTCTTTGATTTAAAGAGAAAAGACTTAAAGACAGAAATGCGTAGTGAGGCCTGAAGACAAGTAACACAGCCGGCCTTGCAGCAGAGTCCCAAAGCAGCACCATGTGTAATGGGTTAACCACTCAAGAAAAATGCTGATCATTTCTGAATCCTGCTAAACTTGTTAAGAGATACTACTTCAAGGAAAAGGGTTTGTCTGATTGAACCTACAAATCCAAAGGTAGGGGAATGCAGGGCCAGAACAGAGGGCTGAGAACGAGGTACTACCCCTGGCCCCCAGGTTTCTAGTCTTTCCTGGAAGTTTCTTCTCCATTTTCTTGCTTCCTAAAGGAAGGGTTTTGGGTAGATGCAAGAAAGTTCCCACACCTCAGTGCCTGTCCTCCCTCTTCCTTTCAGTCTTTAGCTGAGGTTTAGTGGACGCCTCTGTCAGTAAGCCTTCAAGATGGGGTTTGGAAAGTATCTGCCATTCACGTTTCCACATGCTTGTTTAGGCACGCTGTGCAAATATTTCTTACCTGCGGAGATATTTTTGTTTCTCAAAAGAATCTGAAGTCCTTAAGTTCAGAAAGATGTATCATAATTTTAATGACACCTGTAGGGCATTGGATATTTCAAGCTTTCTAGAGATTGGTCACAAGAATTGTAATAAACAAGTTTATAATAAATACAAAAATGAAATCAGTGATTCTTCAAGAAAAGGTACATATGGGGGAAAAGTTCCATGTCTTGGTATAGAAAAAAAGAGAAGGGAAATGGATAATAAAAACCGAAACACAATAGGAGAGAGTCAAACGTATGAGGTTCTCTGAAGCTATCCAAGAAAGCACAGTATACATATTGAAATTTTACTGTTCAAAGAGAATGGAAGAAAGGGGAAACTTCTGTTAGGACAAAAGCAGCTCCTGCAAACATAAAAGAGACTTGACAAGGCCACAAAGAAACTCTGATTGAAATGAAAGAAAGATTCATGAAAGATATGATTGCAGAGGTAAAAGAAAGCTATTTTTTTCAAATATGAATTTTTTTAGCACTCCAAATCTATGATAAAACCACAGACTGATTATGGAGAGCGGAACAAACTATGAATGGAAAAGTAGTTCTCCAAAAAGGAAAAACGTAAGAGCTAAGGCAAGGGACGAACCACTAGGCAAGAATGCAGGAGTAAGGGTGTAGAGACTGTTAATCTTGTTCTGCTATCAGACATGTTAAAGTAGCATATCTCTCATCTCAGTTATTTCAAATGCAATCTTTTTTATTAGAGCAGGCACGCTGGGATGGTCTCTGAAGGTCTTCAAATGTCATCCCCTTACTGCTGGATCACCCTGAAGGAACACACCCTACTAATCTGGAACAAATGATTTTAATCCCCCATAGAGATAAGGTCACACCAACTTCACCCAATTCTCTGTTTATGAAAGGATATGGAAATTGGTTCTCCACTGTAAATAAGCCCTACCATGAGGTTGGCTACAAGATCAACTGGGTTGGGCCCCAATATGAACAGACCAATGAGAAGTAAATGACCCAGGAGCTAACCAATGAGGAAAAGTTATTTCTGTAGGGCCTGCATAAGGCTATAAATAACTCTGACCTTGGCACCATCTTTGGCTCACTTGCTCCTCATGGGACTCCATGTCTGGAGTCTGAGTTCCTTTCATTTCCCTTGTCCCTCATGGATTCCATGCCTGGAATTGGTGAGTTCTTGGAGGCTCTCTTGCCCACTAGGGATTCATGTCCATGAGTTCTTACCTTTCTCTAATAAAATCTGCCTTAATTCTCTACACGTGCTCTGGTTTCAATCTTCAACTCCCAAACACAAGAACCCGAACACATAAGACCCCAGAGAACCTGAAACATTGCAATGTGCTATATGCTGATAAAATGTACAACACATCGAGACCATTGGGGATGATAGCTCGAGATTCTGCACACCTCTCACTTCCACTAAGTAACTACTCCAGGGAAACACTTTTTAAAATGAAGTCTATATATAGTTTCTACTCAACAAGGCTGTTAAGATTTGAATCAGTGTCCCCCACAAAACTTCATGAGTTGAGGGCTGGTTGCTATCCTCAGATACTACTGGGACTGGTAGAACCTCTAAAAGGCAAGGCTGAGTAGGAAGAGGTCATCAGGGACAGATCCTTCAAGAGGATATGAGGACCTCAGCCCCTTCTTTCTTCCCAGATGCCATAAGGTCAATGGGCCTTTTCCACCACACACTCTTGCCATGTTCTGTGCCATCACAGCCCACAGCCAACTGGGCCAAGTGATCATCCTGAGTGTTCTAGTTCACCTGCACGATTGCTGATAAATCACCATCAAATGGCTTAAGGGAACAAGGGGTTTATTTCCTTACAATAGGCTAGTTACAGTACCTCATCCAACTTTGCAGGAGAGCTCATACCAACACCGAAGGAACTGGCCACACCATCTCTACATAGCAGCTGAGAGAGGGACATCTTTACTTACCAGACCAACATGTCTGGCCAATATACACAAGGATGCCATCTTCCTCAACCAGCTCTCTGTATTTTATTTCAGGGCCTAGTCCCACCATGGGCTGGGTCTTCCCCATCAGCTAGACAATCTCCTGTAGGTTTGCTCTGGGCCCAACTCAACCACGAATTCTCTACAAACCCACCTGTGCCTAACCATGACACTGAGCTAGGATAAATCCTTCCAGTGCTTAAGTTGACCATCTCAGGTATTTTGTCACAGTGAGAGAAAGCTAACCAACACTAGCCCCAGTGCAGAACACACAGGTAGAGTTCTTAATGAATTAAAGGAGTCAACACTAAGAATAATGACTCTTAGCCACTTTTGAAAACTCAGGTAAGCAAAGCAGGGAGAAGGAAGACAATCATTAACTAGGCAACACCCAGAAACTGAGAAACTCTCTTCCAGTTCTCTAGGCAGCCCTAAATACTATTGAGGGGTGACCAAGAGGCTGGCATGTAGCAGGTTCTTCAGAATCTTCTGCTAGGTTAGAGAGAGAGCAAGAGCCACCTGTGAAATCAGACTGGAAACTTCTCAGAAAACACTCGTTAGACAAGGAACTGATCATGACTAGTTTTACTGGATCTGCTCTGTTTGTTATTTTAAGTTTCTTTAACCAGCATATCTAAACTTCTAATATAGTTCACCATCAAACATTAGTAACAAGAAGAGCTGGATAGTAAATGGAACAGAGATGTTTTTTTTTTTTTTTGAGAAATGGGTCTAAAAAGCCCCCTTCCCACACTGCCATCTCACACAGTGATGGAAGGATTTTTCCAGTTACACATGGATAAGACAAAAAAATCTTGCAAATACAAACTTACCACATTATCCACATTTTAGCTTTTCCTACACTGTTGCATATGGGCTAGAGCAAAACTTATGAATAGGGAAAAAAACTAAATTTAAAAGAACCCTTAACTTCAGCAGGCATATAACATATGCTTCACTAAAACAGTAAAAGCCAGGCATATCAAGTTGAAGGAGAAAACAGTATTCTCTAACAATTAACACCACACTAATTATGTGAATTTCACTTAGCCAAAGGTTAATTACTCATGTTTCTGTCTCCCAAAATAGAATATTTACCTAATAATAAAAATATAAGGATTTACAGATATCCTGCCTAATAAAAGTCTAAGCACAGTACTTAGATCTGCTATGGCTAACCATTATAGACAAAAGAGTAACTGTCTAAAATTATCTAACATTGTTAAACTTTGGATTATAACTTATATCCAAAATAAGCACCCCGGGGCAACAAGACAAGTTTTGAGGAAGAATGTACTCAAGATTCTTACATAGCAAAAGCTTCCAGTAACAACATTAGAAAAGAGAACAAACTATGTGAAAATATCATCAATAGTGTGTTGAGTCTTAATGGCTATTAAGACATATAACAAGTTGATAGAGGATGAGCACTTCAATATAAAAACAGGAAAAGGAGGGCCAGCCGTCGAGGTGGCTTAGCAGGCCTCCTCAGCCAAGTCCGACAGCCTGAGTTTCACATAGAGAGCCCATAGTAGAAAGAGACTATAAACTGGAACATATGTGTAAGCATGCACACATATGTACACACACACACACACACACACACACACACACACACATACCATTAAAGGTAAAAAAAATTAAAAATAAGCAAGGAATGTGACTGAAACAAAAATGGCTAATAAACAAATATAGATAAACAACTCCACCAAGCAAAGAAATATAGTATCAAAACAGTAAGGGTGTTTTTCAGTCATGACACTACCAAAAATAAAAAAATGACATAATAGCAGTAGTTGTTGTCAGGCAATAAAAACATCTTGGTTTCTTCACGTCTTATGCTGAGGCATGGTGGCCTGTTTCAAGCTGTCTTTGGCCCTGGTAAATAAAGAGGTCACCTTTGGGATTAGTGTGCTGGTCAGTTAACTATCCAAGAAAAGACAGAACAAGTCTCCACGTAGTGCAAGAGCAAGCAGGTTTACTGACAGCCCTCCATGACAGACTCAGGTTTTCCAGTACCAAAACTTGCTGCAGGAGTTGACCCTTGTCACATCACCCAGTGGGAACTGGGCTCAAGGGCTCAGCACGTGAAACTGTCCAGCTGCCATCACTACTGTGCTGTGCTCCAACCCAGAAGTCTCATGCCTTCTGTCAATTTCCACGGAACTCTTGGCTCCTGAGATAGGCGCAGCCTCAATGTCCAAACCATTCTGAACCATCATGACATGGCCAAAGCAGCAGTCTTAGCAACAATCCCTTGAAGAACACTATGGCAGAATCTCACAAATTCAGATTTATCAACAACCTTTGACCTAGAAATATAATCATATATACTAAGGAAATATATATATTTCTATATATAATTATGACTTTTCATTAAAGGAACCACCTGGCAGATTCTGTGTGGCAAATCTGAATTTCTCACAGGGCACCTCCTGCACAAAATTTGAGGTCATTATTAACTAAAATAAGGGTTACATGAACACAGCACTGTAAACCACTAGTTTATCTGACAACGAGGAAGGCTACAAAATACAAAGCATAAGTACACCTGACAAAGATGGGTTTCACAGAACCGGACAAATACAAAGCATAAGTACACCTGACAAAGACGGGTTTCACAGAACCGGAAGGCAAACGACTTTATCACACTACTCAGAATAGTACACCAATTAAAGTCTACAAACTGTTTGCTTCTGGAATTTTCTATTTAATATCTCCAAATTAAGACTGAAATGGAATCGAGAAATAGAACACCTACAAAAATGATCCTTTAATTTCACTTCTAACAGAAACGGATTTGTGGTACCTTAAGTAGCAATAGAGAATTGGCTAAGTAAGTTGGTGACTCCTATATAAAATACCAAAAAGACCTATAAAAGGATAAGATGATACATGCACTGACACAAAGAGTTGCCCATCAGTGGTTATGATGTAGAAGCTGCAGAAAATTACATATGGTGCCCTACCATTTTTTTAATTTTTTTTATTATTTATTCAATTGTGCATGTGTGTGTATGTATGTGTGTGGTGTGTGGGTGGGTGGGTGTGTGTGTGTGTGTTTGTAGAACCATGGGCGAATTCGGGAATCACCATGGATCGCCTCCACCTCCTCGTTTACTTTGCCCCGGGATTCACAGGCTCCGCCCTACCAGGACCAGAAACACAGGCCGCCCCTGTTTCTGCCAGTTGTCTATATGTGGGGTCTAGGATCTGAACTCAGGACCTTCTGCCTGCAAAGCAGAGGCTTAACCCCTGAGCCACCTCTCCAGCCCCAGTGCCCTACCATTTATGAAACAAATATACACACATATATTTTTTAAATCTGGAAAAGTGAGAACAAATTACTAAACAGTGATTACCATTTAAGTGTTATCTTAGTCTCTTCTGTTGCTAATATCAATTCATGAGCAAAACCATTTAAGAGAACAAGGAATTTATTCATGTTCTTGGTTCTAGTTTACAGCTGATTTTCATGGCAGGAGAGCAATACCAGTCAGGAACTGAAGTCAATGGATGCATTATATCCACAGGAACAACTGAGAGGCGGCATTCTTTCTAGCTTGCCAGTGCCATCAGCTAGTTCTCTCTCCATGATATCTGCTTTACAGGGGGAATGATCCACACACACCATGGGATGGGTCTTCCCACATCAACTAGATAATCTCCTACAGGTTTGCTCAGAGGCTTGGCTTCACTAAATAAAATTTTTGTAGGTGTTATCTAAAGACTCAGTTCTCAATTGGCAAGCAGTTATGTACAATTGCCACAAGTGCCAACTATGCAGTTGGAATGGTAAGATGCACACAGAGGCTGTCCAGGGGAGGCACTGATGCTACCACTGAAAGAGGAACAGAACACTTTGCAATACAGCTGACAGAGACAGACACTCTGCACACACTAAGAGAAACTGTCAAGTCAAAAGACACGCAGATTTTGAATCTGCTTCTCTATGGGCAACTCTGGGGAGCAACTTTACAGGGTGAATTGTGTATTGAGCAACTATTAAGAAAGATGAACTAATGAAATTTGCTAGTAAATGGATAAAACTGGAAGAAATCATACTTAATGAAATATCCCGATGCGGAAAGACAGATGTTACATGTTCTCTCTTATAAGTGGATCCTATAAATCCTCAGGTTTTGGAATCAAACTGAAACACAATACCCACTAACACAAAGGAACACAAGCCAGAGGCGGAGAAAGAAGATCCCAAAGGAACAGAAACAAAAGAACATGGGTTTTAAAAATGGTTTATGTAAGAAAGGAGAAGGAAGAACAGGAATAGGACAGAGAAGAGTAGGGTTAGCCTCCAGGTAACCAATCACCTGCTTACTAGTCATTAACACCCCCTCCCGTGACAGGGAACACACACCCAGCACTGTAAACCAGTGTGAACAGTGGATGGAGAGAAAACTGGCGTAGACAGGATCAGCTACCTCAATAGTAACCACAAATACCTGATTGCAAGCTTTCATCCCAGCAAGCTTGCATCCCAGCACCTCTTATTTTACTTTTAGGTAAGCAGAGATCTCAACACCCAAACAATAGGCGGTCTAGTGCAATGGAAGAGAGTGAAAAAGACAACAGCCATCAATCAGAAAGCAGAGTACCAACGACCTGAAATGCAAAGTCCTAATCAGGCCAACCACATCTCCCTAAAGCACAGGGAATTTTGTGGAAGAGGGGGTGGCAGTAAGATTTTAAGAGCCTAAAGATGGGGAGGTCCACCGCTGGCCAAGAAATTCCACTCAAGGAAGGGTTGCTGCATCCAGGAACCCACTGCAATAAGACTTATCCTCGCCAGATCTGCATAATAGCTGACATATCAACATTCCCCCCATAGACTAGGGAGGATCAGAAAAAACAATTACCTGCAATGGTAATCTTAGGGGCTAGGACTAGTCAGGTGAAGGGATATGCCCTTATCAGGGAGCCTACTCAATGAAGGGCCACTTAGTCTGCCATAGAGGCCTGAGCCCCCACTAGAGCAGGGAATCCTGAGACTCACAAACAGGAGTCAGTGAAGGAATGGAAGAGTGGGAGAGGGAGGGGAAACACTCATTATGTTTATAAAACTAGAAAGAAAAAAATACAATAATGGTTATTAATTCAACAAACCATGGAGAAGGCAAGAAAAGTGGTCAATTTACCATCAAGGACTGCAAGTAAGTAATGAGACATCTGGTTAAGTTCATAGTCTTTCCTTCCTGATCATTTGCAACTGATGGGATATGATCTCACCAGAAAGAGTGGGCATATAGGCTGCCAGATAGAAAGTAACCATTTTGCAAATGGGTGATTGACCCCTCTCTCAACGCGGTCTCCTACTTTTATTCCATCTACCTTTGAATATACAGGTTTTTATCTCTGACCAGGGGGTGACATCCACTACCCATCAGGATGGAGCCAAGGGCATTGCAGGAGCAGCAAAACTGAAAAAAAAAATCAACAAACCATAATTCAGAACATCAGAGACTCTATATCAACCACCTGGAACTGGGCCAGCCTAATCTCTCCCCATCCTGAAGCTCAGGGAAATTTGTGGAAGAGGGGGCAGTAAGATTGTAAGAGCACAAGGATGGGAGGAGTAATGATATGCAAAATACTCCACACAAGTTAGGGCCGAAACAATCCTAATAGGACTTTGCTTGACCTGCACTATGTCCAACACATTATTGACCCCACAAAGTCTAGCATGGACTAAAGGCACTAGGATCCTTGAAGGCTAGGGACTGACAGTCACAGTAGCATTCCTAAGCTTAAAGGGAACACAGGAAAGGGTTCTGGGAAATGTCCCTGGGTCCTTGCACCTCATCGGAGAGGAGGACCCAGAGGAGAGTTTGGCATGCACAGTAAAGGATGCTCTGGGGATTGGCGGGGGAGGCACTTGGGGATGAGAAGGGAGAGGGAGGGGAGAGGGGAGCAGGGAGGTCCGGGGGAGGTGGAAGGAGGGAGGGGACCGGTGTACCTGTTAAGTTTGTATGAGCGGAAATAATAAAAGAAAAAAACTGGCTAGGACTTAGTGGGGAGGAGACTTAAAGAAAGGTATTCAATTTGCTTCACTAAATGCTCATTAAATAAATACCTAGTGCTGTTTCTAATATACCAAGCATCATGTAAATCATCAGACATTGAAACATATTCTAAGGCCACATGAGAGTGAAGCATTACCAGAGAGTCAGATCACTGCTATCAATTCAGAGAGAGAGAGAGAAAGCAAAATCTATGAAGATGTTAACCACACCAAAGCTAAGAGAAGGTAATGAGACTTTTGAATAAGGAAGAGGAGCTTCTAACAGGCCACACACGAGGTAAGAGACCAGGTGTTAATAGCATTTTGAGATGCCAGTGAAGAGGACCCGGAACTACTGCATCAAGGCACGGGTAAAGGAATTCAGAAGTATATGAATATATAAGGTTCAGAACATTCAAAAACTGCGACAGGAATTTAAAAACTTGATATTCCAAATGTGGCAAGAATGAAGATCATAGAACACTAAGTGAAGAGTAAGGGCGGTGCACGAAACCTTTAGAAAGTCAATCGCGCAGTCCGTTCACACCATGCGACCAAAGATAATGTTAAGCACCCCTCTTCTCAAGCAAGTACAACATACAGTGTGGGCCAGGCAACGACAGAGAGCTTGACCGGGGAACATGTGCCAATACCCTGAACTTGGACCGAGGAGTGCACGAAAAGCTGCTAGTGTGTTCAACTGTAGCAGAGAACAGGCAGAGCCCCCGACCCCAGGGCACAAGGCCAGACCACGGGCATCCTGCCCACGCTAGGGACCGACCACCGGGCTTAACTTTCCGATGGCCCGTGTCTTTCGGTAGTGGCAGGAGGCGCGTGGGAAACGCGAGACACGCGGGCCGTGGCACGGACACGTCGACGAGGCCTCGAGGACGGTGGTCACCGCTTGGGGCCCAGCCAGACCGGAGAAGGCTGCGGCCGGACGTCGGGGCGCGCGCCCGGCGGTGCCAGCGGAGCTGGCGGGTGTCCGCAGCCAGGGCAGGCCGCGCGCCCTGCGCCCCGAGCGGAGCCCAGGTCCCCGCCGCGCGGCGCCGCAGCGCCCGCCCACGACCCGGAGAGACGCGGAGCGCCGAGGGAGAAGGAAAGGAAGGGCCGTACCCTGCGGGGTCCCGGCGAGGCGCGCGCCGAGGGCTTCACCCCAGCGGGCGGCGCGGCGGCGCGGACGGCGCGGGGGCGGCTCCCCGGGATTCGGCGCTGCAGCGCGAGCCCGGCCCAGCGCGACCCGGAAGGAAGACGGAGGCCGCAGGGCGGGGCTCGGGTGGGGGCGGGGCCAGAGCGGGACGGGGAGGGGGCGGGGCTCGAGTGGGGCGGGGCGGGGCGGGGGCGGGGCGAGGGCGGGGGCGGGGCGGGGCCTGCGCCGGGCGCGCGATGATCTGCCCCTGGTGCTGACGCGGGTTACACTGCCTTGCTCTAGGCCTGGGCAAGGAGCTTTCTGCCCGCGGCTCCGCAAGGCCTACTGGCAAAAGGCCTAGTGGCTGTTCGATGGAGGTGCTAACATTGCCTTGTTCTAGTCCCTTCCACGGCCCAAGCTGGCTATCTTTAGGATAGTCCTGTAGAGTTTCTTCGGATTTGATAACTCAGGCGATACAGACATTTCACGTGGGACACATCTGCAGAGAAGCAGGGGAAAGGTATTTGACAAGTGCTCTGGAGACATAATCCACGAATTAGCAAACCTCTGCAGCCCTGAATACAAATCTTTCCCAGCAGGCTTGTTCCATCCTAATGTCCAAAAAACCTACTCCCACTACCTCTGATGAGATGTTACAGAGGTCCCCCCTTAGTCAAGTCATTTATTTCCAGTACACAGAGTACGAGTGTTTCTTTAATTGGTATCATATTTATCTCGTTACAAGGTTTCCATTAACAAGAAACTTTTAATATATGTTGAACCACACATTTTTGTTAATTGCTCATCAAGAGGCAAGATAGCAAAGATATTTATAAATTTTATACGTAAAGTGAGTCAATATGTTATAACAGTATAAAGTATACAAAATGAATATTTTATGTGCATATGTGTGTTTGTGTCTATATGTATCAAGGGGCACTGTGTATGCTTGTGGGAGCCAAAAGATGACTTCTGGAATCATTTTGGATTTTTTTTTAACCTCTATTTTGCTTCTCTCTGGAAGTTCCCAGGCTCCATATTACAGAGCCAGAAGTGCAGACATGAGCCATTTTGGCCTGGCATTTTTATATAGGATCTGGGGATCAGGTCTCAGGTCCTACTGCTTGTGAGGCAGACTTTTAACCCTTGAGCCATGTCTCCAACCCCAAAATGAAAAATTTAAAAAGGAATTGGAACTTAATTTCCATAACCCAACCTTGAGTATGACTAGTATTTAGTGATTTGCTTCCTAAGAGTGGAGTGCTTGTGAGATGAGGAGAGAACGCAGTGTTAGGGCCCTTGTCTCATGAGCAAGAGGAAGAGAGTTAGAATCCCCAGAAGCCACCTACATGCCAGGGGACGTGGTGTTCACCTGTAATTGCTGACTGGGAAGGCAGAGATGGGATTCTACAACTAGGTGAGTAGCAAGACTCTGTGCCTGTGAACTCTGGGTTTGATCAAGAGATCCTGACTCAAAAAGACACCCCTTGTTACCCTCTGTCCTCTTTACATAGGTGCCCATACTCGTGCATACCCATGCACACACACCACACACACACACACACACATGAAAATGGAGGGGAAAAGTTAAAGAAAAGAACAGAGTTCAGGAAGGAAAGAAAAGTAACTTTATTTGGAAAACTAGTAGACACTCCTTGTCTGGAGGAAAGTTAATGTTATCAATGGCTAGCATGCATGCAAGCTAAAAGCATGATGAAAAAGGCATTTGATCTTGTTAATAAAGGAATCTGGAGTTGCAGTACATGAGAATTCTGCACAGTCAACTTTACCATGAATTTCAATCTATTCATACCTTTCTGTAAAATAAAAAATGAATATGAAACATGTTCATTTATTAAAAAGCAAACAAAACTGATCTTTTTATACTGACGGATGAGATTTTTAATTCCCATAGAATTAAACTACACCAGCTTTTGAATCCCAGCACAATTTCTAAAGTAACTTACAATTGATAGATGAGATATACTCGGGAAAGGATACAAAAGCTGTGTGCAGTGTTGCATACCTGTAATCAAGGCATGAACAAAAGCAGGAGAATCAGGAGTTCAAGAAGTGCCTTCGCTGCATTGTGGGCTCAAAGTGGGGCTACATGTGCCTCAAAAAAGGCCCCCTCATAACACCTCAAATCAAAAATGGTTAATTATTAGCATGCCAAATCCTCTTCGTGCTTCAGAGCATTTACCATTTCTTCTCCCCAGTGTAATCCTCGTATTGACTTCTAATACAAGAGATTAATGTTGATAAATTTTGATCTATTAGGTAAATGCATCCTCAACTGTTTTTGAACTAAACTTCTTTCAGCATCAGGTTGGTGAGAGGAATTCATGTAGTTTCATGAATTTCTGTTACATAAGTAAACCACAGTTTAGTCTATTCTTCATGGACTCTGAATTGTTCTTATTTTGATTATTAAGGACAATACCAATATTAACATTCATGGTCATATCCTTTTTTAAATTACTTTATTTTTCTTTTGCAAGCATATCAATTACTTGTCCCTGCTTCCTTCCATCCCTCCTCCTTCCTTCCTACCTCCCTCCCATCCCTTCCCCATCTGTCCCACCTCCTCTCACCCTCCTGCCTAACTGTTTCTATGTATCTCAGGATTCCCGCTGGCTTGTCTACTTTTGTGGGGTTTCAGGCTTATTTTGGCATACCAAGTTGCCTCTCTTCAGGCCACCCTACCAATAAGAGCATTTCCCCTTCACTCATCCAGCTTTAGTCTCCAAGTTTCCACTGTATGTTCTTACCTCTCTTGAGTTCCTTTATAATCTATGAGAGCATGTTGGTATGTCAGTCATTATACAAGTCTGGTAAAGACAAGTCTTATTATAGCGAGTTCCTAGATGCAGCAGTCCTGTCTTGAATGGAATGTCTTGTCCAATAGTAAACCTTCCATCTTTAGGTTCTTACCATCTCACCACCCCTCTTCCATGCATGTTCATATCTTTTTGGTGCATATCTTTCTGGTTTTTTCTTTCATGTATAGGTTTAGAGTGTGTGTGTGTGTGTGTGTGTGTGTGTGTGTGTGTGTGTGTATCATGTGTCTGTATGTGTGTGTGTTTGCATGAGGATGGCACGTATGGGTAGGTGTAAGTACACAAGTACATTTGAGTGTGTGGAGACGAAAGGGTGATTGATTGCTCCTCCACCTTATTGCTATGAACCCGGAACACACCACTGGGGCTAGTCTGGCTAGTTAACTTGTTCTGGGGATTCCCAAGTCATACCTGCCCTGCATTTTAACTTGGAATGTGAGGATTTGAAGTCAGGTCCTTTTGCTTGCAAGGCAAGAGCTTTAACCACTGAACCATCTCTCCTGCTCTTGGTGGATCATTCACATGTACTTCTTCATCGTTTCATTTCCTCACTTTCCTTTATGCACCAAAGATGTAGTTGGTGCTATTACTTATTTGATTTTGGAGCAGTTCATTGTTGGTAGGAACTTATTTGATTTTGGAGTACATTGTTGGTGGGAGTGTTGGGGATTGAATCCAGTGCTCATGTAGTTTTGTTTTTAATGCTTCTTTCAGACAAAGTAGACAAGTTCATACTGAAGGAAAGGAAAAGCTTAAGGCAAAGTCTCATTTTTCAGCTAGGTGGAATTGTAGTCACCACTGCTCAGGCAGCCCTTCCTCCAACCTTCTCATCCCAAGGGCCACACAGGACCAGACTTGGTTTCTGAGCAGGGGAGCAAGTGAGGCACTAGAAAAGGGTGATGCTCATCAGTTAGCAATGGCCCTGTTTTAATGGGTGAATTGATGCCCAGTTATTACATGGAATGTTGTTGAGAGCTGAACAGCATCCCACGCTGTAACAGCACTGTCACAAATAAAGAAAGTCCCAACAAGGCTTGATTGTGCATAAAGTCACCAGCTCAGCAAGTTGTATATTAGCTCCAAAAGTCACAATGCTCCCCTTAAGTGGGGAGGCAGCAAAGCAGCAGCAGGTTCAGGACTCTTCTTGTCCTGATCCCTTGAAACACCATCTGACATACTACTGTTTTCAAGTGACTTTTGTTGAAATGACAACGAAATGTCTGTCAAGCAAGAGCTTTTGGGATCTTGAGTATATATAGCAATAAAATACTGTATCAGAAATATAGAGGTGTCCTTCTAGCAAATGCCTTCACTGTGAGTCCACTTAGTTTTCTGTCATGAGACTCCACATAAGTTGTTCTCTCTAGTTAAAAGAAAGACACCTTAAAAAATGCAGCTCACAACACTCATAGGTAAATCTATGTATTACCTACAGTAATTGCAAGGATTATGATCAGGAGGGATGGGGTTGGAGGGCGACACCAGAAACAAGGAGAGAAGTGACCATGTTACAGTAGAGAAAATAGGCCTCCATCAAGGACTGCAAGTAAGTAATATGACACCTGGTTAAGTTCACAGACGTTCGTTCCTGATCATTTACAACTGAGGGGGTATGATCTCACCAGAAGGGGAGGGCATATAGTCTGGCAGATAAAAAGTAACCATTTTGCAAATGGGTGATTGACCCCTCCCTCACTGTGGTTTCCTACTTTTATTACATCTACCCTTGAATGTGCTCTTATAATAAGACTCCAGTTTAACAGCTTTTTGTCTCTGGACAGGGGGCAACATACAGTGCCCAGCAGGATGGAGTGAAGGGCATTGCAGGAGCAGCAAAACTGCAAAAGAAAATCAACAAACCACAATCCAGAACTTCAGAGACTCTATATCAACCACCTAGAACTAGGCCAGACAAATCGCTCCCCATCCTGAAGCTCAGGGACATTTGCGGAAGAGGGGGCGGTAAGAGTGTAAGAGCAAAAGGATGGGAGGAGCAATGATTTGCAAGATACTCCACACAGATTAGGGCCGAAGCAATCAGAATTGGACATTGCATGCCCTGCGCAATGTCCAACACACTATTGACCTCACAAAGTCTAGCATCTGCTAAAGGCACCAAGATCCTTGGAGGCAAGGGATTGACAGCCACAGCAGTGTTCCTATGCTTAAGGGGAACACAGGAAAGGGTTCAGGGAAATGCCACTGGGTCCTTGTACGTCATCGGAGAGGAGGGCCCAGAGGAAAGTCAGGGATGCACATTAAAGGACTCTCTGGGAATTGGGGCGGGAGGCACTGGGGGATGGGGAGGGAGGGGTGAGGGGAGGGGGAGCAGAGGGTTCGGGGGGAGGAGGAGGGAGGGAGGGAACTGGTGTACCTAATAAGTTTGTATGAGCTGAAATAATAATAAAAAATGTATTAAAAAAACTTAAATTCAAGAAAGCATTGACATGAAAGAAAAATCTTAAGACTTTATGTAGGATAAATATGCTTAAAGTGCATATTACAAAAGAAAGCTCTTGTATGTCATTTATATGCATGTATATCCAATAAAACACAAGTATACAAAAAATGCAGCTCACACATCATGAGTGTGTGTGTGTGTGTGTGTGTGTGTGTGTGTGTGTGTGTGGTACTGGAATTGAAGCATTGAACCTTAGGGTATCTCACATGTCAGGCAAGTCCTCTGCTCTTGAACTATATACTCCACCTTCCTCTTACTTTTTATTTCAACGCAGGATCTCCTGGGATGATGTTGACCTCACTCTGTACCCTAGTCAGGCTCTGAACTTATAATCTTCCTGCCTCAACCTCCCAACCAAGCTCAAACCACAGGCCTGTACCACCAGGCTTAGCTACGTAAAATCCTAAATGAATTAGTTTGTTAGAAAGTGGAGTTCTGACAGTGACATTAGTTCATAATTTTGAATATGCTGACACAGCATGAGATAGCCAGTGGGGGTAAACTTTTAGCCTATCTTTTCATTTTAATACTGATCTTTCATGGCATTAATATAAAAATAGTCACAGCCATTAAGAAGAATATCAGAATGTTGAGAAGGAAGAAAGCCCCAAACTCATACAGCCCAAACCTTGTTTTTACAGACCAGGAAATAGATTCAGAGCTCATAATTCTCCAATCACTGTGTCAGAGCTGTCAGTGATATTTCATTCTCCACCTTTAAACCATAAGAGCTATTTAAAATGATAATGAATTACTTAATGATTCAATAGCAACTTAGCCAGTCATATTTTCATATTACCATCCCCTTGAAGTAACTGTATGCAGTAAGTGGAAAAATGAACTTGTGAACAAGCAGACCTGTCTGTCCAGTCCCGCCATGTAAGGAAACCTGTGATCTTGGATAGGCTCCAACTCCTCTGAGCTTGTTGGCCCTCAGGTGAAGTGTGGCCGATTCACAGGCACTAGAGAAACTAAAAAGAGATTGTATATGTTAAAGCACTTTGTGCTTTTGGGATATAATAGTATGCAAATGGCTGGATATTATTAAACTTTATTAAAATATGTTCAAGATCGGTAATTGAGGCCCTTTATTGCAAAATGTCAAAGTGGAACCTTCGAGTTCACACCAGTCTGGTTTTTAAAATAGTTAAAAGGCAGGAGAAAAGTCAAAAAAGACCAGGTAATTTACCCAAAGACATTGGAGGAATTTGCTTGCAAAACTGAGATTTGGACACACACTTCCAAACGTGAAACTTCTGGTGAACATTTTCAAATACCTCTAATAAGTGAACATAAAACCCAGAGCATTAAGATAGCTTAAAACAACCTGATAAAACGTTAAGCTAAGTTGACAGAGGCTGATGAGGAACATCTTAAAATATATATTAAAAAAAAAACTCTTTTCCCATTGTTCACTTTTAATTTCCACTGTTTCCTTTTCTGTCACTTGGATCACATACTTAAAAACTTAGTATTAATAAAGGATGTCAGTGATGGGAAATAGTGTGGGAGAAATAGCTCCTTCCTGGTGACAGACAGCCTAGATCTCTTTCTGTGTCAACTTTCCCCCTGTCACCAGCTCAGCTGGTTCTGGGTGAGTGAAACCCTGGTTTCAGTTTCACAGCAACCCCCACTTCTTCGGTAACAACCTCAGCTTTATTCTTAACACCAGTAGCACACTGAATAACTGACCCAAACCACTGAGGATAACCAGGAATTTTATTCCAGTTTGCAATTGCAGGTTGCAGTCCATCATAGCAGGAGAGTTTTCACCAGGAGCATAGGGTGCTGGCTACATCTTACCCAAAGTCAAGAGCAGAGAAGAAAAAACCAACTATTTTATTTAAGCTACATTTTCATACAATGTTGTATATTAAAAAAAACCCTTCTTTTGATGTGAGGTAATGCTTAAACTCAACTTCAGGGAGAAAGGGAGATTTATTCTGGCTTATGGTCCATTATAGTAGAAATCACATAGCAGAAGACTTGTGTGGAGCCAGTTCAAATCACCACAGCCATCTATCTATAGGAAGCAAGTGCAAACTGAGAGGAATCAGGGGTGGACTACTAATCTCAAAACCCCTGTGACACACTTCCTCTAACTAAGCTCCACCTCTTAAAGGTGCAATTTTCCCAAACATTAACAACAACAAAAGATTCAAACACATGAGCCTGTTGGGGGGGCGGCAACTCGCATTCAAATCCTGACAACCTGCTTAGGGGATGGTGCCGCTCTCAATGAGCAAGTTGTCCTACTTCAATTAAAGTAATTAAAATAATATACTCGTTGCAGTCATTGCATGTTGCAGACAAATTCATCACCAAATGGCTTAAAGGGGAACAAGGGCTTCTATTCTGGCTTACAATTGTCCAGTTACCTTTCTTAGTCCACCTTGGCAGGAGAGCTCATTCCAACCCCAGGAGCCAACATCAGGAACTGGCTATACCACAGCCTTAAGTCTGCTGAAAGAGGGGCAGACTTCACTTACCAGACAGCATCTCTGTCCAAGTATATAAACAATGTCAATTCCCTAAATCAGCTCCCTCCAACTTATCTATCTGTCCAAAAAAGTCCTATCCACCATGAACTGGGTCCTCTATCATCAATTAGAGATTCTCCTGCAAGCTTACTTGGGCTTAATTCAACTACTAATTCTTCACAAATATACTCAGAGTACAAGCCTTCAGTTATCAGTTAGACACTTGTATCTAACTATCACAATGCTATAGACTTTCTCAAGTGTTTGGTGTATCACAGGTGTGTCCATAGGCCACACACACACACACACACACACACACACACACACACAAATATCAAGTTGACAGCTAAGACTACCACAAACTCACAGCCAGAAAAATGAAACTGTGGCTAGAGACTAGACTCATGAAGCAACACACCTCCCTCCTTTTGCAAACATTGCTGAATGTCCCTTGTATCTACTTAGAACCACATAGATAAACAAAGGATAGAAAAGCAAAGATGTTTCTATCTATGCAAGTAAAGCAAATGTGGTAAGTGATCACTGGACACTTACAATATGAATATCCCATGGAGTTTAAGTTCTTCAGTTTCTCACATCTATTTTGCTCCGTAGAAGACTAAACCCTAATTGGTGTCTGTCTGAGCAGTTTTTTATTCCAGATAAATTCCCACAACATTATCTTCATCATCAATATGTACCTTCTGCACACTCTGTGAAATTACAAGTATAATCTGACAAGAAGGCCCTTTGAAAGTGCATTTTTGGGCTCAGTAGTTAATGAGTCCACAGTACAAGCAAAAGGACCAAAGTTTGTTCACATAAAAATGCCAAGCAAGCATAGCAGCCCACTTGTAATTCCAACCTTGGAAGACAGAGCCTGGGAATCCTCAGAACAACCTAGCTGACCCTAATAATAACACATTCCACATTTAACTAGAGACTCAAGCTCAAAAACATGCATACTCATGCCCACATGTGTATTGATCCATGTGCAGACATATACATGAAAAAAGAAAAGTGAATCTTAAATGTCTTTTGTAATACTATAGTAACTGTTTTATCTTCCCTCCCTCCCTTCTTCCTTCCCTCCTTCCCTTTCTCCCTCCCTCCCTCCCTCCTTCCCTTCCTTTCTTCCTTCTTTCCTTTCCCTCCCTCCTTCCGTCCCTCCCTTCCTTCTTCTTTACTTTCTGCCTTCCTTCCTCCTTCCTTCCTTCCTTCCTTCCTTCCTTCCTTCCTTCCTTCCTTTCTCCTTCCTTTTTATTTATTTCTCCCTTGTTTCTCTTTTCTATCAGGATCTTTCTCTGTAGCCCAGGCTAGCCTCAAACTTAAAAATCCTCCTTTCTCAGTCTGCTAAATGCTGATACTTACAGACCTGTGCTACCATGCCCAGCATGAAGTTTCTTTGTTAAATTTTTCAGTCCCTTGCATGAAAAAAATCATATAATTCAAAGTCATTAAAAATACAAGAAATTATATTTAAATAAGCTTTTTTCCTCCTTGTTATAAATTAGCAGAAGACTTTCAGAATTTTAAGGAGAAATTGACTTTGCTTCTTTAATGGGCTTATCAAAATATTACCAAGAATAAGCCTCCTTACAATACAGTATTCTCTTGCTGTTTTTTCTCTGGCTTATTATTATAGCCTTAATGGTGAAATATTTGATTGCTTTGGAGTAGGAATCTTCTCCAAATTAAATGACTCATAGAACAGGCCACTGAGAGAAGAAAAGAGGAAGGAGCTAGGGCGGGCTGCATGCCTCATCCCACTTCCGACTGCCTCCTGGACTCCAGCCGCCAAAGCTGGAGCTGCCAGGACAGCTCAAACAACCTGGAGATGGGCCAGGGGAGATTTCACTGTGGCTAGTTGGGATCGATCCGTTATGGAGCCAAGCACTTTATTTACTATTTACTAAGTGCATTGCCATTCATGTAGTGTTGGACCACTTTATATAGGACGAGAGGTCATGAGCTAATTTCATATATGTGTGTCCTGTTTTCCTAATGATGACTATTTTTCCATAGCATTTAGTGTAGCTATAAGAAAACCTTTCAATGCAGTCACGCCAAACTGCTTCTTGGGGGCACCAATACAAGCATTTTAAAGAGGAGACTTTTGATCTACTTTTTATGAAGGTCAAATTTTGATGATGGGGGTTATATTGTTGTTTTTCTCATTTCTGTTACCAAAGATCTGACACAAAACAGCCTAAGGGAGGAAAGGTTAATTTGGGCTTGTGTTTTGAAGTAATACAGTCTATCATGGCAAGAAGGCAGTGGCTGGAGCAGAAGGCAGTTGACCTACAGTCATAAGATGCATCTACGATCACCCCTTTTCCCTACCCGCCCAGGTCCAGCCAGGACTCACAGCTACTTAGGTAAGCTCCCCACCCCCCCCCCCCCGACCACCCCCATAAGCCCAGGCAGCCCACTGGACCCAGCTCCTCCCACCAGCCAGAAGGAGCCAGCCCTGCGCCGGGCCTGGGAGGACCAACTGAGCTATGCCCCAGCTCCCCAGGTTAAATAGCGCCCCGCCACCTCCACTTCCTCCCTTTCCCCACCCACCAGGACGCCCTCAGTCCAGCCAGCACAGCAACCTAGGTAAGCTCCCCCGCCCACCCCCAAACCTCAGGCAGCCCATTGGTCCAGCTCCTCCCACCAGCCAGCTGGAGCAGGAGCTCCTCCAGGACAAATAATTCAGTTCAGAGAAAAACACACAGAAATTGAAAGAAGATCTTAAGAGTTAAAACGACAATGCCCAAGTCAAAGTGCAAATCCATGAGAAACAATACCCAAGAAAACAAATCTCCCACTGAAGGAATTACTCCCATAATCTTAGACTCCAACCAGAACAAACCCACGGAAAATAGCCAAGAAAGCCTGACCCAGGATAATGACTTCAAAACATGATCATTGCCATGTTCAATACTATGAAAGAGGAAATCCAGGAAGAATTAAATAACCACATCAATCACTTTGAAGAGGAACACAAAGACACTTGGAGGAGTTGCGGAAAAACAGTTCAAGAAACAAAAACAGGCATAGACCAGTTAAAACAGACTCAAGCAGAGTTTAAAACTGAACTAAAAGACAAGTTATCTTCAACCCAGAACTCAACAGAGAGTCTTATCAGCATAACTAACGAAGCAGAAAATAGAATTTCAGACCTTGAAGACAAAGTGGGAGTATTAACCAGCTTAATGGAAGAGGTTGTTAAAGCCAAAAAGATACTCGAGAGAAATACTCAAGTGTTATGGGACACCCTGAAGAAGCCTAACATGCGTATTCATGGAATACCAGAGCAAGAATCTCAAAATACCACCCCTGAGGAAATTTTTCAAATGATCATCAAGGAAAACATTACTCATCTAAAAAAAGAGAGGCCCATCCATATACAAGAGGCATTCCGCACCCCAAACAGATATGACCAAAATAGAAACTCGCCACAGCAAATAATAGTTAAAACACTCCACATTCAAGATAAAGAAATGGTACTGAGAGCTGCAAGGGAAAAAAACAAGTCACTTTTAAAGGTAAATCTATTAAAATAACAAATGACTTCTCAATGGAAACAGTAAAAGCAAGAAGAGCTTGGAGACATGTACTTCAAGTATTGAATGAGCAAAAATGTCAACACAGGCTATTATACCCCACAAAACTATCTGTCATGATAGAGGGAGAAAGAAAAATTTTACAGCACAAAGACACCTTGAAGGAATACATGTCCACCAAACCAGGCCTTCAAAAAATGCTAGAATTGATACTCAAGCTTGAAGAAAAAACAAACATATCCAGGAGAACAGAAGGGAAGTATAATACCACAAAAACCTAAAAGCAAAACAATACACTTACAAAAGCCACTAAACATAATAAATGTCTGGAATTAAAAATAGTTTCTCCATTATAACATTAAATGTTAATGGAATTAACTCACCAATCAAGAGACACAGGTTACAAACTTGGATTAAAAATCACAATCCATCAATCTGCTGCCTGCAGGAAACCCATCTCACCACAAAAGATAGGCACATCCTAAAAATAAAAGGCTGGTCAAAAATTCTGCAAGCTAATGGAAGCAGAAAACAAGCAGGGGTAGCCATTATGCTATCAGACAAAGTGGACTTCAAACCAAAAAAATCATAAGAGACACAGATGGATACTACATTTATTCACAGGTACAATTCACCAGGAAGACTTCACAATACCAAACATATATGCACCCAATACGAGCCCCTCCCACATTCATTAAGCAAATGAAACGTCTAAAGTGAGAAACCAATCCTAAAACGATAGTTCTTGGGGATTTCAACACTGCCCTCTCAACATGGGATAGATCAACAGGTAAAAAACTTAACAGAGACACTTTGGAGCTTAATCAAACCCTTACTGAAATGGACCTTACATATCTCTATCGAACTTTTCATCCATGCACCAAAGAATACACATTTTTCTCAGCAGCACACGGAACTTTCTCCAAAATAGATCACATATTGGGCCACAAAACGAATCTCCACATATACAGGAAAGTTGAAATACTAGCCTGAACCTTATCAGACCACCATGGCCTAAAGCTTGACATCCACAACACAACAAGCAATAGAAAATACACTAACTCCTGGAAACTTAACACTATGATGCTGAATGAGAATTGGATTCAGGAAGAAATTACAAAGGAAATTCAAGATTTCCTGAAAGTGAATGATAATGAAAATACAACTTACCAAAATCTCTGGGACACAATGAAAGCTGTCCTAAGAGGTAAGTTCATACCTCTTAATGCCTACATCAACAAAATGGAAACATCAGAAATAAATAACTTAACAATACAGCTTAAAGCTTTAGAGACACTAGAGCAATCTGATCCTAAAAGCAGTAGAAGGGAGGAGATTAGCAAAAATCAGGGGAGAAATATCTGAAATCGAGATTAGGAAAACTATACATAAAATCAACCAGTTGAAAAGCTGGTTTTTTGAAAAAATCAATAAGATTGATACACCCCTAGCTAAATTAACCAAAAGCAAGAGAGAAAGCCCGAATTAACAAAATTAGAAATGAAACTGGAGCTATCACTACAGATACCCAAGAAATCCAGAAAATTATAACGTCATATTTCAAAAACTTATACTCTGTGAAATTTGACAACACAAAAGAGATGGATGAATTCCTAAGTAAACACAACTTACCTAAATTGAATCAGGAAGTTGTGAATTATTTAAATAGTCCTATAACATATGAGGAAATCGAGGAAGTAATCTTGAATCTTCCCACCAAAAAATGTCCTGGACCAGATGGATTCAGCACATAGTTCTACCAGACATTTAAGGAGCTAATAACACCAATACTCCTTAAACTGTTCCATCAAATAGCAAAGAAGGAACACTACCAAATTCCTTCTATGAAGCTAATATCGTCTTAATCCCAAAACCTAATAAAGATTCACTTAAAAAAGAAAACTATAGGCTGATCTCCTTGATGAACACAGATGCAAAGATTCTCAACAAAGTCTTAGCAAATCGGATTCAAAAACATATTAAAAAGATCATTCACGGGGACCAAGTAGGCTTCATCCCCGGCACACAAGGTTGGTTCAACATACGCAAATCAATAAATGTAATTCATCATGTAAACCAGTCCAAAGTCCAAGACCACATGATACTCTCAATAGCAGAAAAAGCTTTTGACAAGATCCAACAGCCTTTTATGATCAAAACGCTAGAGAGAATAGGAATGGAAGGAACCTTTATCAATATAATAAAAGCTGTATACAACAAGCCCACAGCAAGGATTATGCTCAATGGGGAACAATTGGAAGCATTCCCACTTCGATCAGGAACTAGACAAGGCTGTCCACTCTCACCACTTCTATTCAATATTGTACTTGAAGTCTTAGCTGAAGCCATAAGACAAGAAAGGGACATAAGAGGGATTCAAATTGGCAAGGAAGAAGTCAAGCTATCCCTATTTGCAGATGACATGATCTTATACCTGAGTGATCCCAAAAACTCCACCAGGAAGCTCCTAGAACTAATTGAGAAGTTCAGCAGGGTGGCAGGATACAAAATAAATGTGCAAAAATCAGAGGCCTTCCTATATGCCCAGAATGAAAGAAGTGAAAAAGCCCTGAGAGAAACAATCCCATTTACTATAGCCCCTAAAAAAATGAAATACCTTGGTATAAACCTAACCAAGGAAGTAAGAGACTCTTACAATGAAAACTTTAAAACTCTAAAGAAAGAAATTGCAGAAGACACCAGAAGGTGGAAAGACTTCCCATGTTCCTGGATTGGCAGAATCAACATCGTAAAAATGACCATCCTACCAAAGGCAATATACAGATTCAATGCTATACCAATTAAAATCCCAAAGCAATTCTTTAAAGAGGTTGACCAAACAATCTCAAAATTCATATGGAGGCACAAAAGACCCAGGACAGCAAAAACAATCCTGGGTAACAAAAACACTGCTGGAGATATCACCATACCTAATCTTAGTCTATACTATAAATCCATAGCTGTAAAAACAGCCTGGTTTTGGCTCCAAAATAGACACACAGATCAATGGATAAGGGTTGAAGAGCCAGATAGAAGTCCACACAACTACAGCCATTTGATCTTTGACAGAGGGGCCCAAAAAATCCAATGGAAAAAGAACAGCATCTTCAACAAATGGTGCTGGCAAAACTGGATCTCCACATGCAGAAGATTAAAACTGGACCCGTACTTGTCATCACGTACAAGAATTAATTCCAAATGGATCAAGGACCTCGATAGAAGGCCAGAGACTATAAAAACCACAGTTGAAAAAGCAGGAAACTCCCTCGAGCTGATTGTGCTAGACCAACAGCTCCTAAAGGGACACCCAATAGCACAGTCACTACAACCAACACTCAACAGATGGGATCTTTGAAATTAAAGTTCAGATAAAGATATTGTAACAGGAGCACAAAGGCAACCCACAGAATGGAAAAAAATCTTCACTAACCACATATATGATAGAGCGCTATTATCCAGAGTGCACAAAGAACTTAGAAAACTAAACACCAAGGAAACAAATGGGCCAATTAAAAAGTGGGTCTTGGAACTTAAAAGAACTTAAAAGGATGAAATTAAAATATCTAACAAATATCTTTAAAAATGCTCCACATCCTTAGCCATCAGGGAAATGCAAATAATCAAAACTTCCCTGAGATATCATCTCACCCCTGTCAGGATGGCAAAAATCCACAATACAAACAATAACAAGTGCTGGAGAGGATGTGGAGAGAGGGGAACTCTCCTATATTGCTGGTGGGAATGCAGGCTCATACAACCACTCTGGTGAGCTCTCTGTCGATTCTTAAAGAAGTTAAAGGTTGAAATGCCATATGACCCTGCTATACCACTTTTGGGAATAACCCCCTATACAGCAAAAATTCACCTCAATAGCATAAGCATGACCATGTTCATAGCAGCACTGTTTACAATAGCAAAGTCATGGAATCAGCCCAAATGGCCAACCGTTGACGAGTGGATAAGGAAAATGTGGTACATTTATACAATGGAATACTACTCAGCCCTCAAAAATGATGAATTAATGCAATTGGCCAGGAAATGGATGGAATTAGAAACAATTATATTGAGTGAAGTATCCCAGACACAGAAAATTAAGCACCGTATGTACTCCCTAATAGGTGGATCCTAGTACCAAACCCACTTAGAGACACTCAGAGACAAATCTCTGTAATAACTACAGTAAGTGTAAAGATTATAAACAGGAGGGAGCGGGAAGGAGGGCCCCACCAGAAACAAGGAGAGAGGGGACCATGTAATAGCAGAGAAAATAGACCACCATGAAGGACTGCAAGTAATGAGACATCTGGTTAAGTTCATAGACTTTTCTTCCTGATCATTTGCAACTGATGGCATATGATCTCACCGGAAGGGGAGGGCATATAGGCTGCCAGATAGAAAGTAACCATTTTGCAAATGGGTGATTGACCCCTCTCTCACCGCAGTCTCCTATTTTTATTCCATCTACCTTTGAATATATCTTATAACAAGACTCTAATTGAACAGGTTTTTATCTTTGGCCAGGTAGTGACATCCAATACCTATCATGATGGATCCAAGGGAATTGCAGGAGCAGCAAAACTGAAAAAATCAACAAACCATAATTCAGAACATCAGAGACTCTATATCAACCACCTGGAACTGGGCCAGCCTAATCTCTCCCCATCCTGAAGATCAGGGAAATTTGTGGAAGAGGGGGCAGTAAGATTGTAAGAGCACAAGGATGAGAGGAGTAATGATATGCAAGATACTCCACACAAGTTAGGGCCGAAGCAATCATAATAGGACTTTGCATGACCTGCACTATGTCCAACACATTATTGACCCCACAAAGTCTAGCATGGACTAAAGGCACTAGGATCTTTGGAGGCTAGGGACTGACAGTCACGTAGTGTTCCTAAACTTAAGGGGAACACAGGAAAGGGTTCTGGGAAATGCCCCTGGGTCCTTGCACCTCATGGGAGAGGCGGACCCAGAGGAGAGTTTGGCATACACAGTAAAGGATGCTCCGGGGATTGGGGGGGAGGCACTAGGGGATGGGGATGGAGGGGGAGGGGAAGGGTGGAGCAGGACTGGGGGGGGAGGTGGAGGGAAGGGACCGGTGTACCTGTTAAGTTTGTATGAGCGGAAATAATAATAATAATAAAAAGGAAAAAAAGATGCATCCATGATCATGAAGCAAAGAAAGAACAAAAAAACCAGACTGGTCTATGAAACCTCCAAGCCCACCCCAGCAACCAACTTCCTCCACAGAGGTCATATACCTTGTGATCATTGCACAGTCTTCTTTTTTTATTTATTTTTTAATTTATTTTTCTGCTCATACAACATAATAGGTACCTCTGTCCCCTCCCTCCCTCCACCCCTCCTTGGTCTGGAGAGGCTGTGGAGAGAGGGGAACTCTCCTACATTGCTGGTGGGAATGCAGGCTCATACAGCCACTCTGGTGAGCTCTCTGTCGATTCTTAAAGAAGTTAAAGGTTGAAATGCCATTTGACCCAGCTATTCCACTTTTGGGAATAACCCCCCATACAGCAAAAATTCACCTCGATAGCACAAGCACAACCATGTTCATAGCAGCACTGTTTACAATAGGAAAGTCATGGAACCAGCCCAAATGTTCAACAGTTGACGAGTGGATAAGGAAAATGTGGTACATCTATACAATGGAATATTACTCAGCCATCAAAAACGATGAATTAATGGAACTTGCCGGGAAATGGATGGAATTAGAAACAATTATATTGAGTGAAGTATCCCAGACACAGAAAATTAAGCGCCCTATGTACTCCCTAATAGGTGGATCCTAGTACCAAACCCACTTAGAGTCACATTCAAAGATAAATCTCTGTAATACTTACAGTAATTGCACAGTCTTCTTAAATAGTGCCACCAACTTGTTCCTGATGCTGAAACACATGAACCCACAGAAGACGTTCACACTTACAGTAGGGCATCACAATACCAATAATGTACTACTACTAAAAATTTACATTCACTTGAATTGAGATGTAGATTTCACCTACAAATTATGTAGAAGTTTATTTATTCCCATTTTGTCTATGACTTCATTGGTGGATAAGCGTATGATATGGTATTCCTTCATATGAGTTCCCTGGCAAACTGCAGGAAAAACAACAACAACAACAACAAAAAACAGCAAAAGTCCTATAGGCTGCCACATCTCAAGCTTCAACGTGCTTTTTAATCTTTTGAGAATCATGTTTAAATGAAGATTCTAGTTCTAGGGTGGGGTCTGACTTGTGACTTTACAATAAGTTCTTTTTCGATAATGTGTATGAAACAAGCCCTGAGTCACATCTAGAGTAGAAAACTTAAGGTCATTTCCCTAGTGGAATATTGTATCTGAACTATGAAGGTTAGCTACAAACAGGTACTGATTTTACAGCAATACTGCCCTTCACCTGGAGATTGGAGCAATCAACACAAGAACACTTGCTAAATATCTATTTTGATTCCTTTGGATAGTTTTAGATTTGCTGGGGACTGGGAAGTCATTCTATATTCTGCTTTTATTTACCAGGAAAACTAATACAAGATAAAACCCACAGGCTGTATGGCACAAAGAGGCATCTCGTTAATGACCAAAAAAACAGTCTTTTAAGTAAGTGTGCAGTTCGTATCCTGTGTTAGCACAATGTAGGAGATAGATTTTTGGCATGAGTTTGACCTTTTAACTTTCTATACATCAAGGTTCTGACACAGTAGCATCACTGCTTAGGCTGGTGTCCAGTCTGGCCTGCTTCCTTTTTTCTTTTTCTTTTTTTTTTTTTCTATCAAGCATGAGAGTAACACAATGCCTTGGAAGTGAGGGCATAAAGAAAACTTTGTACTTATTATTCAGAGCAGCAGCTGCAGATCCAGACAGCTCCAAAGCCAATCTGCACAAGGACTTGCTGTGACTTTGTGACCAAAGTCTTAATGTTCTCATACCATTAGTAGGCTCTGGCACTCCATCAAACCTGTGATATTGACTAACTACCAGTAATTGCTGATTTATGAGCAAAGTTTTCTCGACTTTTTTTTCTTCTTCAGGAATCTAATATGCCTTCATCTTTTGGTAACATGTTGAATCAGTCAGTTCACGTTTTCTGTGAACTTTGCTGTGTACATATCTAAATAGGAAGCACCTTTCTCTCTTAGTGCTGTTGATATAGCCTCATAGTGCTTCACATTCTTAAAGTTTTGCTTTAAAATTCAACAAGACTTCTGTGGATTCAAGACTTCTGTGGATTCAAAACTAGCCAGAACACAGCATTTAGGAAGTAGCCTGAATTGTTCTCTAATTTTCAAAAGCTTTTTGTTTAAGCCAGGAAAGATAACTATGCAATTTGAAGGATTCCCAAAGTTCATCTAGTCCAAGATGGCAATGTAAGCAATCCTGTCCTTTATCTTTCCATCTAGAGCTAATTCCAGCCCTAACTTATAGATCATGATGTTCTTTCCTGACCTTTTCTTGTCATTATCCCTTAACTAGATGCATGAACAGACGAAGCACCAAAATTAAGTCTGAAAAAAACTTGGGCTCCTGTAAGCACTTTCATTTTACATTCAAATGTGGCACTGGGAGCTTCCTGAAATTACATCCATGAAATCTGATCTTCAAGATTTTCATACAGGACGCTATTACCACTGGATACTTTATGTCAGATCCCACAATCTTGAAGGACCAAGTGACAGCAACCTTAGGCCACAATACAGAATGTGCATCATCAAGTCACTGCTCACAACAGTGGTGACATAGATGTCAGATTCCATTTCTATTGCTTTTCAAACCTGGGGTCCCTGAACTCCTAAAGGGTGCCTCTTCCTTTACGTTCTACCTATAACTCACTCATGTATCTTTGGAAGAGAAGAAAAGGGCAACAACACTGTTGAAACTTCACAATAACTTGTTAGTGTTCAGGTAGAGAAATCTACTCTGCTTCTGGATTCAGGAGAGTACTAATTGCTGCCAGACTGTCTAGAGGTGATTTTGATGTCTTTCTGGCAGTATGACCTTGGCTGAGTTATTTCACTCTTTTGATGTTTTGTCAAGAATGGATTATGATATCAGTCCTTAAATGTGGTCACCAAAGAAAATGTGCAAAAGAGTCCTGCTGGCTCCAGAGGAAGGGCATGTAAACATGCAATGGCCAACATAGTGATAACTTCAGGCTGATCTAAATGTGATTGAGTTTTGAGGCCTCTCTGGTCTGTGCACAGTGATGTTGTTGGTTGTAGGCTGCTTCTCAGATGTTAATGAAGACCTACTTCTCATCTCCTTGACTGACTCATGACTCAGGACTTCAAGAACAAGATAGGATTCAGTTTTTAAGACATCACATGCAATATCTCAATTATTCATTTTAGAAATTAATATAAAATTGGTACAGATCCCTGTTCATATGCAAATAGATGATTATGTTTAAAAGGAAAGCTGTAGCTGGAAAATCTTGCATAATGAATAGACTGATCTTAATACCTTTGAATAGAAGATGTTTATCATATGGTTAGTAAGAAATACTGCATTCATGCACAGTTGTTCAAACAATTATTTTATGCAATTTATCCCATTTCCAAAGTAGAAAGCTCTTCAATGTGTCAAGAAAATGTTTTGAGCAGCAAAAAATTCTAACATGTTTTTTAATTTATGGTAAAAGAAATGCTGAGGTATTAAAAATTCTTACTTTTTAATATTTTCAGTTACTTTTCATATTCAAATGTTCACCTCCAGCTGTTATAGGGTTTATTAATTCTTAATCTGAACTAATTAATCAGTATAAACTATTACAGCGACCCAGATTAAACACAGTGTTTTAGTCTCACATTCCCTGTGCTGTGATAAACACATGACTCAAACAATTTAGGCGAACAAAGGGATTTTTATTCCTGCTTATAGTTTCAGGCTATGGTCCATTATGAAAGAAGAGTTTACCAGCAGAGACTGAATACACTGCCCACACCATTTCAACATGAAGGACTGGCAGAGTGATATACTTTCCTCATGTGCCAGTCAGCTAAATTCCAACCACTTCTTTGTCCATCTTATCCACTTGCCCAGGAATGGCCCCACCCACTGTGGGCTGGGTCTTTCCACATCAAATAGGCGATCTCCTCCAGGCTATTCGGAGGCTTGTCTGAATTAAACAGTTCTTCACAGACATTTTCGAAGACTCGGTTCTCAATTACCAAGTCATGTGTCATGACTTATCCCACTAAAATTCCTTGGTTCTCTTAGAGACTTTTCTGAACTTATATACAAAATGAAGCCCAAAGAATGGAACAAAATAATTTCTAGAGATGCTGAATGATATGGCATATCAAATTTTATCATATTTAAATGTATGTACATCCCTCTAGACTCATCCTGATACCTCCAAGATTAAAATTTAAAAGTCATTAGAAGACTTATTGACATATAAATAAGTAATATAATAGTATGGTCTTACAGTTAAACATCACTTTACATATAAATATACCTTAACAAACGAGCTGAGGCTCTCTTATGAGGAAGACATCAGGATTTCCTTTGTGAGGAAATGAAGACATAATTTATGTGTACAACAGTGACACTGAAAAGGTCTAGAAACACTAAGAACAAAGCTCTGTAGAATTATAAAATTGGGAACGTTGTTATTAGTCTGGCTTCTTAAAGGAGTTGGTAGGTTTTTAAATTCTTTTATTCTTTGATGCCTTCATTCATTATATACAATAAATCTATGTGTTTTCAGCCTTGCTGTCCATTGCCATCCCCCTTCCTTTCCAGTCAGTCTCTCTCCTACTTTCACATGTTTTTACATGTGCGACCCACCAGGTTTCATCTGGGGTGTCAGCACTGTCAATTGCCTGAGCACGTGCTGGTACATGGATAACCCAGCAGTGGGTAAATCATCAAGTAGAGAAGCTCCCTGGGGCTGGAGAGGTGGCTCAGGGGTTAAGCTTCTGCCTTGCAGGCAGAAGGTCCTGAGTTCGGATCCTAGACCCCACGTATAGACGCCGGGCGGAAGCGCGGGAAGCCTGCGTTTCTGGTCCTGGTAGGGCGGAGCCTGTGAATCCCCGGGCAGAGTAAACAAGGCGGAGGTGGAGGCGTCCATGGTGGTTCCCGAATTCGTCCGTGGATCTACACACACACACACACACACACACACACACACACATACAATTGAATGAATAATAAAAATAATAGTAGAGAAGCTCCCCTTCTCTTATTTGGCATTAACTTTCAGTAGTCTCTCAGAGAAGTGTATTGTTTCCTGAGATCTTCTCTCAAACGTGGTAGAGTGGTAGAGGCCGACTATTGTGCAGGTCTGGTGGTAGTGGACATTACTGCAGTGAGTTCTTGAATACAACAGTCCTGTCATGATCAAAAGATACTGTCTGACAGTACCACTCACCACCTGCTGGCTCTTACATTCTGAACACCCCCTTTTCAGCAAGGTTCCCTGAGTTTTGGGAGGGGGATGGGTGATTTTGATATATTATTTAGAGCTGAGCACTCCATGGTCATTTATTCTTTGCACTGTGACCAGTTGTTGGCCTCTTGCCTTACAGATCTTCCATTTTCAGAGGATACTTTGTGGTCCAGTGCTGAGAAAAACACTAATCTATGAGTATAGTAAGTAATAAGTGCTTAGATGGTATTTTACTATCGAGTACTTATAGTTAATGCTAAGAAGTTTGATTTCACCTAGGGTCTATGGTTTCCCCTTCCACATATTTGGCCAGTTTACAATATCAGGAATGTGTTATGGGTCAAAAAGTTGGCCTTAGTGCCAATTAGAAAGCAGTTAGTGTAACAGTTACTCTTCTGTGCTACTGTAAGACAACACTCAGAGTCGAGCAACTTAAGGGAAGAAGAGGAAATTTATTTAGCTTGAGATTCCAAAGGGAAGATATGATTGATTATGGCAGGAAAGGCATGGCAGATGGCTGGAGCCAGATGCAGCTTAAGTCATAGCAGACATCATGGATGTCGAGAGAGATAGATGAAAACCATAAGATCAGACTCCTAGCAGAAACAGAGTGGCCCAACCCTTGTGACATGCCTTCCTCCAGCAAGACTCTACCTCCCAAAGATGCCATGACCTTCCCAAATGACAAATAAGGATTCAAAACCATGAGCCTGTGAAGGACAATTTATATTCAAATCATCACAGCTAGGTCTCCCCCATACCTTATGTGCCACTGTGAAAACAATGGAGGAGTTGGTAGTTTAAATAAGGCCAAGCAGATAATGTGCTGAGGATTTATAGGCAAAGGAGTCAGTACGAATGATGAGCATAGAAGTGGGGAAAGGGGGGAAAGATTTGGGAATTGTTTGTGAGAAAGGGAAAGTGCAGAAAGCAGGGTGTTTCCAGCTCTTCTACTCACGGCTCTTTATGCTCATTTTGCCTCGCTTTCATTAATATAGTGAAACCATTGCTCTCAAATAAAGGTTGTTAGGAGAAAAAGTCAAAAGTAGAAAGTGATTTTACAGAAAGCAATTACATAATAATTTTACATCTTCTAGTCAACTAAGACAAGGGAGAATTTCATCGCTGGCATTGTAAGTATTCACCGGGGACCTATTGATGTCCAAGAGAACAATGTGGTACATTAGTGAGCCAGTGAGACAGTTCAGCAGGTGAGGCATCTGCTTGCAAACCTGCTGACCTGAGTTTTATCCCCCAGAAGCCCAAATGGCAGGAGAGAATTTATTTCTAAAAGTTGTCATCTGATCTCCATTCATGAGCCATGGCATATCTCTCTCTTTCTCTCTCTCTCTCTCTCTCTCTCTCTCTCTCTCTCTCTCTCTCTCTCACTCTCTCTCTCTCTCTCTCTCTCTCTCTCTCTCTCTCTCTCACACACACACAGAGACAGACATATACACAAGTAAAACATTTATAAAACAACAAAAACAAACAAAAGAGATTGGCAAGTGATCACAGAGCAAATAAGTTAGCCTTAAAAATAATAGCAGACTGGTGAACAGCTGACAAGCCTAGAGCACAAAGAAAGCTGAGAAGGCATGAGAGAAAAGAGAGGTAAGAGTCTGTTGGAAGACACCTGCAGGCACCAGGTATTACCTCATGTGCCACCAAAATGCAAGGACAGGATATCAAAACCATCGAGTAAAACAATCCTAAAGAGGAGAAAGTTTTCAAGATTTTTGTTCAAAGCTAGCTCAAAAATTGGGGCGTATATGTGATTAAAATACTATTTATCCACTATTTTGTCCAAAGAAAAAAATTTACTTACTATGTCTGAATAAAAAAGTTCCAAAACAAGTGAAATAAGACAATTTATTGTTCCTACAGACCATAGGAATATTGGAATTGTCTCACACTTACTGTACCCTGCCTGTATCCTAAGCTAAAGACTTGAAAACCCATGGTGAACCTCATCACGCATCTTACTGTTCAATCCTGGCTGGCTGCTAGCAACCCTGGTGCCTCTCTCCTTGGGCATCCCATGTGGTCTGCTTGTAAAATGTCTAGTTTGATTTCATTATTATACAAGTTTGAAGGAGAAAAAGCAAGGGAGTAGTCACGTATTAATCTACATCTTGTCTATGATCTAGCTTTGGAAGTCATATGGTACCATTAATTGTCATATTCTTTACTGTGGATGTGTTTATAAGTTTCAGATTCAAGAAAAGTAGACATATATCCCAGCAAGAGTTAGAAGAGTAGAGAGGACCAGAAATATCGCCATAACCATATGGGGAAAACAATGTGACACACCATCCTAACACATAAATACTGAGCAGCTGTATCCCATTTTCTTCCTTTTTCTGCATCTGTCCCTTAGCTCTCTTACACCCTGAATGAAGAAGGCAGCACGGGATTTTAAGAAGACTGATCTCTGCTTCAGGAAATTATTAATAAAGTTTATTATGGGTTTTCAAGATTCAAACTCAGTATAGATTAATATTCCTGCAGCATGGAAGGAATAAGTGATAAATGTCTTGGGACTGGTGGTTTGTGATAAATCACTGAGGGTTTTAAATGCCATGCTGAGAATTTAAGTCTATGCTGGCCTCGGGACTTTGTTCTGTGGCAGTGGAGAAGTGGCTGCATGTCTTTGATCAGTGAGTGACATAATCGTTAGAAAAAATGCCTCACTTGGAAAGCCCTGAGCAAGATGAATCCAAGTGGGAAGTTTGGAAAAGGAGAAAACAGTAAAGTTTCCTTTAACTGAAACGCTTCCTCAACCCTTGCTCTCAGTGTTACCGCTAAAATCCACAAGCTAAGCCAAGCATGGTGGGTCGATCTTATGGTCTCATCACTCGAGAAGTGGAGGCAGGAGGATGATGTCTTCAAGGACAACAAAATAAAACCCAGACCCAAACAAAAGGCAAACAAATACCTCTGCAGACTAGTGTACAGGGCCCTCTGGGTATCCAGACACTGAAACAAACTCTAACACTTCCATCAATTCTTGTTGATCCCAAATCTGCCATTTACTGGGAAGAGTCACAGCACAGTACTTCTCCCAAGGCCACTCATGAACTTGATTTGTAATTACATAATTTAATTAAGTATGTTAAAACCAATTTTGAGGGCACAAGAAAAAAGTGGCTCTTTCAGTGAAAATCAAACTACCTGATTTTGAAATAATAAACAGAGTTAGTAATTGCCATAGAATTAAGAGTGTGTAAGACAGGTAAAAGACTTAGGGGGATTGAAATGGTGAGGAGTCTGGTCTTCTGATAAAGTCTTGTGTTTTCAGGGTAGGTGATACAGTGTAGCAAAGAGTTGCAGACAATCCAGATAGACTTAGTGAATCCAATTTTAAATTAACTGCTTGCTGTTTCTATGACTTTGGGCAAGATGATGGGTTTTTATGTGCTATAGTTTATTTCAGTACTAGAGTTTCTCATGCTACCTACTTCACAATTTGTAATGGAGATTGATAGAGATTAACTGAGAGACAGTCACTTGCTAAGCCCAAAACTCAATTGACTAGACTGGTTGGTCAGTGAGCACCAGGAATTCACTTGCATCCATCCCCAGCACTGAGGTTACAGATACACACTGCCGTAGGTATCTTCTGCACACACATGGAAGGGCTGAGCCTCCCTGGACTCACTGCAGTTGTGTATTTGCACAACACCTGCACAAGAGTCAGCCTATCAACAGTTCTCGTGGTCCATGCCTTCCTGACAGACTATTGAGGGTTAATGGCTGGATGGAGGGAAAGAAGAGCTGCTTTCCTCAGTGATACATCCACTAATATGTGATTCATGCTCCAGCAAGTACTCAGGCATTTGCCATTAAAGGCAACCCAGATGAAACTCAGTGGGTCACACATATAAAAAGATATGAAAGCAGGAGGAAGATTGCTAGGGAAAGATGTGAGATTGGGCAATAAGGGTTGAAAATAACAGGAATTCATTGTATTCGTGTGTGAAAATATAAAAGAACAAAAATAAAATTTTAAAATTATATGAAACATAAAGACTAAAGTCTATTTAAAACTATTTGAAGACTATTTGAAAGCTATTATTTTAAAACATCATGTACATGACTTTTAAGAGAAGGACAATATAAAATGCCCATATATAAGCAGTCAAGAAAAGAAAGAAGAATGAATGTAGTTACATGTTTATAATGTGTTTATAATTCCTCACTGAAATAGATTTACAAGCAAAGTTAATAGGCTATTGGTCCTGATAGCCTCAGAAAAGAGTCTTATAGACTAAAAGGCTCTTGCCACAGAGTAAAATTAGTGGTCTAAAATAGAGACTAGAGAGAAAGTGAGTAGTGGGTGTGAGAGGCCTGTTGAGAACAGTAGTTTAAAAGCAAGGAGAGCTGGATGTTGAAATGACTGCTGAGGTTCAAGTCTGAGTTCTCAAAAGTGTATTTATCAGAAGACAAGTTGTAGTTAGGAGGTTAATGTCATAGTAGGCACAGGTGTCAATTTAACAATTGAGGATTTGAACTCTGGGCACATTTGTAGAGAATTAGTGGATAAGTTAGGTCCAGAACAAACCTGCAGGAGATTGTTTAGCTGATGATGAAGGCCCAGCCCATGGTGGGTGGGATTAGGCCCTGGAATAAAATATAGACAGCTGGTTGAGATAGTGGGCATCCTTTTGTACACTTGGCCAGACATGCTGGTCTGGCAAGTAAGGACAGTCGTTCTCTCAGCTGCGTGTAGAGATGTATGGCCAGTTCCCTCGGCCCTGGTATTGGCATGAGCTTTCCTGTCAAGCAGGACTGAGAACTCTAACCAGGAATCGTAAGAGAGAATAAGCCCTTGTTCCCTTAAGTCGTTTGATGATGATTTATCAGCAACCATGCAGGCAAATTGCAACAGTGAATAATGAAAAAGTCGGTGTTTCTCAGGCTTGGTGCTGGACCATATTTCTGGTCTTGCCCAAAAGTCTAATTTTAAACAAATTGATCTCATAAGTTAGGAAGTACAAGCCATATTATCAGTGTGTCAAACCATTTAGCCTCCTCCACTGTCTCCACTGAATATATGCAGCTATTCAGTGCATATATTTTTTTCAGAGTTTTATTTTTTTCAGAGTTTCATACGTGGATTGGATATAGTGTATTTATGATATTTCACAGCTTAATCCCCAATTCTATTTGCCCTCTTCTTTGAATTACAACTCTTTTTCTTCCCTGCCAGTCTCCTTCCTATTTCTTCCATATGTGCTCCAATGAGTTTCATCTGGGATGTATTTAATGGTATGTGCCTGAGCACTTGCTGCAGCATAAATAATATAGCAGTGGATATGTCATTGAGGAAAGCATCTTCCCTTCATCCTTATCAGCAGTTGATTCTTGAATGCTCCAAAGAATACTGATTGAGAAGAAAATCCAACAAGTGCAAAGCCAATTATCTTCTTATGAGCACTTGTTCCTTTTGCCAATCATCTTAACTAATGATGACATCATTAGTGAAGATTTGGGCCATAGGTGATCTAAAAATGAATGTGCGTATTTCCCTTACATTGCCTCTCACTCAGATAGTCTCTAAAACTTGTCATCCAACTTAAGTGTTTCTGGTGTGACCCTTTAGTCTTCGGACTCATTTATATCCTGTTATACCTTATATCACTGCTGTCACACTCCCTCTCTTCTGAGCCATTTAACATACTGTCCCAGATATACATACAGATACAATATGATCTTCCTGCACAAATAACTGACATCCTTCCATAGTGTCCCAGCATCTATAGATGCTGGTCCCTGGCTCTACAGATGCCACTACCAATATATAGATGATGCATATAGATACAGCTAGGCTCTCTGACTAGCTCCAGATTCATCTCTACCTCCTAAAATCAACCATATGGAAGTGGCACAAAAGTAACCTTGGAATCCAGAAATTATCTTTTAATAACTCTGCATAGTGAAAATGTTCAAGGCAGAAGAGCTTCACAAATGAAGAACATCTCTATTTTTTTAACATATTTTATTATTATTTCCGCTCATACAAACTTAATAGGTACACCGGTTCCCTCCCTCCCTCCTCCTCCCCCCTACCCCCCTGCTCCCCCTTCCCTCACCCCTTCCTCCCCATCCCCCAGTGCCTCCCCCCCAATCCCCAGAGAATCCTTTAATGTGCATGCCAGACTCTCCTCTGGGCCCTCCTCTCTGATGATGTACAGGGACCCTGTGGCATTTCCCTGAACCCTTTCCTGTGTTCCCCTTAAGCATAGGAACACTACTATGGCTGTCAATTTCTTGCCTCCAAGGATCTTGGTGCCTTTAACAAATGCTAGACTTTATGGGGTCAGTAGTGTGTGGGACATTGCACAGGGCATACAAAGTCCAATTATGATTGCTTCGGCCCTAACTTGTGTGGAGTATCTTGAAAATCATTGCTCCTTCCATCCTTGTGCTCTAACAATCTTACCACCCCCTCTTCTGTAAATTTCCCTGAGCTTCAGGATGGGGAGAGATTAGTCTGGCCTAGTTCTAGGTGGTTGATATAGAGTCTCTGAAGTTCTGGATTATGGTTTGTTGATTTTCTTTTGCAGTTTTGCTGCTCCTGCAATGCCCTTCACTCCATCCTGATGGGTATTGTATTTCACGCCCTGTCCAGAGATAAAAAGCTGTGAAACTAGAGTCTTGTTATAAGAGTATATTCAAAGGTAGATGGAATAAAAGTAGGAAACCACAGTGAGGGAGGGGTCAATCACCCATTTGCAAAATGGTTACTTTCTATCTGCCAGACTATATGCCCTCCCCTTCTGGTAAGATCATACCCCCTCAGTTGTAAATGATCAGGAACAAAAGTCTGTAAACTTAACCAGATGTCTTGTTACTTACTTGCAGTCCTTGATGGAGGCCTATTTTCTCTGCTGTAACATGGTCCCCTCTCTCCTTGTTTCTGGTGTGGCCTTCCAACCCCATCCCTCCTGTTCATAATCCTTGCAATTACTATAGGTATTACAGAGATTTATCTTTGAGTGTCTCTAGGTGGGCTGGGTGGGTTTGGTACTAGGAGCCACCTATTAAGGAGTACATATGGCGCTTAATTTTCTGAGTCTGGGATACTTCACTTGATATAATTGTTTCTAATAACATCCATTTCCTGGCAAATTCCAGTAATTCATCATTTTTGATGGCTGAGTAGTACACTATTGTATAGATGTACCACAGTTTCCTTATCCACTCGTCAACTGTTGGACATTTGAGTTGATTCCATGACTTTGCTCTTGTAAACAGTGCTGCTATGAACATGGTCGTGCTTGTGCTATCGAGTTGAATTTTTGCTGTATGGGGGGTTATTCCCAAAAGTGGAATAGCAGGGTCAAATGGCATTTCAATCTTTAATTTCCTTAAGAATCTCCAGACAGCTCGCCAGAGTGGTTGTATGAGCCTGCATTCCCACCAGCAATGTAGGAGAGTTCCCCTCTCTCCACATCCTCTCCAACATTTGTTGTTGTTTGTATTGTGGATTTTTGCCATCCTGACCGGGGTGAGATGATATCTCAGGGAAGTTTTGAAGAACATCTCTATTTAGTCCGGAGAATCTCTTGAGAAAACAAGCAACTCAGAACAAAACTTTCTGAATATATGTTTGAAAATGCTTATAAAGTTTAATAATACACAGGAAAATCCCTCAATAAGAATGTTTTAAATCTATGTTATATGTTAAATATTTTATTACATATTTATAAATATTTGTTTTGAGAAAAAAATACATTTATCATTCCCTTATATTTCCTTCTCTGATTGCTGAGGTATTATTATAGTACAAATAGGACCAGAGCTCTAATTTGAAACATTGCATCTATAAGATGAAAAGCACTTGCCTAAGCATTACCTGACTTATATCATCCAAGTACAAATTAAACTGTCATAATTACCCTATACTCAAAATTGGAAATAAAAAGGAAATATAGAGGATATTAAAAGACCTCCAAGAAAATGCTTTATGTACATCTATATTAGTAACATCTGAAAGAAATGAGCAGTAGTCTAAGAAAATATGACCCAAAGTGACACTAGGAGAGGGAGAAAAGCTAAATAAATAAATTTTGTGGAAAAAAAAAGCTGTCATAAAAGTACTTCTTGGAAAATGTGCAAGGTCCAGATGGTTCGCAAATAAATTATTTCATACTCTCCAGGAATGAGCTGTTTTTGTGTTGTATAAATTGGTACAGAACATAGTTAACGAAGAAGTGTCTGTATTCCTCATATGAACACAGTATCCTTCCAACATGAGTACAAGCTTGGAGCCTGTCACCCTTGAAGAACTGACACATAACTGAGAAGTAAATGAGATGTTTGTATCACCTTAAAGTATCGAAGAAGAACTGGTAGATGATAAGTTCCAAAACTACAACGATAGCTCACTGGTAGAAATCTTAGAAGATCAGAAGAGGAAAACCAAAAGAGGGAAAAACAAAATCAATCTTATAATTAGAAGGCATTTTGTTTTCAAAAAATTGAGGTAGGAAAATGCATGTATACTCCATGTATAACTATTATTGTTTTCTTATTTTACTTTTTAGAGTAACCATTTTCTTATTTTTAAATTTTTTTAGTTATCTTTATAATTTTTATTATCATTCCATTTTTCCATCATATAATAAAGGTTAAATAACTTTGATACCTGTTATATCAGGCATCCTTAAGATAAAAAATGTATCAAGATAGCATTATATGTATTAATTGGAGAGCTGTGCAGTACACACTGTCAAATTTTACAAAGTTGCAAAGAATTACACTTGTATATGAAAAAACTATATTACCTACATACACACATATATACTGAGTATATACACAATATCTTATTTTAAAGTGGCTGAAAAATAAAAACTGAGACATCAATGATATAAAAACCTGTATATTCTGTGTAGCTGAAGAGCCTGCTTCAACTCAGTTCTTACGTTCTCTCATGTAAGCAAAAGGACTGCACTTTGGATCCCCAGATCCCACATAGATGCCCTGCTGTGTGTGGTAATCTTCCTGTAATTCTAGACTTGGAAGACAGAGATTTTAGGTCTCTGTAGTAAGCTGGTTATCCAGACTATTCCTATTGGCAAGTTCTGGGCAAGATTAAAGACCCTGTCTCAAAAAGAAATAGGTGGAAGAAAGACCAAAGATGATTCTTAATATCAATCTCTCTCATCTATACACACATACATATACATGTACATGCACATCCATGAACACACATGCGGCCACACATATGCAAACACATATATACACATGCATACCCACGCCTGTATGTGTGAAAAAGAAGATAAATAAATAACATTGCTGGACTAGAGAGATGACTCAGGAGCTAAGCCTCTACCTTGCAAGCAGAAGGCTCTGAATTTGAACCCCAGATCCCACATAAAAAACATCACTTCCAACTCTGGAATGCAGAACTGGGAAACATCACAGCAAAACAAAGAAGAGATAGTAGCATTCCAAGGTGATTTGTGAAGCCACCCTTGAGCGCCCACAGGACACACAGTGTCTTCTGATACACACACACACACATACACAGGCATACAAACTAAGATAGATAGATAGATAGATAGATAGATAGATAGATAGATAGATAGATAGATAGATAGATAGATAGATAGATAAAATATTTAGTATTTAATATCTCTTGATGACTTAGATGATCAGTGGAGGTGAGGTCTCTGGTGACATTAAATCTATATTGTATAGAAGATTGCAAGAGACAAAGATGCTCATTTCAAAGGCTACTGAATGATTGCATTCATTAGGAAGAACTGACTGAACTCATACAGTAACAGTGGATTCGAAAGGTATTTAGATATGAATAATATTCCAGAAGTAAAGCTGGAAAGAATTTAGCCTCACATCCATATTCTGAGTTGGGAGAAAGGATGAAGAATTGTCAAGGGTGACAGACAAGAAATACAGAGGAGTAATTCTTAATTGTCACAGTTCTTAGGTAAAGAAGAAACAAAAACTCCAGATTGTCTCTGGGATCTGACAACGAACAGAGAAAATGTAAAAGCAGTAGTGAGTTTTTAAAAGAAACTCCATGCACTGTTATCGTTGGTTACTAGAAATCAATGTTCTCAGCCAGCAAAAAATGAATTAAAAGTACCTTGTGGATCATGGCAACAGGTGATCACCAGTGTAATCGTGCCATGTGTATCTAGGAGACAACCAACAGCTTCTGAATGGATTCAAGACCATTTGTCAGAATAGTGCACATCCCTGTTACTAGAAACTAGAACAACAACCTACAAAAGGGAAGAAAAAGAACAATAGGGAAGAAGCCAATAAACTTATAGATAGGAAGACAGCACATCAGACTGCTCTGTAGGCAGCTGTTATTATATGCATAGGATGGGCACACACAGCTGCGTCTAAAGCTGGATGAGTGAAGGGAAATGCACAAGTCACTGGAGTGGACTGAAAAATGGAGGCCTGAGCCCCGACATGTACCCTGGCATCCATGAAGCACACAGGCAGAAGGGTGTGAAGGAGTGGGAGGGAATGGAAAGTGGGAGTGAAGGGAAGGGAGAAGATGGAATGGAGGGGCTGAGAGAGGGAAACTGGGACAAATACTCAATATACTTGTAAAAAAACATTTTTTTAATTTTTAAAAAATATTATGTGGATCACAACTTCTAATTTCTGGATAAAGTACTAAAAAGAAATGACTGGAACAACTGGGCAAATAGCATAATTAATTTTAGTAAGAAGCAAAATGCAAACTTCCAGTGTTATGGTTAAATTACCTCCATTTGGCTCTTCCTGCAAGCCGCTGGAGTTTACCTGTGAGCTGCCAGAGTTTACCTGTGGAAATGGTTCGCTACTTTCTTGACCCAGAGAACCCTACAAAATTATGCAAATCAAGAGGTTCAAATCTACGTGTTCACTTTAAGAACACCTGTGAATTGCCTGGGCCATCAAAAGCATGCATATCTGAAAAGCATCAAGTACCGGAAAGAAGTCATTTAAAAAATTTTTTTTTAATTTCTGCTCATACAAACTTAATAGGTACACCGGTCCCCTCCCGCCCTCCATCCCTTTCTGGACTCCCTTGGTCCCTCCCCCTTTTTTCCCTTCCTTTCCCCCTCCCTCCCCATCCCCCAGTGCCTCCCCCCCCCATCCCTAGAGCATCCTTTAATTGTATGTCAAACTTTCCTCTGGGTCCTCCTCTCTGATGAGGTGTAAGGACTCAGTGGCATTTCCTAGAACTCTTTCTTGTGTTCCCCATAAATATAGGAACACTATTGTGTCTGTTAATCCCTAGCTTCTAAGGATCCTAGTGCCTTTAGTCCATGCTAGACTTTGAGGGGTCAATAATGTGTTGGACATAGCACAGGTCATGCAAAGTCCTATTATGATTGCTTCGGCCTTAACTTGTGTGGAGTATCTTGCATATCATTACTCCTCCCATCCTTGTGTTCTTACAATCTTACCCCTCCCTTCCGCAAATTTCCCTGAGCTTCAGGATGGACAGAGATTAGGCTGCCTTAGTTCCTGGCAGTTGATATAGAGTCTCTGATGTTCTGAATTATGGTTTGTTGATTTTTTTTCAGTTTTGCTGCTCCTGCAATGCCCTTGGCTCCATCCTGATGGGTATTGGATGTCAACCCCTGGTCAGAGATAATACCTATTTAATTAGAGTCTTGTTATAAGAGTATATTCAAAGGTAGATGGAATAAAAGTAGGAGACCCTGGTGAGGGAGGGGTCAGCCTCCCACTTGCAAAATGGTTACTTTCAATCTGCAAGACTATATGCCCTCCCCTTCTGGTGAGATCATACCCCATCAGTTGCAAATGATCAGGAAGGAAAGTCTGTGAACTTAATCAGATGTCTCATTACTTACTTACAGTCCTTGATGGTGGCCTATTTTCTCTGCTGTTACATGGTCCCCTCTCTACTTGTTTCTGGTGCAGCCCTCCTTCCCCTTCCCTCCTGTTTATAATCTTTGCAATTACTGTAGATATTACAGAGATTTATCTTTGAGTGTCTCTAAGTGGGTTTGGTACTAGGACCCACCTAGTAGGGAGTACATATGGTGCTTAATTTTCTGTGTCTGGGATACTTCACTCAATATAATTGCTTCTAATTCCATCCATTTCCTGGCAAATTGCATTAAATTCATTATTTTTGATGGCTGAGTAGTATTCCATTGTATAAATGTACCACATTTTCCTTATCCACTTGTCAAGTGTTGGATATTTGGGCTGATTCCATGACTTTGCTATTGTAAACAGTGCTGCTATGAACATGGTCGTGCTTGTGCTATCAAGGTGAATTTTTGCTATATGGGGGGTTATTCCCAAAAGTGGTATAGCAGGGTCATATGGCATTTCAATCTTTAACTTCTTTAAGAATCGCCAGACGGCTCGCCAGACTGGTTGTATGAGCCTGCATTCTCACCAGCAATGTAGGACAGTTCCCCTTTCTCCACATCTTCTCCAGCATTTGGTGTTGTTTGTATTGTGGGTTTTTGCCATCCTGATTGGGGTGAGATGATATCTCAGGGAAGTTTTGATTTGCATTTCCCTGATGGCTAAGGATGTGGAGCTTTTTTAAAGATATTTGTTAGACATTTTAATTTTGTCCTTGGTAAAGTTTCTTTTAAGTTCCAGGGCCCATTTTTTAATTGGGCCATTGGTTTCCTTGGTGTTGAGTTTTCTAAGTTCTTTGTGCACTCTGGATAATAGAGCTCTATCAGATATGTGGTTAGTGAAGATTTTTCTCCCATTCTGTGGGTTGCCTTTGTGCTGGAGTTACAATCTCTTTATCTGAACAGAAGCTCTTTAATTTCACAAGATCCCATCTGTTGAGTGTTGGTTGTAGTGACTGTACTATTGGATGTCTATTTAGGAAATGTTGGCCTAGCCCAATCAGCTCAAGGGAGTTCCCTACCCTTTCAACTATGGTTTTTCAACTATAAGTCTCTGGCCTGATATCAAGGTCCTTGATCCATTTGGAATTAAGTCTTGTACGTGGTGACAAGTAAGGGTCCAGTCTTAATCTTCTGCATGTGGATATCCAGTTTTGCCAGCACCATTTGTTGAAGATGCTGTTCTTTTTCCATTGGATTTTTTGGGCCCCTTTGTCAAAGATCAAATGGCTGTAGTTGTGTGGGCTTATATCTGGGTCTTCAATCCTTATCCACTGATCAATTGTGTGTGTGTGTGTGTGTGTGTGTGTGTGTGTGTGTGTGTGTGTAGAACCACTGGCGAATTCCGGAACCACCATGGACCGCCTCCACCTCCTCCTTGTTTACTCTGCCCCGGGATTTGCAGGCTCCGCCCTACCAGGACCAGAAACACAGGCCGCCTCCGCTTCTGCCCAGTGTCTATGATCCGAACTCAGGACCTTCATCCTGCAAGGCAGAGGCTTAACCCCTGAGCTACCTCTCCAGCCCCCTGAAAGAAGTCATTTTCAAGAAGCAACGTGTGCCATTCTTGCAGTATAATGGTGGAGTTGGTAGGTGTGCCCAGGCTAAACAGTGGGGCTGGACACAGGGTCAGTGGCCCAAAAAGAGTGTTGAATTTTTGCTGCACATGCTTAAGGGTTTGGATGTAGATTCTCCGGTCATCGAACATATCCAGGTGAACAAGGCACCCGAGACCCCTGCAGAATTTACAGAGCCTCTGGTCGGATTAACCCATACATGAGCTCTTCCTGCCACATTGAGATGATCCTCACAGAAAAGGAACAAATTGTTCCTAAACCAGAAGAGTAGATTGCGCAGAAGAAAGAGAAATCCCGGGAGAAAATGAAGAAACAAAACCTTATGGCCCAGAAATAAATTCAGCATAAAATAAATACAAATCAAAGTAAAAAAAAAATCTCTATTTGGCACAGTATTCTCATTGTATTTACAACCATTATCTGCATCAGAGGAAAAAGTTTTCTTGCTCAGAATTGAGCTTACTGGTAAATGTTAGTATAGCTGTTGATTCTAAGTTATTCTTGCTTTCTTATAGTGAAATAGTTTATGTAACTGTTAAATCAAGGAGATTTAAAAATCCGATTGTAACTTTTAGTTCAAGATATTTGACCTTTACCTCACATTTAAATACCTGAAAGACACTTGGAAACTTCAGCTGAAAGATCAAACAAAATTCTGTCACCAAAGTTCCTGACCTTTCTATCTTTCTGAGAACAGGAATTAAGACTTCAGGCTTTCTTAAGACACCTTCAAAACCAAGTTCATTGATTGCGGCTCCCGATTCTACCTCTATCTGCTTCATCCGTCAGTGTGAAATCTCCAGCCAGTACTTACTCTCTTTATCCTTGAAACTATGTAAAGTGACTTTCATCAAAGTAAATGAGTGGGAAAATATATGTTAAGTCCAGATTTTGTTTAGGTTTAAGAAAGTAAATACTAAAATGACCAAGATCTTCGGGAAGGAAACTAAAACATCAACAAATTAGTATTAGTTTTAGAGGGTTTTCTTAAGCTTAGAACTTCATCCTTCTATGTATTTTAGCATGAATGAAAACTTTGGGTTTGTTAATCATTGAATGATGTGCATTGAAGCCTACTGGAAGCCACCTACTTGCAAATCATCATTGAGAGCTAAGGACGTTTACTCAAAAAGTTTACACTAGAATAGTGATATAAAAACAGCATGAATAGCAAAAAAGCAAAATGGAATAATTAAAGGGGGCAATTTGACAATGTTGGCATGGGCAGGAGAATAAAGAGAATAGAGTGGATGGAGAGGCTGCTGTGTTGTATCAACAAGGTCTCATGAAAAAGAGGAGCCAGGAATACAAAACTTCAAGGCAAGTGACATTGCTAAGAAGTTGCCTTGGGAAAAAGCATGACAGAAAGTAGCAAGGGTAAGCACAATGGCAGGGTAATGCCAGAATGTTCCAGAAATAACAGAGGTCAGCTTTAGTGGAGGAGGTGAGGAGGAGAGGCCACAGCAGTGTCATGGGAGGTTCAAATCAGCAGGACTGTGAGCTGCTGTGAGGACTTGGGCTTTATTCACTGGCCTAATGTTTCTAAATCACTGTTCTTTTCTTTAGCAGAAGACCTAGGCTACTGCACGCTCAAGTGTCTATAGATTCTCTGATATCCATAACAACTCAAGGCCCCCTTTAATCTGCTATTATACAATCTTGCTTTTATTAACTATCCGATAAATTTCCTGCTAGTTAAGCCTATTTTTACCATCCCTGGAAGATATTTATGAAGATTCTACCTCTTTACTTATGTACATATACTTTGTACTGTAATGATCAGTTCTGAAACAGGAACTAGACTCAAGCCTTGCTTAACTATATAGTTCTTCCACTGACCTAATATTCCTCACTAAAGAACACAGTGAAATAAAACAGTGATTTCTTTAATCTGTCTTCATGTTGTCTTTCAAGGATTCCCCTCATAAAATTTAATTTCATAAATTTCAATCTTGTCTTTCTTAAGACACTGATTTTTTTAAAGTAAAATCTAGAAATAGCCCAATTTTTAAAATTTCATTCCTATTCTATGTATGTTTAAAGGTTAACTGTGAAACAAAACTATCAAGTTTGAATTCAAACTCTGCCTGTCCTTCAGTATAAAATATCCACATTTTGTGATTTCAATTTCTTCATTTGTCAATAAGAGGTCACAGGCAGAATTATATATATCTGTGTTTGGGATAGTGTTCAATGGAGGGCACTTATCTAGCATTTCTGAATGCTTGAGTTTAATCCCAGCACTGAAATCAATTAATCAATCTAAGCGCATAATATCACATGACTAAAAATAATATTTTAGCTATTAGACTAACATTTCTTTTCATTCATGGAAAAGGTTATGAGGTTCATTCATTCAATAACTAGGCAACTCCTCAGGTAATCTTTGTGGAAGCAAATGAAGCCTATCCAAATGATAATGAACAAAGGTGACTTTTTCCAGAGATTGTTAACCTAGCAAGGGAGTCATTGCTTACGTTTTGACCTGGAATCTCATCAACGTGAAACTCAAAAGTCAATAGCTGAAATCAAAACAAAGTTCATTGCTCTGAAGAGAAGCACCCTCAGGAAGCTTCCATCAAGAAATATAACTTCAGCCTCCAAGAAGGAACGCAAGCAAGTGCCTTTTAGTGTCATTCAGAATTAAAAGTGGTTTTTGTTTTGGTTTTGATTCTGATCAGAAAATTGTTGCTCTTTTAGAACTTTCTTTAAGGCCTCTTATCAAAACCAAAGACCCCAACTCAGAGAAAAGCAAATGAGAAATAACCAAACCTCGTTGCACATATGTGTCTTCTAAAATAAATCAAGTTGGAATGAGCCAATGTCGTGTAAATGAACTTTAGATAGCTACTATGTTATTAGCCTAAGATGGCCTAACCATTCTTTACATCTTCACATCAGATTGGGACCATTAGCCCAAGTGAAATTTTTTTTATTATTTATTATTTATTCAATTGTGCGTGTATGCCTGTTTGTATGTATGTGTGTTTATGTGTGTATATGCATGTGTGTGTGTGTATGTGTGTGTGTGTAGAATCATGGGCAAATTCGGGAACCACCATGGACTCTTCCACCTCCTCCTTGTTTACTCTGGCCCCGGATTCACAGGCTCCGACCTACCAGGACCAGAAACCCAGGCCACCCAGGCTTCTGCCCAGCGTCTATAAGGGGTCTAGGATCCGAACTCAGGACCTTCCACCTGAAGGCAGAGGCTTAACCCCTGACCCACTTCTCCAGCCCCTAGCCCAACTGAAATTTGACATGTGCACTTGTTTAAAAAAAAATGTCCCAAGGGGCCCAAAGAATCCAATGGAAAAAGAACAGCATCTTCAACAAATGGTGCTGGCAAAACTGGATCTCCACATGCAGAAGATTAAAGCTGGACCCGTACTTGTCACCATGTACAAGACTTAATTCCAAATGGATCAAGGACCTTGATATCAGGCCAAAGACTATAAAAATCATTACTGAACGGATAGGGAACTCCCTTGAGCTGATTGGGCTAGGCCAACATTTCCTAAACAGACATCCAATGGCACAGTCACTGCTACCAACTCTCAACAGTTGGGATCTTGTGAAATTAAAGAGCTTCTGTTCAGATAAAGAGATTGTCACACGAGCTCAAAGGCAACCCACAGAATGGGAGAAAATCTTCACTAACCACATATCTGATAGAGCTCTACTGTCCAGAGTGCACAAAGAACTTAGAAAATTAAACACCAAGGAAACCAATGGCCCAATTAAAAAATGGGCCCTGGAACTTAAAAGAAATTTTACCAGAGATGAAATTAAAATGTCTAACAAATATCTTTAAAAATGCTCCACTTCTTTAGCCATCAGGGAAGTGCAAAATTAAAATGTCTAACAATATCTTAAAAAATGCTCCACTTCTTTAGCCATGAGGGAAGTGCAAATCAAAACCTCCCTGAGATATCATCTCACCCTGGTCAGGATGGCAAAAATCCACAATACAAACAACAACAAGTGCTGGAGAGGATGTGGAGAGAGGGGAACTCTCCTACATTGCTGGTGGGAATGCGGGCTCATACAGCCATTCTGGCGAGCCGTCTGGAGATTCTTAAAGAAATTAAAGATTGAAATGCCATATGACCCTGTGATTCCACTTTTGGGAATAACCCCCCATACAGCAGAGGTTCGCCTCGATAGCACAAGCACGACCATGTTCATAGCAGCACTGTTTACAATAGCAAAGTCACAGAATCAACCTAAGTGTCCAACAGTTGACGAGTGGATAAGGAAAAGTGGTACATCTATACAATGGAGTACTACTCAGCCATCAAAAATGATGAATTACTGGAATTTGCTGGGAAATGGATGTCATTAGAAACAATTATATTAAGTGAAGTATCCCAAACCCAGAAAGTTAAGTGCTGTATGTACTCCCTAATAGGTGGCTCCTAGTACCAAACTCACCCAGCCCACATTGAGACACTCAAGGGTAAACCTATATAATACGGTAATTGCAAGGATTGTGAACAGGAGGGATGGGGTTGGAGGGCCACACCAGACACAAGGAGAGAGGGGACCATGTTACAGCAGAGAAAATCGGCCTCCAAGGAATGCAAGTAAGTAATGTGACGCCTGGTTAAGTTCACAGACGCTCGTTCCTGATCATGTACAACTGAGGGGGTATGATCTCACCAGAAGGGGAGGGCATATAGTCTGGCAGATGAAAAGTGATCATTTTGCAAAAGGGTGACTGATCCCTCCCTCACCGAGGTTTTCTGCTTTTATTACATCTACCCTTGAATGTGCTATTATAACAAGACTCCAGTTTAACAGTTTTTTGTCTTTGACCAGGGGGTGACATACAGTGCCCATCAGGATGGAGTGAAGGGCATTGCAGGAACAGCAAAACTGCAAAAGAAAATCAACAAACCACAATCCAGAACTTCAGAGATTCTATATCATCCACATAGAACTAAGCCAGCCTAATCTCCCCCCATCCTGAAGCTCAGGGACATTTGCAGAAGAGGGGGCGGTAAGATTTTAAGAGCAAAAGGATGGGGGGAACAATGATTTAAAGAGTCTCCACACTAGTTAGGGCTGAAGCAATCATAATAGGACTTTGCATGCCCTGAGCAATGTCCATCACACTATTGACCTCACAAAGTCTAACATCGGCTAAAGGCACCAAGATCCTTGGAGGCAAGGAATTGACAGCCACAGTAGTGTTCCTATGCTTAAGGGGAACACGAGAAAGGGTTCAGGGAAATGCCACTGGGTCCTTGTACGTCATCGGAAAGGAGGGCCCAGAGGAGAGTTAGGCATACCCAATAAAGGACTCTCTGGGAATTGGGGGGGAGGCACTGGAAGATGGGGAGGGAGGGAGGGAGAGCAGGGGGTTGGGGGGAAGAAGGAGGGGGGGAGGGAACTGGTCTACCTATTAAGTTTGTATGAGCAGAAATAATAATAAAAAATGTTAAAAAAAAGTCCAAATTGGGATTAGGGAGATGATTTGATGGATCCCCAGAACTAATGTAAAAGCCAGGCAGGGATATTGCCTGCTTCAATAACTGGACAGTGAATGCCTGATGTCTACTTTGGGTCTCCATATGCATGCATGCACATGTATGTAAATGCTCATGCACACATGCAAGTATGCCAACACATATTTGAAAACAAAACAAAACAAAAAAGGAATAAGAAAATTGCCCAGATAAGCATATTTTTAATTTATAGCTTAGTTATTTTACATATCCCCTAAAATGGTACCCAACATTTTTCTGTCATAGACAAAACAAAACCAATAGAGAACAAAGCATTATTGTCTTTCAGAGGTCCCTGAGCCAAAAACCGCAGCTTGCTACTGGGTAACATCACCTAGACTCAGAGAAGCATGGTCTTTGATGTTCCTTTCTCATTGACAGCTCCACGGCCTTATTCCTACTCTGAGTGGTGGCTTCAGGCTGCTGTCTCTGAAAGATCTATTGAACAGAGGAGCTTCTCTCTTGTCCAAGCATTCTCCCCAAGAGTTTGTTGTTATTGTATGTATCTTTCTTGTTTAATCTCTGGATTTATCAAAGCCGGCTAAGCCCAGACTTTCTTAAAATGTTTATACCAGCACATGCATAAGAAATGTGTTCTTGAAATCAGTTTCTGAAGCCAAGTTTATTGTGTATTAATATTAATAATCAAGCATCTCATGGAATTACTGAGAACTCTGGCGTTTGTATGTGGCCACAGAGGCCATGAAAACACAGCAACCAATGATAGATTTATCCATTATCTTGGAAGGAGCTGGAGACCAAAACGTTCTTTCTAGAGCAGATCAGAATTCATGTTTTCTCCAAGCTGATATGTCCAAAAGTGAGAATTAGAGAAAGTTGTCCAGCCCAAGGGAGGACCAGTCAGAGAAGACACTGAGCAACTGGAGAAGATATAGGCTAAGAGTTCCAGATGGAAGGTTCTCCACCTGAGAGGAAGCAGTAGCATACTGGAACTAAGTGTTTTCTCTTAACAGTCACACTCTCTTCAGTGATAGCAACTTACATAAAGGTAGAAATGTTTCTGCAAAGACATTTTATTTTTATTTTTATTTACCTTGTGCAAGCGTGTGTGTGTGTGTGTGTGTGTGTGTGTGTGTGTGTCAGAGGGACTATGTGTCCCTGTGAAGGAACAAGGGTGACTTTGGAAATCATTCTGGATTGCTTCTACCTCCTTTTTGCTTCACCCTGGGATTTCCTAGGCTCTACCCACCAGGAATGGAAGTACAGGCTGCTGCCATTTCTGCTTGGTGTTTTTACATGGGACCTGGAATCTGAACTCAGGACCTTCTGCTTGTGAGGCAGAGTCTTAACCCCTGAGCCATATCTCCAGCCCTGAAAAGACATTTTAAATCCAAGATATGAATTTTACTTGAGAGCAACCAAACTTTTGCAATTCTTCATTAAAAGAGGACTACTACTGTTCCTTCTGTTAAAATGCCCATTCAAATACTTGAATTATAGCAGTGAAGAAGACTAAGTTTATTTTTGTTAGGTAATAAGACTCAGACCTAAGAGTTGTGAGCCTGATTTAATGACAAGCCTGATTTAATGACACACAGTAGACAGGCAAGTGCTGAGCATCTCTGAAAATTCCACAGTATAGCTTAAGCTCAGGAAGCCAAGGACAGGGCTGGGCTTGTTTGAGAGCTACTCTAGGCTTGTTCTTACTTCCAGATTTTCAGAATGTTTGGCTCTATTCTCATTTCTAAGAAAGAAGGACTAAACTCTGGCTGTAGTGACAACCTCAAACAGAACAATAAAAGAAAGAAAGGATGTTAAGAGTCTCAAGGAAAGATGTGCACTGATGTTTATCAAGTCATGACTCTGATTACTACAGATTCTGATACACTCAGGCATCCTTCTGCCTGACACACTTCTTTTTTATGAGGTAGACTCACACTCTCTTAATTTTTATCAATGCTGAGGACCGATATACTAGGCATGTACTTTATTACTGAGCCACAATCCAAGACCAATTGTCTGTAAATATTAATCATCTTAACTGAAAGATACATACAAAACCAAAGTTGCCGGAAATAAGGCAAAAGTTTTAAACCCATGAGAGCAAGAGGTTACACAAGGGTACCGTGGTCTTAACTGTAAGCTGTAAAACCCTGAGTGTGTTGTGACACTGTTGTGACATTTAGGAAGAGCTACAGCAGACAATTTAGATTTCACTGTGACATATGCTGTATAAATTCTTCAACGTTTAGCTTATCTTGCACCAAACAGCAGAAGAATACTTGGTTGAGTGCAAGTAGGTCAGCAGCACTTGAATTTGCATCGTCAGTTCAGAGGGACGCTTTACACTCTACGTGTTGTGATAAAACACTGCGTCATTTCTGTCACCCAAGACAGAGTATTTTTAGGTCTTTGCACATTATGTGTAGAGATATTTGGTATTGCCTTTAATGTAACTTGCCATCTGTGTTCTAGTTTCTAAGCATTGGCAGAAGTAAGCCACGAAGCTGGCCAAACTTCAAGGGGTTAAGATTTTTGCTAACAAATATGGACTATTTGATATGAAAACCATCATTGTTTGATATGTCAAATAAAACATTTGTCAATCAAAAGTCTTTAAGCACCGGGCTATGTGACATTTACTCTTTTATAAACCAACAAAGTCCCTGGTGGCATGCCTTTTTTCCTCTCATTTAAATAGTGGTAGGAGAACAAATCATACTTCAGGGCAAGTTGATAACTGCCAGTCACGATTCCTGCCTTGTTTACTATAATGAGGAGGGTAATAAATGCATCTGACCATTTCGGCTGGCATTTGCATAGATGAATGATTTGTCCAGTCAGTTGCTCTCCAGTGATTTGGGTCTTTTTGTCAGCACAAAGAGCATTCAGTCTCTGTGGAATTACAGCAGCCAAGCTCTCATTAGCAAACATCCTTTACCATGAATGATTCAAATAATTACCACTGAAATAATAAACTGTTTCACAAAAACATTTTATTTGATGGCTCCAAACATCAACTTTTCTGAATTGTTGACATTCAAATAAGCCAGAGAGCTTCATTGTGAAGGAACAATGCCACCCTTGTTAAAGGCTGGGTATTGTTTTACCTCCAATAGACCTTTAAACTTGGCTGGCTATCAAACGAGTCCCTCAAACTGCCAGCCAACATTCTGGGTAATCAGAGGGCATGGACCAGATGGAGCAGTGAAAACTTCACGTATTCGAACTCTGAGGAATATTCTTCAGATTTTCTTTGGAGGTTGCAAATCTAGAACTCCAAATTAATTCGCAGCTGCTACTTTGTGTCTTTTTGCACCCAGTGGAGCCAAATGATATTAAATGTCCTCACTTATCCGCAGCTAGTCGAGTGTGAATTCTTTGCTGTAATGGTATTCTATGTGTATAATTAAGTGTTATTTGATATAGTTTTAGAGTTCAAACAAATGAGCAAGCAACAATTATAACTTATTATGATCTTCTCTAGTGCGTAGCCATAGGATTGCCCCTGGTGCGTTACCCAATTCATAGCACCAGGCAGGCAACAGTTCCTGTTATCAACTTCTTTCACCCTCTGTGCCATGCATAATTTAGAGAGTTTTATTAATTTTGAAATGGCTTAATGTATGCGCATGTTCTAAAGATCTAGGTAGACCGTATGACTAAGTTTAGCTTTCATAGAGTGATTGTTTATGCATGTAAATGTCTGAAAAATATTTTCCTTCCAATCTTAAAAAAAGCCATGGTTTCATTTAAATAGATTAACTTGCACATTGCACCTTCTTCCTTACCTGCAAGGGAAAAAAAATTCAGGGAAGGACTGGGAGGAATTCATTTCTGGGCTTTGCAAATTTGCTCATTACTCTGCCTTCACGTTCAAATTTAGCCATGTTATATATAGCAAGAATGGAAAGCCGTCAACGGCGCTGAAGTACCTTGATGTTCATGCAGGATTACAACCCGACACGGGAAAATTGTGATCGTCAGTAAGCAAGACTTTAAGATGTTAACTTTGCAGATTATCTTACAGATGATATGAATAGGACCCTGATGACGAGGACCCTATAGCCTTGCTCCTGACAAGCGAACGACGTCAAAATTACCCTTCACGACGCGCCTGATACAGACGGCCACTTAAAACGGGCACGGCAATTTCTTAGGCTTCCATTTCTATCTCACAAAGATAGATGCAAATTAGGAACGCAATTTGTCATACTTAAAATAATTTGCTTTATTGGGATGTTGTGTCCGAAATCTTGTTTCTCCTTTGCGGTTCCCTCAGTTCTCGCTTGGGCTTTTCCGCCACCCCTTCCCAATGCTGGCGGTTCTGGCTGGTAATCAGGGTCCAGACTACAGAGCCCATTTTTCATTTTGCTATTTGGCTTGTCAAATCAAAGGTCAAGAGATGATGAAAAAACCCCAAAATAGCCCAGGATTGGCAGATTTTCCCCAAGTTTTCTAACAGGATTTGGTGTTTATGAAAGTGTGGGAATAAAGAAATGGCTGTAGCTATAAATCATGCAGGCAAGAGCTTTCCAAGTTTTGCATGTTCTTACAGCCTGGTGTCCAGAGGCCCAGAGAAGGACAGCAGGAACCCTCCGTCCTCTTGGTCTCAGGGATGCCGGCACATGACAACAGGATTCTGGCATCATCTCACCTTTTAGGGTTAAAGATATTGATAAAGAATGAGTTCACCATCACTCTGTAGCTGTGAGTCCTTTCAGACATGGTTTGATATCCTGGGGATATAGACATAACCGAGCAGGTTAGTGCCAGAAGTGACTTCAGGATCACAGGAGCTGTGGGCTTGTGGTCAGATTCAGATGCCTTGACGGCTTAGGCGGTCTAACATCATCTTCCTTGCTAGACTTCATTGCCCACAAGCCTCCAAATCTTATTTGTGAGTACCTTTCCCATTCCAAATTGATGCAAGTACATACTCTATCTAAACCGGAACACTTATGTTAATGAAAATGACACACGATGTGGTCAACCTGCTCTTTTAGGGGTGAGGTCATTTTGGGTATTGACATGAACCACTTGTGGCAGTATTGTTACATTTTCCCCCAGAGATCTGAAAATGTGCTGTTTACTGAAAAGCATAAATTTTCTTTGTTTCAGTGTAACAATATTCCAGAGACTATCACAGAGAGGTTGTTAAGCCCAGATTTTTGACTCATGTGGGGAAATACTATTTCCAGTATCACTTGAAAGGGAAAGGAGGAAGGTATATCTTTTGAAATAGTGTAGTCTCTTGAGTGATCTTTAAATGGTCATTTTGACTCCTAGTTATTTATACTGTCTTTTTCTGATAGCAACAAGAATTTTTCAGCTCTGTGATGGACAGAATTTCATACCCCCTGTATGTGAACATTGAATTTCCACAGCTGCATATAGTGACTATGTTTGGATAGGGCACATTTAAAGAGATTATTAGGTACTTCATAGATATATGCATAATATATCATAACAAACCCATTACTGCTTAATTTACTTAGTATCATTACTCAATGCAAACTAATAAAACTTCTATTGTCAAGGAAAAATCCTAAAAATTAAGATGTTAATTTTAATTAATTATTAAAGTATAAACAATGATGACTAGATTAAAATGATGGCATCCATCAGGGTGGGTCTTAATACAATCTGATTAGTGTTAATTATAGAGAGAGGAAATTTGGATACAGAAATGACACCAGGTATGCATGGGCATAATGAAATGACCTGTGAAGAAGCAGCTATCTGTCAGTTTATGACCGAGGTCTCAGTGGAAAGCAGCACCAATCATTTTGAACTGGACAGTTACTTCCACAACAGTGAGAGTATGAATCTCTCTTTAGACCACCCAGTTAGTGCTATTGTGTATAACCGTCCTGGAGAGCTGAATGGAAACTTCACAAGCACATAACCTCCACTAACCTTGGCAGTAATCCTTGCTGGACCTTCTGCCTGTAATCTGTTTCCTCCTATTCCCTTTTTACCTGGTTACCTCCTAGGGCATCCATCCTTGCCCAGTTTAGACATCTCTGCTCCCAAGAAGGCTTCTTTCCCTAAGCCTGCCTCATGAGCTGAACAGTATGCTGTGACTCCTAGCGCATGTCCAGAAGCAGGAAGCTGGGTTTCCACTCCTACAAGCAGCAGCTGAGAGCCCAAAAGTCGGGCATTAATCCTGCTTTGCTCAGTATCTACGTGGAAATGAAGTATCTTAAAAATTTCAGCTACGCTGTGGCCTTGTTCCTCGACAAAGAAAGTGAGAAAGTTCCAAAAAACACCAGTCCTGCTCTAGCTTTGGGGAATCATTTTCTACAGAAACACATACACACAAAAAAAGAGTAAGGCAGGGGCTGGAGAGGTGGCTCAGGGGTTAAGTCTCCGCCTTCCAGGCGGAAGGTCCTGAGTTCGGATCCCAGATCCCACGTATAGACGCCAGCCGGAAGCGGGGGCGGCCTGCGCTTCTGGTCCTGGTAGGGCGGAGCCTGTGAATCCCGGGGCAGAAGGAGGTGGAGGCGTCCATGGTGGTTCGCGAATTCGTCGTGGTTCTACACACACACACACACACAACACACACACACACACGCGTGCGCGCGCGAACACACGCACATGCACACAGTTGAATAAATAATAATAATAAAAAAATTAAAAAAAAAGAGTAAGCCAAAGAATTAATTAGGATAGACCAGAAAAGTTATAACCCAAGGATTGGCTTAATATTGTTTTAGATGTAGAAGTCCACGAGAGGAATAGTGTGCATCCGAAGGAAATTTGGGGAAGGTCTACTGCTAGACTCTAAATGTAACATGCATGTCACAGTCATAGTTAGATACAGCTGTCAACTTGACAATTAAAGTCTCCGAGCTCTGGGCACATCTGTAAAGAATTAGTAGTTAAGCCCCGATCAAGTCTGTAGGAGACTGTCTGAGTGATAGGGAAGACCCAACCCTGAGTCAGTGGGTAAATGGAAGGAACTGGTTAAGGAAATTGGCATTCTTCAGTGTACTTGACCAAACATACTGTATGCTAGTCTGGCAAGTGAGGATTGCCCCCCTCAATCCTGTGGATATGGTGTGACCAGTTCCCTCAGCTCCTGGTGTTGATATAAACTCTCCTGCCAAGCTGGACAAGGAACTGTAACCAAGAAAGCATAGGACAGTAAAACCTCTTGTTCTTCCTTAAACTGTTTGGTTGTGAATTTATTGGCATCAAGCAGAGTAGTAACTCACCACTATGCCCGGCTGAGGATCTGAACTCAGGTCCTCATCCTTACAATTCAGGCACTTAACCAACACAGCCATCTTCCAAATCTCACTTACATTGTCTCCTCACAGGTCATAATACTTTTTTAATATTATACCAAAGCTTTGATCGAAATGTTTCTTGCTATCTATATATCTTGTTTCACCTTAAATAATCTCATTCAGGGGTTGATAAAGGAGATCATCGAGAGCACAAGGAGATAATCCTATCACCCGTTGTCATTTCAGGAAGTTAAAGCTTAATATGACAAAAACTAGGAGTACATTCAAAGGGAAATCTCTGTAATACCTACTGTAATCACAAAGGATTATAAATAGGAGGAAAGGGGAAGGAGAGCCTCAAAAAAAAAAAAAAAAGAGAGAGAGAGGGGATCATGCTTCAGTAGAGAAAATAGACCCCAGTCAAATATTGCATGCAAGAGGAGAGACATCTGGGGCAGCTCACTCTCACTTCCTGGTCACTTGTGGTAAACAGGTTTCATCTCACCGGTCAAGAAGGATATAGGGAATGGCAGATAGATGGTAACTGTCCGGCATATGGGACACTAACCCTCTCCCCCACTGCTGTGAACTACTCTTATTCTTCCACATACCTTTGAGTCTCCTCTTATATTAAGATCTTCATTTAAACAGTCTTTTATCTTTGGTTACTAGGTGACCTTTAGATACTAATCGGGATGCAACCAAGGGCAGTACAGGAAAAGCAAAACTGAAAACAACAACAAACCATAATTCAGAACACCAAAGACCCTACATTAATCACCTGGAATCAGACCAGCCAAATCTCTCCCCATCTTAAACTCAGAGAACCTTGTAGAAGAGGGGGCGGCAAGATTGCAAGAGCCTAAAGATGGGGAGGACCAACCATATGCAAGATACTTCACACAAGTTAGGGCAGCCAGAATTGGACTTTGCCTGACCTGCACAATGGCTGACATGTCCACAGTCCCCCAAAGTCTAGCATGGATCACAGGGGAGAAAGCTCCAGGCAGTAGGATCCTTAAAGGCAAGGTATTAAACAGTAATAATAGAGTTCCCATACTAACGGGGAGTCCAAGAAGGAGCTCCCAGCTATGCCACTGAGTCCTGAACCCTCAACTAGGGTGAACCCTCAACTAGGGTGAAGGACTCAAAGGAAGGTTTGGCATTCACATAAAAGGATGCTCCAGGGGATGGGAGGGAGGAAGGGGGAGACACTGAGAGAGGGATAGGGAAGGAGGGGGGTGAAAAGAAGGGGGAAATTAGGGGAGAGTGCAAGTGGGGAAGGGATGACTTGGGAGGGGAGGAGAGACGGAGAGGACAGGGTACCTATTGAGCTTGTATGATTAGGAAAAAATAAAAGTGAAAGAAAAAAAAACTAGGAGTAAAGGCCATTGTATTTCATATTATATCACACAGACACACACATGTACACATATGTGTGCATAGGCATGCATACATATGCACTTGAGGAACAAGCTGCCTTTAAACCTTTGGACAGAGTTATCATCACTAATGTTTACATTGTAATATGGGCTTGTCTTCAGCCTGTATTAACTTAGTCTTCCAGCTACACTAAATTTAGCTTTAGCAAGAAATTCACCTAGTAAAACTGCCTTGCTACACTGAAGTCCTGGAGACTGTCTCTACTGTATCTCCAATATCTACTGACACAGGGTCGCAAACTCACAAGATGCTTAACAGATATTGTCCATGGAGCACGGATGCCTAAGTGAGAGAGTACAGTACAATCAGGAGAGAGGAAGAGAAATGCTGGCTTCCTTATCTTGCACACTATGTGCCCAAGTCTCCCCGTTCCAGTGTCTGCATCCATTCTGTTAGTGTCTGGACTTCTCTTACATGACTGTGCTAGTATTTATCTTGCATTTCATAAGAGATGTTTTTGAACCCAACTTTTCACAGTTAGGATGACAAATCTGACCTTTTCACACCTACTGGATTAATATACAACCACAGCTCTTATGACTATTTCTGTTTGACTCCAAAGAGTTACTATGAAGTAATTATAGGTGCTTTCTCCTGTGGTATGGAATAATTGGCTCTCCCTCCCCCACCCTTGAACTTACTAAGCTTTAATCATCACAAGAAATGTATTTATGCAAGGAAATAGCAAGTTATTCACTCAGCTCATTTTATTCACCATTGTCTTCTGATTTCTTCACACTACTTAATTTAGCACGTCAAGGTGAAGCTATGTGCTTATCTCACCTTGACAGGGCTGTGGTCCACTGCAAAACACGTTTGTGACATTCTTGCTGCATGCTTCCTTTCTAGTAATAGCTATCTCCTGAATGATCATCAGTTGGCATTTCCAAGTCAGAATAAGGATGTGACCAGAAGGCAAACTGAGTTGATTATGAATTAGAACAAATAAGGGCATTAAAAAAATGCCATCTCTTTGGACCACTGTGCATGATAAAGAGTTGTTTCAGATCAACATCTGCCTTTATTCTTCGTGATGATAAGAAAAGCCCAATTAGCACCCACAGCTCAAAAAGATGCAACTTTTTATTTATCTCAGATTCCACTGCTAAAAACCTTGCCAGATTTACAATTCTAAAGACAACAGCTTTTTGTAAATGTGTTTTATTTGCAGTTATAATATCTATAGTTAAATCAGTTCATTAAAAATAGAGCTGTAAACTACCTCCCAAACTGCCATATTTGAGTGTTTAAAACAAAAATTATTTAAATTATATTCTTACACTTTATTTGAGTAGAACTATGTAGTCATGTAGTACATAAAATAATGTCCTTAAATAGGAAACTCTTTCTTAATTAAGATAAAGGTTAGGATTGTGTGATTTTATATTATACAACTACTTACTCAGCCCAAGATTAAATACACATTTTCCCCAAGCACGTGTCTGTGGTGGTATCTGCTACACTTGGCTCCTAAAGCAGGATTACCTCTTTGCGACTCGGGGTAAATGAGTAGCAGTATATAATCAATGAAAAATGTCACACCTTTGTATATCCAAAAATAACAGTGTTTTAACCCATTCCAGCTGCAAACCTTCAGTCGGGTGAAAATAGGCTGGATAGCTAGACTTTTGAGTTGCATTATTTCATATAACCCTACTCAGCTTCAGTTTGTCACAAAAAACAAAGGGAAATTTTCTTTTAATAAGAGATCAGAATATATTAGAGTTTGCACAAGGTTGTGCTACAGAAAATCTTGCAATAGAGGCTGTATGGGCAGGGAGGGAGAGCTGGACTGAGAGCCAGGGGACCTTGGTCCTTCTCTGCTAATTGTGGGATTGAGGTTTGTCTCCTAATAGCTCTCTACCTTCACATCCTCATTGTTAAAATAGGAATACTAATAGCCACCCTGCCTGCATAGTTATTATGAAGATCAAATGAATTAATAAATAGGAGAGACAGAGTGCTTTGGAAAAGTTAAAAGTGTCCCTCAGGCATTAGTTATTCCTGTTTGGCTTTTATATTCTTTGGGAACCCCATTAATAATAAGGCTCTCCTGGAAAAGTCACTATTTCTTGAAATCCCATGAAAGCTTTGTCTTTGTGTTATCTCATGCGAGCTCCTTTGGAAGTTCAGCAAGTTTCTCTGTTCCCTGCTGAGCTGTGCATACATTGCCCAAAGTGATTCCAGGGCCTGCTTGGCAGTGGACAGCCTACCCTGTGCAAGATTTGCTCAGTGAGGACAGTGCTATGGGATGAAATTAGAAAGACTGTCTGTGGAGGACTGGAATCAGGGCCCCAAGGACACCAAAATCTGAGAATACTCAAGTATTCTCGTTTTCTTCAGTCCCTTTTTCCATGTCCATATATTCATTGAATACTTCATAAAGTACGTGTTGTTATGTGCCAAATGTCTGTATCCCCTAATATTCATATGTTGGTTCCTGATTTAATTTCATAACCCTTGTTGCAATAAATGCTATACCCAAATGAGTTAGGGGAACAAGAAATCTCATTCAGAGTGCAGTCCTAGTGTACATTTGACCATGGCAGAAGTGACACCAGCATCAGGAGCATCATATCCACAGAACAGAGGTGAAGAGGCAAAGCCTGCCAGCCACCTTCATACAGTCCCAATCTTTATGCATGCCTCCTACCTAGAGAATGGTGTCACCCACATTGGGAAGGTCTTCCTACTTCAACTAATGCAGTCTAGACAATCTCCTTTTCCAGAAGCCTGCCTTAACTAAATAGCTCCTCATAAGTGTGCCCCAATGTCCACATCCCATGTATTGGCTTGACAGCTGAGGCTAAACATCACAAAGCCCTGTTCCCCAATGTGAGTGTATCTGAAGGTAGAGCCTTCAGGAGGTAACCAACAGTAAATGAAGTCTTAAATGGAGGGCTTGTTCTGACAGAATAATGACTCCCCACCCAGGCCAAGTGAAGATAGTGTAAGACAGAAGAGAGTGCTCGCCAGAAACCAAACCACCTGGCACCACTCTTCCAGATTTCTCAGCCTACAGAACTGGGAAAAGCAAATTTCTCTTCTTTAAACATCTGGACTGTTTTATTCTGTCATGAGAACCCCCAAGCACCTGTCATTTATATTAACTTCCTGGACATATTCACTGTACATGATATGCTATATAAGGACATCTCAAATAAGAATATGGCTATATGTTGAGCACATTCCCAACCAGATCCCCTGTGTCTTCTTCCTCATGTATCACCTATCCTACTAGTCCCTTTGTTTCCCTAGACAGTTTCACTTTTATTTCATGCTATAAATGCATAGTGATTTTATGTATCTATATGAAAATCTAGGAATTATTTAGATTATCTTAACTAGATTATCTCTAGTTAAATTCATTTTCCTGTAAATAACCTAACTTCATTCTTTTTATTGCAGAAAAATGTTCCATTGTGTACACATACCACGTTTTCTTTATCCATTCCTCTATTGTTAGACATCTAGATTGGTCTTACAACTTAGCTATTTTGAAAAATGCTGTGATAAAAGTCGATGGGCCCTTTGAGTATCTCTGTAACATATTGATGGGAAGTTCTCTGGATGTCTCTGCAACATGTTGACACAGACTCTTTTGAGCATCTCTATAGCATGTTGCTTTGGAGTCCTCAGGGTGGAGACTCAGTAGTGATATAGCTGGATCATATGGAAAATTCATTTTTAGTTTTTGTAAGAATTTTCATACTCACTTCCATAGTGACTGGACTAGTTTACATTCCCACGAGCAGTGTATAAGGGCTCCCTTTTTACCACATACATGCCAGAATATGTTGGGGTTTTTTTGCTTTGTTTTTTTAATAGTATCCAGTCTGACTGGGATGAGATGGAATCTCATCACAGCTTTAATTTGCATTTCTCTGATAGTTAAAACATTTTTCTTCTTTAGGGGTCATTCATATGTCATCCTTTGAGAACAATCTGTTCATTCATTAGCCCCTTCCTTAACCGGGTTGTTCCATTGCTTTTTTTCCCCAGTTCTTTATGCATTATGGATAATAACGCTCTATCAGGTGCTAGGCTAGCAATGATCTTCCATGTTGTCGATTGTCTGTTGATTTGATTATTTCCTTTGTTGTGCAGACGTTCTTTTAATTTCTGTTTGTCAGTTGTTGGCACTATTTCTTAAGGTGGCTGGAGTCCTATTCAGCAACTCTTAAATTTCCCTTTGTCTTGTAGCATTTACCTTACTTTTTCTCTAACAGTTTGAAAGTTTTAGGTCATATGTTAAGGCCAGGGTGACAAATTGTAATGAGCTTCCTTTTTTTGTATTTGTACATGCAGTTTTTCTATCTCCACTTGCTGTTGAGACTATCTTTTCTCCAATGTATGTTTTAGGGTTAGGTGTTAAAAAAAAGTCACAGGTCTGTGACTATGGGGGTTTATTCCTGAGTCCTCTATTCTATTCTCTTGATCTATATGTAATTTATGCCAATACCATACTGTTCTTCTTACTATAGTTCTGCTGTATAGCCTGAAAACAGATATGGAATAGTACCTCCAGCATTATTCTTTTTGTTCAGGATTGCTTTGGCTACGCAAATGTCTTTTGTACTTCCTTATAAATTTTCAGTTTTTTTCTTTATCTTGGCAAAAAGTCATATTGGAATTTAATGGGTATCTCATAAAATATGTAAATTGTTTTTAGCAGCACCACCATCTTCAGAATATTAATGCTCTATTCCATCAGTATAAAAAAATTCTATCTTCTGGTGTCTCCATCACTTTCTTTCTTTCATGTTCAAACATTTTCATTGTAGAATCTGTCAATTCCTCAGTTAGGTTTGTAGAGGTCTGTCCCTTCCTTGGTTAGGTTTATACCAAGGTACTATCAATGGGATTGTTATTATAATTTATTTCTCAGCATGTCTGTTACTGTCACATAAGAAAACTACTGATTTTTGCATGCTACTTTATATCTTGCCACTTTGCTTAAAGTGTTTATCATATCTCATGGTTTTTCTAGTGAAGTTATTAGAGAGATATGACCTAAATTTTCAACAGCTTACTACTGATAGACAACAAGATGATTGTACTTTCTTACTATTCTGAATAATGTCACCGATAAGTATCCTTGGATAGTTATCTTTTTCTGTAACTTTCATTCCTCTATGTAGAAGTATTGGATCAAAAGTAATAAAAAGCTTTTCATCTATTTATTAGAACAACTAATAGATGGGCATTTCAGGTTGCCTTTTTTCAAAATCTTACCAAGAGTAGGCACTATCATTATAAATGAGAGTTGCCAATTTAGAGGCAAAAGATAATTCCCTGATATTTTAATTTGTATTTAAATTACAAAGCTATTGAATTATTCATTTGTTGTGAGTTCATTGTACAGCAACAGAAAAGAAAGAATATCCCTTATAACATATATTCTTACAACAATGAAAATTTTATTAAATTTTAAATTCTCCAATGTTAGATATGTATTTTACCATATACATTTACCATATACAATTCTATGGTTTCTCAAATAATTTATACAGTTTCACTGCTTTGCCTTTCATGATTCTTAGGAATGCCTGGAAACATCATATTTTTGGATTTTATAGTTGGATTAGCTAGAGAAAAGTCTGTAGAAATATTTAGTACAGATCTGCATTGTGCAGTACCTCATTATGTGGGCAATATAACAATAGGACCTTCAAAATAAATAGATTTAGCATTATCACTTGGTGATAATATTATTTGTTTTCACTCTTCATCCCAGTATATAATACATGAAAATAAAAAATCCATCAGAAGACCGAATGAATCAATGGAAGTATAATTTGCTGCATCTTAATGTCAAATAGAAACAAATACTATTTAATTCTATTCAAAACTATTTTAAATTAGTGACTGTAATTCCACCTATTTCTACCCACAATTTAATCTTCTTTTATACTCACATTTTTTTAAATAATTTAACCTCTCTCTCTTACAAATTTTCCTGTAAGATCATCTTACTAAAAATTATTGATGGAGGGTGGGGAAAAGAGTGTTTCAAATTCTTGATGCCCAAACAAAAGGACTAGAGTTTGGGCTTCTGGATACCATGCAAAATGCCAGGTAGTAACATCCCACTTGTCATCTCAACCCCAGAAAGCAAACCTTGGGAGTTTCCAGAAAAAGTTGGCTAGTCAGACTATTCCTATAAGTGATTCTGGGTTTACTAAGAGACCCAGCCTTGATTTTTAAAAAAGTTAAAGATTGAAATGCCACATGACCTTGCTATACCACTTCTGGGAATAATCCCCCATAAAGCAAAAATTCACTACAATGACACAAACACAACCATATTCATAGCAGCACTATTTACAATAGCAAAGTCATGGAATCAACCCAAATGCCCAACAGTTGACAAGTGGATAAGGAAAACGTGGTACATTTATACAATGGAATACTACTCAGCCATCAAAAAGATGAATTAATGAAATTTGCCAGGAAATGGATGGAATTAGAAACAACTATATTGAGTGAAGTATCCCAGACACAGAAAATTAAGCACCATATGTACTCCCTACTAGGTGGGTCCTAGTACCAAACCCACTTAATGACATATTCAAAGATAAATCTCTGTAATACCTACAGTAATCACAAAGATTATAAACAGGAGGGAAGGGGAAGAAGGGCCCCCCCAGAAATAAGGAGAGAGAGGATCATGCTATAGTAGAGAAAATAGATCACCAAGTATTGCAAGTAAGTAGCGAGACATCTGGTAATGCTCATCCTCACTTTCCTTCCTGATCACGTGCGACTAAGGTTTGATATCACCAATCAGGGAGGGTATAAAGACTTCCAGATAGATAGTAACCATCCTGCAAATGGGACATAGACCCCCCACTGTGATCTCCTACTTCTATTCCATCTACCTTTGAATCTCCTCTTATAGCAAGATCTTCATTTAAGTAGCCTATCTCTCCCTATTCTAAAGCTCAGTGAAACTTGAGGAAGAGGGGGCGGCAAGATTGTAAGAACCTAAAGATGAGGAAGACCAATGATATGCAAGATACTTCTCACAAGTTAGGGCCGCATAGCCATAACTGGACTTTGCATGACCTGCACAATGACCGACATGTCAATTACCCCCCCCCAAAGTCTAGCATGGATCACAGGCAGTAGGATCCTTAGAGCCAAAGGATCAACAGTCATAATACTGTTCCCATACTAAAGGGGAGCCCAAGAAAGGGCTCTGGGCAATGCTACTGAGTCTTTACACCTCACTAGAGTGGAGGACTCAGAGGGAAGTTTGGCATTCACACAAAAGGATGAGCCAGGGGATGGAAGAGGAGAAGGGGGAGGCACTGGGAGAAGGAGAGGGAGGAGGGTGAAAGGAAGGAGAAAAGGGGGGAGGGTACAAGGGGGACTGGGGAGGGTGGAGGGAGAGAGAGGACCAGGGTACCTATTGAGCTTGTATGATTGGGGAAAAATAATAAATTAAAAAAGAAGAGACACAGCCTCAAAAGAAAAATGTAGGAAAACAAAGATGATTCCTGATACAATATATCCATACACATGTAAACACACATGCACATACTCATTACACACACACACACACACACACACACACACACACACAGAGAGAGAGAGAGAGAGAGAGAGAGATACACATACACACCATGGAAGAAAAAAGATATTTTGAGTGGCTAATGGCTCAACAGAATGGTTTTACAATTCTCTAACTGAATTATTAACTTTATTTTCAAATTGTATTAACCATGAATTTATGCATTCATCCCCAATTACCTTTTCACTTACAAAGTAACAAGAGAATGAATAAGAGAAAGTATAGTTCTCCAAATTTGATGAAGAACAAACAACATGTAACACTTTCTACTTTTTCTGTTGTACAGTTGGCAATTGCCATGGAAATTTTGCCATACATTGACCTTGGAAAATTCATCACTCACTTTCTCAGCACATTACCCCAGGAGGGTTTTTGATCTTCATTTTCTTTAACTGAGGCTAACCTTGATCTGCCCTCCATTTCTGTCCATTCCCAATGAAAATATTTTTTCATAAATTAATATCAATTTTGTGGTCGTTTGTGAAAAAGGCAATTACTAAGAGATCTGTCGTAACATTTTAATAAAGTTAAAAAAGAGTTAAAAGAAATTTTCTTCAAAAAGACCAGTACAAAAGTACTCCTACATGTACTAGGCTTTTGGATGCCTCAAATATTTTCATGAATGAAAGCCCTTTTGGTTATTTTCACTATAGGAGAAATTCTTTTATGAAAAATTCAAACCAACAAAGGAAGCTTAGATTGCAGTTCTAACATTTTTTAGCAGAGTTGACCAAACATGAGTCCTAAATTGACGTATTATAAAACACAATAAATAAAGTTTCAAAGAAGGCTGGCTAAGACTGCAAAGCTTTTTGAAACAGATCTCTCCATTATGCAGCTATCTTTCTGGGAGTTCATGGATCATGAGAGGACATGGAGTCTGAAGGCTTCTGGTTACTCTGACAATAGCCACAGCTCCCAGGGGGCTGGGCAGTGAAAGCAAGCCACTTCCTGCAGAATCATCTGCAACCAATTGTTCCCCTTGCCAGCTTAGAATTAAAGGAGTCTTTTTATTGCCTGACTGGGGTAGAGTTGTTAAAAGACTGTACCAATTGTGAAAGGTTAACTGCTAATGGATAAACAATTCAACTCAAACAAATTCTGTTGAATTCTTACTCTGCCCAAGTCACAAAGATGGTAGTGTTAGCAGTTGAGCATGGGCGGTGATATTGGTGATGGAGGTGGAGGTGGTGGTATGTATGAGACTGTGAGGGGGAGAAAGTTAAAAGTGAAATGACTACGTCCCTGCCCACAAGTGTGGCAAATGATACAATGCAGGCTTAGCCAAGGGCTATGGAAATAGAGAGGCAAGAAACTCCATTATAAGGATTGGAGGAGGTATGAGGTGGGGCCTCTAAGGAAACCAGTGGTTCTAGTTCTTAACACAAAGAAACAAATTAGACTCAGTTGAGTGGGTCAAGAGGAAAAGGATAGCTTCAAAAAGAAACTTAGGGATATCCAAAAGAAACATTGAAGGTTAGTCAGTGAGAGCAAAGAGGTAAACTGAAGAAAAAGAGCAAGAATTTAGATCAACCTAGGTACTTAGTGCTACCTAACGCCATCATTCTTTTTTTTTTTTTAAATTCAACCGTGCGCATGTGCGTGTGTACGTGTGCGCGCGCGTGCGCGCGCGCGCGTGTGTGTGTGTGTGTGTGTGTGTGTGTGTGTGTAGAACCACGGACGAATTCGTGAACCACCATGAACGCCCCCACCTCCTTCTACCCCGGGATTCACAGGCTCTGCCCTACCAGGACCAGAAGCGCAGGCCGCCCCCGCTTCCGGCTGGCGTCTATACGTGGGATCTGGGATCCGAACTTAGGACCTTCCGCCTGCAAGGCGGAGGCTTAACCCCTGAGTCACCTCTCCAGCCCCTAACTCCATCATTCTTATCTGTACTAATCTACCTATCTGCTCTATCATTGCAGTCCAAAACTCCACAAAGGCAGATGGTTTGTTTACTTCGTTCCTAAAAACCACCCAGAAGTAGTAAACAGACAAAATATCCCCAGAAAAAAAAAATGTGGCTATAGACGATAATGTGTAAAACCAGAAGAAAGGTCTGAATCCAAGAACCAGGAGTTGGAAAATATGAAATAATAGCATGCATTCCTGATTTGTATGAACTGTAAAATCATGTGAGATGTTGATAAGAAATATTTTTATTTTCCTGAAATTGTCATCTAGGACCCAAGACTGAAACTGAAGAGGAATTAATTACAGTAGTTATTCCTCTAGGTCTAGTTTTGCTTTACAGTTTGAAAGATCCATCAAGTGCATTCAAAAAGTATTCACTGGAAAATTCCACTAAGAAACATTTCCTTAGTTTTCAACTGCATGCTACTCTGATTAGCACGATGACGTCTTGTACTGTTTCACTCTGTCCCACCCAGAAAATGAATCACCTCTTTGTCCAGCCTATCCACACTGTATGTGCTACCCACATACTTAGCAGTCATCTCAGAGATCAGATTAACACAAGCAGAGTACAGTGCTTGTTCAAGCGACCATGAAAGAGGCAGCAGATGTCCATTTGCCACCCAGAGGGTCCTGTGGTCTGGCATTCTTGGTTTGGGAAGTAGATAGAAACAACCATGGCATGACCATGGCTAACCTAGAGAACCAAATATGTTGTCCTTATCCCTTCGACTTATGTGACAGTAGATAAAGCCAAGCCTCCTACACCAAAACCCCTGCCAGGGAAGGAAAAGGAGATGCACACTGAATGGACATGAGACCAAAATTTATAATTAGAATGGACTTTCCTTCTTAATTGAAAGCCACTTTTGATGACATCATCAGGACTGATGAGAGAAAGGATTTGGCAAAATGTAAAGCTTATAATTCATGTCTACTGTTTCAATGTCAGATGGTTCTGTAGTTGATTATCTAGATGTAACCAGGGTCTTTCTTCTCTGGAGAGTCAGTGATACTCTCCACTAGGAGTGTGGGTAATGCGCTAATGCTGACCAGGAAGCTTTACTTTCCTTTGTTGTGATTCTGTCTCACCTGTTTAACATGTCAACAATTCATTGAATCAATACTCATCAAAGGTGGACTATCAACCTGGCCCCATTCTAGGCACTGTATAGATGAAGTTAAATAAGACAGCCACAGACTCTGGCTTGCATCATAATCTATTCTTGAAAGTGTTGGGCTGGGTATCTCCTTAAACACAAGGTGATACATTAATTATGTCTGCAATTGTTCAGGATTTAAAATAGATATATCTTGCATCCAAGATGTCTACAGTGACTTAGCCTGCCTCCAGCTTCAGCCAGCCTGCCATGAAAGACTGTATCTCCCCTCTGGAGCCATAAGTTGAATAAATCTCCCTTACTCCTTAAATTGCTTGACTTTGGATGCTCTCTTACAGCAACAGAAAAGAGTAATCATTACAGAAATTGGTACTAAGTGGTAGAGTATTGCTGTGAGAGTAAGAGCATCTGGTATCACAACATGAAGTGTTTTGAAGTTGAGAGAAATTAGTACCATGAAAGTAGGGCCATGCTATGTGAGAATAAGAGAATTGGGTACCAAAGAGTGAAACTTTTTTTGAATCTGAGAGAAGTTGCTACTCATCAGTATAGCTAAGGCTGCGATATGGCTAGCGTATCTTTGGAACTATTTGTTGGGAGAAATATGGAGAATTTTGTGACTTTGTGTTAGGATAGTCTTTGCATCTTTGTGACTTGGGCCAAATGGGCCTTTCTCGTGAGAGCTCAGAAGAGAGCAATGCTATGAGAGATGCAAGCAGTGGAAGTCCAGCTCATGATGGTCCGGAGGGGAACAAGTACTGTCTTTGGATGAGTGACAACTGGAGCCATGTGCTGGCAGAGAGTTAAGTAAAGTTTTGCCATCTTCTTGAAAGCTTGCCTGAAGTTAAATTTAAGTGCTTGCAGAGGACATTTCAAAGCGATGTAGTCTTGATAATGTGATATAGCTACTTTTTAGTTCTTTTCCTTTAGGGTTATGAAAAAAAGCAAAAATAATCAAGTAAAGATAAGCAAAAACTGTGAAATCTGATGATTAAAAAGTGCAATTACAAACTTAGAAAAGGAGGAGGCAAAGAACAAATGGCAATTGTAAAGATTAGTAAATCCATTAGTAAATCAAAGCTTGCTTTCGATTTGGATAATGGGAAAGGCCCTACCTTGAAGGTAAGATTCTCAGAGAAGACTCCCACCTACAAGAAAGCAAATCATTTTGGAAGGAATGAGCTAAAGGGTGGAATTCCAAAGCAACTGCTAGGAATGAAAGAGATGTTTCTTATAATCAGCACAGAGAAACTAAATCAACTGTGATTCCAGAGGGCCAGTCTTGGCAAAGTCATCCACATGGTTCTGGTTTTAGAGACATAAAAGATGCAAGAGGGAGGAGGTCATGGATTCCTTCTCCAAGGTTTCAGAGAATAGCAGAATCCAGGCAGCATGTGGCAGAAAACCTGAAGTTCAAAGCCTCAAAAGGTCTGTTTGTGCTGTGGAGTTAAAGCTTGGTTTGACATTGAGAAGTAAAGACGTTAGAGATACCAGAGCCAATGTGGGACATCCACTAAGGAGAGCTATATACACTGGAAAGAGTTGCACAAGAGAATAATGTGTTCTATGGCAGCTGCATTGGAGGGGTGGAACTGAAGCCCTTTGGAACTGAGATGACTTTAACAAGAGACTCACCTGTCGGATTTGGAGCAACAGGATTTGGAGTTTGTCCTGATGGTTTTTGGTCTTATACAGACCAATCTTTCCTGGATATGCCCCCATTCCTTCCTTCTGGAATACATGGAATGGCCATTGTATGTTGGAAGTATGTAACTTATGTTTTGATTTTACAGGAGGCTTTGGACTTTGGCATTTTGGACTGTGTTGGGACTACTGATTATAGGCTATGAAGACTTTTGACGTTGGACTGAGTAAAATTATTATAATGAGCTGTCAATGAGTCTGTGGGGGCCAGGGGTGGAGTGTCATGGTTTGAAATGTGTCTCCCACAGTCTCATGTGTTTGGGAAGGTCATGGTACCTTTGAAAGGTGGGGCCTTGCTGGAGGAAGGTGGTCGAAGGGATAGGTCTTGAGGTGGATTAACCCTGCCCTACCTCCTGGAGAAGTCTGCTTTTTGTAGCAAGCAGATTTGCAGCTATCAGCCTCCAAGATGTCTGCAGTGACTTAGCCTCCAGCTTCCAGCCACCAGCTATGATGCATCAGCCATGAAATACTATAGCTACCCTCTGGAACCATAAGCTGAATAAATGTCCCTTTCTCCCATTTAAAAAAAAATAGATCTTTCAACTTATATAGTCACAGAAGAATTTGTACTGACTTTCTGAACTTTTTTGTAACTTCAAAGTTCTCAGCAATGATAATTAACTCAAGTAGGACTTAGCAATTTTTTTCTTAAAAGGGCCACATATAGATAAGACCATGAGAGCCACATGTACATCTCTAACACAACTACTTAGCTCTGCTGCAGTAGCATGCAAATTGCTAGAGACAGGTAAATTAATGATTAGCCTTTTCCTACTAAACTCATTTATGGATATCAATATGTAAAGTTCATAAATTTTCTTATGTGAAAATATATTCCCTTTTTCAGTTATTTTCAAGCTCCAATGTGCAAACTAATCTTAGTTTGTGGGCTGAAAAAAATACTTAGATAAATGGTCATATTTGGCATGCATACTGTAATCTGCTGGCCTTTGGACTAGCTACATAGCTGTTACTTGCAAATCCCCAACAAAATACCTGTTTCTTGTTAGATTCACAAGTTTCCCTGGTCTGCGAATGTCGGAGGTGCATATGAGAATAGAATCATAACTTCTCAGTCTTCAGGTTTAAGTCTTATAAATTTGGGGGTTGGATAGGGACTGGCATAGTGCTTCTGTTACTCAGAATATACTCTTTGGAATATATCTCTAGGATACCAGGTTGTTGCCTGGGTTTAAAGTGTTCTGCTGCTCTGATATTCTGCTGTCTGAAGCTCACACATTTCCTGAAATGAATCATCTTCCTCCCCACTCTGAAGCTTTTCCTTATGTTATCTTTTTTTTAAACTTTACTTATTTATTGTGTGTGTGTGTCAGAGGGCACTGTGTATCCCTGTGGAGGACCAAAGGTAACTTCAGAAATCATCCTGGATTTATTCTACATCTTTTTTGCACTGCCCACCGGGGCTGGAAGTGCAGGCCATTGTCATTTCTGCCTAACATTTTTACATGGGATCCAGGAACTGAATTCAGAATCTTTTGTTTATGAAGTACAGACTTAACCTCTGAGCTATCTCTCTCTAGCCCTTATGTTATCTTTCGTACTGGAATTTCCCCCTAGAAACTGCCTCCCTTTCCTCACTGACCTAATTCCTCTTGGTTCAAATATCAATCACTTGGGAAAGCATCAAGTCACAATTGATTTTATAATGAGCAATATGGCTTTAATATGTCTCTTGGCACTCAAGTGTTGGAAATTGGCAACAGTGTTGAGCAAGTAGGACTTTGAGGACATGATTTGATCATGAGAACAGAGCCCTTGCATCAATTTCATCACTACAAAAGTGAGTTACTATTGCAGAAGTGTCTTGACAAAAGGCTATCTTAGTCCCTGCCTTTCTCCCCCATCATCTTGTTCTTTTGTTCTCTTGACTTTACAAGTCTGCCATAGGACTAGGCAATACAAAGGTCTTCACCACATCTGGCACCTTGACATTGGACTTCACCATCACCATAACCATAAGAAATATTCTTTTCTTTAAAAGTTAACCAGTCTGTGGTATTTCATTATAGCCACATGGAATGGACTAAGATAAACAGCTTGACAAATGGCTATCTTCTCTTCTAGACTGTATTCTTTCCATGTTCAAGGGACTTGGCTGTTGAGCTCACCACTGTGTTCTAGAACTACTGGTCTCAGACTCACATAATTTGTCACCTTGTAAACCTGTAAAATGTATAAAATTATTTTGAATATTTAGTGAAATAATACATGCAAAGTGGAGAGTGTTGCCGAGTCCCGCGGGGCCTCGTGGGTGAGGCAAATGAGCGAGCCAGCGATGGGGTCACCACCCAGACCCCGGGAGTCAGGCAAGAAGCAGCACATAGACAAGGAGTTGGCCACAGGCTCAACTTTACTCAGGAAGTGTTTGGGCTTACAGGGTCCAATCAGGTGTAGCCACCCCTCTGCTCGGGGAAGGGGGACAGCAGCCACCAATCACTTAGCTACTTACTGGGTGTCCGGGTTAGATGGCCACTTCCCATTGGTTGTTCATCCCTCCTTCCCATTGGTTGTTCATCCCTCCTTCCCATTAGTTGTCCATCTCTCTGCCTGTATGGTTCCTTATTCAGGCTTGTCTGTAGCCAGACCTCCTGCATTCAGGAGCCCAGGCTTGGGCCTCCCTGAATGGATAGTGCCACAGAGGAGGGTTGGCTTAGTGTTTGACATACAGGTTGTTATTCACAAAATGTTCAATTGTGTTACTTTGTCATTAACTCAGTAAATATTTGTGAATTGAATTAATAATAAAAGTCACTACTATTGGGAACCTACTTTGTGTGAGGTACTATTGAAACTGGCTCAAAGTATTAACACTATATCCTTTTGGCTACCCTGAGGAGAGAACTGTTCATAACTCCATTGTGCTGATAAGGAAGCTGAGTTCAGGGTCACACTGTAATAAGAGGCAAAATCACAGACATTATCTCCTGTACATGACAGAGCTGTGATATACAAGATTTCATGAAGGATATGTATACTTTCACAGGAATTGCATAATAACTGTCTTATTAACATCTCATCATGAAGGAGAAAGATCTCAAGAAGCTCCACACTTCTCTGAGAGATGGATGAAGACAATATTGATGAGGAAGAAAAGGAGGATGTTTTTCTCAATGGTATACTCACTGATCTAGGATACTTGCTGGAGAATGAATCATCCCAGGCATATATCATCAAAGACAAACTAGATGAAACACAGTGGGCTGCAAAAGTGAAAAGATTTAAAATAGAAGGGAGTCTTGCAGGGGAGATGAAGAATTTTCAAGGGAAAAGGAGGGATGGATGGGATTGGGGACAAAAGGATGAAAATATCATAAATTTACAGTATTCATCTGTACATCATTAAAAAATAAAATAGAATAAAAAATAAAGAGGGCAAAATCAGATAGGAAATTTCTCAGAACAAGATATGCATAATAGTTTTCCATTGAATTTTACTTGTTACCTTCTGGTCAAGCAAAATTGTTAGCAAGCAATATTGACTTATGTTAAAAGATTTGGTTTTGATAGCTATATAGTGAAAATTATTGTTTTATATTTTATTTTATTTTTCCCTGGTTTTATAAGCACAATGAGTAATAATGCCCTGCTTCCCTCCTTCCTCCTCCCTCCCTTCCCTTTTCTTTCTCTCCCAACTTCCCTCCACCCCTTCCTTCCCTTCATCAATTCATCCCACTCCCTCCCACCAATCTGTTCATCTGATTTCATGATTCCCAGGGTTCCTTCTGGAGTATCTGTTCTGGGGGGTTCAGGACTCTGTGGGTAGACCCAGTAATTAGGGGGACTCTCCTTCACCTATCTATCGAGATGTTGGTATGCCAGCCATTGTGCAGGTCTGGTAAGGACAAGTCTCACTGCAGTGAGTTCCTGGATGCAGCAGCCCTGCCTTGAGTGGAATGTCTTGTCCAGCAGTGGATCTTAGCATCTTTAGATTCTCACAATCTTACTGCCCCTTCTTCTCCAAGGTTCTCTGAGCCTTTGGATGAGAAGAGATTTGGCTGGCCTGATTCTAGGTGAACATTGTTAGGTTGCCAGTACTCTGCATTCTGGTTGGCTGCTGCTGTCTATTTGACTGTTTTCCCACTGCAACACTCTTGTCTGAGTCTTGAGATCCTCTCCTATACACAGATTAAAAAAAACTACCAAAAAAGAGTCTTTATATAAGAAAAGGCTTAAAGGGGAAGGAAGGACAGGAACACAGGAATAGGACACAGTAGAGAGTGTGGTTGGCCTCCAGATAACCAGCTTCCTGCTAACTAACCCTTCACCCCCAACTCCCATGACAGAGAACACATGCACAGTACTGTAAACCAGTCTAAGTAACAGTGGATGGGTAAGAAACAGACAGTGGACAGATTCAGATGTCTTGATACTTACAGGCTTTCTAATAGTAGCTTTATTTATCTATCTAACTGTGTTCCTTTGCCTCACTCTCTCCTTTCCTCTACCACCCAAGATATGTGTCTTGGAAGTTATTATAATGGATATTAGAGCGATTTCCCCTTAAGTGTGTCATTATGACAACTTAACACTAGGTTCTACTTATAAGGTAGAACATTCAATGTCCGTCTTTCTGTGTCTGGGATACTTTGCTCAGTATAATTTCTCCCAGCAAATTTCATTAATTCAGTTTTGATAACTGAATAGTATTCCATTGTGTATATGTACCATATTTGCATAATCTATTTTTCAACTGTTGGTCATTTAGCTTTATTTTCATATTGTGAACAGTGTTGCAATGAACATGGATGTACATGTGTCTCTCTAGTAAGATGAAGCATTCTTTGGGAATATTCCCAACAGCGCTATATTGGAGCATATGATATTTCAATTTTTAACATTTTCAGGTTAAAAACATTTCAGGTTAAAAATACTTTCAGGTTAAAACTTCAAATACTGATCTCCAGAACAGTTGTACAAGTCAGCATTGTCAACCGCAGTGTATGAGGCTCCTTTCTCCCTGCATCCTCTCCAGCATTTGTTGTTACATGTGTTTTGGATTTTAGTCCTTCTGACCAGGATGAAATGATATTTCGGGGGGGGGGGTTAAATTGCATTTCCCTAGTGACTAGGAAGGTGAAACATTTTTAAGGTATTTGTTGGGCATTTTAATTTCTTCCCTTTTTTTTGACCTACTGATTAACAGTTTAATTCCAAAGGAAAGCAAAGTACTTTGTTATTATTGCTGGACAGATCTTCAAGAGAAAAGTTCCAATTATAAACAAGTTTTATAATACAAATTAGTTTGGAATATGACCTTTTTTGAGCTTATCCACCAGGGTGGAAATAATGTCTGTACATAACCAAATGTTTGTTACTATAACTTCTGCATCAAAATTAAAATAAAAAATAGTCAACTCAATTAAAACCCAATTCTTCAGAATCAATAGCTTCTTTGAAGTCACAGTGTTGCAATTCGCCTGCATGGTTGCTGATAAATGACCAACAAATGGCTTGAAGGAACAAGGGTTTATTATCTCTTACGATTACTGGTTATAGTTCTCAGTCCAGCTTGAAGGAAGAGCATGCGCCAATATCAGGGCTGAGGAAACTGGACACACCATCACCACATAACAGCTGAGAGATGGACAATCCTTACTTTCCAGACCAGCATTACTCTCTCAACCAGCTCTCTGTGACTTCTTCCAGGACCAAATCCCACCCATCATAGGCTGGGCCTTCCCCATCAGCTAGACAATCTCCTTCAGGTTCACTCGGGCTTAACTCAACTAATTCTCTACAAACATGCCCAGAGCTCAAACCTTCAACAATCAAGTTGATACCTGTGCCTAACTTGACACAAAAACATAGCACTTTTAAACTGTAACCTTTAATCCTTGTCCCCACAGATGTTAAAAAGTTATCTTAAAAATATAAATACATTTCATGGACAAAATGTTCTCTCATTAAAACTTCAGCTCCAATATTTTAAAAGTTCAAAGTTTCTTAACCTTAAGAATCTTAAATCAGAATACGTTACTTTAAAATAAATAAACATTAAAACAGAAATATCTTACTATAATAAGAAAATATTGAATTAAGATCAAAGTCCTGCAAATCACCGCATCCACTTCAATGTCCATTTTCTGCTGCTCATCACATAGTCAAGGTGGCACACTTTCGCCCCACCCCCCGCTCCGCCGGTCGGGACGCGTAGGCGAGATCCAGCCGGGCCTCAACGCGCGCTCTAGGACCCCAGGTCAGCCCACGGGGACCCGGCTCCGACTCCCGCCATCCAGCCGGAGCCGCGCGGGGGCCCAGGGAATGAGGAGCACCTCCCCCTGCGCCCGGGCCCCGCCCCAGCTGCCCTCGGGTTAAATAGCTCCACGCCGACGCGCGCAGCCTCCCTCTTTCGCCCCACCCCCGCTCCGCCGGTCGGGACGCGTAGGCGAGATCCAGCCGGGCCTCAACGCGCGCTCTAGGACCCCAGGTCAGCCCACGGGGACCCGGCTCCGACTCCCGCCATCCAGCCGGAGCCGCGCGGGGGCCCAGGGAACGAGGAGCACCTCCCCCTGCGCCCATCCTCCCTTTTCGCCCCACCCCGCTCCGCCAGTCGGGACACGCACGCGGTCCACCCGGGCCTCACCCCGCTCCCTAGGTAAGTCCCCGTTCAGGCCCCGCCCACCAGTACCCCAGGCCAAATAATTCAGTTTAGTGAAATTGAGAGATCTTAAGAGTTAAAATGACAATGCCAAAGTCAAAGTGCAAATCCATGAGAAGCAACACTCAAGTAAACAAATCTCCCACTGAAGAAATTAATCCCATAATGTTAGACTCCAAAAAGAACAAACCCGCGGAAAAAGGCCAAGAAAGCCTGACCCAGCATAACGACTTTCAAAATATGATCATTACCATGTTCAATACTATGAAAGAGGAAATCCGGGAGGAATTACATAATCGAATCAATCGCTTTGAAGAGGAACACAACAGACATCTGGAGGAGTTGAGAAAAACAGTGCAAGAAACAAAAAGCGGCATAGAACAGTTAAAACAAACTCAAGCAGAGTTTAAAACTGAGCTAAAAGACAAGTTATCTTCAACCCAGAACGCCACAGAGAGTCTTATCAACAGAACTAATGAAGCAGAAAACAGAATTTCAGACCTTGAAGATAAAGTGGGAGTACTAGCCAGCTCAATGGAAGAGGTTGTTAAAGCCAAAAAGATACTTGAGAGAAATATCCAAGAGATATGGGACACCCTGAAGAAGCCTAACATGCGTATTCATGGAATACCGGAGCAAGAATCTCAAAATACCACCCCTGAGGAAATTTTTCAAACGATCATCAAGGAAAACTTTCCTCATCTAAAGAAAGAGAGGCCCATTCATATACAAGAGGCATTCCGCACCCCAAACAGATACGACCAAACTAGAAGCACACCGCGGCAAATAATAGTTAAAACACTCCACATTCAAGATAAAGAACTGGTGCTGAGAGCTTCAAGGGAGAAAAAACAAGTCACTTTTAAAGGCAAACCTATTAAAATAACAAATGACTTCTCAGTCGAAACAGTAAAAGCAAGAAGAGCTTGGAGAGACATACTTCAAGTATTGAATGAGCAAAAATGTCAACCCAGGCTGATTTACCCTGCAAAACTATCAGTCATGATCGAGGGAGAAAGAAAAATTTTCCAGCACAAAGACAACTTTAAGGGATACATGGCCACCAAACCAGGCCTTCAAAAACTGCTAGAAATGATACTCAAGCGTGAAGAAAAAAACAGGCATATCCAGGAGAACAGAAGGCAAATATAACACCATTAAAAGCGAAGCAATATACTTATAAAAGCTACTAAACATAATAAATGTCTGGAATTAACAATAGTTTCTCCATTATAACACTAAATGTTAATGGACTTAATTCACCGATCAAGAGACACAGATTACAAACTTGGATTAAAAATCACAATCCATCAATCTGCTGCCTGCAGGAAACCCATCTCACCACAAAAGATAGGCACGCTCTAAAAATAAAAGGCTGGTCAACAATTCTACAAGCAAATGGAAGCAGAAAACAGGCAGGGGTAGCCATTATGCTATCAGACAAAGTGGATTTCAAACCAAAAAAAATTATAAGAGACACGGATGGATACTACATTTTAGTCAGAGGTACAATTCACCAGGAAGACTTCACAATACTGAACATATATGCACCCAATACGGGCCCCTCCACATTCATTAAGAAAACCCTACAGCGTCTAAAGCAAGAAATCAACCCCCAAACGATAATTCTTGGGGACTTCAACACCGCCCTCTCTACATGGGATAGATCAACAGGTCAAAAGCTTAACAGAGACACTTTGGAACTTAATCAAACCCTGAAAGAAATGGACCTCACAGATCTCTATCGAACTTTTCACCCACGCACCAAAGAATACACATTTTTCTCAGCAGCACACGGAACTTTCTCCAAAATAGATCACATATTGGGCCACAAAATGAATCTACACATGTACAAGAAAGTTGAAATTCTAACCTGTGCCCTATCAGACCACCACGGCCTAAAGCTGGACATCCACAACACATCAAACAAGAGAAAATACACTAACTCCTGGAAACTTAACACTATGATGCTGAATGAGAACTGGATTCAGGAAGAAATTAAAAAGGAAATTCAAGATTTCCTGAAAGTGAATGATAACGAAAATACAACTTACCAAAATCTCTGGGACACAATGAAAGCTGTTCTAAGAGGTAAGTTCATAGCTCTTAATGCCCACATCAAAAAAATGGAAACATCAGAAATAAACAACTTAACAATGCAGCTTAAAGCTTTAGAGAAACTAGAGCAATCTGATCCCAAAAGCAGTAGAAGAGAAGAGATTAGCAAAATAAGGGGAGAAATATCTGAAATCGAGACTAAGAAAACGATAGAAAAAATCAACAAATCGAAAAGCTGGTTCTTTGAAAAAATCAACAAGATTGATACACCCCTAGCTAAACTAACCAAAAGCAAGAGAGAGAAAACCCAAATTAACAAAATTAGAAATGAACATGGAGTTATCACTACGGATACCCAAGAAATCCAGAGAATTATAACATCATATTTCAAAAACTTATACTCTGTGAAGTTTGACAACACAAAAGAGATGGATGAATTTCTAAGTAAACACAACTTACCTAAATTGAATCAGGAAGTTGTGAATTACTTAAATAGTCCTATAACATATAAGGAAATTGAGGAAGTAATCTCGAATCTTCCCACCAAAAAATGTCCTGGACCAGATGGATTCAGCACAGAGTTCTACAAGACATTTAAGGAGTTAATAACACCAATACTCCTTAAACTGTTCCACCAAATAGCAAAGGAAGGAACACTACCAAATTCCTTCTATGAAGCTAATATCGTTTTAATCCCAAAACCTAATAAAGATTCACTTAAAAAAGAAAACTATAGGCCGATCTCCCTGATGAACACAGATGCAAAGATTCTCAACAAAGTCTTAGCAAATCGGATTCAAAAACATATTAAAAAGATCATTCATGGGGACCAAGTAGGCTTCATCCCCGGCACACAAGGTTGGTTCAACATACGCAAATCAATAAATGTAATTCATCATGTAAACCAGTCCAAAGTCCAAGACCACATGATACTCTCGATAGATGCAGAAAAAGCTTTTGACAAGATCCAACAGCCTTTTATGATCAAAACGCTAGAGACAGTAGGAATGGAAGGAACCTTTATCAATATAATAAAAGCTGTATACAACAAGCCCACAGCAAGGATTATGCTCAATGGGGAACAATTGGAAGCATTCCCACTTCGATCAGGAACAAGACAAGGCTGTCCACTCTCACCACTTCTATTCAATATTGTACTTGAAGTCTTAGCCGAAGCCATAAGACAAGAAAGGGACATAAGAGGGATTCAAATTGGCAAGGAAGAAGTCAAGCTATCTCTATTTGCAGATGACATGATCTTATACCTGAGTGATCCCAAAAACTCCACCAGGAAGCTCCTGGAACTAATTGAGAAGTTCAGCAGGGTGGCAGGATACAAAATAAATGTGCAAAAATCAGAGGCCTTCCTATATGCCCAGAATGAAAGAAGTGAAAAAGCCTTGAGAGAAACCATGCCATTTACTATAACCCCTAAAAAAATGAAATACCTTGGTATAAACCTAACTAAGGAGGTAAAAGACCTTTACAATGAAAACTTTAAAACCCTAAAGAAAGAAATTGCAGAAGACACCAGAAGGTGGAAAGACCTCCCTTGTTCCTGGATTGGCAGAATCAACATTGTAAAAATGACCATCCTACCAAAGGCAATATACAGATTCAATGCTATACCAATCAAAATCCCAAAGCAATTCTTCAAAGAAGTTGACCAAACAATCTCAAAGTTCATATGGAGGCACAAAAGACCCAGGATAGCAAAAACAATCCTGAGTAACAAAAACACAGCTGGAGGTATTACCATACCAAACCTAAGTCTATACTACAAATCCATAGTTATAAAGACAGCCTGGTACTGGCTCCAAAATAGACACACAGATCAATGGATAAGGATTGAAGACCCAGATATAAGCCCACAAAGTTACAGCCACTTGGTCTTTGACAAAGGGGCCCAAAGAATCCAATGGAAAAAGAACAGCATCTTCAACAAATGGTGTTGGCAAAACTGGATCTCCACATGCAGAAGATTAAAGCTGGACCCGTACTTGTCACCATGTACAAGACTTAATTCCAAATGGATCAAGGACCTTGATATCAGGCCAGAGACTTTAAAAGCCATAGTTGAAAGGATAGGGAACTCCCTCGAGCTGATTGGGCTAGGCCAACACTTCCTAAACAGACATCCAATGGCACAGTCACTGCTACCAACTCTCAACAGTTGGGATCTTGTGAAATTAAAGAGCTTCTGTTCAGATAAAAAGATTGTCGCACGAGCTCAAAGGCAACCCACAGAATGGGAGAAAATCTTCACTAACCACATATCTGACAGAGCTCTACTGTCCAGAGTGCACAAAGAACTTAGAAAATTAAACTCCAAGGAAAACACTGGCCCAATTAAAAAATGGGCCCTGGAACTTCAAAGAAACTTTACCAGGGATGAAATTAAAATGTCTAACAATTATCTTAAAAAATGCTCCACTTCCTTCGCCATCAGGGAAATGCAAATCAAAACTTCCCTGAGATATCATCTCACCCCGGTCAGGATGGCAAAAATCCACAGTACAAACAACGACAAATGCTGGAGAGGATGTGGGGAGAGGGGAACTCTCCTACATTGTTGGTGGGAATGCAGGCTCATACAGCCACTCTGGCGAGCCGTCTGGAGATTCTTAAAGAAATTAAAGATTGAAATGCCGTATGACCCTGCTATCCCACTTTTGGGTATAACCCCCCAAGCAGCAGAGGTTCGCCTCGATAGCACAAGCTCGACCATGTTCATAGCAGCACTGTTTACAATAGCAAAGTCATGGAATCAACCTAAATGTCCAACAGTTGACGAGTGGATAAGGAAACTGTGGTACATCTATACAATGGAGTACTACTCAGCCATCAAAAATGATGAATTACTGGAATTTGCTGGGAAATGGATGTCATTAGAAAGAATTATATTAAGTGAAGTATCCCAAACCCAGAAAATTAAGCGCCGTATGTACTCCCTAATAGGTGGCTCCTAGTACCAAACTCGCCCAGCCCACATTGGGACACTCAAAAGTAAACCTATGTAACACAGTAATTGCAAGGATTATGAACAAGAGAGATGGGTTAGGAGGGCCACACCAGAAACAAGGAGAGAGGAGACCATGTTACAGCAGAGAAAATAGGCCTCCATCAAGGTCTGCAAGTAAGTAATGAGAAACCTGGTTAAGTTCACAGACGTTCTTTCCTGATCTCACCAGAAGGGGAGGGCATATAGTCTAGCAGATAAAAAGTAATCATTGTGCAAATGGGTAATGGACCCCGCCCTCAGTGAGGTTTCCTACTCTTATTACATCTACCCTTGAATGTGCTATTACAACAAGACTCCAGTTTAACAGCTTTTTGTCTCTGGCCAGGGGGTGACATACAGTGCCCAGCAGAATGGAGTGAAGGGAATTGCAGGAGAAGAAAAACTGCAAAAGAAAATCAACAAACCACAATCCAGAACTTCAGAGACTCTATATCAATCACATAGAACTAGGACAGCCTAATCTCTCCCCATCCTGGAGCTCAGGGACATTTGCGGAAGAGGGGGCGGTAAGATTGTAAGAGCAAAAGGATGGGAGGAGCAACGATTTGCAAGATTCTCAACAATAGTTGGGGCCAAAGCAATCATAATGGAACTTTGCATGCCCTGCGCAATGTCCAGCGCACTGTTGCCCTCATAAAGTCTAGCATCTGTTAAGGGCACCGAGACCCCTGGAGGCAAGGGATTGACAGCCATAGTAGTAATCTTATGATTAAGGGGAACAAGAGAAAGGGCTTATGGAAATGCCACTGGGTCCTTATATGTCATCGGAGAGGAGGACCCAGTGGAGAGTTAGGCGCACACAATAAAGGACTCTCTGGGAATTGGGGGGGAGACACTGGGGGAAGGGGAGGGGGGAGGGAGGGAACTGGTAAAAAATTTTAAAATGTATAACTAAATTTTTAATAAAAAAAAAAAAAAAAAAAAAAAAAGGTGGCACAAAGATTCTAGGCATTCCCAGTCCCTGTTTGCAGCTCGAAGTTATAAAAGTGGAATTCCTTGAACCAGGCTGAATCTCCACACGCAGTCATCCTCAGCATACATCCCACAATTCTGGCATCTCCAACACTCTGGGTTCGCCTCTGCAACTATAAGCTTCACCTTCTCTCACAGGAATTCTATGTCTGCCACTTGGTGCCAAGTTTTGCTGCTTTCCATGAACCCCTCAAATCATTCACCAAAACCAGTACTTGGGGGACACTGCCAGACTTTGAAGTGAGTTCGAAATGCAGTTTGGTCCACTTGAGCCACAGCTGCACCAAATCTTGCGCTCTGATGCTGGAAAAGCCTCTTCTAGGCAACTAAACTTCCAAAGAGCAAGAAGCAGCTTTAACCTGGGCTTTCGGCCCCTGAAGGAATCTGGGATTTCAAACCATGAACTTGCCATATGGTGGTTTTCATGTCTTCCACCATCCCAATGCAAGTCACTAGGTTTTCTTTCACTGATACTCATTTCTTCAACAGCAGCAGATATTCTGCTGCCTGCCCTTTGCACATCCAGAACTTCACAGCCACCAACACAGCTCTCTTCTGTCAAGCAAACCAATCTATTGTCTTTAAATTCAACTTCACTAAAGTCCTTGTTCCCCTCATCAGAAACTGGGCCCAAACAATTTATTACTCTCTCAGCATCACTGTTTTCCAAATGGCCCACCAAACTCTGAAGAATGGTTTTTGTAATCTACAAAGTGAAAATCTTTAAGCATTTCCAACTTTGTCTAGCAAAACCATTCAAAAGCCACAGTCAGATTTATCAACAATACCCCACAAATTCTGTTGCAGTTCGCCTACATGGTTGCTGATAAATGACCAACAAATGGCTTAAGGGAACAAGGGTTTATTCTCTCTTATGATTCCTGGTTACAGTTCTCAGTCCAGCTTGAAGGGAGAGCATGCACCAACACCAGGGCCAAGGGACTTGGCCACACCATCACCACATAACAGCTGAGATATGGACAATCCTTACTTGCCAAACCAGCATGTGTGGCCAAGTGAACAGAAGGATGCCAACTCTCTCAACCAGATCTCCGTGATATATTCCAGGACCTAATCCCACCCACCATAGGCTGGGCCTTCCCCATCAGCTAGACAGTCTCCTTCAGGTTTGCTCTGGGCTTATCTCAACGAATTCTTTAGTGCCCAGAGCTCAAACTCTCAACAGCCAAGTTGACACCTGTGCCTAACCATGATACACAGTAACACTTAAATATGGTTAAGACTCGAGTGCAGAAATTTGTTTGGTTGAAAAGCTAATTAAACTTCCAACTTGCTCAAATAGAAAGTATAAGAAGGTAAAATTGTGTTTTTTCACAGAGATGCAGTCTACTGGAATCACCAACACTGGAGAGCTATTACCAGTATTTAGAGTTCTGACATAATGAGGCATCTTTAGGCAGTCTTCTGCTATCCTTTCTTCCCAAGATTTTGTGGATGTGTTGGATGATGCCACCATCAGCAATTGTAGCCTTAATGAGAGAATCCAATTCATCTCAAATAGCAAGTTGCAAATGACACAAGGTAATATGCTTTACCTTTAAGTCTTTATGCATTTCCTGCTGATTCAAGTACCTCTGCGGGAGGTACTCCTGGTGGCTGCTACACTGTGCACAGCACTCACACATCTGTGGCTGGTTATCTTAGGTTTCAGTTGCCCACAGAGAACTGCAAGCCTGTCTGTTGTGAGCATGAAACCATCTTCACCTTTCCAGAGTCCTTTCCAGACTCACACGCCAGCCATTTTGGATTCCCCCGAGGTTCACACAAGCAAAGCAGAGAAATGGCCAGTTAGACCTGCAGTGAGATCCCACCACAGACTCCTCCAATTCAAAGTGCCAACATTTTAATTTTATCCTAGGAAAAGTTTCTTTTAAGTTTCAAGGCTCATTTCTAATTGAACTGTTTAACTCCTTCATGTTTAATTTTTTGAGTTCTTTGTGTGCTCTGGATATTAGATGTATAGTTAGTGAAGATTTTTTTTCCCGTTCTTTGGTTTGTAGTTATGCTCATTTAAGTGATTTCTTTACCTGAACAGAAGCTCTTTAATTGCATGAGATCCCATTTGTTGACAGTAGATTTTACTTCTTGTGCTATCAGGATCCTGTTTAGAAAATGTCAGCCTAGGCTAATCAGTTCAAGGGAATTCCCTACTCTTTCTAATGGTCTCTGGTCTAATGTTAAGGTTCTAGACCCATTTGATGTAGATATCCAGTTTTGCCAACTCCATTTGTTAAAGATGCTATCTTTTTTTAATGACTTTCATAAGCATCTATTTCAACAATCAGATGACTGTAGGTGTATGAGATTATATCTAGGTCTTAAACCCATATCTTTGGTCTATGTGTCTGTTCTGGAGACAGTAACATGCAGTCGTTATTACTATGGATTTGTAGTATAGATTAAGGTCTGGTATGGTGATACCTCTCGCAGAGTTTTTATAACTCAGGTTTGTTTTTGCTATCCTGAGCTTTTTGTGTTTTCATATGAATTTTTAGATTGTTGTGTCAATTTCTGTAAAACGTTGCCTTGGAATTTTGATTCATATAGCACTGAATCTGTATATTGTTTTTGGTAGATTGATCATTTGTATGATGTTAAATGTACTGATCCAGGAGTAAATAGGGGCTGGAGAGATGGCTCAGGGATTAAGAGTCTGCCTTGCAGATGGAAGGTCCTGAGTTCGGATCCTAGACGCCACGTATAGACACCGGGCAGAAGTGGGGGCGGCCTGCGTTTCCGGTCCTGGTAGCGCGGAGCATGTGAATTCCGGGGCAGAGTAAACAAGGAGGAGGTGGAGGCGGTCCATAGTGGTTCCCGAATTCGTCCGTGGTTCTACACACACACACACACACACACACACACACACATACACACACACACACACACACACGCACACGCATACGCACATAATTAAATAAATAATAAAAAAATTTAAAAAAAGAATGACTTTAGGAGAGTAGCATGCATAAGAGATTTCAGGGAGGAAACTAAATTTTATACTTTAGACAATTTCACTATATTAATCTTATTAATCTAATTAATATTAATTAATATTAATTTCACTATACTTATTTTCTTATAATACACATTAACTTTTTCATTTATTTAAAATGGGGTCTAATTATGTAGCAGGATAATTCCAAACTCATGATTTTCCTGATTTACATGAAAGCCAAACATGACCTGGTTAAGATATCTAAGCTGATTAAGCCTCAGTGTCTACACCTGCGATATAGAAGAATGGATTGACTCTTTAGGGCTATTGTAATCACTAAGTAAAATCATGCTTGTGGCAGCCTTATGGGTTAATAACGGCAACTATTAGTCTACATTGAGAAGAATAACACCTAATCATGGTTTTGGCCCTGAATGGCACTTAGTAAATATTTCCCTTATCACCACAAAACTGATATTCAACAGCTAAACTGTCTATTTGACATGAGAAGCCACTACTCATTGTCAAAAACATCTGAAGTATGTATTATGTAAAACAGCTTGGGAAGCTTTTGGAAAATTAGAAGGTCAGTAGTGTTAAAACTCTGAATCTGTTGTAATTCTAATATTAGGCTCAAACATTAAGTCTTCCAGACCCCTCAACTATTGCAGAGATGGTTAAATTTTGGAACATTGGTCCAGATGTACTTGGAATCCAATAGCATTTCCACAGCATTTCTATTGGCCAGATGAGCCTCCAATAGACGAAAACCCAATCCCAAGAGTTCATTGACTAAAGAATATCCATATCCCAGCATCTGCAGCTGCATTCTGGAAATGTCTGAACGCATAAGTTTAGTCAATACAAGCAAGTTTCAGAATGCCAGGAGAGAAATCGCAAGACAGAGAACCTTTTTGCAAACTGGTAACTCCAACTAAGTGTCAGTAAGCTCCTGGCACAGAGCTGAAAAGTTCAATTAAAGCAGGATTGTTGCATCTTATCACCAGATGGATGTTCTTTTGTATCCCTATGTTACATAGTACAAAGGCAGTCAATAAATGTACTGGACTAATTATAATCAGTTTAGATTCAACCTCCCATGAAATTAGCCTGCAACATATATCATCTGTAGGATGTAAATTCAGCCAGTCAGATGTATTAATACAGTTTATCAGTGGATCCTAAAAAAATCATCTTTTTTTTTCATTTTCCTGGGGATGGCATGCACGTATGTGTGTTTGCATGTATGTCTGGGCAAATATGCAGTGTTCATGTGTGAGCACATGTGTGTGAGCTGATATCAGGTTGATATCAAGATTACCCTCCATCCCTCATCCACTTTATTCACTGGAGACATGTTCTCTAATCAAATGCAAAGATTCAGATAGGGCTAGTATGATTATTCAACTTGTTCTAGAGATTTCTAGTCTCCACTTTCTAAGATGGAATCACAAACACACTGCTACTCCCACCCAGCTTAAAGGGGATCTGGGGACCTGAACTTTTGTCCTTGTACTTCCAGGCACTTTAACCATTTCCCCAGACCCCATTCATTTTCTTTGCTCATGTTTCCATTTTTTGTAGCCACATGTCTACATGCTCCACTTCAATGTACTAGTGAAAGATCTTTCCTTCCCTGTATTCTTTCCTTCTCTGATCATCTTCAGAGGCACCCTGGAGTCACATGCTCTGCAGTATAAATAACTGGAGAACACTCATCTCTGAGGAGGCAGGAGCGCTGCTGCCACATTCTCTTTTCTTGGAAACCCGCCTTTGGTGTGACAGTAGGCTACAGCAGTTTGAAACATGTTCATGAAAACATTTCTGAGTGAAGCAGGGAGAGGGGATGGGGAAGTTAAGATACTGCTGTGGCCTTCACACATCAGTTTATAGCTTGCCTAAATATTTATTTATCATCATGTCAACACAGAGTTAACGTGAGCCAATAATTCATTTCAACTCAGATTTGTGTTCTATGGAGTGTTCTTTTTAGGCAAAAAAAAAAATTGTCCAGTGCCTCTAAACTTCTACTTTTTCTTTCCTTTTTTGTTTTGTTTTATTAATTTCTTTAGATGGTGTCACATGTAGCACAGGCTGGTTTTAAACTCCTATGTAGCCAAGACTGACCTTAAACTCCTACTCTTCCTCATTCCATCTTCCAAGTATTAGGATCACAGGTATGCAGAAACGTGTCTGGCTATAAACTCGTTCTCTTTTAGGGCTAAATAAGTACTTATTGCCTACTTATACTGTGTTTTCTTTAGGAAACTGTAATAAAGATGTGTGTTCCAACTGAGCAGTCAGTTTTTGCTCAGTTATATCTTCTATGCTTAGTACAATTTCATAATAGTAGCTTCCCCAAGTATTTATTTGTAATTAGTGGAGACACACTTACAAAGAAGGGTTGATGGGTTAGAGAAGAGGGATAAACTATTGGAAGTCCATTTGGGGGGAGGGAATCCTGGAGAGAAGGAAAAAATGGGAAGAGAGAAGGAGGAGGAGGAGTTGTTGGAAGAGAAATTGAGGACTATACAATATTAACCAATAAAAAGAATTAAGTTTCCCCTCCGTTCTTTGCCCATGACATCAAGAACAATGCAGATAACATACCATACATTCATGCTTTAAACAGAAGCTCCTGGAGCAGTTCCACCTGTGGTCTAAGAGAGTCTTAGTTTAGCATGGCTTGTACTATCCCTTGTAGTCTAGTTCCTCCTGCTTATCATCAGGCCATTTACACCATTACTCTGCCCATTGTCCTGTATTCCAGACCTTAAGAAATTCCTTGGCACTTGTTTGCCTGTGGGCTTTGGCATTATCATGTCATCTGTCAGGAGCATGCCCCTCCTCTTCACTGAAACATTCATTCTCAACTGAAGTTGTCCTTCAGGGTCATTTCCCTGGAAAAATTATACAGGCTTTGTAGGGACTCCTTTCCTAGGTTTCCCTTCAGGGCACCTCCTCTCTTGCATTGTAACTGCTAATGTTGTTGTCTCCATTCCAGGGCTGGAGATCTTGTTTACACTGCTCACTGCATCTTCAGTTCTGACCCGCAGCCAGCACTGGATATGCCTCCTTGTCAAAGCAGCGATGACAAGAAGAGGGGAAGGAGGAAACCTGAGCAAGTGAAAGAGACCAAATCAGCAGACACGTGGCAGGAACACCAAGCTGATATCATGCCTTTCCTGGCTCCTGTAAGGTCCACTCCCTGGAGTTCAGGAGGATGTAGGGAGATGAGTACTGAAACAACTGAGTCACAAATTATTTCAGAAAAGAAAAGGAAGGAGAATAAGCAAAGTTAATAAAGTTTTGGAAGCAATAAGCATTTATAATTAATATTTTCATTATTCTTTATATGTCTTTTAAAGAAAATATTTTGTTTATTCATTCATTTAAAGAGAAAGAGAGGGCACACAGGGATATGTGTGGCAATCAAAGGACAACTGTCAGAAGTTGGTTCTTTCCCTCTACCATGTATGCTCAGGGGAGCCAACTCAGGTTGGTAAGTTTATATGCAGGCTCCTTTACTTGCTCAGCCATCACAGCAGTCCATGTTATAAATAAATGTGAATTAAAATAATTACCTTTTAACATCAGATAAATAGTCTTGTTCTATTTTCCAGTGCTTATGGAGAAAGAGGAATATGTTGACCAATGTAATTTCCCACAATAATCTCTTTGGAAATTCATAATACAGATTTAGGTTGCTAAATATACAAAATGAGTTGCTAATTAATTTTAAGACTTGTGCTTTGAACATGAAGCTCATTCGATTATTCCTGATTCTTATGGTCCTGTTTTGAAGCTGACATGCTAAGGGTGATATGATGTCCCAACAAAGACCATTTTGTGATCCTGTTAGAAAAAGAGAGGGAGGAGTCCAGGCTCAGCTATTTCTTGATATCCTTAATTTTCTCACTTCCACGTGACATAGGACTGGATGCGGCTTTCCATAACAGGTTTCTGGTACCACTAGATGAATGCAATGGTCAATAGGCCACATTTGTGGCCATGAGTATTTTGGTGAGTTTCCCTTGAGCCTATGTCCCTTCTGAGTTAAACTCCTGTCCTCTGTATTTGTGTCATTTGAGTTTTGATTGTTTCATTTTTTATCCATAATTTTTATTATAATTCTGTGTGACTTACTTATTAGAGTTCGCTGAAGAACAGAATCTCTAGAATGTAATATATATAAATAGGTTTATTAAATTAAACTTACAACAAAAAATAGTGTCCTTCAAAGTAGCTGCCCACAGCTGCTTTGTTCTTGACTGGAATGTCTCACAAAACCAAAAGATCCCAAGAAAGTCTCAAGCCTTTACTTTGCTGGAGGGTCGAAGACACTGGGCTCCATTGTCAGTGATGAACAGTGAACAGCAGCCAGGCCTAGAGACCAGGCTCCAAAAGTAGAGGGAACAGCAGCTCTGTGGAAGGGATGAATCTCTGTGTCAGCCAAGGATGGAGGCAGCAGGGGCAGCAGCAACAAAGAAGACGATGATGCTCTAAAAAGTGAACAATGCTTGAAGAGTAGATCCCACTACAATAAGTCCCTCCTCCTTGTACTTCCTATTATCCGATCCACCACTGGAAAGTACCACTCACTACGGGCTGAGTTTTCCACAGCAATTAATCAAATACCTGCAGACTTGTTCAGGGGCTTGTTCCAACTATTAACTCTCCACAGCTGTGCCTCAAACAGTCTGCAACTGTCAAGTTGACACTAAAATGTGACCATAACACTTTTACATCTTGTTTAAAACTCCCTTGTAGTCCAAATAGCTGTTATTATAAATATTTTGTGTTTTCTTACCATAAAGTTTATCAAGAGCTTTGAAAATAAAAACTATTCACCAATTCAAGAAAAAGAAAACAAAGAATTATTTTCATAAAAATATAATTTTAACCAGGGATGAAATTAAAATGTCTAACAATTATCTTAAAAAATGCTCCACTTCCTTCGCCATCAGGGAAATGCAAATCAAAACTTCCCTGAGATATCATCTCACCCCAGTCAGGATGGCAAAAATCCACAACACAAACAACAACAAATGCTGGAGAGGATATGGAGAGAGGGGAACTCTCCTACATTGCTGGTGGGAGTGCAGGCTCATACAGCCACTCTGGCGAGCCGTCTGGAGATTCTTAAAGAAATTAAAGATTGAAATGCCATATGACCCTGCGATTCCACTTTTGGGTATAACCCCCGATACAGCAGAGGTTCACCTCAATAGCACAAGCACGACCATGTTCATAGCAGCACTGTTTACAATAGCAAAGACATGGAATCAACCCAAATGTCCAACAGTTGATGAGTGGATAAGGAAACGGTGGTACATCTATACAATGGAGTACTACTCAGCCATCAAAAATGATGAATTACTGGAATTTGCTGGGAAATGGATGTCATTAGAAACAATTATATTAAGTGAAGCATCCCAGACCCAAAAAATTAAGCGCCGTATGTACTTCCTAATAGGTGGCTCCTAATACCAAACCTACCCAGCCCATCTTGAGACACTCATAGGTAAATCTATGTATTACCTACAGTAATTGCAAGGATTATGAACAGGAGGGATGGGGTTAGAGGGCCACACCAGAAACAAGGAGAGAAGTGACCATGTTACAGTAGAGAAAATAGGCCTCCATCAAGGACTGCAAGAAAGTAATGTGACACCTAGTTAAGTTCACAATTCGTTCTTGATCATTTACAACTAAGGGGGTGTGAACTCACCAGAAGGGGAGGGCATATAGTCCGGCAGATTAAAAAGTAACCAATTTGCAAATGGGTGATTGACCCCTCCCATTGCTTAATGCCATATGACCCTGCGATTCCACTTTTTAGTATAAGTATTACATCTACCCTTGAATGTGCTCTTATAATAAGACTCCAGTTTAATAGCTTTCTGTCTCTGGCTAGGGGGTGACATACAGTGCCCATCACGATGGAGTGAAGGGCATTACAGGAGCAACAAAACTGCAAAAGAAAATCAACGAACCACTATCCAGAACTTCAGAGACTCTATATCAACCACCTAGAACTAGGCCAGACTAATCTCTCCCCATCCTGAAGCTCAGGGACATTTGCGGAAGAGGGGGCAGTAAGAGTATAAGAGGAAAAGGTGTATGCCCTGCGCAATGTCCAGCGCACTGTTGCCCTCATAAAGTCTAGCATCTGTTAAGGGCACCGAGATCCCTGGAGGCAAGGGATTGACAGCCATAGTAGTGCTCCTATGCTTAAGGGGAACAAGAGAAAGGGCTTATGGAAATGCCACTGAGTCCTTATATGTCATTGGAGAGGAGGACCCAGTGGAGAGTCAGGCATACACAGTAAAGGACTCTCTGGGAATTGGGGGGGAGGCACAGGAGGATGGGGAGGGAGAGGAGGGGGAGGAGGGAGTTCGGGGGGAGGAGGGGGGAGGGAGGGAACTGGTAAAAAATTTTTAAAATGTATAATTACATTTTTAATTTAAAAAAAAAGAGCAAAAGGATGGGAGGAGCAATGATTTGCAAGATACTCTACACAAGTTAGGGCCGAAGCAATCATAATTGGACATTGCATGCCCGGCGCAATGTCCAACACACTGTTGACCTCACAAAGTCTAGCATCTGCTAAAGGCACCAAGATCCTTGGAGGCAAGGGATTGACAGCCACAGTAGTGTTCCTATGCTTAAGGGGAACACGGGAAAGGGTTCAGGGAGATGCCACTGGGTCCTTGTACGTCATCGGAGAGGAGGGCCCAGAGGAGAGTCAGGCATGCACAAGAAAGGACTCTGGGAATCCGGGCGGGAGGCACGGGGGGATGGGGCGGGAGGGGTGAGGGGAGGGGGAGCAGGGGGCTCGGGGGGGGGAGGAGGAGGGAGGGAGGGAACTGGTGTATCTATTAAGTTTGTATGAGCTGAAATAATAATAAAAAATGTATTATAAAAATATATATATAATTTTATACAATTATTCACATTTTAATTGCTTATGAAGACGAATAGCTATGTCCAAAAATTTTCCTGAACACCACTAACTCATGATACATATACAGACGATGAATATACACTGATAGATTATTCTAAACATACTAGAAGTTAGCCAAATAACCTTTGTCAATATGTAGATGATTTTTGCTTGTAGTATTATCACAAATTGACCAGTAAAATTAGCAAGATAAGATAATCAAGGACAAAATTTTTTAAATCATTTAACTGATAAATAAATCACAAAGATAAATTTCAAAACATATAGAATTTCAAAAAGTTGAGAGATGGCTTTAAATATGTTAAAATGAAGATTTGATACATTAAATGTCATCCCTTTAAATTACCTTGTTTCTTAATTAGAATTCTTCAAGCATATCAATTTGAACTTGTCCTCACTAGGAGCCACACCCTGTGCAAATTCAAAGCATGGAAGGAATTATTTTCTAGTTAATGGAGCATGTAAGTTTATTTTAATATTCAAGGTTATGATGGGTGAAATGTAAACTGAGAAGCTGCCTTTTTATCGTGGGTCATAGTATAATGGCAGCACTTACTTTATGAAATAAATGTCCAATTACCATAAAACAAATGGAAGGTCATTACATTTTACTTGGTTTTTGTATGCAGTCTGTGAATGTGTTTCCCTACAAATTGGCATGCTGTAATACTTGGTAGATGTGGTTAATCCAGGGAACTCAGCCTTATCTTTTCCTCATTATGAAATGCATGGGCTCCATTCTAGTAATGATAGTGGCTTCTTTATCATCCTTGAACCTTTGCAGAAATCATTCTCTCTGCTTAAAATGACTTCTTCCTTTTATTCACCAACCCATTGAATATTCCTTCTTAAATATAAATGTCAAAAATTTGTCTCTCCATATGCCTTCTTGTAATCATTTATAATTAGACATATTTGTAAGTTTGTGTCTGCTATGGCTTGAGTGTAATTTGGGAGTTCTTCCAGAGTCAACTATGATCAAAGGCTTGGGCCACAGCAACTGGCAAGTAGTAGAAGGTGTGGGGCCTAGTTTAAGATCCTTAAGTCACTGGGGATGTGCCAGGACGAGTAGATCTGGTGAGACTCCATGGATGTGCTTGGGGAAACACTTTTTTTTATTATTTTTTTATTAAAAATGTAATTATACATTTTAAAATTTTTTACCAGTTCCCTCCCTCCCCCCTCCTCCCCCTGAACCCCCTCCTCCCCTCTTGTCTCCCTCCCCATCCCCCAGTGCCTCCCCCCCAATTCCCAGAGAGTCCTTTATTGTGTACGCCTGAGTCTCCACTGGGTCCTCCTCTCCAATGACATATAAGGACCCAGTGGCATTTCCATAAGTGCTTTCTCTTGTTCCCCTTAAGCATAGGAGCACTACTATGGCTGTCAATCCCTTGCCTCCAGGATCTCGGTGTCCTTAACAGATGCTAGACTTTATGAGGGCAACAGTGCGCTGGACATTGCGCAGGGCATGCAAAGTTGGGGAAACACTTTTATGAACGCCTAGGTTGGGCCTTATTCACTCTACTTCCTCATTGGAGCAGCGAGCACTGGCTTCCACATATGTCCCCTCCATTGCCATCTACCACACATCATGAGATTGTCATAAGAACTGACCCACCTAGACCCCATTGCTTGTCCTTCCCAAATCATAAGATATGAAAACCTTATCTGTTCAGAGCATTAGCTGCACTGGGCAGATTATCGTACTGACAAAAGAAGATCAACACCGTGTTTCACCTCACTTTGTTTTGACGAAAATACCTGAAACTGAGTAATTCATAATGAACAGAAAATCTACAGCTTTGGAGGCTAAAAAGTCCAGTGTCAAGGCATCATGTGACAAGAACCTCTTATTATGCCACCCTGGAAGGTGAGAGGGCAAGAAGGGCAGAACCCATTTTTGGTAATAGTGTGAATTCCACCCATGAAAGTGAAGCCCTCATGACCTGGTTGGCCTCTTGAAGGCCCACCTTTTAATATTGTTACAAAGGAAATTAGATTTCAACATGAGTTTAGGAGGAACAACCATTTAACTATAAAAACAACTGGGTTGCTATTTGGGGGGGAAGGAGGGATGTGCATGTGCCCGCTCACTCCCCCCCGCCCTCCCCCCCATCTTCATTGGCTAGGTAAGGTGGATCATTTATCTTTGCCAGTCTCAGGTCTTTACTTAGTTTCTCTTGAAACAGGGGTGGCAGGGAGCAGGGAAAATAACTACAGAGAGCTGTTGGACATTAGTTTATCTCCCTGGGAACAGAGTTTGCACTTTTTTCCCTTTATTCTTTATTCTGTAGCTGCTCTTGTGTGTCTTTTTCATTTGTATTTGCCTGTTTCCACCATAAATTCTATTTATTTCTTTCATTTATGTTGAGTCTTTTGAAACCAACAATGTTAGAATTACTGTGTGTTGCTATAAGGAGTGGCAAGAATACACTGGCTAAGGATATCACGGTTACAAACTCAATTGCCTTCAGGGCCCAGACAAGTTACATAAATGCAGAGACACAGTGTTAGACAGGGAGCAGAGGCTATGTAAACTAAGGGTGCCTACCCAGCCTAGGGGCATTCAGATGCAAAGGTTCACAGCGCCCCCTGACAGTCCAACTTGACTTCCTCTCACTGGTTTGCAACCTCTGATGGCCTTATTTCTTGCTGTTTAAGTCTTTGAGGGATGTTGATGGCAACAAGGTGATTAGCTGCATCTTATTGGTGAAGTAATTGAAACGCAGAATAATAAATTTTACAGAAGTCACACAGGAAATCAGCTTCATGAATGCATTTTGGTCAAAGTGAATAGATGGCAAAATAGAAAAATAATAAAGAAACAGGGTCTGAACCTATAAGTGAATAGGCACAACTAATTCTATTAAAGAAAAATACTTCCTAAGATTTTGAAGTACTTTTTGTATGTGCTTTAAAGACATGATTAAATAAGTCAGGGCCCTTACAATGATTTGTTATATATGTTCATATATATATGCACATATGAACAGATACTTTTCTGGTTCAATTATAATTAGCTTGGGAAATTTAATATCACATCTGATGGGATTTTTGACTAATATATGATTTCCTTGCTTCACAGAACACCTAATTTCAAGAGAAGGATTTCCTACTTCCTGAATGTCTTAACCAGACCCCCCCTCCCGAGATTATGCTTTATTTGCTATGATTACTATTAGCTTTGGTGGGGAGAGCAAGTTAGGTAACAGATGCTAGAATTCAGTTTTAATGTGAAGGCTTTGAAATTTTTATTCACTCCCACTACAAGCTGAGAAGTAGGCAAGCATATTCTGCAAATCAAGCCTGTTAAAATTCCACGGCAGAGCACAGACTTGACTGACTGCAAGTGGAGCTGTCAGCTCGTACAGGCGTCACTGTCAAAGGGCCGTGTCATCTGTCAGTGTCGGTTCCAGCTCACTGTTCCACATAGAGGGGATGCACTGCTGCCTCCCAATTGATAACACCCTGCCAGAAGCACGCTACTTCCTCATCCGTCTTCTTGTAGCTGTCAAAAAAAATGGAATCCATTAATTAGTTTGTTCTTGTGAATTTTAGTTGTTCTAAGGACATGTAAATTTCAAAGTAAGACAAATAAATATCCCTACCCCAACCACGATACCAATGAGGGCTCATGATTCCAAAGTGGCAGCTATTACTGACAGCAGCAAAAGTGACCAGCCAAAGCCTGCCTTAAGTGGATGTAATGAAGTGGCTAGTTTCCCATCCCTTTTAATGAGGGCAAGCTTCCCAGGCCGTAAAGGCAGAGAGGAGTTAGCGGATCCAGTCAGGCGACACTGAGCGCTCCTCTAACTAGCCAGGCAGTTTGACACAACTTAGGAAGCCTGCTTGCTGCTGCGCCCGCATGATTACCTTTTTGTATTTCATTCCTCTCCAGTGGCTTTCAAAAAAGTAGGATAGGCTTTATTTCCTCATTTTGGGAGTCTCGCAAAGCACATACACTCCAGACAGGGTGCCTCATGTGTGATTCCCTTCAGCACTCTATACATACAGTATATATGCTAAAAGGAGTTTTCTACAAGACACTTGAAACAAATGTTTTGAACAGTCCATATATCAGACACCGTATATTGTAAACACAAATGCATTTTAGCTGAACTCTTTTTACTTTTTATCTTTCCAAGTCAGTGAAAAACACTGACTTATTTTATTCTGTCAATTCGATAAGCATTTATTAAGCAATTTCTCTGTGTAACTCACCATGCCGGGCACTCTGGAAACACAAGCAATCATTAGCATACAAACTTTGTTGAGAGAAAGAGGCAGAGACAGATACAAAGAGCCCCAGCTGGAGAAGAGCTGTAGGAGACACTAGTGACCACAGGAGAGGGATGAGGGGCAATCCAGGGAATCTGGAGTTCCTGGAGTAAGTCATGCTTCAGCAAGGTAATGGAAAAAGGGATGGTACTCACCCGGCTGTTGTTAGGATTGCAAAGTGTAGGTTCTGTCCAACATTCCTGTCAAAAACTTATTCTCCGTGGTTATAGCATTTGGAGGTAGGGCCTCTTCTGGGAGAGATTAAACCACAAGGATAGAACTTTCATGAATGACGTTTATAAAAAAAAATCCCTAGGAAAATGCTTTGACTCTTTCAGCACATTAAAACCTAAGAAGAAGATGCTGTATCTGAGGAAGGAGGCCCTCACCAGCTGTGAAATCTAACACTCTTTTGATTTAGGCTTCTCAGACTCCAGGATTGTGAAGAATAGATTTCCATTGTTTCTGAACTATTCTGTCTGTGTCATTATGTTACAGCCACTGGATATACTATGTATCCTTTGTATCCATTGTATCCTTTATTATTTTTTTCATCTCATATATGGATGAGAAACAGTGCAAAGGACAAGAAGATGGAACTTACACACACTGAGATGTGCAGGAACCTCTCTAGCTAGATGATAGGTAGGTAGATAGGTGGCCTAATGGAGGCCATCTCAGTACCACGCTGAAAGTCTCTGAGGGAGAGGGTCTTCTAAGCACTGAAGTTTACCTTGAGAAATATGCATAGCTTCTTTTCTGAAATATGTATGTATGTAATATTTTGAGCAAAATAAACAATAAATGTAATCTAAAGTATCTGTTTGAATTTCTTCTTCTTCTTTCCATATTGCCACCCAAAACATAATATAGAATGGGAAAGTATGACCATGGGACTGAATTAAAAAATGGTAAAAACTAATTTAGCAAAATCTTTTGGGAGATCCTCAAATGTTGGAGGAATTTGTGATCCTTTTGTAGAAAACAATAGTGAGTGAGGATTAATCCAACCTCCAGGAAGGAAAGGACTTTTATTGACCCATTGCCAATTCATACAGTCCAGAGGAGTAGATGACTCAAATAGAAGTGTAATCAGCTCAGCTGACACACACCTGCCAAAACTTTATCAGGTGGAGCTCAGCTCAGTCTCAGAAGTGGAACAAACCTCACACCCAGCAACCTCATTCTGCTATCAGATGTAAGGGGTAACTAATTGAGAAGAAGTTTGACTAGAAAGCTCAGGTCTTTTTTTTTTTTAATATGGGTTCAAATTGTAAAATTTGTCAATTAATTGGACCACAGTCATTTCTTTTGATTTAAATAAAAAAATATTTGAAGGGAAAGTAACAAATTGATAGCTTGGAAAAATGAACAGTTCAGAAAGGAATTTTGCTAATGCTAAGAATGTTTGAAATTCCCATGTTTCTTGCTATAAAATGCTAACGAGAGAAGGTTATAACCAGAAGAAAGTGATATTTCCAACTCCTCTAGTTAATACAATCTCCCTATCTGGCCAATTTAAATAATTCAGCTAGCAAGATGTATTTTATAGGAAGAAAATGAACATGACTGCTTTCACAGTGTAGTTAAGGTAGATACCTCTAACCTGCATGCTTTACTTTGGGATATTCAAGCCTAATCTTGGTATATGCAACACTCAATATCTTAAGCAAAGACCTTTCTGCTACCTGGGGCAGTTTAGTTACATGCATTTAAAGCATGAGGCAGTATGGAAACTTCTCCTCAGCTAAAGCAGCAAGGAGCAACATGTGATCGTGTGTGAAGTAACTGCTGAGATCACACTCGAATGTCAGCTAGAGTGACTGCCAAGCCTAAGGTGTAACCCACATCTGGGAATGTGCATGACGGATCAGAGTCCTGGAGGGCCCTTTCTGAGTATAGCATCACTCTATAGCTTTTGGATGAATAGGGAGAGGCCATTACACTAAGGTGGGAAGTCACTGGGTATGGGGGGAGGGTACCCAGCCAGAGATATTTTTTACTGATGCTAAAGTAAATCTAACACTGTTAATCATAATAGGACAAATCCATTGAGAAATACACCTGGATATAGGTATAAGATCTGCTTTCAGCACATCAGGAACTTTGATAAAGTACTCAATCTGATTTTTTTTTTTGAAACATCCTAGCTATAATTAACATTGAGCCAACCAAAACACCTTAGTGTTAGGTAATCGACAATGCCCTGGGTGCCTGTTGGTAAGATTTGGGGTGATCCTGACTTGTCTTGTGTAGAACCAACTGATGCCTGTTGGGGATCACTGACACATAATCAGAGAGGTCTCAAAAACTTCCTTTAACTCAAAAGGCTCCATTCCTCTCACAGGGGAAGTTTACAGTAAATCTTAAAGGAGTGGTCATTTGAATGAACCACCCAGGGATATCATGGGTGAAAGCTTTTTTGGAGCACTGAGGGATCTGGAACTTTCCTTTCCACATGCCTATTTCAGTACTGCTGATAGCCATGGACTACTGTCATATCTTATACACTTAAATGCCACTCGGAGAATTAATCTCCGCTGTCTCCAGAGGTCAGTCATCAACTGGACTTTGATTCCAGAGATCATCTCCAAGAAGACCAGATAGCCTGAGAAGAATGCTTTTCAATGAGCACATTTGCTGTCAGAAGCCCATCTAGCTACAGAAATTCTTTAGAAGTAGCTGATCAGTTGCTCATTTGATTTTTTATAATGTATGTATTTATCCCCAACTATAAACTTCTGCCAGCAAACAGACAGGAATTTCGCTGCCTATAAATAACACAGAAAGATCAGCTAACCTAATTTCTACATATAAGCTTTCCCCTTCTAATTGAATGCTTTTCTCTTTCATCAGAGTCAGTTTCCCATGACCTTTAAATTCAGTTAGAAAAGTTAATCCTTTGGTTAATCTGCACCAATTGGTTCCTGAAACACCTCTCAGTGACAAACCATTATTTCTAGCTCAGCTTTTAATTGGTTAGAATGTTATTGCCGCAAGATCCAGTAGCTGTCAGATTTGCCTGCTAGCCAGTCTGCAATTTCTGGACACATTCCAAGTCATTAAAGCAACATCTCCTGTTCTAGCTAGGGCTATTTGTCCTAAACCCAAGTCTGATGCTCTCTCATGCTCCTGTTTAATTAAGGCCTGAGAAAAGTTGGAAAGTGTCCTGATGATGTCAAGGGACAAGTACACCTTTAAGGGGGAAAAATCTGAAGTTAGTTTTCTTAGGTTAAATTGCCATACACAACACATCTTGACACTGATGCCAAATGCATGTTTTCTTTGTTATTTTATGACCTCTATCCTATACTAAAGAGCACCCAAGAATCAAACCTAGCACAAAATTAGAATATCACTAATCTAGCTGGGCATGGAGGTTTATCATACTTGGGAAACCGAGGCAGGAAGATCCTAAGCTTGAAGCTAACCTGAACTTCATAGTGAGTTCAATGCCAACTTGGGCTACATAGTGAGACCTTGTCCAAAACAAAACAACACAAATACATAGATAAGACATCATTCTGCTCTTACAAAGAATAGAAGAGCTTGTGTTTTCTTCTTACTTCTCCTGTTTTTTTTTTCAGAAGGTATAACTAGTAACAGATACCTATCTTAGTCACTTTTTTAATGTTAACAGAATCAAAAAGATCAACCACATATGTTTTTTCAGCTATCTGTATGAAGGTAGTGTCTCCTGACTCAGGTTTAAGCTTTCTTTCAACAGCGCTTAATGACCCTGTGTAGAACCCTCAAATTCTCTGGTTTCCAGTTGCCTTTTGTATTAGTCAGTGTTCTCTGAAGAAACAATTTATAGAATGTAGTTTATATATATATATATATATATATATATATATATATATAATATATATATATATAGTATATATATATATATACACACATATATATTGTATATGTTGTATATATATATATATATAAACAAGTTCATTAAAAAATAACTCACAATGAAAATAGTGTCCTTCAAGTAGCCACCAGCAGCCTCTTTCCTGGCTGGAATGTTCCACAAAGCCAAAAGATTCCAAGAAGGTTTCAAGTCTTTGCTCCTCTGGAAGGTTGAAGGCACTGGGTTCTGACATCCGTGAAGAATAGCTAAGCTCCAACGTCAGCAATGAACAGCGAACAGCAGCAAGGCCTAGAGACCAGACTCCAAAGGCAGTGGGAACAGCAACAACGTGATGGAAAAGGTCAAGTTCCAAGTCAGCCAAGGATGGAGGCAGCAGCAGCAGCAACAAAAAAGGCCAGAAGCTCTAAAGGCGAGAACGTGCACAGCAAGTGGACATCGGATAAGGGAAGAGCAAGTCCCTCCTCGTTGCACCTTCTATTATCCTGTCCACCACTTGAAAGTACCACCCATTATGGGCTGGGTTCTCCACAGCAATCAGTCAAGTACCTGCAGGCTTGTTCAGGGGCCATTCCAACCATTAACCTTCCACAGTTGCCTCCAATCTGCAACTGTTAAGTTGACATCAAAATGCAACCATAACACCTTTTCTATGAGTTAAAGATAAATACTGTTAGGTGGCTAAACAGATATCAGCAAGCATGGGCCAGGTCATTGAGGATGGGCCCCTCCCTCATGGTCTGCTTTGGATTCCATCTCCCTACCTTGGCAACTCTAGAAAGAAAATTTCAACTGCCCCTTTAAGATTTAACCTTCTTTCTGAAAAAAAAAAAAAATAGAGGAGAATGAGCTTTTCTGAAACCATTATAGGCAAGTTACTTCCTTCTGGTCAAAAGACTGTAATGTTAAATTCTACTACTAGCCCTGGGTGAAGACATGTCTCCTCCTTTAGGAGTTAATCAGCTGCACCTGTAAATCAGAAGTCCACCCCTCAGGAAAACCAATTCACCTGAAGACAGGCTGAAAAGATGGAAGGAATAATTGTGGCTTTGTCATGGTTTGAAGATGAGTTGTCCCCGTAGGTTCATGTGTTTGACTCCTTAGCTGATGTTAATGTCTGGGAAGGCTACTTTGTCTCAGTTTGTTCTTGTTCTCTCTGCCTCCTTGATGGCTACAGTGACCTGAACTTAGCTCCTGTTTCTACCTTTGGCTATGCCTTCTGCTATGTGACTCCTGCTACAAGGGACTATATCTGTTCTGGAACAGTAAGTCAACTCAATCCTCCTTCCTTTCTACCTGGGTCTGAGTATTGTTTCACAGCAGCAAAGGAAAAGTAATTATAATATCCCTTAATGAAGTCATGTATTTAAACTTCCCAAAACCATCCTTTCCATCCAGACCTCCACCACTATGCCTGTCCACATTTTTTGTATTTATTTAGAAAAACATTTTTACTTCATTATGCCCATGCCCTCTTCTCTCCTTTTCCCTCTCCTTCTCTCCCACTCTTCCCTCAACCCTACCTTGTCCCTCCTGCCTTCATGTCCTTCTGCATGTGTGGGTCACCAGGTTTCCTATGAGGCAGCAGTGTCTGTAACAGAACAGGCCTCAGTGGTAGTTTAAGTGGGCGCTCAGTGGGTCTACCCACAGGTGGGCAAGCACCTCTTCTTTCGTCTAGAGCTTGCTCCAGAGATTCTCACTGAGTGTAGTTGTTTCTTCTGAGGACCTCACTTTTAAGGAGTGGGGCAGATGCTGAGATGTCAGCCACTGAGTAGATCTCGTGGTTGTAGTGAACTCCTGGATGCGCAGCCCTGTTCTGACTGAAGCGTCCTGGCCAGCAGTACATTTCCCACGGTTAGGCCCTTACAATCTACTGCCCTCTTTTCCCCAAGGCTCTCTGTGCTTTGGGGTGGGGAGAGATTTTGAAAACCTGAAGGAGAGGGAAAAGGAGAGAAGGGGGCATGGGCATAATGAAGTAAAAATGTTTTTCTAAACATTTGGGCTGAGCATACTAGAGTCACCAGTACCCTGCACGCTGGCCAGTTGTGATTTTCTACCTCACTGATATTCCACTGCAGTGGGATGTGTCTTGGTTGAATGTTGAAAGCTTTTTTCTAAAATCTGTGTCCTTATGTCTCCACTCTTTGGGGCTCTTCCTTCAGCCCTCTAATTTAAGTCACTTTGTAGTTTGTGGATGTTATGCAGGTTTCCATTTAATTACATCATTCTGAAGGTTCATTGCTAGGATTCACTTTTTGAGGCCAAACTTCCCTTTCCTTCTCTTTATCTCTTTTTTGGACATGGCTGAAAAATCAGAGCACACCTTCAAAAGCCCAAGTCTGCTTTCCCTGGCACTATGAATATTCACACATTTTGTCTTCCTTGGGGTTCCTCTGAATATTTTCCCCTCCCACAAAACAGCCCCTTGACCTCAACTTCATTGCCTGGGTCAAAAGCCAGCCTTCTCTCCTCCATCTTCCTCCTCTCAGCAGCCGCTGAGATTGGCCAATTACTTGCCCTTTTGTTTTTGTCTCACACGCTAATAAAATCTACCCGAGTTTCTTTATGAGTCATTTTTTAAAATTGTTTTATTAATGAGACTAAGAACCCATGAAAGCAGCCTCAACTCCTCTAGGACCAATACTACTTATTCTTGTAGTGTTCTAAGTGATGAGTGTTATGCATAAAGCACAGAAAATGTTTTGAGAAATGATTTTCATGAATTTGAAACTTTCATAAAGCCTCACAATGAAGGAACCTTGGACTGACAGGCAGAATCATTTCTGCTTGCTTGAATGGGGGCATCTCCTTGATCACATCACCTTGAGATCTCTCTCCTGGTTATACAGCCAGTCACTCCCCCGCTCACCCTCTGCTTCAGTGGCTCCCGCCCCAGGCTGCTTGAACACTCCTCACCTCTGCTCTCTGTTGCCCTCATTTCTTCTCCACCTGAGGTTTCCTTGCATGTGGAAATGCCCAAATGTTGCTCTGAGTTCCAGGGCACCCGTTTTCAGGTTCTTGTGACCCAGGATAAAGAACTGGACCACAAACATATTGTTAAAATACAAATAATAGAAATCTAGAAGGAACAGAAATAGTGACAAGAGAAGACAAGCACTCCCAAGAAGATGAGTGGACTAGTTAACCGAGGGAAAAGCCTCGATGACATTGACCCACAAGCTGCATGACCTTTCATAGGTCACCTACCCAGAATCCACCATTTTCACATTTGTGTAGCTTGGGTTTTTGTTGAGCATGCCCAGTTCACTGTATGTGGCCTGGGGTTGGCAAAGATCTTCCATTCTTTACTTAGTACCTTTCGTAGGTTAGTCTTGATGTTGTCATCTCCATTCTCCAGCTGCCTTTCCTCTTCCGACTTGCCCACTTGACTATGGCAGGCCAAGCTCACTGCTTCCCTCTTCCCTCCCTTCTTCTTCCTTCCCTCCCTCCTTTCTTCCCTCCCTCTTCCCTCCCTCCTTTCTTCCCTCCCTCTCTCCCTCCCTCCCTCCCTCTTCCCTCCCTCCCTCTTCCCTCCCTTCTTCTTCCCTCCCTCCCTCCCTCTCTCCCTCCTTCCCTCCCTCTCTCCCTTCCTTCCTTCTTTTTTATTTAAGGCAGACTGGCATGCTTGGCTCAGTGTTCCATTGTTTTCTTATCACAGGTATCTGTTGGTTTAGAGCCATCATCAAAAGAGAAAGAGGAGTCATTTTCTCCAGACTGAGTTTGATTCTCTTTCTTCCTTTCTCTTATATTTTATAACTTGTTGGCTCAAAACTCAGGTGGTGAAGAGACCTTCAGATCTCTTATAAACTTAAAAACAAACTTGCTTTCTTTTCCCTGTTCTCTTTCCTTTCTTCCCTCTCTCCCTCCCTCCTCCTTCCCTCTCTGCTCCCTCCCTCCCTCTTCCATCCCCCCTCATCCACTAAGCGGACAGCCTCCGCCCTCGAATGAATACCTCGTGGGCCCTCACTACCGCCCATGTACATTCGTCTTCCTCCTACTCCAGGCTCGCGCCCTCCCTCCCGTCCTCCCTTCTCTTCCTTCCCTCCCGTACCTCCGAACCCTCCTCCGCTCCTTGCCCCCTTTCCCTCATCCCCATCCTCTTCTCTCCCTTCCTCCCTTCTTCCTCCCTCTCTTCCTCCCTCTTCTTCCTTCCTCCCTTCTTCTTCCCCCCTCCCTCTTTCCTTCCCTCTCTCCTTCCTCCCTCACTCCCTCTCTCCTCCCTTCCTCCTTCCCTCCCTCTCTGCTCCCTCTCTCTCTGCTCCCTCCTTCCTTCCCTCTTCCCTCCTTCCCTCTTCCCTCCCTCCCTCCTTTCTTCCCTCCCTCTTCCCTCCCTCCTTTCTTCCCTCCCTCCCTCCCTCTTCCCTCCCTTCTTCTTCCCTCCCTCCCTCCCTCTCTCCCTTCCTTCCTTCTTTTTTATTTAAGGCAGAGTTGGCTTTAGCTCAGGCTGATCTTCAGCTTGCTATGTGCATAGACTGGCTGCCTGCCTGCCAGAATTACAAATGAGTACAACCATAAGCAGCTCACTGCTTGCTCTGCTTGACCTCGCAGTACTTCTAAGGACGTTTAAGCTGGTTTTCCCTTGTCTGCAGAGCTCCCCTCACATCTTCACCAGGCCAGCATGTGCAGTTCTCCACACAGCATCATCTCCTCCCCGAGAATCTCTCTGACATCTCTCCTGACCTGCTCTTCATCACCCTCCGCCTCTGTCCTTCATGGTACTCATGAGCTGACATTGCGTGTGTATTACTTATGCTGTAGTATGAGTGCAGGGAGTGTGGCTACTGTCTCTGCCTGTTTGGAGCTGAGTGTCCAGCATAGGCCATGATGCTCAGCATGGGCATGATGCTCAATAAACACAAGTTGAACAAAGAAATTTGATTAATATTTCCACTCAGCTCCCCATCTGAAGGTATGGCCCTCTTTGTTCCTTCCTTCCTGTTATAATCAATGCTCTCCCTAGTTTATATGTATAGAAACCTTCTCTTAAGGACTGGCTAAAACTCCTTCACAAGTGACCCTGGATCCCTTGATAACTGGCCTCTGGCAGAGTCTCTATGCTTTTCTTCATCCTTTCCTATTCCAAACACTCTGATCCACTTGATTTTCCCCAGAAGCACATTTGAATCTTCACAATTTTAAATATATTATTTCTTTACTAACAATAGCCCTACTACCCATTCTACTTATATGCTTCTATTTATTCACTAAAACTCAGTGTCACCATCCCTATCCCTTTTATGAAGTTGCTCCTTGCTATGCTCCTGTCTTCCCTAATCATTGGTCATCTCCTCCTTTGACTGCCTAGCACTGAGAACACAGTTTTCACATTACACCTAGCATATCAACTGTCATCTTACAGTGGTGCACTTACAGTGGTGTCAGGAAGAGTATACTGAGAGACAGAACATAGATTAATGCAACATCTAGCAGAATTCATGACATGCAATGGGATATAGTTAGGGTCACTGAATAAATAACCCAGTAAGTGACCAGTACTCATCTTACTGGGACAGAGTGCAGTGTCTTTATCTCCTTTTGTCTCCTGGTTCCTCTCAGTGCTCCATTCTTGCAAACTGGCTCGAGAACCCCAAAGTAAGGCAATCCCCAGAGCTTCACAAAGACTTCTAAGTGCACTCGAAGGTGCGAAGTCAACTTTGTGAGTCTTCAACTCAGAATTGTGCATTGGTCCACAGCTGCCCTTCTGTTAATATGGCTGAACCCAGTATGCCTTTGGGTAGGAGGCGCGGCATCCTCAGCCCATTTAACTTTGTGCATTCCCCAATCTGACTTCATCTCTTATCCCTTCTATAACTCATGCCTCCCCCAAGTTCTGGAATATATCATTAGCATTTTCTCCTTCCACCTTCTTCTCTTAATTCAAACCTGCACATCCCCTCCTGCCAGGTACTGCTCTGCCTCCTGTAACTTTAGCAAATGGAAGCTATCTATGTACGAACGGACCCAGAGCTGAGACTGGGAACCACCTTCCTCTCATCTCCTTCAGATCACTAATCCTCCTCTTGCCTGGCTTTAAATTCTCAGTACCTTTGAAATTCTTGCCACCAGAACCTACCCATTAAGAGTTCCTACCAGGTATACTCGGTTTGCCAACTTGTTCCTCAAAGGCGTTGGTACCCAAACCACTCCCACTTTTTCAGTACTACTTTAGTTTTCACTGTCAGTGATTTTTACATCCATGGGATAATATCTCAGATATTCAGAACTTTCTCTCCAAAGATTTTGTCCTTCATTCATCAGTCACTTACTCAGGTGTCCACATGTGAGCGCTCATTAGTGGCAATGCCCGCAGTCCCCCCAATATCAGACTTTCTGATCTATATTATTCCTGCTTATTCCTTCTAGTATTAGTAATCAGGATTTCAGTAGACTCAATTCAGTTACTCTACCATCCTCCCCCTGCGAACCATCTTCTTGGTTTCTTTGTTTCCTGATCTAACATATAATTTGGTACTTTAGAAGAGAAAAAGAGAAAGCTATATTTCAAACTTAGGATAGTAATCCTAATATCCATTTTAAAATTTTTTAAATTTTCTTAAGATTGATGGAATTACTTCCTTTCCATAACTAGATAAGGAAGTCAGGGCTTGGATAATATTCGTTGTGTAGCTTTCATACCAAGCAGGTAATTAGGGAGCCGTTAAAATAACAATGCAAACTTGCAAGCCCTCAAAATATAAATTAGCACAGACTAATTTGACAAACTTTCCTATTCATGGAGTCCCTTGTTACAATGATTCTAGGAAAAGTTATAGTCAAGATGGTCTTTGCTACTGCAGGGAGGGCAAACTAAACTTTCCGATGTGTCTGAGAAGTGATGGGTAACTTTATTAGGTACACTGAGAGGCTAAGTGGATTAACAACCACTTTGAAAGGGAGAAAGCTGTACCTGATGGTGTAAAGGTAAAAAGGGCTCCAATTTAAGCTGTTTTGACAATAATAGACCCTATAATAATTCACCACATCAGTTAAAATGATTTACTCACATTTGAATAGACATAGAAAATAACATGGAAAGGCAAGGTGAGCTTTTAACTTCACATTGAAATAATTTCTTAATTTGGTACTTTCACCTGAGGTTGTGGAAGATATCAGAGAGAAAAAAATTAGAGTGGTAATACAAAAATAAATGGTAAGTCTACATTAAGATGTAGAGAATACATTAAATGAGAAAAATGTAGGACTCTTTTGGGTTAATGTACATGGCACTCATGTACATGTGTGCACGCGTGCACACGTGTGCACATGCCTCACTGTGAATCTGGTAGGATATCTAAACTTTACCACATATGGAAGAAGTTGCAACAGAATTAAGACAGGAAGCATGGGTCCTTATTAACTCTTTGTCTAGAGAGGAAGAATTTCTTAGTATGACCGATCTGCCAGTTGAAATCAATTAAATGCCAAGAGAGCCATGAGCTGGCCCAGGGCTGAAATTTATTGTAACACCTTCTGGAAAATTGAACAATGAAAAGATGCTAATTTCTTAGAGCAGAAAGGAAACACACCTTTAATTGAATTAGGCCATTTTTTTTATGTAGTGGATTTTAAAGACTGATTAGATCAGTAAGAAGCTCCAATAAATGTTATTCAATCAATGTGACTGGCAGGATAGAGCCTTCCCATCCTTTCACCAGTCAAGCAGCTGGGCAAACAGTGAAGAATGTTTGTGAAGTGGTACCTGCAGGGAATTTCACAGAGGTTCTAGAACTTCTCTGGGCCTCTATTTTCTCTATTTTAGGAAACATTACTCAGTAGAGTTAGGTTGCATTCTGATAACTTTGAGTTGTATGTAGTTCACATGATATATACATAAACACATAGATGTACACATGCACATGCGCATATACATAAAGATCTGACTTTTTATTCTTTAACCTTTTTGTTCTAGTTTCATTAGGAGGTTCACAACAAACAAAATGCATTGTATCCAGTATCTCCTTCTGTCAAGAGGAGCTGTCTTATATAACTGATTATTATTTTTTATAATATAACATGTTGTATGGAATGATGGCTGTGTGTACTGAAATATATTATCTTGCTTTATTTTAAAGCTATTAAAAATCATCCTATCCTGATTATGAGATTAAGTACATTACGTAAAACTTTCAAAGAACCACCAGTAATCTTACCACACATGCATATAGCTGAGAGTTTGTCGGATAGTTGCCAATATTTCTCTATATTTTAGTAATTTGCATTTTACTGTAACAACAATACCATGGTCAGATTTTTATAATAGGCCTTGTAATCTTTTCCTCATTTTAAAAAAAACTTTTGTAAACACCAACTATAATGAATAAGTTTAGTGAATCAAATTAGAGTTTCTCTTTTGAGAGGCTTATCCTAAGGAGATTAGATTTGTTGGGGGCAAAGCTGGAGGCTTTGAAACTCAGAAGGAGTCTATTGCAATAACTCAGGAAGAAGTGATAGTCACCACATAGTTGCTGGACATACATTCTAAGAATACCAATAGATGCCAGAAATAGTAACAAATCATATACATATGTATGTATGGATGGATATGTATGTTGGGATATGTATGTTCCTATAGGTAGAGACTTATGATTAAGATTATTTTATTAAAATAGGAAAAGACTAGTAACATTATAAACTAAAACAGTTTACTATAATGCTTTGTAAATATTATCTGTATTATATATGTCTATATCTTAAAATAATCTATATCTATACATCTACCTATATACTTATATGTTTATAAATATACATAATATATCTACCTATCTATATATCCTAAAAGCCATCTTGGTTAATAGATCTATCACCACAGTATCACAGTACCTGTATTCAGTTAACCCTTATTTTACTAGTGATATCTCTCAAGCACAGAGGAATGCTTCTTTTAGATGAGAAGGTGAGAAGCAGAGAAACTGGGGCAATGGATTTTATTTTCTTCATGTCTCTTCTCAACCACATTTTCCTTTTTCAATACAGTCATACCTTTTCTTATCTGAGGTTCCTCTCAGTGTGATTTGTTATCTAAAACTGACTGGTAAGATTATCTTGTTTCTTTCTTCTTCACAATTTTACAAAATATTTGTTCTTTCCATATATCTTAACAGTCACAACATACTTCTTTTATGAAAATTTTCTTATTGAGCCAAGCCTTTTCACCTTCTCGTTCTACTTATAAGGGAGAAATGTAATGTTTGTCTTTCTGGGTCTAGGATACTTCACTCAGAATAACTTCTGTTGCAGTTCGCCTACATGATTGCTGATAAATCACCATCAAATGACTTAAGGGAACAAGGGGTTTATTGTCTCTTATGATTTTCAGGTTACAGTTCTCAGTCCAGCTTGACAGGAAAACATACACCAACACCAGGGCCTAGAGAATTGGCCACACGGTCATCACATAATGACTGAGAGAGAGACGATCCTTATTTGCCAGACCAGAATGTTTGGTCAAATGTACACAAGAATACCAACTTTCTCAATCAGCTCTCAGTCAACCACATTTTCCTTTTTCAATACAGTCATACCTTTTCTTATCTGAGGTTTCTCTCAGTGTTTTATTCCAGTATTTTATTCCAGGGCTTATTCCCACCCACCATGGGCTAGAACTTCCCATCTGCTAGATAATCTCTTGCAGGTTTGCTCTGGGCTTAACTCAACCACTAATTCTCTACAAATGTGCCCAGAACCCAAACTCCCAACCCTCAAGTTGACACCTGTGTCTAACTATGACAATTTCTTCCAATTCCATCCACTTATGCAAATTTCATTAATTTATTTTTCTTGATAGCTGAATAATATTCCATTGTGTATATGTATCACATTTTTATTATCCACTTATCTACTGTTGGGAATTTAGGTTGATTCTATGACTTAGTCACTGTGGCTAGAGCTGCAATGAGCATGGATGGACATGTATCTCTATAATAAGGTGAAACATTCTTTGAGAATATTCCCAGGAGTTGGGTCATGTGACATTTCATTTTTATTTTCTCTGCCAGCAGAGTAGAAAAAAATCTCGACTAACACAGAGACAACTATGCTTTACTTCTCCTATGAATCACATTAGTGGATTGTATAGTAGAGGTGAAATCCCCCAGGTCCTCAAAGGATGAGGCTTTGAAAACAATGCTTAGCTGAAGAGTGTACTCCCAAGCCTGGAGTTCTTACTTATCAAGAAGCTGCAGTAATGGAAGCATTCCAGAAATTCCTGACTGTCCTAGCATGGACACAGAATCAACCCTGGGTTTGAGGTATGTGGATTATTTGCAAAGGCAGTTCAATAGGGTGAAGGAAGAGATTTGGAACTTTATTTCCAGAACTCCCAACTCTGAAAAGAGAGACTGATATCCCCTGATCCAGTTCAATCCTAACAATGTCCTGGCTGTATAAAACCCTCTAGCAGAGCCTGTAGTTCATGTTTTCTTGCACAGAGAAGTTTAGCAAAATGATCTTTTAGCTTGATCTTCATTCAACAGGTTTCAAAGGCGTGGTGAAGCAGATGATGAGCAATACCTAAATTTTTTAGAAAATTTTACATTCTCCAAAATGGGATTTCACAAATAAGGTCAATGGGAAAAAATGGAGCAAGGATAGTTATTATTATATGATCAAATGTAAATCTAGCAAAAAGTCATGCTGAGTTAGTTTCATGTACTTTTTTTTTAAGTTGGTCTTAGTCAATTTTTCTTTTTCTGGTGGAAAGATTTAAAAACTAAGCCTTAAATTCTTCTTTTTCCACACTAAAGATTCAAATGCAAGAAAGAATAACCCTAATACTTTAAAATATGCAACTTTCATATCTATTGTTACATGTAGAAAAAGAAACCTACTTGAATGCATTTTATAGAAATGAGCAGCTTTCTTCCTGTCTCAGGTACAGGTATGAGAATATCATGTCACTTATTTCAATTAATCGTCACACTAAACCTTAGGGATATTACTATACCATTTTACAGGTGAGAAAAATAGACTGTAGAACTGTTCCATAACTTGTATGAGGATACACCATTAAAACTGAATAGGACACAGAACAGAATTTAAATAACCTAAATTGAGAGTCTACACTTTTTTTTTTTATTCAATTGCGCATGTGTGCGTGTGTGTATGTGTAGAACCACGGGTAAATTTGGGAACCACCATGGACCGCCTCCACCACCTCCTTGTTTACTCTGCCCTGGGATTCACAGGCTCCGCCCTACCAAGACCAGAAACTCAGGCCGCCCGGGATTCCACCCGGCGTCTACACGTGGGGTCTAGGATCCGAACTCAGGACCTTCCACCTGCAAGGCAGCTGCTCCTCTGAGTCACCTCTCCAGCCCTGAGAGCCCACACTCTTAAGGATTCTAGAGCCGCACTCAAGGATTCTAGAGCCATACTCTTAAGGATTCTAGAGCCATGCTCTTAAGGATTCTACTCTTTAGGATTCTAGAGTCCACACTCCTAATGATGATATGCAGTGTCTCCAAGAATAAAGGCTGGGGAGAGAGTTCAGTTGGCAAAGTGCTAAATAAAACCCAGGTTTTGAAGAAAAAAAAAACTAAGCATTCTTTCATGAATTTGTAATGGAAGAAGGGAGCTTGAGGAGGAGGAGAAGACAGATCCTGAGGGCTTGCACACAGGTGTGTACACACACACACACAAACACAAATAAGGACTATTTCTGTAGCCTTTAGGCTTTTCTAAAGGTGATGGCCACTATGACGCTGATCAGAACTGCTCCAATCCAATCCTCCTGCACAAGCCCTAGTCCTTCCCCACCGTATATCCTGGAGCACAGTAGAAAGCCAGGTTTCCTCAGGTAGACAGGCTAGGCTATATCATGACACATTTCATGGTGAGAATTGCAAACCTCCCAGAAGACTTTGAACTCTATGAATTACTTTCTACATTATCATGTCATCAGACTTACAGGTTATAATAATGACAATAATTTATTTCATCTCAACCTGAGATACTGAGGACGGTATCAGCTTTCCACCAACAACTGAGCTGAATGCTTTCAGTCTAAATGGAAATTAACAGTGCCTTCCTTTTGAGAGGAGCTTTTAATGTTCCAAAATACTTCTCAGCTCTTTCCACCTTAACAAGTTTAACATCATAGACATCACATTGGATTTAGAAGGTAGAAAGGGATTCTCCAAAAGTATACATGTGGTGAAGTTCCTATCTCAGTTTTCATATTTGAAATTCAGTAACATTGAAATCATCGAATGCCTTAACATCATTTTTAGACATACATTTTAGAGCCTATTCATTCAAGCTGAAACCTTAAATACAGCAGTTAAGTAGAGGCAACAGAAGGTCACAGAGAGAATTAAAGCTAATTCCTCTAATTCTACTGAACTGTCCCAACTGTTGTAAAAGAAAGAAGAACTTGAAGAGTTCATAGATCTGATGTTCAAACGAAGCAGGTGCTACTGTAATTACTTCCATAAGCATTTCTTCAAACACCACACCACCTTTGGCTTTCTCTTCTTCCTCTGATATCTATCATTGAATGTTTGATGACATCCAGTGGTAAATAATCATCTACAAAGAAGTTATTTAATGCGTAAAGATGGGGATGAGCAACGATATGCAAGATACTCCATACAAGTTAGGGCTGAAGCAATCATAACAGGACTTTGCATGACCTGCCCAATGACCAACCCATTATTGACCCCTCAAAGTCTAGCATGGACTAAAGGCACTAGGATCCTTAGAAGCTAGGGACTAACAGCCACATAGCGTTCCTATACTTAAAGGGAACACAAGAAAGAGTTCTAGGAAATGCCACTGAGTCCTTACACCTCATCAGAGAGGAGGACCCAGAGGAAAGTTTGACATACACATTAAAGGATGCTCCAGGGATGGGGGGAGGAGGCACTGGGAGATAGGGAGAAATGGGGGCAAAGGAAGGGGAAAGGGGAGAGGGAGCAAGGGGGTTCAGGAAGGTGTGGAGGGGACCGGGGTACCTATTAAGTTTGTATGAGCGGAAATAAATTTTTTAAAAAAGAAGCTATTTAATGAAGAATAGGACTTAGCCTTTAGAGACTGTCTTGGGAATCTTACAGGTATAGTCTCTGTGGAGAAATAGGAATCAAATCCCAGCAGCTGCTCCTCTTTCCCTGCTGGGTAACAGCATTGGGGCTTTGAGCCATAGCTTCAGCTCCAAGGACAGGTCTTGCAACACAGAAGCCAAGTGTGGGATTACAGTGGTTTCTGTTTTTTTTTTTTGTTTGTTTTTGTTTTTTTTTTTTTTTTTTTTGATCAGTAACTAGCTTTTCCTGATGTGAGGAAATCATGAGGAGACCTCCAACTTGATACCTAAACTGGACTATTCAAAACCAGAAACTTGGGACTAGGGAGACAGTTTAGTGAGTAAAGACCTTGTTATTCAAGAATGAGGACCTGAGTTTGGATCCCCAGCACCTATGTAACAATTGGACGTGGCCGCACGCATGAACCTCCCTCCTGGGAAGCAGGTGGATTCCAGGAGCTCAGCGGCCAGTCTCTATAGTACACATGGTGAGGTCCAGTTTCAGTGAGATTTTGCTCAAATAAAAAAGAGTGGAGAGCAACAAAGGAAGACAATCAATGTCAACCTCTGGTTCCCACAGGTACATACACACTGACTCTCTGTCTCTTGAACCCCCCCATTTGCTTTGTCAGCCCTCATTCATTCAAGTGAGTCCCTGCTGGCCTGCTGGACACACTCTGAGTCTCTCAGCATTGCTGGTTCTTCCCTCTGCCTACAGCGATCCTCCCATTTTCTACTACTAACTGCCTCATCTCTTTCAAATCTTGCTCAGAAGTCAGCCTCCTGATGATACCCATTCCGATCACCCAATCTGAAGTTGCAGTCATCCAGAGCTGGGACGATGGCTCAAATGGAAAATGTTTGCTGGGCAATCGTGGGGCTCTGAGCACAGATCCCCAGGCACAGGTGGAAAGCCAAGCATAGCAGCACCAGCCTGATAAACGAGTGGATCCCTGGAGCTCTCTGACCTGTCAAACTGATGAGCTCCAGGCTCTCAGTTAGATGCTGTCTCAAAATATATGATAGAGAGCAATTGAAAAAGATCCCCTGCAGCCTTCACATCCACGCCAGCTATGCAGTCATGCATACACATACATGAACGTGTACATGCATAAACCTCACACACACAAAATAAAAATTAGAGACAACCCCTTGTTTGTGCTTAATGTTTTCCCTTGCCCACAGTCATGCTTCCTGATATCTTATACATTCTGTATATTTATCTATTGGGTGTGTGCATGTGTGTGTATTTCTTGCTTCCACCTGCAAACATGGGATCAGCATACAGTGATCTTTGCACTTCTCACTGTTCCTTCCCAAGTTCTTTCTGTAGCACTGCCCAGCTCAGAGGAGATGCTCGGCAGCTTCTTTTTATTGAATATTTGCACAGTCACCAGCTTCATTCATTTTATCTGAGTAGCGTTTACTTCCCTGAAAGTGTCTGAAGTTGAACTATAGAGGGAAAAAGTCACAGAATAAGCACTCTTTGGGATAATTTATAGACTATAAATTATAATAGTAATATCCTCACAATTCAAACATACAGTAGCATGGGCAAATTGGAGCTTAGAACCATATCATTAATGGGAGGATGGGGGTCAAGGGTGGGTGAAGGAGGGGCTAAGGAGCACCAGGAAAGGTGGAAGAGAACATGAAAGGATGTGCTACTGAGGTATCTTTCACTCTGGACATTCTGGTTGTGGATCCCAGGGACAGTCTAAGGGACTACATGCCTGAGTCTCAGAGTCAGTGTGCAAAGAACAAGACAGCATGTATGCCTGGGCCTGTCCCCACCGGTCAACAATGCTCCCACAGGACCTTTTCAGATGATATGTGCATGTGTGCTGAGCAGTTCCTACAGGCCTTTGGGCTCCTGAGAAGTGGGAGACATGTGGCCCACACCTGAGGCTGAGTGATGTCAGATGCCCTGTGCCAGCCCGGCTGTAGCCCATTGGGAAGAGGGAAAGGTCACTGCTGGAGTGACTGCAATAGACTGGTGAGACCCAGAGAATCCAAGTGGCTAATGAGCCAAAGCCCAACGCATCATGCAGCAAAGTGACATGACAGGTACTGCGTGAGCCACCACCAAGGAAAACAAAAAGAGTCAAGAAGACAAGGAGCCTGCACATCTGCTCAACAGAACTCCCATCCACTGGGTGTCGTCTAATTTAATTGATCTCTAGGTTTCTTTATACTTTACTGCAGTAATTCAAGATGACTTTCTTAAATCCATGCACAGTTACCCAACACATATATAGAAATAATTATTTTATTCGGAAGGCTTCTTTCTCCCCATGGGTAACATGGCTTTTATGGCATCATAGATAACATCATAAAATGCTTTTGTGTGTGTCTTTGAACTGCTGCTTCTCCACGGCCCCTTCTCTACCCACCCTTTCTTCCTCCCCTTTCAGACCGCCCATGATGAAGGGATGCAGTTTAGGAAGTTGTAAAGAGTTTGGGCTCACAATGCCTGGGGAAGAGCTGTGTGCAGCTATGCCCCAGGGAGAGAAATGATTCCCGGGTCTCCTATAGCATCTGGATTCTCAAGATTTCAAAAACGCTGACTCAGCACAGGCCAGAAACAACACAGAATGTCTCCATTGGATCTAAATATAAAATAAATTCTGAGGCATCCATTGTGATAAAATTAATGTATGGAACCCAAGGGTGTTCTTAAGTGCTGCAGAGAGGTTTGCTGTGGAAATTAGGTGAGCTATTGCTTCTGTGAGCTTCGGAAATACCAGAAAAGCAGTGGTTCTCTGCACAGTCTGTGAAAGGTGTGTGGTGGGATTCAGATGCGGTTTTGAAAGGCATTTAGAGAAGCAGGTGCATTTCAAGTGTCTATACAAAGATCTGTATCATTAAACCATTTTCTGGGGTCTAACTGTGGATGTGAGGAAGATTAGAACTTCACTCTGCCAAAACATGCTTGCTAGGAAAGGATGAATCCTGGATACATAAATAGGTGTTTCCTGTAGTGACCTCAGGCCACCCTGAAGCTCTGCCCTGGGGTGCTAAGTGAAGGAGATAGCAGAGTACATTCCAGGACCACACACTGGCACAGACCTGGCAGCCAAGCTGTAAGAATCATAGAAAGAAGGGGGTGAAAGCACTGTTTGATTTAGAGGACTTTTTCTTCCATTTTTCAGTGTCAAATTTCAAATAGTAGAAGATGGTTAATCATAGTTAATTTTGTCTATACTAAATTTCTTTACTTGACGATTCTGTTAGTTGTGCTCAAAAATCCTAGAGATTAGAGTCCATGATCAAGTGGCCCCATTGTGATGATAACAGAGACTATAGCCAATCCAAACAGCTTGGACCATGTTGCAGTTCCTGCATGGTTGCTGATAAATGACCATCACACAGCTTAAGGGAACAAGGAGTTTACTTTCTTAGGACAATCTGGTTACAGTTCTCAGTCCAGCTTGACGGGAGAGCAAACACTAACACCAGGGCTGAGGGAACTGGCCACACCATCACCACATAATGGCTGAGAGACAGACATTCCTTACTTGTCAGACCAGTATGTCTGGCCACGTGAACAGAAGGATGTCAACTCTCTCAACCAGCTCTCCATGATTTATTCCGGGGCCTAATCCCACCCACCACGGGCTGGGCCTTCCCCATAAGCTAGACAATCTCTTGCAGGGTTGCTCTGGGCTTAACTCAACCATTAATTCTCTACAAATGTGCCCAGAGCTCAAACCCTCAACAGTCAAGTTGACATCCGTGCCTAACTATGACAGACCACAAGTCAAGAAAGGAAGATTGGGGCTCCGAAAGTCCTTGGAGAGTATGCCCCCCCAACCATCTAAGGACCTCTCCCAAAGTCCCACCTCTTAACAGTCCATAACATGTCCTGCTGGCACCACACCTAAGACAAAAATTAGCACATGACTGTCATAGCACATGGCTAATTTTTTTTGTTCCTTCTAATTTTCTTACTGTTTTTGAAATGCCATTACAGCCTATCCCATGAAAGAATGCTTATTTCTTTTTTTAACATTTTTTATTATTATTTCCTCTCATACAAACTTAGTAGGTACACCGGTTCCCTCCCTCCCTTCTCCTCCCCCAACCCCCCCTGCTCCCCCTCCCCTCACCCTTCCCTCCCATCCCCCAGTGCCTCCCCCCAATTCCCGGAGAGTCCTTTAATGGGCATGCCTGACTGTCCTCTGGGTCCTCCTCTCCGATGACGTACAAGGACCCAGTGGCATTTCCCTGAACCCTTTCCTGTGTTCGCCTTAAGCATAGGAACACTACTGTGGCTGTCAATCCCTTGCCTCCAAGGATCTTGGTGCCTTTAGCAAATGCGGCTTATTTCTTAACATTGTTTTAAGATCAATCTTTTGAAAATCCAAGTCGGCCTGTTCTCTTCTTCCACTCTCAACTTTGTCACTGACTTTGGATGCTATGGAGACTGATCTGTATCCACTGTGTCTCCTGCCCCTCATCTAACAGCACTGCTCCTGGGCTTGTTTTCCTAGCAACGAGCTCACGCAGTTCTTTTCTTCCTCATTCAGTGCCGTGGCCAGTGTTACTCACTCTGACAAGAAGTGTCCTGGTTCCAGGGGAACCTAGCTCCTCTCTGTGGCCAACCCTGGACTGCGTCCATCAGAAGAGCTCTAAAGATGAAGTAGACTCCCAGCCTGCAGGTCAGATAGAACTTAAACAATGGCTTGGATTTCGATTTTGATACTTATGCAAGTATTGGAGTGGCCAAAATTTCAACTGGTTTCTGCCAGTCATTGCTGGAGAATAACTCAAGGAAAGCTAAAGAGAGAGGATAACATTCCAAGTGCACCTTGAAGTATGAGTAAAAATGTATCCTGGTATAGTTGCAGATATATATCATTTTATTGAATAATAAAATGAAGCATGGAGCTCTCTAAACTATTGTCAGAACAATGGCAAAGATATTTTAGCCTACGGGTGAGAGTGGGAAGTCACTAAATAAACATACATAATTTTAAAATGTTTATTACTGATAAGTTTAGTGAAAAAATAGAAATAACATGAGGAATGAATGTGCGTGCATTTCAAGAGGATGAGTAGAATTTCTCTCCAAGCTGATACTGGAGCAAGGACCTGAAGGAAGGATGGGGGGTCACATGAAGGATGAGTTTTTGGACAGAGGAGACAGACAGGACAAAAGCTACGAGTCTGAAGTGTGCTCCACATGCCAGAGGATTTCAATGAATCCTGAATGGCTGCAGCTGAGAAATAGGGAAGGGTGGAGGGAAGCAAGGTCCGAGAGATCTGGAGAAGTTCATTAGCAGGTCCACCAACACCTGGCAGCAGCCAGAATATATTTTCACCTTTCCTGGCAAAATCCCACATACCTACCCCCTTAAGCAAGTCTAGGCCAGCTTTGACAAGAAAAAGAAAGTACTCATAATATTAACTCACACCCCACTATGAGAGAGAAAGAGAGAAGAGAAAAAACACAGCACCAAGCTCCCTGACCTAACATCTTAGGAGTTGATCTAGTTCACATCTATGTGATACAAAATCATTTTCTTCTTAGTTGATGGGTGTATTTTCCCCCTTAGGAAAAAGCTCATATACTTCATAAAAATTTCAAAGTATTCTGTAATACTTCCAATGATAAGACTCATGGAAATGTACAGTTTCTGTAAATGACTTCTCTTGTTTCCATGCCTACAAAAAATTTTGAGTGAAATCAAAATTCCCTGTGTTGTTGCTCCTCCCAAATGAGGTGCTGAGGTGGCAAATAAGAAAAGAGAAAAAGGGGCTGGAAAGGTGGCTCAGGGATTAAGCCTCTGCCTTGCAGGCGGAAAGTCCCAAGTTCGGATTCTAGACCCCATGTATAGACGCCAGGCAGAAGCACACACACACACACACACACACACACACACACACACACAATTGAATAAAATTTAAAAAAAAAGAGAGAAAAAGTTTTTGCTCTGTGTGTGTAAATATATATAATATATATTTATTCAAAGATAGAAATCCAATGTGGGCCAAATAAGCCACGAGGCCCTGACAGATCCATCTGCCAGTTCTTGAAATGGTGTTTAAAGTGGCAACCTGTGATCTGTGGCCCTGTTTGAAGTGATCATTCTTCATTGTGTTATTTCTTCTGCTCTCCTTCCCTCAGAAGAAAAATCCCTCGCTCTGATGGTAGAGAGCAAATAAATATGGAAGAAGTCTCATCTGGGGCCTGCAAGATGGTTCAGGAGATAAACTTGCTTGCCACCAAGACCAAGGACCTGAGTTTGATGCCCAGAACCCACATGGTGGAAGGATAGAATGGACTCCTGCAAGTTGTCCTCAGATCTCCTCAAGCACATAATAGCGTGTGTTTACGCATACAGACATATACGCACTCATAAAACTGCAAAAAAGGAAAAAATCTCCCCCATTGTCTCTTCTATCACAAAATGTAGACCATTTACCCTATGTGAGTTGTGCCAAATCCCCCTGTTCATCAAGACAAGCCGTCTGATGTTTATAGCAATCATGTTCTGGAAATTCCATCAGCAGTACCAATATCACAATCCAATGACAACTATTCTGTGCCTCATCTCATTTAATCAACCAAAATATCTTGTAAATATTAATTTACAACTGTATCAACTGCATTCCGTAGATGAGAGTGTTAAGGTTAAGGAAAGTTCATTTGGAGGCTGGAGAAATGAGTCAGGAGTTGAAGCCTTTGCCTCACAACCAAAAGGACTTAAGTTCAGATACCCAGATACCACGTAAAAATGCCAGATGGAAATTCTGGCGGTCTGTAACTCTGGCCCTGGAAGGGTGAAACTTAGAAACCCCAGAGCAAAGCAATAAGGAGGTACAGCAATCCAGGATGTCACCCCTGGGCCTCCACAATTGCCCTTTGGTATACATGCCCATATACACATGTGCATGGGCACACACGCAATAAAAAAGAAAAGTTCATTTTGTGCATTAGGGTCACATAGAGTTGGCAAAGGAATTGAAGCCTAGTTGTGTCTAACTCCAGACCTGAGGGCATTTCAATCACAGCTCTGTGATTCTCCCCTGCCACTAAACCAGGAGTCTCCTCACGTCGCAAAAGCAATTTTTCCCAAATATGAATTTCACAGGTGTGCTGCAAAAGATGTGAACATGATCAATACTTGAAAATGCAAATGCAATCATTATATTATGTTCACCTCAGAACACAAAAGCCTGATTGCATAAAAAATGCGGCTGTTATTAGTAAACACGAGGAGGCTGAAAGCATCTGCAGTTTCCATATTGCTTTATCACGACTGGTTTAGAGTATGAAAATTTGATCAAAGCCCCTTCTTAAGAATTCAGTTTCATTTCTATTTTCAGCCCCTAAATATAAATATGACAATGGTACATACATACCAGGGACATTAAGGACACTTGTATAAAACTGGGATTGAATTTTGTATTGTAATTCTCATTTTTTACCTAGCAGAATCTGGGTGAGAGGGGAAAAAAATACTAAATGGCTCCAGAAAACATAGCTCAGCAAAATGCCATCAAGCAAAATATCCAAGCTGACATCTGATATCAAGGAATTACATTTTCAATGAAAAGTGTCTGTCTGGGGCTTATAGCACCCAAACAAGAAGAAGTGCACAATGATAATTTTATGATGTGTTTTCACTTAGAGGAAAAAAAAACTCTTGATGTCCTTTGATGTAGTCAAAACTAGCTGCTCTCCTCTTCAAGAATTAGGAGATGAGGGTGTGAAGGTGACTCAGTGGATAAGGCACTTGACCCACAAAGTAAGGACTGGAGTTCGGATCTCCCACACCCACATAGAAGTCAGGCAGGAGTGTAATCCCAGCATGCAGAAAGCAAAGATGGGATCCTCAAAGCCCAGTGAGTGGCTGGCTAACTAATCAATTGGTGAATTCTGGGTTTAATGAAGAGACCCTGCTTTAATAATAGAACTGGAGAGCAATTTAAAAAATCAAAGAAAAAATAGTCCATAATCTTTGGACACACACATCCACCCACACTCACACACCCACACCGATACCCACACACACACACAGTCATACATATGTGCCCCCGTGCATATGCACATACGCATATGTTTTCACACAAATAAACACACACACATGTACACATGCATACACTGTGAAAACAAAGAATAAGAAGTCAGTAAGGGAACATGTGTGTGTATACCAATAAGGAACTTTACACATCACTGGCAATTCTCAGGATTCTCCCTGTTTCTCTTGTGAAGAATCTGGTCATTAAGCCAGAAACTTGTATAAGCTAAAACCTTTGGGCTGTGTTGGACCTGAGTGTCCACTCTGCAGTGGGCCACTGGATTCCTTCTCAGCTCAGGCTACCAATGCCAGATGCCAATCAGGTGATCTGAGACCTAGCCCCAGGAGCATTGGGAAGAGCATTCCCGAGAGCTGACTCAAAGACTCTGGACATCAGGGAGAACTCTCGTGTATTTTAACTGGGAAGCAAGTAAGTTTGCCTGGTGGCTGCCAGATATGTGACAGTCTCCACTCTAACCTCAGCCATGGGGCAGTTACCATCATCTTGCCTGAAACCTGTCAAATCCATAGAAATCACAGCATGGTCCCCAGTTTCCAAGAGGTGTGAGAAGTGCACCCTTCCTCTGGGTGCTGCCCGCTGATGGAGAAGGTGCCAGCCGGGGACAAGACAAGTACGCTGCTACCAATAGCATATGGCTTGCAGTTTATAAAAGGCTTCCTGTGGAACCATCTTTTAATTTTTTAAAGAAAAAAATTACATTTTCTTCAAATGGCAAAGAACAAAGTTATATTCAGATATACCTCCATGTGTGCTCCCTGGGAATAAAAAACAATTTCTTCCATTTTAAGATAAGACGTTGTCTAAACGTCACAGGTGACCCAAAGATATAGTGAACCCACAGTGCCAATCAAAGAATGTCACCTTTCATGAATTATAGATTTTTTTACAGCACAGTTTCATCCTGGCTGCCCACCTGAAGTGGCAGGGAAGTTAAAAGAAATTTCTTTCTATTGCATCTTTTCTTTTTCATGATGGACAGCTGAACCATATTTTATCAATTCTGAAACTCATATTTTTTCAAACAATTTAACAGCTCAAATTTGAACATGTCTTAAAAGTAATGGGCAGCTTAATTTAATTTATAGCATTGCTTTTCTTTCTAGTTTTAATGAATTGTCATATTACCGTAGCTATTTACTTAATTGCAGCCCTCCGGTCTCGCTAAACTGCCTTTCTTACCACTAACGCCAGGTATTTTGTGGCACAGCATGTTTATGGGCACATTAGTAGGCTGAAACCTCCCTCACAGAGGTGTCCAAGATAGCTGTGTCCGCAGTTTGCTCCTGTGCCCAGCACACAGGATCTTCTTTGTATATCCACACACTTGTACTTCAGGTACCTCCTCGGGCCTGACCTGGTCTCCACAGTGAAGATGAGTGGCTCTCGCTCTGTCACCTACTCCTGAATGACATCACCACCATCATCAGCTTCCTGGCCTTCTTTCTCATAATTAACTGTGTTTTATAGATTGTCCCAAGACATTAGATACCTGGAATTAAAGTAAATAATATAAGGGACTGAAAGGATGGACAGACAAGCTGGATATGACAGTCCTGGTTAAGGATTTCAAATAAGAAATTTATTTTGAAAATAGCCAGACTCTTAGGACCTGCATATCAGCCACAACTTCATAGATCTCCCCTGGAATTGTATAAAACACAGACTAGTACCCACATAATAACATAAAATTAATTAAGCAAAAAATCTCTCTGTTCCTGAAACTATTTCACCTTTAAGTTATTTAAAATTGCAATGGACTTGTGTTCTTTTCTCCCTACATTACCCTACCTCATCTCTCTTCTTCCTAGTGAGTTTTCTTCCATCCAAGCTTCCCACCTATTCAAATGTCCTTTCTTATATAGTGTCCCACTAAGTTCAATCAAAGCTGTCTGTTTTTGCAAGTGTTTGGGTACCTGCTGAAGCACAGACAATATTTCAACGGAAGTACCACTGATGAATAAGAAACCCCTTCCTCTAGCCAATTTCAACCATCTGTGGTCACTCTGAGAGGGTTGGGGCCATGTGAATCCCTTCCTCATTCATAGTGCCTGTATACTGTGCCTAATCTGTGTAGGTCTTGTGCAGGCCGACTTAGTGTGTTCATGGTTGTAGTGGTTTTAGGACTAGAGAGTACTGATAATCCTACTGCTTTATGGTGAGATCCACAGATTTTATGTGTCGGCTTCTCTGGCATGCTGGAGGGTGTTACAGGTGTATAGCAGTCTGGAGATTTGGACTGTACTGACTGCACTGTGGCATTGTTATCAACTCAAAAGACAGACTGAAAAGGTAGAATCCAGAGAGAAAAGAACCAAGTGCAACTAGAGTGAGGAATTAAGAAGCGGAAAAGAAATTCATGGAGGAGGCTGAGGTATATAACAAGGCATGGAAATCATGGGGCATCATATCTTGCAACCTAAAGCAAGAGACACGCAACAAAAGGAGCCTTAGACATTATCAGGTGACACTGAGAGGTCAGGAAGACTGGCAAGAAAAAGAGAGATGGAATATGACATTTGGAAGGTTACTCAAGAGGATACTATCAATGGAGTTGCAGGGCAGAAGCCAGATTTTAAAGGTTAGGAAGTGAGTAGCTAATGAAGAAGGCAGAGTGTGAAGACTATTCCTTTACAAAACTAAATTTTCTAGGAAGACTACAGACTGGACAAACTGCATGTGCAAAATCCAAATTAGCCCGCAATCCCGATTGTGTTCTTGGTAAAAATCATAAGTTCACTTACTTTGCTTTGAGGTATGTTAAAAAAAATTAGATACTTCAAATTTACTTCTTCTTATACAAAGTCAACCAATTCACTGTGCAACAAACATTCACTGTGGTCACGAAGAGGGCTTGGGCACTGAGGCTTTTCCACAACCAGTGAGAGAATTCTAGTTCTGGTTTCCTTCTCACAACTCAGCAGATGCTCTTCTAGAATTTACTGAAAACAATTCCCCTGCCAGAAACATTTTGCCAATGCTATATTTATCAATTTCACAAAGCTGTGGCAAACAGATAACCATAACGGTTATAGCAAATTATCAGAATATAGTGTGTCACTCCAAGTTCTCAATTGACCCAGATCAACAATGAAAGTCACTAAAACCAGTTGCTTTAGGGCACACCTAATAAGATTTTTACTTTTTCCATTGGAGGGTCAAGAAAGCTGTTCTTTATGTATACAACTGGCTACATGCATGTGTTCTGTATAACACCACATTAAAATAAGCACTGCACGTTAATACTATATTCATTTGTGTGACAAATATGTCAGAAACAAGTTAAGGGATATGAAGCTCATTTTAGTTTTTGATTTTAAGTGTCAGTCATCAGGGTAGGAAAGGCATGATAGAATAGGCTAGTCCTAAGAATTGGGACCAGCTTCTTCCAGCTACATCTCACCTTCTGAAGTTTCCAGAGCTTCCCTAGTGGCACAAAATGGTGAGAAAACATTCAAAGCATAATCTTGTAATGGAAATTCATATCTAAATAATATTCTGACTCCATTCTCAAATACTTATGACAGTTTCCATCATGGAAAATACATTTATTCCATTTCCAACAGTCTCCAAATCTTAGCAGTTCCAATATCATTCAGAAGTCCAAGTTCAAATCTGAGATATCAGGCCAGCTCTTAGCTGTGAGCCCTTGGACACCAAGAAAGAAATATTTCAAAATGCACCATCATAAAATAAACACTCTCATCTCAACAGATAAATTGGGACAAAGAAATAAAGAAGGGAAGCAGAGAACAGGGAACTCAAGCAAGTATAAACCTGCAACCCTGGGTCCAACATAGGACACAGAATGTCATGGTCTGAATTTCAAAGAGTTTACCATGTTACCAGCTCAAACAGCTGGCTCTGCTCCTTGCCTATTGCTTTCTTTGGCAACACTCCATATTCAAGACATCACTGACATACTGGGGTCTCCATTAAAATTTAAACTTTGACATTGTACCTTCATACATCGCCTGCTCATGCTACATATAGAGACTCTGACCTACCACATTGCCATGATTCCCAGGCCTTTCTTTGCATCTTCATGAAAGCATGCAGGACTTCCTAACGCTCATACTCTGCCTGACTTCCAGACCAAAACCACATAGACAAGGTTCGAGAGGTATCTGAATCTCCTTGGAATATAAGTACAAGTAGACTTTAGATACCTGAGTGAGTAAATGAAGGTAAACACTCTTCCAGAGAGTCCCATGTAAGCAGGACACTCCAGAACAATCTTTTCAAGTGGGCTAAAACATTTACATCCTTGAGCATGCGATATATAGGCTCTGCCTGACTCCTGAGATGTCCTTAAGGCATCTTTCTTCTTGGCCCAATGCAAAGTATGTGTCTCCTTTGCAGTTGGACTAATCTTTTTAACAACCACAACTTCCTTGACTCTAGCTTTACAATTTTTTTTTCTGACCAAGCTCCCAGTGTTTTAAATCTTTCCTCTCTGCTTTGTGTTGATTGGCACCAAAGACTAGATAGAAGCACCTTCTGAGTGTGACACATGTGTAACGACCATCATTGCACTGCAGCAGGAGTTTCCTGAACTGACCCTGCACAAGACGGGCCCTGGCAATAGCCTGTCATCAGTGGGGGGAAAGGTTCAGGGGGCTCTACTTCCTCATTCTGATCTATTGGATGCTGACAGATTCTGGCAAAGGGGAAGACATCATCTTTAGCTATGTACTGACCACTGAGCCCACCAGATTCCCATGAATGGTTTTGAACCCATGGTCACACAGGCAGCCCCAGCTAAATTCAATGGGTCACAAAACAGACAAAAAAAGACTTGAATTTGGGAAAGGGATTTGTAGGATTGTGGTGGAGGTGTTAACATGAATACAATGGAGACAGGTGAAAGTAGAGGATGAAGGCAATCATAATTCCTTATATATATCCATGCCTTTGTCAAAGAACAAATTTAATTAACAATACCCATGCCATCCCCTGATAACATATTATTTTGATATTTCCCCTGCCAAATTCATCCAAGACTTCCTTCAAAATCTCAAGACATGAACAAAGATGTAGACAAATTCTTTGTTAAAATATCACGTGAATGTCCTCTGTGTTCAATCTCAATAGAATCCTGAATCCCATCTGAAACTTTATGTGCTCATATCTACTTTGCACATTTCTATCAGTATCCTGACCTTCTGATGTCCCAATAAAATTATTCTTCAGGTCTTAAAGTATTCTAAGGCTTCTCTAGCCCTGTGGCATTGCTTCTTCTTCAGAGACATGAGTAAAGGTCTGCTCACCCCACCTTAGGAAACTGATGACAGACCAAAGAAACAGCTCCATGCAAGTCTATATATGGTAAGCCTATGGATTTATTAGAGTTACTTCCATGAGCATAGGTGACTCAAAAACAGCAGTCACCGTAATGCCCATCCCAACAGGGTCCCATGAGAGTTGCATCCATGGAGCTCTTGCTTTGCAGTCAGCTCCATCAGAGTGTCCTCACCCCCCAACAATTGTTTATGTCTTAGATAACTTAGATACCTTTGTGAATCTTGTCATTTCTATGAACTTACTGAGCTTTGTAAGTTATTTGAGCTCCATTAGTCTTAAGTTTCTCTTTCTAAAGAAGGACCATTTCAATTCACACCAAATTAAGTATACAACAAGCCTACCTCAAATTTTCAAATAATTCTCACAAACAAGTCCTACAAGCTTAAAAGTCATACGATCAGGTTTAGTTACAGTAACAACTCCCATTCTTAATTTTTTCGATTTTTCTATTATTTTTTCCATTTTTTTTCTATTTGTTACTTCTCTAATCACTGTGACATAAATACACAATGGAATTTAAGGGAGGAAAGATTTGTTTTGGATTGTATTCTAAAGGTGTTAGCCCACCATGGGAAGTCATGACCAAACAGACTGGTTTATGTTATGGTGGACAGAAAGCAGAAAAGGTGAGTGCGGAGGCTTGTGCATGTCACAGCAAGTGAATGAACGTCAAAGGACAGCTTTCAGAAATCAGTCCTCTCCTTTCACCATGTGGATGGAGTCTGAGCACAGACCCAAGTGACCAAGTTTGTGTAAAGCATCTTTACCTGCTAAGCCGTTTTGCCTGCCCCCATTCTGGATCTTGAGCTTTAAATGTATAAGCTCAGAGACTTATTTTCTGTCTTTTGTTGTGTTGGTTTGACTTCTGAATTGAACCCAATGTTGACTACTTTAAGGGAGATAATAAAGGAGATGCTGTCTTATTAGTTTGCCATTAGCACATTACCATTGCAGATCAGTAATTCATCACTTTTCCTGAACATTCTTCTCTAGAAAAATTGACCTAGAGCAGAAGAGCTGGAGACCTGACCTCAGGCCCACTTGTCCTTCACCTCATTTCTTCCTGCTGGATTCTGATGAATTAAACTCTCTGTGCCAGGGTGCAGATCAATACAGGTAGCACAGCAATGTCTTTCCTAAGGCTATTGTTATAAGTGAGGAAATTCAAGTAACACACTAATCAGAACAAAAACTCTGGCCTCAAAAAGTATTTACTCTTGTCATGCAATACATAGAAAGACAGTCTTGTCTTCTGAACTATAATGAGTCTCCTATATTTTAACTTTGTGTCTTATTTTATATATTGAATTTTCTGCCTTAAGAAATAACAATTTTTAACCCTGGGTTGACTCTCAGTTATCCCTTTTTATTATATTTTTCATTGTTTTTTCTCTTGAAAGCAAAGTTTTAGGGATGGGGCACACTTTCATACTATGTTTTCTCTTTGCTGATATCAAATTCTTTTCCTGGGAATTCTAGATTTATAACTTTTAAATAATACATGCATAGTGATTATTTTAAGTCATTCTATAGAACAACATACTCAGATTCTCCAGAAAAGGCAGAGAGCATTACATTGGTGTATTTTCCCAGTTGGAAACTTCAGCACACACCTTTGCGTCAGTCAACACACACCTTTATGCACTGCTCTTGTCACCCAATGCTTGGTCCCATGAGAGAAGGAAAGGGATAGAAGACAAATGTTGGTTGCTGATTCTGAAAAAAAAAAGTATTCATCTTCAAGCCTTAGTGCTCTTTTGTCTGTAGAATGAGCAAAATGATACCTGTTCTTTTTACCTCTCAGTATTACATAAGAACAAAGCCATGTAGAAATGACTATGCTTTGAGAATGAAGCAGTGTCATCTACTGCAAAGCTGTGCTGTGGACAGTGCAAAGTTTTAGGGCCTTTGACTGAAGGAGATGCTTGTCGATTACCTCCAAGGAACTTTGAAAGCTGGGGAAAGAGAATCCACCTGAAAAATCAAAGATGATTTAGTAAAAGTGAGAACAGTGTCAATATCATGTATTACGTATTATGTATTATGATCTTGCTAGTACCTCCTCATTGAAAATGACAATAGCTATTATACCCAGCAGTGTGGGTACAAGAACCCACTGTTTAGTGGAAGACTAATGGAACCAGGGAAACTCTACACTGTCTTCCCATTGCTTTCCAACACGAGCCCTCCTCTCTCCAGTTTGAATGTGCACACAGCACACACACACACACACACACACACACACACACACACACACACACTTCCCACTCACAATCACTGAAGAAGCCATGGAAATATGCTACCCAGATCTTTTTGCAAAGATCTTCCCTAAGGAATCTTGCAGAAGAGGAAGTGGCAAGATTGTAAGAGCATAAAGATGGGGAGGACCAATGATATGCGAGATACTCCACACAAGTTAGGGCTGCAGTAGCCATAATCAGACTTTACATGACCTGCACAATGACTGACATGTCAACGACCCCCCAAAGTTTAGCATGGATCACAGGCAGTAGGATCCTTAGAGGCCAGTGAGTAACAGTAATAATAGTGTTCCCATACTAAAGGGGAGCCCACCAAAGGCTCAGAGCTATGCCACTGAGTCCTTACACCTCACTAGGGTGGGAGACTCAGGGAGGTTTGGCATTCACACAGAGGGATGCTCCAGGGGATGGGAGGGGGAAAGAGGAGGCACTGGGAGAAAGGGACGGAGGGGGTGAAAGGAAATGGAAAAGGCCGGGAGAGTGTAAGGAGGAACTGGGGAAGGGTGGAGGGAGGGAGAGGACCTGGGTACCTATTGAGCTTGTATGACTGGGAAAAAAAATTAAAGGAAAAAAAAGATATTCCCTGAGGAAGGACGATCTTCAACTGCAATAGGTTTGGGACCCACTGAGATGCCCTTTCCTGGCCATGTGTTACCCAGGCTACTCCCTGCTGATGACCGAGTAAAGCAAGGGCATGTGGCCTTCCTTCCTAAAAGGAAACATTTGCTCCGAGGCTCTCATAAGCCCGAACAGGCTCTCTTGGCTACTCTGTGAACTAAGACTTTTCCTATCCAACCTTCCTCCTAGTCTTTTCTCTATTCAGAAGGTTCATAAATTCACTTAATTTCAAAGTCCCCAAGTTCCTGTTCCTCTAACTCTATCCTTGGCAGGTGATGCTTGGCACTTTATCCTGGCCTTTGCATTTCTGTGGACTGAAGCTAATACTTTCACTACAGGGCCAAATTTGGCTCCTGGATTTATTTCTTGTATCTATTCATCCAACAGTCACTCCAGACCAAATACAGGTAATACTGGATCAGGACTGTCATGTCGTCTTTATGGATATGTAGGGTGATTCTTGATTAATAAATTATCCATTTGGGAGAAAGACGGAAGCTCAACACAAACTCCTTTATATGCTGGGCATCACAGTGCTCTGTTATTGGAACCACAACACCTGGGGGGTGCAAGTACCGGGATAGGGAGTTCAAGGTCAGCCTCTCTTACTTAAGCAAGTTCAAGCCAGCCTACACTATGCAAAACATCTGTCTTAAAAATACAAGCTGGTGGGAATGCAGGCTCATACAGCCACTCTGGCGAGCCGTCTGGAGATTCTTAAAGAAATTAAAGATTGAAATGCCATATGACCCTGCTATTCCACTTTTGGGTATAACCCCCCATACAGCAGAGGTTCACCTCGATAGCACAAGCACGACCATGTTCATAGCAGCACTGTTTACAATAGCAAAGTCATGGAATCAGCCCAAATGTCCAACAGTTGACGAGTAGATAAGGAAACTGTGGTACATTTATACAATGGAGTACTACTCAGCCATCAAAAATGATGAATTACTGGAATTTGCCAGGAAATGGATGTCATTAGAAACAATTATATTAAGTGAAGTATCCCAGACCCAGAAAATTAAGCGCCGTATGTACTCCCTAATAGGTGGCTCCTAGTACCAAACCCACCCAGCCCACCTAGAGACAGTAATTGCAAGGATTATGAACAGGAGGGATGGGGTAGGAGGGCCACACCAGAAACAAGGAGAGAAGGGACCATGTTACAGCAGGGAAAATAGGCCTCCACCAAGGACCGAAATAAGTAATGAGACATCTGATTAAGTTCACAGACTTTTGTTCCTGATCATTTACTACTGAGGGGGTGTGATCTCACCAGAAGAGGAAGACATATAGTCTGGCAGATAAAAAGTAACCATTTTGCAAATGGGTGATAGACCCCTCCCTTACTATGGTTTCCCACTTTTATTACATCTACCTTTGAATGTGCTTTTATCACAAGACTCTAACAGCTTTTTGTCTCTGGCCAGGGGGTAACATACAATGCCCACCAAGATGGAGTGAAGGGCATTGCAGGAGCAGCAAAACTGCAAAAGAAAATCAACAAACCACAATCCAGAACTTCAGAGACTCTATATCAACCACCTAGAACTAGGCCAGCTTAGTCTCTCCCCATCCTGAAGCTCAGGGAAATTTGCGGAAGTGGGGGCGGTAAGAGTGTAAGAGCAAAAGGATGGGAGGAGCTATGATATGTAAGATACTCTATACTAGTTAGGGCTGAAGCAATCATAATTGGACTTTGCATGCCCTGCGCATTGTCCAACACACTGTTGACCTCACAAAGTCTAGCATGTGCTAAAGGCACCAAGATCCTTGGAGGTAAAGGATTGGCAGCCACACCAGTGTTCCTATACCTAAGGAGAACAAGGGAAAGGGTTCAGGGAAAGGCCACTGGGTCCTTGTACGTCATCGGAGAGGAGGGCCCAGAGGAAAATCAGACATGCACAAGAAAGGACTCTCTGGGAATTGGGGCGGGAAGCACTGGGGGATGGGGAGGGAGAGGGGTGGGGAGGGGGAGCAGGGGGTACGGGGAGAGGAGGAGAGAGGGAGGGAACTGGTGTACGTAATAAGTTTGTATGAGCTGAAATAAAAAAAAAAAAATACAAGCACCCATTTCCCCACCCGCCGCCAGGGACCCGCCCAGTCCAGCCTGGACTCACCACGACCTAGGTAAGCTCCGCCCCCGCCCAACCCCAGAACCCCAGGCCAAATAGTTCAGTTTAGTGAAATTGAAAGATCTTAAGAGTTAAAATGACAATGCCAAAGTCAAAGTGCAAATCCATGAGAAGCAACACTCAAGAAAACAAATTTTCCACTGAAGAAATTAATCCCATAATGTTAGACTCCAACCAGAACAAACCCACGGAAAAAGGCCAAGAAAGCCTGACCCAGGATAACGACTTTCAAAATATGATCATTACCATATTCAATACTATGAAAGAGGAAATCCGGGAGGAATTACATAATCAAATCAATAGCTTTGAAGAGGAACACAACAGACATTTGGAGGAGTTCAGAAAAACAGTGCAAGAAACAAAAACTGGCATAGAGCAGTTAAAACAGACTCAAGCAGAGTTTAAAACTGAGCTACAAGACAAGTTATCTTCAACCCAGAACTCCACAGAGAGTCTTATCAGCAGAACTAACGAAGCAGAAAACAGAATTTCAGATCTTGAAGATCAAGTGGGAGTACTAACCAGCTCAATGGAAGAGGTGGTTAAAGACAAAAAGATACTTGAGAGAAATATCCAAGAGATATGGGACACCCTGAAGAAGCCTAACATGCGTATTCATGGAATACCAGAGCAAGAATCTCAAAATACCACCCGTGAGGAAATTTTTCAAACTATCATCAAGGAAAACTTTCCTCATCTAAAAAAAGAGAGGCCAATCCATATACAAGAGCATTCCGCACCCCAAACAGATACGACCAAAACAGAAGCACTCCACGGCAAAAAATAGTTAAAACACTCCACATTCAAGATGAAGAACTGGTGCTGAGAGCTTCAAGGGAGAAAATACAAGTCACTTTTAAAGGTAAACCTATTAAAATAACAAATGACTTCTCAGTCAAAACAGTAAAAGCAAGAAGAGCTTGGAAAGACATACTTCAAGTATTGAATGAGCAAAAATGTCCACCTAGGCTGATTTACCCTGCAAAACTATCCGTCATGATCAAGGGAGAAAGAAAAATCTTTCAGCACAAAGACAACATGAAGGGATACATGTCCACCAAACCAGGCCTTCAAAAAATGCTAGAAATGATACTCAAGCATGAAGAAAAAAACAGGCATATCCAGGAGAACAGAAGGCAAGTATAACACCATTAAAAGCAAAACAATATACTTATAAAAACTACTAAACATAATAAATGTCTGGAATTAAAAATAGTTTCTCCATTATAACACTAAATGTTAATGGAATTAATTCACCGATCAAGAGACACAGATTACAAACTTGGATTAAAAATCACAATCCATCAATCTTCTGCCTACAGGAAACCCATCTCACCACAAAAAGATAGGCACGCTCTAAAAATAACAGGCTGGTCAACAATTCTACAAGCAAATGGAAGCAGAAAACAGGCAGGGGTAGCCATTATGCTATCAGACAAAGTGGACTTCAAACCAAAGAAAATTATAAGAGACACGGATGGATACTACATTTTAGTCACAGGTACAATTCACCAGGAACACTTCACAATACTGAACATATATGCGCCCAATACGGGCCCCTCCACATTCATTAAGAAAACCTTACAGCGTCTAAAGCAAGAAATCAACGCCCAAACGATAATTCTTGGGGACTTCAACACCTCCCTCTCAACATGGGATAGATCAACAGGTCAAAAGCTTAACAGAGACACTTTGGAACTTAATCAAACCCTGAAAGAAATGGACCTTACGGATCTCTATCGAACTTTTCACCCACGCACCAAAGAATACACATTTTTCTCAGCAGCACACGGAACTTTCTCCAAAATAGATCACATATTGGGCCACAAAATGAATCTACACATATACAAAAAGTTGAAATTCTAACCTGTGCCCTATCACACCACCACGGCCTAAAGCTGGACATCCACAACACATCAAACAAGAGAACACTAACTCCTGGAAACTTAACAATATGATGCTGAATGAGAACTGCATTCAAGAAGAAATTAAAAAGGAAATTCAAGATTTCCTGAAAGTGAACGATAATGAAAATACAACTTACCAAAATCTCTGGGACACAATGAAAGCTGTTCTAAGAGGTAAGTTCATAGCTCTTAACGCCTACATCAAAAAAAATGAAAACATCAGAAATAAACAACTTAACAATGCAGCTTCAAGCTTTAGAGAAACTAGAGCAATCTGATCCCAAAAGTAGGAGAAGAGAGGAGATTAGCAAAATAAGGGGAGAAATATCTGAAATTGAGACTAAGAAAACGATAGAAAAAATCAACCAGTCAAAAAGCTGGTTCTTTGAAAAAATCAATAAGATTGATACACCCCTAGCTAAATTAACCAAAAGCAGGAGAGAGAAAACCCAAATTAACAAAATCAGAAATGAACATGGAGTTATCACTACTAATACCCAAGAAATCCAGAGAATTATAACATCATATTTCAAAAATTTATACTCTGTGAAGTTTGACAACACAAAAGAGAGGGATAAATTTCTAAGTAAACACAACTTACCTAAATTGAATCAGGAACTTGTGAATTACTTAAATAGTCCTATTACATATAAGGAAATTGAGGAAGTAATCTTGAATCTTCCCACCAAAAAATGTCCTGGACCAGATGGATTCAGCACAGAGTTCTACCAGACATTTAAGGAGTTAATAACACCAATACTCCTTAAACTGTTCCATCAAATAGCAAAGGAAGGAACACTACCAAATTCCTTCTATGAAGCTAATATCGTTTTAATCCCAAAACCTAATAAAGACTCACTTAAAAAAGAAAACTATAGGCCGATCTCTCTGATGAACACAGACGCAAAGATTCTCAACAAAGTCTTAGCAAATCGGATTCAAAAACATATTAAAAAGATTATTCACGGGGACCAAGTAGGCTTCATCCCCGGCACACAAGGTTGGTTCAACATACGCAAATCAATAAATGTAATTCATCATGTAAACCAGTCCAAAGTCCAAGACCACATGATACTCTCGATAGATGCAGAAAAAGCTTTTGACAAGATCCAACAGCCCTTTATGATCAAAGCGCTAGAGACAGTAGGAATGGAAGGAACCTTTATCAATATAATAAAAGCTGTATACAACAAGCCCACAGCAAGGATTTTGCTCAATGGGGAACAATTAGAAGCATTCCCACTTCAATCAGGAACTAGACAAGGCTGTCCAATCTCACCACTTCTATTCAATATTGTACTTGAAGTCTTAGCTGAAGCCATAAGACAAGAAAGGGACATAAGAGGGATTCAAATTGGCAAGGAAGAACTCAAGCTATCCCTATTTGCGGATGACAAGATCTTATACCTGAGTGATCCCAAAAACTCCACCAGGAAGCTCCTGGAACTAATTGAGAAGTTCAGCAGAGTGGCAAGATACAAAATAAATGTGCAAAAATCAGAGGCCTTCCTATATACCCAGAATGAAAGAAGTGAAAAAGCCTTGAGAGAAACCATTCCATTCACTATAGCCCCTAAAAAATGAAATACCTTGGTATAAACCTAACCAAGGAGGTAAAAGACCTTTACAATGAAAACTTTAAAACCCTAAAGAAAGAAATTGCAGAAGACACCAGAAGGTGGAAAGACCTCCCTTGTTCCTGGATTGGCAGAATCAGCATCGTAAAAATGACCATCCTACCAAAGGCAATATACAGATTCAATGCTATACCAATTAAAATCCCAAAGCAATTCTTCAAAGAAGTTGACCAAACAATCTCAAAATTCATATGGAGGCACAAAAGACCCAGGATAGCAAAGGCAATCCTGAGTAACAAAAACACTGCTGGAGGTATTACCATACTGAACCTTAGTCTATATTACAAATCCATAGTTATAAAGACAGCCTGGTACTGGCTCCAAAATAGATGCACAGATCAATGGATAAGGATTGAAGACCCAGATATAAGCACACAAAATTACAGCCATTTGGTCTTTGACAAAGGGGCCCAAAGAATCCAATGGAAAAAGAACAGCAACTTCAACAAATGGTGCTGGCAAAACTGAATCTCCACATGCAGAAGATTAAAGCTGGACCCGGACTTGTCACCATGTACAATACTTAATTCCAAATGGATCAAGGACCTTGATATAAGGCCAGAGACTATAAAAACCATAGTTGAAAGGATAGGGAACTCCCTCGTTCTGATTGGGCTAGGCCAACAGTTCCTAAACAGACATCCAATGGCACAGTCACTGCTACCAACTCTCAACAGTTGGGATCTTGTGAAATTAAAGAGCTTCTGTTCAGATAAAGAGATTGTAACACGAGCTCAAAGGCAACCCACAGAATGGGAGAAAATCTTCACTAACCACATATCTATCTGATAGAGCTCTACTGTCCAGAATGCACAAAGAACTTAGAAAACTAAACACCAAGGAATCCAATGGCCCAATTAAAAAATGGGCCCTGGAACTTAAAAGAAATTTTACCAGGGATGAAATTAAAATGTCTAACAAATATCTGAAAAAATGCTCCACTTCTTTAGCCATCAGGGAAATGCAAATCAAAAGTTCCCTGAGATATCATCTCACCCCGGTCAGGATGGCAAAAATCCACAACACAAACAACAACAAATGCTGGAGAGGATGTGGAGAGAGGGGAACTCTCCTACATTGCTGGTGGGAGTGCAGGCTCATACAGCCACTCTGGCGAGCTGTCTGGAGATTCTTAAAGAAATTAAAGATTGAAATGCCATATGACCCTGTGATTCCACTTTTGGGTATAACCCCCCATATAGCAGAGGTGTACCTCAATGGCACAAGCACGACCATGTTCATAGCAGCACTGTTTACAATTGCAAAGTCATGGAATCAACCCAAATGTCCAACAGTTGACGAGTGGATAAGGAAAAGTGGAGTATACAATGGAGTACTACTCAGCCATCAAAAATGATGAATTACTGGAATTTGCCGGAAATGGATGTCATTAGAAACAATTATATTAAGTGAAGTATCCCAAACCCAGAAAGTTAAGCGCCGTATGCACTCCCTAATAGGTGGCTCCTAATACCAAACCCACCCAGCCCATCTTGAGACACTCATAGGTAAAATCTATGTATTATCTACAGTAATTGCAAGGATTATGAACAGGAGGGATGGGGCTGGAAGGCCACACCAGAAACCAGGAGAGAAGTGACCATGTTACAGTAGAGAAAATAGGCCTCCATCAAGGACTGCAAGAAAGTAAAGTGACACCTAGTTAAGTTCACAATTCGTTCCTGATCATTTACAACTAAGGGGGTATGAACTCGCCAGAAAGGGAGGGCACATAGTCCGGCAGATTAAAAAGTAACCATTTTGCAAATGGGTGATTGACCCCTCCCATTGCCAAATGCCATATGACCCTGCGATTCCACTTTTGGGTATAAGTATTACATCTACCCTTGAATGTGCTCTTATAATAAGACTCCAGTTTAACAGCTTTCTGTCTCTGGCCAGGGGATGAAATACAGTGCCCATCACGATGGAGTGAAGGGCATTGCAGGAGCAACAAAACTGCAAAAGAAAATCAACGAACGACTATCCAGACCTTCAGAGACACTGTATCAACCACCTAGAACTAGGCCAGACTAATCTCTCCCCATCCTGAAGCTCAGGGACATTTGCGGAAGAGGGGGCAGTAAGAGTGTAAGAGCAAAAGGATGGGAGGAGCAATGATTTGCAAGATACTCCACACAAGTTAGGGCCGAAGCAATCATAATTGGACATTGCATGCCCGGCGCAATGTCCAACACACTATTGACCTCACAAAGTCTAGCATCTGCTAAAGGCACCAAGATCCTTGGAGGCAAGGGATTGACAGCCACAGTCGTGTTCCTATGCTTAAGGGGAACACAGGAAAGGGTTAAGGGAAATGCCACTGGGTCCGTGTACGTCATCGGAGAGGAGGGCCCAGGGAAGAGTCTGCCATGCACATTAAAGGATTCTCCGGGGATTGGGGGAGAGGCACGGGGGGATCGGGCGGGAGGGGTGAGGGGAGGGAGAGCAGGGGGTTCGGGGGGAGGAGGAGGGAGGGAGGGAACTGGTGTACCTATTAAGTTTGTATGAGCTGAAATAATAATAAAAAATGTATTAAAAAAACTGAACTAAAAGACAAGTTATCTTCAACCCAGAACTCAACAGAGAGTCTTATCAGCAGAACTAATGAAGCAGAAAACAGAATTTCAGACCTTGAAGACAAAGTGGGAGTATTAACCAGCTCAATGGAAGAGGTTGTTAAAGCCAAAAGGATACTCGAGAGAAAACTTCAAGAGTTATGGGATACTCTGAAGAAGCCTAACATGCGTATTCATGGAATACCAGAGCAAGAATCTCAAAATACAACAGCTGAGGAAATTTTTCAAACTATCATCAAGGAAAACTTTCCTCATCTAAAAAAAGAGAGGCCCATCCATATAGAAGAGGCATTCCACACCCCAAACAGATATGACCAAAATAGAAACTCGCCACAGCAAATAATAGTTAAAACACTCCACATTCGAGAAAAAGAAATGATGCTGAGAGCTTCAAGGGAAAAAAACAAGTCACTTTGAAAGGTAAACCTATTAAAATAACAAATGACTTCTCAGTCAAAACAGTAAAAGCAAGAAAAATTGGAGAGACATACTTCAAGTATTGAATGAGCAAAAATGTCAACCCAGGCTGATAGACCTGGCAAAACTATCCATCATAATCAAGGGAGAAAGAAAAATCTTCCAGCACAAAGACAACTTGAGGAATACATGTCCACCAAACCAGGCCTTCAAAAAATGCTAGAAATGATACTCAAGCTTGAAGAAAAAAACAGGCATATCCAGGAGAACAGAAGGGAAGTATAGTACTACCAAACCTAAGGGTGTAACAATACACTTACAAAAGCCACTAAAAATAATAAATGTCTGGAATTAAAAATAGTTTCTCCATTATAGCACTAAATGTTAATGGAATTAACTCACTCATCAAGAGATACAGATTACAAATTTGTATTAAAAATCACAATCCATCAATCTGCTGCCTGCAGGAAACCCATCTCACCACAAAAGATAGGCACGCTCTAAAAATAACAGGCTGGTCAACAATTCTACAAGCAAATGGAAGCAGAAAACAGGCAGAGGTAGCCATTATGCTATCAGACAAAGTGGACTTCAAACCAAAAAAAAATCATAAGAGACACAGATGGATACTACATTTTAGTCACAGGTACAATTCACCAGGAAGACTTCACAATACTGAACATATATGCACCCAATACGGGCCCCTCCCACATTCATTAAGCAAACCCTACAACGTCTAAAGCGAGAAATCAATCCCCAAACGATAATTCTTAGAAATTTCAATACCGCTCTCTCAACATGGGATAGATCAACAGGTAAAAAAGTTAACAGAGACACTTTAGAGCTTAATCAAACCCTTACTGAAATGGACCTTACATATCTCTATCGAACTTTTCATCCATGCACCAAAGAATACACATTTTTCTCAGCAGCACACGGAACTTTCTCCAAAATAGATCACATATTGGGCCACAAAACGAATCTCCACATATACGGCAAAGTTGAAATTCTAGCCTGTACCTTCTCAGACCACCACGGCCTAAAGCTTGATATCCACAACACAACAAGCAACAGAAAATACACTACTCCTGGAAACTTAACACTATGATGCTGAATGAGAATTGGAGTCAGGAAGAATTTACAAAGGAAATTCAAGATTTCCTGAACGTGAATGATAATGAAAATACGACTTACCAAAATTTCTGGGACACAATGAAAGCTGTCCTAAGTGATAAATTCATAGCTCTTAATGCCTACACCAAAAATGGAAACATCAGAAATAAATAACTTAACAATCCAGCTAAAAACTTTAGAGACACTAGAGCAATCTGATCCTAAAAGCAGTAGAAGGGAGGAGATTAGCAAAATAAGGGGAGAAATATCTGAAATCAAGATTAGGAAAATGATACAGAAAATCAACAAACAGCTGGTTCTTTGAAAAAAATCAATAAGGTTGATACACCCCTAGCTAAATTAACCAAATGCAAGAGAGAGAAAGCCCAAATTAATGTAATTAGAAATGAAAATGGAGTTATCACTACTGATACCCAAGAAATCCAGAGAATTATAACGTCATATTTCAAAAACTTATACTCTGTGAAATTTGGCAACACAAAAGAGATGGATGAATTCCTAAGTAAACACAACTTACCTAAATTGAATCAGGAACTTGTGAATTATTTAAATAGTCCTATAACATATAAGGAAATTGAAGAAGTAATCTCAAATCTTCCCACCAAAAAATGTCCTGGACCAGATGGATTCAGCACAGAGCTCTACCAGACATTTAAGGAGTTAATAACACCCGTACTCCTTAAACTGTTCCATCAAATAGCAAAGGAAGGAACACTACCAAATTCCTTCTATGAAGCTAATATCGTTTTAATCCCAAAACCTAATAAAAATACACTTAAAAAAGAAAACTATAGGCCGATCTCTCTGATGAACACAGACGCAAAGATTCTCAATAAAGTCTTAACAAATCAGATTCAAAAACATATCAAAAAGATCATTCATGGGAATCAGTAGGCTTTATCCCAGGCACACAAGGTTGGTTCAACATACGCAAATCAACAAATGTAATTCACCATATAAACCAGTCCAAAGTTCAAGACCACATGATACTCTCGATAGATGCAGAAAAAGCTTTTGACAAGATCCAACAGCCCTTTATGATCAAAACCCTAGAGAAGGTTGGAATGGAAGGAACCTTTATCATTATAATAAAAGCTGTATACAACAAGCCAACAGCAAGGATTATACTCAATGGAGAAAAACTTGAAACATTCCCACTTCAATCAGGAACTAGACAAGGCTGTCCACTCTCACCACTTCTATTCAATATTGTACTTGAAGTCTTAGCTGAAGCGATAAGACAAGAAAGGGACATAAAAGGGATTCAAATCGGCAAAGAAGTCAAGTTATCTCTATTTGCAGATGACATGATCCTATACCTGAGTGATCCCAAAAACTCCACCAGGAAGCTCCTGGAACTAATACAGAAGTTCAGCAGGGTGACAGGATACAAAATAAATGTACAAAAATCAGTGACCTTCCTATATGCCCATAATGAAAGAAGGAAAAAGCCCTGAGAGAAACAATCTCATTTACTATAGCCCCTAAAAAAATGAAATACCTGGGATAAACGTAACCAAGGAAGTAAGAGACCTCTATAATGAAAACTTTAAAACCCTAAAGAAACAAATTGCAGAAGACACCAGAAAGTGGTAAGACCTCCCATGTTTCTGGATTGGCAGAATCAACATCATAAAAATGACCATCCTACCAAAGGCAATATACAGATTCAATGCTATACCAATTAAAATCCCAAAGCAATTCTTTAAAGAAGTGGACCAAACAATCTCATAATTCATATGGAGGCACAAAAGACCCGGGATAACAAAGACAACCCTGAGTAATAAAACACGGCTGGAGGTATCACCAAAATGAATTCCAAATGTATCAAGGACCTCGATATAAAGCCAGATACTATAAAAACCATAGTTGAAAGGGTAGGGAACTCCCTTGAGCTGATTGGGCTAGGCCAACAGTTTCTAAACAGACATCCAATAGCACAGTCATTACAACCAACACTCAACAGATGGGATATTGTGAAATTAAAGAGCTCCTGTTCAGATGAAGAGATTGTAACTGGAGCACAAAGGCACCCCACAGAATGGGAGAAAATCTTTACTAACCACATATCTGATAGAGTTCTGTTATCCAGGGTGCACAAAGAACTTAGAAAACTAAACACCAAGGAAATAAATGGGCCAATTAACAAATGGGCCTTGGAACTTAAAAGAAACTTTACCAAGGACGAAATTAAAATGTCTAACAAATATCTTTAAAAAAGGTCCACATCCTTAGCCATCAAGGAAATGCAAATCAAAACCTCCCTGAGATATCATCTCACCCCGATCAGGATGGCAAAAACCCACAATACAAACAACACCAAATGCTGGAGAAGATGTGGAGAGAGGGGAACTGTCCTACATTGCTGGTGGGAATGCAGGCTCATAGAACCACTCTGGCAAGCCATCTGGAGATTCTTAAAGAAATTAAAGATTGAAATGCCATATGACCCTGCTATACCACTTTTGGGAATAACCCCCCATATAGCAAAAATTCACCTCGATAGCACAAGCACAACCATGTTCATAACAGCACTGTTTACAATAGCAAAATCATGGAATCAGCCCAAATGTCCAACAGTTGATGAGTGGATAAGGAAAATGTGGTACATTTATACAATGGAATACTACTCAGCCATCAAAAATAATGAATTTAATGCAATTTGCCAGGAAATGGATGGAATTAGAAGCAATTATATTGAGTGAAGTATCCCAGACACAGAAAATTAAGGGCTATATGTACTCCCTAATAAGTGTATCATAGTACCAAATCCACTTAGAGACACTCAAGGAGAAATCTCTGTAATACCTACATTAATTGTAAAGATTATAAACAGGAGGGATGGAGAAGGAGGGCCCCACCAGAAACAGACGGGACCATGTTACAGCAGAGAAAATAGGCCACCATCAAGGACTGCAAGTAAGTAATGAGACATCTGATTAAGTGCACAGACTTTCCTTCCTGATCATTTCCAACTGATGGGGTACGATCTTACTAGAAGTGGAGGGCATATAGGCTGCCAGATAGAAGGTAACCATTTTGCAAATGGGTGATTGACCCCTCTCTCACTGCGGTCTCCTACTTCTGTTCCATCTACCTTTGAATATACTCTTATAACAAGACTCTAATTTAACAGGTTTTTATCTCTGGCCAGGGGGTGACATCCAATACCCATCAAGATGGAAAAAGGGCATTGCAGGAACAGCAAAACTGAAAAAAAAATCATCAACAAACCATAATTCAGAACATCAGAGAGTCTATATTAACCACCTGGAACTGGGCCAGCCTAATTACTCCCCATCCTGAAGCTCAGGGAAATTTGCAGAAGAGGGAGCGGTAAGAGTGTAAGAGCACAAGGATGGGAGGAGTGATGATATGCAAGATACTCCACACAAGTTAGGGCCGAAGCAGTTGTAACAGGACTCTGCATGATCTGCGCAATGACCAACATATCATTGACCCCTCAAATTCTAGCATGGACTAAAGGCACTAGGATCCTTAGAAGCAAGGGATTAACAGTCACAATAGTGTTCCTATACTTAAGGGGAACACAAGAAAGAGTTCTAGGAATTGTCACTGAGTCCTTACACCTCATCAGAGAGGAAGACCCAGAGGAAAGTTTGATATACTCGTTAAAGGATGCTTCAGAGATAGGGGGAGGGGGCACTGGGGGAAAGGGAGGGAGGGGGGAAAGGAAGGGACAAAGCGGGGAGGGAACAGAGAGGTCCAGGGAGGGGTGGAGGGAGGGAGGGGACAGGGGTTCCTATTATATTTGTATGAGCAGAAAAAGAAAAGACATAAGCTAGCATTTGTATAACACCAAGATCCAATATGTGTAAAAACAGAGATTCTCTAAAATGCTCACCTTCATATATATACTCATAAGAATATAATGTTGACGAATTGCTTATTTTATCCACTTCTAGTTAAAATAATGAATATGTGAATAAAATTTTCATTTAATAAAAAAAGTTTTCAAGAAAAATTGAGAAAGCAAGCTAAGGTGTTGTGTGTGGCTATTGGCAGAGAAAATCATAATCCAATTTAATGATTGGGCAATAAAATAATAGAAAATTTGGTACACTGATGGAAAAATAAGTGCTACATTTTCTTCTCAATAAGGTACAAAAATTCCCAAACTTTCTAAATAGTTTGATTATATGTAAATTTGACTCTGATGTTCAATTCCTTGCATTTTTTGTATTTACATGACTAATATTATAATTGAATTATACAATTAACCATGCAAGAAAAATACAAGCAAATAAATATCAAAGCTCTTTTTTCTATCCTTCTGAGTGTCAACATTGCAACTAAATTGTCTCTTTACCATGAAAAAGCTAAGAAATATTGTGTGCTGGTTTTTGGCAAAGCTCTGCTAGTTTTAAACATCTGGCTCATGGGTCATTATCCTTCAGGCAAGTGGTACAGCTAGAGAAGACAACTTCTCTCTGCATAGCTCTTGCTGAGGTTAAGCAATATACTTCTTTTTTATTTTATTTATTTTATTTCCACTCATACAAACTTAACAGGTACACCAGTCCCCTCCTTCCCTCCAACCTCCCACTGCCCTGTGCCCCCCTCCCCTCCCCCTTCCCCTTCCCCTCCCTCCCCATTCCCCAGTGCCTCCCCTTCCCATCCCCAGAGCATCCTTTAATGTGCATGCCAAACTCTCCTCTAGGTCCTCCTCTCCGATGAGGTGCAAGGACCCAGTGGCATTTCCCTGAATCCTTTCCTGTGTTCCCTTAAGCATGAGAACACTACTGTGGCTGTCAATCCCTTGCCTCCAAGGATCTTGGTGCCTTTAGCAGATGCTAGACTTTGTGAGGTCAATAGTGTGTTGGACATTGCGCAGGGCTAAGCAATATACTTCTATGGTCTGCATCAGATCTTGAGATTTCTATTTTCATTTGCTTGCTTGTTTGGGGTCTTGTTTTAGGGGAAAGGTTTTTGCTTTTTATTTTCTTTTTAGATGATACTGGAAAAAGAGTTGTTTTTAAGCCCCTCAACCTCCTGCCACATGCCACTGTATTAAGCACTGGTACAAACAGGCAAACTTGTGTGTGGTTTGTTTGATCCCCCTGCTCTGATGCCGCATCTACTTTTGCCAGCCTGACCTTTCCTAAGATTCTACTGCTTTTCCACTGGGACTTCAGTGAAAGGGCAAAGCCTTTCCCATGAAACAGATACAACACAGGAAGCCTGCAAAATCCATGGAAGAGAGGGAATCTCAGGCAACCAAAGGCACGGTGAGTCTACTTGTTCTCAAGAAACTTATCTTCATACACCTCACACGAACCCCTGGACATTGCCACCATCTTTTACGAAAGAAAGGAGGTTGTAAAAACCAGCAACAATGGCATTAGGCCTGGACTGACCTAGAATACTACTGCTTTTGACTTTTCTCAGTCAAGTAAAGACTTTTCAGTAAAGCTAAGCATGAATGTGACCTACCCTCTCCAAAATACAACCTTTCCTGTCAGAAAAATTGCACTCACCCTTAAAAACAAGTCTTACTCTTTGAACTCCAAATATGCTATAGCACACCCTGAAATTTTCATAGTCATTAAATCTAGATAGAATTAGCTCCAAAGAATAGCAGAAGCAAGTGTCCCACTCTGACCACTGCTTCATAGCACCTCTTTGAAAGGTCTTTGTCATTTTTATTTCCCTCCCTGTTTTTGTCTCTTTTTATTTTTAAAATAATTTCATGCTAATAAGGTTTTAAATTATTTACGAGTTATGTATATTTTCATATTTTACCACATAAAAATGATTCACATTTTTGTTTTATATATAAACAAATATATATGCATAAATTTTAAAGTTCCTTTGTGCTTCCCTGAAGCACAAAGTTAGAAGTTTGTTGCATATCTCATCTTTCCAGTTTTTGCTATTTCTTATACAAAAATGGAATATGTATGCATATGTAAGAGATTACAATAATGGAATATGCATGTATAAGAAATAACAAAATGGAAGATATGCATGTCCAATGAATGCCCAATGCTTTGTGCTATTATTTTATAGATTTATACTTGAATAAATAGAATCGTATTGTACATATCATTCTGTATCTTATCTTTTTTATACGCAATGCTATGTTTTTTAATCTTCCTACATATAGACATGCTCTTCTTCAAAACTGCCAATCACCTATACTGCCCTTTGGGACTAATCTTTCATCAGCTTAAATCAAGAGGTAAGACTCTGTATCCCCACAGCCCTCATATCTTGATGCCTCAAATAATAATTCCCAAGCCCTTTATTTTAATGATAGCCGCACCACTGATGGACAGAAAACAGAAACTACTGGAAGTGAGAAACATGAAAATTACAGAATGAAAAAATTGGGGCTGGAGAGGTGGCTCAGGGGTTAAGCCTCCGCCTTGCAGGTGGAAGGTCCTGAGTTCGGTATCCCAGATCCCACGTATAGACGCCAGGCGGAAGCGGGGGCGGCCTGCGTTTCCGGTCCTGGTAGGGCGGAGCCTGTGAATCCCGGGGCAGAAGGAGGTGGAGGCGTCCATGGTGGTTCGCGAATTCGTCCGTGGTTCTACACATACACAGACACACAGACACACATACACACACAGACGCGCGCGCACATACACACGCATATGCACAGTTGAATAAATAATAATAATAATAAAAAAATTTTTTAAAAAAATTGGCAGGTCCAAAGCACGTAGCTTTATGTCATAACTCCTAACATCCTGGCCTAGCTTAGCTAGCTGCTGAAAACCCTATTATTATTCTCTTTCTGTTTTTGAAAGTGGAACTCAATAAATAAAACAAAACGAACCTCGCCCTTTTTTATGATTCAAAGAGAAAGGTTCTACCAGTCCTTTCCTTTTAACAGCACTTAGCCTAGGTCCTTGGAGTGGCATGCAAGGCAAAGAACATATGCACCTTTGGTTTAAGTGGATAAGTTGGGTTGCTCCTTTGAGGATGTCTGCACAGGGCAGAGCTCACTTCACAGAAGGGTTAACCAGTGGTGAAGAACCTGTGCTCCTGGATCAAAGTGCCTAGGCTTAAATGTCCTATCTGCTCCTGACCAGTTCTTCAATGTGGGCTAGTTCCTGGTGGTTGGAGCTGGAAATGGCCTGGACTGAGCACTGGTTGGCAAGATGGTCTGAGGCTGGCCACAGGAACCACAGTCTCTTGGCTATCGTGATTCCAGGGCACAACTTCCACAACAGTATACTCGTCCTTGGCCCCCTCGGTGAGACAGAGCATGTTCAAGGCCAGCATGTGTTCTGTATCCTCTTCTTGCTTTACTTTGAAGGTGAAGGAACAGGCGTAGCTGGAGAGCTCACAGCTGAAGAAGCTATCCACAGTGACCAACACCGGGACTCTCAGACCCCTGGCTCCCCCAGCCCGGACTTAGCTCTCCTGACTGAGGAACGTTAGTGTGGCAGCAGTGCCAGCGACCATGCTGGAAGGGCCACGTGTATTATATTTTCTTATCTTTTGAGACAGAGTGATAATAATATGACCTAGCATAGGCAGTTGTTTGAGAGTTAAGAGCTAGTCTATAATATACCCAATAAATGTTAGTAGTTATGATTACGATTACTGTTATTGTTATTCGAGTCCTTGATACTCAACGATTCTCACTTTGCCTCACAGTCAATGAAGAGAAATGAGCCTTATACCTCTTCCTGAGAACTTGTCATTTAGATTCAGTCAATACCCCAGGTTATCTAGTGATATTCAGCTTTAAGGGCAAGCTGAGCTAAAAAATCCATACATGAATATAGGTTCAAAAGTTGATATCTCACTTACGTGCAGCCCCATAAATTTTCAGGATTAGAAAACCAGCATCATTACTTTCAAGAACTTCAGTGGATTCCATCAGAATGACAACTAGGGAATCAATATTTTAGCAATAGTGAAGCGTGAAAAGGTGGCCCCTGAGGAGCGCCCTGAGAGCTGGGGAGGCAGTCACCTGAAGCAATTCTCGTTTGTCGGGTAAGACAACAGCCAACAAGACTATTGTTGGTTGTGGTTATTTTAACTTCTACATGGATACTTCCAGAAGTAAGATAATTAAAATAATAATTAGGTATTTGACATACTACAAAGAAGTACTAGCCATGATGTATTTTATAGGAAAAAAGTTCTTATGATAAATAATAATGCTTTCTTGGCCTCAAACTTTCCATAATATTACTTTCTCAGCTTCCTGGGATGACAGGCATGAGCTCCCACTCCTAGTTCCTGATGATAGTGTCATGACTACCTTCTGCATATTTTCAGCGGTTTGGAATTTTAACCGGAGAAGCTGCCCTACTGCCTGAAGAGCACCCTTGTGAATAACAACTTATGCTACTGTGAAGCTCATCCCCACATTCAAGCTAGGTAAGAAACAAAGGCAAGAGTTCAACTACAAAGAAGAGAAAACATCTGGAGGGAACAGAAATCCCTGAGATAGCAGCCCATGACTTGTGAGTCAAGAAGTCTGTCCTGAGCATAAACACATTTTGAGAGTTACAAATTTTTCTTACTTGGTAAAGTAGTTAGCTATTGGTGTCAATTTGACAATTGAAGACTCAAGCTAAGAACACATTTGTAAAGAATTGTAGTTGAGTTAAACCCTGAGCAAATAAATTAATAGATGAGCAAAGACCCAGCCCATGGAGGGTAGGACTTTTCCCTGGGTAAGTAGATGTTATAGTTAGGTACAGGTGTCAAGTTGATGGTTGAGGGTTCAAGCTCTGGGCACATTTGTAGTTGAGTTAAGCCTAGAGCGAACCTGCAGGAGATTGTCTAGCTGATGGGGAAGGCTCAGCCCATGGTGACTGGAACTAGTCCTCAGGCAGGTGAATAAAATAGAGGAAACTGTTTGAGAAAGAGGCATCCTTGTGCACTTGGCCAGACATGCTGATCTGGCAAGTAAAGATTGTCTCTCTCTCAGTCCTTATTAGAGATGGTGTGGCCTTTCCTTCCGCACTGGTGTTGGTGAGAGCTCTCCCATCAAGCTGAACTAAGAACTGTAACCCGACAATCATAAGAGAATAAACTCTTTGTTCCCTTAAGCTGTTGATGATTTTATCAGTAACCATGCAGGTAAACTGTACCAGCAGTCAAGATGGAGGGAACTGATTCAGGGAGTAGGCATTCTTTGGCATACTTGGACAGACATTCTGTCTGTCATGTGAGGTTTGTCCCTCTCTCAGCCATTCTGTGGATATATGTGGCCATTTCCCTCAGTTCCTAGTGTTAATATGGACTTTTCCCGCCATGCTAGATTTAGAACTGTACTTGGACAATCATAAACAAGAATAAAATCTCTTGTTTCCTTAAGCCATTTTGTCATGAATTTATAGATAACATGTGGGAAAATTGCAATGCTCGGGTTCAACACACATTCTAGAGCCTGAACTTCATCACTAGTGCAAACAGAACTGTGAAGTATTAGACAGTGTCCAGATCTGATACTTTCATTCATCCTTGAAGACACCCAACCAATTTGTTTTTAAAATTCTGAAGACAAAGCTCTAAACATTTTTAAATCAGTTTTTAACAAGAAAAACAGAATCCAAATAACCTGTTACCTTTAGCATTCAATTTTTCCTTGGACCCACAATGATTTTATCCAGATTAACCAACAATCACTTTTAGTCCCTTAATAAGGCGGGGAAAACATGAATTCTCTGATCGTAGTGAGCAAATGCTAGATTCCTATTGGTCCAGCTGTTTGAGTGAGACCCTAACTCTAACTGGAGAAGTTGTTAAGCATACTTGTGACCTCATCTGCTGGCTAGATACAGAGTTCATGAGGGTGAACATTGGCATACTATAATATTTCCATACTATCAATAGGTTTTTATGCAAGTTATGAATGAAATGACATTTTATGATTATGAGCTGATAGAACACTTGTTACAACTCATAAATTTTGATTCTTCTCAAGTTATTGTCTCTATCATTGTAAATCTTTTAAAATGTTATTATGATTTAAGATTATATTTCAGTATTGGCCAATTACATTGTATTTAAGAATATCAAACCCATAATTAGTAGATAAGTTTATTCTAACCAAAGACAAATATTCCAATTTAATGTGACCATATTTTGAAAACAAAAACGTTACTCTTATAAGAAAGATTTTAGCACAATGAGCAATATGCATGTTCATCATAAAACTCATAATAAAAGCAAAACCTGCATAGGAAGAATGTGAGTGAATTTCAGCCATAAGACAAAAAAGAAGCAGAGCACACATTGCTAAATATTAATTCTCTACTGAGCCATGAAATGGATTAAAGTTCTAAAAATAAATATTAATGGGGAGCTGCTGCCAATACTATCCAAGAGAATACATTTTAATAGTAAACAAATCAAGTGAGAATTTCTTTTCCTTGGAATGGAAATAAGCTAAAACTTCCTTTCAAGAAGAAAGACTGAACTAGTTTGAATTAGTATAACCTCTGTCCATGTGTTCTCCTTCAAACATTGATTATTGGGGCATGAGAAAGTCTTCCTAACCTCTTGGTCTTTTGAGAAAGCCTTATGTACATCCCTGTCAAATGTCTGCATGTTGACTTAGTTTTGATGAACATCTTGGTAGCTTTAATAAAAAGTTTTGTACCTTACATTTTCCTTTGACAATTCATGACTTCATTTTAAATAAAAAAAAATGGGAAAGATACTTGAGATTCCACACTTTTAACAGATTTATCATTCTTCTTCTTGATTTACCCACAAAAAATTAACTCACACTTCTAGAGGTAATTACAAAATTTATATATTCATAGAAACTCAGCATACAAGTAGATAACATCACAATTTGATATTTATGAAATGCCAGTTTTCCATAAATATAGAAAATCAGCAATTATCACTGGAGCTGTTTATTAACATTTGCAAGGAAATAAATAACAAATGTGATCATTATTCATTAAAATTCCTCAATAATGCAGCAATTGTCCCTGTCTCCAAATAGTCCCATGTGGGGTATTCACGTTTTGACTCCAGAGTCACTTACACTGCTCAGATTATATTTAAAATAACGGTTACTAAAATATTCTCTTTAGGCTTTTGCTATATTTTCTTAGATACTTGCCAATTTTAACTATTTTCTACTTGCATATGCATGTATAGTATGTTGTGTTGGGGGGCCTACAAACACAATATTTGTCATCAAGCCAAGATTTAAAAAAAAAAAAAACTTAGTCCAACACTTTCTCAATAGCTTTGTGGTACATAGGTATAAGTCCAGCTAATCCTGTTGTTCATATGTCAAGTAGATTGAGGGGAAAGAGAACAGAGGGAGTAGTTGTGAGACCCATTGATACTCCTGGGGGAGAAAACATGGGTGCATAAAAGGTACACATGTTGCCTTACTTTCAATCTATGGAAACAAATAGTTCATTTATTACCAATCCAAACTAATGCATTTCCTGAAAAATGTATTTCCCAAAGTCAACCTTTTGGCTCTTAAGATTGTTATTACTATTATCCCTGTCTTCCCCCCAGTCAAAGTTAAGAGGATTTAGAGGTCATCTCTCTTTCTAGGGTTCTCATTCAGCTGAGGCTGAGAGAGTTATTTTAAGTTGTCAGTTTCCTATGTTTTAGGTGCAGTCTTACAGTTTTTGAAGGGAAAAAGGAAGAACAATGCAAAAACAAAAAGGTATAAGTAACCTGTCTTCTTGGAAAATAATAGCTGTCAATCATCTAACACTGTGCTAAAGAATTTAGAACGGGCAAAATTTGTGGAAAGGCCCCACCATTGGGAACACAGGCTGTGAGGAGCTCAAGTATGAAGTACTGAGTGAGCCCTTCTGAGTTCATCCATGGTACTGTGGGAACTTTTCCTAATCATTGGAGGTACAGAGATTACTCGTGTGATCAGTCAGTAACCTTGGGCCACAAGCACAAATTTGACTTTAGCAAATCAGAGACCTTATCTTAAAAGAGAAGTAGAAGACATACAAGTCAGCACTTACAAATACACATACATGCACCCCTCCATGAGCATACATATGCCAAAAAGAAAATAAAACTGTATTGGCTAATATCATTAGAGAATATGTAAATAATTTTTACAGATACATTTGGATTTTTAAAGAAGAAATGTCTGCTCAATCTTACCATAGAATTGATCTTTGATGCATAGCTATTCGTAGATGCATAAAATTACAATTGTAAGATTTGTTCTTTAAGTCATCTGTTTGCTTTATCATGAACTTCTTTCTCTGTCAAAAGATATTTTATCACATTAAAGCCTGAACAGCATGTGGATCACTCATAATTAGTCAACAAATCTTGCATTGTGTTGTTGAGTAAATATGTCATATAATACCGTCTCATAGACTTTTTTATATTTTTAATTTTTCCTAGTTATATAATCTCAATTAATAGATATCCTTACTAACCTTCTTTCCCACTCCCTTCCTTCCTTTTTTTCTCCCTCCCTATCTTCCTTTCTTTCCTTCCTCCTTCCTCCCTTCCCTCCATCCCTACCCTCTCTTAGTGGATTCAACCTGTGGCCTCCCATCCTTCTGCCCATCAGCTCTTATGAGTCCCAGGATTCCCTCTGGATCATCTACTCTGGTGGGGATTCAGGCCTCTGTGGCAGATCAAGAAGCCCTTCCTTGGGCCAACCACTGATATAGGTACTCCCCTACACCTGGTTAAGCCCTGACCGCTTAGGATCCTACTGCTTAAAATTATTTCTCCTGAGATCCTCGCTAATGTGTGGAGCCATGTTGACATGTCAGCTATTGTTCAGGTCTGGTGAGGTCAAGTCTCATTTCAGTGAGTTCCTTGCTAAAGCAGTCCATTCTTTTTTGTTCTTTTTTTTATTAATACACTTTTATTATTATTTCAGCTTATACAAACTTATTAGGTACATCAGTTCCCTCCCTCCCTCCTCCTCCCCCCATACCCCCTGCTCCCCCGTCCCCACCCCCTCCCCATCCCCCAGTGCCTCCCGCCCCAATTCCCAGAGAGTCCTTTCTTGTGCATGTCTGATTTTCCTCTGGGCCCTCCTCTCCGATGACGTACAAGGACCCAGTGGCCTTTCCCTGAACCCTTTCCCATGTTCCCCTTAGGTATAGGAACACTGCTGTGGCTGCCAATCCTTTGCCTCCAAGGAACTTGGTGCCTTTAGCAGATGCTAGACTTTGTGAGGTCAACAGTGTGTTGGACAATGCGCAGGGCATGCAAAGTCCAATTATGATTGCTTCAGCCCTAACTAGTATGGAGTACCTTACATATCATTGCTCCTCCCATCCTTTTGCTCTTACACTCTTACCGCCCCCTCTTCCGCAAATTTCCCTGAGCTTCACGATGGGGAGAGACTAAGCTGACCTAGTTCTAGGTGATTGATATAGAGTCTCTGAAGTTCTGGATTATGGTTTGTTGATTTTCTTTTGCAGTTTTGCTGCTCCTGCAATGCCCTTAACTCCATCCTGCTTGGCATTGTATGTTACCCCCTGGCCAGAGACAAAAAGCTGTTAAACTAGAGTCTTGTGATAAAAGCACATTCAAAGGTAGATGTAATAAAAGTGGGAAAACACAGTGAGGGAGGGGTCTATCACCCATTTGCAAAATGGTTACTTTTTATCTACCAGACTATATGCCCTCCTCTTCTGGTGAGATCACACCCCCTCAGTAGTAAATGATCAGGAACAAAAGTCTGTGAACTTAATAAGATGTCTCATTACTTATTTGGGTCCTTGATGGAGGCCTATTTTCCCTGCTGTAACATGGTCCCTTCTCTCCTTGTTTCTGGTGTGGCCCTCCTACCCCATCCCTCCTGTTCATAATCCTTGCAATTACTGTCTCTAGGTGGGCTGGGTGGGTTTGGTACTAGGAGCCACCTATTAGGGAGTACATACGGCGCTTAATTTTCTGGGTCTGGGATACTTCACTTAATATAATTCTTTCTAATGACATCCATTTCCCAGCAAATTCCAGTAATTCATCATTTTTGATGGCTGAGTAGTACTCCATTGTATAGATGTACCACAGTTTCCTTATGAACTGTTGGACATTTAGGCTGATTCCATGACTTTGCTATTGTAAACAGTGCTGCTATGAACATGGTCGTGCTTGTGCTATCGAGGTGAACCTCTGCTGTATGGGGGGTTATTCCCAAAAGTGGTATAGCAGGGTCATATGGCATTTCATTCTTTAATTTCTTTAAGAATCTCCAGATGGCTCGCCAGAGTGGCTGTATGAGCCTGCATTCCCACCAGCAATGTAGGACAGTTCCCCTCTCTCCACATCCTCTCCAACATTTGTTGTTGTTTGTATTGTGGATTTTTGCCATCCTGACCGGGGTGAGATGATATCTCAGGGAAATTTTGATTTGCATTTCCCTGATGGCTAAAGAAGTGGAGCATTTTTTCAGATATTTGTTAGACATTTTAATTTCATCCCTGGTAAAGTTTCTTTTAAGTTCCAGGGCCCATTTTTTAATTGGGCCATTGGTTTCCTTGGTGTTTAGCTTTCTAAGTTCCTTGTGCACTCTGGACAGCAGAATTCTATCAGATGTGTGGTTAGTGAAGATTTTCTCCCATTCTGTGGGTTGCCTTTGAGCTCGCGTTACAATCTCTTTATCCGAACAGAAGCTCTTTAATTTCACAAGATCCCAACTGTTGAGAGTTAGTAGCAGTGACTGTGCCATTGGATGTCTGTTTAGGAAGTGTTGGCCTAGCCCAATCAGCTCGAGGGAGTTCCCTATCCTTTCAACTATGGTTTTTATAGTCTCTGGCCTGATATCAAGGTCCTTGATCCATTTGGAATTAAGTCTTGTACATGGTGACAAGTACGGGTCCAGCTTTAATCTTCTGCATGTGGAGATCCAGTTTTGCCAGCACCATTTGTTGAAGATGCTGTTCTTTTTCCATTGGATTCTTTGGGCCCCTTTGTCAAAGACCAAATGGCTGTAACTTTGTGGGCTTATATCTGGGTCTTCAATCCTTATCCATTGATCTGTGTGTCTATTTTGGAGCCAGTACCAGGCTGTCTTTATAACTATGGATTTGTAGTATAGACTAAGGTTTGGTATGGCAATACTTCCAGCTGTGTTTTTGTTACTCAGGATTGTTTTTGCTATCCTGGGTCTTTTGTGCCTCCATATGAACTTTGAGATTGTTTGGTCAACTTCTTTGAAGAATTGCTTTGGGATTTTGATTGGTATAGCATTGAATCTGTATATTGCCTTTGGTAGGATGGTCATTTTTACGATGTTGATTCTGCCAATCCAGGAACAAGGGAGGTCTTCCCACCTTCTGGTGTCTTCTGCTATTTCTTTCTTTAGGGTTTTAAAGTTTTCATTGTAAAGGTCTTTTACCTGCTTGGTTAGGTTTATACCAAGGTATTTCATTTTTTTAGGGGCTATAGTAAATGGGATTGTTTCTCTCAAGGCTTTTTCACTTCTTTCATTCTGGGTATATAGGAAGGCCTCTGATTTTTGCACATTTATTTTGTATCCTGTCACCCTGCTGAACTTCTCAATTAGTTCCAGGAGCTTCCTAGTGGAGTTTTTGGGATCACTCAGGTATAAGATCATGTCATCTGCAAATAGGGATAGTTTGACTTCTTCCTTGCCGATTTGAATCCCTTTTATGTCCCTTTCTTGTCTTATGGCTTCAGCTAAGACTTCAAGTACAATATTGAATAGAAGTGGTGAGAGTGGACAGCCTTGTCTAGTTCCTGATCGAAGTGGGAATGCTTCCAATTGTTCCCCCTTGAGCATAATCCTTGCTGTGGGCTTGTTGTGTACAGCTTTTATTATATTGATAAAGGTTCCTTCCATTCCTACTGTCTCTAGCATTTTGATCATAAAGGGCTGTTGGATCTTGTCAAAAGCTTTTTTTGCATCTATCGAGAGTATCATGTGGTCTTGGACTTTGGACTGGTTTACATGATGAATTACATTTATTGATTTGCGTATGTTGAACCAACCTTGTGTGCCAGGGGATGAAGCCTACTTGGTCCCCGTGAATGATCTTTTTAATATGTTTTTGAATCCGATTTGCTAAGACTTTGTTGAGAATCTTTGCATCTGTCTTCATCAGGGAGATCGGCCTATAGTTTTCTTTTTTAAGTGAATCTTTATTAGGTTTTGGGATTAAAACGATATTAGCTTCATAGAAGGAATTTGGTAGTGTTCCTTCCTTTGCTATTTGATGGAACAGTTTAAGGAGTACTGGTGTTATTAACTCCTTAAATGTCTGGTAGAACTCTGTGCTGAATCCATCTGGTCCAGGACATTTTTTGATTGGAAGATTTGAGATTACTTCTTCAATTTCCTTATACATTATAGGACTATTTAAATAATTCACAAGTTCCTGGTTCAATTTAGGTAAGTTGTGTTTACTTAGAAATTCATCCATCTCTTTTGTGTTATCAAACTTCACAGAGTATAAGTTTTTGAAATATGATGTTATAATTCTCTGGATTTCTTGGGTATCCATAGTGATAGCTCCATGTTCATTTCTAATTTTGTTAATTTGGGTTTTCTCTCTCCTGCTTTTGGTTAATTTAGCTAAGGGTGTATCAATCTTATTGATTTTTTCAAAGAACCAGCTTTTTGACTGGTTGATTTTTTCTATCATTTTCTTAATCTCGATTTCAGATATTTCTCCCCTTATTTTGCTAATCTCCCCTCTTCTACTACTTTTGGGATCAGATTGCTCTAGTTTCTCTAAAGCTTTAAGCTGCAATGTTAAGTTGTTTATTTCTGATGTTTCCATTTTTTTGATGTAGGCATTAAGAGCTATGAACTTACCTCTTAGAACAGCTTTCATTGTGTCCCAGAGATTTTGGTAAGTTGTATTTTCGTTATCATTCACTTTCAGGAAATCTTGAATTTCCTTTTTAATTTCTTCCTGAATCCAGTTTTCATTCAGCATCATATTGTTAAGTTTCCAGGAGTTAGTGTATTTTCTCTTGTTTGATGTGTTGTGGATGTCCAGCTTTAGGCCGTGGTGGTGTGATAGGGCACAGGTTAGAATTTCAACTTTTTGTATATGTGTAGATTCATTTTGTGGCCCAATATGTGATCTATTTTGGAGAAAGTTCCGTGTGCTGCTGAGAAAAATGTGTATTCTTTGGTGCGTGGGTGAAAAGTTCGATAGAGATCCGTAAGGTCCATTTCTTTCAGGGTTTGATTAAGTTCCAAAGTGTCTCTGTTAAGCTTTTGACCTGTTGATCTATCCCATGTTGAGAGGGAGGTGTTGAAGTCCCCAAGAATTATCGTTTGGGGGTTGATTTCTTGCTTTAGACGCTGTAGGGTTTTCTTTTTTTTTTTTTCTTTTTTTTTTTATTTCAGCTCATACAAACTTATTAGGTACACCACTTCCCAACCTCCCTCCTCCTCTCCCCGTACCCCCTGCTCCCCCCTCCCCACCCCTCTCCCTCCCCATCCCCCAGTGCCTCCCGCCCCAATTCCCAGAGAGTCCTTTCTTGTGCATGTCTGATTTTCCTCTGGGCCCTCCTCTCCGATGACGTACAAGGACCCAGTAGCCTTTCCCTGAACCCTTTCCCATGTTCCCCTTAGGTATAGGAACACTGCTGTGGCTGCCAATCCTTTGCCTCCAAGGAACTTGGTGCCTTTAGCAGATGCTAGACTTTGTGAGGTCAACAGTGTGTTGGACAATGCGCAGGGCATGCAAAGTCCAATTATGATTGCTTCAGCCCTAACTAGTATGGAGTACCTTACATATCATTGCTCCTCCCATCCTTTTGCTCTTACACTCTTACCGCCCCCTCTTCCGCAAATTTCCCTGAGCTTCACGATGGGGAGAGACTAAGCTGACCTAGTTCTAGGTGATTGATATAGAGTCTCTGAAGTTCTGGATTGTGGTTTGTTGATTTTCTTTTGCAGTTTTGCTGCTCCTGCAATGCCCTTAACTCCATCCTGGTGGGCATTGTATGTTACCCCCTAGGGCGCGGGGTGAGGCCAGGCTGGACCTGCGAGTGCATCCCGACCGGCGGAGCAGGGGTGGGGTGTAAAGTGTAGGGTTTTCTTAATGAATGTGGAGGGGCCCGTATTGGGCGCGTATATGTTCAGTATTGTGAAGTCTTCCTGGTGAATTGTACCTGTGACTAAAATGTAGTATCCATCCGTGTCTCTTATAATTTTCTTTGGTTTGAAGTCCACTTTGTCTGATAGCATAATGGCTACCCCTGCCTGTTTTCTGCTTCCATTTGCTTGTAGAATTGTTGACCAGCCTGTTATTTTTAGAGCGTGCCTATCTTTTTGTGGTGAGATGGGTTTCCTGTAAGCAGAAGATTGATGGATTGTGATTTTTAATCCAAGTTTGTAATCTGTGTCTCTTGATTGGTGAATTAATTCCATTAACATTTAGTGTTATAATGGAGAAACTATTTTTAATTCCAGACATTTATTATGTTTAGTAGTTTTTATAAGTATATTGCTTTGCTTTTAATGGTGTTATACTTGCCTTCTGTTCTCCTGGATATGCCTGTTTTTTTTCTTCATGCTTGAGTATCATTTCTAGCATTTTTTGAAGGCCTGGTTTGGTGGACATGTATCCCTTCAAGTTGTCTTTGTGCTGGAAGATTTTTCTTTCTCCCTCGATCATGACGGATAGTTTTGCAGGGTAAATCAGCATGGGTGGACATTTTTGCTCATTCAAAATGACTTGAAGTATGTCTCTCCAAGCTCTTCTTGCTTTTACTGTTTCGACTGAGAAGTCATTTGTTATTTTAATAGGTTTACATTTAAAAGTGACTTGTTTTTTCTCCCTTGAAGCTCTCAGCACCAGTTCTTTATCTTGAATGTGGAGTGTTTTAACTATTATTTGCCGTGGCATGCTTCTATTTTGGTCGTAACTGTTTGGGGTGTGGAATGCCTCTTGTATATGGATGGGCCTCTCTTTTTTTAGATGAGAAAAGTTTTCCTTGATGATCGTTTGAAAAATTTCCTCAGGGGTGGTATTTTGAGATTCTTGCTCCGGTATTCCATGAATACGCATGTTAGGCTTCTTCAGGGTGTCCCATATCTCTTGGATATTTCTCTCAAGTATCTTTTTGGCTTTAACAACCTCTTCCATTGAGCTGGTTAGTACTCCCACTTGATCTTCAAGATCTGAAATTCTGTTTTCTGCTTCGTTAGTTCTGCTGATAAGACTCTCTGTTGAGTTCTGGGTTGAAGATAACTTGTCTTGTAGCTCAGTTTTAAACTCTGCTTGAGTCTGTTTTAATTGTTCTATGCCAGTTTTTGTTTCTTGCACTGTTTTTCTCAACTCCTCCAAATGTCTGTTGTGTTCCTCTTCAAAGCGATTGATTTGATTATGTAATTCCTCCCGGATTTCCTCTTTCATAGTATTGAACATGGTAATGATCATATTTTGAAAGTCGTTATCCTGGGTGAGGCTTTCTTGGCCTTTTTCCGTGGGTTTGTTCTGGTTGGAGTCTAACATTGTGGGATTAATTTCTTCAGTGGGAAATTTGTTTACTTGAGTGTTGCTTCTCATGGATTTGCACTTTGACTTTGGCATTGTCGCTTTAACTCTTAAGATCTTTCAATTTCACTAAACTGAATTATTTGGCCTGGGGTCCTGGTGGGCGGGCGCAGGCAGAGACTTACCTAGGTCGCGGGGTGAGGCCCGGCTAGACCGCGCGTGCATCCCAACCGGTGGAGCGGGGTGAGGAAAGGGAGGATGGGGGCGTTGGCGTGGACCTATTTAACCCGAGGGCAGCTGGGGCGGGGCCCGGGCGCAGGGGGAGGTCCTCCTCGTCCCTCGGCCCTGCGCGGGGCTCCAGCTGGATGGTGGGAGTCGGAGCCCGGTCCCTTTGGGCTGACCTGGGGTCCTAAGCAGTCCATTCTTGAGTGGAATGTCTTGTCCAGCAGTGGAACTCTCCGTTTTTAGACTCTTACAATCTTACCACCCCGGTCTTCCACAAGATTCCCTGAACTTTAGGATGGGGAGAGATTTGGCTGGCCTGGTTCTGGAAGAACATTGTAGCTCATGGGTATTCTATATTCTAGTAGGCTATTGTCAATTTTGCTGTTTTTGCACTGCACAAGGATGCATTATGTCAGGGCATTGAGATCCTCCCCTATCCAAAGATAATAAACTGTTTAAAAAGGCCATTATATAAAGAAAAGGCCTAAAAGAGAAGGAAGAACGGGAATATGACACAGTGGTGAGTGGCAACCAACCAGACACTATTAGCCATACCCCACCCCATGATAGGAGACACATGCCCAGCACTTCAAATCAGTACAAATTATCAGTAAACAGGAAGGAAACAGACACTGGACAGGATCAGATGTCACTGCTTACTGGCCTTTTTTGATAGTGGTCTTATTTATTTTTTAAACTATTCTTCGTCTCCATTCTTTTGGGATCTTCTTTCCCCCACCCTTCTAGTTATAATCTATTGCAGTTTTATTGAGTATTATACAGATTTTCCCTTGAGTATGTATGTCATTATGAGGGCTTAGAACTATGTTCTGCTTAAAAGGGAGAATATCTGATATCTGTCTTTCTGTGCTTTGGATATAATATCCAAGTATAGCTTCTTCCAGCTCCATCCATTTACCAGCACATTTCATTAATTCAGTTTTTTGTTGTCTAAGTATTGTGTATATGTACCACATTTTCATTATCCACATGTCAACTGTTGGGTATTTAACTTGATGCTTTGACTTTGCTATTGTGAATAGTACTGCAATGAACATGAATGTACATGAATCACCATGGTTAAGATGAGGAATTTTGGGGTATTATTCCCAATAGTGGCATAGCATTTCAATTTTTAACCTTTTTAGAATCTGCCATACTGTTCTTCAGAGTGGTTGTACAAGTCTGAATTCCTACCAACAATTCCCTTTCCCCAGCTCCTGTCCAGCATATATTGTATGTATTTTGGATTTTTGCCATTCTGACCAGGGTAAGATGATATCTCAGGGTAGTTTAGATTTGTATTTCCCTGATAGCAAGGAAGGTGAAACACTTTGTAAGGTATTTATTGGACATTTCAATTTCATCCTGGGAAAAGTTTCTTTTGAATTCCAAGGCCCATTTTCTAAATGGACTGTTTAAATCCATGTCTAATTTTTTAGCTCCCTGTGCACTTTGGATATTAGTCCTCTATTAGATGTGTGGTTAGTGAAGATTTTCTATCATTCTGTGGGTTGTCTTTATGTTCCATTTTTAATAACTTTAACTGAACAGAAGTTCTTTAATTTCATAAGATCTCATTTGTTGAAAATTAGTTCTATATCCTGTACAATTGGAGTCCTGTTTAGAAAATGTTGGCCTATCCCAATCAGTTTTAGGGAATTCCCTACTCTTTCCATGATAGAGTTTTTATAGTCTCTGGTCTAATATTAACAACCTTGATCCATTTAGAGTTGATTTTTTGTGCATGGTGACAAGTATGGGTCCAGTTTCTATCTTCTACATGTAAATATCCAGTTTTGCCAGTACCATTTGTTGATGATGCTCTTCTTTTCCCTTTGGTTTTTCTGAGCTCCTGTGTCAAAAATAAGATGACTGTTAAGTATGTGGGCTTATGTCTGGTTCTTCAACTTATCCATTGATTCATGTGTCTATTTTGGAGATAATACCATACCATCTTTATTATTATAGATTTGTAGTATGGATTAAGACGTAGTATGGTGATACATCCAGTACAGCTTTTATTATTCAAGATTATTTTGCAATCCAGTCATGAAATCAACCCAAATGTCCAATAGTTGACAAGTGGATAAGGAAAATGTGGTACATCTATACAATGGAATACTACTCAGCCATCAAAAATGAATTAATGGAATTTGCCAGGAAATGGATGGGATTAGAAACAATTATATTGAATGAAGTATCCCAGACACAGAAAATTAAGCCCCATATGTACTCCCTAATAGGTGGATCCTAGTACCAAACCCACTTAGAGACACTCAAGATAAATCCTACAGTAATTGCTAAGATTATGAACAGGAGGGATGGGGAAGGAGGGCCACACCAGTAACGAGAGAGGGGACCATATTACAGCAGAGAAAATAGGCCACCATCCTCCAAGGACTGCAAGTAAGTAATGAGACATCTGGTTAAGTTCACAGACTTTCCTTCCTGATCATTTACAACTGATGAGTATGATCTTACCAGAAGGGGAGGGCGTATAGTCTGGCAGATAGAAAGTAACCATTTCGCAGATGGATGATTGACCCCTCCCTCACCGCAGTTTCCTACTTTTATTACATCTACCTTTGAATATACTCTTATAACAAGACTCTAATTTAACAGGTTTTTATCTCTGGCCAGGGGGTGACATCCAATACCCATCAGGGTGGAGCCAAGGGCATTGCGGGAGCAGCAAAACTGAAAAAAAAAATCAACAAACCATAATCCAGAACATCAGAGACTCTATATCAATCACCTGGAACTAGGCCAGCCTAATCTCTTCCCATCCTGAAGCTCAGGGAAATTTGCAGAAGACGGGGCAGTAAGATTGTAAGAGCACAAGGATGGGAGGAGCAATGATATGCAAGATACTCCACACAAGTTAAGGCCGAAGCAATCATATTTGGACTTTACATGCCCTGCACAATGTCCAACACACTACTGATGTCACAAAGTCTAGCATTTGCTAAGGCACTAGGATCCTGGGAGGCAAGGGATTGACAGCCACAGTAGTGTTCCTATGCTTAAGGCGAACACAGGAAAGGGTTCTGGGAAATGCCCCTGGGTCCTTGCACCTCATCGGAGAGGAGGACCCAGAGGAGAGTTTGCCATGCACATTAAAGGATGCTCTGGGGATGGGAAGAGGAGGCACTGGGGGATAGGGAGGGAGGGGGGAGGGGAGGGGGGCACAGGGGATAGGGAGTTGAAGGGGGGGGACCAGTGTACCTGTTAAGTTTGTATGAGTGGAAATTTAAAAAAAAAACATTAAAAAAGATTATTTTGCAATCCTGGGCCTTTTGTGTTTTCTTATGAATTTTGAGATTGGTTTGTCAATTTCTGTAAAGAATTACCTTGAAATTTTGGTATAACATTGAATCTGAATATTGCTTTTGGTAGGTTGGTCATTTTTATGATGTTAATTTTACTTACCAGGAGCATAGGAGGCCTTTACCCTTTCCGGTATCTTCTGAAATTTCTTTCTTTAGAATTTTAAAGTTTTCATTGTACAGGTCTTTCACTTCCCTGATTAGATTTATATCAAGGCACTTCATTTTTTAGGAGCTATGGTAAATGGAATTGTTTCTTTAGGATTTTTCTCACTTTTTTCATCCTTGAAGTATAAGAAAGTCATTGATTTTTGCACATTAATTTTGAAACCTGACACTCTGCCGAACTTATGTATTAATTCTAGTAGTTTTCTGGTGGAGTTTTTGGGGTCTCTCAGGTATAGGATAAAGTCATCTGCAAATAGGGATAACTTGACTTCTTTTCCTGTTTGTTTCACTTTTATCTCCCTCTCTTGTCTTATGGTTCTAGCAATACTTCCAGTACAACATTAAATAGAAGAGCTGAGAGTGGACAGTCTTGTCTAGTTCCTGATGGAAGTGGGAATGGTTCAAGTTTTTCATCATTTAAAGTGATACTTGCTATAGGCTACTTGTATATGGCTGTTATTATGTTGATAAAGGTTCCTTCCATTCCATTGTCTCCAGGGCTTTAATCATAAAAGGATGTTGGATCTTATCAAAAGCTTTTTCTGAATCTATGTAGGTAATCGTGTGGTTTTAGTCATTGGATTTATTTATATTATGGATTACATTTATTAATTTTCATATGTTGAACTAACCTTTTGTAAGAGGAATAAATCCTACTTGATCACAGTGAATGAACTCATTGATGTTTTGAATCTGGTTTGCTAAAATTTTGTTGAGAATCTTTGCACGTGTGTTCATCAATGAGATTGACATAAAATTTTCTTTTTATTGTATCTTTATTTGGTTTTTGGATCAGTGTAATATTAGCTTCATAGAAAGAATTTGCTATTTTATGAAATAGTTTAAGGAGTAGTAGTATTAGTTGTTCTTTAAATGTCTGGTAGAATTCTGCACTGAATCCATCCAGTCCTGGACTTTTTTTAGTGGGAAGATTTGTAATTACTTCTTTAATTTCATCGCTTGTTATAGGAACTGTTTAAATAATTCAGTTCATTCTGATTCAATTTTGATAAGTTGTGTATACTTAGAAATCCATCCATTTCTTTCTGATTATCAAATTCTGTGGAGGTTTTTGAAATATGACCTTATGATTCTCTGAATTTTCTTGGTATCAGTTGTAATAACTCCATTTCATCTGTAATTTTATTAACTTACATTTTTCTCTTTTGGTTTTGGTTAATTTGGCTAAGAGATTATCAATCTTGTTGATTTCTTTCAAGAACCAGCTCATTGTTTGGTCAATTGTTTGTATTTTTTTCTTTATCTTAATTTTGATATTTCTCCCCTGGTTTTCCTAATCTGCTTGTCTACTATTTTGGGGGATTGGGTTGTTCTTGTCTCTTGTCTCTCTAAAGCTTTAAGTTGCATTACTAAATTATTTACTTATGATGTTTTGCCTTTTTTGAATAGGCATTGAGTGCTATAAACTGTCCTCTTAGGACAGCCTTCATCATGTCTCAGAGATTTTGATATGTTGTGTTTTCAGTATCATTCTCTTCTAGGAATTTTTTGAATTTCCCTTTTGATTTCTGCCTGAATCCATTCCTCATTGCAAAATACTTAATTTCTGATAATTCATGTATTTTCTGTCATTTGCATTGTTGTGGATGTCTAGCTTTTGCCATGGTAGTCTGATAAGGTACAGGATATAATTTCAACTTTTCTGTATATGTGAGGGTTTGCTTTGTGATTTGTTTTGGAGAAAGTTCCATGGGCTACTGAAAAGAATGAGTATTCTTTGGTGTTTGGATGGAAGGTTTGGTAGAGGTTGATCAGGTCTATTTGGGTTATGGTTTGATACATAACAGCTCATGTGTTTCTGTTCAGTATTTGGCTTATCCAATGGTGAGAATGGGGTGTTGGAGTCCCCTACTAATATTGTTTTTTGGGTTGATTTGTTGTTTTAGATGTAGCGTTTGTTTAATGAATGTGAGTGAGCCTGTATTAGATGAATATATGTTCAGAATTATGAAGTCTTCCTGATGAATTATTTCTTCTCTTATGATTTCTTTTGGTTTGAAGTCTATTTTGTCAGATAACAGAAATGCTACTCCCACTTGCTTCCTTGTTGCATTATCTTGGAGCACTTTTGACCTGCTTTTTGCTCTGAGAATGTGCTTTTTTTCATGGTGAGATGAGTTTCATGAAGGCAGTAGATTGATGGGTTGTGATTTCTAATCCATGCTTGTAGCCTGTGTCTGTTGATTGGAGAGTTAACTCATTAAAGTTTTGGTTTTAATTGACAAATATCTGTTGATTCATGTCATTTTCTATATTTGTGGTTTTTATACGTGTATTTCTTGCTTAGAAGTTATCTTGGTATTTTTCCCTCTGTCCTCTTGGATATGATTGTCCTTTTATTCAAGCTTGAGAATCTTTTCCAGCATATTTTGTAGGCCTAAATTGGTAGTCATGTAAGCTCCCAACTTGTCCTTGTTGTGGAAAATTTTTCTTTACCTTCAATCATGACTGATACTTTTGATAGGTATGTTAGCCTGGGTTGGCATTTGTACTCACTCATGATTTGAAGTACATTTCTCCTCTTCTGACTTTCACTGTTTCTACTGAAAAATCAGCTGTTATTTTAATAAGCTACCTTTATTTTTCCATTTTATTTTTCCTTTTTATAGTTCAGTGAGCAAATATCCTCACAACTTTCATTCCTCCCCTTCTCTTCCTCCTTCCTTCTCCTCACTTTATTGATCCAACCTGCTCCCTTTGACTTGATCATCAGTTTCTATGGTTCCACTCTAAACCATGTGTTTTAGTGGAAATTCAGGCCTCTGTGGCAGACCAAGAGACCCTACCTTGGGCCGACCACTGATGCTGGTAGTCTCCTACCTCTATCCAACCCCACATTCCTAAGGATTCTACTGCTTAAATTATTTCTCTTGAGATTCACACCAGTCTATGGGGACATGTTGGTATGTCAGCCTTTGTTCTGGTCTGGTAAGATCAAGTCTCATTATGGTAAGTTCCTGGCTGCAGCAATGCTATCTTGAGTAGAGTTGTCTCATCAACTGGTGGAGCTCCCCATCTTCAAGATCCTGTGATCTTATCACCCCCTCTACCACAATGTTCTTTGAGCCTTAGAATGGGGAGAGATTTGGCTGGCCTGGCTCTGGGTGAACATTGTAGGGTCAACAGTATTCTGCATTCTGGTTAGCTGTTGTCTATTGTGCTGTTCCTACACTGCACAAGGTTGATTGGGTGTTGAGATCTTCTCCTATCCAAAGATTAAAAAAAAAAATTTAAAAAGTTTATATGAGAAAATACTTAAAGGAGAGAGTAGACGAGGAATAAGACACAGTAGTGAGCAGAGCCAGATTCCAGACAAGCAACTGGCTTCCTGATAATCGCCTATCCCCCTCCATCTCCATGCGTTCTGACACATGTTCAGCACTTTAAACCAATCCAAACACCTGTAAACAAGAAGGAAACTGAAGGTGGACAGGATCAGCTATGTCGATACTTATGGGCTTTTCTTGCTAGTTGCCCAATTTATCTATTTATCTACATACCTTTGAGGTCTTCTACCTCTACCTTTCTAGTTATAATCCTTTGCAGTTATATTGAATATTATATTTTCCTTTGAGTATGACATTATGGGGACTTAGAGCTAGGTTCTACTTAAATGGGAGAACATGCAATGTCTGATTTTCTGTGCTTGGGATACTTTACTCAGTATAACTTCTTCCAACTCCATCCATTTACTGGCAAATTTCATTAATTCAGGTTTTTTGATAGTTAAGTAATATTCCATTGTGTATATGTACCACATTTTCAATGTACATTCATCAACTGTTGGGCATTTAGAATGATTCCATGACCTTACTCTTATGAATAGGCTGCAATGAGCATGGATGTATACGTGTCTCTCTAGTAAGATGACGCATTCTTTGGGAATATCCCCAGGAGTGGTATAGCTGGATCATATGGCATCTCAATTTTTAACTTTTTTAGGAGCTTCCATACTGATCACCAGAGTGGTTTTACAGGTTTGTTTTCCCACCAGCAATGTATGAGGGTTCCATTCTCATCACATACTCTCCAGCATTTGCTGTTGCATGTATTTTGGATTTTTGCCATTCTGACCAAGATGAGGTGATATCTCAGGGTAGTTTTAAATGCATTTCCCTGATGGCTAGGGAGGTAAAACATTTTTAAGGTATTTATTGGACATTTCAATTTCCTTCTGGGAAAAGTTTTTGAATTCCAGGGCCCACTTTCTAACTGGGCTGTTTAAATCCTTGGTGTTGTTTTGAGTTCTTTGTGCACTCTGGATGTTAGTCCTCTATCAGATGTGTGGTTAGTGAAGATTTTCTCCCATTCTTTATGCTTAATTAACATTATATTTAGCTGAACAGAAGCTCTTTAAGTTCATGAGATCCCATTTTTTGAGAGTTGGTTCTATATCCTGCACTATTAGGATCCTGTTTATAAAATGTTGGCCTTTGCCAATCAGTTCAGAAGAATTCCCTATCCTTTTGCCTGGGGTTTTTGATCTAATAATTAAGGTCCTTGATCCATTTGGAGTCAACTTTTGTGCATGGTGACAAGTCAGTATACAGTTTCAGTCTTCTGCATGTAGATATTCAGTTTTGCCAGCAACATTTGTTGAAGATGCTGTTCTTTTTCCATTAGGTTTTCTAAGCAATTATGTTGAAAATCAAAAAACTTCAAGTAGGTGGGTTTATGTCTGGGTCTTCAACGCTTATTCATGTATTTATGTGTCTATCTGTTTTAGAGCAATACCATGCTATCTTTATTACCTGGATCTGTAGAATTATCATCATAAAAATGACCATTCCACCAAAAGTAATATACAGATTCAATGCTATGCCAACTAAAATTCCAAGGCAATTCTTTACAGAAATTGATAAAACAATCTGAAAATTCATATGGAAGCACAAAAGACCCTGCATAACAAAAACAATCCTGAGTAATAAAAACTCTGCTGGAGATATCACCATACCAGAACTTAATCTATATTAGGCTTACCTTTAAATATGATTTGATTTTTCTCTCTTGAAACTTTCAACACATTCTCTTTATTATGTATCCATAGTGCTTTGATTATTATTTGCCTTGGCAAGTTTCTATTTAAGTCATATCTGATTGTATTTGGATGGGGATTATTGTCCTTAGATATGAAAATTTTTCGTTGATAGCGTGAAAAAAATCTTTTCCAGTGTGGCTTTTTGCTCAGGTTTGGCTTCTTCAAGGTGTCCCATAACTCTTGAATATTCATCTTAAGTATTTTTTTGGCTTTTTCAACCACTTTGATTGAACCAATTTGTTCTGTCATCTTGTCTTCTAGTTCTAATATATTTTCTCCTTTATTAGTTCTGCTGGTAAGACTCTCAGAGGTTTGGATTGCAGTTAGCATGTTTTTGATTTTGAGTTTAATCTCTGCATGAAGTTTTTTTCAACTGCTCTGTGTCTCATCTTGTTTCTTCAACTGTCTTTTTCATCTCATCTAGGAGCCTATTATGCTCCTGTTCATATGGGCTTAGATGATTATTTAACTCCTCTTGGATTTTCTCTGTCATTATTTTGAGCGTATTAGAAATCAGATTTTGAAAATCATTATCATTGTTATTGATTTTTCTTGCTAATGTCCAAAGGGTTATTCTGGTTGGAATCCATAATTATGGGGTCAATATTTTTTGCAGGAAATTTATTGTCTTGATTTTTATTGTATCTTGTGACTTTACAGTGTGACCTGGACATTTTATGTTTGACCTCTAGACTCTTTCTTGATATGTGTTTTTGACTATTATGAGTCAGACAGAATTACTACACTTGGACAGTTATTGCTACTATTTCTCTAGATCTTAAAGGTGTCAGTCTAGGGTTCTTTGGTGCTATTTTGTGGATAAGGTTATTGTAGTACTGAAAAAAATGTATAAATCCTGCTCTTGTTGGGGGGGTGACAGAATTTAGGTCTAGATTTGACTGAGAAATTTAAGTTGTATGTCAAGGTTTTTTACATGAGGTTTGGGTTAAGTTTGAGATCATACTTAAGTTATATATGAGATTATAAAATAAGGTGGGTTCAGTAGTCAGGGGGTAGAGGTAAGTGTGATGTGGTAGTTTTTAATCCCTTGGAGGTAAGTGATGTGTGAGGGTAAATGGTTAAAACCCTGAGGGGTGGGTGTATGGGGCTTTGGGCGTGTTGTATAGAAATCTTAAACTTTAGTAACTATCAGTTGAGATTGAAAGGAAAGTAAGAAAGGTTACTTATCTTAGAGTTTAATGCAAAGATTCTCTTCTGTTCCAGGGGAAGGTTTTTAGGCTCCTCAGTTGTGGACTACTGGTCCCTGGCTTGCAGTTTCTGTGGACTCTGTTAAATTCTTGGAGGGTTTTTTTAGAGGGGGGAGAAGAGTTACTGGAGGTTGCTGGGCCTAAGGGGCGTGGCCGGGAGGCCTGCTGATCCAGCTTCCAGGAGGCAAGAATCACTTGCTCAGTGCCTGAGCAAAAAGCCTTTCTGATATTTTTATCATTGGAGTTTTAGTGATAAATCTTTGGAAACTTTTCAAGCTATTACCTTGAAAAATTTCTTGGAAGTAGAGCTTTTTTTTTTTTTGAAATGTTCCACTGGTGGGAAATTTTGTATATCCTAAGGCAAACTTTTTTTCATCATTAGACAATTCCAATTCAAGAAAAAACTGCTCCTGTTTCTCAAGAATGAATCAAATTCCTCTTTTAGTCCACAACGTTTTTGTCTTAAAATTGTACACATTCCATATACTCCTATAATACAGCTATAAGAAGCTAGATGAAATAAATACTTATGGAAATCCCAAAAGGTGACAGGGGCTGGTTCTTCCCCAGACTTATTGATGTGTAATTGACAAAAATCATATAATTTGATATTTTTTAGAGTTTGTAAAATAATTGAGTTAACAAACCTATTACTTAACAGTTTTCAATTATTTTTATTCTTTTAAAGTTTTATACATGAATTCCATGAATTTGTTCTTTTTACCTTTTATTATCTAGTCCCATCCACTTCTTCTTCCCACTACAAACCTTTTTCTTCCATCAGTCTTCCTCCAAATTTCCTCTGTATGACCACTAAGTTTCATGTAGTAAAAAATCAGACTTTGAAAATCTTAATGTTAATAACATATGCCTGGGTACTTGTTGAGCACTGATGATACATCGGGCATAAGGAAAATATCTCCCCCCTATGTGGCATTAACCTCCAATAGTCTCTCATGGAGGTGTGGAGCCTTTAGGGATATTTCCCTTTTGATGGGAACGTTGATGGACTAAATCTTATGCAAGTCTTGTGAAAGTAAACACGATAGTGAGTCCATGGATGCAGTAACTCTATCACATCCAAAGGATACTCTCTGGAAGCATTTCTCCCCATCTTCAAGCTCTTATATTCTTACCATACCTTCTGCAAGGTTCCCTAAAGCTTGCAGTGAAGGGTGATTTAGATGTTCTATTTAGGTTGGACAGTCCATCGTCACTTATTCTCTGTAGTTTGGTCGGTTATGATTCTCTGTATTAAACATCTTCCATTATTGTGAACTTCTCTAATCTATGGATATAATGGTGTTTACACGGAAGTTTGATATCAGATTCTTACAGCTAATCCTTAAAAGCTTATTGCTCCTTAGGACCTATGCTCTCTCATGCCACAGATACTTGGCCCACTTTATAGTACCAATCATGCTTTCCCTGCTGAAGAGCAGGCCCTAAATCCAATCAAAAAGCAATTGGTTGTCCCCTCTTATTCATGTCACTATTGTATTGATGGTCATATTTCGTTAAGGTGATTATTATTGTAATTTGTGGCTGTCACAGCTGAACAAGACTGTTGATTGTTTTTCTCCTCCAGAAGCTTACATAGTACTTTCTGGAACCATGAAAACTGGCCAGCAAAGAGAAAACTTCCAGATCACTTTCAGCCCATTTTTTTTTTATGTCCTCACAGCTCTTTAGCCTCTTCCCTGGCCCACCATGAAGTACAGACTCTAGACAAGTCCTGTCCAACAATTGGTGATAGACCGGATGAGAGACAAGAAAGGAATCTCGATATCCTTATTGAGCTGACTTCTAAAAGTTGTCCTTTACATACGTATTCTCTCTCTCTCTTTCTTTCTCTCTTTCTCTCTCTCTTGTAAATATTTAAAAAATATTCTCCTCATGGTGAGAGAGAACTTTGCTGTTGGCAGCAACTTTCATTAAAATATATCCCTGGGTTTGATTTCCATTTTAAATTCTCTTTCCTATTATGCAAAAAATTGGACGATATTAACATAAATAGTCAATTTAAATGTAAGATAACAATGATGAGTATAATTCAAACTGCAATGTCATGAATCTATTTTAAATTAACTTTGCAAAAATAGGTTTTAAATTCATTCAATGTATACTTTAACAGGGATATATACCCTTTCAGAAGATAACAAATGGAGGTTTCAAATTTAAGACTCCCTCTAACCACCACTAGCAAGCTGCCAAGAGAGCAATTATGAATGCATTTGAATGATATTCATGATAGACCTTTCTAGGAAAACCTGTGGGAAGGAAAATGTTTGTTTCTCCAAAATCAAGGGGAAAAAATGCCAGCCTTCTCAGAGTCACGGAAGATGATCCTGGCAGGAGGTGGCCTTAGGTACAATGACAACTTTGGTTCTGCAAAAGAACAATGACAACTGGGGAACAAAATCAAGTGGAATTCCTTTCTTGGGATACTGGTAAGAAGGTCTTCCTGGCAACTACCCTGCCAAGCCGACTCGTCAAGATTTGACTTTGTGTGTGCTAAAGAAGCCAACCCTGCATGGACTCTATAGCCCAACAAGACTTAAGATGCCTCCAGGAAGAGTGCAGCTATGAGCTAAGGTCAGGTAAGTTAGACAATTACTAACTTTATGATTAAATATGCTCTAGGCTCACCTACCTCAAGGAAAAAGTAGGGCAAGATTTGTTTGGTGGTATTGAGACTTTTGTTCTTTTTATAACAAGGAAACCTCGAAACCTAAAATTAAAAAAAAAAAAAAAAAGCTCCTCATTTGGGCTACTGACAAGGAAAAACTGATTAAGTGAATTCCTGAGAAAAGAGCACTTCACGAGGGAGAAGAAAGTCCTAGAAGCCTTCATCCTCAGGGACATCTTCAGATGCTTAACCTTCGGGAGGCTTATAAGAGAACATCTGGGGACTGGAGAGGTGGCTCAGGGGTTAAGCCTCTGCCTTGCAGGCGGAAGGTCCTGAGTTCAGATCCTAGACTCCACATATAGACGTCGGCGGAAGTGGGGAGCGGCCTGCGTTTCCAGTCCTGGTAGGGTGGAGCCTGTGAATCCCCGGGCAGAGTAAACAAGGAGGAGGTGGAGGCGTCCATGGTGGTTCCCAAATTCGTCCGTGGTTCTACACACACACACACACACACATTCATCCGTGGTTCTACACACACGCATACACACACACATACACACACGCGCACACAAGCAAACACGCACAATTGAATAAATAATAAATAAAAAATTAAAAAAAAAGAACATCTGCCATAGATGGAGGCTCTACAGGAACAAAGACAGTCTGGGCTGCAGAATTACTAGATTATAAAAGTTATCCAAATGCAAATTGCTTGAAAGTCATCCCCTTTCTTGCCCAACCCTGTTCTGGAGTTTAAAGTAGAACAAAGGGCTAGAAGTCAGGGAGTGTTGCCTTGCATGCTGGAGTCCTGCCACAGATGACCCTAATGTCCACCCAGCCTTCCTTCTCCCTGTGTAGATGCTGACAAGGTCAAAAACAGAGAAAGCTAATGTTTGAGCGTCATGATCATCACAGATGATAGCTCAATCTAGAATCCAGCCCAGCTATATTCCTGGAGAAATCTGAAAGAAGTGGTTTCATAGAGGAGAGTGAACATTCTGGGAAAATAAGTACATAGAGCAAAAACTTTTAATTCATCTCCTCTGTTTATTTTACATAGTTTCCAGACCATGGTACAAAATGATGAGGTTGGGGATAAGCAGGAAATGTAAACCATATTAAACCAAAGGGCACTTAATATAAATCTATTGGAATTAGGTGACTTTAAAACAATTATGAATATACTGAGGAACTTACAGGAAAATGAATGTAATGAAAAAAAATTTTTTAAAAAAAGCTTCAGGAAAAGATCCTAAACAGAATTCCAAAGGTTAATCTCTATTATATAATAACTGAAATTAAAGATAAACCAATATTGGATAGTTTTAACAGCAGTTTTCACAGGAAAACATGATGTCTTAATAGAAGTCAAAAGAAATTGTCAAAACTGATCAGAAAGAGAAAAGGAAATGGTAGAAAAATGAGAAAAAGATTCGTGATGTCATTTGTATGCTTGGATACCAGACAGAAGTGCACATAGAATTGCACATGGAACTGCACACAGAACTGAACCCGTGCCCTTCAAAAACTAAGGGCATCACGGGAAGTGTTCAGGGTTGCCTTCTTTTTTTTTTTTTAAGCTTTTTGAACTTCCCTTTATTTATTTATTTATTTATTTATTTATTTATTTATTTATTTATTTATGTGTGTGAGAGAGAGAGAGACAGAGAGCGCACATCACCCTGCATTGCTTCTACTTCCTTTTTGTTTCACTCTGGTATTTCCCAAGCTCTGCCCACTAGGGCCAGACGTACAAGCTCCAGCTTCTGCCTGGTCTTTTTTTAGGTGGGATCTGAGATCTGGACTTTGGATCTTCTGCTTGTGAGACAGAGTCTCAAGCCTGGAAACATCTCTCCAGACCCTTTTTTTTTTTTAACTTGCCACAAACTCTAATAATTCTGGAAGAAGAGAAAAGATGTTTCTAAATAATGAAATGTGGAAAAATTCTGCTTCCGCAGTGGAAGAAGTGTTCTGAGAAGAAAAAATGTGACATCTGATGGAAATACAGATAACTGCAAAAAAGAGGGCCAGTAATGGCCAACATTTCAATAAATGTAAAATATTGGCTCTCCTTTTTCTTAGTTTCTTTAAAAATTGAGCTTTTTACAAAAGTTATTATTTATTTTCTTACAAAGGCATAAGTAAGCTTCCTGGGGATCATACCTTACAGAGAAGTTAAAGATAAGACAATAACAGTGTGATAGTTGATCTCACATGTCAATTTCTGTAAACCAAGGTATTCAGAGAACTGGTAAAATATTGTTTCCAGGGGTGTTTGTGAGGATGCTCCAAAAGAGATTATCATTTGAGTCTGAGTAAGGAAGACATCTTCACCAATAAAGGAAGGCACATTCTGATTAATCCATTAGGACCCCAAATAGAACAAAGAGAAAGATGTATCCCCTGTCCTTCTGCTTAGCCTAGGACATTCATTTCTTCTTGCCGTTGGGCTTCAGTCTTCCTCATGTTTAAGTCTTTGATTCAGTATTCACTCCATCCACAGCCACTCTTCCCATTCTCAGACCTTCAAAAGAACTGTAACACTAACTCTTCTGGTTCTCTAAAACACAGATGGCAGATCAAGTTCCATTATATCTGTTTTCTAATGTAGCCTGCTGGTTGTGTATCTCTGGAGAATCCCTAGTAACACACAGCAAAGAAAAAGAAGTAGTAAAAGAAGTAGTGTATCCCATGCTTGAGAATGAACACATATATGACAGTATCTGAGACAATACCAAATACTGTCACATACGACAGTGATGGTAAAATAATGAGTTGAATGGGTCACCAGGCTCTGGATGTCATATTAGGTTAGAATGAGAACATCTGATCCATTTTGGCATATTGCTAAGTGTCTCCTTCTCAAGAAGGTAGAAATGTAATGAAGGAAATTAAGACACTGAACTTAATTATGGCCAGTAAAGCAACGCGTATTTGTGAATTGAAAGTGACACAAACCTTGGAAGATGGTGACATTTGTGACATAACACAACTGGACAGCACTGGATAGACACACTGATGCCATCAAAGCTGGCCTTGGTAGGCAGCAATTGTGTTGCCAGGCACCTATGAGTAATACAGAACTCTAAGCCCCTCCACAAAGCTGCAGGCTCAGAATCTGCATTTAACAACACCCTGGGTTAACCTGGGCAGTGGTCCTGCTCTAGAAGACTTTTATAGAATTCAGATTCCCAAGCATCACTCACTGTTGGTGAGGATAGCACCTAGTCTGAACATTTGCCAAGTTCCCAATGAACTTGACTATATGTTCTCTATATGGGCACTATAAGGGCACAGAAAGTTCCAAGAACATATGCCTTCAAAATGCACCTTAAGAAAGGGCACTGAAGTGAAATGGGCTCTAACAACCAAAGTGCATCATTTATTAAGAATCCACATTATGATAATTCCTTCAGGAAAACGTGCCCACAAACACTTGAATCAGTGTTTCAGATCTATCCAGTAATGGAATCTTCTATTTATTGGCAGCTCTCTAGTTCAGAAGCTTGTGAGATAGTTCCATATCAAGAAGGAACCCCATAACATGAGAATTTAAAAGGAAACCTGGTTTAGAGAAGAATCTAAAATATATCCCTTATTCATGAGTAAGCAAAGTTCTGGGGACTACATTTTAACACCTCCAGCTTCCAAATCAACCCTACCATACACATGCACACACATATGCATACACACACATGCAATGCATATACTATATAAATGGTTTTGTGTACAAAGTGCATACTATGTGTTACATGTGTGTTATATATGCACCTATGTGCAATATTTGTAACAAAATTGAGGCCACAATTATAGTCAAAAAGGGAGAAGACAGGGCAATCATACGCAGTGGAATGGATGCACCTGCAAAGTATAGAGGTACACGGGAAGAAGAAACGTCAACTCTGTGCAGGGTTTCTCTTAGCTCACATTGAAAGGTAAATAAAAAGTAGAGGATCAAGGACGAAATTTTCAGGATGTTATCATCACAGACACTAGGACTAGAAGAAACCAAGTTTTGATGAAACAAGTAAAGACAATGCTTGGTACTTAATCTGAAGTGCTAGACAAAGCAATGGTGAACTCATATTGGTTCTGGCACTAGCCAGCTATGGGGCCTCCAGCTGTCCCCCCATGTAATGAAATCTGCACCCCTGAATGTAGGTGCTTGGCTGGTTGGCTTGCCAAGCCTTCTGTTCTTGATTCTCAGTGTCACTTCAAATCAGACTTAAACTTATTATGCTTTTTCCCCTCAAGTATTGTACTTTTGTGGTGACCAACACTGACAGGCCCTGATGGTTATCATGTCTAGAAGTCCTGTTTTGTAGCACAGCTACAATCGTCCATCAAAATAAGGACTCAGGCAGATTGATGGTGTGTCTTCTCATTCTACATACCTTCAGGGAATAATTTCTTTTGCAGCCAATACTTTTCTTTCCCCCTGAGTAAGGAAGATGGATTAAAGTTACATTGTGAAAGGATAATGTTCTCCAAACGTTCCTAATACTAAAAACACACAAAACTAGAACTTTGGGGGAAAGTACTAAGAAGTCTGTGTTGCTGAACTTAGAAAACTGTGGCAATAGCATCAATTCTTGTATTTCAAGATTTTATAATGCCATCAAATGGCCAAACTGCTTGCTTTGCTAATTTTGTAAGAACACCAGTACATATCAATAAGTGACAGTGCAAGAAATATTTAAGGCATGAGCTATAATAGAGGTTCTGCTGCCCAACCATATCAGGCTCCATGTATGTGTTTTTAAGGATCAAGTGTGTGTGTGTGTGTGTGTGTGTGTGTGTGTGTGTGTGTGTGTGTGTGTAAGAGAGAGAGAAAGAGAGAGAGCAGAGAAAGAGAGAGAGAACGTGCACATGTGGAGGCCAGAGGTTGAATTCAGGAATCTTCCTCTATCACTTTCTACCTTATTTGTTATTTAATCTTTTTTTCAAGACAAGGTCACTCAGGAACCTAGATCCTATTGTTTTGGTTAAGCTAGTTGACCAGTGGGACCCCAAGGTCCTCCTGTTTCCACTTCCGGGAACTGGAGCTACAAGTACACACTACTATGCCCAGATTGTACATGGAAGATTGGGATCTGAACTCAGGTCCTCAAGCTTGCACAGCAAGCACTTTATTTGCTGAGAAACCTCCCAAGCCCCTGTTTTAAAAATTCTTTTGAACAGCTCTTCTTGACTGGACTCTTCTTTTTTATTCACTCAAACAAAAAGCAGGAATTTTGACAGCTTTCTTTGGCAAATGAATTCCATGGTGATGTAAAATGTTCAAAGGATGTAACAGTATGGTTTTATTGCCATGATAACTAAGTAACAGAAGTTTAAAATAATATGCCATGGTATTCTGATGGGAACTCAAAGCAGAAAGCCAGTTGTTAAAACTAAAAGGACACTTGGAAAATAAGGGGAGCAAATTTCACAAAGTAATGGTGAAGGTAATGGTGAAGGCAGCATTTTTTAAAAGATTGTGAGAGTCAATAAATGTTACACACAACTCGTTGCCCTACTCAGTTTTTACATACTTGACTAAGCCCTCCCAACATTTCAGCTTATAACCTTCCTCTCTAGGCAAATTTCTAGAAACTAGAAAGGACATTAGGAATAATCTAATTCAACGAATTCACAGATATTGGTGGAGCAGACACTAGGTTGTGAACTTTTAATAATGATATACCAAGACAACTTTTTCTTTTATCAAAAGAAAAATCTCTATTGGTATCTCTATTGGTATGATATCATAAAATAAAGGTTATTTTTTACAATAAAATCCAGACCATCTATTTCCAAGAAATGTTGTGCAGCAATCCTTCCAGTAACAAGTGCATAATGATGTTAGATGAAACATTATCTTTTTTCAGTTTTTTTTTAATTGGTCATTGACCAATGAAAACTGCTCATAGACTGACTCTGGCTCTCAGACTGGTGTCTGGAAGCCTCTGACCCAGTCCAACTTTTCATTTGAAAAAGAAGGAGATGGTTTTGTGATAGTTTCCAAAGTTTTGTATCTGGTAAGAGCCAGTCCATCTCCAGAACTTCCAATGACAGCACCAATGTTCTTTGACTGGAACGGTTTCCTGAGGGCACTGGATTGCAGGCTTTCCTGGGGCTGGGAAGAGAGCAGCAAAAGTGGGATCTTTGCTACATGACCTTGTGCATGTTGTTAACAAACTTCTGTAAATTCCTAGCCCAGTTCCTTATGCCTTCAGCATTGGAGCACTTCACTAATGTGAGATTTTTGTCTCTGTCCTCTCGTTCTTGCACAACGAACTGTTCTTGCCACTTGACCTGTGTAAGTCTTTGGAAATGGTCAAATGTTGGCAGATAGCACATTTCCTTGGATGCCCTCACACATCCAAGCCTATTGTTCTCTCCTCCCAAGGCCAGCCCCAGAAAGGGGGTCCTGCATTTACTGTACAGAAAGCATCCTGGCAGCCAAAAAATTAATTGAAAAACAAATTAAGTCTTTACTGTCATTTCGTGGAGATGCCAAAAAAAAAGATGCATAAACCACAGCAAATCTTTTTGAAATCCTCTTTCTTTATTCACACTCCATCCCCTACTGTGCACACACAGCCCCTTCATGCCACATTGGAGTCTCCTGCCTGTCCCCGTTCTGAGCTCTCTAAAACCCACCCTCCAGCTCAGCCCAAAAGGTCTTTCCAGCTCATAGTTTTCTTCCCATCCTCTTTGTCTGGCTGTCTTTCTTTCTCTTCAATGAGTAATGCTCTCCATCTGCAATATAAATCCCATTAACCTCTTTTCTTCTTCAATTTCCCTACTCCTTACTCTGATTTGCATGATCAGGCCAGGATTTGGATTCTTTAAAAGCCACTGGGGAAGGGAGATAGATAATCATGAATTAACTGTTGATGTTCTTGTCACATGCCCATTTATCATACATTCATGCTACAAAAGAGTTCGTGTTCTCAAACACCTATGAACTCATATCAACAAAGATATAGGCTAGAACTCTGCAGAGTTAAGGAACTGAATTAGGAAGAGATGCAACAAAGTCATTAAAGCAAGACAAACATGAACAAAACCTTTGTCTTTTTCAGAGTAGTCAAGTCTTTGGAGACATTTTCAACAGCAAGCATTCATCCAAAGTGTTCATTCAGTGCTTAATATATATATATATTTATGAAAGGTTCAGTTCCAGGTGCTAGAAGCATAGGAATGAATTAGAAAGAAAAAAAATAGACTAGGAAGAGGATTCAGTGCTTAAAGTCCTTGTCTCCCCAGCCAAGAGACTTAGGTTCAGATCCCCAGATCCCATGTAAAAGTACTGTGTAGGTGTGACTACCCTCCATAATTCTAGCCCGGGAGAATCCCCAGAGCACGCTGGCTAGCCGACTAACCTAAGGGTGAACTCTGGGTTTAGACACCTGGAATCACAACAATAACATTGAAGAGCAATGGAAGATGATTCCTGATACTACCGTTGGATTGCCAGAGGCCCACAGTATACTCAGTGTATTCAAATACATACACCCACCCATATGCAAATATACCACACACACACACACACACACACACATACATTAAAATAAAAGCTAGAAAAGATCCTTAGACGTCTTAAGGTTGGGTTAAGAAACAGAACGTGTTCTCCCAGAGAAATGGGAAGCACGTGTTCAGGTTGTGAAATATCTGTACAGGAAATGGAACAGAATTATGTGGTGTCTGGCAGCAGGAAGGGGGTCTGTGTACAAGGAAACCCTTCCTAAAGAGAAGATTTGGAGTTAGATCATGGTAGCAGAGGAACTTCAAGCATGAAAATTCATAAAACATGAGAGAGGGGACATATCAAGAGGGAGATAAGCTTAGGGTGCCTGTAAAATAGAAAGCAAATCAGTGCTGGTGGAGACAGAATAAGGCTGGTGGTAAATATGTGAAATGTGGGGCCAAGGTACAGCTCACATTAAGATTATAGGTGAGAGCAGCAAATTGGAATTTATTCTGTGATGGTTCCTCTAAGTAGTCAATCCGACACCTTCGAGGCAGGGCACATGTATGAGGAATTATGTAGTGAAGGCAGGCTTCTGAACAAGCCAGTAGGAGATTGTCATAACTGTATAATTAATGTGGGAAGAAACGGTCTATAGTTAACGTGACCATTCCCTGGGCAGGTAGGTGAAGGTGAAGAGGACTCTTCTGGCAGGCAAGTAAACAGATAGGAACACATTGGTTCTTTCCCTCTCGTCTTGACTTTGGATGCAGTGTGCCAGTGTCCTGGGTTCCTGCTAGTATGACTGCCCGTGTTGTAATGGACTAGTACTGGAATTGTAAGCTAGAATAAAACCCCTTTCTCCAGTTAGTTACTTGGATCAGGTATCATTACAGCAATGAGTTATGAGACTGAAGCAGAAGCACAGTTGGAAGACTATAAAGAAGGAGAATATGGGCTGATTACTTTCTATAAATATCCCTTTCATTGCTGCATTGAATAACAGTGTTTAAGAGAGGCTACTTAAGTGCTTACTGAAAAAAAAGATAAAGATGTGTAGCTCTCTTAAACAAAGTATGATCAATGAAGACAGGGAGAAATGAACAGATTCAGGACATACGCTGGTAGAGCAGTTTGCCAAGGAAACAGATGTGGAGATAAGAAAAAAGAAGAAGATAAATTATGACAGATGTCTGTATTGAGTCAACTGGACCTTTTTCTAAGGTAGGGAATATGGATTCAGATAGAGAAAAGAGGACAGAAGCAAGTCTCTAATTTATCTGTGTGAAACAGGATGTCCAGTGGGCGGGCTAGCAGAGATGTCAAGAACAGCATGTGTGCAGGTGTGTGCATGTGTGTGTGTGTGTGTGTGTGTGTAGATCAGATGAATGTTGTTTTCCTCAGTCACATTTTATCTTATTTTCTGAGGCATATCCCTCACTGACGATGGAGCTCACTAATCCTAGCTAGTCTGGCTGGCCACAGCAATCTGTCTTTCTCTGTCTCTCCAGCACTCGCATTACAAGCACACACCTCAGTACTCTGCTTTTTCCATTTGCCCTGGGGATCTAAACTCAGGTCCTCAAGTTTGTGTGGCAAGTGCTTTACCAGTTGACACATCTCCTCAGCCACAGCATATCACTTTTTCTACCCTAGAATACCTTCCTCCCTCCTCCCTTTCTTCAGCAACCTCCTGCCCATCCTTCAAAATCATCTCATTGTATTTCGGTGGCCAGTTAACCTCTCTTTTCTCATGAGTCAGTTCAGCATTAGTCACGAGAGGAGTAGAAAGATGGGTGTGAGGGTGAGCAGGTGTCAACAGTGACTCATTGGAGCCTTGTCCACTGGTGTGAATCATGACGAGTCACTGAGCAGTAGAACGCCTGCGGGTAATGAGACTTAAGAGTGTGAAGAAAGAATCACAAGCACTATTTTTATAACGTTGAATTTGAGGTTCACAAGAGGCACCACATAGAGATGCCAAGTGAGCGATTGGAAACTGGGATCTGCCCAGGGAGACAGATCATTGCCAAGGTCTGATGTTGACAGCAAAAAGAGCAAGGGCAGGAATGGAAGCTGTGAGATGGCAGTTAGAGAAAGGAGACTCGAGCTCAGGACCAAGTTACCAGCAGTTCCAACCTGTAACATTCGGCTAAAAGAAATTAAGTCTGGGCTGGGAAGTTGATCCAGTCACAAAAGCAAAAGGACAGTAGTTCAGATTCCAAGGTCCCAAGTAAAATGGTGGGTAGTTAGTAACAGCCTACCTGTAACTCCATTCCTGGGCGGCAGAGTCTGGGAATCCCCAAAGCAAGCTGGCTAGCTGGAGTAGCCTTTTGGCAAGCTCCTGTACTGAGACAGAATTCTCATGTCAAACAAATATGATGTCTACCTACAGTACAGGTGATCAAAATCAATTCCAGGAGCTGATCTTCAATGTCTGCAAGGACCCTCCATGTTCAATATTCTTGTCTCTTCTCTTCTTGAATCTCATTTTCGGAATCTTCAGCTGGCAACATTTCTTATTGATTTGTAAATAAATACCGGTGACATTTATGCTCCCCAATACAGGTGATACACACAGGACTTGTATTTTGTCCCACGATGAAGAAGTTTTAAAGAAAAGTTAGTTACATATTTTACTCTGGATAAATGAGATATGTCAATGAATTAAAAAATCTACCCACAATTAATGTCTCCTACAAATAAAAAAAAATTCCTATATTCCAGGTTTCTTTGAGCTGAGCATTTTTTAGTTCATTTCAAGAGGAGTGAATGGGCAACTTGAAAGACCACTTAGCCAGCTTCAGAATTCAGGGCAATTTACAAGAGGTGATCAGAAGAGAGAAGAGCTTCTTAACCAATTAGCCAAGAGGCCACACTTTGGAATTAAAATTGCCCTTACACACATGAGGATATGAATGGTGTCCTTTACAGCATCAAAAGGATCCTAAAAAGGAAGAAGAAGATGACGGTTTTAATAATGTGGCAACAAAGCGATTAAGATTATAGAGAGGTGGGAAAGACCCAAGTGCTTCCAAATGGTGGTGACTTTTAAAGAGGTAGCAAATAGCCTTTTACCTGCTCTACTTTCCAATTCAAATGATTCTGTGGGGGAGTGTTACATTGAAGAGGAGAATATTTCTGTTATATGGGGATTTCCTCTTCTTCATGGATAGCATGTGTTCCAACATACACCTTAATAGAACCTCCTAACTACTACAGCTAATTTTTTTTTTCGTTCTCTGAATTCATAGGGGAATGAAGTAGAAAAATAAAAGCAACACAGGAAGAAGCGAGTCCCTTTTTCCAAGCCTTTATCAGAATTCAGAATAAGTATGTTTTCCTAACAAAAGAAAGCTATAAAACAACAATGCGATTGGCTCATATTCTACTTGCGTCATAGAAACTGCTCTCCTAATATTCTAAGTGAAAAGCTAAGAGAAGGAATCTTTGTCTTTTTGATAAAGAAACATAAGCAAAGTTTTAGTTCTTTCTCAGTAGGCTGATAAAATTGTGGATTTCTGAATTCCTTCCTGCAGGTCAGCGAAGGGACTGTGCCCTCGGGATTTAACACTTGCTTTCATGAGTTTCATGAGATTCCCTGGAACTTTGAGAAAGGAATTGCTTGGCTTTTCTCTTCGCCAGGTTGTTTTGTTTTGGAAACATTTGCAAAAGCCTCAGATTTTCTTGGATGTTTCTCAGCCCTTCGCATTACCATTCCCCTAAGGAGAAAAAAAATTCTTTTAATCAATGAATTTAAATTAAATAATTTAAATGATTCAATGAATTAAAATTTAAATTAAATTAAATTTCTCCCTAATGAGAGAAATTAAATGGTAATGAATAAGATTTGGGTGGGCAGAGTTGCATTTCAGAGGGTTGCAAGCCACCGGAAGAGCTAAGATGCTTTTCACGCCCCTGTTCTAGAGCCAATGTTTACTTCTTTGTGGCAATTAAGACTTAGACACCTTTTTAACGAAAGTAAAATGAGTAATGTGGGCTGCTTATAGAGATTGGCCCTCAATGTGATTGCAGAAGTGTAGCCACACTCCAGAGGAAGCGCAGACATTCAGGCATCTCCCGTCTGAGCTTCCCTTACAACCATCTCCTTTCTGTGTCTCTTGATCTGAGGACAAAGCTTCCAAATCACAGACACTCACTAAAGATTTGGATTAAGTACAGTTACAACACCCCATGGGAAATGTTGTCTACAGGTGGGCCATCCCATACTTAGGTGGCCAAGGAAATCCTCCAGGGAACTTGCTAAAACGCCATTCATATGGCTTTGGACTTCAAACACAAATGCTGTGTAGGCCCCTCATTCCATTTCTCAATCTCTTTCCTAATTCCTTGTTCATGGAATGCTTCTTGGCAGAGATGATAAGTTGGCCCGGGGTTTGAAACTGTCATTTCACAGAATACTTAGGAGAGAGTTTACATTTGGATAAGAATCATCCTTCACTTGAAAATCTCAGTTCAAGCAAACACATCCTAGAGTCAGAGCTGCTGTGCCAGATACGCAGGGTGTTGGGGTACTTTAAAAGCGTATGGTGGGGCAGGAGCATATGGGAAGCACCATGGGAGAAGGAAGTAAGGACACTTGTGTTGTCCCTTCCTCGAGGGAATTCCTCTCCTGGGCAGGGACAGAGCCAGTGGTGGAAGCCGGAATGGAAGGACAAAGTATTCAGCAAATTTTCTTCTAAAGAATTGAAACAGGCTGGAGAGATGGCTCAGGGATTAAAACTCTGTCTCACAAGCAGAAGGTCCTGAGTTCAGATCCCAGGTCCCATGTAAAAATGTCAGGTGGAAACAGTGATGGACTACACTTCTGGGTCTGGTGGGTGGAGCCTGGGAAATCCCAGAATGAAACAAAAAGAAGGTAGAAGCAATCCAGGATGATTCCCAAAGTCACCCTTGACTCCCCACGGTGCCCTCTAATACACACACACTAAATTAATGAATGAATGAATTAGTCAATTAATTAATTTTAAAAAGAATTGACACAATTCCGAGTAAAGCACATGTATTCTGCATATCACTTGGTAACTATTTACTAGCAAAGCCTGTGTCAGATCTGTTGGCAGATCTGAGGGGCTGACCTATGGAACCTGAGTCACAGCCATTAGTACCTTAATTCTCCCAGTTAGGTAAGACTATATTGGAAAGAATCATGAGAATTAGCCTGCAACACAGTCTGTCTGGTGTTACCAGAACTGTTCTGTGAGGACGTAGGGACCCTCCCAGCCACAATCCTTGTTGCAGTTGCCTGTTGGAATTCATAGCAACTATTCAGAACACAGCCTGTGGGTGGGGTGGGAATTGGTCACATCTAGCCCACATCCTAACCCACCTCCATTTGTAGGTGGGGGCCACACCCACTGGATTTCCAAAAGAGAGGAAACTTGGAAGTTCTGAACTTGACAGAGACTGAAATTAGACTTGGACTAAATTATACTTGAAAGATTTCATGAACCAGCCTATTTATGCAAAAGTCACTACATTTTAATACAGAAATATCCAGTTCTAACAGGATTACTTCTTCTGACACAAAGCAGGGAAAGAAACAAATTTAAAAAGTTCAAAACAAAAAGAACTTTATTCTTGAGCAATCTTATTTGCAACAGCCCAAATCATACTTGTTATATTCTGTTGACATCCAGCAGTGATGTTCATAGACGATATGAAAGCACAAAATTGATTTATAATAAAAATCCTTAAAATGCAGATCTTTGACAGAAAGTTTCAGTAAATTTCAATTCCACTAGCTTTAGTTTCTCTGAGAGAAAAAAAAAATTATGAAAAGCAAATCCTTTTTACTGTATAGTGTCGGGTTGGATGGAGAATGGATTAGGAAGAGTAATTGCATCAGGAAAAGACTGTTGTCACAAGTGTCATGGAGCCTGCGTTCCTACACTGTGTAGGAACAAGCTGTGGGAAAGTGAAGCAGGGCGTCACTTAGCTTGAAAAGGTGCAGAGAGGGGCAGGAAAGTGAGACAAACGTGGAGACCAGAGCGAACAGCAATATCCTCACTGCAGAGTTTCTTTACCTTCCTGTCAAATGCCACATGGCTTCTTTCTGAGGGGGTCAAAATACTGCATTTCACCATCTTTTTTTACAACTACCTATGGTTCCACAGTTTGACTACAATGCATCACTGTTGCAGTTCGCCTGCATGGATGCTGATAAATGACTATCAAATGGCTTAAGGGAACAAGAGATTTATTCTCTTGTGATTAGTGGTTACAGTTCATAATCCAGCTTGACGGGAAAGCACACACCAACACCAGGGCCAAGGGAACTGGCCACACCCATCACTACATAATGGTTGAGAGATGGACAATCCTTACTTGACCAGCATGTCTGGCCAAGTATACAAGAAGATGCCGATTTTCTCAACCAGCTCTCTGTAATTTATTCCAGGCCCTAATCCCACCCACCATAGGCTGGACCTTCCCCATCAGCTAGACAATCTCCTTCAGGTTTGCTCTGGGCTTAATTCAACTACTAATTCTCAACAAATGTGCCCAGAGCTCAAACCCTCACCAGTCAAGTTGACACCTGTGCTTAACTATGATAATCACCATTTCTTGTCTCTGTTTTCACCCTTTAGTGTCTCTCTCTCTCTATCTCTCTCCTTTTCTCTCTTTCTCTCTCTCTCTCTTCCTCTTCCACTATGGTAATAAATGCCCTCCACATGAAGTTTACTGCACACCACATAAAGAGATCTACCTAAATTTTATTTTCAATTTTTTCCTTGACAGTTTCATGATGCATATAATGGGTTCATGTCATTTTCATTCCTTACTACCTGATGCCACCCTCCTTCCTTTTCCCATTACCACCCTTTTTCCTAAGTGGTCTCTTTCTGCTTTCATGTCTCTCTGTATGTGTGGTCCACAGAGTTTTATCTGGGTTGTCAGTACTGGCATTTGACAGAGCACTTGATGGAGCATTTTGCCTGTTCTTAAAAGGATATTTGTCTGTAAAATTCTCCATGTTTTAAATTTGGATAAATATACCAAGTTCCCTTTTCCAATGTTCAGAAGAGCAGGGTTGAGATTGTCTTATCTCCTTTCTCAAGCTCAAACATGCTTCTCTGATAAACATACTGAATTATTGCTTAAATCCTTTTTTCTTCTTCTTTTGCATGAATTTCTGGTCACATGTACAAGAGTGCAATTAAGCATATGTGTCTGTGGAAGCTCCAGGTGACATCAGGGATCATCCTGGATTGTTCTTTCAATCTTACTGCTTTGCTGCGAGGTTTCCCAGGCTCCTGCCTTCCAGTGCTAGAACTATAGGTCACCACCCTATCTGCTTGCGATATGGAATCTGGGGACCTGAACTCAGGTCCCAAAGACTTTAACCACTAGTCGTCTCCCCAATCCTTAAACTTTTTCTCTCTTAACAAGTTTGAGCCCTTCTTAAAGTCACATGTCAATGTTTACATCTATTAATTACTTTTTATCTCATTTACCCAATATGGGCATAACAGTGGTGAATGTGTGTAACCATAATGTTCTATGACCATACTGTTCAGCTCTCAAACTACAAAGTTCTGAATTTCATTAGTAAGGTCTTAATGTTCACACGTCTTTGATAGGATATTTCATTATCCGATTTTTATATCCAAGCTGGAGTTTTGTTTTGTTTTGTTTTTTTTTTGGTATTTTTTTATTAAAAATTTAATTATACATTTTAAAATTTTTTACCAGTTCCCTCCCTCCCCCCTCCTCCCCCTCCCCATCCCCCAGTGCCTCCCCCCCAATTCCCAGAGAGTCCTTTATTGTGTACACCTAACTCTCCACTGGGTCCTCCTCTCCGATGACATATAAGGACCCAGTGGCATTTCCATAAGCCCTTTCTCTTGTTCCCCTTAAGTATAAGATCACTACTATGGCTGTCAATCCCTTGCCTCCAGGGGTCTCGGTGCCCTTAACAGATGCTAGACTTTATGAGGGCAACAGTGCACTGGACATTGCGCAGGGCATGCAAAGTCCCATTATGATTGCTTTGGCCCCAACTATTGTTGAGAATCTTGCAAATCGTTGCTCCTCCCATCCTTTTGCTCTTACAATCTTACCGCCCCCTCTTCCGCAAATGTCCCTGAGCTCCAGGATGGGGAGAGATTAGGCTGTCCTAGTTCTATGTGATTGATATAGAGTCTCTGAAGTTCTGGATTGTGGTTTGTTGATTTTCTTTTGCAGTTTTGCTGCTCCTGCAATTCCCTTCGCTCCATTCTGCTGGGCACTGTATGAAACCCCCTGGCCAGAGACAAAAAGCTGTTAAACTGGAGTCTTGTTGTAATAGCACATTCAAGGGTAGATGTAATAAGAGTAGGAAACCTCAGTGAGGGAGGGGTCCATCACCCATTTGCAAAATGATTATTTTTTATCTGCTAGACTATATGCCCTCCCCTTCTGGTGAGATCAGGAAAGAACGTCTGTGAACTTAACCAGGTTTCTCATTACTTACTTGCAGACCTTGATGGAGGCCTATTTTCTCTGCTGTAACATGGTCCCCTCTCTCCTTGTTTCTGGTGTGGCCCTCCTAACCCATCTCTCTTGTTCATAATCCTTGCAATTACTGTGTTACATAGGTTTACTTTTGACTGTCTCAATGTGGGCTGGGTGAGTTTGGTACTAGGAGCCACCTATTAGGGAGTACATACGGCGCTTAATTTTCTGGGTCTGGGATACTTCACTTAATATAATTCTTTCTAATGACATCCATTTCCCAGCAAATTCCAGTAATTCATCATTTTTGATGGCTGAGTAGTACTCCATTGTATAGATGTACCACAGTTTCCTTATCCACTCGTCAACTGTTGGACATTTAGGTTGATTCCATGACTTTGCTATTGTAAACAGTGCTGCTATGAACATGGTCGAGCTTGTGCTATCGAGGCGAACCTCTGCTGCATGGGGGGTTATTCCCAAAAGTGGGATAGCAGGGTCATATGGCATTTCAATCTTTAATTTCTTTAAGAATCTCCAGACGGCTCGCCAGAGTGGCTGTATGAGCCTGCATTCCCACCAACAATGTAGGAGAGTTCCCCTCTCTCCACATCCTCTCCAGCATTTGTTGTTGTTTGTATTGTGGATTTTTGCCATCCTGACCGGGGTGAGATGATATCTCAGGGAAGTTTTGATTTGCATTTCCCTGATGCCGAAGGAAGTGGAGCATTTTTTAAGATAATTGTTAGACATTTTAATTTCATCCCTGGTAAAGTTTCTTTGAAGTTCCAGGGCCCATTTTTTAATTGGGCCAGTGTTTTCCTTGGAGTTTAATTCTCTAAGTTCTTTGTGCACTCTGGACAGTAGAGCTCTGTCAGATATGTGGTTAGTGAAGATTTTCTCCCATTCTGTGGGTTGCCTTTGAGCTCGTGTGACAATCTCTTTATCTGAACAGAAGCTCTTTAATTTCACAAGATCCCAACTGTTGAGAGTTGGTAGCAGTGACTGTGCCATTGGATGTCTGTTTAGAAAGTGTTGGCCTAGCCCAATCAGCTCGAGGGAGTTCCCTATCCTTTCAACTATGGTTTTTAAAGTCTCTGACCTGATATCAAGGTCCTTGATCCATTTGGAATTAAGTCTTGTACATGGTGACAAGTACGGGTCCAGCTTTAATCTTCTGCATGTGGAGATCCAGTTTTGCCAGCACCATTTGTTGAAGATGCTGTTCTTTTTCCATTGGATTCTTTGGGCCCCTTTGTCAAAGACCAAATGGCTGTAACTTTGTGGGCTTATATCTGGGTCTTCAATCCTTATCCATTGATCTGTGTGTCTATTTTGGAGCCAGTACCAGGCTGTCTTTATAACTATGGATTTGTAGTATAGACTTAGGTTTGGTATGGTAATACCTCCAGCTGTGTTTTTGTTGCTCAGGATTGTTTTTGCTATCCTGGGTCTTTTGTGCCTCCATATGAACTTTGAGATTGTTTGGTCAACTTCTTTGAAGAATTGCTTTGGGATTTTGATTGGTATAGCATTGAATCTGTATATTGCCTTTGGTAGGATGGTCATTTTTACGATGCTGATTCTGCCAATCCAGGAACAAGGGAGGTCTTTCCACCTTCTGGTGTCTTCTGCTATTTCTTTCTTTAGGGTTTTAAAGTTTTCATTGTAAAGGTCTTTTACCTCCTTAGTTAGGTTTATACCAAGGTATTTCATTTTTTTAGGGGTTATAGTAAATGGCATGGTTTCTCTCAAGGCTTTTTCACTTCTTTCATTCTGGGCATATAGGAAGGCCTCTGATTTTTGCACATTTATTTTGTATCCTGCCACCCTGCTGAACTTCTGTATTAGTTCCAGGAGCTTCCTGGTGGAGTTTTTGGGATCCCTCAGGTATAAGATCATGTCATCTGCAAATAGGGATAGCTTGACTTCCTTGCCGATTTGAATCCCTCTTATGTCCCTTTCTTGTCTTATGGCTTCAGCTAAGACTTCAAGTACAATATTGAATAGAAGTGGTGAGAGTGGACAGCCTTGTCTAGTTCCTGATCGAAGTGGGAATGCTTCCAATTGTTCCCCATTGAGCATAATCCTTGCTGTGGGCTTGTTGTATACAGCTTTTATTATATTGATAAAGGTTCCTTCCATTCCTACAGTCTCTAGCGTTTTGATCATAAAAGGCTGTTGGATCTTGTCAAAGGCTTTTTCTGCATCTATCGAGAGTATCATGTGGTCTTGGACTTTGGACTGGTTTACATGATGAATTACATTTATTGATTTGCGTATGTTGAACCAACCTTGTGTGCCGGGGATGAAGCCTACTTGGTCCCCATGAATGATCTTTTTAATATGTTTTTGAATCCGATTTGCTAAGACTTTGTTGAGAATCTTTGCGTCTGTGTTCATCAGGGAGATCGGCCTATAGTTTTCTTTTTTAAGTGAATCTTTATTAGGTTTTGGGATTAAAACGATATTAGCTTCATAGAAGGAATTTGGTAGTGTTCCTTCCTTTGCTATTTGATGGAACAGTTTAAGGAGTATTGGTGTTATTAACTCCTTAAATGTCTGGTAGAACTCTGTGCTGAATCCATCTGGTCCAGGACATGTTTTGGTGGGAAGATTCGAGATTACTTCCTCAATTTCCTTATATGTTATAGGACTATTTAAATAATTCACAACTTCCTGATTCAATTTAGGTAAGTTGTGTTTACTTAGAAATTCATCCATCTCTTTTGTGTTGTCAAACTTCACAGAGTATAAGTTTTTGAAATATGATGTTATAATTCTCTGGATTTCTTGGGTATCAGTAGTGATAACTCCATGTTCATTTCTAATTTTGTTAATTTGGGCTCTTGCTTTTGGTTAGTTTAGCTAGGGGTGTATCAATCTTGTTGATTTTTTCAAAGAACCAGCTTTTTGATTGGTTGATTTTTTCTATCGTTTTCTTAGTCTCGATTTCAGATATTTCTCCCCTTATTTTGCTAATCTCTTCTCTTCTACTGCTTTTGGGATCAGATTGCTCTAGTTTCTCTAAAGCTTTAAGCTGCATTGTTAAGTTGTTTATTTCTGATGTTTCCATTTTTTTGACGTGGGCATTAAGAGCTATGAACTTACCTCTTAGAACAGCTTTCATTGTGTCCCAGAGATTTTGGTAAGTTGTATTTTCGTTATCATTCACTTTCAGGAAATCTTGAATTTCCTTTTTAATTTCTTCCTGAATCCTGTTCTCATTCAGCATCATAGTGTTAAGTTTCCAGGAGTTAGTGTATTTTCTCTTGTTTGATGTGTTGTGGATGTCCAGCTTTAGGCTGTGGTGGTCTGATAGGGCACAGGTTAGAATTTCAACTTTCTTGTATATGTGTAGATTCATTTTGTGGCCCAATATATGATCTATTTTGGAGAAAGTTCCGTGTGCTGCTGAGAAAAATGTGTATTCTTTGGTGCATGGGTGAAAAGTTCGAAAGAGATCTGTGAGGTCCATTTCTTTCAGGGTTTGATTAAGTTCCAAAGTGTCTCTGTTAAGCTTTTGACCTGTTGATCTATCCCATGTAGAGAGGGCGGTGTTGAAGTCCCCAAGAATTATCGTTTGGGGGTTGATTTCTTGCTTTAGACGCTGTAGGGTTTTCTTAATGAATGTGGAGGGGCCCATATTGGGTGCATATATGTTCAGTATTGTGAAATCTTCCTGGTGAATTGTACCTGTGACTAAAATGTAGTATCCATCCGTGTCTCTTATAATTTTTTTTGGTTTGAAATCCACTTTGTCTGATAGCATAATGGCTACCCCTGCCTGTTTTCTGCTTCCATTTGCTTGTAGAATTGTTGACCAGCCTGTTATTTTTAGAGCGTGCCTATCTTTTGTGGTGAGATGGGTTTCCTGCAGGCAACAGATTGATGGATTGTGATTTTTAATCCAAGTTTGTAATCTGTGTCTCTTGATCGGTGAATTAAGTCCATTAACATTTAGTGTTATAATGGAGAAACTATTGTTAATTCCAGACATTTATTATGTTTAGTAGCTTTTATAAGTATATTGCTTCGCTTTTAATGGTGTTATATTTGCCTTCTGTTCTCCTGGATATGGCTGTTTTTTTCTTCATGCTTGAGTATCATTTCTAGCAGTTTTTGAAGGCCTGGTTTGGTGGCCATGTATCCCTTAAAGTTGTCTTTGTGCTGGAAAATTTTTCTTTCTCCCTCGATCATGACTGATAGTTTTGCAGGGTAAATCAGCCTGGGTTGACATTTTTGCTCGTTCAATACTTGAAGTATGTCTCTCCAAGCTCTTCTTGCTTTTACTGTTTCGACTGAGAAGTCATTTGTTATTTTAATAGGTTTGCCTTTAAAAGTGACTTGTTTTTTCTCCCTTGAAGCTCTCAGCACCAGTTCTTTATCTTGAATGTGGAGTGTTTTAACTATTATTTGCCGCGGTGTGCTTCTATTTTGATCGTATCTGTTTGGGGTGCGGAATGCCTCTTGTATATGGATGGGCCTCTCTTTTTTTAGATGAGGAAAGTTTTCCTTGATGATCGTTTGAAAAATTTCCTCAGGAGTGGTATTTTGAGATTCTTGCTCCGGTATTCCATGAATACGCATGTTAGGCTTCTTCAGGGTGTCCCATATCTCTTGGATATTTCTCTCAAGTATCTTTTTGGCTTTAACAACCTCTTCCATTGAGCTGGTTAGTACTCCCACTTTATCTTCAAGGTCTGAAATTCTGTTTTCTGCTTCATTAGTTCTGTTGATAAGACTCTCTGTGGCGTTCTGGGTTGAAGATAACTTGTCTTTTAGCTCAGTTTTAAACTCTCAAGCTGGAGTTTTGTACTTAGATAGACACTTTATTACTTTTCTTCTTGATTCTGTACTGTTAAAAAAAAAAAAAGCAACCAACTGGGTGTCTCAGGTACAGATGCTCCATATGTCTGTATTCAGTTTATGCTATCTTGGTTTCTTTATCCATGTGTGTTTTGAGTGCCTTAGCATTACTAACAAGATTAGTAATCTTCTTTTCTCCCATCCTTTCTATTACTTAGCCCTTGTTAATTTTCAAATTTCCCAAATCTGGTGAGCTTCTTTATAGTTACAGTGCCAGTTTGTGTGGACCAACAGTCTTCTGAGTTTTACCGAGCACCCTGGGTAGGACTCATTCAATATTTTCTGCCATTCTTTGAACTAGCTATGTTGTCAGCCATGGCGTTAAATATGCTTGGTTCTTCATCAGAGACTCTATATCAACCACCTGGAACTGGGCCAGCCTAATCTCTCCCCATCCTGAAGCTCAGGGAAATTTGCGGAAGAGGGGGCGTTAACATTGTAAGAGCACAAGGATGGGAGGAGCAATGATATGCAAGATACTCCACACAAGTTAGGGCCGAAGCAATCATATTTGGACTTTACATGCCCTGCGCAATGTCTAACACACTATTGACCCCACAAAGTCTAGCATTTGCTAAAGGCACCAAGATCCTTGGAGGCAAGGGATTGACAGCCACAGTAGTGTTCCTATGCTTAAGGGGAACACAGGAAAGGGTTCAGGGAAATGCCACTGAGTCCTTGCATCTCATCGGAGAGAGGACCCAAAGGAGAGTTTGGCATGCACATTAAAGGATGCTCCGGGGATGGGAGGGGGAGATACTGGAGGATGGGGAGGAGAGGGGGAGGGGAGGGGGGCACAGGGGGATAGGAGGTTGGAGGGAGGGGGGCACCGGTGTACCTGTTAAGTTTATATGAGTGGAAATGAAAAAAAAAATGCTTGGTTCTTGTGCTTATGTTTCTGATGGGTTTTTGTTGCTTAGTTTTGTTTTTTGCTTATTATAAAGAAAATTTTAAAATAAAAGTAGATATCACAACATTGCATAGGAAACAAAATTCCCAAGTCAGAGCAGAAATGCAACATCACAGAGCATTCCACAACAGATATAAAGATTGAAAGGGCCACCATTTGTCCAAAAACTCAACCAAGTCCACAGCTCCTGGCTATGAGGATCATACCACCACACAGGTCTTCCAACACAGTAGGCAAAACTTATCACCAACTATGCGCACTATCACCCTCCACCAAACTCTTGGCCATCCCTCCTGTAATCACACCAAGATACCCAACCATACCTCTGACTCCCACACTACACGATTGTCATCTGACTCAAGCAATGCTCTTAGTTTTAACCAGTTTTGATTCTTTCATTGTCCTTTCATCTTATGATTCAGTTTAATTAAAAGATAAAACTAGAGTGCCTCCTGCCTCTCCACTATAGCTCTCCACATGCTGGAAAGACAAAAGGTGTCCCCAGCCAGCCAGCCTGTTCTATACCTCCAGACTCCAAACGCCACCTCCCCCTTGGCAAAAAAAAAAAAAAAGTGCATTAGTTGTTCAGCGACACTGGTGGATTTCCTCTCACCTATCATCAGCAGCTAGCACTTCCACCTATGAGCACCTCTTGGACAGCAGTTTCCTTGTCCTCATAAAGCCACTGTTTGCCTTCAGACCAGTGGCCAGCTCCTGTTTGGTGTGAGGAAATGAGAGGGAGAGCTAGCCTATGTAGCTTCAAGTGGGGATTCCCCCCACCCTTCTGCCACAGTCCTAGGGATCAAACCTAGAACTTGGTGCAGATGAGCAAGTCTGTACCATTGGGCAATATCGCTGGTCCATAGCATATCTTCAAAAGAATTTATTTTCTTCTGACTTCTCCTTCTCTTCTTCCTTAGTAGATTTAGTAGGTAGCAACAGCTAATCTAGGAAAACATAACTTTAGAGGAGGAGTCTTCTTGGCTTATGTTAGACTATGGTACCCTCCACATTCACCCATTTTTTTCCCTTCTATTTTGATAGTTCAGAAACCTCTCAATTTCTGGCAGAAAATGATTCCCTTTCCTGGTACCAGTTCCGTGACATGCTTGTACCTTTTCATTCATTTTAATGGACTCAATGCAAAAAGGAAGAAAAGGTCTATGTGCTCTGCCCATTATCTTAATCCCATCCTCTACCTCTTTCAGCACATCTTCTCACCTCTTGCTTTCACAGGCTTAACTTGAAAATAAGCCCCCAGCCCCACTAGTCAACATGCAATCTTTCCTGCCGTTTCATTTTATTTATGTATGGCGGTTGCATAATAAGGTTTCATGATTTTACCATTCTTCCCCAAACTTTGTCATTCATAATAAGACAAACAGGGATCCTGAGTCCTTTGAGGCTCATGAGTCCAAAACAGCAGAGACCAACCAGTAATGAGATGTGCACTTTGGAGAGGGCTCCTCGCTGGAGTATGCAATTGTTTCCTCCATCCTAGTCATTGCATAAAATAGGTTAATTAACAGGCCGACTTCAGCCTTACTAAATTTATTATGAATTATATGTTCGGGGTTGTTGGTAAAAGGCCAACCCTGGCATCTCTTTAACTAGTAATTATTGTGTTTTATTGTTGTGGACCTATAATGCATTAACAAGCCAAGCCCCGGCTTTATTAGAATGCGCGTGGCTCTTCGGTTCCATGCATATTTATTATGTGAGAGAATGGGATTCTTCTTCTCTAGCCTTCACTAATTTAAAAGAAGATATCCTCAATGAAATGTATTCAAATATTTTGACATTTTGCTTCACCTCACTTACAGAGCAGAAATTGTTTCTGACAGTTATTATACAGTGCTGGAATCCTGCTGCTTCCACTGCTGAAGAACAGGTTGAAAAGACACAGCGCTTGCATTTTGTTCAAAGAGTGATTCCGTGGCTCAGGAGCAGCAGCACTGTCAGCTGTGATTCACTGAGAGTTTAGATAATACCCAGCCTGTAGTCACTGCTAACATCAGCCTCTAGGTTTAGAGTAGAAGGGAGAGAACAGAAGTTGGTGCCTGAGGTTACCAGGAGGGTGGGTACGAAATATGAAGCTGACATTTGGCCATCTAAAATTTTGGTCAAAAATCTTTCTCCTTCTTCTCCATGTTGTTAGCACTCCCGTTGTGCCAGGCTAAATTTTCAAGCACACCTATTTACACCGGGCACACAACAGTACATGGTAAAGTGAAACCCTGTGGCAGTGCAGAAGTCTGAGCTGTCTAAAGTGATTAGAAGAAACATTTGATGTGCATTTCTTTGATCCTACTGCGCCAAATGACAGAAATCAGTCTGGAATCATCTGGAAGGTATGTAGGATCATAATAGAAAAACATTCTGATGAGATCTCTTTAGAACATCTTTGTGTGTGTATGTGTGTGTGTGTGTGTGTGTGTGTGTGTGTGTGTGTGTGTGTGTGTGTGCTCACTGCCTGAAGACAAGGGCGTTCTTTCAAAGCAATGAGATACAATGTTTGTATAGCAAATGGCACCACAGCCTGGCACCAACAGATATGCACAGAGCTGGAGGTCACTGGAAGAGGAAGGAAAGCCACTCATCTTCAGTCCGGCTCAGGTTTACTCAGGTCCCCTCCTCCTTTCACATCCAATCCAAAGCTATACGTACAAGCAGGGCAGTAGCCCAGGGTCACACTCTACCACGTTCTGTGGAGTCAAGAGATCTTAGTCAATCACACTGTGTGAATGAATATGGAGACACAGCTGGTTCTTTAGGCATGTAGTTAGGCAAAATGGAAAGCCCACAAGTTGAGCCTGTTTTCCTGTTACAAACAAACAAACAAACAACAGAGATTTAACACCCTACTGGTGTTAAAAGAAGAGACTCACAGAGTGTTATCCCTACCACAGCAGACCAAAGCATCTAGAAATGAGTCTAATGTATGCATAGGCTCCATGTGGGGAGCAGAAGATGTTTAGGGTACAGCATAAAGACTGGCTGAGGCTGAGACAGCACAGTCAAGGAGAAACAGCACAGCAAGGTTTCTGTGGGAGAAACAGGAGCCAACAGCAGGTCCGGGGATTTATTTGCTGGCCACGACCCCAGGGACCATTGAGTAAATCTGAAAGGCACTGAGGGGTGACCAGGCCCATTTTTCATCAAAGTGAGACATAGCAGATTCAGGCCTCACTGGGGGTCTTTTCTAGATGTTGAATGTTGGTACCCTAGCAGCAACCTGGAAATGGAGGAGAAAAGGCTTTTGACACTTTGAAAAGATGAAAGACATGTATCTGCTTTTTTTTAAAAAAAGGTAAAGCAGCTACAAAGGAAGTAGAGAAATAAATCTACATTAGACACCAAGTAAACTGCGCCAGGCAACTCTCTAAGTAATAAAAGTTGCTCAGAGCCAGAGAAGCGACAAACATCCCAGGCACTGTGTATACCAAACAGCATATTGCCTGCTCCACATTCATTTTTGCATTTCTAGTTAGTACCTTACAAAATGTTTGGCTCACATTAAGTACTGAAGTGTCAGTGGATGAATGTCAGAGATTTTCCTCTGCCATATAATTGCAATGGGACTCAGGTGAGAAACCATAAAGTATATATTCTCAAGCACATATGATCTGCGGTTAACCATAGAAACTTATAAGATACTGTGTGTGCAGTCTTCAAGTGTTTCATTCTTCAAAATCCCAATCTTCTGAATCTCCAAAATTCACATATCTTCTCTAGTAACAAAGTTAATGTAGTTAAGGGTTCTGCATGGATAATTTCATTTTTCAACCATATAAAACTAATGCCATTTTACAAGTTGAAAAACATGAAGCAAAAGGGCCCTCTTGGCCAGTGAGGTGGCTTAGCTTGTAAGGTACCTGCTTGTAAACCTAGCAACCTGACCTTGACTTCCAAAAGTCCACATGGTGGAATAAGAGAAACTGTCCTCTCTCCCCCCTCTTAAATAAATATTTTAAAAGAATTCTCCAAAGTTGGTTTACAGTTATAAGGATCTGAGCTGATTCCAGAACTTTTAATTTTGATCACAATTCCATTCTGATTCCAAGACTTTTGATTTTGATCACTATCCCAGTCTAGGTCCTACTAAAGACCTGCAATGAAAACACACATTCTGTAAAACAAAAAAAAATGAATTTTCCAACTTTAGAACATTAGTTTAAATTGATTCCTCAAATAAAAAACAGCCAGATACTATACTGGAATTTGCCATAGTTTGAATGTGAATTTTACCCCTCAGGATCATGTGTTTGAACACTTGGTCCCATATGGTGGCTTTGTTTGGGGACGTTATGGAACCTTTAACTGGTAGAGTCTTGTTGGAGGAAATACTATCAGTTGGGGCGGGGCCCAAGTTTTGATAACCAGCTTCCACTACTTGTTCTTGTTCTCTCTCCTTGTTGCATTTGTTCTCTCTCTCTCCCCAGATGGCTGCTGTAACATGTACTAGCCTCCTACTTCAGCCAAATGCCTGTCAGCATGCATTTCCCACCACAATGGACTCCAGCCCCTCTGCAACTGAAAGCCAAATAGCCCTTTATCCCTTAAATTGTTCAGTCAAGGTATTTTATCATGGCAACAGAACAATAACTGGAACAGAATTTGGTAACTGAAGAGTGGAGTATTGTTGTGATACTAAGAGAGAGCCTATGAAATTTTGTGAGATGTTCTTGAAAATTCTACCAAGGTCTCCCACTCAGTTACTTTGTACTTACTCTAATAAAAATTTTCAAGGTACTAACTAGAGACAAACAGTCTCTCTCTTTCTGTCTGAGCAATCATTTTATTTTCTGCCAAGGAACACCCTCCTTCCACATGTAAACTAAAAACATGTTTTATTTACCAAAATCTCTTAATAAAATCATAATTATCTAAAGATTATGTTTTTTCTCTCTCTCCACTACTACATTATCAAAAGTTGGAAATTAAAGTGAATGATTCACCATGGGCACATTCAAAGAACAGCTTAATAAAATGTTCTGTTGTCCCATTAGCTGTGGAGTGAGGTTGTATTAGAGGCATAAATTTTACTGCAAAAAAATCTGTGTGGCAGCACCATTTCCATGGTTATCCACTGAGGAACAATGGAAGGCTTAAGCAATCACCATTAATACACATTTCATAGAAAAGTAAAGCACTTTCCTGAGTAATTCTTGCAAGATGTATCTCTCTTTTGAAAACTGCCATAGATACATACAGGTATCAACTTGTTTTGAGGGTTCGAATTCTGGGCACATTTGTAAAATATCGTTGGTTGAGTTAGGCCCAGAGCAAATTTTCAGGAGATTGTCTAGTTATGGACAAAGGCCCAGACCATGATGGGTGGGGCTAGTGTGTGGGCAGGTGAATAAGATGGAAGAACCTGGTTAGGAAAGTGGGCATCCTTCAGTACATTTGGCCAGACATGCTGGTCTAGCAAGTAACTATTGTCTTGCCTCAGCAGTCCTGTGGATATATAGATATGGTGTGGCCAGTTCCCTTAACCCCTAGTGTTGGTGTGGACTCTACTGCCAAGATGGATTAAGAGCTGTAACTGGACAATCCAAGAGAGAAGAAAAACCCCTATAAAACCATTGGTCATGAATTCATCAGCACATGCAGAGAAACTGTGACAAAATATACCCAGAGGGTTTACTTCATTTTTGTGTTTGTTATTTTTTTCTATTTGTTTTGTGAGGGGTGAAGACAGCCTAGAGATCTCACATTGATATGAACAGTTGCTGAGGTATGTGATTTTCCTTCAACAAAAAGACAGGTCACCAGTGTGAATGATTACAATGAAGGCAGCATCTGCCCATCTTGATTCTTGAGTTTCCAAAGAAAATTTAGTTTTGTTTCATAGAAATTTCCAAGACTCTATAGAACATATGGAAAGAAATGATGATGATAAGTCTTTCTTAAAGTACAACATGCAAAGCTAGGAAAATATTTTTGACAATTCGCATTTTTTGCTGTGAATCCCAAACATCTTGATATGTATATATTCATTTAGTATGCAATATATAATACTTTAATACAATATTAAATATCATTTACAAAAGAACATGATGCCACATTATATATTATGTATAAAATATATATGTATATGTATATATTCAATGTTCTACCATGTGCAAAGTATTTGAAAGAACAAGTGATTATTATGTATGAAGACATGGTACTTTAAGACTATTCAATCTTAATCTCTGACCAGGGAAGCGTTTATTGATTGCCTGATCATTCCTGTTTCATAGACAAGGTGACTGAGGTACAAATTAAGTAACTGACCCAAGATCCAGTCAGTGGCAGAGCAGGGTTTTGAAACCAGACAGTGTGACCCAAGAGCCTATACTCTTAGCCACTGGACTCATCTGACTAGTGAATTCTAGAATATTAGTGACAAAGCACCATTCCTGGCTTATTTGTTTCTTTCTGCAAGTAAAGACCTGACCTAAGCATTTGTACTTCCAAAAATAACCTCATTGAAGTTTAGTAAATGTGAAAGTGTATCAACATCCCTATGCTGTCAAAAGATTCTCACTTTGAGGATCATTTTAGTTAACAAGGATCTGTCCTTAGCCATGTTCAATAACCTTGTTTTGTTCTTTAAAGTAATTTGGAATGCTAATACCAATCACTTAATCACTACATAAGGTAAGTTACACCTTTGTTACTAGTCTAATAATAGTTTATTAAAACAGCTAATTAAATAGACTATAATTCTTTATTAAAATATTAAATCTGCTTTACTCAAGGCTTTCTAAAGCTTTTTACTCCCTTTCCAATTTATAGCAAAGTTCATTAATGTATTTCTCAATCATTCAAGAAACCATTATAAACCATTCTTGATAATTTTGCCTTATTCATTAAAAATGTCAGGCATATAACTACTAAGCTTCTACAAACCATTCAGATTTAAGCAAATTCCATTCAAAGTTGAATGTCATTGTTAACATTATCAATATTTACTCAAAGTGCATTTCAAGTTAATAATATCGGTTGACTTGCTTGTCCTTTCTTTTTCTTCTCACTTTTCTAAGTTTCTAACTTTGTTTAGCGGTTTGAGGATTATCAGATGGTGTTTTAAGGATTATTAGATATAGTTACCCATTGTCATTAGAAATTGCAAAGTGTCATCATAACCTTTATCATGTTTGAGGAGCAATAGAGATCAAATAGTAAAAGGTGTTATAAATTAGATCCCTTGGGGGTGCAGATCCACTGAATAGGTATCATCCTGTACATACTTGGGGTCGGTAAAGCTTGGTAGTTGAAGTAACCTCCTCTTGTAGAAGGAGCAAGCATGGTGAGGACAGACGTAAGAAAATGTCTGAGGCAGCACAAACCACAGCCAAGATACTTAGTTGAAAATAGTATCTCAGGCTTGGGTATCTCTTCAGTGGTGGGTGTGGCTGGTTCAATCTCCAGCTGCCTTGAGAAAAACAATACCTCACTTTAGAAGGAATTCTGGGAGATCAGTGTCACCACTAAAGAAGTAAATACATAGCACTGATGGTTCCTGTGCCCATTTATTTCACAATCTGGTCAGTTCAGAAGCCAAATGTATACTGAAAAATGACTGCAGACTACATTATCTAAGTAAGCCATGTAGCTTTCATGAGTTCATCTGCTGGGCCATTACTAAAGAAGAGGAAATAAGATTTTAAAGCACAACGGTTGCCCTGGCGCTGCCAAATATATTCTTTTTGCATTCCAATTAGAAAAAAAAAGAGGAGAGGGGATAGACATGGCTCAGCAGGGAAAGTGCTTGTGGTGCAAACACAAGGACCTGAGTTCAGGTCTCCAGTATCCATGTAAAAAATCAAGTGTATTTGCATCAGTAGATAAAGTGTTTGCTGTGCAAACATGAAAACCTGCGTTCAAATCACCAATGCCCATGTAAAAAGTCAGGTCACTGTAATTGCCGTGCTAGGAGGTAGAACCAAGAGGATCTTGGTGGCTCACTGACTAGCCAGCCTAGCCGATCAGTGAGTTCTAGGTTCAATGAGAGACCTTGTCTCAAAAATAAGATAAAGAACAAGAGAGGAAGATACCTAATATGACCTTTGACCTCACAAATGCATGCATGGATACATGTATCCTCAAACACAATACACGCAGTGGAAATAGTTCACATAAACTTACATGGACAACAACATTTGTGCACAGTTCAGCTTCAGAGTGTTAATTATTATGATGGCTCTTCTCTGACATCATGGTTTCTGAAGAGTTCTGAACTGCCTGGACCACCCGGGGGTGTTACCAGATCCGTCATCATATCAGTGGTGTTAAGTGAACTAGAGGGAATGAGAAAGAGGCAGTTAGTACACTTGAGGACTTTGTAAGTGACTTACACTTCGCAGGGTGAGTATTAAAAGAACTTTAGATATAATCGGTTTAACAAAGTGCAATTGAACAAACAGTGTTTCATGAACTGAGCAACCTTCAGAACCAAACTTTTATAAACTTATATAAAAATAAAATCCCAAAAAAGCCATATTTGATTGGTTAGAGTAGGAACACTAGGTTAGAATGGTTTCTGACAGATACAGTCTCTAGTTTTATGTTTAAGTTGTTTTTTATTTAAATTATGTACTTAAAGCCTTAGAGCAGTGGGGTCCTATAGATCCCACAACTTTTTTTTTTTTACAAAAAGCACTGCTAAATGAGAAGACAAACTCTGTGGAGACTTGGGGAACTGTCACTCCGTGAAATTTTTAGAGACTCAAGGACAAGCCAGAAAATCATCTATAAACATCTTCTACCACAACAAAAGAAAACACAACTCCTTATTAGCCTCTCTGGGTCCTGGAGGAAACACATTCTATACCCAGGAACATGGCTCCTGCCTGTCTCATTAGAGATAAAAATACTTAGCAAGTAGTTCAGATCATTAGCTTGGTGTCTAAGGGTGTGGGGTAGAGCACATAGGTGGATGTAGGTATATGAGCATGGTATAAAAATTGTTGCATCATGTATAAATGCCCACCAAAAAGCATCCACATTAGGAGCAGTTCAAACAACCCTGGACTGGGTAGACAAAATATATGTGGTCAACTGTCATCATCAAAGACTGACCTAGCTGGCATGGTGGACATATATGAAAGTGACCTTAAATGAGACACACAGTAGCTTTTCAATCACTATATTTAGACAAGGTTGATTTAAGTGTGAGGACAAGCTTTAGAATGGACAGATGGAAAGCAAAGGCCAGGTTGAGAACATGCGTATCCCAAGACCAACTGCAGCAGCAAAAACTGAAATCCATGTCTATGCTGCTGGCTTCCACTTTAATGCTGTCCTCAAGAAAGGGGGCTTCTGGAACCCAAGAGGTTCTGCTCCATGAAGTTATATGAGGCAGAGCTGAGTGGTCCAAAAGATGGTCTGAAATTCAGGTCTCCTGCTTTAAGACCTGTTGATTGGTATATCTGGTTGTTGCCCCTCTAGACCCACCATAAAGATCACACAGACGTGTAGACAGCACCCCGTCTGTACAGCATAGAGTGGGCGCTAAGGCAAGACAGGTATAGCTAAGTGTGGTGCTTTCTGCTCAGTCTTGAAGACTCCCCATCAACCTAATCAAAATGTCCTTATCGACTTACCTCCAGTACTTTCTAAAGGGCAGACCCTCTTAAAACATTAAAAGTACCAGATCTACTTCTACTTTCTAGTCTTTATCAGTGTGATTTTGCAGTCGTTTGTTTAAATCATGGTTATTTTCTTTCTTTTTTTTACTGTGAGCTTAGTATGGACATCGATCACGTCTAGTCAACATTATGCCCCCCATGACTAATGCACAGGCGCCTGGTGCCAAAGAAACATTTGTGCACCATCACACTTCTGGAAGTAGTTCACCAATATGAACATATCAATTAAGACTGTCCAGGAGTGAATAAGGTCCACAGATAGCAGTTGACCAGTGCCTTCCCTAGCCACCACGCTGCATGTGCATGCATGAGAATGCGTACATATGCATACATGTGTAACTGGATGTGAATTGTATAGGCAAAAAGAATACACTTCTCAGCAGTGGGAAAGAGACTTCCTGGGCAAGTACTTGAATATTCATTGAAACCAGGAAGCTGCAAAGATCCCCAGGGATACACTTTCAGATTCTGATAAGAGCAGTTATGCAGTAATTCATTGAGCAACTCTACCAAAATGAAATGCTGACAAAAAAAGAAAGATCAAAGACGCCTTTCAAGGACAGAACAGGAATCAGGCATTGCAAAAAGAAGGTGTGATGTGCTTGGCAGAAAGGCTTAACGAAAGGAAGAGACACAGAAAGAATGAATTGCTGGAGAAGCAGAAAGTTCAAAGTGTCATGTTTCTTGTCTTCCACACAGATCAAAACTGCCCCAACATTCCTGCCTGCTGACTATGTAAAATAAAACAGGGGTGAAGGGTGGCAGATTAATTCCAAATCGCCTAATCGTCCTGTTGAAATAGCTCAGGAGGTCCAAAAAGGATAACAGAAGCTGCTTTTTAAAGTTTGCTATAGTTAGTTGAAATTAACATAGTAATTCAGTCCATTCACACCCCCAAACCAGTCAAATCATCAAGATCTCTGTTTCAGTGACAAATTCAGTCACATGCAGACTCAGGAGTTCTAGGGATATCTTCTAAAGTCTGTTGGTCTGCCTGGAGCCATACCCCATCTTGAGTAAACACATTTCCTACTGATGAAATTCCTAACAAATACCTAGCAAAGGGGCTCTGATTCATTTTCTTTGGGTAAGTGATACCCACCTGAATTGCCTTCAATCTGCCAATAAAGGCTTTGCCTGCCTATCACATTCTAGGTAGTATGTAATGGGCTGGGGTATCAGGATTCTGTGAGCCTCAGTCTTATTCCTGGCCTCAGAAAATTTGTAGTGTACTAGAGAAAAGACACACAGTACACAAATACATACATAAACAAGTGTAAACCTGCTTCTAAGGAGACGTGCTTAGTGCCATGATTAGGGAACCAGGATGAAGGAAACCTTCCAGATAAACTGGAACTAAACTAAAAGCATAAAAAAAAAGGGGGGGGAGAGAGAAAAGCTCATTGTGTGGATAGGGATCCGTATGTAAGTGTCTTATGAAGACAAGCCATGTTAGTGGCTTAGTAAATACGGTCCTCCTTTCACCAATGAGCACCTTGGAGATACAACAAAGCTTCTACGTTGTTCTAGTCACACACACACACACACACACACACACACACACACCACCACCACCACCACCACCACCACCACCAGCAGCAGCAGCAGCAGATGGACAGAGAAGACAGCAGAAGAGAGGAAGACAAGAGCAGAGCAAGCAGGAGCTATGGTGGCAAGACTGTGGCTCCTTGCAGCTCCCATTCCCTGAAGAAACCAACTTCCAGATCACATATTGTGACCCATGCAGGTGTCTAAGTGCCTACCCAGCCTCTTCCTGAATAGAAAGGGAAGAAAATGGCTCAGTGATCAACTGGGAACCCAAAAGTCCTCTGTGTCAGCCCTTACAAACTCTAAGTGACAGGGATGGATATTGATACAGTAACTTAATTTTTTTTTTCTTTTTTTCTTTTTTTTTTTTTTTTTTTTTTTGCTATTGTAAGATAGTATTCATGCAAAATTCAGGGGAGATAGGGAGAATTATTTGGCATGGTTCCAGAAGGGATACAGTCTATTGGAATACTGGTTGGAATTACACAGTAGAAGGCTTAAGGCAAAAACAGGAGGCCAGGCCAGGTCAGCGCAGCCATCAGGAAGGCAGAGAGAGAACAAGGACACACTGAAAGGAAGCGGAGCCATGCTATCAAACCTCAAAGCCCATTCTCCGTGACATGCCTTTATTCAGCAAGGCTCCACCTCCTGAAGACACTACAGCCTTCCCAAGACACACCTGAAGATACACCAGCTGAACATTAACACTCATTCAGCCACCTGAACCTGGGGTGGTAACTCACATTCGAACTATGATAGACATCAAGGGATGCTGGTGGTCAAGGAGTTAGGACATTTTCCCTGTGGAGTCATGAGGTTTGGACAAGCCTCTTTTTCCCTATGGTATCTAGGGGACTTGATGTAGTTCAAAGCCAAAACTCAGAGAAAAATGCTAGTAGCTCCAAGACTTGGAGTTCTATAAGTACGAATAGGACCTCAATACTTTAAATTTTAGCTTTATTATTGTTGGCATAATATTAGAGTGTAGGCACACATGCTACACAGCATGTGTGGTGGTCAAAAAACAACTTTCAAAAATCAGAATCTCACAATAGCAAAAAAATGGAATCAGCTAATATGCCCATCAACAGAGGAATGGATAATAAAAATTTGGTACATATACACAATGGAATATTATTGAGCCATCATAAAGGATGAGCTTAGTAATTTTCTGATAAATGGATAGAACTGGAAAATTTAATATTGAGTAAGATATCTATCTCAGACACAGAAAGTTAAGCACTGCATGTTCTCTCTTATATGTGGATGATAGAACTAAATAATATCCTTGTCAATGTATTTAGATTGGAAGCAGTATAAGAACCAGAAAATTTGAAAAAGACTGAAAGACCAATGAGTGGAAAGAGGTGAAGGGATGGTTGGTATGAAACCTTTTAAAGAGGATATTTAGGACAAGTATGGTGAAGGAGGGAATAATTGGGACAAGTATATAGCAAGGAATGAGGGGATGGGAGATAGGAGGGACAGAGGGACTTATTTAAAAAAAAAAAAAAACCTAAGATTGTGGGAAGTAACCCCAAAGGAGCATCCTATGTTAGAAATATGTCAAAAAAAAAAACATGTCTTTTAAAGATGAGAACAGGTATGAAAAGCCCGTGTGCAGAGGAGCATACAGTAAGGAAAACAGGGGTTAAAAAGAAAAAGAAAAGGCTCTGAGCTGATCTACTTAGAACCCAGGGACAAAATTATATTAGAAGTAATAGGATGTGGCATTTCTTAATAAAATGTTGGTTGGAGAGTTCTTTTTTTTTAATTTATTTCTTTTTTTAATATTTATTCAATTGTGCATGTGTGTGTGTGTGTGTGTGTGTGTGTGTGTGGTGTGTGTGTGTGTGTGTGTGTGTGTGTGTAGAACCACGGGCAAATTCGGGAACCACCATGGACCGCCTCCACCTCCTCCTTGTTTACTCTGCCCAGGGAGTCACAGGTTCCGCCTTACCAGGACCAGAAACGCAGGCCGCCCTGCTTCCACCCAGCGTCTATATATGGGGTTTAGGATCCGAACTCAGGACCCTCTGCCTGCAAGGCAGAGGCTTAACCCCTGAGCCACCTCTCCAGCCCCAGTTGGAGAGGTCTTAAAGGTCCCCAAACATTACAGGCTATTGCTATTGCTCTTGGTTGCTCTCCAAAAATTGTGAGTAGGACCCTATTACTGAAGATGCAACACTTATGAGTCACAGAACATGGGTGATATACAACTGGAACTTGTCTGAAGACTTTCTCCTTGCTGGATAGCTCACACAGTACCAAGAGATACTTTAGAAGCTGCTAGGGGAGAAAAATAATTACAAGCCTCATACTAGCATGAGATCTGTAAGTCACAATACAAATTACCATGGCAGCAGGTGGCCACCAGTGTAATAGCAGCATGACTGTCAGAGAGACAACCAACAGCTTTCTGACTGGACTCAAGATCTTCTTGTCAGAGTGGTACACATCCCTGTTATTATAAATTGGAATAAGAACCTAAAAAGGGGGAAGGAAATAGATTAATAAGGAAAACATCCAATGAATCTGTAGGTAGGAAAACAATACATCAAACCGCTCTATAAATAGATGTTGTTATACCCATAGATTGAAAGAACATTTAACATTACGCCTAGAGGTTTTCTTCTACAACAGAGGTAAAGGAACTCAATGACTTAATAGGACGCAGCTTAAGCAACAGAAAGCAGTGAAGTGGACAGCAATGGCCAACCATAACGCAGAGTATCAGCAACTTAGCAAGGCTCATCCAGAATCAACCCAATCTAATCTCTCCTCATTCTAAGGCTTTGGGAACCTCACAGAGGAGGAGGCAGTGAGATTGTAAGAACCTAAAGTGGGGAAGGTTCACATTCCTCTCAGGGCAGGACTGCTGCATCTGGGAGCTCACTGCTGTGAGACTCGTCCTTCTCAGATCTGCATGATAACTGATGTGCCAACATGTCCCACAGACTACCTAGGAACTCAAGAAACATAGGAACATACAGTGGAAACCTTTGGGTGCAAAACTGGGTGAGTGAAGGGAAGTGCCTACATCAGAGGGGTGGCCTGAAGAGAGAGGTAATTTGATATGCCACAGAGGCCGAATCCTCCCAAGAGTAGAACCCTCGGGTCCAGAGAAGCATGGAGGGTGGAAGGAAGTAGAAGGGATTGATGGGGGGGGGGTGTTAGGGGGGTGGAGGGAGGTAAGTATGAATGCTCAGTATGCTTGTAAAAATAGTAAATTTTAAAAAAAGAAGAAAGATTCAAACTACTGAATATTTGCAATGGAAAGAAATGTTATTGTTTTCTAATACTGTAATATATAAATGGGTACTGATACAAAATTAAATAAATTAGTATGAGTAGTGCAAAAGAAAAATCAGATCTCTCCATGTTGTTGGAAGAGGTAGGATCTCCTGTTTCTGCCACTGCTACATCCCCCCACCCCCAACTAACTGGCTGACAAATTTCTGCTCTCTCCTGCCCTGCCTCCCCTCTCACTCTGGAAGTGCTGGGATCACAGGTGCAAGTCACCAAATATGGTTTCCTACCTGGGTTCTGGTTCTAGAAATAAGTCAAGTCCTCAAGTTTTGCTATTTGTAATAAGCCAGGTAAGCTGAACGAGGGTGAGTTCAAGTCATGTGAGTGTGAGTGTGACAGAAGATTCCTTCTATGTCTGAGTTACAGGAGGAAATATCCAGATCTTAACACTGTATTTTTAACTGATTACTTTCAAAGGCAGAAAGAGAACAAGTCAAATCTCTTGAAACTGAGTTCATAAGAACAGGCTTCATCCTAGGTAAACCTAGTAGGAAAAACAATCGAGTCCTCCCCACAAGCCTAAGACTAAAACTGTGGACTTACAGTTGCTCTGAAGAGAGGCAGATGATGCAGCAAAGTAAGTTTTCCTGGAACCATTGTAGCCATACCATCTGACTGTGTGGCAAACCTGATCTCACTCATGTTTCCAAAGCCCTCAGGTTGCCACACACTGGCTTGCCTGAGCGCGGCTGCTCTGCATGATTCACTCTTTTCATCACAGTTGGAAGAAACAATCAGCTTGGACTGCTTCTTTACTGTGTTTCACTGGAAGTCTCTGATGCTTCATGCTTTCCTTGCTTTTTTTTTTTTTAAAGATATTCATTCTTTATTTGAGAACGTGAGAGCGAGAGTTAGAGCAAGAAAAGGAGGGAGAGAGAGACAGAATATACGCATGTCATGGTACATAGGTACAAGTAGGATCTTTACCCACTAAACTATCTTGCCAGCACTACAAATAGGTATTTAATCTTTTTTTTTATTTCAGCTTATACAAACTTATTAGGTACACCAGTTCCCTCCCTTCCTCCTCCTCCCCCCGTACCCCCTGCTCCCCCTCCCCACCCCTCTCCCTCCCCAGTGCCTCCCGCCCCAATTCCCAGAGAGTCCTTTCTTGTGCATGTCTGATTTTCCTCTGGGCCCTCCTCTCCGATGACATACAAGGACCCAGTGGCCTTTCCCTGAACCCTTTCCCGAGTTCCCCTTAGGTATAGGAACACTGCTGTGGCTGCCAATCCTTTACCTCCAAGGCTCTTGGTGCCTTTAGCAGATGCTAGACTTTGTGAGGTCAACAGTGTGTTGGACAATGCGCAGGGCATGCAAAGTCCAATTATGATTGCTTCAGCCCTAACTAGTATAGAGTATCTTATATATCATTGCTCCTCCCATCCTTTTGCTCTTACACTCTTACTGCCCCCTCTTCCGCAAATTTCCCTGAGCTTCAAGATGGGGAGAGATTAAGCTGACCTAGTTCTAGGTGATTGATATAGAGTCTCTGAAGTTCTGGATTGTGGTTTGTTGATTTTCTTTTGCAGTTTTGCTGCTCCTGCAATGCCCTTCACTCCATCCTGCTGGGCATTGTATGTTACCCCCTGGCCGGAGACAAAAAGCTGTTAGAGTCTTGTGATAAAAGCACATTCAAAGGTAGATGTAATAAAAGTGGGAAACCATAGTAAGGGAGGGGTCTATCACACATTTGCAAAATGGTTACTTTTTATCTGCCAGACTATATGCCCTCCTCTTCTGGTGAGATCACACCCCCTCAGTAGTAAATGATCAGGAACAAAAGTCTGTGAACTTAATCAGATGTCTCATTACTTATTTGGGTCCTTGGTGGAGGCCTATTTTCCCTGCTGTAACATGGTCCCTTCTCTCCTTGTTTCTGGTGTGGCCCTCCTACCCCATCCCTCCTGTTCATAATCCTTGCAATTACTGTCTCTAGGTGGGCTGGATGGGTTTGGTACTAGGAGCCACCTATTAGGGAGTACATACAGCGCTTAATTTTCTGGGTCTGGGATACTTCGCTTGCTTTCCTTGCTTTTAAGTGATGGATAATGAAGAATATCTCAGGCATCTTTTTAGCAGAGGACCCTTATTCTCTGTGATTGGAGAAAGAATGAATTTGTATAGCAAATATTTACCTTTTGTGCAAGGATTACAGAAGAGTATGTAACAGGACTCCCTGTGCAAGGATTACAGAAGGGTATGTAACAGGACTCCCAAGCACAGGGGAAAGTGAGGAGGATTGAATCTGGGAAAAAATATATATATATATTACTCATAGTTTGGTCTCAGAAAGCAGAAGGTACCTCTTGGGGTCCCAAAGTAGCAAGGGTGGGATAAAGGAATCCTGTGCTGCAGGAGGCCTGGGAGGCCAAGCTCTAGCTCCTTCTCCTTTTCTCAATCTTCTTTTCATCACAACAACCATACAAATGCTTCTTACATTAAGCTACAGCTGAGCACAGGAGATTGACAGAATTTTCACTTTTCATCTGGATGATTCAACATCATGTAGAAACAGCCACTGTGGGCCTCCTAAGGAGGGACAGGGTGGAAAGCGACCTGCTTGAAAGACTTATTTTCGAAGAAAAAAGTTCAGAAGCCGCTAGGTGTTTGGTACTTATTTTCAAGGCTATAAATCCCACAGCAGGTGCACCCAGGCAATCAGAATAGGCAAGAACTCTGATAAATTCCACGGTGATACTTAGGGCCACAGAAACCCTGGGAGGCTATAAATAGTCATTAGGAGTGAGATGTTGCTGAACACCAAGGGAGAGATCCACCAATGGAGCAGAAATGTAAATCAGGAACCACTATGAGGAAACTGTTTTCATATTAAGCATAAAGGATGAAAAGAGGGGGAAAAGTGAAGCTAGATATTTTTTCCCCAATGGTTGATCAGAATTTGAGTCTCTTCTGAACATTTCAAAGGAGAAAGAGAAAGAGGGAGAAAAGAGGGAAGGCATGGGGTGGAGGGACACAGACTTCCCTCCATCCCCCTTTCATTCTCAGTGGACACGGAACCTGCAGATCGAGTCCAGATGTGACTCTGTCCATATACATTGAAAGGATTCATATGTATCTGATAAGTCATTCTTGAAGTGTGTGAAGGTCCTTGATGCAAAGGCATCTACATAGGAAAAGCAGCTACAATCATCTTCAACGCTTGCTTCCTTAAATTTTCCTCTAGCAGAACATGCACTCGAATGCTAAGGTGCTTTTAGCTTGTTGGATAAAATCTCACAAATTCCAGGGGACAATAGAAATGTGCACTATAAAATTATAGAAAGAGTGCAGTTTTAGGTTGCTTCTGTTTGTGGTTGTGATTTCTATTAATCTTTCCCATAAATAGTTTCTGTTCTTGGGTAACAATGTACTTTGCACTGTACATATAAAAATAACTATGGAAGTCACAATTTTAGAATCTCTCTCTCTCAAATTTATATTTGAATTTATAAAGCAATTATTGTTGCAAATATCCGCCATGCTGAATTGGAGTGCTGAAAAGTTGGTAATGATACTGTTATACCATTTAATATGTTCTTGGCTGACCCACATAGACCCTATTTCAGAAAATGCTTCCATAGACCCAGAATATAATTGACTTATTTCCTCAGTCAGGGAAAAATGGTCATTCATTAGCAATTGAAAAATGAGGTTCGGCATTCAATAATGTTTTATTAAGGCATACAAGTGTGATCAGACTAAAAGAGAAAAGATGGGAAATTCTGAGAGGAAGCAAAGGGGATAGAGACTAACAGAAGTGCATCGCTTGGCTCCATTCCTGACTGACTATATCATTTTGGACATCAGCTTCTGCACCACATTTACTTCTGTGAAATAAAGATATTTAGAGTTCCCACTCCAGAGACTCTTGTGAGGACTGGGCAAACATTTCTACTTATAAACATAGTACACTTTGCACAATTGTGGGTTGAAGAACTAGGTTCTCTCTTCTAGGATTTAATAATGGCTACTTTCCCCACCATGCCTGCTTCATCAATGAATGAAAGTGACCTCTTGCCCTTCCTCTTTATGTCCCTGGCATCAGTGTCTGGCTGTCCATCCTGTTGCTGGGTCTTCCCCTTTCTCTTAATGCTCTGATCACTGCAAAATCTTCTGACCCCCCCAATCTTGCCACCCTTGGAAACCACCCCCACCCCAGTACATTGACTCTGCTTTTCTATGACTGTTTTAAGAATGCTGATGTCCCCCTCCAATCACAGGAAGCAGCTGAAATATTTTAGCTTAACCTCCCTGGACCAGCATATTCCAGCCTGAATCAGTGAAGACAACATCTTTTCTCGCTTTTCATCAGCCTTGATATTTTGCCAAGTCAAACTAATCTCTCTGTACTAGTGGCTATTGCTGTGTTCCTGAACCTGAAATAAGTACATGGATTTACAGGAATGTTTCTAATGCTTTTACCATCTCAACTAAAAGGAAAATCAAATGGAAGTCAGTATAGTCTTCACCATGATGATACTCTCCTTTTCATGCAAACAACTTACAAGGGAAAGGCAAAATTCTTCATTATTGATGTGAATGGTTTAGAGACACAAATGATTGGTTAGACTCATTCACATTTTAGACACCATCCTTATCATTCTTAGCAAAACTCTCAGCAAATGAATGGTCAAAGGCAGGACACAGTCCTTGGGTAAAAGGCTTGTTATAAGGACCATGAAGGCTAACAATCTTTATGTTACAGAATGGAGCAAGAAGCAATGAAGGCAATTTGCTGTTCTAATTACTATCACTGTGTTACAAAATCTTTAGTCCTTAAAACAACTATTCTACTCATGACATTAAAGAGCAGAAAATAAGGAAAGGCTTATACACATATGTTGGAATCAGACATACAATTTGGTTAAAATTATGGGATGGGATGGGATTTTCAAAGAGAGTAGACAGAGACAAAAAGACTAAGGGTAGGAACTGTAGGAACACCAGTCTTCAAGACAGAGGCCAGGGAAAGTATGTCTTAGTCACTTCTGACTTAATGTACTTTTCTTATCTATGAATGACTCCAATGGAAGGATTTCCATGGCCACTAAGTAAAACTAAAAGCTTTTCCTAGAGTAACAAAATAATTTTATTTTGGCTCAAAAGAATAAAATTTTTCTATCTTCTTACCTTCTTTTTTCTTCCTTTCATTCATTCTTTCTTTCCCTTTTTTCCTTCCTTCTTTGCTTCCTCTCTTTCATTCTTTTTTTTCCATCTTTCTTCACTTCTTTACTTATTTATTTTTCTTTTCTTCATTTCTTTTTAAACAGAACCTCACTGTAAGGTAGCTCAAGCTTACTTTGAACTCACAAGCTTCCTACCTTTGGTCTCCTAAATGCGGAGTTACAAGCATGCATCACCATGCTGAGCAAAGGTTTGTATCATGTTGATTTTCTGTGTCTGGTATTCTGTATCATCATCATCCTTCTCATTCTGCAATCCAGGAGCAGACCACATGCTGACCGATAACGATTTCACAGGCAGCAGGACATTCTACTTCTGTTCTAGTTTCTGTGGGGTAAGAACGCAATGTGACATGATCAAGCTCGGGATCGAAATAAGACAGTGCCAAAAGCATTAGTGACTAAAAAGCAGACATTCACAACAAAAGGTTGCTTTTTGTTGAGGAATGTAAGAAACCCTATTGAAAGTAATAAAGAGGGCTGGAGAGATGGCTCAGGGATTAAGCCCTCTGCCTCACAACCAGAAAGTCCTGAGTTCCAATGCCAGGTCCCATGTAAAATGCCAGGCAGAACCAGCAATGACATGCACTTCCAGCCTTGGTGGGCAGAACCTGGGGAATCCCAGAGCCAAGCAAAAAGGAGGTAGAAGCAATCCAGGATGATCAGATGATTTCCGAAGTCACCCTTTGTTCTCCACAGGGACATTAATTACAGTTCTCTCTCTATCTCTATCTCTCTCTTTCTCTCTCTCAAAAATAAATAAATATTAAAAAAGAAAGTAATAAAGAAAGCTAACATTTGTGCTATGCATGAAGGGTATGGACAATTAAAAGTAAGTGAAAATTAAGGGAAAGAGAGAAAAGAGAAGGGGCACAAAGGTAAGAAAACACTAGGCAAGTTGCAGGGAATTGTCCCAGTTAACTAGATCAAAAGTGCTGCTCATTTTTTAAAACTTTGTGCTGAATAAAAAGATGCATTTTCTGTCCACTAAACCTGTAAAATTGATAAGCTTGAATAGAAAGGGATATGCTAAGTTGCAGAATGGATAATGGGGTTGCATGATAGGCCACAAGGCAAGGTTCACAGAGTAAATGAAAGAATCAGCCCCAAGCATGAGATTTAAGAAATAACTTTTTGCTTAAATCATAGCAGTCAGATGGATCCTGCTAGAATTAGAAGATAATAATGAAAAAAGGCATCTAGCAAGAAGGTCATGCATATTCTCAGGTGAATTTTCAGTTTTCTTTTTGTGAATAAAATAATAGATGATATTGGTTTTGGTTTTAGATGCCATTGTATAACACCTCCTGGGTTTTTAAGGAGGAGAAAATTCACAGCCTTAGAAACACCTTCCTTTGTCAGTGAGACTCATCATATGAGAGAAAACTAGTGGTTTCATGATTGGTCCAAATCCAATTTGGGGGAAAAAGGCTAACTGTCATAAATTAGTTACTATTCCCTTGTTGTAAGCTCCTTGAAGACAGGGTCAGGATCTCACTCAAATTTTTGCCTCCATTGCAAACTTCAATTAATTTAATAATGGGGGCAAGAGAAATGGCTCAATCAGTAAAGTGCTTTCCATATAAGCATAATGACCTAGGTTTGGAGGCCACTACCAAGTAGCACAGCTTATGTCTTCAATCCCAGCACTAGGAAGAGACTGAGAAAAGAGGATCCTGGGTACCATTAAACCAGCCTAACCAAAGCAGTTTAAGTTCAGTGAAATCCATCTCCAAAATAAGGTAAAAAAGAGTGATTGAAGAAGATGCCCAGCATTGCTTAGTGGCTATATACACACACAATACTTATATTTGCACATACATGCACACATGCACATACCTACACATGAACAGTATTCATATGTACATCACAGAGAGAGACAGAGACAGAGAGAGATTTAGTAATACATTGTATGTGTCCATGGTACATAGATTTACTCCATTTAACAAAAGGTGTTAGGCTAGCAATCTTTGAAATAATTTCTATGTGAGATAGATTTCAAAGTATAACCAGGATAATAAAAAAAGTATCTACTATTCTTTAAAGAAATGGAATTTTGGTGTCAGGAGAGATGTCTCAGGGGTTAATTTCTGCCTCATAAGCGGAAGGATATGTGTTTGGATCCCAGATCCCACAGAAAAACACAGAACAAAAGTAGTACTGACCTGCACTTATAGCCCTAGAAGGCAAAGACTGGGAAACCCCACAGCAAAGCAACAAGGAGGTATAGCAATCCAGAATGATTCCCAAAGTCACCTTGGGGCCACCACAGACACACACACAATTGCCCTCTGATACACAGAGACATATACATACATACACATTAAAAAAGAAAATTTGGTATTTTAAAAGTGTCTGAATTTTTAAGGAGTTAAGTATAGTCATCTAAACTCATTCAGAGACTTTCAAAGGGCACACTTGTGTACTAGCAAGGCCCAAATGGAAGGAAAGCAGTTATCAGTACTTAAAAGGTGAGTTGCTCATTTTTGATTCTCAATGTGTTAGAGGAGTTAGTCTGGAATAATTTCTCACCAGTTAGGGGGGAAGAGAGTTGTTTAACTTACTAGTAATTTGGAGTCAAGATCACTCTTCAGGAATCCAGGCACGAGTTCAGTTTCAACTTTCATTTTATATTAAAGCAGGTGGAGTGAGCAAAGCAGGACTTTCCAGAAGCAGAAGCAAAGGTTACTAAGTGTTCAGGCAGGCTGACTGCAAGAGAGCCCACAACCTTGGCCTTGTTGACACCAGAACAGACCACAGGAATGGGGTGATACCTCTGAAATGTCCTTATTTGACTGACTGGCTTTGCAGTAATTTTCCATCTGAACTTATATTTAATAGTAACTCAACAGCTTACATTTTCCTACTTAGACCTGGAGTGTTCATGAGACACGCTTGTCAGTGTTTCTGTGAGTGAATTACAGAGAAGATTAAATGTAGAAAGACAAACACTAAAGTGGGGATACCATACCATGAATTTGGGGGCAAGACTGAATAAAAGACCTGAAAGGACAAAGTCAACAGATACCACCATTCATCTCTCTCTGCTTCTTGGGCCACTTCTGATACCATGCATTCCCAGACACACTGGGCTATATGGTCAAGAAAGTGTTGTAAGTAATAAGGAAAGGCATCTTTCCAAAGATCTTGTTTTTTATTTGTGATCAAGCAGAACCACCTCTTTCTCGTGTGTAACAGTCACTGAAGCTTAGAATTTTAAACTAAAATTGAATGATACAAACAAGCGCCATCCATGGAAGTCCCTAGCTATTTCTCTTCTGTAGCTATTAGCTACCATTTTTTCTGATGTTGGGATAGAAAATTTCTTAAGGAGTCAAGTTCTCATTCTTCTAAAAGGAAAGCTTTAGAAACTTTGAGAGGCAGGAGTATAAATGTGGGCTATTGTTCTCCCACATGTGTCTACCTGAAGTGGGTAGCACCAAGCTAAAGGGCAATGGGAGCTTTGATTGTCAAAGTGAACATTCAAAATGACATTTTTATTAACGAAAAAAATGATTAAATGTAATTCTTTATCTTCAAAGTGGCCCTTTTGAAAAAGTGTGATATTTCTACAAAAGATGACAATCTGCCAACACAGAATAACTTGTGAATGCAAATATTGCTCACTTCATTGTTCCTGATCTCCTTCAGAAGCTACATAATCTCACTTTCTGAAAAACGTAGGCTGCAAAGTTAATAGAATTCAAAAGGACTACCTTTCAATCTGAAAAGTTATAAAGATGTTAGTTCTCAGAGTCTTTAAGGAAATCCAATTATAGGTCTTTTTATTATTGTTATTATTCAAGCAAAGACCAAGAGGACGAGCTTTTCTTCCCTCGTGTCGTTCTCTCAGTAGGAACTCACCTTGGCGGAGCTGATTTCCCGGCGTATCTTATTAAGAAGTTCCTACCAGACACCCAAACTCAGACAGAAACTTCAAGGAGTCACAGGTGGCTCTGTATACCCTAGAAGCACATTTTTCACGCTAGTTTATCTGTGAACATGAAGCATGGAGTGGAGTTAGGTGAGGGAAAGCATCTGTCTCGCTCTGAGTCGACAAGAAGAAAGCCAGAGCTCTTCAGATCTTTCACAGAGTTGTATGCTATGAAAACTAACTGATTCCTCTTTCCGCATAGTGTTAGGACAGGACCTACTTAAATTTTGAGTAGGTTCCATTGTTCATAAATCAGAGTATGTGTATTTCTCTTTCATTAACTTATTTACCATCTTGTACAAGAGCAAGAAATCTATATTAACCATATAATTACTACAACAAATAAATCTCCAAAAGTTGAAGTGAAGCTTATTTCTTGTTTACTTCATGACAGTGAGAAGGCCTTCTTGTAAACTGGCAGATTTCTTCCAAGTGTGGAGATCTGGGCTTCCTCCATTTTCTAGTTCTGCCATCCTCTAAGCCCTGGTCCTCCACACCCAGTTAAAAAGGAAAACAGAGATTCTGACCAAAGCATAATCTGTAAATAGCATTCTCTTGTGATTTGGATGTGAAATGTCTCCTAAAGGCTCATGTGTTTGGACACCTGGTCACTGGTGGTGCTGTTTTGGGAGGTTGTGGAACCTTGTGGAAGAAGCTGGAGCCTCCGGAGAAAAGGTGGTTTCTAAGGTTGAGCCTTGAAGGTTTTATAGGGAGGTCACACTTCCTGACTGCAGACACTATGTGACTTCCTGCCGTATGGACTGTTCCCCTTCTTGAACCATGCCAGCATCAAACCTCCCTTAAGTTGCTGCTAGTCAGGTATTTGGTGATAGTGCCAAGAAAAGTAACTAACACACACTATAAGCAGGAAATTATACACATCATATCCAGTAATCGTTCACTAGCACAACCTAGTGCATTATCCCACCAAGAGGAATGAAGTATGACTGTGATATCCATAACTGCACAGTCACTTGTCAGGGACAACCTGGGAAATGTGGATTTTGGTGGACACTTCCCTCTTCGAAGTGTTCAATTCAATAGAAACTTTTCAGATACCTGTGATATATACTGATCATGTTTTTCATTTTGAAGTAGAAAAAAACTGCACCATAATTTATTCAAGTTTCCTGAAATTCTCTACTCTTTGGGACTTTGGAGATATTTAGTTCAATGAAAATATAGATTATTAAATGTTTTCCAATGCCCTGTAAGTTAATGGTCTTTCCAAATAGCTTACTTCTGGAGAGAGAGACATATGTACTAATATGTCACTTAGATGGCATTACATTTATTACTTTTAGATTTTTTGCATGCTTTTTTGTTGTATCTTTATTTTTATCTTTAAAGCTGTCCTGGATTTGAGCACTGTATGTAAGACCTTTTATTCTTAAAACGAAAGGACAAAGAGGGCTTAATTAATGATCCAAGTAGTTCCTTGTAGTGCCTGTCTGCTTCTTGCTGGATCCACAGGACTGTGAAGTGTCAGCTAGCAAGAACCCTGGACTCGCTCCAGTCCCCAACCCTTCATTTTACAGATGAGCAAACCTGCTGGTGATGCTATTGATTGTCCTTCTTCCTCAAATGAGTTTTCCTTTTTCTTTACAATCCCTCATTCTTTGTTTTCACCATTGTGGATTCCAGATTTGTTACCTGAACTGGACTCTCTGAGGAAAAGGCTTTTGTTTTCTGAACAATTTCCTAAGTAATGTGCAAACACTGCATGTCCCTTTCTCAATGTTATTAGTAAAAATGATTTGGTGGTACTCCATTTAGCCCTTCTTCAGCAGATTTCAGCCAGTCAGTATTAAACAAACTGCTTTCTCTTCCTCTCAGTGTAAACTTTGGCATAGGTGATCTATATAATACCCTTTCATTAATTCCTGTCACCAGAAACTGGAACTTCATCAGAAAAGACGCTTTCTTTTTTTAATCCATCACTCTGCTTTGCAAAACGTCATTGACTGTAAAGTGACTCCATCAGGCAAGTTCAGTGAGGATATTTCTTTATTCTGGGTTTTGCAAAGCTGAATGTCCAGTCTCTGTTTCTCATCCTAGCATTTTCATGTCATTGCCTTTGAGTCACTTGCTTAAATGGTCAGTCAATTTTTCCCCTCACAATAGTCTCATTTAGTCACTGAAGAATGGCATTGCTACCAGAATCCTTCCCCCATTCCTAGGTGCACACACTTGCAAAGTTGTAAAGTTTTTTGTTCTGCATTTATACATCAGCTTCTGATTATGCCTCCTGAACACAGCATAGTGAATTATTCTCATCTCTTTTACTCTTTTGGATCACAAAGGTAAACCCTTAGCACTTAGGGAAATAGGAAGATTCAAAATAAATATTGGTTAGATGAATACACAAATAACCCTTGGCATGATGTACGTTAGTTAGCATAATCGTGCAAATTAACCAGCTCCCATGTGGAAAAATCAAAGTCAACGACTGAAAGGTATATTGTAATTGAAGAGAACAATAAAGTTGCATCAGTGCATCAGTGTTTCCCATCAGACTAGTATTCGCTTATGCAACAAGTATTTGTTAAGTTCCAACTGCCTGCCAGGGATCAGAAGGAGGAGAAGAATGTGGACAATTTTACCCAATGGTGACTTTAAAGTTCTTTGTCAGTGGGTTTCTAGATCACTTGTCCGTGGTATTCTCAGCTGTATCTTAAGGAGCTTCTGATTCTGCCTGGTGTCAGGCACTCATAACCTGAGCCTTGTGGTGCCATTGTGTTCTAAGTACTTCACATCGATCGCAACCTTCCATCCTCACAGCAACTTATTACGAAAACCCGAAAGTGAAGGCAGAGTGGAAAAGTCATATTGCATGAGGTCTTACAACTGCGGACCCGAGCGCTAAGTACAATTAGTTTCATCTTACTGTGCACTTTATCTCCAAATGGCCCTGCCTTTGCTCCACCCCCACTTTAGAGGCCCATCATTTTCTTTTACTGTAACTCTTGGAAGCAAGGCTGAGAGTCATGAATGAGCCCTGTGTCTCTCCCTGCTATGCCTTGCTTACTTTTCTATATGCTTGAATATTCCAAGCTCTTCCACCATTGGGTGTTCAGATACATTTTGCCTGGTGCTAAACTCCTGCCCCCATAGCTGAACAAGAACATGATAACTTTAGGGTTTTAAAGTTTTCATTGTAAAGGTCTTTTACCTCCTTGGTTAGGTTTATACCAAGGTATTTCATTTTTTTAGGGGCCATAGTAAATGGGATTGTTTCTCTCAAGGCTTTTTCACTTCTTTCATTCTGGGTATATAGGAAGGCCTCTGATTTTTGCACATTTATTTTGTATCCTGCCACCCTGCTGAACTTCTCAATTAGTTCCAGGAGCTTCCTGGTGGAGTTTTTGGGATCACTCAGGTATAAGATCATGTCATCTGCAAATAGGGATAGCTTGACTTCTTCCTTGCCGATTTGAATCCCTTCTATGTCCCTTTCTTGTCTTATGGCTTCAGCTAAGACTTCAAGTACAATATTGAATAGAAGTGGTGAGAGTGGACAGCCTTGTCTAGTTCCTGATCGAAGTGGGAATGCTTCCAATTGTTCCCCATTGAGCATAATCCTTGCTGTGGGCTTGTTGTATACAGCTTTTATTATATTGATAAAGGTTCCTTTCATTCCTACAGTCTCTAGCGTTTTGATCATAAAAGGCTGTTGGATTTTGTCAAAGGCTTTTTCTGCATCTATCGAGAGTATCATGTGGTCTTGGACTTTGGACTGGTTTACATGATGAATTACATTTATTGATTTTCGTATGTTGAACCAACCTTGTGTGCCGGGGATGAAGCCTACTTGGTCCCCGTGAATGATCTTTTTGATATGTTTTTGAATCCGATTTGCTAAGACTTTGTTGAGAATCTTTGCATCCGTCTTCATCAGAGAGATCAGCCTATAGTTTTTATTTAAGTGAATCTTTGTTAGGTTTTGGGATTAAGATGATATTAGCGCCATAGAAGGAATTTGGTAGTGTTCCTTCCTTTGCTATTTGATGGAACAGTTTAAGGAGTATTGGTTTTATTAACTCCTTAAATGTCTAGAATTCTGTGCTGAATCCATCTGGCCCAGGACATTTTTTGGTGGGAAGATTCGAGATTACTTCTTCAATTTCCTTGCAGAAGACACCAGAAGGTGGAAAGACCTCCCATGTTCCTGGATTGGTAGAATCAACATTGTAAAAATGACCATCCTACCAAAGGCAATATACAAATTCAATGCTATACCAATTAAAATCCCAAAGCAATTCTTTAAAGAAGTTGACCAAATAATCTCAAAATTCATATGGAGGCACAAAAGACCCAGGATAGCAAAGACAATCCTGAGTAACAAAAACACTGCTGGAGGTATTACCATACCAAACCTTAGTCTATACTACAAATCTATAGTTATAAAAACTGCCTGGTACTGCCTCCAAAATAGACACACAGATCAATGGATAAGGGTTGAAGACCCAGATATAAGCCCACAAAGTTACAGCCATTTGGTCTTTGACAAAGGGACCCAAAGAATCCAATGGAAAAAGAACAGCATCTTCAACAAATGGTGCTGGCAAAACTGGATCTCCACATGCAGAAGATTAAAGCTGGACCCATACTTGTCACCATGTACAAGACTTAATTCCAAATGGATCAAGGACCTTGATTTAAGGCCAGAGACTTTAAAAACCATAGTTGAAAGTATAGGGAACTCCCTCGAGCTGATTGGGCTAGGCCAACATTTCCTAAACAGACATCCAATGGCACAGTCACTGCTACCAACGCTCAACAGTTGGGATCTTGTGAAATTAAAGAGCTTCTGTTCAGATAAAGAGATTGTAACACGAGCTCAAAGGCAACCCACAGAATGGGAGAAAATCTTCACTAACCACATATCTGACAGAGCTCTACTGTCCAGAGTACACAAAGAACTTAGAAAACTAAACTCCAAGGAAACCAATGGCCCAATTAAAAAATGGGCCCTGGAACTTCAAAGAAACTTTACCAGAGATGAAATTAAAATGTCTAACAAATATCTGAAAAAATGGTCCACTTCCTTAGCCATCAGGGAAATGCAAATCAAAACTTCCCTGAGATATCATCTCACCCCGGTCAGGATGGCAAAAATCCACAATACAAACAACAACAAATGCTGGAGAGGATGTGGAGAGAGGGGACTTCTCCTACATTGCTGGTGGGAATGCAGGCTCATACAGCCAGTCTGGCAAGCCGTCTGGAGATTCTTAAAGAAATTAAAGATTGAAATGCCATATGACCCTGCGATTCCACTTTTGGGAATAACCCCCCATGCAGCAGAGGTTCACCTCGATAGCACGAGCTCGACCATGTTCATATCAGCACTGTTTACAATAGCAAAGTCATGGAATTAACCCAAATGTCCAACAGTTGACGAGTGGATAAGGAAAAGTGGTACATCTATACAATGGAGTACTACTCAGCCATCAAAAATGATGAATTACTGGAATTTGCTGGGAAATGGATGTCATTAGAAACAATTATATTAAGTGAAGTATCCCAAACCCAGAAAATTAAGCGCCGTATGTACTCCCTAATAGGTGGCTCCTAGTACCAAACTCACCCAGCCCACATTGAGACACTCAAAAGTAAACCTATGTAACACAGTAATTGCAAGGATTATGAAAAAGAGAGATGGGTTAGAAGGGCCACACCAGAAACAAGGAGAGAGGGGACCATGTTACAGCAGAGAAAATAGGCCTCCATCAAGGTCTGCAAGTAAGTAATGAGAAACCTGGTTAAGTTCACAGACGTTCTTTCCTGATCTCACCAGAAGGGGAGGGCATATAGTCTAGCAGATAAAAAGTAATCATTTTGCAAATGGGTGATGGACCCCTCCCTCACTGAGATTTCCTACTCTTATTACATCTGCCCTTGAATGTGCTCTTATAACAAGACTCCAGTTTAACAGCTTTTTGTCTCTGGCCAGGGGGTGACATACAGTGCCCAGCAGAATGGAGTGAAGGGCATTGCAGGAGCAGCAAAACTGCAAAAGAAAATCAACAAACCACAATCCAGAACTTCAGAGACTTTATATCAATCACATAGAACTAGGCCAGACTAATCTCTCCCCATCCTGGAGCTCAGGAACATTTGCGGAAGAGGGGGTGGTAAGATTGTAAGAGCAAAAGGATGGGAGGAGCAACGATTTGCAAGATTCTCAACAATAGTTGAGGCCAAAGCAATCATAATGGGACTTTGCATGCCCTGAGCGATGTCCAGCGCACTATTGCCCTCATAAAGTCTAGCATTTGTTAAAGGCACCGAGATCCCTGGAGGCAAGGGATTGACAGCCATAGTAGTGCTCCTATGCTTAAGGGGAACAAGAGAAAGGGCTTATGGAAATGCCACTGGGTCCTTATATGTCATTAGAGAGGAGGACCCAGTGGGTCCTTATATGTCATTGGAGAGGAGGACCCAGTCAGGCGTACACAATAAAGGACTCTCTGGGAATTGGGGGGAAGGTACTGGGGGATGGGGAGGGAGAGGAGGGGGAGGAGGGGGGAGGGAGGGAACTGGTAAAAAATTTTAAAATGTATAATTAAATTTTTAATAAAAAAAAAAGAACATGATAACTTAGAATTCTGGCAGAAAGAGAACATGACAGGGCTGCGGCGTGTGAGGGGCTGAGCAGTTGTGGGCCTATGAGAAGCCCATGACATCACAGCGCCCGTCAAGGCCAGCGAGAGCACAGATCCTGGCCTCGCTCTGATGAACGCCTGCCCATCACAGAGCCAATGCCTCGCTTGACTCCACAGCCTCCTTTCCACCGCAGATAGCTGACTCTGGCGGGCTCTGAACGAAACTTTCTCCAGTTCGTCTCATCAAAGGGAAGCCTGCTACTGAGTGAGAGGCTTTGAGGCATGAAGAGGAGAAAGAATATAAAGCGAGGAGCTGAGGGGTCTCAAAGGACATCTCTCCCAACAAAAGCAAAAGAACACAGTATAAAAGACCCGTGATTTCTCTAACAGTACGTTAAAAAAATACGGGTTGCTAGTTTGTCGTATCATAAATGTTTTCCCCACTGACTTCGAAGCCATCACAAGCTGAACCAAACCGGAATTAAAAGAGGCTTCAAAGGAAGCTTAACAGTTGGTCGCAAGGGGTAAATTTCCCTGTACTGCAAAAGGGAAGGCTCCCCGGGGGGTGCTAAGTGGCGGAGTCCCTTCAGTAGCTTAATGCAGTAGGAAATCATAACTCTTCACAGGCCAGGGCTGTATGCCATGGCCACCTTCACCAACCTGCTCAAAGTCGCAGTAAAACAAGAAGGCAAAGCCGTGGCTGTCATCCCCAATGATGGATTTACTGACTTCGGACGCCCGCTCCTCTTTTTAATACTTTTCTTCCCCAGCCGGCCTGGGAATGACATACACCGCTGAGAATCAGCAGACCCTCCCTACAACTAGCAGCCTTCTGAACAGAGTCACCTTCTCGGAGACTGGGACACCTTTGGACAAGTACATGTTGCCATTAGCTACAAGATGAGAAGAGAACACGCGGCTCCCTAGGGTAGTCCCTCCAGTCAGTATCTATCTGGTTCCAGGAGAATGAGTTGCATGTAACCCTGAAAGTCATGAGGAACGCCCACATGTCCCCATGATCCAAGACAGTCCATCATTACTGGAAAATTTGTACGTAAATATTTGGGAAATCTCTTTTAAAACTGGTATGCCTAGCGATCTTATAAATGCCTTACTGCTATGAGTCATACTATACCAACAAGGAAACAGACATGGGAGAGTATGGTGAATTGGACCAGCCACAAGCATGGTAGACAGCAGAGCCGGTCACTAGGCCATGCCCCAGCTCCTGTATCCCCTGCTCTGTTGCCTTTTGCTCATTCTCTTACTCTCACATAAACAAAATTAACATCAGCATGTGTAGTCCCTTAAGTTATCCCTGCTTCAAGGTACCATCCCACCCGCTGACTCAAGATGCTGGGGAAAGGAGGAAGAACTGGAGGCAAGGGACCATGGACTTTGCTCCCAGTGGCAGTGAACGTGGGTGGCTTTGTTGTCCTTCACTATGTCTTCAGTTGCCATCAGGAAATCGGGGGACTCCCAGTTCACTGGCTGCTCGGGCTGAGACCTGTTATATCCTCCGTTTGCAGGCGCCCATAGCTCTTTTATATCCCCACTGGTTGCTGCCTCATCTCCCTCCTTCTGAAATGTCTCTGGACGCTGTTTTATTATGTAGAGTCAGGCACAAGACAGACGGCTGTGTGTGTGAAGCAGCAATGAAGCTGGCACCAGGTCTGTGGCGTCTGTGGTAGTTTATTACTGCTGCCAGCGGAAGAGAAATCTGATCCTGGCAGATGCAGCCTGCTGTGAATCAATATTTTACAGGTAGTATACTTTGAAGAGATGACATCAAGACAGAATCAAAAGAGAGGCGGGAGGAAGAGAGAGAGAGAAAAGGCACAAGCAGGAGCAGAGAATTTATCCTGACAGCCTTTGACAGTCCTTCCCACAAGGAGTAAGGGGAACAAGCCCCAGAGAGGGGAGCTGACACCTCCGTCAGGAGAAGAGACGCCTTGACAAAAGCCATGACTCCCTGCTGCCCTCCACCACACGCGCACACACACCACACACACACACACACACACACACACACAATCACAAAAGGGGAGCCACAGCTGTGATACCTTTCAGACCAAAGAAAGCCTGATGGGAGTATGGGCCCACACAGGGGCAATAGACTCCCAGGCTCCCAGCTGAGGAGAAAGCATCAGAGGGCCAGGTCCTCTCCATTGTATCTCTTGGTCTGCGCTTTTCTTGCGTCCTTGAGGGATGACTGCAGAGTGTTCTGAGCCTTCCTTCACAGAGTGTGAGAGAGGGAGGAATTTGCCAGGACTCCGAGGGTCCCAGTGCACAGAGGACAGGAGCGCTGTCCCTGGCTGCCGTGTTCCCTCCAGTGTGCCTGCAGACGCTGATGCGATGACATCAGACAAAATTAGGAGGCCTGCAGTTGTTCCAAGGAGACAAAAGAGATGTATTTATGCCTGACCTGGAATAGCGGAAGGTGGTTCTCAAGGGATGAGAATTAATTAAATACCAATCAAGCTCCTCCTCTGAGCAAAGCACTTTCCAACATAGTGGGAGTGTGGGAAAAGTACAAAAATGAGTCGCCTGCAGCCCTGCCTGCCAGGGGGGATGAGGGCACATGCACACCCTGTTCTTACACAGCATGGACTGCTGGCTGCCCATGACACCCATCAGCCCTGAAATATGAGAGTTGAAAACAGACAAAGGAAAAGGGGGATGTCTGACTGCCTGGGATGTATCCTTTTAAGATCTAAAAGGAGCCTGGCATCAGGAGTGAAAAAAGTTGACTTCAAGTATGAAAGTGGGATTTAGCTCAGGATCATGACACTTGAACCAAGACCACAAACGGGAATTGGATCTGGATCTGTCAAAGTGAAGTGAAATTTAACAGGAAAATAGGCAAGGTGGTATCCCAGACAGAATAAATTGCTTGACTCGGTGCTTCCTTAATTGTGTTCCAGGGAGTACAAGGCATGCAAGAAAGCCATTACATGAAATGGCTTTTTGAAAAATAAGATTTGGAATACTCAGTTTACATGGAGATGGAAATTAACATAGGCTTGAAATTTTTAATGAAAGTCTAAGGAAAAAATGAAGTGACTTATGGTTGTCTATGAACTATAACAGTTGTCTTGAGTTTGTGTGTATGTGTGCACATGTGTGGTATTTTTGTTTATACATGCTCTAATGTGCGCAGATGTTCATGAAGGTGCACACGTATTCATATGCATATGAAGATACATATGGAGACCAGAGGTTAAATTTGTGTGTCTTCCTCAGTTGCTCCCCCCTAAGACAGGGCCTCTCATTGAATCCTTGTGGCTGACCAGTGAGCTTCAAGGAACCATCTGTCTTCATCTCACCCCCCCCCCATCCAGCCTTGCCCATATGGCTATGCCCAGCCTTTACATAGGAGCTGGGGAATCTGAACTCAGGTCTTCATGTTTGTGTAGTAAGCATCTTACCAACTGAGTCTTCTCCCTAACTCTGTTACCTTTTTAAAAGAAAAATTCAATCATCTCACACTTCTGTTGAAAATTGTTTTATAGTTTTCCATGGCCCTTAAATCTCACATTCCCGAGATCTCTGCCCCTTGCTCCTCTACCGCTGTTGCTGCCCCTGCCCTCTGTCACTGATTAGTCTTGTAAACAAAATAAACACGAATCATGTTCTTCCCAGTGTCTTAGAACTTTTTTAATTCCTCAGGACTCTGTTTCATCAGAACCCAGAATTAAGTTCAGCCCCTTTCCCTGTGCTCCAGAGACCCTGACAGTCTAGCACAGACATTCAGTGACACGGCACAGAAGATGAGTCTTGAAGCATCTATATCATGGAAGTCCTTGAATACCCATAGCGGCAATCATTTTTCAGTGAGCAACATAGATGGTTTGAGAGAGGGAAGATAGGCTTGAAGCTGTTACTTAAGATGACATGATGTGTTTTAGCTAGTAGTATGCTCGTCTGGTGTGCAAGAAGACCCGTGAGCACACAAAACTGGATGTGGTGGTGCACACTTGCAATGCCAGCACTTGGGAAGTAAAGAATCAGAAGTTCAAACATCTCTGTTACATATCTAATTCCAAAATAAATAAGCAAATGAACAGATAATAAATAAATAAATAAATAAATACAAATAAATAAATAAATCTCAAGGCCCACACCTATAATTCCAGAATTCAGGAGACTGAGATTTGGGGAATAATGCCAGTCTGGGCTACATAGTGAGACTTTGTCTCAAAAAGAGGAGAAGAAATAGAGAGAGAGAGAGAGAGGAGACGCAAGGTAGTTTGGAAAAGAGTGAGGCTGTGCTGAGATGACATTGTGGAGCCATTAGAGGTGATTCATGAAGCCCAGCTGGGACTAGGAATATACATCAAGGACTGGAGGAGAGTACATGGAAATGGACTACAGGACTTCTTGGGACATGTAGAGCAGACATCCCAGATGAAACCCAGTGGGTCACACATGTAAAAAAAAATATGAAAGTAGGAGGGAAACTGGCTGGAGAAGAAGAGTATGGAAATGGGTAGCAAAAAATAAAAATACATAGGTTCAGTGTATTTATGTATGAAAGTGTCAAAAAATAGAAAATTTAATTGGAAGGAAAGAAGGAAAGAAGGAAGGAAGGAAGAAAGGAAGGAAGGAAGGAAGGAAGGAAGGAAGGAAGGAAGGAAGGAAGGAAGGAAGGAAGGAAGGAAGGAAGGAAGGAAGGAAGGAAGGAAGAGACCAGGTTTTGAGCCCAGGTCTTAGAAAGATGGCGATCTTGCTCTCAATGCGGCAGTGAGGAAGAACTAGGACAGGAGGAAGAGACTGTGAAGAGGAAGAATGAAACTCATTTTGCATGTCTTGACTTCAACTTTGGAATACTGAAGCGGCATTCTGGTGGAGCTAGCCCTCTCTAGAATCCTGTCGCACACGCTGGAGAAGACAGAACACATTGCTCTCACTCTTTCAATAAGACAGAACACATTGCTCTCACTCTTTCAATCCCCACTTCCTAGTATTGTCTCCCCCAGTGGTCTCTCAAAGGAGCCCTGTCCCCTCCGATCTCCACATGAACTCTGCTTTCATGCCAGCTCTTCCATACCTCATCAGAATTTCATGTGTCATTCTGCTTCCTGATTTCTTTCCCTTTAGCTTCCCACCCTCACCATCCCTTGTTCAATGTACACATACCCACTTTCTAAATCAGCTTGCTTCCAGCCATCCTATTGGTTAAAGAACAAGGATTAGACAATGGGAATAAGAGGAAGAAATCATCTAAGAGAACCAAAAACCTTACAGGATGTCTTGAGAGAGTAAGAGACAGTATTCAGTTAATTCACAAAGCATTTGGAAGATAAGAAGCAGCCACAGTGGCCACAGTGAGATGTACTGGTGATGTTCAAATGACCCATTTCTGCAAGATTTCCCAGTTAACATGAGGTCGAAAACTGTAAACCACAAAGGACAAATCTAGCTTGGGACTTCTAAAGCTATCTGAGAGGAAAACAGTTTCCTAACCCACCCCGTCAAAAAATAGAACAAAAAATGAAATTATTTTATACCCAATCCCATGTTTGGATGTCACAGCAATATCAAATCACTACAGAGCTGTAAACACTAAACTTCTGTGACTGTGGTCTATGACACAAGGTTCACAGGGCGAAATCTCTCACAGACCACACAGTAACAATATCTAAATCTACACTGTCCTGCCCAGTACAGTAACTGCAGCCACATTTAATATGGGACATATGAAGCACAGCTGCTCTGGACTAAAATATGCTCTGTAATTCAACAACTTAGCATAGAAAAAAAATGGAAATAGCTCATCTATAGTTCCATATTGATTTCATGCTTTGGTTAAACACAATAAATTGCTAAAAATAATTTCATTTTTAGAACATGTGTGTACCAGAAACTTTTCCATCACATATAGGGTTCCCTTGTATCAGAATATTACAGATGTCAAAACACTTTCAAGACTGAGCACCCTTAAGCCTGCATCCCCGAGACTTATTGCTTGGCAGTTTGCTCCTTTTTTTCAGAAGATCAAATCACATCCTCTTTCCTGATTTATGTATTAGTTTCATGAGAATATATGCTTTTAAATAAGCTACATGGAGCTGAGTATCCAATCAGAATGATGAGGGGACAGCCATGGCAACAAGAAAAGGGGTCTCCTCTTGATTGCAGGTGTAGAAAACAATGGAGAAGATAGGAAACGAGGGCGGGTTGGGGGAGAGGAGATAGGCCACTGGAGGATTAGGTGAACTTCCCTGTAAATGTCAACAACATAGTGTGCTGACATGGCTTACTAAAGCCCAGGTGGAGAATGTGCTGTGATACTTTGTTAGTGTAAACATCTAACTAAATAACTCCTCCCAGCGTGCCTTCAGTCAGTTTCATACTGGAGAAAACAAATTGCTCTCAGAAAAGATGTACCTTTGTTTCCTGTTAGGGCTAACTGGCATCTTTAACACATCATAATAATCAAAACAATCTTTTTGACAGGTGTACTGGGATTCAGCATCTGAAGTTTATATTATTATTATTATTATTATTATTAGGTATTATTTGGTGTTATTGGTATTATTTACTCCCAGGGTCTCATACATGCTAAGCATGTTTCACCCCTGAGCAACAGCACCAGCCCTGAAAAGCATGTCCAACTTGACTGCTAACATTTGCTTTAAACATGGTTTGGTACAGGAGAACAAGCAAAATAGGATGCTAAATTTATCCAAGGATAATGTGTTCTCTAAGCAAATAAGAAAACATACATTCAGACAGGACTTCATAAATTCATTTTTTCATACATGAAAATAATGAATCTATATAATTTTCACCCCTTACTACCTCATTTACCCCCCTTCTTTTCCCACCGCAACCCTTCTCCTTCCTTCCAGTCTCCCTTCTGCCATGTCTTTTTGTGTGTGTGGTACACCAAGTTTCATCTGGGTTGACTTTAAATGGTATGTGCCTGGGCACTTGCTTGAACACTGATGATATATCAGTGTGTATAGCACTGAGAAGAATAATTCCCCTTGCTTGCCCCACCCAGCATTAACTCTCAGTCGTTCGCAGATGTGCAGAGCCTCTTGAGCTGTTACTGCTTCCGTGGCTGAATGTTGATAGATCTTGTGGATTTAGACCCAGCTGCAGTGAACCCATGGGTGCTACAGCCTGTCACATTCAGAAGATACTGTCTGGTGCCATCCTTTCCCACCCACTGGCTCTTGTATTCTTCACCCAAGACTTTTTAAAAATACATCTAGAAGAATTGTTCTGGGTGGTCAAAGCTAGTCTGGGTTATATATTTTTCTCTTCAATGATGTCAGTAGTGGTGAGCTGTGTTCAATGAATTCTTTCCATTACCTTAAGGTATTTCTTCTTACCATGTGCAACAGGACCTCACTGCAGCAATTACTTGCTGTGCCGAAAACAACTTTTCTACCTTCGTTGCCAATAGCAGATGACAATGGTCAATATGACAATAGCAGGATTAGGTGGTCCAACCAGAAACCATGAGAAAAATAATCTCCACCCCACTTTCAGAGATTATTTCCTCACACAGCAGAAAGAAGATGGAGCAGAGATTGGTACATTTGCCACCTTTCTATCCAGCTGGAGTCTCAGGTAGAACTGAGGAGGCAAGCTTTTGCCTAGATACACAAGCTTGATCTAAACCAGTAGACACACATACACTCTCTCTCTCTCACACCCACACACGCACGTGCGCGCGCGCACACACACACACACACACACACACACACACACACACACACACACACCATAAAATAGATTAAAAATTTAAAAGGCAAAATAAATGCAAGTAAAAGACAGAGTTATTATGTGATTATATATTTAGCTCTGCAAATAGAAGGATTTTGTGTACTTGATAATACAAAAGCGGGTGTCACTCATCATTATATGACAAGGCACAGTAAAGCATAACAACCATTCATGATATCAAATACTCAACTCCACCCTGGTTCATGCCAGTTTCCATGTTATAATCATCATTACCCTTCCCTTCACTCTCAAAGGGGGCCTTATTGGGACAATAAATATGGCCACCTTATGTAGCCTGCAAAATAAAATAAGCAAGACAAATGGATATGCGACCTGCCCTGTTCTGTCACCTCCCTCTGTCCATTACATTCAGAACACTGGGTGTGCTGACCAAATGTTACAGAGCCATAATTATGATTTCCAGAGGGACGTGACCATTGATCAGGAAATGGAGCTCTTTCTATTGGAGAAGTGTGGCGCTCGCCAGAGGTTAATGGGGACAAAACCAGGTTGGTCTAGAATTCTTGATAGATTAATACTAATTTGCATGGTGGAGGTTAAGTGGTGTGCTGGCTGCCAAAGGAAATGCAAGTGCCTCCAGTGGTCCTGAATAAACAGGAAGGTCGTAACAAGAACAGAGGCGGCCTCTGCTGTCTCCACTCTGTTCCAGCTCACATCCTCAGGGCTGGCATGGTGGCTGTCTGGAGGGGGAGAGGCGTGTCAAGCTTCTCAGCTCTTGGCAGTTCACCTAAAGCAATTCTCTGAGAAGATCTGAAACGCCCGCTTTCACAGTACAGTTCTCCTTGCTGTGACCTATGATCAGGATGAGAATAAAAATAGCTAACGCAAGGCACCAAGCAAATAGATGTTCACTGCGAACCACTGGTGCAACTCTGATAGAGAATTGGTGACTGCCCAAAAGCTTGACTGGGTCTGAACTTACCCCAGCATTTACCAAACCCATCAATAATTTAGTTCCAGCTATTCTGACCATTTTCCAGCCCTTCAAAACAAGCCAAACACTTATATCTCTGAACATGTTCCCACTCCCATAGCTTATACGTCCTGAAGCAACTTAGCACTTACTTTTTGACAGGTATCAATACTAAAGTCAACACCCTAGACTGGTCTTCTGAGATTACTCTGTTTAATAAGAAATCAGAGTTTTCCAAAAGAAATATTTTCTGTTAAGTAACACCTCATTTGCTTCATTATAGTCTGTTACATGAACTTACCTTGCTTATTTATGTCTTTCTTTTTGACCATTGTTTCTCTCTTTATCTCGGTCTTTCTGTCTCTGTCTCTCTGTCTCTCTATCTGTGTCTGTCTCTGTCTGTGTCTGTCTCTGTCTGTGTCTGTCTTTGTCTGTGTCTGTCTGTCTGTCTGTCTGTCTCTCTCTCTCTCTCTTTCCTTTCCTGAGAAAATGGACACTTGTTCATTTTGGCCATTGTATTGATGTGCTTGGAACAGAATCTGACACATAGTTTTTGTTGAGGAAAGAAATGAATGAGTACCACAAAGGAATAAATGTCCTCAATAGAAGACAGCGTCTACAAAGCTTCCTTACAAAACATCACAATAGACACAAATGGAAACAAAAGGGCCCAAGTAAACAGCAACTAACAAAGCCAGAGGATCTCCTTTCTAGATGCTCAACTCCAGAATAAAAGAACAGCTAACTCCCCCAAGGATGCTATGAACTGCAGCAGGTCTAGTGCAAACTTGTCCCTAGATCTCGGTCTCTACATCCCTACAAAGGAATTGCATCAATTACCAAGCCACCCGTGGGAAAAGACTTGGGGTAAGGGAGAAGAGACTGGGAGGCAGGGAGGTCAATGCCATGCATCCATCCAGCCTGCAGTCTTTTCTGAACACATGTGCTGTGTATCCAGCCCTACTCTATTCCACGTGGTCAGGTTTTATCATAGGCTGAAGAAGTTACTTACTCCCTCTGAACTTCTATCTTCCCATCTGGAGAATGATCACAGAGAGCTACCTCTTCACAGGAGATGAAGGCTGACATCTTGCATACTCGGAGGCTCAAATACTGACAGGCACCACAGATTTTGGCTTCAAGCAGTGCACGAAATGGTGCAGAAAGCAACCTAAAAAATGCTGGTATCCCCCTCATCATATCTATTCCCTTTCTGTTTCTTTGGTGAAAACCCTCTCATAATGAGATCCACTTCCTTTGCTCTTGAGATAAAAAATCACTTAGATTTTTAAGTGGAATATTTATGTAAGAAGAGGAAAGTTAATCTCATATCATTACAGAAGTAGTAAATCCTTTTGTCAAGGATTTACAGAAGAAAAATTCAAGTGATGCTTCTCCAGAAGGCTGAGCAACAGAACTACAGTTGCTAAATGTCAGCTTAGGGTTAATGGTTCTTCAGTCAGCTTCTGTTTTGGGAGATGAATTGCCAAGAGAGCCATGATGTTAAAAGAAAGGCAGGAATCCCAACTCTCCAGTTGACTTTAAAACTAGCTCTTTAAAACTGGATACTTTACTTTGAAAGATGCCATCTGAAATACCCCTTGAACTCAACATTGCATTTTATCATCATCTTAATAAGGGGCAGGCCACAGTGATGAATGAGTCAAGAGTTGGAGTCCTACACAGTAACAGTTACCACAAGCAGCACATTAGGTCTAAGATGTAATTTGGCCAGAAATAAGCATGTGATTTTGTCTGATCATAGAATTATGGAATTGAAATATTTCCAATAAGGAGATGCTATTATTGAGCCCAATGACCTTTCTGATTATTTAAAGTTCATTTCTTAAATTTGATTAATAGAAGGTGAAACTTTTCTCTCTTCCTATTGGCATATTTTTCATCTACCTTTGCAAATTCCAAATGCCCAATGTGGACTTATTATTTATCCTCTGCCTTCAGATGTCCTTCATCATAGAATATAAAGAAAATAAATTCTCAAAGTATGACACCCTGGACTGCTAACTGCTTGGAAGCACAATGCTAGATATCTGCTATAGCTTCTATATGACCCTACAACATAGATGTGAGAGTGAACATTTCACAAAAGTGTTTTGGAGTAAATGCAAACCATTAACAATGTGGCTATTGTCTGAGTGCTCTAGTGTGGGGCCCATGAGTGAATTAGTAGTAAATACAGGTGCATAGGCAAGCGGGACACTACAGTTTCATGCAGTCTGTCAGTATGGGAGACCTGCTCACAGTCACCACTTTCTCTCTCCCATAATAACAGAATAACAAAGCTTTGCATATAAGTCTTTTGTCTTAAGTTTTCCTATAAATGAATGTAACACTTGACTAACCAATACTTATGCTGGCTGTTTATGTGCAAATGCTTCAGTAGGCTCCTTTGGCAGGGAGTAATAGCAGATGTCTTCTGTCTGTGGGCTGCAGAAGACTTTTTGAAAAAGACAACTCACAAACTGTCTATCTGAGATAAGTGAAATACAGGAAGCTGAACACAGGAAGCCATCCTGGAGTGAAGGATGAAGCAAACTTTGAGATGTGATATTCACTCTCTCTCTCCTGATCCATGTCAGTACATAACTCCTATAGAAATAGATGAAAGCAACCTTGGTTTCCTGGTCATCTATATCTTATTTAGAATTTTAAAGATGGCTAGCATTTTTAGGCTAACATGCTTAAACGTTTTGACTTTGTAATAAAAGATAATGTACTCACAACTTTTCATATTATTTTATTCTTTTATATTAACATACATATTTCTGTTTGTTGAGATGTAGACAGCACAAATACATAAAAGTAAAAAAAAATCTGTCAGAATCCTATTAACAAGATATGCGACATTGAACTTTTTTCTTTTCTTTTGTCCTTCCCATTTATTGGAGACTTGGCAAACTGGCTCCTAGAGGCAAAGGAAAACTTTACCACATTAAAATCCTTTCCAGAGAGAGAGAGAGAGAAAGAGACAGAGACAGAGAGAGAGAGAGAGAAAGAGAGAGAGAGAGAGAGAGAAGGAAGGAAGAAGGAAGGAAAAAGGAAGGAAGGAAGAAGAGAGAAGAAGGAAGGAAAGAAAGAAAGAAAGAAAGAAAGAAAAAAGAAAAGAAAGAAAAGAAAGAAAGAAAAGAAAGAAAGAAAGAAAAGAAGAAGAGAAGGAAGGAAGGAAGGAAGAAAGAAAGAAAGAAGAAAGAAAGAAAGAGAAGAGAAAGAAGACCGAGAAAAGAGAAAAACGAAGAAGAAGGTGAGAGAAATGGAGAGGGTGAGGAGGCGGAGGGGAGGGAGGGAGGGAGGAGAGAGGGGAGGAAGGGGAGGGGAGGGGCGGGAGGGGAGGGAGGGGAGGGGAGGGGAAGGGGGAAAAGAAGAGCCACAAAAACAAACCTTGAAGGACTGTCTCTGGACCTCAAAAGGGTGCCAGGGTTTTTCTTTTTTAATCTGTTCTTCTCTTCTCTCCCTTTTTATCTCCCTTTTTCTCTCCCTTTTCCTCTCTGTATCTGTTTCTGGTCTAAACATCCAACATTTTTTTTCTTAGTTTTAGAAACCAGAGTCACGGTGCTAGTAAGCCAGGTTTGTGGAGAGGGCTCTCTTCCTGGCTCGCAGAGTGCTATCTTCTGTGTGGTTACCAGGCCTGCTCTTAGTGTGCTTCATCAAAGACACTAATTTTATGGGAATGATGCCGCTTCTTTTAATGAACTTATTTTGAACCCTCTACTATACGTTGAGAACACAGAGATAAAGAACCCCGCCCCTGGAGAGTTAACCAGAGGAGGAGAGAATTCAGTAACAGCAGGGTGATCTGAAGAGCTCATGCCAGGGTGAAGCCCAGGAAAGAGGACCAGGACAGCGCTCTGAGGGACAGGTGCCGAGCCTGAGTCAGCAGGGCCCCTAGGAAGCTACTGGACACTGGAGAATGTGCAAGCCACACTGGATGCTCAACACCTCAAAGCATTAGACAGCCAGCAGGTGCAGAGAACTGTCCATTACTGTGCTCAAGCAGCTGGAGAAAGAACGAGGTCTCAGCTGTAGACAGTCGATCAAGCCTCTTCCTCCTTCGGTTTTTCTTTATGGAGCACCCTTCATCAGATGGCCAGGAGTCGGTACCAGCACTGACCTCTGGAACTTGAACTGCAGATTTTCTATTTTTTTTTTAATTTTTTTTAAATTTTTTATTATTATTATTTATTCAACTGTGTGCATGTGCATGTGTATGTGCGCGCGCGTCTGTGTGTGTGTGTGTGTGTGTGTGTGTGTGTGTGTGTGTGTGTCTGTGTATGTGTAGAACCAAGGACGAATTCGCGGACCACCGTGGACGCCTCCACCTCCTTCTGCCCCGGGATTCACAGGCTCCGCCCTACCAGGACCAGAAGCGCAGGCCGTCCCCGCTTCCGCCTGGCGTCTATACGTGGGATCTGGGATCCGAACTCAGGACCTTCCGCCTGCAAGGCGGAGGCTTAACCCCTGAGCCACCTCTCCAGCCCCTGCAGATTTTCTTTATGATCTCGACAGCCGTCATTTCTAAGAATGCCAAGGTCCAGTCTGACTGAAGACAAGCACTCAATACTTGCTTAGAAAAGAAGCAATCTTCACAAAATTCCTTTGCTTTTTTATCCTAGATGAAACCAACACAAGCCGCTAAGAGTGAGAAAGTGCAGGTTTATAAATTATCCACTTTAATGAAAAGCCATGTACCAATAGGTACATATCCCCCAGCATATGTCTGGATTGCTTTCTTTATATGTCTGTACAAGCCATGTTTCCACTGACCTTCCAGTGAGTCAGAGGCTGGATACTAATACTGCTAATAAAAATTTCAATGCATGACTCATAGAGCATCTTGGACCAGGGAAGGCACGAGGTTCTAATTTACCTGCCAGATCTCACTGATCAGTACTGACTGCCCAGCAATCAGTGTCTAATAATCCTTTTCTACAAGGGAGAAGATAGTAAATATTTTAGGTTTTGCAAGCCATGTGGAAGTTTACCGAGGCTGGCATCTCTCCTTCCTTTCCTCTGAGTGTCCCTTCCACATATGTCTCTTTCCCCTTTCTGCTTCTCTACCATAACATGATGCAGCATATGACCTTCACCAGACTCCAAGATGACACCATCACCTTCCCGGACTCCAGAACCATGAGCCAAAATAAACTTCCTTTCGCTATGAAAGCCAATCTCAGAAGTTCCATTATAGCAACGACAACAACAACAAAAAAAGGATTAAGACAGTGATCTTAGTTGCAATCTGCTCAGGCCAGTGTAAGCCTCCAAACAGGTCACTAGGATCAGAAGAGAGCCTGGAGTTTATCACTGGATCTGCATGCTCAGCACCCCAGCCCTGCTCCGTCTCTGACTGCCGAGAACCCCAGCTGGGCGCCCATGAACTCAGAGGCAGAACTAGCATGGGCAAGTTTCTGGGTTTCATCTCCAGCACTGGAAGAAGGGACAGAGGGAAGGAGAGAGGGAGGGAGAAAAGGAGGGAGAAAAAGAGGGAGAAAGGGAGGGAGGGAAGGAGGGAGGGAGGGAGGGAGGGAGGGAGGGAGGGAGGGAGGGAAATCTTAGACATCTCAATGATAAATCTTAGGCTGCATATCTGTCTCTAGTCAAGTTGAAAGAAATTTTGAGAAATTTCAATTTTTGATTCTGTCTTGGAGGGAAAAAAAGCTCATTGTATATGAAACTGGTAACATTTAGAAATAGTGTATAAAGCTGCTGAGAAACCACGCCCAAAGAAGCCAGTTATCTCCCAATCAGGGTTTTCCTCTATAAAACACTGGTGGTCTTACTGCTGTACCAAACTCACTAAGGTAAGTAATATGACAGTTAGTGATGCTGACATATATATGTTTAGCTCCTGACATGGAAGGAAATATTTTATTTTAACATAATACATTATTTAAAAACTTCCCATGATTCTCTGTCCAAAGCTGCCAAAATACTATGGTATGACTTAGAGCTTAATTTTACTAGTAGTAAAATTTACTACTAGTAAAATTAAGCTACTGACTTTTTGTTTGTGTGTGTGACGCACGCATGTGTGTGATGCGTGAATGTGCTTATGCAACTGCTTGTGTGTCAGGGGTCAGGTGCACACCCACCTCCTTTAATGTAATAGATCAGAGGGTGGACTTCAAATGTCAGTTCTTTCCTTCCCTTTCTACCTTATCTGAGACAGAGTCTTTTCCCCTCTGCGCGGCAAGCTGGCTTGCCTGTGACCCGAAGACTCACCTGCCTGCCTCCCATTTCCTGGAAAGGTACTAGCATCTAGCTTTTACATGGCTTCTGAGGATCTGAAATCAGATTTTCAGGATAGTGCAAAAGGCGCTTCATCCACTGAATGATCTCCCCGATCTTTGGCTTTTACATTTAACTCATTTTATTGTCATCTTACCTATAAAACAGTAGCTTCACCACACATTAAGAGGAAGAAGAAGGGGATATCAGTCTCAGATGGTGGCACCCACTGTAATCTCAGACTAAGGATGCTAAAATCAGATCATGGGCTCTGGGTAATATTTGGTTATAAAAGTGAGAACCTGACCCAAAATTGTCTCAGTGACTAAAGTGTGTGCGCAGCAAGCATGAGAACTTGAGTCCAGAATCTGCATAAAAACCAAGCATAGTAGTGCGGACCCTTAACTTCAACTCTAGAGACAGAGGCAGGCTAGAGGAAAGAGATTCTATTTCAAAAATTAAGGTGGAGAGTAGAAGAAAGAGACACTAATGTCAATCTCTGACATGCACACACAGAAAGACAAGCACACACTTAGACACACACACACACAATTATAAAAGTAAAACTAAAATAATCATGCTAATATTAAGAATCATCTTAGCATATAAGACAAACATGTACTCAGACACACATATTTGTCTTTGTTTATATAATGTTTGTACACACATTATAAAAGTAGAAGTGAAGCAACCATGGTAATATCAAGAGTCGTCCTAGCTATGACTTCACCACACACAGAAAATCTTCCTGACAACCTTTTGATCTCCTTAAAGTTTTTTGATCTTTCTTTCCTTTTTTCTGTAAGTAAAACAGGCCGGGGGTACTAGCACTTCATGTGTCCCCCTTGCCAGTCCTGGCAAGTGTCCTTTACACCTTGACGGCTTTATCACCTGCAGTCAGCCTTTTCTGGAGCCACACAAGCGTATTATTGGCAGCTAGTGTATTGGCTCCTTACGCGCCTCTATTGCTGTTCTCATCTTTGTCTACAAAAGAGGAGGCTCTTTTAAGGTTGTGCAGATAATTGATTCACTAGACTCTTCTCAAGTTTTCACAAAGCTCCTCAGCTCATAGCTTATTACAATGGAAAGCTTCTCTTGCAATTCAAGCAGGAGGGTAATTTCCCAGGCCTTTCGAAGCTCCATTCTCTCACTTCTCTCCATTCTATCTGTACTAAAGAATCACTGTTCCTGCCACCAGTCATCACAACTTCTGGAAATAAAATCCATCGCGCTTGCCTCGTTCTTCCAGTCTCAACACATGTTCTTTTAGAGTATGCTCCCTGTGTTCCAGAAACCGGCAACTTTTTTTTCATTTTTCACATTGTATTCATGTATGTGTGCATGCAGATGCACTTCTGTATGTGGAAGGCTGAGGTTGATGTTGGAGATCTTTTTTGGTTGCTCTTTTACCTTATTCTTTGAGGCTGGGTTTCGCAATTAAACCCGGTACCAGTGTGGCTAGTCTCGCTTGCAATGGGGGTTACAGATATACCATCCACCCACCTGGTAGTATGTGGGGATCCAAACTCTTACTCTCTTGCTTACACAGCAAGTGCTATGAACACTGAGCCATCTCCCCATTCTGATTGCTCACATTGGGGGGATGCCTCTGTGGGTGTGTGTGTGTGTGTGTGTGTGTATGTGTGTGTGTGTTTGTAGCAGAGAGCATTTGAGTGTGTGTTCCTGTGGAAGCCCAAGAGTGACATTGGGAATCATTCTGGATTGCTTTACCTCCTTTGTGCCTTGCTTTGGAAATTCCCAACAGAAGTTCCTGGAATTGCTTCCATTTCTGCCCCACGTTTTTATGATCTGGGATCTGAACTCATATCTTTTGGCTTACAAGACAAAGGCTTTAACTCCTGAGCCATCCATCTCTCTAGCCCTGATTACTCACATTTATTTTATTTACTTGAGGGAGGCACATGTGTGCCACTTAACACATTGTGGAAGTGTGGAAGTCAGAGGACAACTTTCAGAAGTTGGTTCTCTCCTTCCACCATGCAGGCTTAGGGATCAACTCAGGTTACCAAGTTTTCACACAGGAGCCTTTACTTGCTGAGATAATCTCACTAATCCTAACATCTTTACAGAAAAAAGAAAACTAAAGCTATTCAGTCAACTTGTCATACCCATGTGAAATTGCTCATTTTTGGAAAAATAAAAAGACATACAAAACTTATTCTAAATCAAATCCTTCTTCTTCATTAATGTGTCCCAGAAACAGCTGAGCCTTGTACTGGAGATCCTTAATAAATACTCTGTGAGTTGACAAATAATTTTTAAACACTCTAAAACATCTGCATGCATTATCTCAAATTATTCTTCTGAATTTCAATGTTCTACGGCAAAAATGCCCACACCATTTAGCATCAAACAAAAATTCCAGCCATGGCAATGGGCATGGAAATCATTATCAATATCTTTCTTTACAAAAGAGAAACAAAATTTGTTCAGAAAAAGTCTAATTATTTTGCTTAGAACATTACATCTGATATTATATCCACTCAATGTACCATATCCATTTCCTCTGCTATAAGTGAATAAAACAAAATGTCAATAATGCCTGGGCAGGTCCCTACTGCCCCTCAGTCCATTAAACGGAGGTAGCCAGAACACTGAGATAATAAATCACTCTCTGGTCATGGTTTTCTGAGCCATTGTACACAGGATGTGGAGTTCTCATTTCATTTTACATTTTTACAGTGCCAAATGTAATGCCTGGATTATTGATGGGAGTTCATGATGGGTTCCAGGGTATTAATACACAAAATGTTGTTTGTGTTTATAAAATATGTCAACATCTTTAGTGGCAGTTTCTCAAATAACTTAGTGACCAGAAACAGTCCTGGCTATACAGTGGACCTATCTGATCAATGGTCAGCCACAAACAGAGGAGAAACTCTTTGGAATCTCACAAAATACTAATGACAAATGGGCAACTAGTAGATTCTAGGGGGTTGGATAATTCAGTTGTATATCTATAAAAATTTTTTGAAGATAGTCCCAAGCCCAGGATCCTACATAAGACTCTGGATACATCCAGCAGAACACAAAACAAAACATAAGGACATGAATATGGGAGGAAGATGTGTAGGGAAGAAGGGCTGGCAAGAGGAGGAGGGAAATAAGAATATGTAGAGGGGAGAGTAATCAGAATGTGTTATATACATGTTTGAAATTGTGACAAAAATTCATCAGTAAAGGAAAGTGATTTTTAAAAAGTCTTCTATAAATTTGGGTCTTTCCAGTTTCTCTCTGTCTCATGGTGCCCTGACTCAGGTAGTTTTAAAGAAACTATAGGTGGATTTCTAGTGTTTTAATAAATTTCTGGGATATCATAGACTCCAAGATGCTAATTAAACTTCTCATTGAAATCAGTGCTATGGAAGGACAAGTGCAACAAATTACAAATCTAGGCAGCTCAGATTTTCACTATGATCTATTTGAGATGCAGTCTCCACCCAAGGACCCCATCCAAAAGGTGGGACTGCTGAAGCCTTAGGATTGTAAAAGTAGAAAACCACATGGAGACAGTCCACAGGCAGGAGGAGCCCAGTGTGGCATGCTATGCCACCTACATGTCAGTCAGCCTGAGCATGTGGCACACAGTGGAGCTACTCCCGGATCTGCCAGAAATCAAACGACTCCAAGGAGAGAGGGAATTAGACTTGCTCGTCTGACAAGCTAGTCATGCAGGACAATTCAGTTGCCACAAAACAAAAACAATGAGACACCTACCAGGAAATAACAGTCCTTCCTGAATAAGTTGACTTCAGCTCTTCTGCCATGAGAGATGCCCTGAGCTCTTTCGGGTTTACTAGTGATGAGACCTTCCCTTTGCCACTTACATGTGCTGAGAACACTGTTCCCTTCTTTCTTCTTTTCAGGTTGGATCACTGAATTCATTCTCTAGACATGAGAGGAAATGCTCACTTCCTACACCTCTCACTCATTTGCAGCTTCTGATGAAGGCACTGGTTCTGCTAAGAGAACCATGTATTTTTTCAGGACATCTCCAAGCCAGAGTGTTCCCTGAGAAATGCATCACATGTAAGGATGGAAAAGGCTCTGAATTAGCCTTGGAAGTTTTTAAACTCTAAAATAACAGAAATTGTTCATATGTTCTACTGCTAATCAGTGTATATACAACATAATTACTTCAAATACAGGAGGAAAAACAATCCTGAAAAGTTAAAATCTTAGAGGGAATGTCTTCTTTCTTCCCCAACAAACTCTGAAAATGGAGTGTAACACCAATATCGCTTTCAGAAGAAAAACTAGATGTTCCCTTGGAAGGAGATGAGAAGGTCTAGAAAGAATGTGATGTAGTGTTACTAAGTTTTCATTTATAAAAGAGCAGGAAGATGGAGGATGGAGGTCGCAGAGTTCAATGGACTTGCCTGGGAAATACAAACGAAAATATCTGGATAATTAGCCCAAAGTACTTCCTGGGTAGAATGAGGTTTTGCATTTTCAATTACCTAGGAAATTGCCTCAAATTTCTATTTCATGTTGCAAGAATGGATCTGGGAAAAGCTATTTACTGATCAGAGTGGGGACGGAGGGTGTCAAGGGGCAAAGAAATTGGGAATGGAGAACAGCAAAGTTTCCAATGGCTTTGAACAATCATCCTGCATAACTTAACACTGGGAATATAAATTTATTAATGGAGTATTGCTCTAGTGTCCATAAACATTCAGAAGAAATAATAAAGAGGAGTATTAAAAAATAAAGCTAAGCAGGTATCATTTCATTTTACATAAAGTAGAGAGAGATTGCATTCCCAGCTGGTCTGAAGTTAAGGTAGCTATTTCCATTTACTGAGTCCTTTAAAGTGGTTTTAAAAGTATCAGCTTCTACGCTCGATTGCAAAATGCCTGCTAGTTTTTGAAGGAGCGCTTTGGCGGGTGAGAAAGATTCAACTCTGAAATGGCTAAAAGACAGCTTTATGAATTTCACTGTGTCTACACGATGAAGGATTCAGGCCGTTATCATGCGTGTGTATTTGCAGGATGTAAGCAGACAGCTCCTGACTCTGTATTGATGACTGCTTACTATGCCGGCACCTTTTGTGCTGCACAATAGGCTACGCATCTGCAAAACCGCTCTCAGAAGCAGGAGAGGCAGCTGTTAAAATTACGCTCTTCCTGCATTGAAAGCTCCCCTGGTTGCCAGGCTTGTGAACACTGGGAGAAGTCATCCCCATTGATGAGGTTTAGATGCATGTCATCTTCTGAAAATATCATCTAGGTGTGTTGCCGGGTCTTCTGCTATTAGCAAGAATCCCGCCTCTTGTGAAGCAACAGAAGCCAAACCATTACAGCTTATAGACCCCCTAATTCCCATCTATTAGGCAATGAGTCTCCCATTGGGTTGGAAAACACTGAAATTTGCATGCATATAGAGTTTAACCAGAAGCATTCCTTTCTGGAGAAGAGGACATCTCAAGGTGATAAAATTCAGAAGTTTCTTCTTTCTGGCCTCCTCCTTCCACTCCCTAGCCCTCCCACTTAGTAGCCCAGCATCAGGAGGCAGTCCACACCCTGCTCAGAACCACCCTGAGACTCTAGGGTCTGAGAGGGCCTTGCAGGTCACACGTACCAGGGTTGCTGGGTAAAATGAGAAATCGGATGGAACTGTTCCTAAGAGTTCTGCCCAGCCAGCACCACTCAAAACATCACGGCGGAGATCCTCTTACATTTATATTAGAAACCTACACTTCTTTATTAAAACTGCTGAATTAACTCCTAGATTCGGATGACTTAAAGCTGCAGAAATTCACCCTCATACAGTTCCAGAGCACAGAAGACTGAAATCTAGAGTCATGTCCTCTGCCGGGGTCTATAGGAGCATCTTATTCTTCGCCCCTTTCACTTGTGGTGACTAGTGCCCACTCCAAACTCTGCCTCTGTGGCCTCCAAGGTACATATGTTCTTTCTGTGTTCTCACAGGAGGACATATGAGGGTTGCCATTTAGAATAATCTCATGTCCAGACTCTTAATAATTACTCAGCAAATATCCTTACAAGTTCCAGGAATTCAGTGCTGGCATCTTATTTTTTTTCCTTTTCCTTTCATGTGTCTGTGTATGGTGTGTATGTGTGTGGGTGTGGGTGTGTGTGCATGTCAGTATACATATGTGGGCAAGTATATGTACAGGAATGCATTTGAATATGTGTATTTGAGGAGGCCCAAGGATGATATTAAGTCATCCCTCCATCACTCTTCTACCTTATTTTTGTGAGCCTGGGTCTCTAATTAAACCCAGAGAACACCATTATAGCTAGTATAGCTAACCAGATTACTCTGGGGCTTTCTAGATTCTACCTTCCAGGGTTAGAATTACAAGTAGATCCCTGTATCTGTCTGGCATTTTTGCATGGGGTCTGGCCATCAGGTACCTTTGTTTCCAAGGCAAAGACTTTAGCCACTGAATCACCTCCCCAACCCCAGGAGCAGACATCTTGGAATGACCATTATTCAACCTATCACAATAGCCAGGACCTTAAACCTTGAGTAACTGCAGGTTATAAGGAATAACTACCGCAGCTGCTGCAATGGCTGACTGGTGTAAGTTATTGGTTTATTTAACATGTTCCTCAAATCTTTGTTGACAGTAGTGTTTTCTTGGTTCTTGAGCTGATGAGTCTGGCCTTGCCTTGTCTTCCTTTTACTCCCCTTTGTTTCTCTCCCATTACCGTCTTTTGCCCACTCAATGACCCTGTTGCTGCCAATCAAAGGGGAGCCTGTAAAATGCTCTTCTCTTTACTTGTGTCCTCTTAAAATGAGTAGACAAGAAAAACAAGCATGGCTCAGAATCTTCATGCCAAAATCATTCAGTTTTCATCTCCCTCTAATTACCTTCAGCCCCCCAAATTGTCCCTGAGTGTTAGTCTGATTCGAATGTGTTTGTTTTCCAGGCTAAAAGAACATGGCTGCCTATTTGTTAAACCTACCACACCTGTCAACTCCTGACCATGGTAAAGTCTGGCAGATATTAACATGTAGGGTCACACAAACCCCCAAATCCATGCCAAGGAATAAACACAAAAGGATATTGTCTAGATTTGGTAGTCTCCTCTACCTGGTGGTCACCTAAAATTTTGTTACAACATCTGGTCTTACTTGTCTTTACTCATGCTGCAAAGAAGAAGAAAGGAAAGTCCACATAACTACATTGCATCAGTGGTTGCAACCCTCAAGGTGAAGAAGGATGTGCATATTATGGTATGTTTCCACTGCCTTCCACATAGGGGTGTTGGTCCCCAGCTAGAGTGAAGTGCAACACTCAGTTTGAACTCACTCTCCTAGTACCTCGAAACATGCTCAAAGGACTAGGGAAATGAATCAAAGGTTAAACCCTGTACCTCAAAAGCAAAAGGACCTGAGTTCAGATTCTCAGATCCCATATAAAAAATATATGGCAGATATGGCAAAAAGGCACACATGCTCTAGTGCCCTCTCAAATACACATCCACATACACATATATATCAATCCACATACAAAACAAACACATACACACTCTAAAGAATGCTCTAAACAAGAGCATCATGCTACTCCATGTGTAATTCTAGAATTTAAAGAAATTATTACATGCTATTTGATCCTTAAAAACAATCCAAGTACTTTGGTATAAATATATGCATAATACAGAGTATATACATGTTATAGTTTCATGGGTTAGAAGGTGTTTTTAATTATTTTCAAGGGTAACCTTAACAATTTACTATTATCATTATTATTACTAATATTATTATTGTGGACATGTTGGGTGCCATGCTTAGGCCTTGTATATACTGGATAAGCACTATTACTTAGTTATAGCTCATCTCAATAATTTATGACATTTTTATTGACTTTATGCCCTCTGACAATTACAATTCATGTTAGGAAAAAGCAAAAGTTAGGAAATAGCTAGAAGTTAAAAATACTGCAAATGGTATCAGTGCCGAAACGAGTCTCAGCAAAAAAATCTTAATTATGGAAATGGTTTTAAAGGTCATCTAAATCTAGAATATTCTTTATCAGTCAAGACAGGCTTTCTTATTCTGCAGTGAAGTATAAGGCCTGATGTTTCAAAAAATATTGTTTGTTTCCCCCAGGCTACACTTAGACACTTGAGGTTCTGTACCACATGTATTTATTACAGGTTCAAGCTGACACACTGATAGGCTTTGTTTTTGTGTTTGTTTTTGTTTTGTTTTGAGATAAAGGGAAAATAAGGACAACAGACTAGACCATTTCTCTTAAACTCTTTTTAGAAGACACAGAATATCACTTCTGCTCTCTTCTCATTGTCCAAAGGAAGTCATATGGGCACTCTTGCACTCAACAGGTGCATAACCTTCCACAGAAGAAAGAGGAGTGTAATACCTAGCAACTTCTTAGAGACCATTTCTTCAAATTTCCCCTCAAAAAGGTCGGCCTGCTCATGATTGGGACCTGCCCAGTGAAGAAGCCCATTCTACTTTAGGGAAGAACCGAGCATTGAGACTCTTCCTTGTACTGACTGCAAACCCGCCTCCTTGGACCTCCACCTATTGCTCTGCACTTTGTACTCATGGCAGTGAGAGCAAACTGTGTTTTCCGAGCATCCAAACTTTACACTGCTCCTCACCTAAGAGGCATCGGGTCTTTTCTTAATGCTTTCTCAAGTTCCTATTCTGGTAATAAATTTCCTTAACCTTCTCTCTGCTTCATAGAACTTTCAACCCATCTGGCTTCTGGCAACGTGTTTTTAACCATCAAATTCACGCCACTGGGCTCAATGTCCGTGACAATCCTTGCAGGCTCCCTCCCGATGGCCAACGAACAAGATGAGGCAGGAAGATACACGGTTACGGCACCCTAGGTATCCATGTTCTGCGGCACTGTTTGTACCTCATTAGTAAACATTTTCTTTAAATTATCTTGGATACTCATTAAATATTATCAGCTACTTAGAACCAAAGGATAATTATGAGTTTAATGAAGCGTGCACCAGCTTGCTCGAGTCTGACGCTGGTTTTTCTGCTGGGACCCCATTTTGCTTTGCACTTATCCCTCAGCAAAGCCACTCTACAAAGTCACTTTGGCAATAAGAAGTATTTAATTAGATTAATGAATTTTTATCGCCTCTCCTAGGGATTAGGCTTGTTAAATCCTGGCGACTAAAGAACAACAGATTTTTTATTACTAAATGTTTGGGGATGCAGCGGTGGGGCTTCCGGAGCCTGCTCTGGGCAGTTCTACCTTGGATCCGTCGGTGGGCAGGGGATATTTGGCAGAGACAAGCTGTGCCTTCCGTTAAATCACAGAAATCAAAATGCAAATGAAATCATGTACATCCCAGGCAGGGCTTTCGGCAGCTGCCTTACTGTCAGCGGCTGCTGCTTCTCTGTGCCCTGAGAAAATGTGTGCTGCTTGCTCGATTTGCAGGTATTCCCGAGGAAAGAGAAGCAAGACCCTGTAACCTGTAACCAGCGGCTCTAGCTCTTCACCAGGCATGGATAGCCACGGAAATTTCCCAAGTCACCAGTTGTGGTGATTAATAGTAAGGCACGAGGGGGGGATTCCCCCCAGCAGGAATGCTTGCTACCCAACTAAAGACACTAAGCAATATACATATGTAAAATGATTTGGCATGTTTCTTCCATAATGCTTTGAATTATAGCGATATGTTTCATCTAGCAACTTCAAAGTACTTTTAAAAAAGCCACATCTCTCCCCATGATATTTGCACAAAGCAGTTTTCAAGCCCCACTTTGAAAAAACAGAACAACTGAGGCACAAAAATGCAGGATGAGACAAAATTGTAAAATAAAGCGGCATCGCAATGAGATACAAGATTAACCTTCTTTCAGAAGAGTGCAAATCCACGAAATATGGAATCACCCCTCTGAATTGTAAGATGATTCCCCAGGAAGAGACAGAAATAGACAGGAGACTTCCTGGAATGATAAATCTTTGATCAGAGCAGAGAGGAGGGGAAAAAGGAAGCTAGCTGGAGATGTTCAAAGGAGCTGCATGCAATTCAGAGCAATGCACATACTGAAATATTAACCAGGAGAGCATGCGTACATTTAGTCAATTTGTAAACATTTAGGCTTATTATACAACATGCACAGTGACCATATAACTTATCTAAGCTGGGATTTTAAGGGAAGAAGAGGCGTTGTTAATAATGATATTCATTGTACCTCTCTCATTTCATTGCAGTGAACCCAGTAAGCAATGTTCTATATTCTTTGGAATAAGTATTTTCATTTCACCTCTGTCCAAGTGTTACAAAACACTCACATTTTGATGAAGGAGCAGGGAGAAAGATAAAAAAAAATAAGAATAGAGAAAAGCTTTCTTTCTAAACTAGTAAAATGTAAGCCAAGATTGCAGCTTTTTTCTTACCTAAGGTCAGTCAACTAGAAGAATTGCTACCTATGAATAGTTTGCAGATTATTTATAATCTGACTTTTCTTCTTTCTAGTTATTTTTTAAACTTGTGTTCTCTGCTATCTGTGTTCAGCTGATCTGACCAAAGCAGTCACAGAGAAGATGGCATTAGGGACGACAATGGCCAGAGACAAAATTCATCACGGTGTTGGTGTACATAACCTTAGATGAAGTGTGATCTTAGAAAACAAGAAGTCTCCTTCACACATATCCTGGCAAGCCATCTGATGAACTAGGACGGAGGAGACGCCGCTTTGGAAAGTTGTGTTTCAGCACCTGGAAGAACGCACCCACCTGTCTCTAGACCAGTCTGCTCTGCACAACTTTCTAACATGAGAGCCATGCCCTGTGCCTGCAAACCCCACTCTGCTTGTAATTCTGGGGCACTGACATGAGACTAGAGGGACTGGAGAGACTGAAGAGCTCCTTCATTTTATTTCATTGTAATGAATTTAGGCCCATGTGGCTGATTGCTTTCGTAATGGACATACACATCACACCCTCAGGTTTACAGCCATATTTTCTTCAAATTAGCACAAAGTTAGCCTTTTCAAGCTCTGAATCCTCAAGGTCAGCTTTGCATGTTAGGGATGATCTTGCCTTTATGACTAGAGAAGGGGTCCAATCCACAGTTTACCCTGCCAAGAAAGGAGAGGCAGATGGTCTCTCATTCTGACTGGCAATCTACCATGGGACTATGGTTCAGCAAGGAAGACTCAGAGACATTATAACAGCTATGAGGGACAGACTCACAAGACAGGAAATAAAGCTATGTGCCTATCTACACCCAAAAAGTAGAAACAAGCATGAATCTGCCAAAGCAAGAGAAAAGACTTCTGCACAAGACTAGATGCTGTCTTCTATTTCTTCCATCTGTAGTCAAGATGCAGTTTCGAACAGCTAAAAGATTGCCTTTGTGATGATACCATTTAATACTATATTTGAGTGGCAGGTCTGATTCATCAAGGTAGCAAGACCTGTCTTGATTTGGAGGGCTCTTCCTACAAAGCAATACAGCTCAGACTGCCGTGTGGGCTTTTGCATGCCTTCCCTAAGCAATTCTGATGTCAGACTACCCCCTACTGGACAGAAAGGGAAGGGAAATATTATGTACTTCAAAAAAGAAAGGAAAAAAACCCAGCTGCTTTACTGTTTCCTGCGTAGGTGTACACAGTGAAAAAGCCTATTACAACGGGCGAGTTAGATAAAATCATAGGGGACTTGTCTTGCCCCTAGTCTTCTGCTTCATCTAAATCCTAATGAAGTGGCCTTGCAGAGGTGACCCACCCTGGGTGATTTAGACCACATTCTGGGCCATTTTATACAAGGCTCACCACTCATTACATGGTGTGTGGATGTGAAAAGGAAGGCTGGATACTCCGAGAAGACTTTAAACTAGTGAATCAATACAACTCTCTCTCTCTCTCTCTCTCTCTCTCTCTCTCTCTCTCTCTCTCTCGCTCTCGCTCTCGCTCTCGCTCTCGCTCTCTCTCTCTCTCTCTTTCTCACATACACACACTCATCTATTCAACATGTGACAAAACATTTTAAACCAGCACAGTAGCTATTAGAATTATTTGACACTAACCCATGCTTGCAACATCAATACACCTGTTTTTTACTACTAGGCATGACAAAAAGACAGATTTCCTTTGCTGCAAAGGTGTTCCGTAAAGTCCAGAATAAAACCAACTTCGTGTCAGCACATCTCTACCTAGGGAGTCACAATACACTAGTTCCAAAGAAAATTCAGAAAGGAGTTTTTATTTCAGGGTTTAACTTAATTAACTATTTAATCTTATTTGACTACTCTACTTTTTCAAATGGTATTAAAGCAATTTTGTACCTATTTTTTCCAGTAAGACATCAAATTAAGTATAAATTCAGTTAAGTTGAGAAGTCATTTCTATTAGAACAGTCAATTTGCACATAAAAGCTGTATGGCTTCATTTAAATGGACTTCACCCTGGCCTTGACGTTGTGAGTTGGACAGTCCTAAAGAGGGGCTACATGGAAAGAGACAGCAGTGTTTTGAGACTATTAGAAAATAACAATGACCAACTAATGTACAAGAAACTAATTTCATTCATCTTCCTTGGCTTCAAGACAACTGATGCTTTTCAAAAACCCTAGGCCACCAACACTGAAACTTTAGAGCCTGTTTAAGCCAGATTTGGATTCTGAGAAGATGACACATTGCTAAAACAATCACACATCCGGTCATTAAAGCTGCTGCAGGCTCTGAACTGGACAGACTCGAAATGAAGTAATGCTGTCACTTGTAAAACTGTCCATCTGCTAATGGGCAGCCGCCAGCAATGGCCAAACCTGATTTCCACAGGGCACACAGAGCTTAGATTGTTCTGGAACAGTGGCAATTTGCATTGCTTCAAAAAAGGGAGAGAAGGGAGGCAGAAGGAAAGGCACAGATTACAGCTGTTGGGCAAGTGAGAAGCCCCGCGCTAACATCTTGAAAGAATGAAAGAAAAGGTAAAGGAGTCAGGTTGTAATGACAACTGAAATCATGCATTCAGGAATCTCACCAAAAGCCATCTCCGACTTGTCCGAACCCTTCTGTTCTTCCCTTGTTTGAAACCCATGGATGGGTACTGCCCTTTACCCTCAGAGCTACATACACACAGTGGACACATGAACCCGTGTTGCTTCTCTACAAGACTTCAGTGACCTTATAGTTCTGGCAGAGTTACTGAAGAGATTCCATATGTATGTATTTTTGGGCTGCTGTAAAAATTTTGTTTAGTTTGGTTAGAAGACCAACAGCAACCATAGGGATCTGAAGACAGAGAAATCAGTTCTCTTGCAGTTAGAAATGGGACTCAGCACTGAGACATCATGTGGTATGAAAAGAGGCAAGTCTACTGCCTTTATAGAAGTGTTTTGCTAATGTTCAAAATAGACGTGGATGGTGCATAGTGTTAGGTGTCAGAGTGAGGGACCGCGGCATGGCCGAGAGACAGGGCCGGCTCCGGCCTCTAGTCTCAGGTAGCTCCCTGGGACATTCTGTTTGGGTCTGAGCACCAGAACTGACCCTGTTCTCTTCCTCATGGATATTCCTTCTTTGATATGGATGGATGCTGACTGCCAGGAGGGGCAGGCACACCTCTCCCCAGGGCCACAGTTTCCCAGCCAGGATTCTCAATGGCCATTACAAAAGGTAAAACCAGTGGTGATCTGCAAATTATTCCTCATTATGAAATGTCCATGGTTGAAGACCATACATCCCTTCAAGTCCACTAACATGGGCTTCCATTCGCTAAACAATGTGCCATCCAAAGGGAGAAACTGGCAGAAGAACATTTCTTCCAAATTTGTTCATCTGCATGAAACCGAGGATGAGAAGATAAAATTATGAGATATGGTGATACAAATTCTCAAGATACACTTAAATCCATGGGATGGATAATTACCTTTAACCACTCTATTATTTTGACCACCTTTGGGGTCAATGTAAATCAATCATTGTTTATTTATTGTTTGTGGCTATGGTTTCCAATCAGAATCATGAGACACAGTTTGATTACTTTATTTCATACTGAACTGCCTCTCAGGGAGTGAAAGCTATGCTTATTGCACAATCTGTCCATGCCAAGCACTGTCACATCCAGTGCTTGACCTTTCAAAGAGGCTCATCATTATTCTAGGCTTACAGATGGGGGAATGAGGAATTTACCTATAAGCTGGGACTCAATGAACTCAAGAGACTGTCCTGTAGGTCACTGTGGAATGCTTCCTGCTGCGCATAAGATCCAGAAATCAGTTCACACATGGAGACTACAGAGTATCAACACATGTATATGCAGTGGTGTACTCAGATATGCAGAGCTATGGTACTTAAAAATGTGTGATCATTACTAAGCTTTTAAAAGGAACAGAAATACATAGAGATCTCTGCATGTAGATCCCCTTAGTGGCCAGCGAAAATCTGGTCCATTTGCCTTTCTGACCATCTTTGGGAACAGTGAAGATTGAATATCCTTAGTATAGCCTTCAGATATATTTCTTTGCATACTATATAATCCTATGCATGTTAACAAAAGGATCTTCGTACTTTCCACCAGCGTTTAACAACCCCCATCCCTGAAGATCAATTTAATGTTTTTGGTTGATGATTTAATACTCCAAATAATTGCAACTGAACAAATCTCTTTACAGAGGAAGACTAAGAAAGAGCGACTAGGATATGTGTGTGTGTGTGTTTCTGTTCTGACATTATGGGTATGAGCTTAATCACACATCACATTTTCACTCCACTTACTGAAGCACACCATGTCCATGGGCCTATCTCTCTCTGTGACAAGGATAATGTTAATTTCTCATGAGTCAGGTGTGAAGTGACCAGGAGAAGAAATACAATCAATCCATTCAGAAATTGGATCTGCAAAGGAACCTGGTAATGGAATGGAAATATCACAGACTCGGCTGACAGCAAAGATCTTGACAACATCTATTCTGCTTGGCACTGAGAAGAAATTTTTTAAAAGAGAGGAAAGAGGAGAGGGGTAAAGTGGAAATCTAATTTTGAGAAATAAGGATTAAAGGTTCCATTATTCATGCTGTTTTTGCTGTATATATTGAGTTTACAACATGTGATTTTACTGGATGAAAATGTGGGCCCCATGCGAGGAGCGTGGGGAGCAGATAAATCCCCACAGCGACAATAATGAGTGAGGGTTAGAGTCCTGTCCGTGTGAGGCTGTAAACAGTCCTAGGTTTTGAGCTGGTGTAATAAGTGGAGATTGTTCCTGGGCTTACTGGGGAGCACAGATAGTTTCTGCCACAGGAAAAGCAAACCCCCCTGAGGCAGAGAGGCGCAGCCCCGTGATCTCCCTGCTTATCTGCTGTAATGTGTGAATCGTGGGCCCCAAAGTGCAGGCTCCTGCAGGGGGAAGGGCCGCAAGCCCCTCTGAGTTGGCTGCCTGCCTCCTTTTATTTATTTATTTATCCTGTCCACACACTGTTTTGTCGATATTTGAGAGGTAGGTGCTTCTCCCCACCACTCACCCCCTCCTAGCCCAAGGGTCAGGGGTCAGGAGAGGAAAAACTGTTCAGCGAGTTGAGTAAAGGAAACCCCAAGAAGTCCAAGTGTAGATCAATCCATTGTGATAGGATGAGAAGAAGAAAAACACATAATAAACTGCTCTCGGAGACCTATGATGGGGTCCCTTCAACACCATCCTGACCGAGCCCTGAAGACAAATTATGTGGACCAGTGGGAGCCATGCATTTAAATCTGATTATAGGAGAAGGGGGAATTCACCTCTACCTTGTCTGGCTTCCTAGATTAGAAAGAAAAGGAAGTGTACTTTACGATTCACAAACAGATGCCCGTGTTTCGTTGTTTAGATTCTGATTAATCACCTTGACAGTGAAGACCAGGTCAGGTTTTAAAAAAAAAAAATTTTGGAAAATGCTGAACCTAGGGCACAATTTGATATAGAGCAAGGTATTTGTCAGGTCTAAATGTGTCTCAACAAACTTTTCAGTTCTAAGGATCTATAGAAAGTCCAGGCAACTTCTCACCTAAGTGATTGAAATCAACATCATCTGCGAGCAGGAATGCCTATGATTTGCCTATGTGGATCCCACAAGATCAGCTCTGAGGCACACAGGAAAAAAATGTACTTAAGCAGATCAGACTGTAACCACAGGGAAGCGCTGGACCCGCCATTGAGAAAAGACAACAAACAGGACCCAATAGTGTCAAGAAAACTCCAAAGCAATGGAAATGTCCTACATTGAGGGAGGTAAGGAACACGACAATTCAATGTAGTACCTGAACCCAGGCAGGGTCCAGTACTTGAGATAAAATGCATACAGAACACTGTTGGGCCAACTAACAAAATAAAAAGATGACTTAGATGAAAATTACCGCAGCTATGAAATCTCCTGATGCTGACAGTCACACCGGGGTTGCATTAACAAAATATCCATGTGCTAAGAATATGCTCCAAAATAATGAGGGATAAATGGCATAATATATGTAAATTGCCATTAAATAGTTCACATACACACATATGTAGGGATGTAGAGGGATCACAAGCAAAGCAAATAGGGCAGAATGCTAATAATAAGTAAGTACAGATTAAAACCTGTGCAATGCTATTTATGCTATTCTAAATCCTGCTAGTTTGCTGTGAGTTTGAAAGTACTTTCAAATAAGAAAGTATTTAGGGCCAGGGAAATGGTTTAGCCACTAAAAGACATTCTTCATGAGCAAAGAGAACCAGAGTTCAGATTTCCATATCCCACATAAAAATGCCAAGTGGGCTGGGGAGACGGTCAGTGGTTAAATCCTTTACCTCACAAGCGAAACAATCTTAGTACAGATTTTCAGATCTCACATAAAAGGTCAAATGGTAGTCTGGGGAGGTGACTGAGTGGTTAAAGGCTTTGTCTTGCAAGCAAATGAACCTGAGTTCAGATTCCCAGATCCTATGTAAAAAATGCCGGGCGGATATGGCAGTGGCCTGGAAGTCAGAGCCTGGAAAATGCCAGAGCAAAGCAATAATGTGGAAGAGTAATCCAGATTCTCAATGTTATCCTTGGACCTTCACAGATATACATATCTGAAATACACACACACACACACACACACACACACACATACACAGGTACTTTTGCCCCTATTTGATTTTATAGACTCTGGGACAGAGAGACTGTTACTTTTGTCCCTATTTGACTTGGCAGACTCTGAGACAAAAAGAGGACTTCAATTTCTTATGGCAGTTTTTCCTAATAGCATAATGTAATGACAACAAGATACTTCACAACATGGTAAGTTACGAGGTAGCATTTATTGAGCATTTAACTACATGCAAAGCACTATGAAAACACCATTTTTAATCTTTATCACAACTCTTAAAATAGGTACCATTATTTTCTGTACCATACAGAGGAAGAAACTGAAAAAGCATTTCTCTAAGTCACACAACTTCTAAGTGACAGTTACAGGCAGACCTGAGCTGTCAACTCTGGGCTTGCACAGGTTTTACACATACAAAGCACTCTTTAAAATAGCAGCTCTGTGACTGCATTGCTTGAGTCAAAGAATCAGAAGTGATGCCACTCACTTCCTATAAAGGTAAAATATCACAGGCTTCTGTCTCTGTCCACTGGCTGTCTTTCCTGCTTCTGACGTGTGGCTACGGCATCTGCTTGCGACAGCCTCCTCCCCTTGGGAAGTGCTTCTCTCAGTTTTCCAGGAGCAGAAAGGAACCAACATTTGACTCCTTCCTTGTATCAGACCCTGAGATTAGCCTGTATGCCCTTCTCATGTGATCACCCCCTAAGGACTGGTGTATGATTCTGAAGTAGTAGTCTAGAAGGCAGGGGCCCAAACAGCTCAGAACCTGAATTGGGCCATTTTACCCTTGAAAGGTAAATACTACAGATAGGATTTCATCAGTAAACCTAACATCGGTGTCCAAATCAAATCATCATGGGAAAACAAACACTTCATAGACTAGAATCACCTAAAAAACAAGCACTAACAAACCTAGAGTAGCTTCCAACACAACTCACGTAAGAGACTTCATTTTGTTTTCACAAACAACAGAAAGGTTGCCGTGAGGTGTGCCACATCACACTGGCTAAAATAATCACCGTGGAAGAAGCAGGGAGCTGACCTGCCCACATAGGCCCCAGGGAGAAGGGTGGCTGAGAGCACCCTACAGCAGGCTGGTTCCACTGTGGGCCGACACCAGGGCTTCCCTTCAGGAGCTTGAGAGGAGCCAGAACAAATGTTAAGAAGTACAAAATAAATTCTTTCTTTTTCATGCCTCACCATGAATGGTATCTGGAGACTCTTTGACAAGGAGATTTTTTTTAAAGAAATCTGTTTCATGCCTTAGTGTGAAGAATACTAATTTTTTTTTATCAAGTTAAGGCCTCGAGGACTAGCTCTGCCTCTCACCAGCACCTCTCAGTAGCTATGTGACCTTAAACAACTTGCTTATGTTCGCTGGTCCTCCATTCCTCATAGCAATGTTACTTGAGGATCCCATAAGAATGCAGTGGAGGGGCTGGGGAGGTGACTCAGGGGTTAAGCCTCTGCCTTGCAGGCGGAAGGTCCTGAGTTCAGATCCAAAACCCCACGTACAGACGCCAGGTGGAAGCGGGGGCAGCCTGCGTTTCTGGTCCTGGTAAGGCAGAGTCTGTGAATCCCGGGGCAGAATAAACAAGGAGGAGGTGGAGGAGGTCCATGGTGATTCCCGAATTCTCCCATGGTTCTACACACACACACACACACACACACACACATACACATGCACAATTGAATAAATAATAAAAATGTTTTTAAAATTTTTCCTAGGGGAAACAAGATGGTTCAGTGGGTCAAGTGTCTCCTGTGCAAAAATGACTGCGTGAGTTCGAATCTCCAGCACCCACATTAAAAAAAATACAAATATCTGTAACCACAGCACGGGGAGCCCAAGACAGACAGATCCCTAGAAACCCCTTCTAGTCAGCCAGCTTAGCCAAAAGAGAAGCTCGGATACAGTGACAAGACCCTGTATCATAATATAAGGTGGAGAGCAACTGCGGGAGGCATTCAAATATTGATCTGCTCCATTCCCATGCATACATGTGTGTATTGTACAAATATGTACATATGCATATGTCCCTACCACATTCCCCACACACTGCTTTCCTCCAATGCAGTAATAAGTAAAATCACAGGTCGGACTCCCCAGACCCCTGGTCTAAAGGAACATTGTCCATATTGCCCCCACTGAGACAGAAAGATGATACTTCTCTGCAGTGAACACACAAACCGACACTTCCGGTTCTCGCAGCGGCCGCAGTGCCCATCTCCCTTCTCAAGTGTTTGCTGTGACATTCGGCATACAGAGTGTTCTGCCAGTCCCAGAGTGCCCTTCCCATCTGGCCAGATTTATGTCACCATCAGCTGCTTCCAAAATCCTAAATCATGCCTCTGAGCCTGTGCAGAGGGGACCTTGAGGCAAAAGAAAGTGGAAAGTAGAATCACTCCATGACAATTAAAGTCCTTTGAAATGACTTTCACTTCCCCTAAGTATTTTAAGGTAATATTATTACCCACCCCAATGTCTGTGAAGTTTGCTGATATTGCTATTTAGGAAATATACATATAGATGGTTCTGGAAGCCTACGCTTGTCTGGATCATCAAATTCAAGGAACACGCCTCTGTTTCATTTTATCCACAGATTTTGTTATTGAGGTTTATTTGCTTAACAAAAGCAGCAGTAAGTTAGCACATTTCAACCTCATTTACTTACTCTTTCTTCCATTTCTTCCTAACTGATGAGAATGAAAATACACACTGGCTGACTCACTATGTTTATAGGAAGCCTGGGACTCCATGAGTTGCCGAAGTTGGATGCCTCTTCGTTACAAGGGCATCAGTCTGGGCATATTTCCAGATCTTCCTTTTCTCAGGAGATGAAGTCAATATATCAGATCTAGCATCACAGCCCAGGTCCAAAGTCTTGTCTGAATTCAGTTGCCCCCCCAACCCACCCAACTCACTGTCAACTAGTAAACAATATGCTTAAGTTATTGATGGTTCCTAAATTAACGTCTGGTATACTGCTCAGTGGCAATTAATGCTTGACTATAATCAAAGTTGGGGGTTGGAGAATCAGTCCCTGATTAAACTCACAGACACATGTCCACAGAGTCTTTCCAGTGAATGGGTTTCTCTCCCATTCCCTATCTTCTATGCCAGCTCTCACATTCACACTACTTTTCCAAAAAAAAAAAAAAATGCCTCTTGTTCCAAAGCACTGAAATCAACACCAACTCCTTCTCTTTGGTTCTGGTTTGCCCCAGTGCCTTCTTGTTCCTTCACTGAAGCCCTCTCTAGCTGGAAGGCGGCAGCATGGCATGAAAAGCATTAGCAATGGGCACTGTGCATCTCAAAGTGGCAAATCTGCCTGTGTATGTTGGTCTAGCATGGAGTTCCCTCTAATGACCAGCTCTTGAGGAAGGGGTGGGACAAGAGGAGAGTTTTCCATTGTCCCACATTTCCATTTACAGAAAACAAAAGAAGCCCCTTGTCTAGTGCTAACTATATTCAAGATAACAGCCCCTCTTGTACCCTCTCACCCCACCACCCCCAGCAGAATCTATGTTAGAACCCTACTGTCAAGGTCTTTCCAGACACCCATTGACACACCTTCTGCAAGGAGAGGTTCTTTGCCCTCAACCTGGATTCCAGAGTTCCTCTTCATCCCAAGAGCCAGACTGTGATGGGGGCTCTGGGGACCTGTTTGAAGAAGTATGTTTGGGGCTCTGCTCCAAAGAATTGCATTTCTCCTGAAAGCCAGCTGTTGGCTGACTCCAACGTGAAGGACAGTATCTTCCAAGAATATTCAGGTGTTTCTTTACATCACTGTTTAAGCTTCTGTCTGAGAAACAACAGAAGTCTCACCACACACTTACTTGCTAACTGCTAGGCAGGATCCCAGTATCTGCTCAGGGCTCTGGCAAGCCCATGGATACACAATGTTCTCTCCATGTAATGCCTGCTTCCCATCAAAGGAAAATGAGTGTCATTTTTGTAAGCTGACCAAAGCCACCTAGTCACTCAGAGTTCATCCCAGGCAGGATAAATGAGATGCCACTCCCATCCTCACCTCCTCTGCCCATAATTCTCTGTCAGATCTGACTCAAGTCTGTAGGACTTACATCCTTCCCCTGGATCCCCATATCTCTTGCCAGAATGTTAAAACATAAATGCCCAGGCTAGAGAGATGTCTCAGATATTAAAACCTTTGCCTCATAAACAAAAAGATCCGAGTTCATCTCCACAGATGCCCCAGTGCCAGGCAGATATGGCCTTCCAGCCCTGGAAGGTAGAGTCTGGGAAAACCCAGAGCAAAGGAATAAGGAGCTAGAGCAATCCAGGATGATCCCTGAAGTTACCCTTGGGCCTCCACAGGCATTCATACTCAAGTGCCCTTTTAGACATCCACACATACATACATCATTATCATCATCATCATCATCATCATTATAACTTAAGTGTCTCCCAAGGTCCCATAGGCCAAACTTTTGTCCTCCAAGCTTTGGATCCTACACAAAGCAGGTCCTGATAAAAGGAAACTGGGGTGTGAATTTGAAGAAATGTGAGTCCCATGTCCCCTCCTCCCCCTTGCTTTCTGGTGGCCACAAGGTAAACAGCTTTGTCCTGTAATACTCTCTCACTGTGATGTGCTATTTTACTATAGGCCCTAATCAATGGGTAAACCTTTCCTCTTCTCACTTTGATTCCGGTCTTTTATCACAGCAACATAAAGCTAAATAACATACCTGTGTATTGGACCTCTTTTCCACCCAAACCTTTGGTCAGAATACTCTCTACTACCCCCCAACTTCAAGGCCTGACATTTATATGCAACAAGAAAATGCTCTAAATCCAGAGGTAGTAGATTCCAAGTCAAATGACAGTGGTCAGAGATTTTTTCTTTAATACTGTGCTATGTTTTCAAAACTCCCGAATTGTTCAATATTTTAAAAGTAGTACATTTCATATATTAATCTTGCAAGATAATAAGTCAAATGTGTCTGGATCCAAATTCTTCCAATCACCAAGGCCATTATAACACACAGCTGGCCCTCAGGAGAAACCAGAACCTCCCCTCCAATTCACTCTAGCAACCCTGCCACAAGTCACTGGCCTGAAGCACTGAGTTTGCCACTGTGAATTAATCAGGGATCTAGCACATTAGAGAAGATTAGTTTACTTGGCATCTCTCCCAGGTAACTCTTGTGCTAGTTAAAATGCCCATCTAGGGAAGAGTTTTCTCAAGTGGTTCTGATGAAATTTCATAGGTGATAGATGGAAGGTGGTACCTCCAGTTTCACAAAGTTAATCAGCACCCCATATAGACACACTATGTACTATCTGATTTGCTCAGATTAGTTTTGGTTATCTACACAAAACCAAAAAAAAAAAAAAAACCTCAGAGTAATTTTACATCCTTTGTGGAACAAAGCAGACTGTGCACAAATACAAGGGAACCTGAAAATAGACTCAAGCTTAAGACCTGAAAGAAATCACAGTATTTTGTTTGTGTCTTTCTATATCTTTTGCCCCTCCAATTGGTGTTTCAAATGAATTTGCATTCATGAGATAACTCAAAGATGTCTTCAAGCAAATTCTGCATTGTTTTATCATCATAAATATGAATCCAGGCAGGCCAAGAGTTATCAAAATGCCCATCATTGAGTTCAAAGTGAAGACAGTCAATGTAAATTTTTCAGACTAAGTGGAACTTGGAAAATTAATTTTGGGAAAGAAATTGAATTGGATTTATTTAATGAGCTAATAGAGAGCCATTGATAGATTTAGATGTAGATGATATAGATGTAGATATGGATATAGGTACAAATATAGATGTCATTATGTATAAACATAACTGTGTATATATTTGGGCATAGATATAGATAAAGATACAGATATAAATATACAGAGATAGATATGGATATAGATAGAGATACAAAAATATAGAGGTATGTATTATATATATGTAGATATAGAAATACACATATATATATGGAAATAGATATAGATGATATTATAGATATACATATGGACATTGCTATTGTTTGAATGTGAGTTGTCCCCCACAGACTCACGTGTTTGAATCCTTAGTTGATGTTGATGCTTGGGAAGATAGTGGCAACTTTAAAAGGTAGATCCTTGCTGAAAGAAGGCACATCAAGGGAATGGGTCTTGAGGTTGGTTAGCTTCCACTAAGAGTCTGCTCTAAGTTTGCAACTTGCTCTCTCTGTCTTCATCAAGGCTTCTGTCATCCATCATGATTTCCCTGCCATAATTCCCTCTGTAACCTCTGTAGCCAAATAGATACCCCTTTCTCCCTTTAAGTTGTGTTGAGTGTTGTCTCACAGAAGCAGAAAGAGTAATTGCAGTGAATATAGATATATAGACATAGCTGTACATATATGGTTATAGACATGGAGTCTATTGTCATACCACCCTAGGCATGCCCAATTTTGTCTGATCTCAGAAGTTAAGCAGGGTCAGACTTAGTATTTGAATAGGAGATATAAATGGATATAGGCATGTAAATATGAATATGGTTATAGAAACAGATATATATAAATGACAGTGATGCAGATAATATGTATATACTATATATATGGATATAAATAGATACAGGAATACATATAAAGACATAAATATAGATACATAAATAGACATTAAAAATGGATATATATTCATATCTAGATAAAGATGATAAGGATCTATAGATACAGATACAGATAATATAGATAAAGATAGAGACTTGGGTACACCTAGATATTATTCTACTTTGAGAACATGGATCCCCCATCAGACAGCATATGCTCCGAGGACATAGACCTGCCCAAATTATGTGGCTCCTTTACAAGTCCCAGTCCAACAAGAGAACTCTTAAGTCTTTGTTGCTTGACTGCATACATGAAGCCATGCTTCTCAGGCTATTATAACATGGCTTGTCCTGTTTTACCTGAAGGACTTTTCCAATTAGCATTTTATAATCGGAAGTTAATCAGGCAGAACATTCATAATACTGCCTATAATTTTACCAGGAAAAAAATATATTTATTCTAGACATCATTTACTTTCTTAGTCTCTCTTCTTCTTACATCTGTGTAACATTGAGATTTTTTTAATTAAAGGCACACTTTTAGACTATAGTAATAAAAATACTATGTTTTCATAAAGATTACTAGGATAACACTTCTTATTGTTATAAAATATTTTAATGCTATTGTTTTTCTGAGTCTTCAACCAGATAAAAACCTTTATCAATCTAAATATTTAATTTACCAGATATGTTTTCTAGTTTTATCAAAAATAAGCCATAATAATAAAAATTGTTCATTACAAGTACAATTTTCCAAAAAAAATTGAGCAATTCAATTTCCTTGCCTTCCAAAACATCCATAGAAGGGCTGGAGAGGTGGCTCAGGGGTTAAGCCTCTGCCTTGCAGGCGGAAGGTCCTGAGTTCAGATCCTAGACCTCATGTATAGACGCCGGGCGGAAGTGGGGGGTGGCCTGCGTTTCTGGTCCTGGTAGGGCAGAACCTGTGAATCCCGGGGAAGAGTAAACAAGGAGGAGGTGGAGGCGTCCATGGTGGTTCCCGAATTCGCCCATGGTTCTACACATACACACGCATACATACACACACGCGCGCGCACGCACTTGAATAAATAAATAAATAAAAATCCATGGAGCTATGATACATAATAAGCATTCATGGGAATGACAGAGACCCTGAAGCACTGAAAGATACCAGTGGTCATGTATTCTAACACTCCCATTCAGCAGAGGAGAGATCCCAGGCAGGAGAAACTGACAAGGAATTAGTGGAGACGTCACAACTCTTCTTAGGGGGAAAAAAAAAATAATAAAAAAAAATGCCAGTCTTACCATCTGTTCTTGCTTGACCCCAGCATTTCAGGTACCCTGCTTTACTTAGCAAGTGAAGATTCAGCCATACTGAATTTTCTACATTAAATGAATGTGACCAGGAGCCCTAATAATACAAAGATCCTTCCTACTGAAGTACTTTCAGTCCTTCAACTCCTTTTTACAACAATTTGTTGTACTCAATGGTCTTTTGGAGTTATGAGCATCTGCTCATTCATGTTAATTCAAAAAGAAAAGGAAAATTCCTTCCCACATCTTCACAAGCTCATATTCTCTTAATGGAGACAAGAAAACTATCTGCTAAATAGTTAACAGGGAGAAAAGAAATCACACCAAAGCCTTGGTAGGGCAGCATGTCACAGGATTAGTCAAGAAGAAAGATAGAACATGGATGCAAGAAATCCAAAGATGCTTGAACTAAATTCAGGTAAAATGAATTTAGCAGGGAAGGAGGACAGAAAAAGGAGGTCCATGCAGAAGGTAGCACTGCTGGAGCCTTACACCTGACTATCCTGCTTTTCTGCTTAAAGTCACTACTATAAGCAATTATTGCTCAGGAGAGCTAAAATTCATCCCAACTCTGGATTCCAATGGTTCCTGCCACTCTCGACTGGGTTTGCCCAAGACGGCATCATCTTTTCAAGCCTTGGTGTTATACCTTGTTGGTCATAGACTTATGAAAAGATTTTGTACTGTTTTTTCTGGAAAGATCCAGTCTCCAGATGTAAACATTCCTGGTCTTAGAGAAATGTCCAGTGCCTTTGTGGGAGAAGCAGTGATCTGTGGAGCATCATCTCTCCTTGAAAGCCTTGGTGGTCCATCTTCACAAACACAAAATCTATCATCTCGTTCTAGCATCAGAACAACTTTGAGCCTATCCCACCAAATCTAACAAAAGAAAACAGCCACTGCTTAGCAGACCCTGACCATGGCACAAACACAAATGTGCTGCATCACAACGCTGCATGGCAGCCTCCACCAGAAACAAAGACCCTTGATCTCTAGGGAAACCACCAGGTTGAGAACTCCGCATGGCCCCTGAACTCAGGTACACCTTCCTTATCCATCCACCATCCTTAACAGTTACTTAACTAAGCAATAGTCTTGGCTACATTGTTCAGACTCCTAATTCAGCTTGTTCTTTTGGCTTGCCTTTTTCTCTGTGTTTCTTTTTGGATTAACAGGACTAAAGTTGTTGACTCGGCATTTTCAGGGAGGCACACTTGTGAAAAATGGCAAGCTTGAACACACAGCAAAGGGAAATGAAGCAGCTGATCTGATTAGGAATCTTCTGGAGGGATTCTCTCTCTTCCCCTCTTCTAGGGTTATGTACTAAAATTTGACTTGTAGACATGCTTGTCAGAAAAGTCATGCCAGGTGATGTATATACTATAAACAAGTAGCGCCCAGCAACTCCTGGCTCAGAAAAACCCAGTGATAGAACGAAGCCCACTTCTGGACATTGTTGAACTCAGTGTCCTTCTGTCTTTTCTTTAAATTCAGCATAGATTCTGGTTCAAATTTTCTTGACCAAACTTTGCAGTCATGAGGCAGACAGACGGCAGTGGGTTTGTTCTTGTGGAGATCAGTGGCACCCTGCAACTACCAGCACAAAAGAACTTCCTTCTGACAGCTTCACACTTTTCCTTTCCCTTCCTTTGAATCCATCTGAACGAAATGAAAATCCAAGTGTCACAAAAGGATGACAGTAATTGTCTACCAATAAAACATAAGTTTTTAAATGATGGAAACTATTTACAAATTAACTTTCTACTCAGATATATGTAAAAATTTACAAAAAGGGCTGGAGAGATGGTCTGTGAGTTTGGATTCCCAGAACTTAGGTAAAAAAGAGGAGCAGAGATGGTTTGGGTCTGCACTTCCAGCCCTGTAAGGTTGAGTACAGGAATCCTGGAGCAAAGCAATAAGAAGATAGAACAATCCAGGATGATTCCCAAAAACTTATAAAGGCTGCAACACTGGATTCCAGACTTACATTTTCCTCCTTCTTCTGCTCCTAATATTCTGCTAATAAATATCTCTAAAAAAATGGAGACTTCCATGTTTGAAGGTTACTGCTATCTCAGATACAACCTGTAATAAAGTTAATCAGGCACACATTTAACAACATACATGTGGTAATTGTTATGGCACTGCATAGTAATTGGACATTAAGGCTAAACGATCCACATAAATTATAGAAAAATAGAAAAAGCGCGTTATCCTTTCCACTGTGCTGCTGGTTCCCAAATGACAGTCCGCTGAGCACCTGCATCTGATGATCTGGAGACCTTTTGAATTAGTAAACCCACACGTCCCCCAAGAGTCAGAGTGAGTAAATCTGATAAATGAAGAGGATTTTGCCCCACACCAAGGCTTTTCAGTTCAAATGTCCTCACAGGTGGACAAGAAACTTTACAAATAGGACGATACGAGTTTGCATGAGACACTAAGATGCCATCCAAAGACATATAGAATAGAACATTTTTTAATGGCTGTGGACCATGTGTGTCACTCCACACCAACCTATATACCTCTGGGAAATGTTTGTTAGTGAGCTGATGCTAAGAGTCTGAAACCTCAGTGGATGAGATCATATCATCCAAATCTAAGGTTTACTCTTGTTTGTGCGTAATCGTCACAGAAAGCTATTTCCATTGGATATTGTTATGCCTTTCCCACATTGTAGCTAGTCGTACCTCTATACTAGCTGTACTCCTTTACTTATTTCTTCAGTTAGTAACATTTTATTAAGTACCTAATGTGTGTCAGCCATTGGCGTCAATGCTAAAAATCCAAAATTGAATAACTCACAGCTTGGAGGGATATACTTAAAATGATTTTAATAGACAGGAATTGCATCAAAATATTCTTTTAATTTCAGTATGAAAATGAATCCCTCATGGTCCAAGGGGAGGGGGACATAGCTTGGGGAGAATGTGTTATGAGCAATTACTCTCACTTATCACAATTACTCCAATTATCTACCATCTTCCAAGACCCACGCAAAGGACAGGCCAACATCTGAAGCTCAGAAACTGCAGTAGACATTACATCATGCTACATGGCTTTCTTGTTCAGTATGGCTCCAAGAGAAATGGGGCCTCCAGAACACTCCATCCTGCCAGCAGGAGGGTGATATATTTAAAATGCCCCATTTCTGGGACTGTCTAATGAGTGACATTTATGTGATGTCGTTCCCTTTCTTGAATCAAACAATATTGAGGTTTCTTTTATCTTGCATTCCTCCAGCCCTTGCTGTGTTTCTATGGCCAAAATCTTGAGCAAGTCGCTCAATTCCATTCCTGCACTCACTCTTTCGCTACTGAAATGCAAACTCCCTTGGGTAATTCCAGGCAATTTCTTTACCCAGAGATCATCTCTGGCCACGGAGCAGCTCAGCTGCGACCCATGCTGTGTGTGCTGCATAATACTGTAACATTTTCAGAGTCAGGGAAGATTTATTCAGTGATCAACTGCTTCAGCATCCTGAATCACTCCTGAGACAGTCTGTTAAAGAGGGGACCTTGAGGGAGCTGGAAATGTAAGCAAGAAGTACAATAACCTTCTCCTTCCCTTTTAACTCCTTAGACTCCATCCGAAACAACAATAGCTTTTCGGATGCATGGGGGGAAGTGTCTGCAAATGATTCCTACAAAATGGTGAAAGCACTTAAATGGAGAAGGTGAATTAAAAGTGATTTTCAGTTTCCTTGCTAATTTGTATTTTCTACCACAATCTTTAATGCTGCAGTAAGGAAATAAGGTGCATTGTTATGTACTGTCCTTCAAAAAGAATTTTGATTAAAAGCAAAATTAGAGTTAGACTAGTGGTCTCGGACACTTGGTCAGCATTTGGATTACTTTGAATACTACTCACTCAAAAGATAGAAGGATGAAGTACAGACAGAAAGTGAAGAGTGTGAGTGCTTGAAATTAATATTAGAGGGATTCGAAAGAATTTCATTTAATACTGAGGACTAGGTAAAGCTATGTGACTTATCCCAATTCACTGAGTAATTCAGAGTTAGACTAAAGCATAGCTTAGCGGTTATACCTTTGGCTGGTATATATGGAGACGTGGGCTTTGGGTCCCAGTGCAACAAATAATGTTTAAAAAACAATTTTTTCAAAGAGAACTTCCAGGAGCATAAGAACACTGTCATGTGTGCATAAGTCACTCCAACCCTACAGAGTGAATATCTAGTTTCACTGAGGTTGGGATAGAGGTGGGCATCGTTGGCTTCCACGGTAATTGGACGAGTGGAGAGGACCACTCAAGGATCAAGGGGAGCTGTCTCCAAGGTACAGACATATCTTTCCTTTGATATCTTTTGGTCAAGAAGCTTTGCGAACAACTACTTTGATTGATGCTTCTTTTCAAAGAAAACAAATTTGTCCAGCAAGCCATCTGAAGTATCTGTTTACTTGGTGGCAGATTTCTAACTTTTCTTGTTATTTGATCTCACATTGTCATAGAGAAGAGAAAAATGTTCAAGAAATTGAGGCTTAGAAAGATCACCTTAGAAAGAGTGGACTACCACTCTCATCAGGTAAGGTCACGTGGCTGTAGTTCATTCAGATAGTGATAAATTTTAAATCAGCATCGAGAGTGAGGCAAATGTATGCATGTAAGAATTACCATATACTTAATTTTAAAAATACTGAATAAAAGACAATCACTTATAAATTGTGGATCTTGCTGAAGCTTTTAATATTGAGGCTGATCATTTGTTACTTTAAGAACAAAAAAGTCCCACAATTAGAAAAGATGAGCTTGGGTCCCCATTGTGAATTGCAATGGGGCATTAGATTTAAAATTATTTAGGGAAATTCAAATTAATTATCATTTCACTGGTGCAAATAAACGCAAAAACTAACTAGCTTTGATTGCCAAGAAGAAAAGCCACTCTGTTTAATTAGTTTGCCAATTGCTGTTACAAGGTGGACCTTAGCCAGTGTTTGGGCTTTAATTATGACACATACAACCAACTCACCCAGAAAATAAAATGTATCAGTGTCAAAGTGTAATATTTTTCTGCCAATACTTGTGAGAAAGAAGATGAAAGAAAGACTTGAAATTTTTAAAAGGAGAAAAAGAGGAAGAAAGAAAATGACACGGCCGTGGTCAGCCTGAAAAAGCAAGGCCCATATCCACCGCACCATTGCTCTTTGACAGAGTACACTCTCCAGGTGCCATTCGCTCTTTAACCATCCCTCTTTAACCATCGCTCTTTTACCTCCCTGAGGTAAGTGCACGGTGCTGTGTCTCCCGGGCCCCACAGATGAATCTAGGACGACACTCAAATCAATGTGCCCTCTAAAACAGGGTGAAATGAATATTTGAAAGCTAGATATTCACATTTCTGTGGCTTTAGGTTCTTTTAATCACTTGAAAGAAATGATGTTATCACACTGGACATTGTTTTCTCTTGTTCTAATCCTGTCCTGCAATGAGTTTCAGCACCCATTCAAGACTCTTTTCTTATTTAAATGGAGAAAAAGGAAAAAAAAAAAAAAGAAGCAGAAAGAAAGAATGGAAGTGGTTCTGAAGTAAAATAGGAGCAGAGACCAGGCCCCCTACCAGCCTCTATCAGGTAGAAGTGCTGAAATATCTACTCCAAAAATACATGCTCTGAATCACTGAAGACCATCACTGATGAGAACGACATCTCTCTCTCTCTCTCTCTCTCTCTCTCTCTCTCTCTCTCTCTCTCTCACACACACACACACACACACACACACACATGCACATGCACACTCTCCCAAGACCATGCATGAATTAATTCACTTCTAAATAACATATAGATTCATTTTAAGAGCAATTAAATGTTTACCTTCATTATGAATACATGCTCATGTGTAACGGGAACAAATCAAAAAAACTATTGTAACTGAACAATTATATTCCATTGGATTAGGGCTACACTCCTGACTTTCTATATATTCCTCATATATTTTCTACTTAACCAGGATGCTAGTGAGGTATTTTCTCCTTCCTTCTTTCTTAATGCTTATCTAAAACAAGCTGTTGTGGACACATTTTTTTTTTCCCTTAGACTTACAAAGCTGTAATTCTAGCCTCCACATAAGCAGATATAACACACTGCCTGTGGGCTTTAGCAAACATTTGGAAGTTGCGGTCTTTCATTCCTTTCCATTCATCTGCTTGGCAGACATTTTATCCAGCAGTGCCGCGCAGTCAGGCAAGACTACTCCAAGCATATGCTCCACGGAGCCACACTGCCACATTTCACCGTTCGGCTGGATGACCTGTGCCACAGCCCTCAATGAAGTGAAAACCATTTCGCCAGCTGTCTTTTCAACTGTGTCAAGTCTTCATCAAAAAACCATGGTGTGTGACCTGCCAGTCACTGCAGTGACAGCCTGGGGGCCCCAGGAACAGGATTCGGCGGCCCTTTCTGGGACTTTCAGTGTGAGGCCCTCCCAGTCAGCATAAGCCACAGGAACAAGTGTCTTTCCAGCCTCACTGCAACTTGTTTGGTCATAGAATTAGATGACTTAAATAGAAAAATCTTTTCCCTTGCAGTAGTTGTCATTAGTTGAGATAGACCATTATGGATTGGTTCCCCAATGAAGATTCCTAATTCGACTCCTGTATGTTACTCTTGTAAGCTTCGTCCATGAGTACACTCCAGGAAACATGGCCCTGGAATGGGATCATATTTATCCTCAGATGGAAAATCAGACAGTAAGTTGCCAAGCCACAACTCGAACCATGATAGATACTCCTTAGCACAAATGAGAAAATGTGGGGGAAATATTCAAATACACAAGTACTCAATGTTATCTTACTACTGACAAAAATATTGTTTGACTCTTCATTTTTTAAAATAATTATTTACTTGAGAGAGAGAGAGAGAGAAGATATATATATATAGAGAGAGATACAGATATATATATATATATATATATATATATATATATATGCCATGGCATATGAGTAAAGGTCAGAGGACAACTTTCAGAAGTCAGCTCTCTCCCTGCCTTGGTGGGCTTTTGGAGATCACACTCAGTTACCATGTTGGGAGCAGGTGCCTTACTTGTTGATCTATTCCACTGACCCTCTGCCTCTTCACTTTTATTAGTCGGTTCTTGGTATGCTTTCAAAGTAGCTTTGACCAAAAGTACTTGGATTTAGAAATAATTTTGGCCTTTACAACTCATACAACCTTGACCACTATTCCCCACATGACCTGAAAGTCTCTCTAAAACCATGCATTAGAATCACCTCAAAGACTACTTAGAACACAAATACTAGTAGGCTACCACCTCACAAGTTTCTTATTCAGAAGACACAGGCTCAGGCTGTAGAACTGCATTTCTCACAAGTTCCTAAGAGACTGAATCAGTCCACGTTCTGTTGTTACAGTGAAATATCTAAGGCTATGGGGGGAGCAATGATTTGAAGAGTCTCCACACTAGTTAGGGCTGAAGCAATCATAATAGGACTTTGCATGCCCTGAGCCATGTCCATCACACTATTGACCTCACAAAGTCTAACATCGGCTAAAGGCACCAAGATCCTTGGAGGCAAGGGATTGACAGCCACAGTAGTGTTTCTATGCTTAAGGGGAACATGAGAAAGGGTTCAGGGAAATGCCACTGGGTCCTTGTACGTCATCGGAAAGGAGGACCAAGAGGAGAGTTAGGCATACAGGACTCTCTGGGATTTGGGGGGGAGGCACTGGGAGATGGGGAGGGAGGGAGGGGGAGCAGGGGGTTCGGGGGGGAGGGGGGAGGGAACTGGTCTACCTATTAAGTTTGTAGTGAGCGGAAATAATAATAAAAAATGTAAAAAAAAAAAAAAGAATTCTGACTTCAGTGAGTGCCTCTACCACTCCAGGGGTCAGATGTATACATAGGTTCTCCTGTCACTCTTGATGACTGGCAGCTCTGGGCCAGTGATCAGCTAGCCTTTCCTTGGTAATTAAGGAATTAACTGTTAGACCTTCAAATTGCTTCCAACTTTGCTACAATAAATGATTTCAACTCTTTGTGGAGAAAAAAAAAAAGAAATATCTAAGGCTGGAAGCTTCATAAATGACTCATTTCATTCACAGTTTGGAAGTTAAGAGAATGATACCAGCAGTGGCTGACTTGGATGTAATGCGTGCTAGGAGCATACTTGAGGGACAGGTCACCTAGTGTAATGGTTTGAATGTGAACTGTCCCGTCCCGTCCCTCCCTCCATGTGTCTGGCTAGTGGTCTGCAGCTGTTAGTACTATTTGGGAAGGTTATAGCACCTTTAGGAGGTGGAGCTTTGCTGAAGGAAGCATATCACTCACAGAAGGTCCTATGACTTGATAAACACACCCTGCTTGTTGGTCTTTCTTTCTCTCTCTGCTTCTTAATTCCAACTAAAGTAATAGCCATCCTCCTGCTCCGTTGCCTTGTCTTGCTTGCCACCATGCATTCCTCACCAAGATGGACTCCATCCCTTCTGAAATCATAATCCACTTAATAAACCCTTTCTTCTTTAATTTACTTTGATCAGAGTGTATTAGCACCACAACAGAAAAGTCACTGCTAGACCCTGTAAGTTAGGAAGTCAGAAAGAAAGAAAGCAGAGGAGGGCTTTAGTCTTGTTCTTCAACATAACCTTCTCAAGTAGTCCCTCGATGATGGCAGATACCTGTTGGCAGATACCCCCAATGATCTGATCATTGGCACTAGGCTCCACCTCCTCTAAGAGTTCCAGGTGTCAACACTGTCACACTGAAGTGTGTGGGGCCTTCATTAATAGTGTTAGATGTTATTTCATTCATAAAAGTTATTAAGTTCATTGTCTGCAGGTCCAGCAAGATCGCTCAATGGGTAAGGAAATCTGAGTTCAACCCCTAGAAGCCCCCTGGTAGAAGTAGAGAAACAGCCTCTGACTTTCAACAGTGCCCCATAGCATATATTCTCTCCCTCCCCTCTCTCTCTCTCTCTCTCTCTATCTATCTATCTATCTATCTCTATCTCTATCTATCTATCTTATACACAAAAATAAATAAATAATTTTCTTAAAAACTCATCCTCTGGAGAAAAGGCGGGCGATGGGAGAAGAGAAGACACCAGAGGTTCTTCAAAGGAATGACATCCGAAGCTGTCTAGTGTGAATCTCATGTACGGATGAGTTAACCGACACTGTAACGCTGAGGTCACTCCCCTAACATCACAAACAGTTTCATCAATGACAGAGCGAGAACTAAATTTCCTCAGTGTTAGAACTGGATGCCTTCCAGGCAGCACACTGCCAGCCGTCGGAGCACGGGGAAAGGGAAATGATTTACACACCATTCGACAGGGAACGAGTGCTCACACTTGATCTCTTTAAGGGAAAGCAATGCTCGCGCAACGCACTTTGCACACTCGGCACTGCAAGGACAGAAGCATCGGCATCAGGAAACAGCAGCCTAGGAGCATACGATCAGGTTTTTTAAGAAACAGCAAATTTGCTGTGGTGTATTGGCATCCCGGTTGTCCTGCTCTTTAAACTCTGTGTTTGGTGTCTTGACTTCACTGTCCAAGAGATTTTGGAGCAGCAAAATTTCCCTTCCGAATTTTGACAGCATCTGCTTTCACCAGGCATTCTAGCCCTGCTTGTGTTTGGCAGAGACGAAGCCCGCACTTGCCCTGGAAGCATGGGCCAGCTCCCGGGACGGGATGGAAACTTTCCATGCTCTTTGTAGGAACATTTCCACGTTAGAACTGTCTGGTGGACAGACCAGCTGCCACTCACTGCTGTTTAATCCTCTCTCTGCTTGGCTTCCAAGCATAGCATCTTCCTCTTTCGTTTGTATGAAGATTCTAAAGTCCTCTTCAGAACTGAGAGCTTGAGAATGGATAGCCAACTTGCTTAGCTCTCAATGGAGGCAAACGGATTTACATGAATTTTTTAATTTAAAAAAATAGGAGGTACAATACTATTCTTAGTGTAGTTAAGTTAGTAGATTAAAATATTGTGTCTTAGACATAATATGCCCATAAAAAGTGTGTTGACTTGTAATAACATAGTCTAAGTATTTCTTTTCCTAAGAAGTAACATATCCCTGTCTGGAAGAAGGAAAGTTACAAGAATGCACAGAACTCTGAATGAATTCCTCACTGGTAACATTCATAAGTCGATGTCAGATATTGTAGACTATTGTCTGTATTCCAATAATTATAAGACAGTTCTAGAAGGGTCTAGAAACAACTAAGCATTATCTGTAATAGTAATAAAAGCATCATAGAGTTTTCTATAAATAAGTAAATAATATCTATCTTATAATAGAAATAAGTTTTGGAAATTGTGACGCATATCCAATTTAGTCATTACTAGTATCAGAAATAAAAAATGCTGTGTTAGACTATGTTGTTAATAGGTTGATACAGATGTACTATAGAGCTGATTGTCTCTGTCTCAGTGGGCGGTCTCACCCAAGTCACTAAGTCTTATCCATTCTTTAATGCTGTCTGTCTTAGGAAAGTAAGGATTGGAGCAGTGGTATTCTGGTAATAGCTGAGCATCCAACTTTCTGGGGATAAGATGCTCTAATCTAAAATATTTATCAGTCCTTGATGTAAATATTCACCATCTTCAGTTTAAAGCTGTCAACAGTTTAATAATGAATCGCAAAATTTCTGACCAAGAAAGATGCAAAGGAAGGAAACCACACGTGGCGATGTTATCTCATACTAGATGTCTTGTGGGGAGGGAGAGAGCTGGAGTAGTGCTATGGGGAAAAGCCTGCTGGAACCACGCAACATGACTTCTAGTTTACCAAAACCCAGACAGGTACCTAGGTCAGTAACATGCCAGGCCAACTGAACTGACAAAAAGGCTCTAGTACTTATTTCACAGAAACCAAAGGGAAGCTTTAGATGGGCATGGTGACAGGGGCGTGGATAGTTCTAACATGGAACTCTTGGACCTCAGACGCCATGACCTGCAGCATAGTGGCCAACGCAGCCTGATTCCATGAGCCATGTTACCAAGATCAGAAGGAGCAGTGTGTTGTGACACTGATCTGAGATTGGACAGACCAGGAAACAGTCTTGGTCCTCTCCAGGGGTATTAGGGAATCCACATGACTTTTCTAAGTTTTAGTTTGTCTTAGCCATGAAGTAAATAATCCTCCCAAGTTTTCTTCCGTGTCCTCAAATGCTAGTGGCTGGGAAACGCTGGACTTCTAAATGGAATTTTTAAGAACCACCTCAATTATTCTGAGTTTAAACCATGTTCCCTCCAAGGTACTGACAGAAATAAAAACCTTGAATTATCAAACACATCATGAGGGCTTTTACCTTGGAACTGAGAAGTCACACTGAAAAACTACCCATGGAAAGCAAAGCAAGGGGGTGGGGTTCAGAAACACTCCATGCCTCAACACATCTTTTAATAATTCCAGGAATGGAAGACTAGACTATGCTTCCAGGCGTCATCGCCACCCCCTGTAAGTGCCTGAGAATGGCCTGAATGGGCATGTACCAAAATCATGGGTACCACAGCCCATGAGTCCAGATAGCGTGTCTAAGGTAGCCTTATTGCTTCAGGATCACTTAGGTTCCTTACCACTGCAGACAAGTGTCCACCTTGGTGAAAAGTGACAATGCTGCAAAATGAGTTATAAACAATATTTTTCCTAACTAGACATGAAATTATTAACAACTAGGTTTGATGTCTAGTGCCAGAGTTAAGTGACTCACATGGGACCAAGTCCTGAACTGGGCGTAAAGTTTTTTGGAGACTACTTCTGACTTGTGTGTATATGTGTGCATGAGAGAGAGAGAGACAGAGAGACAGAGAGACAGAGAGAGACAGAGAGTAGTGGTGAGAGAAAGAGGGAAGGGAGGGAGAGAGAACACTGGAGTTAGGGGTCACAAGTAGGGTGTGCAAGAGTCTGTGAGCCCATATGTATATAGGTGTGAATCACAGTAAATTTGTGACCAACAAATAATTTTAATATATGATCTGGTCAGAAGTTTAGATTGCTCTGAGTGTTCAAAGCAAGAGCTTTACTGTAGAACTCCTTGGGTATTGCTACTTTGTGAATTAAAATTACAGACACTGAAGGTAAGTTAAAATGATGTTTTAGTATCAGTCATCTCATGCAGAAAAATCGAATCACTAATTTCTTCCTCTAAGACTATGAGAAGTGCCATCATCGTATCAGACAGTCACCAAGATGATGTTCTAGCCAGCTTGTGAAAGAAGAGTAGCGGGCATAGCTTCCCGTAGATGCCCTGCCACGGAGGTAAAGAAAAGGTTGCAGATTTAAAAGGGGGTGGGGGAACTAGAGAGATGGTTCAGGAGTTAAGACTCTGCCTAGTCCCAGGTCCCATGTAAAAACACCAGGCAGAAATGAGGATACCCTGCACTGCTGGCCCTGATGGGCAGAGCCTGGGAAATCCCAGAACAAAGCAAAACGGAGGTAGAAGCAATCCTCCACAGGGACACACAGTGCCTTCTGATATGCGCACACACACACACACACACACACACACACACACACACACACGCATGCATTCAAAAATAATTTTTAAAAAAGAAAGAAAGAGGGCTGGAGAGATGGCTCAGGGATTAAGACTTTGCCTCAAAAATAGAAGGTCTTGAGTTCAGGTCCCGGGTCCCAGGTAAAAATGCCAGGCGGCAACAAAGACAGCTTGCACTTCTGGTCTGGGTGGGCAGAGCCTGGAAAATACCAGAGTGAAGCAAAAAGGAGGTTAGACTCAATCCAGGATGATTCCTAAAATCACCGTTGGTCCCCCCCTCCAGGGACACACAGTATCCTTTGATACACACACACACACACACACACACACACACACACACACACTAAATAATTAAAAAGTTGAAAGAAGGAAGGTTGCGTTCAGAAGTATCTGCAGTGGACGAGCTTCCTGGAACAAGAAAAGTCTAGCTTTAAGTCTTTGTGATTATAAATTTTTTTAAGGAGAGGGAAAAAAGAACTTTATTTAAATTAAGCCCGTAGCAGGTTGGCGGAGCTCACAGAAACCTCTCTCGGCCTGCAGATGTCTGTCTGAGCTGCCACATGGCAGGAACTGGCCCTGGGGGTCTCAAGGGTCCAACATAGGACCCAAAACTTCTCATTTCGGTGCTGGTTCCAAAACTCCTCATCCCTTTCCAGTTCATTACAAACGTCTATTGTTTGCCATATTTATCTGCCATCACTGCTGTTTGTTAGCAAATGGAGAAAGAGCTGGCAGGGCTGAATCTCAGCCTTCCCTCCGAACGCGCAAGGCACTACAGGAGCTGCACGACAGATGGTCTTTGAATGATATACAGAACCTCTGCCCTTGGGCCCGCTTTGGAGGAGCTGTTTTGGATTGTTGCTCATAAGAGTGGGAGGTTGTTGTGTGATATGTGATTATTCCATAATAATTTTAATTATTTTGCCTGTTTTCAAACAATAGTCTCAGCCTTTTTTAATTTTTACACTCACTGAGTTGTGACACGAGCATTCTTTTCTCTGTGTTAGCAGGGATTAAAATCAAGCCCTGCATCCCTTCCCATTTTTTCAAATAATCCATGTTTAAATAAATTACCTCAGTCTGGAAGACCAAGTTATGTGGAGTCCTCCTGGCATACACACTAGCAGAGCAAAAAAAAAATCCTTATTGTGGTGTGTGGTTTGAAATTGTCGCAGTAGCAAGTTTAAAGAAAAGCCTGCTCTTTGCCTCTTTGGAGCAGGGCTCTGGCGAAGGAAGCTTCATTGACATTCGTGTGGAGATCCCACCGGATCTGCTCAAAGGTACAGTCCGAGGCAGTCAGACAGCATCCGATGTGCATGTAAATGAGGCTCCCAAAGTGGGGTGTAGGCTTCTGGAGAGACAGAAAATATGCCATCTCTGTCTCATCCAAATCCAATAGAAACTTCCAGAGGTTTTCTAAGGCATCAAAAGCAGATGCTAAACTTTCAAGGCACTCAAACTCATTTCTCTTCACTGGGTAGCTAGATTAGCCGAGCACAAACAGAAGAGACTTGATTCAAAACAGGACTTTCAGTTTCTTGGCCCAATAAGCTAATAGATTCCAGCCAGCATTTCCCAGGGCTTCAGACCTGGGTTGGTACAGGTTGTCACTGGGTTGTCTCCCAAAGGAGAGTACCCATTCTGGACCATTCTAAAGCTGTCAGGGGCAATCCAAAAATAAAAGATCCACGGTGAGTTTCAACCACAGGAGCAACTCAGAGTGGGTTGGTGCTTGTAAGATGACTTTTTCACTGAACAGAATGTGTGGCTGGTACCTGAAACTCCTCATGATGAAACTCTCAGCTGCATTTTTGCATAGGGATATCTAAATAGGCTGTGGTTCCAGCTTCAAGCCAACTCAAGCCTGATTAACCCTCCCCCCAACCGACAGGCCCTGCACCTTGATAAGCTAAGTGGTAAGTTACCTGTAAAACAAGGCTCTCTGACAAGCAGTGGACTAGAAAAGAGTGAAAACAAAATTCGGACCCTATCACTTGATAGAGGATTCCCCCATGGGGTCTTAAGTGCTTCTCACAATGGTGGTTTTAATCCAATAAGAGCAGACCTTCTAACAGTGAGAAACTCAATTCACACAGCAGTTAATACCCAAATGAAATTCAGATAACTCCCACTGCGTTGACAAAATGGATTGGGAAAATGTCCCCTGCTCCTTCCCAAGGAAGATGTGTTTTTAGTGAGATCCAGCCCACAGGCCATCCTGGGAAATAGCCTTGCGGCTTCCTCCTGGCAAGCGCTGGTGTGGAGAGATTTCTGGTTTAGAGAAAGCATGAATTCGCAGAGAAAACATAAACTTAATACCTAGTGCCTTGAGAAGCCATAACTATTTGTCTTTCAAGGCATGGAGGACTCAAAGCTGAGCTCCTGCAGCTTGCTGGCATGTCCTGGCTTTGTAGCAGGGCAACTGCTCAACGTTTTTGCTAAGATGCAAGGGTGAAAGAGTGCCTTGAATGTTCTCAGCTACAGTCTTTAGACCCCACTTCAAATATACATAAACGTTAACGTCAGACACCCACATAGGCCATAAGATCCATCACTGTCACATCCTGCACTTACAAGATACTTCATATACTATCTCTATCCTCACCAAAACCAAGACAGTATGTACTGTCCTTATTGCATCATTCAAATGTGATACTAAGCATCCCATGTGGATGAAATGAATTAAGGTTCACACGCGATAGTGTATCAAAATGCAGAGTGTGTGTCTGTGGACGCTGAGGGTAACTCTGGGAGCCATCTGGGTTGCTTCTACCTCTTCTTTGCTTGACTCTGGGAATTCCCAGGCTCTCCGTTTCCACCCGGCATTTTACCTGCGATCCAGTACCCTAGCGCAGGTCCGCATGTCTTCAGCGTAGAAGCTTAACACCTGAGCCATTTCTTTTAACACTATTAAAATTATGTTTTAATGTTAATTGTGTATTCATTTATTAATATGAAAAAATGAAAGGAAGATTCAGCTTTTGTAGTTTTGTGCTAGTCTTTATGTTTTGATAAATAACTGTCTGTGCTTTATATAATTTAATAAATAAACAAAGCTCATACACAATAAATAGATAAATTAGGATTTGAACTTCTGCTGTTTTAGTCCAAGGATATATTCTTGTCATCATGTATTATGCATGATATAAAGATAAGGACCACAGAGAAAGAGCACACATAAAGGGCAGATAGCCTTATAAAAATAAACATAAATGTCATCATATTTTGGACCCTTGAAGAAGACAAGGAATATCAATGCCTGGCTTGTGACTGTTCAACAAAGAATTATCAATAGGAATATCTTTGAATAAATATACAGCCAATAAGTAGATGGTAGCAGCTTTTCCTACTTTCTTTTTGGCTGTTTCATATGTTTACCCTAGCTGTACATGAATTCTGAAAAGTGTGCCCAGTTTGGCAGATAGGATGCAAGCTCACAGGGACCAAATCCTGGCAAGAGGTACTCCAGCAATGAGCTACACAGATAACCAATGGACACTGTTGAGCCCCCACTGCCAACCATAACCAAACTCACTTTTTTCTCCCAAAAAATATAATAGGAGTAAATAAATAAAATAATAATTCTTTAAACATACTGAGAGTTATGATAACCTGACCAAAATATATTTGGTGGTTCTACAAGAGAGTACAAGACAAATGACTCTGTTTAAACACCCTGGTGCGGCTTGCATTCACAAACGCATTTCCCTGTGCATTTTCTGTCCTAATTCATGTGATTTTGAAAATAATACTATTTTAATATAAATATGCAAAAATAATTATTTGTCTCAAGATGGTAATAGAGAAAGTCCATTCAAGGTCAAAACATGAATGGTTCACATCAGTTGGGTCAGTGGCAAGATAACAATCATTCAAATATATGCACTTAATAGAAAAACACCAGCTACATTCACACTTCAGCTATTTCCCCAAATTACCTAAGAGTTTTTTCTATGCTTAGGAGTCAGAATGGTGCTCTGCTGGGACCGGGAGACCTCTATGGATGGCAGTCTTCACAGTTTAAAGATTGCTCCAACTGCTTTCAATCTGATCCACATGTGGATTAGGTTCAAGCGAAAAGAAAAAATAAATGGGAAGAAGAGGGCAACTCACAGAGGCATTCCAGTTGGGGAGAACATACCTCCAGTAAATCCCAAATGCAATTTAAGAACACAGCATTTGAATTTTCTAATTGTTTCTACCAAAAAAATGAAGCTAATGGAATGACAATAGAACCAGCTATTTAATCATATACAAATTTGCTGACCAACATCGCTGTACATGCAGTCTTGAGCTCTTGTTCACATTTGTAACCCGCCAAGCTCTGGGTCCAGTTAAAGAAGCCCTCCCACCCCAGGGAGCAAGCTGGTGAACGCACACAAACCATGTTTTGTGTCAAACAGGATCAGTGCGGCACCCTTGCCAGGGACACACGAAGCAGGAAGGAGGCCCAGAAATTATCTGTGCCAGTAGATTCCCCACGATGAGCCACTTTGTGGCTTCTCCCTCCACGAGGCCCTCCCTCTTACTCTGTGACCAGTCATGCACGTTGGGAAGAAGGAGGAAAGGATAGCTCCGCCGGCTAGGTGAGGAGACAGCCAGTGTCAGGCACTGCTGAAACACACACATCTGAAGGCGTTTCTTTCATTCTATAAAAAGGTAACTCTAAACCTTAAAACCTCTGCTAACACTGAGTCTGTAGTCCCAATGTGCACTCAAAGGTGCCCATGTGTGAAAGAGTTCAGTTTTATTCCATCATTCATCCCAGTATCTGTTAAATTCCTGATGTACCAAAAGAAGCGAGCGCAGTATTTGGTCTCAAAATATACTGTGTACTGGGGACTAGTACAATTCAAACAGAGTTTAAACTGAGAAACTGGTATGCAAGGGAAGTTCGCCATGTAGAGGTTCTTACATTAGGGCCTGTTCAGATATTGCACGGAGGCTCCTGGGCCCTCCTCCCCCCCAGTCACTACCATCCCTGGTCTTCTGGGACCCAGAGCCTCTCCTGTGGCTCTGCCAGAGCTGCTTTCTTGCTGCTCCCCCCACCTCTGACACCTCCCCCTCTCTAGTTCTCCATCACCCACAGTCTTTTTGGCACTAAAGTCAGTCAGTGGTCTATGGTAGAGAAGGAAGATAGAGTTCTCTTTTCTTTGTATATAACTGCATTGCAGGGGAGGGGGGCAGAATTAGTGAACATGCACAGTCTTTCCTTACGCAACCAAGACACAACCATGGGATTCATACCCATAGGAGTGAGGCAGTGTGAGTGTGGCTGAGACACGGCCAAGCTTCCCAAGGGGTTCCTTGGCCTCCTTGCAAGGTCCTTGAGCCCAGTCACTCTGCCAGCTGTGTGCTAATTACCAGCTAAGCCTGAGTGAGGACACGGCTTGACATTTTTTCCAAAGAGGCTACTTAGCCTCAATGCCCACACCTTTGAGTGGGGTGCCTCCACCCCCAGATCACAGGCATGTGTGATTTATGTGACATCCTGCTCTGCACCCAAAGCCAGTGGGGGGGGGGGTTGGTGCCCAAACAAAGCAGCAAATCTGTAAGAACCATCTCTAGGGGATAAAACTAGGAAGAGAGAATGCAATGTGTTGGAAATCAGTGTGTGGCTTCAAAGAGCTAGAATAAGTCTTAATAGATGAGCATGATGGTCTCATAATCCCAGTACTCAGGAAGTTGAGATAGGAAGATCCTGAGTTCAGAGTCTTTGTCTTTATCTCAAAACCTAGGCTACAAAGAGATAGAGATAGAGGCAGAGAACTTTCCTAGTATGTACAAGGCTCTGAGTTCAATCCTAAGCACCACACACACATACACACACACACTATTTTTTTTTCAGAGAAATATATGTTTATTTTTTTTTTTTTGGAGGAAAGGAAAAGTAGTGTAAGCATGCAAGATTCACAGCACACAAAAGAATTTATTTTATCATATGTTATGGCAAACCTTTGAAGAATTGAACTGAGTCCTTTGCTATGCCTCAGGGGCATTCAGGTGACCCTGTGTGTAATGCCTTAGACATAAGAGAAACCGAGGTTCAAGCCAGTGTCCTGACCTGAGGAGCGGGACTGAGAGGAGAGCGAGGACGCAGAGTAAAGGCAGTGGTCAGTCTGCACGGAGGAAGAACGAACAAGACAATCGACGGAGGAAGTAACTTCCTGGGAGGTTTTGTTCGCCGAGTGTTATCCATAAGAAACAAATCGAAAACCGATAGGTCTGTGGTCAGAGAATAATCTCCAAGGAAATTAAAAAACAGAAGGGCAAGGCTAAAGTTCAAAGACACATCCAAGTTCAGATGAGAGGAGGGAGGAAGATGCTGATCCAAGACAGGAAGGAGGGGCCAAGAAGGCTGAAGAAGAATGAGGACAAGCAGGGGCACTGTCCAATCCAGGAAGTGATGCTTCCAAGGGACTTACTTGCCCCCATACTAGAATATTGTCTTGAAAGAGCAGAGTTGAAAGCCCTCCCCACACACACACAACACCCTGGGATTGGAATTTAATGTCAGTGCCTCATTAACACAAACACGTTCCTCACTTGTAGAACGAGAGTGATGAAGAATGTAACATTCCTGCCTAACTTTGCTCAGGGAGTTAGAAATTCTTCTTTTCCTGCTACTGTGCATTCAAGGGCTCGGGTGCAAGGGATCAACTGCCTTCAGTCATTTTGGAGGGTTTCCGGGATTCCAGGCTAACTCCCCTCCAAGAGAAGGAGCACAGGAAGCGTTTACTGACAATTCACAATCACCAAGAAGGGGAAGAAATCGTAGGGCAGAGAGAGGGAATGTCACTTCTGTCTCAAGGCACACCCGCATGCTGTGTACTTGGCACTTGCTTCATTGCAAAGCAGCTGAGAAGCAAGAAACAAACAATAGAGACCTCTGAGCAGCAATCGTCCCCCTCACTGATGCACTTGACCGGGTAACGTAACATTTCCTGGGGGCTGGCTCCCAGCCTGGCTTTCCTTTTTCAGAAATTCTAACAGGCTTGGCTTTATGGTTCACAACCGATCAGGCCAATGATAGAGGCAAATTAAAAGAAGAGAAGAGAAAAAGAAAGAAAAAGACTCATCACGAACAGCACGGCGTGGCGGCTAGGGTGGGAAGTAGGGGAAACCATAGCAGACAAACAAAAGAAGCAAAAATCACAGCGACTTAGGATCATTTCGTGCAGAATAAAAACATTCCACATCCAACAGCACACCCCTGAGAGCGCTGGGGCTCAGCACGATGCCTTGGCTATCATTAAAATAAAATTTTTAAAAAGTTGTTCCATTTGGCATAGTCTAAAAAAAAAAAAAACAGACACATTCATAATATACAATGAGACCTGTGACTTAATCCATTTCTTGTGGATTGTCAAGGGCCAGGAAATGTGCTTAACAAGAAGAAAAGGTGCAAAAACACTAACGCAGGGGATCAGTAAATCCCAGGTTTCTGAATAACGCAGTAAGTCAAGGGGAGTGTTGTCCGAAAAATGTCCCTTCCAGAGCTTTTGGAGAGTTGTTTTGTTAAAATATCAAGGTTCTTGGAAATCTGAATGATTCACACTTCCCCCAACAGAATCAAATCTGTTTTACCTAGAACATATCACTACTTTATTGAAAAACAATCAAAAGAAAATATGAATACGATTCTCCCATATAGTGGCAGCCTACCTTTTGCTTATATGCATTAAAAAACATCTTTAGGAGCTATAGTCAGAAGGAATGCTTTTGTTCATTGAGAGTGCACATTTCTCTCAATCCATTAAAAAAAAAGTCCTAAAAGTAAGAGATAACTTAGATCTAAAAAAACTCGACTCTTTCTGGCCAATATCTTGCACAATCTTTCTAGAATCCCAGAGGTAAATATTGCTAGGCATAAAATGCATTTTAATTTAGTGTTTCTGGTCCACAGTTTGGATGGCTGGAAGAGTCACAGAGACATGCGTAAATCATTGCTCAGGTGAGGTGACGTATTGCCAGAATCCCTAGCAGGTCTCAAGCTCCCCTATTCACAAAGCTAAGTGAGAAAAAGACTTCGTCCACAAATACTGTGGCCCAGACTCAGTGAAAAGGACTTCTCATTTTCCACTTTAAAATTCAGTGTCCTAGCTAAAAAGGACAGCTGATATTAACAAAAAAATTAAATCTTTACTATTTTCATATTTTTTGAGAACCAGAGATTAGAAAAATGAGAGCTTAGGCTTAAAGGTATTTTAAAGACATGTATAGTTTGACTAGATTAATGTCAGCATGTGAGAACCTTCAGAGGAAAAATACTAAAGTCATGAGGTACTTGAAAATTTTGTTGTAAAAGTAACATGTCAAGTAACATGTCAAGTTATCAGACTTGAAAACTAAAAGCGATCTCTCTCTCTCTCTCGGTTTCTCTATTTCTTTCTCTCTCTCTCATATTAATTTTTTGCTTTTGCAAACCCAGATATGCAATGATATGAGAATAAAAGAAGAGATGGAGGACAGACACACTCTCAGTAAATAGAGTTTAGGGATGGTGTTGAATGTGACGTGTCATTACATTCTATATAATTAAGATGTCTGATTCAGTGTCAAATGATGATTTTTCAAACTGGAGGCCAGGTGATTCCAGAAGTACTTTGTGTATTTCTTAAGGGACACATTCCCCCTACTCTGTTCTGCTTTCTCATGTAGAGACCTAGAATGCTCGATTACTCCATAGTTCACACTGGTCTGCGGCAGGCCAGAATATCTTGTATTTTTTTTCCTGCCTAGTATATGCTCTGTATACCATATCCCTGGGCAAAGGATATGAATACCATAAGTACCCACTCCATGCGGAGCCCTGGGTAAGGAGCTACAGGTGATGGGTGTTTAAAATGATGGGCAGCATGGTTATCATCAAGACAGCTAACATCTAGTGTGGTGGAAGGGACGACAAACATCAAGTAGGGAATTGTCTGCCATAATGCATGAGTGAGTATTTAATTAATGTCCTAGTTTTTCACAGAAGAAAATTAAAATGAGAATCACTGGAAGAGACTTTGTGGAATATGTGCGCTTGGGCTTTGAAGGATGACACCAACACTAGTCCCCAGTGTGCATGCAAGGGCTGGTATTCACACATGGAGACCAATGTGTGAATGACTTTTAAGCCTCTTCCCCTGCTCTCTCTTTTATATTATTAATAAAAGAGGAACTTCTTTGTCCATGGACATTACTTAGGGGGATATATAGAATAAGGTGGCTGGTTTAACAAATTTAGTGTCCGTCTTAAGACAATGCTTAATTCTCCCTAGATTTTAAGAAGCAGCAAATTAAAAACAGTAAGCAGGAAAAAAGCAGGAAGGGTTTGTAATTAAAGAAGCTGGTAATAGAGAACCATAATTATTGTGCTAATAATGATGGATAAAACCAAACAATGAACACTCAATCAATTTAATGTTGGGCAACAGGGCCATTTTCTTCCCACCCACCCAAAACACTGTAACCCCTGGGAATGTGATTTCTCCATTCATTCCAGTAGAAAGAAAGAAAAAGAAGGAAGGAAGGAAAGAAGAAAGGAAAGAAGGAAGGAAGGAAGGAAGGAAGGAAGGAAGGAAGGAAGGAAGGAAGGAAGGAAGGAGGGAGGGAGGGAGGGAGGGAGGGAGGGAGGGAAAGAAAAGAAAGTAAAACAAAGAAAACAAAAGAAAGAAAAAAAGAAAAGAAAAAAGAGAAGGAAAGTTAGCCATGAAGTTACTTCACTCACTCATACTGAGAATCTGCAACTGCTATAGGTCACCTTATAGAAGAGACAAAGTCCCCAAATTTCACAGCTTTTATTCTACTGCAAAAGAAACTCTCGTTTGGCATTTAAAAATAAAAAGTGAACTTAAGAACTCTTTAAACATCCCTTGGCTCCAATTTCTCATGAGTTAGTTTAAAAACAATTTCTTCCACAAGGAAAATCTACCCAGCTGTGACTGGATCTGGGCACAGAGCTTTCCTCAGCTGTCTCTCTATGAAGAATTTGCTCCCTGCCTGCCTTCCTAGGTAGACCAGTTGCCTAGAGCTGCCTCCCCTTCGTTTTCTTCATTTTTTATGCAAGTTAGAGATTCACTTTTCTTGCATTTATTCATTTGTTTACCCCAAACTCCAAAAGGCAAGTTCAAAAACCCCAAATAAGTCACATCACCCCTCTCTCTTCTCAGGTGTACAAAGCTGAGAACTAAGCTCGTCATTTGCCAGGCCAGGCCACACCAGGAAAATGCACTCAGAAGCTACAAGGAGTTTGCAGCTGCCAACCTGGGTGCATGTTAGGGCTGGGAGCCAGGATCCTGGCTTGTGGGCTTGTTCTCTGAAAGGGAAACCTAACATCCTTTTCTTTTCCTTAATGAATTATTCTAGTTTTGCTTTGAGACCACAGCTTCTGTTTTATTTTCAGTTGTCTTTTTTTCCATAACTCCTTTTAGAAATAAAAATGGGAAACATTATCTCGCCCCTAGGAAGAAATATGTACGTGCATTCAAAAAGCAGTTTCATGCAACCTTAATAACCTGGATTCTATTTCCCTTTCTGCACATGATGGATGAAATTACTTTGATTATGCTGGCTTTCCAATTACTCATTCATGCCAAGAAAGCCAGCCCTTGAAGCCTAGTCACCTTGTTTATTTCTTTCCCACCTTGCCCTTCACAATCAGGAAATCAAAGTGCGCTGGAGCCAGTAGGAGCTTCCGTGATCCCCAAAGGAAGGATTAAACTTAAAAGTCATACATATTGATTGACCCGAGTTTTCTAAAATTAAACTCAAGTAACTGTTTCGATACCAATTTTTAAGCCAGAAATGCTGATTTGGAAGTACAGAATAGTGCGTGGCACAGGAGGCCTGGTACATACATAACCTGGTTACCAAGGCATTGATGCTTAACAGACCAGAAAGGGACTGATTGTCTCGTGTTATTTTGTGCCTTAATCCAAATTAGTGGCTTCTGAATTGTGCTTCTTAGAGTCTTAGTTCATATTCTTTTGCTGTAATTATTATATGACCCAAACAACTTAGAGAAGCAAGGAGATTTTTTTTTATTATGGTCACGATTCCATGTTACAGTTGATCACCATGACAAGGACAGTGATACCATTATTGGGAGGCAAGGGAACTGGTCACAGCACATCCAGAGGAAGAGCTGCTGCAAGGAGCAAAACCGACCTTCTAGCTTGCCAGCATGCCAACCATGTGCCTCTTATCCACCTTCCCAGGTAAAGGTCCTACCTGTACGGCCTGGGTCTTCCCACATCAATTAGATAATCTCCTACGGGCTTGCTCGGGGGCTTGCCTTCACTAATTAAATTTTCATGGGTGTGCTTAAAGGATAGATTCTTGGTTGCTGACACCTGAAGCTAACTGTTGAGAGTCTGAGGACTAGTATCATACCTACATAAATTTCAGACATATGCCATACAACAATAATAGAATTAGGAGTCCATTTATTTGCCAGTATTGAGAGCAGACTCACATCAGAAAGAATTCTTGACCCATAAGATAGGTAGGGAAGAAGTTACTAAAGCCATAAACCATGGTTACATCATAAGTCAGCTGATAGAATATTTAAAGACACAGAAAAAACTAAGCTTACAGTATTGTGAGCATGATACCGCTTCCTTGTACTGCAAGTGGCTGGATTAGATCACTGACTTTAACAGGGTGTAGTTAGAGCACTCTGACTTAAGAGGGTGCACTTAGCAATGGGATCCGAGCCTGGGAACAGTGGAGCCCAGGAAACCAGTTGAAAAAAAATGTCACTCTTTGTCATTTCACTAGCACCCCCAGAAGATGACATGGGACTGAATTTGAAGACTTCACACCTCCACATCTGCTCTCCATCTCTTCTGGCTCATGTAGGTCAAGTTCTCAAGCCTGGTTTCAAATAAAGAAAACTCACTATTACACAAAAGGCTGAAAGATTTTTAAAGGGTGGGAACTACCAGAAATAGAAGGTACAAAGTAATGTTCCAAAAAGTCAATCATGATCATTGTTTTTTCTCAAAAGCGGACAGACAGAGGAGTTAAAGATTGGTCTGAAAGCTGACCCTGGTGCATAATTCCCCAACTGGTTCTTACCATCCAACATTATTCCTCACTAAGGCTCACCATCAATTGCCAGAGGAGCTAATCCAAATGCCATCAGCATGTCTCATTCCTATGCTTGCAATTTATAGCCCCTACTTCATTTATTCATTCTACAAACAAAAGAACCCCCACAAATGTCAAACCCCTAGATCAAGTGCTTGTAACCCCAGCACTTCTACAGGAGAGATGGGAGGAGGAGAACACCTGAAAGCTTACAGGCCAGCTAGTCTGGTGTGAACCACGTGAAAACAACAAAGAGACCCTGTTTCAAAATCAAGTGGAGGGGCTGGAGAGGTGGCTCAGGGGTTAAGCCTCTGTCTTGCAGGCAGAAGGTCCTGAGTTCGGATCCTAGACCCCACGTATGGACGTCCAGCAGAAGCAGGGGCGGGGGGGGGGCAGAGTAAACAAGAAGGAGGTGGAGGTGGTCCATGGTGGTCCATGGTGGTTCCCGAATTTGTCCGTGGTTCTACACACACATACATACACACACGCACACGTACACGCACACAAGTGGAGGGTGAGGTCTGAAATACAAGGTTGTGCTCTGATCCTCACACTCATAGCAAGGCCTCCTGCACACTCATTGTGCACAACCATGTACACACTCATTTACACATACATACCCATGCATTGTACACAGACACAAATACATGCGCGCACACACATGTTCATACACATTGTTACTTCAATGGGGGAAGGAAGGAAGCAGGGATTAGTATTCGATATGTTTGTAAAACTAAAAAAAAAAAATTCTTTTAAAAAAAAGAATACCAACTCTGGGTTGGCTACCCACTACTGCAGACAAGAGATCCCAAAGCCATCTCAGTTCTCTGAGACCACAATCTGATGCTACCCCACCCCTTCAGCCTCTTGGGATAGGCAACCCTGTGGATGCTTGCTGGAATTGCACAGTTGGTATCCAGCATAGGAATTTTCCACCAAGAATCAGCAGTGGAATTTTTTTTAAACCACATGAACAGATAACACAAGTAAGGAAGAGTTAAAAAGGAAGAGGCTCTTGAAAACATTTAAAATAGCTGCTCTGCTCCGAAAATCAGCTTAAGGGATGGCGAATGCAAATGTGAGCTCAGACAGGCCAGGCTCCGTTCTGCAAATCCTTTGGTAATGAAAATAGATCCACACTTTAATTTTTCAAACCATAAACCTCCCCGAAGCAAGTAAGAAAAGCAAGAAGAAACAGTAGGGAAATGTCTTACCAGAAAGAAAATAAAAGTGGCTTTTGCATTTGGTGTTCGGACAGAACTCAGAGATGCCAGAGCTCCAAACCCCGCGAAACAGACAGGCAGGTCTCCTGGCTCCCACGGTCCTCCATTCAGTTGGGTCAGGAATGTTACTTTCCAAAGCCCTTCCCTGCCCAGGGTCCTCTCATCTCCTCCCACCCTCGACCAAAACATTAAACACTGCTCTCTGGAAAGGAAAAGGTACCTTCCTTCATGACACCAAGGTATAAATAACTGATAGCAGCTTTAGTATGCCATTTCTTCTAAAGAGTATTTGCATTTTTACAGAATACAAGCCTCCCAGCCCAGGGAAGACTTCTGCAGATGTCAACATTTGAAAACAGTTTGCAGTGTTTTCTTGCTGTTGCCCCAGACTTAAAAGTTGCTTGGGGGGGGAGGGGGATATTTGCTTGATTATTTAAGGAAACAATTTGAAATTTTCATATCATGGAGTTCATACCTACGGTAGTTTTGAATACACGTAAGGATTTCGTATTGCTGATCTGGGGCAGGTAAACCCCCATTGGCTCCACAGCAAGTGTAGAAGTACTATGCTTCACCATCAGAGTTTCCCTGCAATCCAAAGCTTGGGATTCCAGCAAAGTCTGATTCAACAGCAGCTCCTCTGCCACCCATAGACCCAGGATTTCCTCAACAAGGTCTGGATCTCAGGTGGGGCAGGGGAGCATGGCTGACATCCAGGGATGCTCTAAGGGAGGAAAAGGGAAGGGAGAGAGTTGTGCCTTGTACCTGCTATTCCTGTATCAGGATTTTTTTAATATCATTAATCAATGCTCGTTATTCTGTCTCCAATTGGCATTATCAATTCTTTATATTAAACTTTATTAAAATTAAGTAAAACAGACAAACTAGTGCTTGTTTTCTGGCCTTGGCCTTGATAAATACATGATTTGGCTCCCTTCCCGGGCTTCCACAGTGTGCCTCTTCCCCTTCCTCTTGACAGCCTAAGATGACATTGCTTCCACTAAACAGCTTTCTGACATATGCAATCACCAAAAGGCACTGCCTGCAGGCAGTGTTTCCCGGCATGTCATGTCGGCTCACTCACGCCTCTCATAGCCAACAGGAAGGGAACACAGAATTTTATCAGAACTGTTCATAGCTTTTCTTTAGGGTGGACAATTCAGAAGAAAAAAAAATGTTCACAGGAAAGAAAACAAAAACCCAAATACTGTGCTGAAAAGATCAAAAAGTAGGGAAGAACAGATACAAACAGCCCAAGGCAGTAGAAGTTTGATGAAGAAAGTGATCCAGGAAATGATGGGCCCTGAAGCAACTTCTAGAAACTGAAACAAAAGCAAGATAGAAGTTTTTGTTTAACCCTTCCAGAGATACAAGAAAAGATTGAAATTACTTTCTCTTATGTTTGCTGACAAGTTACAGAGTTCTTGAAATATTCAATAATCTAGGCAAGGTTGTTAACACATTCTTTTAAATAAACTTACAAAAGTGCCATGAAATTCTAGTTCTCAGCCTGGTAAGTTAGCTTTCTTCATGGCGACTGCACAACCCTCTGAAACTCTGCCCCAGTGGCCATGACCCCTCTGGGGACATGCCTGTTTGCACACCTGATGCATGGAGGCTCATCAATCTCGGATGTCAGCCTGTAGAACTTTTGGATACATGCAAGGATTTTGTATTGCTGATCTGGGGCAGGTAACACCCATTGGAGTGTCCTAGTGAAGTTCTTTACACAGGCCAAATGCCTCCTAATCTATAGTAAAGATTGTTATCATACACCAAAGACCATCCTATATGCAAACCCAACTAAATTCTCCCCATACATCACACTCTGTCACTGGCCCAGGTTTATTTCAAGCTAGTTAAATAAGCATGTAATGAACCAGTGTAAATATGCATCTTCCAAGAGAAATAATAGCATCTTTTCACTAACCATAGTACTGAGAGAATATCTGCCTTTGGTGCATTATTTTCTGCCTTCCACATCTTCCTGACAGATACCCTAGACTTCCAGTACAGCAGCCAAGCCCTCTGCTCTCCTGTTCTCATAATCCCCAATCACAAATTATTCTGTTCAAGCCAAGCCCAACCTTACAACTCTTTAGCCTAAGTATCCTAATATTGGGGTTTCTAACTTAAGCATCTACAATCTGCTGTTTCACTAAAACCACTTCTGTTGCCACATTAGGACTCAGCCTTAACAGCATAACAAACCATCACAACACCACCATGATACACATACCATCACCAGCGACAACCATAGCCACCACCACAACTCCACTACTACCATAGCCATCACCACCACCGTGGTACAATCACCACTATAAACAACGACCATTGCCAATACCACCATTACCAAAACCTCCACCACTACCATGATATAGTCACTACCAACAACTAACAATACTCCAACCACCATCACCATTACCACAGCCATGACTAATCGCCTCTACCACAACCATGACTACCACCATAAAACACTCATCACCAACAACGACTGCCAATATTGCCACTACCACAACCACCAACCATCCCCACCATGATTACTTGTCTGTCCAAGGAGAATCGATGGATCTTATTTCTTTCAAATAGCATTAGACCACTGTCCTTCTGTGCCCTTCTGTGCCCCAGTATGGAGTCAGGTCATTACTGTCAATTTCAGAGAGCATGTTTGTTTGCCTCGTTGTTAGTTGGTTGATTTTTCTCCCCTCATCTTAATCCAAAACTTCTCATGCCATGATTATACGTACTTGTTTTCCCAATTTCCCTTCAAGATGGAAGCACAGTCATCCTCGCATTGTTGCTGCCAAGCTGCTTCTGATCTCCAAAGCAGAGGACTGGGGTGAATTCAAGAAAAGATGGGAATCAAGAAGTAGTTTGATGCCATAATTCCGAGATCTAAAACAAACCCTGCTGATTGGCTGAAGCAACACCTGTGCCTAACTTCTTAAGGTCTCGATCCCTTCTCTAAGTATATCCTGTCCAGTAAGGTGCAACAGAAATCTGCTGAAGTGGAGCTAGTCCTGAGACAGCACTCAGCTTCCCATCATCCATCCTCCTATTGGAAAGGCATGGTCCATGCTTGTGGCCAGAGCAGCCTTTTCATGACTGTGAGGCAATCAGCTGAAGGGAAGGAAAGCTCACCGCATATTGCTCAGGAAGCTGAGCCTCCTCCTACAGACACTGCCCTGCCTGATGCTTTCTCTTATGAGGAAGAGTGAAAACAAACATAACAGGGCCGCTAAGTACCTTGCCAACAGCTTCTAGAAGCTTCTTCACCCTTTCCCACTGTGAGGAAAAATATTTATTTAATAGTCTTTATTTGTCTAACAAATAAATCATCTTTTTATTCCATTTCAGTGTGATGCCACAAAAAAATTGTAAGCTTTAGGAGCTTGAGGATGTTGCTGTATATATATTGTGAAATTGACATTATGTTACATATTTATTTTCTATGATAATAAAATATTGTTAATAAATACATTAAGTTGATATCAGATAACAATTTTAGTAGATATCACAAATGAAGTTTACTCAATAAAATCACCATTTTTGAATATCACTTATATTTGGATGAGATATCATCATAGTATATGAGTGGTCATTGTCTCTATGACTTTTATCCCTTACTAGAATAAAGAGAGAACCATACAGCCATCAAGAAATATCTGTTGAATAAACAAGTGACCCTTACCCTTCAGAAATGCTTATTTAAACTTAGCTTATTTCTGGCCAAAAAAAGTTTGAATGAGTATGTTATTGAGAGGTCATTTTAAATGAGGGACTCATCTTGACCTCCCACAAAAGCAGTATTCTAAATGCTGGTAATTGGTTTTAAAAATAAATTATATTATTTTGTTATTTCAATTCCCCATAGGCGACTAGACTTCTGTTCTTTAAATGGCAGTCTGAGAAAAAAATAAATCTCTTTAGTAGAGTTCTCTCTTGACCATGCTCCTTTTTAAATACCATGTCTGGTGCAAAAAGTCAAGAACAACGAGTTCACTTTCACCCCAGGGACCAGGAGAAAGATGCTGACCCTGGATTTTTGGCTCTTAGTTTCCAAGTTCCACTCGGAGATCCTTTTATGATCAGCGCCGCCCTCAACACGCTCCCTCCATTTTCCTCTGTGCAATACCATTTGTAAAGAAAGAATTATCAAATTTTTTTTAATTCATTCTCTTTACTAAATAAAAGAAAAAGATTTTCTGACAGTGTGCAGTCCTCCTCATGTCAGATAATTAATGGTAAATCAGTCACTTCTGGGTGAACAGATCTTCATATGTGAACTTCGGCTTGTATCACAGGTCACCACAAAGAAAGGACCATGCTCGCTCAGAGAAGGATTCTTTGTGACTAAGGTGGGTCAGTTTTGTGCTTTCCTGTGAGCATCCATCTCTCATCCAGATTTTCCCAGCAGACACCAGAGACCACTTTCCAAAAACCTAAGGGCTTCATTCTATGCAGCCTGAGAAGCCCCGAGCTCTGTCACCTCCATCAGGACAAGACTCCACTACAGATGTCACTGCAGAACTACTCAGCTGACTTCACAGGGGACTCCAGCCAAGTCCAAGGCAAACTAGAATAGCGTTCCTTGGGATTAAGCAAATACATGTATCAGTTATCTGTTGCCACGGAGCAAATGACACAAGTTTAACAACCTACAATGCACAGAACCTTTATTATTTCATAGTTTAGAAGCTGTTAGCATTTCAGCAGCTTAGCTAGTCCTGTATTTCTCTTAAGAAGCTACAGTAAAGGTAGCAGACAGTGCAGAGTTTGGTCTGGAAGCTCAGTTGAGAAAAGATTGACTCTGAGCCCACATGGTTGAGGTAGGATCTGTTCTTCACCGGCCACTGCACAAAGGTCCCCAAATCTTTGTTGGCTGATAGTCAGGAGTCACTTTTGGTTCCTGGCAAGATGGGCTCATGGCAGACAACACTGAAAAAGTTCATGAGCCCAATTCCTTCTTTTCCTGTCAGTCTTTGGCTCCTTTTCGCACATTCAGTCATGGTGTTCCACTGAGTCTGATACAGCAGTGGTTTTCACGTCTGCCCTCCTGCAGTCAAAAAGCTGAGATTCAATCCACACACTGTTGTGGTTACTCCCTAAAGGGTCTCTAGTACTGGTGGGATATGCCAGCTGGTAGAGAAAGTCCTGATTTGTAGAATGTGCCAGTTACCACAGCGTAAGTGCCAGCGACATTACTGACCACAGTATTGGGAAGAGATTCTCAGTATGTCATCATTACATTGTGTTCCACCATCCAGAGACAAGAGGTCCAAATAAAATTCTCAGGAACATTGGTAATGGTAAAACATGGCAAGGTATTTAGGAACTAAAAGACTTGCATCCTATCAGTTGACTTTGATTTTTCATAAGACTTGATATTAGATGATGGCTATGTGTAACAACCTACTCAGGAAATGCCTTGCTCAGAAGTTGGTCTGCACCATGCTGTATACCACTGAGCAGACCTAATGTCCACATTCAAGATCTTCTCCTAACCCAGCAGACATTTCAGTTCAAATCTGACCACATCACTGTCCCTGCTCTGGTTTTTTATTGCCCCAAATCCTTTGCCTACATCTATAAGACTCTGTTCTCTGGCTACACCTATAGCTTCAATTGTACTTTGAACCAACAATAAACGAGTGGCAAACCAAATACTGAGCTATGCATGTAGTATACATACATGGTCCTTCTAATCTTTGGGAAAAAAAGAATATGAGCCAGCTACACTTATTATCCCCATTTTAGTGATGAAGAAAGTGAAAGTTGCTCAAGTTTCTTGTAAAAGTTCACATGGAGAATAGCCAAGGGAGCTAATCCTATAATAAAACCCAAAATCTTAGTTCTGGAGTCTCGTTCACAGTTCCATCCTGTCCACATTTCTTCCTCCCCTCTTGATATGCACAATTTTACCTGTCTCTGGAATGCTGAGCCACTAGTAGTAACTCCAGCAGTACTGCCCTTGTCTACCCAAGGCGCTACATCTAATTGCCAAATTCAAGGACGCACTAACTGGGAGGTAAGAGAGTTTCCAGACAACTCTGATAGTCAAGTCAAGCTAGAAGCAGTGCTGATGTTGGGCAATCAGTCTTTATCAGAAAAAAAAAGAAAAAATAAGGACAAAGAAGGAGGAGAAGGAAGGGAAGAGGCAAGAGAATACAGAAAGGGAAGGCTGGAGGGAGAGAGAACTCATACTGTCATCCAGAGCTAAAAATTCAACTTACAGATAGTGCACGCCAGAGTCTGTACAGTAGATAACATCTAGAGTTCTGAGCTCTAACTTGTTCCACTAAATAGTTTTTTGAGATAGCAATATCCTCCAACAAATCAGGCAGGAATTGGAGAGAAGAGGTTGGACCTGCAAAGCAATCTGGGAGTTTATTCCATGAACGTAAGTGAGGTAGGAATAGTGAGTTAGGCTAGAGAAGAAAGTTCCTAGAGTCAGTTAACATTGGAGATTTTTGATTTTTATTTGTTCACCCCCAACACACATGCGCGCGTGCGCGCGCGCAAGTGCGCGCACACACACACACACACACACACACACACACAAGAATGTGAACTGGGGATAAAAATGGTCCTCTGCTGAAGTGACCATGTTACAGTAGAGAAAATAGGCCTCCATCAAGGACTGCAAGTAAGTAATGTGACACCTGGTTAAGTTCACATCATTTACAACTAAGGGGGTATGATCTCAACAGAAGGGGAGGGCATATAGTCTGGCAGATAAAAAGTAACCATTTTGCAAATGGGTGATTGACCCCTCCCTCACTGAGGTTTCCTACTTTTATTACATCTACCTTTGAATGTGCTCTTATAATAAGACTCCAGTTTAACAGCTTTTTGTCTCTGGCCAGGGGGTGACATACAGTGCCCAGCAGGATGGAGTGAAGAGCATTGCAGGAGCAGCAAAACTGCAAAAGAAAATCAACAAACCACAATCCAGAACTTCAGAGACTCTATATCAACCACCTAGAACTAGGCCAGACTAATCTCTCCCCATCCTGAAGCTCAGGGACATTTGCGGAAGAGGGGGCGGTAAGAGGGTAAGAGCAAAAGGATGGGAGGAGCAATGATTCGCAAGATATTCCACACAAGTTAGGGCCAAAGCAATCAGAATTGGACTTTGCATGCCCTGCCCAATGTCCAACACACTATTGACCTCACAAAGTCTAGCATCTGCTAAAGGCACCAAGATCCTTGGAGGCAAGGGATTGGCAGCCACAGCAGTGTTCCTATGCTTAAGGGAAACACGGGAAAGGGTTCAGGGAAATGCCACTGGGTCCTTGTACGTCATCGGAGAGGAGGGCCCAGAGGAGAGTCAGGCATGCACAAGAAAGGACTCTCTGGGAATTGGGGCGGGAGGCACTGGGGGATGGGGAGGGAGGGGTGAGGGGAGGGGGAGCAGGGGGTTCGGGGGGGGAGGAGGAGGGAGGGAGGGAACTGGTGTACCTAATAAGTTTGTATGAGCTGAAATAATAATAAAAAATGTATTAAAAAATGGTCCTCTGCTGTACATTACAGTTGTCCAAGATAAAAACTTGTAGAAACTAGCAATTAGGCTAAAGTTGGAGCATGTCAAACTTCACCATTTTTGCCATTTTATAATGGTATTAACTGTGCATGTGATTATCAGAAATGCACGTGATTATCAGAGATGCACATGTGTCTGTTATTGATCACTAGATTGAATCAATCACTCCTCACCAAAGTACATGCAACTGGTGGTCACCAATTGATCATCCTATGAATTAGACAATTCTAAGGAAAGACTGGAACAATTTAATCAAAAGCAATAAACAAAAACTTCACTGAAAAAAGGACTTTGCTGAGAACCCTGAATGACAAATTTAAAAGTATACTCCCCAAATGAATAACAAGACTACAAATCAATTCATCATATCAGTGAAGTAAGAGACCGAGAGAAATGAAGACAGAACTTCTCTTGTATGATGCCACTTATACAAATAAAGCACATACACATTCAAAAATACTATTATATATAATTCAAGGAAATATAAATGCATGTAAAATTATACAGCTACATATTATGCATAGATATACACATATATTATATGTGAAATTATAAAGAAATGGTCTGATAATTAAATTTCAAACCCTTAATGATTTTGGTTTTAAGGAGTCAGGTAAGTGAATAGGAAGTAGGTTCTGTTTAGACCATTCTAGTATTTGTAATGTCTGCTGAGGGATGGAAGGAGGGAGGAATTGAATGGGATAAGACAAACTATGCATGCATTTAGATACTGAGTATAATAATGTGTTCTTAGATTTTGCATTTTTCAGTACTTTTTAAAGTTATCTAAGTAGAAAAAAATATCTTATAGACAACCAAATTAGGTAAGAAAGTCCTATAAAAGGGGACAAAAGAAAATAGATCTGAGCTCAGATGTCTCCTCAATGCACTAAATCCAAAATGATAGTTTTCACATAAACAAAACTGCTGAAATTATGCACTCAGCCAAGTTGTCACTCACTTAAGAAAATAGAAAAACATCCTCAGGCATACAGAGGCCCAACAAAAAAAAATACCAAACACATCTCCCTGTTGAAAAATAAAAAAACAAGAACAAAAGCCTGAATACCTATATGATATCAAAGGAGTAGCAAATGAAAACACAGAGCTGGAAGTTGTGGCATAGAAAATCTAGCAATGAATACTGTACACAGGCAAAGAAAAAAAACTAAGCATGTATGGATACAAAATCAAATGCACACATGTAGAAATTTTCTTAATAGGAAAATGGGAACTTAAATGTCATGGTTTAACAGCAATAATTTGAATCCCCACACTCATGAGGAAGGACCAAGTGGAAATAGGGGGTTGGTGAAAAGCAGTCAAAGTAGAGAATCAGGTAAAATAATGCTAAGGCTTACCTCCTATGGAAGAGGAATAGGACAAAAGACAAATAATTCTTTGACCCTCAATGAAATGTAGACCAAATGGTCTACATATGAAACTTCAAGTAAAAGAAGACAAACGAAATCAGCCCCGGGAGCAAATACTGACAATGAAGTATTAATAATAACTTGAATTGACAACATGAAGTAAAGTGAGCGAGCCAAGCGCCAGTGATCAAGGAAATAAAAATTCAGATAATGAAGGGGAATTGCTAATGATGGGGTCATCCAGCATCCATGGGGAGAAGTGGGAATTGAGCACGTCCCCAGTACTGGGGATGTCATCTGGAGTGGCCTGCAGTCTGCCTCATCCATGTGTGTTGGATTTGAAGTGAGCACATACATATACTATAGAGAGGACACCCCTGGTGGCAATACACACAGAGGCAGATATGGTGACAATAATATGTGTGACTACATTTTTCCAGATTTTAAAAAATGCTTCAGTATGCTCAGTTACATTGGGTTATTTCATACAAATATTTAATATATTTTGAGCATATCGTCCCATGCCCCACTACCTTCAAAGCCAACTTTTTAATAACAGCATTATTTAAAATGTTTTATTTATTTGTTTGAGAAAGAGAGAGAGCAAGCAAAAGCATGCTTGGAGGTCAAAGGACAACTTTTAGAAATAGGTTCTCTCCGTCCACCATCTGGAGTACTCTCAAGATCAAACACAGGTTTTCAAATTTGTGTGCATCTCACTTTATCTACAGACCCATCTAGCCAGCCCAAAAGATGAAAAGCATCTAAAAGTCCATCAGGAATCTGTTGGGAAATGAATTGTGCTACAGTCGCTTTTTCAGTTGTTGTTCAACAGCTACAATAATGAGAAGCACTTATGTAACATGTCATAGGGAAATCTCTAGGACAGCATCAGTAAGCTAAAGAATAAAGTGGAAATCAGTAATTATGGTATATATCCATTTGGCTTTAATCCTTTGATTAAGAATCCTTAGATTCTGTATTAATATATGCAAATGTACATAAATATATAAAGATGTCTAGGAAAATACATATTAAACTTTTAATGCCTACAAACTGAGTAGTTTAATTCCTTATTTTATGTATTCTGTAACTCATATTTTTTCCACTTTCATGCATGTGTGTAGGAAATGCATGTGTGTATGCATGTTTTTGTAGGTTGCAGGGTAGGCTACATATGAATGCACATGCATATTAAAGAATGAGGTCACTTAGACCAGTGTAATAGTGGCATGAGTATCAAGGAGACAACCAACAGTTTTTTGATTGGATTCAAGACCCACTTGTCAGAATGGTGCACATCACTTACTGTAAACTAGAACAAGAACCTAAAAAAGGGAAGGAAATAGATCAATAGGAAAAATAGCCAATGAACCTATAGGTAGGAAGACAGTACATAAAACTACTCTGTTAATAACTATTATACCATAGATTGGAAGAACATTTAAGATTCAGCCTAGAAGTCATCTTCTATAACAGATGTAGAGGATCTAAATACCCTAACATGATGCAGCCTAGGGCAACAGAAGAGCAGTGAAGTGAACAGAATGGCCAACCATAATGCAGAGTGCCAGTGACTCAGCAAGGCTCACCCAGAATCAGGCCAACTGAATCTCTCTCCATCCTAAAGCTTTGGGCATTGAGATTGTAAGAACCTAGATGGGAAGGTTCACCATCGAACAAGACATTCCACTCAAGGCAGGACTGCTGCATCTAGGAACTCACTACAACAGTACTTGACCTTCTCAGACCTGCATAATGACTGACATATCAACATGCCCCAATAGACTACAAGAATTCAAGAAAGATAAGAACATACAGTGGAAACCTTGAAATCTAAAGCTGGATGAGTGATGGGAAATGTCCCTATCAGTGGTGTGGCCCAAGGAGGGGCAACTTGGTATGTCACAGAGGCGGGAACCCCCACAAGAGTAGAAAAGCCAGAATGAACCCTAGGGTCCATAGAAGCATATAGGCAGGAGAGTGGGAGGAAGTAGAGGGATTAATGAAGGGAAGGGAAGAGGAGGGATGAAAAGGAGGGGGATGGAGAGAAGCAAAGATGAATACTCAGAACGCTTGTAAAAGTAGAAAAATAAAAAATTAATAAAAAACATTCATTTTCTAAGATTTCAAATGAAGTAGAACTATTGGAGAAGGAAAGAAGGTACTACAATTCATCTCAATTAGATTCTTTAAAAATAACTTTTGTTAGAATTTCCATTGATATCAACATGATATGAAGAAACTTTAAAAAAAAGAGAGAGAAACAAAAAGAGTGGGGTCACTTAGAAGACAAACTGCCAAATACACCCTTCAGGGATTATCTAATTTAAAGTAAGCCTCTGAGAATGGGAGTGATTACTTGATTACACTGGTGTGAGAAAACCCATCCTAACTGTGATTGGGACCATTCCCTGGGCAGAGATCCTCAATCGTACAAAGCGGAGACAGTGAACCAAGTTCATGAGTGCATCTCTCCCTCTACTTCCTGATTGTAGGTGTGATGTGACCGCTACTTCAAACTTCTGTCACCTTGACTTGTCTACCGTGATGGACTGTGTCCCTGAACTGTGAGACAGAATAAACCCTTTCTCCTTTAAGTTGCTTTTATCATTAACAAGTCATTTTTCAAAAGAGGCCATTGTGGAGACAGAGAGTCTTTGTGAATGCATCCTGACATTTCTACCAGACCACGTCTACACCCAGCAACACTTCCAGGCTCTGTCTGTCCTCACTGGTCCTTCTTACCCTCTGCACCTTGAAGAAGTGGATGCGATCTAAGCACCATCCAGAGTTTCACAGAGATTTGAAAGGTAAGAAACAATGCCTTGGAGTTCTTTGCTCTTTAGTATTATTATTGTGTTTCCATTTCTTTTATATTTCTTATTTACTTATGTGTGCTTATTCACTTATGAATTATTCAGATAGACTAATGTTTCTACCTTAACCATGTAGGTGGTATTTATTATGAATCTGAGATTTTCAAGTAGTTAGAACAAACAGGAGTGTGCCTAGTCAAGCCCTCTGCTTGTAGATGAGACAGCCTAAGGTTAGTGCCCAGTAGCATGAAGAATCAGTCTTCCATCAATTTCAGAAGGAAAGTTAAATCTGGATTCTGAATTAATATTGTGAATGTACATATATGTTGGACTTCTTTCTATTCTTTTAATTTTTATTTTGCTTTCTTTTGCGTTGTGTTTTGAGACCCAGACTCACTCTGTAGCTCAAGCTGGCCTCAAATTTGCAGCAATCATCCTGCTTAGCCTCCCACATGGTAATATTACAGGTCTGTGCCACCGCGCCTGGCTCGAACCTGTTTTTGTATCTTCTGAGAGTGACTTGATACATCGACTGTCTCACGGACTATGAGGCTTTCTGAAGGCACTGAGGAAAGACAGCACACCAAAGGGCAAGCCAGAAGACAGGGTATCAGCACCCAAAGGCCAGGCTGAAAAGACAGCCCGCCACAGGACACACGGAGAGGACTGAGTTGCGACACCACTGCAGATGGGGGAAACCAAGCACTGCTCATGGGCAGCCCCGAAGACATCCAAGTTTGTTCCCCCCAAGGTCTCCCTTAAGACAAAGGTAAATTTCCCTGTAGAAGGCCAGCAGTCTTTATCCCAGAAAGTCCCCTTTCTGTTCCTATGTCCTAGGCTAAAAACACAGCTTTGGGGGCAAAAAGGTTCCAGGGGCCCTGTACACCTCCAGCCTGGGAAGGATGTTCTGAAAGTCTGTTCCAATTCCCTCCCCACAGGAGGGAGGCTAGTGCTAGTGAGAGGCTCCACTCAACCTGCCATGTTTTCATCACTGAACTGGGGCAAAATCTGAAGTCCCAGTGCTGTCGCTTTCATATGGCTCCAGGAAGATCAAGATTGTTCCAAATCATGATTTCTGGTGACATAACTAGACTATCTGAGTCCGTCGAGTAAGGATACTTCTATAACTCAGGTGGACTGTTTTCAGTAGGAATAAGACTGAGCTGTGAACAGGGAAGAGGGGCCACACAGATGAGGAGGTCTCCAGCGAATGCATTCCAAACACATGCCAAACTGACAAACCATCTGAGTGTGTGTGACCATGCAAACTTGGAATTAGCTGCCAGACAGAGTAAGTGCCCTAAAACCAAGATACATTTTAAAAGGCTTTTATTCCGAATATTTATTCATAGGTCAAGCCTCATATTTCATTTCATTAATGCATTCAGACAGCACCTGTTTTCCTGCCCTGAGGTGCTTTACATATCCAAATGAACAAATACCGATTCACTCCGGGTTCCCTGGCAGGCTCCTACCTCTTGCCCTCTGACACACTCACACCTCCCGCGGCTGGGAATTCTGCTGTGTGTGCCCTTCTAGGTCCCTCTCTACAGTCTCATGTTCCCACACCCAGAGCCACTCGCCGGTCTCTCTGCCTAAAAAATGTCAAACTGGAGACAGTTTCCTTTGATATGAAATCCAAATTTTTTTTTTTAAAGCTTTACCAAATCGGTTGATTCCACTGGTTCTGAGAAGCTAATAAGAGAAAGATATGTCAATTCCAAGTGGAGCTTTTGGTCAATGTTTTTTAAAATTTTTAAATTCCCTTTGTCTTGGAGTCAGAGCAATTGATCAGTTGACTACTTGAAAGAAAAAAAAAACACCCTCAAATTTAACATCATAATATGATCCACAGATAAAAATCCACAGAGGAAGAATTGGGAACCTGAGGACTTTGGTCCCTGCCAAGATACCCCACAAAACTCAGCTCCCCTGAAAGTTCAGCTCCCTGCAACATCAACCCCGTGGCTTCTCTGAAGACTGTTGCATAGTAATTATTTCTGTAAGCTTTTGATTAATGAATAAGTACATTAATATGCACAAATTTCAAGTATACAGCTCATGAATTTTTACAAACTGAACAGCACTGCACTAGCATCAGATCAGAATTTAGAAAGCTACCAGCATCCTAGAAGATTCCTTCATGTCCCTCCCCAATTACTAACTCGGTCGAATGTAGTACACCTCTGAATGTACCTCCATCCCCAAAGCTTCCTTTGGTTCAAACTTGGCATAAATGTGCTCTTTTATGACTGGCTTTTTTTTGTTTTGTGGGAACTCACATTATTAATGGTAGATGACTTTTCAATTGTTGGATAGGATTCTATTTTATTACTAACCCACAGTTCATCCATTCTATCATTGATGGACATCTGTGCCACTCACAGCTATAGTGGTGATTAATAGTGCTACTAAAAATATACTTGGATCCTGAATTGGTCTTGTGGTATATATATTTATGTCAGATTTACATCTAATGGGTAGAGTTGGTTTAGAGTGGGTTTTCTTGTATTCCAAACTTATTTCATTTTTAATTTGTTTTTATTCTTCTATAGTTTCATCCATGGATACATGAATTTCTTTTGTTTTCATCCCTTGTACCCAACCCCTTATCCCCCTCTTTTTCCCTCCTATTTTCATGTCTTTTTGCACATATATTCTACTGAGTTTCACCTAGGTTGCTTCTACTGACATGTCTGAGCATGTGTTGGATAAGCAGTGAAGATGTTGTACTATACCTATGTTCAGCTTTCTAAAATATTTTCAATGTTTTGCAAAGTGATTTTACCAATTTATTCAACCACTGACAATGTATGAGAAATCCATTTCTCCACATCCTCTACAACAGTTGTATTATTCACTTATAAAATTTTATGATTAAGGAAAAAGAGGTGGGTGGGAGAAAGTAAGCGAGGCTAATGGAGGGCAATATAACCAGTGTATGTCATATATATGCATGAAAATATCACAGAGAAGTCCCTTATTTTACAAAGTAATGCGCTCTAAGAATTTTTAAAGATGGAACAGAAATCAACAGAATAATAAAAGCAAAAATATTAAGTGTTCATAGCTGGTTCTAAATGGAGAAGGATCCATGATGGCCATACTTTCCATTTCAAATGAGCATGTTACGATGCAGCAGGAAATAGTGAAAGAAGAAATGGCAAGTTGCAAACAAATCCAAGCAATAGAGAGACAGCAAAGCATGATCAAATCTGGCTTTTACATCAGCCTTTCTGGCTGCTTTTATACAGATTTACAGAGACTCGAGAGAGGGAAAAAAGCAGAACAGACAGATTCAAAAGTCTGTGGTATGGTCAGAAAGCCTGTGTAAAGTTGGGGCTAAGTAAGACACAAAGCCCCCACCCAAGCTGTTTACATCCAATGTTTTGTTCTAGCAACAGGATGTCTGACTTACACACTGGTTCTTCTCATACTTACGATGTAAGTAATTCATTCTGTCCAATACAAACTATCTCCTTCTGTTACCTGCCACATGATTCAGCTTATGAGAGCTTTTTTTCAACCACTGACTTACTTTCATTTTTATAGACACTAATAAAGAAATGTTTAAATATTCCAAGGTCTTCAATATATCCCCAATACATTAAGTATATCATTAGCTTCTAGAAATTTTATATTAAGACCAATGATCCACTGCGAATTGGTTTTTATTTGTTTCTGAAACAGAAGTCAAGTTCATTTCTTTGCCATATTCAAAACCAATTGACCCATTTGTCATTTACTAAAGAAAGAAAAACAGCCTGTACTGCTGCGGCCATAAATAAAGTCTGAGATAGAGGTGGGCATTGTTTTGGACTTACTATTGTAGTTTCTCTGGCCAATTTCTGTATGTAAGTGCAATGCATATATATGTCTAACTGATGTTGGAAGACCTAGCCCATTGCACATGGTTCCGTAAGGGGCATACTTTGGCATTCTTGGACAGACTTACAGTCTGTCAAATAAGTTTGTCCCTTTCTCAGCAATGCTATGAATATGATATGGCCAGTTCCCTCAGCTCCTGGTATTGGTATGAGTTCTACTGCCAAGCTGGATTATAAACTGCAATGGAGAATAGTGAGTAAGAATAAAAGCCCTTATTCCTCTAAGCTATTTGGTTGTGAATTTATTGGCAACATGCAAGCCAAACTGTGACAGACGTCACCGTACTTGCCATGGCATTTATGTGTTTCCTCTTTCTCTCTTTCAAGTTAAATAATTTAATTTTTAAAATTCTGATGTCTGAAAGTCTACATCTTCTGACTTTATTTTAAATTCAATATTATTTCAATATTCTTAGCCATCTGCATTTGTGTAACTTTTTAGGATTTGCCAACTTCTATGGATTCTGTCGCTTTTTCTATGTGGTTATTAATTTTTGTTAATTAAATCAGTAATAGAAAAATAATTAGGAAATCACCAAATGTTTGGCAATTAAGAAACACGAAATTAATTGATGCATGCGCAAAAGAAATACAATGAAAGCTAGAGAAAAAATTATAATCTTAATGCTTCTGTAAGAAAAAGAGAAAAACTAAGTGCAACATTGCTTCATTTTCCTTTTATTTTAGTTGTGTGTGTGTGCGCGCGCGCGTGCGCGTGTGTGCAGATGTGAGAGGTCGGAGGGCATCAGGTACCCCACTCTCTCCTGATTGCCTTGAGCCACGCTGGTAACCAGCAAGCCCAAACAGTCTCTGATCTCTAATCCTCACAATGCTGCATTGTTTTGCAGGCACACTCGCAAACACAACCAGCTTTCTTTACGAGGGTTCTGGGGACTTTAGCTTGGGTCCTCATGCTTGCACAGCAAATGCTCTTACCTGCTAAATCATCTCTCCACCCTCATATTTCTCTTCAGTTGACCTTTTCAATGTTGTGAAACATCTCTCTCCGTGGAAGAACACTTCTCAGCTGATGGCAGTTGGCACTGTGTGGGGACGTTTTTGACTAGCACACCTTCAGAAGTACTACCTGCATCTCGTGAGTAAAGACTGAGGACGCTGGGAAGCACCCCAAGGCGCCAGGGTGGTTTCCTGCCCATGAAGAATCCTCTGCCCAAAATGCTGATAATGCTGAGCTAGAACAAAACCTGTTCTATAATAACACACCATGAGCCCCAAAACCACATGATGTGATACTAGTTGTTTTTAGTGAGTACTACGTGTTAAAACTTTTCTTTGACTTATAACTTTTCACATATCCTTACACATCTGCCTCTTTAAAGCGAGCATATTTGGGTTGTACATTCACTGTAAAGACTAATAAGTCTGTGTTCAAATCTACTACTATATAACATTATAATTTTCTTTTTGTAATATTTATTTCTTGTTCTTATTTTTTCTCATCTTTTTTGTGATAATTTAGGTATTTTTTAAATTATTCCCTCCCCCATTAGTTTACCACTTATGCATTATTTGCTGCTTTTTTTAGTGACTTACTTAACTTATACTCTGCCACATACAAATATATGGATACATAATTTTTCAAAAACTAAAAATAAGAGGCAGGGGCTGAAGAAACAGCTCATAGGATAAAAGCACTTGCCACATACAAGCCCAGATGTACACACTGGTGGTGGGAGAGAAAAGACAAGAGGATTGTTAGAACTTTCTGTGACAATCCTGACACTGGATTCAATGTAAGACCCAGTCTTAAATGAACAAGGCAGAGAGTGATAGGTCAGGACATCTGATATCTTTCTCTAGTGTCTGTCCACATGCACACAAGCTCACATACCTGCATGCACACAGATGAATACACACACACACACACACACACACACACACACACACACACACACACAACCTGCTATGAAACTACCTATTGAATAACTAAATTCAAAGTAATTTTAGCTATGTGATTTTTGCATTCATTTATTCTTACAGATTCTCATTCTTTGGTTTTTAAAAAAAAAACCTTCATAATGTCTTCCTTGTGTTGAGTACATAATCATCTTTAAGTAGACCCGTGAGAACTATAGTCTCTGGATCATGCGTGGGTCTCTTTGGCTGATTGCTTCTTTTGTCGTTTTTTTCCCTTGACTTTTGGGTTTGTTTTATGGGGAGTTATTGTATTAGGCTTTTTGTTTGACCATCTGGTACTGTTTTCTGTTATGTCTAGTAATCTCTTAGTGTATAAAACATCTCTATGTCTAAATGAACAGAGGTTTTAACTTTTTTTAAAATGGAAGAAAGATAAGGCAAAGAGAGTACACTTTCAGCTTCCTTCGTCCCCAGGCACACAGCCCCTTCAGGAATCTCAACGGAATACTTCCTCTGCCAGAGCTGCTCCTCACGCGGATCTAGTTTCCCAGCAGTGTGAACTCTTAAGTTCCAGCTTCCCCTCCATCTCTACGTGCTTTGGGAGTTCCCAGCCCAATGAGTACCTTGCTAAATGTTCAGATCCTATACCTTGCTCTATGATTGGCGAATGTCCCCAAGGAAAACTGAGCAGTGAATGTGGGGCTCCCTTTAACTCACTTTACTTCCCAGGATCCAGATTTTTCCAGTACTGGCCATTTTGATTTCCCTTTGCTGACTACAAACACCTGCTATATCACTATCCTTAGCAAGAGGGTTACTCTGATACTAGATATTCAATCTTAATCAAAAGCAGGAATAGTAATTACTTTTCTTAGTAATTACTTTCTATAGGCTACAAGCAATACCAAGCTAAGCACTAATTGGATTCATTAAATTATTTGGTTAATTAGACTAATAACTACCTTGAATTTCCATAGCACCAAAGCATTCCAGAAATTCCAAGACACTTTCTTATATTGGCATTACTAGTTCACTCTACTCTGATTATAAAATTTAATTAGGCCCAAGGAATAAAGTAAGCTCATAGATACATAATCATCCCGAGAAATGGAGTTAAAAGAGATATTAATGTGTTAATTGTCAAAAGTTATTTGGAAGCCACCAGGATCCATACTGAGCATGCAGGCCCCAAAGCCTGCAGTGCCCTAACAGGGTGGAAATATGTAGAAATGTGTGTGTGTGTGTGTGTGTGTGTGTGTGTGTGTGTGTGTGCAAAAGAAGACACTCGAGTATGTGTGCCTGTGGAAACACAGCAGTGAGTTCAGGAATCATCATGAATGCTGTGCCTTCCTACTGCTTTGCTCTGGGATTTACAGGTTCTACCTTCTAGAGCTGGAATTACAGACTGTTGTCATATCTCCCAGACATTGCTATATGGGATATGTGGCTATAAACCCATGTCATTTTGCTTTCAAGGCAAATGCTTTAACCCTTGAGCCATCTCCCCAGCCTAAAGTTACTTAAATTTTTAAAAACATTATTATGAAACAACTTTCTTTTTCTTAGTTGATGAGCTTTGCTCTTTGACAATTTCAGTCGTGTTGGGATCTCTTGGAACCTGTAGGACCCCCTATAAATATACAGCTGAGTGCTTTTGTCCTCCACTCTCCTTGCACCCTTTTGGCTGTTCCTTACTCATCAGCATTTTGTAGGGCAGTATGCATTTTCCTTTGTCAATAGCTGACCATTGGCCAGGTGGGTGCACTGTAGCTTGGTGTCCATAGTTACCTTTGTTGTAGTTCATAATGACTATGACTACATTATTTTGGAAGCTAACATACATACCTTTCTATAAGACTTACAAGATGAAAAAAATGTTTCAATATAGATCACCACTAGGTTTCCCATATAAGTGAAATAAGATATTACAAACCATGGTCTATTCATCCTTTCAGATTTACTGCAGCTGTAGTCTTCAAAGTAATATTTTAGGGAAATTTTCCAATGTCTTCTCCAGAACTACAATAAACTTGTTTTCCTTACAGAGAGGTGTATATTCAGCTTAAATCTGAAGTTTTTTAACTGAACAAGGAGTAGTTACTAAACAAGCAAGTATGAGCTCTGGACCTTAGCTCTAAATCATCCCAAATAGTTACAAATGAAACACAAAGCGCCCTATAGACACCCAATAAATATTTGATGGCATTGATTTCTTGCATTCTGCAATGAGCTTTGATAATAATTGGGTAACTCATCTCAATACCTCGACACAAAGGAGTTTGGAATAATCCATCATGTGCTTCTCTGGGATTCCAATAAGAAGCACCACAAATTGAGTGAACACAAGAGGATCTCATGAGCTCCTTATATCCCTGTAGCTTGAAAGTTAATATAGAAATGGGGCCTGGCATTTTTATGGACCATGCCTGGTCTAAGTTGAAAGTATCTGAACAATATTGACTGGGTTTCCTACTTTGTTCAAAAACTATGAAGAAATATAAGATATGCTCATCTTACAAATCAGCAAGCACATAGAAACCAGATAATTCCACAACGTTCCCACCACATACCCACCTCAACTAGGAGAATAATGTAGTTGTCTCTAGTACTAATTCAATGACTTGCCATCTACTCCACCTACATTTACTTCACAGACCAAATTCTGACCACTAGCTCTACTCTAGCTACCACACATGGATGTTGTAGTATTGTTTGCAGATGGGTCACATCTAGTGTAATTCTGGTATTTCCCTGCTCAGTGCTTGTGTTCCATTTAGACAATAACAATAAAGCACCCTAATTTGAAGAATGTAGACTTGTTCTTTTCACACCCAAAACCAGTTTTCACACCTTGTTGAACATGTCTACTTATCACCTGAATGATGAAAACTTAAAAGAAGATGAGTAATAAGGTATTTGACGCCATAATAAGCGTAATATAGACTCAAAACACTTCACACTCCATGCAGCTAGAGAAATCCAAGGGAGGAGCTGGGAAGATGGCTCAGTGATTAATGCCTTTGCTTGGCAAGCGAAAGGACCTGAGTTCAATCCCCAGATGTGACATAAAATCGCTGGCTGGCTGTGGCCTATATATAATTCCTGCCCTGCAAGGCAGAGCCTGGGATCCCCAGAGTAAGCTGGCTAATGACACACTCTGAGTTTAGTAAGAGACCCAGACTCAAAACAGAAGGTAGAAGGGTGATCCAGGATGGTTCTCGATATCCTCCTTGGGCCTCTACAGACACATACTCAAGTGCGCTAATGTACATACACCTGTGCACACACATGTACCTGCCCACATGCAAACACACACACACACACATGTTCCCCATGCACACATACATGAAAGAATAAAAAATGAAAAAGAAAAGAATACAAGCCAGAAATTTTGAAAATTATTCGAGGACCGGTTGAGTTCTGCAATGAATAAATCTAATTTTTGTCATTTCTTCACCCTCGTAACTTAATTTCCCACGTTCCATAGTAAGAGGCAGTCCGTGAAAGAGGCTGTGATGGTTCCCACCGTTTTCATCTGTCTCTCCGTGCAGCTCTGCATTTGGTTAGCAGCATGCAATATGCTGAACTTCCTTCAAAACCTTGCAACTGTCTCACCAGCCCCAGGGTAAAGGGGAATTGTGTCAGCAGCAAGCAAACTGCCAGAAGGAGCAGCCCAACTGTTTCCCAACATCCAGTCGACATCTGGCAAGCATCTAGTGGCTGGAAGAGCTCGTGTGCCCACTGCAACAGATGTGGAAGGCAGATAAGATGAACACACGTCCCGCGTTGGAATGTTGCTGGCTTTCCTGTTGCTCTGCTCACATGAACAGACAGCTACCGCCTTACAATTCAACAGCCCTTTTCTATGGGACGGTTGGCAGAACACAGGGCACCAACTGCCCTCCAAGGGAAGCCACGAGTGCAGCGGGAAAGCAGCGGTCAGCTCCTGCAGGCTGCACTAATGGCTGGATGGACCAACTACCTCCTGGCTGCTGACCTGCTCTGAGCGCCCTGTAGAGAGGTTGCCTCCTAAGTTCCTCTGGCTCTTCTCCGGGTCCACTTGTTCATTCCCTCCTAGAGAACTTTGCCATAGGTTATACTGCCTACCTCCAGCTACCATGTCTCAGGTTGCATTCAGAATCAGGAAATCCAAGAAATATATTCACAGATGTTCCCTTGTTTATTTGTTGACTCTGTGTAATTTGTTTGCCCTAATTTGTTTTTGTCTACCTTGGGACTTCCCTTTTTAATTTCCCTTTCTCTGTTTACCCCTCTTTGTGGAGCAGCGGTCTGTTAAGCTGTGAGAGACACACGCCAAATTAAAAAAAAAATACACACACACACACACACACACACACACACACACAGGCACATACACACACACAGCACTGCAGATTGTTTTAAGCATGGGCTGCCCCTTTGGGCCTGAAGGCCTTGCTTGAAGCCTGCACCTGCTCCTCCTCCTGAGACGCGGGGCTCCTGATCTTTATCCCTTGCCTTTAAGCTGCCTGATTCCTATTATCCAAAGTCAAACAGCGTTCTCTACATTCACGCCTCCAGCACTTGGCATGAAATTAATAAGCCTGGCTGATATATTTCCCTGGAAGCCTGCCACTCTTTAACAGTGGTGTTAGATTAAAAATTTTGGCATGGTTAATGAACAGGGAAAAGCTGCAGCCAAAAGTTTCGTGCAGCAATGTGAAGATTTGGGGGTTCTGAAAAGAATACCAACTTTCCTATTTTCTGAATGCCATCCTAATTACAGGGTCAGATAACAAACACAACCAGGCAGTCAGCACTAGAAGAAAAAGCATATTCTCGGGCTGCCCTCATATTTAGATTTTTATCATCTGTCTTTTCAGTCTCACGGCCTTCTGTTAAGCTGGGTTAGCTGAAATTGTAATAATAGCTATTTGTGCTCCAAACAGACTTCCTTCTGCCCAAGTCGCTTTTTTTTTTTCCTTGTCGTAGGAGCACTGGAAATGTCCTGCAGGCCAAACCTCATTCTGAGATGAACAGCAGCCCAGTGACAGATTATTTGGAACATGTTAAAGACCACTGTCTCGCCATCAGAACTCCAGCACTCTTTGCTTAAGTCCACAGAGCCACATTATCTGAATCAGAAAAGCATTGCCTCCCACCACAGGACAAATGCTTGTCACAGAGGACCACCTGGGTGCTCCCGCTCAACTCTGAGCACAGCCCTGAGCGCTGGAGAATTAGACTCATTTGGGAAATGAGTAAGTTCCAGAAGTTCCCCAGGCCCCATCCCAGTGGATGGATTTGGTTTGCCAAGGGTATAAGGAGACCTACGCAGGGCTTTGTCTCCTGCAGGACCACCTCCATGCAGCAAACTTTTGCTTTCAATCTCTAATTGCACAACAGTCGCAAGAAAAAGCATTATAGCAAGGTCATCAGCATCACTCAAAAGTCTACTTCCAGCTGAAAAGAAAAAATGTTACCTGTATGCAGCTGTACAAAAACCATGTCATCTCCACTTGTCTTAACTAATGCAACGGTCTTTTGGCATGAGTACCCTACTGAATCGATGCCTTGAAGGAGAAATGTAAATAGTAAATTCCCATTCCCACTCCAGGGCTAAAATAGGAAGTATGACTAACATTCTCCTCTTAGGTTACTGAGAGAAGGCTTTTAAAGCACAAGGGTTTCATCAGGTGACAAGAGTTGACCCTCAGAAGATTCAGATCAATTTCATAGCAGCCCATTACAACAGGCATCTCCTGTATTCGTAATTGCAGGATACTCCAAAGCTTTTTCTCAATACAAAGAAAACATAGAGATCAAAGCTCCCAGACCACACATAATGCGATTGAAAGTTGTCCCAACATGTTCCCTGCTGGCAGACAAATAAGTTAAATATATTTGCAAATGTCAACTTCCTCCCTTTTAATGCTGCTTAAATCAGGTCAGTGAGTCTGTTTTGGAAACAGAAGTGGGATGAGTCACAGATGCATCCTTGGCTCATTACCCAAGCTTAGATAACAAAGCAACTCAATTTTAACTACTCTGGAGTTGCCTTCCTATGGTCCACACTCTGAGGACACGGCTCCACTCTGACCATTTGCTTGTAGGCCCCCCTCCTTGTTCTATATGCTCTTACTGTATACTTGCATTTTCATCAATTACCTAGATAAAACAGGATAAACAATTTTTTCAGAAAAATCATTCAATTCTTTTGTTCCTAAAAAACTAAATATGGGGTGAAGAGATGGCTCAGGGATTAAGACTCTGTCTCACAAGCAGAAGGCCCTGAGTTCGGATCCCAGGTCCCATGGAAATGGCTGTGGCAGCCTGCACTTCTGGCCCTGGTGGGCAGAGCCTGGGAAATCACAGAGCGAAGCAAGAAGGGGTAGAAGAAGTCCGGGATGATTCCCAAAAGCCACCCTAGTCCTCCACAGGGACACACAGTGCCCTTTCACACACACACACCACACACACACACAAATAAATATTTTTAAAGGGGTGGGTCCGCTGCAGTGGCTGAACCAAATGTTTTGCTTTTACAACAAAACTTGCACTGATTACAAATACCTTTCAAGGAAAGATGAACCTTTGCGGTAAGTAATCTGTCCTATTCTAACAACTGATTCCAGTGTCCAGAACTGTGTATTTTTGTCTCTTAACCACATTCTCTAGGAAATGCTGTTGGGGGAACAAGTATTGGATGTCAAAGGTAACTGCATGATATCTCCTTCAAAATAGGACCAGAGGAGTTCATTCTAGTTCTCATCTTTCCCCAAGGTCCCAATGTTAAAAGCCTCCAGTGCAGCTGTATGCATAGTTCAACAGTTAAAGCACTTTCCATGTGAGCAAAAGACCATAGTTAGGCTTCCCAAATCCCATGTAAAATGCCAGGTGAGTCTAGCAACCTTTGTGTAATTTCACCTTTGAATATAAAGACCGGGCATCCCCAGAGCAGGCTGACTAGTGAGATCTGCCCTATTGGTGAACTTAGGTTTGATTAGAGACTTTGTCTCAAAAAAGAATAAGGTCGAAGAACAGTCAGGGATGATTCTTGAACCTTCAACCTAGAGCCTTCACACATGCACACACATTTACACTTGCATGCACTCGTGTGCTCTCACACATGTGAATATACATGCAAGCACTTGTCACACATACACGCACACACCACACACAAAAAAGTGGGGGAAAAAAATCTCTCAATAGCTCTCAGCCCATTAACCCATCATGACCTCCCCTTGTTTCCTCCTCTAGGATCCAACCCAAATGTTTATCTAAAACTGAACATGACCACGAAGTTCTTCATACTCATAGAACACAGCACCATCATCATTATAAAATCGTGTCCGTAACATTTGGCAACACCATGCTCCTGAGTCAAGCCTAGCACACATAGTCTGTCCTAGCGTTATAGAGCAGGTGAATGAACTAAGACCATTTCCTGCCTCTGTAAACTTTGTTCTGCCTCTATAAATTGTGTTTTACTGCGATTGTTAGCAACCAGCCAGCTGGTGCCCTTTCACTCACCTCATTTGTGAGTGGGCAAATAGTAGCTCTTCTAGTGTTTTGGTCCTGGATCTTTGATTGCCGAAGGCTTATAGATTCAGCTAACATGCTCAGAGACTTATTGTTCTGAGCCCTGCTAGTTAAAGCCTATGGCTCCAAGCTCTGACAGTTAGAGGATTATGGCTCCAAGCTTTGGAAAATTGATTTAATAGTTTCAAGTTCTCAGGCATATTACTCAGGGCTTGATTGCCAGTAGTCCAGCACTTAGCAGCTAGTGTAGAATCCTCAGATCTTAGCAACAGCTAGTGGTAATAGCAACCAGTACCAGCTAGTGCCATCATTCCCATGCCTCAGACTCCAAGACTCTAGGCCCCGGCAGTGAGTGATATAATTGTTCAACCTTGGACTGTTAGAAACTTTGGTGCCTAAGGCACAGCAGCTCTCTGGACCTTTCTAACAACTTAGATCTTGCCATCTCTCATACCCAGCTCTTCACATCCTCTTGCCTTCCACTGTGTTGACTCTGTGCCTTTTCTTGCCATCTCTACACATCTGCCAGTCTTTGGTCATTTCCTGTTGTGTTCTAGAACTCCACAGTTACCTCTCACCATTTCTGTTCTTCCCACTGCTACTACTGATGTTGTCATCGCTGGTAACACCAGAGCAACACATGGAAGAGAACCTCCCAGATGAATTCAGAAGCACAGGGAATGGCCTTGTCAGATACCAGGAGAGAGTTACTGCATGGGTGTGTGTCATAGTCGGGCACAGGTGTCAACTTGACAATTGAGGGTTTGAGCTCTGGACACATTTGTAGAGAATTAGTGGTTGAGTTAAGCCCAGAGCAAATCTGCAACAGATTGTCCAGCTGATGGGGAAGGCCCAGCTTATGGTGGGTGGGACTAGGCCCTGAACAGGTGAATAAAATACTAAGAGCTGGGCTGGAGAGGTGGCTCAGAGGTTAAGCCTCTGCCTTGCAGGCAGAAGGTCCCGAGTTCGGATCCCAGATCCCATGTATAGATGCCAGGTGGAAGCGGGGGCGGCCTGCATTTCTGGTCCTGGTAGGGCGGAGCCTGTGAATCCCAGGGCGGAGGAAGTGGAGGCGGCCATGGTGGTTCCCGAATTCGTCCGTGGTTCTACAACACACAGACACACGCACACTGCACAACTGAATAAATAAAAAAAAAAAATTTTTTTTAAAATTTAAAAAAAAAGAGGCAGTTAAGCCAAGTTAAGAAAAAAAAAAAAAATACTAAGAGCTGGTTGAGGAAATAGGCATCCTTCTGTACACTTGGCCAGACATGCTGGTCTGGCAAGTATCATCCCTCTCTCAGCCATTATGTGGTGATAGTGTGACCAGTTCCCTCGGCCCTGGTGCTGGTGCATGCTCTCTCATCAAGCTAGACTGAAACTGTAATCGGAAAATCGTAAGAGAGAGTAAACCCCTTGTTCCCTTAAGCCATTTGATGGTCATTTATCAGCAATGTTGCAGGTGAACTGCTAGAGTGTAGCATGCAAATTCAGAAGTGTGATTTTGTACCAATCTCAGCACAACTTCTAGTTTTACCAGGAAGAGTCGCAAACCTCACATAAAGGCCAATCCCAAACCTTGAAAGGGAACCAGTCATAAGATATGAGTAGATACAGCTCCTGACGTGGTTTACATGTGAATCGTCCGCCACAGCCTCGTTTGTTTGAATCCATAGCCAATGAAGATCATGGCATCTTTGGGAGATAGAGCTTTGCCAGAAGAAGGGACGTCACAGGGACAGATCTTGAAGTTTGGGAGCCCAAACCTCGTTCCTCAGTTTGTTCTTGTTCTTCCTGCCTTCTTGACGGCTGCAGTGACATGAGCTGGTGGTGCAGCTACTTTCTCTGTGGCTGCTGTGAGACAAGCCTCATTCACAATTAAAGGGAGAAAGAGAGATTTATTTGTATTACAGTTCCAGAAGGAAGATGGTCCACTCTGACAGGAAAAGCATGGTGGGCAACAGAAGCAGAGTCAATTGCTAGTCTTTTCCTGACTTACCAATTAGGTCTTTTGACCTAATTGAAGATGGCTATTAAAAGACCCAGAGAGGATTGGAGAGATGGCTCAGGAGTTAATTCTCTGCCTCACAAGCAGAAGGTCCTGAGTTCTGATCCTAGGTCCCATGTTAAAAAAAAAAAAAGAAAAAGAAAAAAAGGCAGGTGAAAATGGTGGCCTACACTTCCGACGCTGATGGATGGGAAATCCCAGAGTGAAGCAAAAAGGAGGAAGAAGCAGTTCAGGATGATCCCCAATGTAGTCACCCTCGGACTCCACAGAAACACACAGTTCTCTCTTCTCTCTCTCTCTCTCTCTCTCTCTCTCTCTCTCTCTCTCTCACACACACACACACACACACACACACACACACACAAAATAAATAAATAAATAAATAAATAAAATTTAAAAGCCCCAGCGACATCAGTGACCTGAGCAGCTATAGGTGAGGTCATGTGAAGGTCGCCAGAGGTTGTCCTGGTTAAAGTAGATTTTTCCATTGATGGCGCACGCTGGGGTAGCTGTGGCTGGAACAGGGCCAGCAGCCAAGGTGACAGTTGTTTCTTGCAGTTAGAATATTGCTTCCTCAAGGTGTCATTTCATAATGACAGTCCCACCAGTCACCACGAGGACCTCCTGATTGACAGCTCCCCACTGAAAGCAGCCAGGCACAAGGGTTGCCTAACAGTGTTGATCAGAAAGTTAAGTCAGTCTGCTGCAAAAACTTAGCTTATTTGAAGGAAAAGTAAAGATTAAGGGGTGCTTATAGCAAATGTCTATATCAGCAGTAACATTCTTAGCAATATTTAACAGACTCTTTGCCAAATTCCTTTAGGGAGATTTGGGTCACTCTGCTTCAGTATCGCAATGTCTGCTACCTACAATCCACTGCTCTGCGATGTACTCTTTCCTGATTTCTCTGACTTCTTTTCAGCATCCAGCATGCTCCAAGTCACAACCATTCTCCTCTTCTGAACTCCCAGCAGGCCCTGCTAATATCTTTCCTAGGAAAGTTTCCAGTCTCTCTGTGCTGGAGCCAGTGTTATTTTATCTATCTCCGTTCCTCAGCTAAAGACTAGACACTCAAAGAGCTAATCTTAAGTACTCTCTCTCTCCCTTCCTGCTGCTGGTTTACATTTGCTGAGCAAAGGAAACGAATCCTCATGCCGACTTATACAGACAGCATCTTGTTAATAGGCATTATAGAAGTAAATGAACTGATCATTGTTTGTGGCCAGTTCAGTGCTTTAAAGAAAAAAAAAGTTCTTTAATAAATCTTCATGTTTTGAATAACACAAGCTTTCTGAAGCAAGAGTCTAGGATGCACAAGAACACAGAGGATTTAAGAGGAAAGGAGAACTTAGAGATTTAAAAGGGGACACAAAAACTACTTCTTATAAATTGGAAAAGACTTCAAGACTTGAATATCGACTTACCTTTTCCCATTCCTTCACCATCACAGTTGGTCTAGTTTAGAGATGTCCCTCAACATCTTCCTAGACACCCCATTCCTTGCCATTTTAATCTAGACTGTCAACATGTACCAACTTGTAGCCACAATCTGGACTCACAGAGAGGGGCTCAGAGAATGTGCCTATCAGATTCCTGGGCTCAGGAGCAGCCAGCAGGAGCATTATGTTAGTGCTCTGACAGTTTGCTACAGCTAAAGCTACTTAAGACTATGCAATCTGTGACCTCAAGGGTCTGGGTTTCAGAGGTCTAAAGGGTGTTCAGCTACTATCCCAGGGTCAGCAGCAGTGCATTCCTTTGAGGAACTACAGGACGTAATTACTTCCTTTGTTTTTTCCAACTGTTGGAGACTATTTCCTTGTTTTATGGCTTTAATTGTCCATCTTTGAAGCTGACAGCATTAAGCCAAGTGCCATCTCTATTTTTCTCTCTCTTCTGTCTTCCCCACTTCCACATGTAAGGATTCAGGATTGCCCACTGGAGAGATGGCTCAGGGTTAAGACTCTGTCTCGAAAACAGAAGGTCCTGAGTTCAGATTCCAGGTTCCATGTAAAAAAGCCAGGAAAAAATGGTGGCCTGTACTTCCAGCCCTTGTGGGTGGAGCCTGGGAAATTCCAGAGTGAAGCAAGAAAGAGGTAGAAGCAATCCAGGATGATTCCCGAAGTCACCCTTGGTCCTCCACAGGAACATACAATGCCCCCTGATACACACACACAGACATATACAGACACACACACACGATAGATAGAGAGAGAGAGAGAGAGAGAGAGAGAGAGAGAGAGAGAGATAGGAATAATCCAATGTAATCTTCCCATCTTAAAGTCAACTGATGAATAAACTAATCTACCTGTGACCTTAATTGTCTTTGCTCTGCAATTGAACATCCCCAGAGGTTCCAGGAATACAAGAGTGAATATATCTTCATAGCCCACCAGTCTGCCTTTGGTGGGCCTACAAAACGAGAGTTGCAAAATCCCAAAATCTTGGGAGGCACAAGGCCAGAATGGAGCGGGAACATTGGCAGAGCTAGAGAAGTCTGCCAAAGGACAGCCTCATCTAAGGCGAAAGCCATGCTGCTTGCCCAGGTGAGCCTGGCAGTGCTGCAAGGAAGTGCAGCAAAGTGATGAACTAATTATGAAAGGAACTTCATGTGGCCCTCTCATTACGAAAGAATTCCCTGGGGGGAAAGTGAAGGAGATGAGGGAGGCAAAATTTCAGGCTTCATTTGGGAAATTGTTTGGAGAACTTTTCAGAAGATAGCATCTGCTTTTTTTCTTACTCCTCATAAGCAATTTAGGCTGACCTGATGCTGAAGCAAAAGAAGGCGCCAGTATTGTCATGTATGAGTGCAAATGAGAATGAGAGGCTCGAGAGATGGCTCAGTGATTAAACCTTTGCCTCACAAGCAGAAGGACTTGAATTCCCAGATCCCACATAAAAACATTGGGCAAAAATGGAAGTGGCTAGCCCTGGAAGGGAAGACCTGGGAAATCCCAAAGTGAAACAATAAGGAGATAGAGTAATCCAGGATGATTCCTAAAGTTACCCTTAGGCCTCCATAGTCACACAATTGTCCTCTGATACACTTGTGCACACACACACACACACACACAAACCTCTACACATACACACACACATGCAAAAGAGAGAGAGAGAGAGAGAATGAGTCAGACCACTAAGAAGCTAGCAAATACACAAAGACACACACACATATAAACTTTCTTGTATTGTTCTTGAATGTCAAAAGGGCCTTTTTCTCAAATAGGGAAACAGTAACTCTCCATTACAGTATGATGCTATCGCCCCTGAGGGGTTCCAGCATGGGTCAGCTAATGTCCTGTGCCAAGCAGGGGTGAGATTCTTTATGGGGTAGTGTTTATGCTCACCATATGTTTTCTAGTATTAACTGAGAGTTTAATTGTAGTTTCCAGAATCAGGAGGGGGAAGATCAAGGGCATTGAGGGAGACCTCATCATCTAGGGTGCCCCTACCCTCAATTAGTAGGTTAGCACATGTCTAAATGCTCATAATTTGTGCTGATCTACTGCTTAGCCAGCAAATGGGTCCTGCTCGCAAACGTGCCGCATGTCAGCCTTTCAGTTTTTGTCCTTCTAGCTGACTTAGGGGACACAAGGGGGAAGGGAGATTTTAGCGTCAGAAGTGAGTGTGACGTCACGGAGGCGCATGGCCAGCTGAAGGTCCCTTGAAAGCTGGATGTCTTGTCTCAGTGCCCACGAAGGAGGAGCCCACTCTGCCTCCTCCCAGACAACCTTTCTCCCATCCCTCATCCAACTACCAGCACAGCTTTTAATAGTCATCCCCGCCCAAATTTTTCAAGGTCCTTCTCTTCTTCCACTCTTCCTATGCAACTCATACTTTAGAAAGCTCCCAAAATACTGTCTGAAGACCCTTACCTCACTAGCAATAAAAACATGCAACTTAAAAAAGAAACTGGATCAACAAGATGAGATCTCACCTGCTCCTACACTGGTGACCTGAGTTCGATTCCTGGAAGCCTACATGGCTCATGTTCTCTCTCTCTCTCTCTCTCTCTCTCTCTCTCTCTCTCTCTCTCTCTCTCATTTCCCTTTTTTCCCCTCTCTCCTTCTCTTCCTCTCTCACAAATATTTAAAACTAAATAAAAAAATAAAAAACAACACATGAGGAAGGTTCTCAAAATATAAAAATTCAGTAACTTAACAATGCTTAACCTAGTGAGGCTGTTAACAACACGAAGAAACAGGTGCCCATGTTCACAGCGTCTGGAACAACGTGTCTGAAGAGCAAGAAGGATGCAAGCGTCCAGAGGACTTTGATGCTCATGTGACTTAGTCGTTCCTTTCCAGGAATTCACATTAAGGAAATAAAAATATTTTGTCATACTTATATGCAATATTTTTCATCATTACATTGTTTGGAATTTGAAAACAAAATCATGAAGAAATGACTCCAACAATAGAAAGGTAATGAAATGATGCCATCATTTCAAAATATCATGTCTTAGATATTTAACACAGAGATGAGAAGGTTGAGAAGACTGTCTAACTCCCATGGTAAAGCGCAAACCCAAAAGGTTCTCCAGATAGAGAGAGTGCTAGACTTGTGCAGAATACTTCAACCACTTCTGTTAAGGGACTCATTTATACCCAAAGTTCGAGACAAGAATGGTAAGACTTAAATGCCAAACAGTGCCAGTGTCACCATCTGTGATGGGGAGAAGGTAACATTTTCAAGAGAGAATATGAGCTCAGGAGTTCATTACTGAAGTAGTTTACGCAATTTGCCAAATGATAGTGCAAAGCAGAGCTCACAGAATAGTTGTTTCTTCATGTGAATCTGTGTTTGTTTGTAGCCAAGACAGTAAGGAACTGTTACAACACTTTACAAGAAAGTGCTTAATAGTGTCTGTTAAGACCATGAAAGAAAAATGCAACTACCACATCAGGAAAGGAGATTAGGATCTCAATCTCTCTCTCTCTCTCTCTCTCTCTCTCTGTCTCACACACACACACACACACACACACACACACACACACACACAATAGCAGTTACTCTGCATGTTGCTGATAAATTCATGACAAACAGCTTAAGGGGAGAACAAGGGCTTTTATTCTCTCCTACAATTCTTGGTTACAATTCTTTGCCAGCTTAGCAGGAGAGTGCTCACTCACACCAAGAGCTGAGGTAACTGGTCACACCATATCCACAGGCCCACCAAAAGAGGGACAGTCCTCGCTTGCCAGAGAGCATATCTGTCCAACTTCCTTAGCCAGTTCCTTCCATCCTATTCACCTGTGCAGGGTCTAGTCCCACCTACCACAGACTGGGACCCCCCCCCCCATCAATTCCACAATCTCCTGCAGGGTTGCCCAGGATTCAACTCAACTGCCAATTCTTCATAACTGTGTCCAGAGTCCAAGCCTTCAATTGCCAAGTTGACACCTGTATCTAACTCAGGAAACAACATGGAATAAGGGAGAGAAGATCAAGATTGTAAGAGTCTGGGGCTGGAGAGGTGGCTCAGGGGTGCAGGCAGAAGGTCCTGAGTTCGGATCCTAGACCCCCACGTATAGACGCAGGGCAGAAGCGGAGGCGGCCTGCGTTTCTGGTCCTGGTGGGCGGAGCCTGTGAATCCCAGGGCAGAGTAAACAAGGAGGAGTTGGAGGCATCCCAAATTTGCCCGTGGTTCTACACACACGTACATATACACACATACATGCATACATACACACACACGCACAATTGAATGAATAATAATAAAAAATTTTTAAAAAAGATTGTAAGAGTCTGAAGGTGTCAGGAGTACAGTCAGACATTATCTTCTGGACATGTCAGGATCGCTGCATCCACTGTAGCTATGCATATCCATAAGACCTGCATGGGCTCAACACGTCACCATGTTAGGAGGACACTTCACCAGGCTAGGGGGAAGTCCTCAAAGAGATGTAGGGCTCTATATGTTATGCTCACCGATATGGGATCCATGCTTCAGCAAGTGGTCTGGCACATGTCATCAAAGATAATTCAGGAGAAACTCAGTGGGCCACACATGAGAAAAAAATGAAAATAGGAGGAACACTGGCAGGGAAGAAGAGTTGTAATGGGAAGAGGAAGGGGTATGGAATTATATATATATATATATATATATATATATATATATCAAGGTGTACACAAGGTGAAGACAATATAAATAGGAGCTACAACAGATTGATTCAGCGGGTGCCAGAGCAGGAGGCGGATGGTGGCAGTGAGGTTCAAGGAATACTCTGCGGGTGTTAGTGGGTGTCTGCATTGGATACTTTTACATACTAGGCATCTCATTCAAAGAATAGCAATAAAGGTGCACACAGATTGGAAAAAAGTAAGGAATCCTTATTCAGAAGCAAAGCCACAGTGCAGAACAGATACCCCATGATTGATCAACAATCACCTGAAAGTAAATTCACTGTATTCATGTATGAAATTTGAAAGAATAAAAAAATTAAAAAGAAACCCTTGCCTGCATGTACTATGCATGTATATCCCCTCTCCTATGTATGAAGACCCACACCCACACCGAGCTATGCTACACCCATTCCATCAACAGAGTGAGTTTCTCTTCCCCCCTAATAACCATCCAGAACTCATCTTTCATGCACAATTTCTATTCAGAACATACTGGACACAGAAGGTACAGAAAGGGTCAATACAATCTAGATTGGTTTTCAGCAGTGCACAGTAAGGCAAAATGAGTCCTCTGAGTGAACTTTTAGGTGAATGCCCCTACTTACCATCTTATGTCTATGCATGATTCAGTACACAAACAGTTAAAATCAAATGTATCATGGGAAGGGACATACACAATAGAAAAAACCTCGTGACTCAAATTCATCAATCAAAACAGCAAACCACCTAAATTATGTCCCTCAGCAACCAGCCCCTTCTCCTAAGCCCCATGAGAAGAAATCCAGGCAATAGCCTGGGGTCCTTGGGCACTTTCAGGTGATTGTTGATCAATCATGGGGTATCTGTTCTGCACCATGGCTTTGCTTCTGAATAAGGATTCCTTACTTTTTTCCAATCTGTGTGCACCTCTATTGCTATTCTTTGAATGAGATGCCTAGTATGTAAAAGTATCCAATGCAGACACCCACTAACACCCGCAGAGTATTCCTTGAACCTCACTGCCACCATCTGCCTCCTGCTCTGGCACCCGCTGAATCAATCTCTTGTAGCTCCTATTTATATTGTCTTCGCCTTGTACGTATGTGCTCTCCAAGGTCCATCTATGTCGAATCACTTTTTCATATGTTGCAGAATGGGGATGATTTACTGATGGGTTTTGTTCAGCCTCAGAACTAAACCAAAACCTTGGAGCAGAGGGGCACATCCTAAGAAAACTGCACGATGCATTATAACTCCACCGATCCTGAACAAGAGGGGAACAGGAGATAGAAGGGACGTCCTAGCCCCAAAACCACATCAATAAGATCACAGTGATAATTTACATAACCTAGTACAAAATTAAAATATGGAGTCCCTTGTTCAAGTCTTATAAAGATTCTCAAGTCTATGGCTTCAGAACAAAGGCAAGAGCCTTCCAAATACACAGTCCAGGGCCACCACAGCTCCATGCCCACACAATTACCACTTTCCATCCCTTTATCTCCTGCGCATGGCTGATCCATCCTGGCCCTGACGGCTTGGGCTGCATGAGATTAATATCCACAGCATTTCTGTGGCCTAGACAAAATTGTAATGATTGAACAGAACGGGCCCCAGGCCTCTGGAAGATCAAAGATAGGCAGTGACAACAGTAATAGGTATTATTAACTACCAAATGGCAAACTATGTGCCCAGTATTTGCTCAATGAGACCTCGGAAAAGCCCTGAAAGTCTGGCTCTTTCAGCATATCAATTTAACATCACAGAAAATTGCAACTTTAAAAGGTTAGATAACACTCCAAAGGTCACACCAGAAGGTCCTTATGACAACCTACTAACCTTTCGCCACCAATCTTCTCTGGAGAGGTTTGGAGCAGTGCTGGGGGGTGGGAGAGAACCACTCACAGAGTCGTTTGCTCCACCCACAAAGATATTCCCTCTCAACCCCATGCTAATTGGAAGCTACTGTAAAGCTTCCTGTCAGGAAGCCTTTCCTGAATATCTTTCGTGCCACCTTGGTTGATCGCTTCTTCCTTTCTCCCCCACATCCTTTCTGTCCACACCATTATAGTACCAGCCCCTCAACTGAGATTCATTTAAGTATTTCCTGTTCCACTGTGAGTCCTTTGAGGGTTAAAAAAAAAAATGTGTCTTCCTGATTGATTCTCCCAATTCTTGATACACAGCCTGACTCATAATAAGTGATCAGTAAATACGATTTCGGCTTATCGTCATAGAACAGGACAGCACATGTAGAATGGAATGCCCTGGGGTCATCATCTAGTCTAGGAACTCAGGGTGCTCTGAGGTACAAGAAGTACAGAGAACAACGTTTTTAAGAAGCACTATAAGTTAAGTGACTGTTACACTTTAATCCTTAAAGACAGCTATTTGAAGATGTTTGACATCTTGGTGCCTTTCATAGGAAAATCCTTCCTAGAGAAGCCCTGCGGGCTGGCCAGGAGTGAGACCTGCCAATGTGATTCCTGCCTACACCTCTGAGCTCATTTGCCCTCTGATAACTGAGTCTAGTCAGTACCATCCCGAGGCAGCTTCATTGGTGTGTTCTGGGTATTACTCAAGATTCAATTAAATCTCAGCCATGAAGGTGTCAGTGACCCATCTTGGCAGCTAAAAGGAACATGGGAAGGTTAATTTCCTAAGGTCCTACAACACAGAACCCTAACAACGTGCAGGGGACCCATAGCTCAACTCATCAAAATAAGTGTTCACTGGCTGGTTCTGAGTGAATAGGAAGAAAATAACAACAATCTTTGACCAATAACAACATATTTAGAAAAATCAAGGTTAAGACAATTGACTGCAACTTTTTGTTTTGTCTTAAATGTTTTATGCTGGAAGCATATGAAAGTGATGGGGAAATTCTTTTAGGGAAAGTGTCATAGTTAGTTACAGATGTCAACTTGACAGTTGAAGGTTTGAGCCCTGAGCACATCTGTAGAAAATTAGCAGTTAAGCCCAAAGTGAACCTGCAGGAGATTGTTTAGTTGGGAGGGCAGCCCAGCCCATAGTGGGGGAACTAGGTCCTGGACAGGTGGATAAAATACAGAGAGCTGGTTGATGAATTTGGCATCCTTGTGCACACTTGGCCAGACATACTGGTCTAACAAGTAAGGATCATCTCGCTCTCTCAGTCCATATGGTGTGGCCAGTTCTCTCAGCATTTAGAGTTGGCGTGGGCTCTCCTGCCAAGCTGGACAAGGAACTATAACTAGGAATCTTGAGAGAAAATTAAATCCCTTGTTCCCTTAAGCTGTTTTGTTATGAATTTATCAGCAACCATGCAACCGAAGGCAATATTTATCCAGTTTTGGTCAGAAGCCTTCTAAAAAGACCTACAGTCAATCAGTCCAGCTCTACTGCATACACTCATTGCTGTTACTGTTTGTGGCAATATATTATATAGATAGATACAGATTAGCTATACATAGGATAGACATGATATGTAGAAATACAGATAAATATATATAAATGGATGGATGGATAGATAGATAGATAGATAGATAGATAGACAGATAGATGCACATATATCACAAATTTGGTGTCTTAAAATAACACAGATTTATTATTTTACAGCTCTAAGGCTCAAAAGTACCACATGGGTCTCACTGGTGACAGCCAGGGTGTCTACAAGACTGCTTTCCTCTCTGGAAGTACTACAGAGAATTGATTTCTTTGCCTCTTCCAGAAGCAGCCTAGGGGTCGTGGTCTGTCCTCTTATGTGAAAAACCAGCATTGTTTCAACTCTCTGACCTGTTTTCTGTAGTCATCTCTCCCAATAACCAGAGCCTGAAAGATTTTCTACTCCTAAGAACCCCTGTGACTAAATGGGACTCACTGGAGAAATCCAAGGTAATTCCCCACTTCAAGATCCCTAACTTACTTGTGCAGATGAAGCCCACTTTACTATGTATAATAACATACTACAGAACATGAACATTTTGGTGACTACTATTCTGACTAGTAAACTACCAAAGAAGGTGTTCTATGGAATTGTACAATGACACATGGTAGTTTACTTTTACTGCCCACTTTGTAGGATTTAGAACCGTGGGAACAAATCTCTGGTCATGTCTATAAGGGATTATCTAGATTAGGTTAGTTGAGATTGAAAGACCTGCCCTCGAATTGGGCAGTACCATTCCATGGGATGGGGCCCAGACTGACTAAAAGAAGAAAGTGAGCTGAACATCAGCATTTGTCTCCTTTTGCTTCCTGACTGTGGTTCAGTCACCTCAAGCTCTTGCCACCATGACTTTTCCACCATGATGGACTGTACCCGGGAGCTGTGAGTCAAAGTAAAATCCTTCCTTTGCTAAATTGCTTTTGTCTAATATTTCATCACAATGAGACAACATATTTTCATCACAGTGCCATAATTGGTTCGGACCAAATTGTACTATTCAATGACTCACTTTCTTTTCTTGTTTCTCTTCGGCCACCCACAGGCTCCACAATGCCTCCCTTTCAATATTCACTTCCTCCTACGTGAATCTACACTGTGCTTTTAGTTCCCTATATCAGTGTAGATATGAGCATCAAAATTGACATCATCGCAACTTGAACCTCCAATGACTTTCCAGGAGACTGTTTCTTCTCTTTGTGCCTAACTTCATGCCCGCCCCAGTCCTCCATGTCATTGCGCCAGTGCCAACAGCTTCTACTGTTACAACTACAGATTCATACTTCAAGGTATATCAGCACCAGTGAGCACGTTCAGTCCAAATGCACTAAGCCTGAAGTTTTGAGGGTCAGTCTTTCAATTGCAACTAATCTAATCCAGATAATCCCTTATAGACATGGACTTCTTATTCCTTATTATTATTATAATGTGATGAAATATTAGACAAAAGCAATTTAGCAAAGGAAGGATTTTACTTTGACTCACAGCTCAATGCATTATTATAATGTATATATGCATTTTAAGGTCATTCTTTGGAATGCCAACATTACACCTTTTATTGGAACTCACAGAGGTAAAATGCACAAATCTAACCAAAAACAATTGATTAATAGATTTGTATACAACCTGTAACACCATAAATACCAAATACTTTATATTATTCCACTATAATTGACAGAGATCAGTATAAACACACAAAGTCTTTGATCCTTTATATAAGCCACACAAGGAAATTTGTTTAGAAAGTCATAGAAATTGTAGCTGCCAGCCAAGTTGTGACAGAAGACAGGACTCACTCATTATTAATGAGAGGTTATAAAATTAGGACTGGTAAGATGGCTCAATATGTAAAGATACCTGCACAGCAAATATGAAATCCTAGATTCAATTCTCAGAGCTCACATTGTTGAAAGGAAAGAACTTACTTCCAAAAATAATCCTCTGACCTCTACATATGCACCATAACATACACATGCCCCTCTTTCTCCAAAAATAAATAACATATTAGAAAAAGAAAGATTGGAAAATTATTTTCTCTCCTTAACCAAATAGATTTGACTTGCAAATGTTATTTTCTCCTTATTGTCTCAACATTATAACAAAACATGCTTGTTATCTGCCTAACATTTCTGTTCTGTTACCAAGTACATATTAAAGTTATAAGCTTTGCGCTGCTGAGAATTTTGAGGTCCTTAATCACATGTTCCCCCAAAGGATTCTCTCCTTTTTTAACCAAGAATTTTCTCTGCTTCCTTTCTGAAGAAAGTTGCTTCTGAGTTTTCCCACTTCCTCCAGCTCCCAAGTCTGACTAGAGTGCTCTGTCAGGTAACTCAAAAGCACCGGGCAAGCTGTCTTCTTCGACACGTCGCAGGCTCCAGAATTTGAGATGAGAGTTGGTCCAGCCAAGGCAGAACCTTGGGCAAACTCCAAAGGCCGAGTCATAAACGGGCCCTGAAAAGAACCCGAGGGAAGGGACTCTTGCTGTGGCTGCTCCTGGCAGGAGGCTGTGCATCCCACCAGCTCCTACACATGCCTCTGTAATAATCAAGAAACAGATCAGCCAAGGAGTGCTTTATTAATAGTTTACTCGTGACACAGAGAAAACACTACATGTTTCACAAATGCTTTGCAGTTTAGTATTCTTTCTCTCAACATATAATGGAAATAAGAAATGAAATAGAAAAGAGAAGAGACAAAACCACAAAAAGAAAAGCAATGTTTGGGCATCCGCTGTGGCCAGCTCCTTCACCTTTCATAATACTGCTGGTGAGTCTAGAAAATCACAACTTTTCCCAACCAACTGAAGGCAACCAAGACAGCATGTTCAGGCCAGGGGCATGGGGCGCAGGCCAGTTTGAGGCTCCAGGCCGTCTCCTTGAGAGCGGTTGCACTGGGCAGACACTTAGGGCATCTGCATGTCCTTTCCTCCTCATCCCAGTTTGGGAGGTCTTGCCTTAGCTCACCAATTCTCTTTACTCAAAGAAATGTCACTTATGCCAATCTGCATCTACAGTGTCCACGCAAGCCACTAGCGTGAAAACACTTCCCTCAGCTGAAAGTCTAGCACAAGGCCTCCGCAACCCTTCAACTCCCTTATCCCAGTGGAGTCCAGCAGAGCTTCAGCCCCCCAGGGGTTTCCTCAGGCTGAGATCAGGCCCTCAGGCACCATCTGAAGGACCGGAAGGTCCCCTTCAGTGGGTCAGAGCACTCACAATTTTTCAGGCTGTAGCTTGAGTTGGTTTGTTACATCCATGGGCAGCTGACAGCTGTCAGAGAGACAGGCCTCCCTCTTGCCGCCGGCCACTCCTGAGGCTCATTCGCAGAGACCGGGACATGGTCCACTCTGACAGACTGTTCGGGCTCTTTCCACGAGGCGCAGTCTAACTGAGTTTGGCTGCAAACTGCCTCAAAATGCAGGAGAGCATGCAGTCTTCTCCAACAGCATCGGGTCAACTGACTATGAGCCAGACCTGGTCTGATTAAAAACTCTGTCATCCTATCCTGAGGGTTATTTTTGTCTTCACCAAATACCAGCTTTTTTATTCCCTACAATCTCTTGAGCTCCTCTCATATGCTGAAGACTTCGGAAATCTTCATGGATAAAGCATGAGGCATAAAGGATCTATATCATTACTGACTAGTTACTCACATCGGATAGTGAATATACATTCTAAAAAGTGCCAGACAGTATGGGAAGTAAAAAGGACATGCACTGGGTTTCCTACCCTCAAAAATCTTATACTTTTATGCAGGAGGTAAGTCTCAGGTGTCAACTAAAGTGAGATCTTGTATGTATTAGATACAAAAAGTTCAGGTAAAAGTCTTACCAGTCACTACAGCAGAAAGTCACAGCAGAAAACGATGACTTTCATTTATAACATTGTTGAAGTTATCTGGGAAGTGGGTTTTTTCCAAAAGCAGTCCTAAGATAAGGACTTGGGCGTGTAAGTAGTTCGGAGCAGGGGGATGGGGGGATGGAGGAGTTCTCTGGACCTAAAAGTCATGAAGGTGGGCACAGCAAAGGGAGCAAGCACAGTAAATAATCCTTAGATGAGCAGGTTACCTCCCTGAACACGCTCAACCACACCAGGCTGAACATGAGTCAAAATCATCTTCAGATGAGAAGACTGGCACTCACCCCATGGCCCCCAGCCTCACCCCTCAACAGTGACAGCTGTTTCAGAACACTGATATCCTTTGCCCAGCAGGCCAGATCTCACACGTGCCCACGAAACACATTCCAGAGGGGGCAGGAAATGTCAGGGTTCAGAGGACCTTTCCTTGAGTCCTCGAGGTAGGACGAGGTGGGACGAGGTGGGACGAGAGAGTAGCACCATGTGTAAGCTACAAAGGCTGTCCCAGAAAATCAGTGGATGAGTGTGGCCTTAAAAAAAGAACAGGATCGGACCTACCACAACAGAAGTCCGAGAAAGGAAAAAGCCCAGCAGCAAGTAAAAAGGGAATAACGTACAACCCAGCAAAGCTGGGCTGCTGGATCCACAGGCTCCAGGAGAACTACAGAAGGGCAGGTGTAAGAAACTTGATTATTCACAAGCATGCATGTGTATGCACATGTGCACACGCGTGCGCATGCACGCACACACACACACATACACACACACTTTTTTTTTATTTCTTCCACTCATACAAAGTTGATAAGTACCCCTCCCTGGATCCCCTTGCTCTTTTCTCTTCCTTTCCCCCCTCCCTCCCTTTCTCCAAGTGCCCCCTTGTCCTCCCTCCCATTCCTGGAGCATCCTTTAGTGTGCATGTCAAACTTCCCTCTGGGTCCTCCTCTCTGATGAGGTGTAAGGACTCAGTGGCATTGCCTAGAGCTCTTTTTTGTGTTCCCCTTAAAGATAGGAACACTATACACACACACATAAGTGATATTTTGAAAAATCCAGTCCTTCTATGAAGAAACATACTCTAAATGGCAAACTGCTTGACTTATGGGAAGGTTTAAATCAAGCCAACTTTGCGCTTATGTCTAGAATCATGTCTGAGTAGACCTTACTATTGATCATGAAATGCTATGCTATTAATCTGCATGATCCATACACACACACACACACACACACACACACACACACACAAATTTTAGTGGTTCCTGATAAGGACTTCTGGGGAAAGCAGACAGCTAGACCGAGTACCCTGGAAGAAGAGTTCACACCCTTTTTCATCTCTGGAGTTGTAGGAACTGTTGGTGCATCAGTTCTTTACTGCTGTCTTGCTCTACCTCTGGATTTCTCTGGCATTAGAATCTCTTCCTACAGCCCAAGAATTTGCAAGGACATTCAGCTCTCTGTGGAAGAAGAGTTGCCAGACCAAGCATCGTGGGCTGCTAGAATGCTATAGGACCCATACACTGGTGCTACCACCTGCTGGACACCACCAGGGGCTAGGCATACTCCACACTTCTTCCAGAGGAGGGACGGACGGGGACACACACACACAAATTCAGAGAATGTCATTAATCAATACCCCTAATTAAATTTCTGTCAGTCAATGGAGAAAAATATTGAAGTAGGAAGGGGACTGGTTGGTTCAACACTTGGTCTCCTGTTGGCGGTGCTGTTTGGAAGGGTTGCAGAACCTTTAAAGACGGAATCTTGCTGAAAGAAGCACATCACAGGTGGGCCATCAGGTTTGAGAGCCCAGCCCCACTCCCTGGCCCCTCTCTCTGCCTCCTGACTGTAAATGCAAGACAAAGAGTCAGTCTCATGCTCCCATCTCAGTGCTGCCCAAGATGGACGCTAGGCCTCTGAACGGCAGCCATACATCCTTTCCTCCTTAGGTTGATTTGGTTGGTAGTATCATGACAACAGAGAGGGAATCTAAGTCCAGGATCTGCTGAAAGAAAGCAAGCACTGGTGACAGTCCAGTGCCTGCCAGGAAGTAGCATCATTTGCCCCAACTGAATATCATAGCAGGGTCTGCATAGTAACTATAAATAAAGAACTTTTAATGCAGTCCTTTAAGTATTAGAGAGGTAGCAGCTTAATGGACTAAAAGAAAAAATATGGTCCTTGTTAGATGATTTTCAAAAGATGTATAAGAATGGGTCCACATTTGTTTTCTTTAATTGAAACTGACCGTGAGGCAGATGAGTAGTCTACCTGTTTACTATTTCTCTAAACAAATGTTTGTGATTTAGTTTCTTTGCAAGAATCATTGATTCATCTTGGAATTCTCTCTCCAAAGCAAATCTCACTTGCTCTTCAAACCATCTCTTCTTTAATCATCACAGGCTTCAATCAAATCAAATACTTCAATATGCTCGAGTTCTTAAAGCCATTGAAAGAGAAAGCAGGAAAACCCAGAGGAAAGATTTTGCTAAAATTCCTATGGACTCTGAAACCCAAACCAGCTCTCTATCTCAGCACACCAGGGACCCTTGACTAGGTCCCCTGGTAAGCTAACACTGCTCCCACTTCTGAAGTCGAGTTGGATGAATGTGTGTTGACTAAGTTGTATAATGCATGTTTGACAGCTTGAACAACTTGAGCTCTGAGAGCTAGACAGTCTACTAACAGGAGTAGTCTGGTGATTTTGCAGCCCACATACAGTGAGGCAGTATTGGTCTGTGGTCTGTCTGACTCCAAAGCCCATGCCGCACCTTCTCTGAACCGCATGACAAGAGGAGGCCTTTCTTTGCTTGGGTGCTGTGGAGCACCTTTTCTGAGCCCTCCCTGCTGATGGTACCTGCTACCCAAGTGAAATTCTGAACCCTGATTTCCAAGGACTCCTGCTCCAGGATCTGTGCCAGAACCTTTCTTCCTGACCATACCAGGCTATTTCCTTACTCCATGGGAAATCTCACCATTGGTCAAACCAATCGTCCTTCGACTTCTGAAGACCAGCCAGGTGCAATGAATCCTGTTAAATTCCCCATCTATGTTTGAGCACTGTAGCCAGGACAGCATGATCCCAGAAAAGAAAACAAGCCTCCTAACACCTGAGACATCTGGTCAACAACCATGGGAACACATCTGAGAGGCCAAAGAAATGAAAAGGGTTCTGTCCAGAACCTTCTAGATTGCTAGTCTGAGAAGTCCAAAAAGTATACGACTTTGTTCAAATTTTGCTTACTCATTTGCCAAGGACAACCAAGGCCACTGCTAGCAGTGATAAGGGATGGATAACTAAAATAATTTTCCTGAATAGCAGTTGGCCACCTTCATGAAGTGAGATACCATTCCAGGCAATGCCTCCTGGTGTTCCACAGGCCTGGGCTGGGTGAGGCAGAGCCCACTCATCTCAGGGGGCGGGGAAGTGTCGACTCTCAATGAAAGCTGCATGCTGTCGGTGCCCACGCCAACTAACAAGACCATTTCTGCTCAGAGCTCGTTCATTCTATCTCAGAAAGCATCCTCGACTCTGATGGTCTTTAAGACAGCAATAGACAGAAAGCCATCTGCCAAGCTGCAGCAATTCTCTAAATATTCCAAAGCAGACTAGTAAAGTATTTTCTCACTGATAGCCTGGAAAGAGAGACCAGAACAAAATGTTCCTTGTCCGGTAAGATCAAAAATCACACGATTTTTCAGCTCATCAAGGAGAAAGTGGTTCACAGGTGTGGGAAACAGAGTCAAGTCTATTAAGTCCACAACAATTTACATGTTTGTTTTTTTTCCCGATCACCAAAGTACTTCACGTTCCAGTAGAAAATTATAAAGCATTGAGAGAGCTCAGAGTTAGAAAATTTAAAATCATTTCTAATCCATTTGATCAGAAATAACCATTATTACCATTTTTGGTTAAAAAAAAAGCTCTGGCATATTCTATGCATATGTATTTGTCTTTTTTTTTTACCTTTTTTTACAAAAAAAAATGGAAACATTCTTGTGCTAGTTTTTGACAATCGAAAGCTGAACTTTTGAGTGTATGTGTAAAGAATTAGTAGCTAAGTCAATCCCTACACAAGCCTGTGGAAGTTCATCTAATTGATATGGGAGGACCCAGTCATGGTGGGTGGGACCATTCCCTGGCAAGTGGATGAGAGAGAGAGAGAGAGAGCTCCTTCAGCAAGTGAGAAAGCTTCTCATCTCTCAGCAATTCTGTGGATATGGAATGCCCAGTTTCCTCGGCTCCCTAACTCACCTATTATGCTGTAACCAGAATCATAAGCGGAAATAAATTCTTTGTGTCCTCCTGTTTCCTCCCCGCTTTGTGTCTTTTACTATAGGAGTAAAAGTTCCAAAGGGAGCCAGGACTAATTGCAGATAGGATCACAGACATCTCCAAGAAAAAGAAGCACTTGAATTCCATACTGATGGCCTTACACAGACATGCACATAGGCAGGCAGCGGTAACTGCCCTTCCTTGAAGCAGCCCTGGATCCCTTCTGTTCCTGCCCTGGGACTGGTATCTGGTCATTCAATTTTGAGAAAGAAAAAAAACTCTATTATAGGTAGAAGAGGATTCTGAAGTGTTTATACTGAAATCTGATGCTATATCTCAAATTATTTCATTTCACCTCAGAGTGAAAGCAGTCTGGAGGAGTTAGCCACATAATTACTCTTTTAACAGTCTCGGCCACCCTCTGCACATTTAATTATTCTATAATTACTCATACTCATGGCCCAGTATGGAAATTACACATGGATTACCAATCTTTCTGACAAGTATAAAAGAAAAGCAGTCATTGCCCTCTGTCTCCCGGGTCTCCTTCCCTTTGGAATGAGAACCAACTGGTCTCTCAGGACACCCAGGAAAGTAGAGAACCGGCCTGGAGTTAGAAATACCAGGGAGGAACTTGGAGAAGACGTCACAAAGGAGAAAGATACAAAAAGCTTAACTGTTCCCAGTAAATCTTCCTAAGATCCAGGAATCGTGGATTCAACCTTGAGAGGCCCCATTGCTCACTCTTGCAAGGCTTGCCTTGGAGAAAGCCAAACACCACAGCGTGCTTGCCTGTTCCTGCCAGTCCCACTTCAGGACCTGAGCTCATGTTATAAAGTCAGTGTGAGCTTTGAAAATATATCGAACAACCCATGACTAGGCTCGAGGGCAGCGTTAGCATCCTTGAGCGTGACCATAAAATCGTCTGTGGGGATTTAGCTTCTTCTGGGTCATTCAGTAGCAGCCATGGGGAAATCGACAGGTAGCACCCATCGATTGTGGAATTCCATTGTGGGTGGAAGCCAAAATCATGCCAGAAAGAAAAAGAAAGGTCTGCTCCCGGATGCCGCTGCCATGTAAATGTGTTCCTACAAGCACGCAGGCTTCCCATGGCTCTGAAGTTTCACTGAGTTTTACTGCGTAGAGTAGAATCTGGGTAGGCCCGTACGCTGTGATGAAGCTGTCTGCTCATGTTCGGTGCTAAACTGCAAACCACATCCATCCTGAGAGACATGAGCATCCTAGTAGCCTGTGAAGCGCATTAGTTACCTCCTCTGTGATTCTCTCAGGAGTCCAAAGTGTGAGGTAAAGCTCGCGGCCCCTCATTCCTTCAGCATGTCCGACAGTAGGACCACCGCGCTCCCACATAGCCTGGTCTCTCCTGTATTCTCCAGCTGTGGAACAAGACAGGAATGGCTCATTAAGAAATAGCTGTGGCAAACCACTCCAACACCAACCACACAGCTGTAAGCAGCCAAAGATGGTCCTTCAATACTTCAGAACTAGAGTGACGTCTCCGGGGCCTGGAAGGAATGCCTGGTAGTAGACTGGATCGATTTTGTTGGTCGTTGCCCACTGTGAGGACAGAAGAAACCGACATTCCCAACAAGCCCAAGACAACCAGAGTTGGGATGATAGCTGCGCATGCAGGCCCAGACCTGTAGCATGTACATAATGCTTAGAGGGGGGCTAAGCCAAGATCAACAAGAAAACACAGCTGGGGGGGCTAAGCCATACGTGGCTGGCATGAAGTGATGGTGTAAGAGGCACCCAGGCTAGGTGGGAGCAGCGAGACCACCTCTGCTAGACTCTGCACCAGCAGCACTGTTAGGGCCTCTGCCTCAGTTTCTCTGCTTTGGAATAGGGGTTATAACCGTACCCATCTCACAGCATCGTTCCCAGAATGAAATGATTGTCCGTACGTACAATATGCAAATAAGTTCCAGGAATGAGTTGGTTCTAATTTTATTATTTTTGGTAATATTCTGTCATCCCTGCTGCGGAGTTTCATGACCTTTGAACGTGGCTGAGAAGCATGTTTAATTCATCCTCTGGATTTTATAGACTAAAGCACGATTCTCATTGCTCATAACGGCTAGAGACCCACTTCCTGACTATACCCTGAACAGAAAGAGGGGGCAGAATGAAAGGCCCCAAATGAGAGCCCCAGAGAGCCCTCCCCAAGCACGAAGCCTGTTTCCTCCCAGCTTCCCCTGGCACCTGGAGCCGGGAGTCTGGCCCGTTGGGGTGCAGGAACAGTGATTGAGGTGGACGGCCTCTGAAACAAATCGGAAACTTTTCCTAAAGGGGAAAAAAGCTGAACTTCCACAGAATAAATATTACTAGATGGCCTCGGGCTCAGGTGCTGTTCACAAACTCCTCCAGCCCTGCTCTCTCCACTTATGACATTTAACAGAGCCCCTGGAGAGCGCCAGGCCTGCGCTCCAGAGCCAAACATTAGCCTCCTGTGTTAATGAGGATGAGTCCGAATCCAGCAAGAGGAAGATCATCAGGGCCATTTGCTTGTTAACCCTCAGCCTCTCTGTCCTCCATGTCTCCTCCCTTCTCTCTCCTATCTCCTTCTTGCTCTAGAGGGAAAGCTGAAAGCTCTCGGGATGAGAATTTAGAGTGTCTGTCACCAAGTCCCAGTAGCAGGGCCAGTAAGTGTCTCACTCATCACCCCAAATGTTCTGGGCTTCGCCACCCTCCACCCACCTCCTGGCCAGCTCAGCTCTCAGATGGAAGGGAGAGCAGAAAGGTATACCACAGGAGGCAGAGTACAACGGAGGCCAGGAGGCCAGTGACCTCAACCAGTCCTGCATCCACCCACCTTTCTAATCCAGACTCTAAGTGGGTGTGGTTTGTCAGCGAGGAATTCTTAGGCTCCCAGCAACGCGGAGCTGGTCTTCCGCCCCAGACAGTCCAGCCGAGGAGGACACCTCAGGAGAGGTGGCCGTTTACTTGAATCAGTCCCTCCCTGCCTGCTCACTCTAGCCTTTCCTTGTGCTTTCCAAGCTGAGATTTGCTCAATTTAGCGAAAATGAGAAAACAAATGTTATAAAGAGTATGCCCTACATGATTTTTTTTTTTTTTAGTGTGGAGGGAGATGAGAAGCATGGGACATGGCGCATGAACAGTAGTACTGATCCTCACGTTCCATCTTGTTCGAGGCCAGAGGGCAACCTAGGGTGTTGGTTCTGCCCTTTTACCTTGTTTGAAACAGAGGCTCTTTGTGGTGCACCACTGTTTACACCTGAGATTCTGAGAATGCCCCTGTCTACACCTCCCCTTGCACCACAGAAACAATGGGATTACAGACACAGGCTATTTGCCGGGTGTTACGTGGGTGCTTGGGATCTGAACTCAGGCCCTCGAGCTTGCACAGCAAGCACTTTACTCACTAAGCCATCTCCCCAGACCCCATATGATATGTAAGATGACTCACAGCAAAAAAAAAATAGGTATTTTGTGCTCATTTAGAATTCAATGTATATGTGCATCTGTATTTTCTCCATCAACCCTGTTAAGGCCTCCATTTGCCTGTCTCTAAATGGGCCATCAGTGCTTTTCAAACTTCTTCATATGTGTCTGCATGTGTCCCATATGGGTATATGCATGCATGCAGGTATGTGTGCACATATGTACACACAGAGGCCAGAGGTTTACATTAGATATCTTCCTCAACTGCTGTCTACCTTACTTTTATTATTATTATTATTAATTTTATTTCTCTACTTTTACAAGCATACTGAGCATTCATTCCTGCCTCCTTCCGTCCCCCCAACATCCTCTCCCTTCCCCCTATCAATCCCTGCCACTCCTTCCTACTCTCCCACCTGCATGCTTCTGTGGACCCCAGGGTTCACGCCGGCCCATTTACTCTCGTGGGGATCGTTCGCCTTATTTTTTGAGACAGGCTCCTTACTGAACCCGAGCTCACCAGCAAACGCCAGGGGTGCCCTTGTTTCTGCCTCCCCAGGTGGCACTGCTATGCACCCCGGGTACTGTGGATCAACTCTTGCCTCATTCTTGTGTGGCAGACACTTACTGATTCAGTCATTTCCTCAGCCCCCCCACTGCCTATTGTTTTGATAAGATAGCGTCTTGGGTAAGCCAGGTTAACCTTGGACTGACTGTGGCCAAGGATGACCTTGAACTCCTGCCCCTCCTGCCTTTGCGTCTCAAGTGACCATCTGGATCACTTTTTTTTTTTTTCAAATGCTGGTTTTATACATGCAAAGCAAGTAATCAATCAGCCATTGAGCTAGAGCCCCAACTACCAAACTGTTTTGAGATAAAGATCTTCTGTCAACAAGTCACCCTGGGCTCCAGCGATAGATCAGAGTTTAAAGCATTTTCCACAGAAACAAAAGGACTAGAGTGTGGATCCCAGATCCCACTTAAACTACCAAGTAGTCTCGGTGACCCATCTGTGATCCCAGCTCAAGAATCCCTAGTGCCAAAGCACATATATATATGAGCACATGCCAGATATGTGTAGACACATGAAATAAAATAAGAAAGGAAGAAAGGAAGAAAGAAAAAGTGAGGGAGAAAGGGAAGGAAAGAGGGAGGGAGGGAGGGAAGGAAAGAGGGAGGGAGGGAGGGAGGGAAGTAAGGAAGGAGGAAGAGAAGGAAAGAAAGAAGGGAGGGAGAGAGGGAGGGAGGGAAGGAGAGAAGGAGGGAGGGAGGGAAGGAGAGAAAGAGGGAGGGAGGAAAAAGATAAGGAGAAAGAGAGGAAGGAGGAAGGAAGGAAGGGAGGAAGGAAGGAAGGAAGGAAGGAAGGAAGGAAGGAAGGAAGGAAGGAAGGAAGGAAGGAAGGAAGGAAGGAACAGAGAGTTACCCTACATTCAAGGTATGAAGTAGATCACAACAGAGCATCCCTGGTTGAAGCAGAGGTGAGCAGAACCCTCTTCCCGCCTTTGCCAAGCACAGATCTACCCATTTAGAAAGCAAGGGATGATTAGGAAGATGGATCATTGAGTAAAATATCTGCCACCTGACACAAGGACCTGAGTGCCAAACACCAGAATCCACAAAAAAAGCCAAATGCAGTGATGCCTACAAGCCCAGCCTCCCACAGTGAGGTACGAGGCAGAGACAGGGGAATTCCTAGAATCTTGGCGGCCAGCTGGTGTGGAATATGCCACAGGAAACAGCAACGAGACCTCCCTCGAGGTCAAAACAATGCCCAAGGCCTCTGCCCTCCATGTGTGTGCCATGGTACGTGTGCTTCCCACAGAACACACGGGGGATGACCAAAGGAAGAAAAAATAAGAAAGCAAGGGAAGCCCTGCAGAGCTTAGGGCCCCTCGTGTCTCTGTGCTCAGTCACTAAAACTTTCAACACATACGCTGCCTTGGGAAAGGAAGTGAGCTCATCTCATATGCTCCGGGTTATAATCCGTTCCCCAAATCCAGAAGACAGAGCCGAGACCCCTCCTCACTGTGCAGGTAGCAAGGAAGCCGCCGGGGTCTCTGACCGCTGACCCATAAGCGCCGCTTAGCACAGAGACCTTGGAAGTCGTCTCTCTGATAAATAAGATAATGATCCTCGGAGATTTTCATATATTTAAAAAAGCCCTCTTTGCCCTCCCAAAGAGTACAGTGTTGTATGACCCCATTTCTATAAAATCCTAACAATATGAAAACTAATCCATGGTAACAAAGAGCGTATCAGTGATTGCAAGGGAATGGAGCAGGAAGGAGAGGCTTTGAGGGGGTGGGAGGACTTCTGGGAGTGATGGGCAAGTGTACTGACTTGCTTACAGTGATGATGCCATGTTTATATACTTATGTCAGATTTATATCACACTGGAGTCTAAATGAGGCAGCTTTCCGTTATTTACATCTTAATAAAGCTACCAAGAAATAAATAGAAATTTAAAAATTAAAAAGTAACACAAATAAGATTGTAATATTTAGTTTAGTTTTATTAGTAGTAGTAGTAGTAGTATTAATATTAATATTAATCCTGGCAGAAAACAGTGAAACTAGCAAGCACCCTTGGCTTAAGAGAATACTGATTTTTTTCCTTAGAATCAAGAACATTTTCTTTTCTCACATTTGTGCAGCCCTGTGCATGCTCCGGCTTTGGGCTGTCTGAGCCTCTCTGCGGTTATCCAGAGCAGCCTCTCAGGCAAGTCTGTCCTCAGCCTCTAAGCCATGTCTCCTAGCTTTCTCCCTCTCTGCACTCAGTCCTCTGCCTCCACTGTCCTCAGCTCGCTAGGAGGCTGGGTCTACCTGGTCCTGCAGCAGCCTCTGTTGACTCCATGTCATGCTTTGAAACGTGTCCCCCAAAGGCTCGTGTGTTTGGGAAGGTCATGGCACCATTAGGAGGTGCAGCCTTGCTGGAAGAAGGCAGTCATAGGGGGGTGAGCCTTGAAGTGGATTAGTCCCACCCTACTTCCAGGAAAGGTCCGCCCTTGTAGTTGGCAATCTTTTTTTTATTTTATTTTTTTCACTCATACAAACTTAATAGGTACCCCCTTCCTCCCTTCAACCCTCCCTGGGTCCCCTTGCTCCCTCCCCCCTTTTCTCCTTCCTTCCCCTCCCTTTCTCCTAGTGCCCTCTCCCTCCCCCCATCCCCCATGGAGCATCCTTTAGTGTGAATGTCTAACTTCCCTCTGGGTCCTCCTCTCTGATGAGATGTAAGGACTCAGTAGCATTGCCTAGAGCCCTTTCTTGTGTTCCCCTTTAGTGTGGGAACACTATTGTGGCTGTTAATCCCTTGGCTCTAAGGATCCTAGTGCCTGTGATCCATGCTAGACTTTCTGAATTAGGGGTTTGTTGGGTTTTGTTTTTTTTTTTTTTTTCAGTTTTGCTGCTCCCGTACTGCCCTTGGCTTCTCCTGATGGGTATTGAATATCACCTCCTAGCCAGAGATAAAAGACTGTTAAAATAGAGTCTTACTATAAGATTAGATTCAAAGGTAGATGGAATAAGAGTAGGAGACCACAGGTGGGGGGGGTCAGTCTCCCATTTGCAGGATGGTTACCTTCTATCTGGCAATCTTAAAGCTCTCAGCTTCTGCCACTAGCCATGCTGCTTCCACCTATAAAAGACTTCATCTCCCCTCTGGAACAGTAAGCTGGATGAGTCTCCCTTTCTCCCTTAAGTTCCTTGTTCTCTCATAGCAACACAAAGAGGAACTAGTACACTCCGAGCGCTCAGCTCACTCCTCTCCAACCCTCTGTCCATCGTCCATTCTCCTCAGCTGGATCATATCACTCTGCCAGCTAAAACCTTGGGTTGGTTCTGGTGACTTAGAAAAAGACCCCACATATCCACCATGGCCTAGAGACCCGTGTGAGCTGGTCCCTGCCTATCATTACAGCCACAGACACTGGCTTTCTCGGTCTCGGCCAATCTGGACGTCTTTAAATGCTCAACTTCTCTCAGCTCCATGTCTCGTTGTTTCCCCGTATCTATTCTGTCTGTCTGGACTATCTGATGTCTCTAGAGCAAATCATTATCTGTGTTTTTTGCAAAAAAATATATTCCTTGGGGCCGGGGAAATGACTCAGGGGTTAAACCTTTGTCTTAAAAGCAGAAGGACCTGAGTTTGAATACCAGATCCATGTAAAAATGCCAGGCAGACATGGTGGGGTGCTTGCCCTTCTGACTCTAGAAGGCAGAACCTGGAAAACCCCAGAACAAAACAATCCAGGAATCCAGGATGATTCCCAATATCACCTCTGTTGACCCTCCACAGCACACACACTCAAATACCTTCTAGTAGCACACACACACACACACACACACACACACACACACACAAAGACATTTTCTTTTTCTGTGAAGCTTAGTTAATTCCTTAGACAGTTCTTGTCTCCTAATTTTAAATTCTTAATGCACTTTAGTCTCCCTTTGGTAATTAGTTGTGTGATAACCATTTTTCTTTCATTAAGAAAGATGCCAGTAATTACATACTTTTTATTTGTTGCTATATAATCATCACCAACATCTTATGTATGGCAAGTGACCAAAACATTTTTTGATTGAGGCTACCTCCTCTTTGCTTGGCTTTGAAATTCCCTAGGTTCTGCCTTCCAGGTTTGGAAGTACAAGACTCCACCATTTCCACTTGGCATTTTTATGTGGGATCCGGGATCTGGGATCCAAACTCAGACGTTCTGCTTGCAGGGCAGAGGCTTAACCCCTGAGCCATCTCTCAGGCCCCAGAATACCTTTGCTTTTCTGTGACAAGCAGTGTTTGTGCTGATGAGCATTTCTCACTAGACAAGGATGTTTCCTAATTCCAGCACTCATACTCTTTGACTCACTATCTCTACTTAGAAAACAGAACCTAAAGGAAGTTTCTAAATGAAGAACAAAAGTTTGTAGAAAAATGTGTTCATGTCAAAAGGGAAACCAATAACGTCAATTAACTAATTAAGATGTATCTGCAATACAGAATCTCCAGCTATAATTTTTAAAAAGCTGTTGCACAGTTATGGTTTTCAAAGAGGAAAAAATACATCTGTTTGCATGAAAGGGTGTGATTTAGTTTACTGATTCCAGTTTATTACAGCAGATAATAACTTATAAATGTTCCACTAAAACTACTTCCAATTTGGGAAGGAAAATGATACAAGCTAGCCAAGAATAAGGTGTATGGAGGAGAAGTACACTGGCAGGTCATTATTATTTTGCTGAAATAATATCAGTACATACAATATACATCACTAAGCACGTTTTCAGTCATATCAAATATCCCTCACATCCTGGCTACCACAGTTCTTGTGAATTGCTTGCACAGTCTTGGAACAAGTAGCCCCAGAATGATGCCCTTGAGGCAAACAGGACCTGGGAATGTAAGAACGCATGCAGAATTAGCTGAAGCTACCCCACAGGCAACTCTGGGCCTTCCAGACCCATTACATGAACTCAGATACACCAGAGCTCCCACATAACTAACTGAGGGCATTTCTTCTTTAAAATGAATATTCAGTATGCCCCCTGGGACTTGCTCACAACAGGGAGGGGGGATATTTTTATCCTGCCTCCTACTTTCTGCATTGGAGTCTAAAAAACAACTCTTCCCCTTACCAAGCAGCTACCCCAAACTATCTATTTTACCAGACAACTTTGCTTTCATCCTATCCCTGATATGAAGATTGAAATAGTTGATTAGTAGGACAAAGGCTTAGGAAGCATTATTTATTTGGCTTACGAAAGAAAATATCAGCATACTATATACCATGCTGCAAAGCACTGTGGCATTGCAGAAAGAAGGTTGCATTTTGGAGTAATAGAGGCCAGCATTCAAAGCCTGACCGACATTATTTTGAAGTTTTTAACCTACCCAAGCCTTGCTTTCTTTCTAAAATCATGCTGAAATACCACTTGGCCACATGCCTTACACAGTGTTCTGTGGGAATAAAATCAATTGTTTATGAATGAACAACTAAAATGGTTGAAAAATGCCCTTTAGTGTCTACCCATGCTCTGGAAATATTAAAGAACAAATGGAAATATCTTCAGATCCTAAGAAAAGATTCAGCAAGCGGGAGAGGACTTGTGAGTTCCAGGTTCTGCCAACACTTCAGGGCCACAGCAGCTATATGTCATGTCACTTTCTCTCAAATGTCACCATCTTTGGAATCATCTAAGGAACTCAAAAATGTGATGGCTGAGGACCCTCCCCAGAGAGTCCTGCATAAACAATCTGGTGTGTGGGATTGGGACACTGCATTTTTATAAGCTTTAAAGGATTCTGGCGTAGAGTACCCAAGTTCGAAAACTAAATAGAAATTTTAAATTAGATAAGGATTGATGATTATGACCATACTTAACATAAATATACATCATTAATATTCTGTAATAAATCATATATACATTCTAAAAAAGAGGAACTGCACCACTTAGCAGGTAGGTCTCAGATAAACAATATTTTTTAAAGTTGAAGGAAGTAAACCAGATTCCATGCAGAATTTAGAGTTTTCTGAACACTGAATGTAACTGCTTTAGGTGAATCTATGTGAAATGTTTTAAGCTTGTGTGTGTGTGTGTGTGTGTACATGTATGCATATTCGTGTGTGCGTGTTCATGTGTGCCTATACAGGTGTGTGTGCACATATGTGTACATGTATGTGCTGGTGCATGTGAGAATGCTTCCTCAGGTGCACACCTGTGTGTATGGTGCATAGGAAGAAATTCATCTTATCTTTCGAGGCAAAATAAATACTTGGGATTCTTTTAATTCCACAGTCTCATTTTCAAGGAACAGTGGAAGCTCAAGATACAATAGGAAAAGAGTTGAGATGGCATTTTCAAACATAATTGTTTACATGTGAAGGGACACATGGCTCAGAAACTACGGGCTGAGATGGCATAGCAAGGGGAGAAGAGAGTGAGGGATCCAAGACTGAGGCAGGAGGAGCACTTCCACTGAGGATCCAGAGACTTGTGGAACACTTCCGAGCAGGAGGCTGTGGAGACCACAGGGCTGGCTCTCAGCCACCACATCTGAAGACTGCCCGGAAGACTTCAGGTGCTCAGAACATGGCGACAGCGAGCGTCATGAGAAGCACCCAGATTCCCGGGTCCTGCTTGTGGTTAGCTTCATCCACCATAACCAGGGACCACTGACCTCACCTACAATGTCATTCTTATTCTAGTAATCTTCCTCCACTGTGCCAGTTCCCCTCCCTGCAATATATCCATCTTAGCATTCAGTTTACATTTACTGCTTGCATTTTTGGACCAACTTACTAGACATGCAATTATTTTAAGTTAAGATAACAGAATTACAAAAGAAAGAATGGAAGCTGACTTTTTTTGGGGGGGGTGAAAAAATAAGAAATCCCAGTAAAATACAGTTGAATAGCTGGAGGTATTTGACATTGGAAAAGAAAGTACCATACCTAGAGCCTCTGTTGTGTGAACCTTGTTCTGAGGAGACACCACATACACATCTGCTCACCACAGACAGACAATCAACAACATTTCAAAGGAACAATTATAATTCCAAGGTGGTAAACCAATGAGTTATTGGGGTTATTTGCAGGAATATGTGTGAGTACTAGAACAGGGATAACTCAAGGGCAGCTACATTACATAAAAGCCCACCTCAAAGTGGGCCAGACCCACTGAAGCTGGAACCCTGGTGCTCTCTGTGCATGTGCAGCTAAAGTTCTTCCTCAAGGAGAATCCAGACTACCAGGCTCAGGGTGTTGTAAACTCCTGAGTGTTGGGATTGCAAGGATGCATCACCTAACCCAGAGCACACCTAATAAGGACATCTATCTTGGAAACGACCCATTAGGGTCACTTGGCTAAAGTCAAAGATCCAGAGTGAGCAGAGCCGGACTTCTCAGGTCCTCGCAGCCTAGCCGCTCACAATCACCCAGACACCAAGAGTTATTTATGGCTTGGCGCCCTAAAGCACCAGCAATTTGCTCCTAAGGAAAGCAGCCCCTCTCCCACACCATCGCCTGCCTGTCTGAAAAGCCTTCCCCACATCAGTATTCTGCGGGGCCCTCTGAGCTGGGTGGCATTGAGGTTGAACGTTGTTTTGGTTTTAGTCCATTCTGTATTTTTCTGCCCCCAGCATTGCCTGCGGCCACTTGCACTTGCTTAAGAGGATCATTTGCTACTGATGTTCCCTCCGAGCAGCAGCAAGATGTGATGGCGCTGCCTTTGCTTAACAAATAAGCCCAGATTCAAAGAGGGAGACACCCGCTGCCTTTGCGAACCAAAGCAGCTGCAGAAGATTCCAGAAAGTAGAACTGGCTTTCCAGAGTTTGCCTGTGTGGTGCCTCAGCCCACAGCTTTGTGAAGCACCCTGCAGCAAGTCTTCACCCCCACGCCCAGATAGAGTGTGGGGCTAAGGATGAAAAAGAATCGTTTCCTTCAAGTCTGGCTCCTTAAAACTGAGGGGAAAGGCAAAATGTATCTGAATTCTGAATATGAGCCAAGTCGTGGACCTTTTTTCAGAGAGAAAATGGTGCCCCCTATAGCGTCATCATCCACCCAAGTGTACCCTGATGTGGGCCCGATGCCAAGGAGCTAGCCCCAAAGAGCCCTCTCTGTGCCATCTGACCAGGCCAGTCAGGTTGTTGCCTCATCAGACAATATTCATACATGTTTGGAACCTGAAAAATCAAGACAGAAAACCTTTGTTCCCTTAACCTGAATTTGCACAGTCTCTTTTTTCAGGGTTTGAACTAGAAACAGCTTTTATGCTCCTCCACTTTCTAGCCCTGAATCTCCAAAGGAAAACAGGAAGCACCTAAGAACAGGACAGAAAAGCAAATCGTGTGGATGAAGTTCAGGGTGGAGGCCATTGGGGTGACATTTTGGATCTGTGCAGGATGGCAGAGTGCTGACCAGTCATTCCATTACCAGAGGAGGAAGTTCAAGTTTCTCTTCTTTAAGCCTTAGCTTCCTCCCATGGGAAATGAGAATGAAAACGCATATTTTGCTAGTCAGTTGAGGGGGATAAATGGTTTGGAGAGTTCCCAGAGGCAAATGCTGAAAGCATTGCATTGGGCAGTTTCCATGTTTCCTGCCTCAGCACCAGTTCCCTGTTGTTGCCTTCCCCATACTTGGCTGTCACAAGCCCCCAACCCCCACCATCCCAATGCAGCGCTCCTGCCGACAAAATGCACCAGCACCTAGTGTGACTGCCTTCCTCTGGGGCCCCTGTAAAATAGGGGGCAAAGGCAAAGGGTCTCCTGTTGAGTCTGGCTAGCTTCCAGGGGACAAAGATTTTTGTCAACAGGGAAGATTCTCCTTGAAACACAAATGGCAATACCACAGTTCCTATTTCAGCCTGACATGGCGTCAGAGACCTGAAACACTCCCCACCCTTCCCCCCACCCCACTCTCCACCCTCACCCCCACCCCCCAACCCCCTCACCCCCCCACCCTCCCACCCCGCTACTATAATCCCAAGGCAGGAGCAGCACAAAGGCCACACGGTGAGACCCTGTCTCAAAGTAAAAAGGACCATGACAGTTCAAAAAGAAAAAAGTTCTTTTAGAGTTCAAAGCTTACAAGTACCTCTCCTTTCCATTTCACAACACTTCCTACTATTCGCAATTACAGGCAGCCTCAGAGAGCAATGTTGTAATTTTGAGGCCAGACCATATCAATATGTCTTGACCCACCTGAAGCCACGTAAGTGCCTAAGGAAGATCCAAGACCCTGTAAGATTTACAGACCAATTTTCTAAACCAAAGTGGTTTGCATAGGCTTTAGATAAGATCTGAAATCATGTTTCCTTATCTAAGCTTGACCATGCTAGAGGAAGAAGATACAGTATTAGCTTTCCGTGGTGTGGTTCACAGCGATAGAAGACCATGGAAAACAATTATCTAGAAAATGAGCGCTACAAATCAAGGCTTCCGGCCCAGAAAAGACACGACACCACATTTCACAGGGCTTGGAAGTGTGCACCTGAATCACTACCGTGAAACAAAAATCACCCGCTGGGCTCGAGTGGGATCATTTATCGGGGCCCTGACTGCTATCTCCCAGGTAATGATGAAGGAGATGTGATAAGAGGAGATATTGTCCATCTGAACCGCGGCCGGGGCTGCTCGGGGCTCATAAATCTGCAGAGGTGCTCACCTCCCATTACAGCCTATTCGCACCCCTCGCCGTGGTAATCTCTGTGGGACGAAGACACAGAGCTCTGCTTAGTTACAGTCCAGGCGGGTGGCTTGCTGCCCCCTTGACTGAGCCAGTGTGTACCCCAGGTGGACGAGAGGCAGCAGGAAGTCTAGAAGCAACTTAGGAGTGGAAGCTACCACCTGGGCATAGACCATTTGCCATAATGAAAGGCAAAGAAGGTGAAAGCCACACCACTCTATTAAAAAGGGAGGTAAGGGGGCTCAGTCACAGCCTTAAACAGGATATATAGTCTTTAGTTCGTATATTCAAGTACTTCTCATCTTTGTTGACTCTTTGTGGTCTTCGAGCATCAATTTGATCTTCAAATGAATTTCAGATGACAGTAACATCTGTCATCTTCCACAATCTGAAAGTAGCTTCAAAAATTAGGAAGTTTCCTACTTTCCTCAAAAATGACTCCCTGAGACCGTTTTAAGGAAGTTGCTAGTGAAATGGAATCCTAGTACCTTAGGAGAAGAAGGTTGAGGTTTGCCTTCAAGCATCACGCACTTTTCTCCACCCCGAGACTTGCCTCTATTTTATCAGGATCTTTGCGATTCTCTTGCATGTGTGTGGGGAAGACTGTGGTTCCAGGTAATGTCCTTCTGATTCCTAAACTCTTCCTTCGTGAACACTGTGAAGCTTTCCTCAGTGAGCTTGTCACCATCTAGTCACAAGTTCTGCTGCCACTTCTTGCCCGATCTCCAACATAACTTGAAGCTGTGTAGAAGATCTAAGTTCTGACTTTCTTCGTGCTTTTTCTTCTATGGGCTTATCTAGAATCACCCTGTCTCCTTCCTACGCAGGCCTCATTAATTATCTCCATCCTCTGCGGCAGGGACTATAGTTAGACAGAGGGTAAGAATCAGTCCCTGTCCCCCAGGACAGAGACACCAGTGTGTGTCTTGCGGTTCATGCCTACAGCAACTCTGCCTCCAGTTCTCCAAGAGCACAACACAGACAAGAGTTGTCCCACTCGAGCCAAGCGAAGCGTGATTAAAGCTGTCATAGGGGGAAGAAGCCTTTTTAATTCAGAAAAATGCTCAGTTCCTCTCTTCTGACTAGAAATAGTCAGTGCCCTAAACAGAACGACAGCCATTACCTCGTCTTGCCAGTGCACACAAGATTCACTTAGTAACTTCATTTTGTTTAAATGTCTGTATCTGTGTGTGGATTATGTACATATGTGTATGTGTGTTTTTGCATGTGTGTGAGTACACATTTGTGCATACATGGGTGTGACTGTGTTAGTGCATATGTGTGTATGTGTTTGTATATATGTGCCTGTGTGCGTGTGCGTTTATGTGTGTGAGTGTGTGTGTGTGTGAGTGTGTGTGTGTGTGTGCAGGCCTGAAGCTGATATCAGGAATCATTGTCAATCATTCTTCCATCTTTTCATTTTGTTTTGTTTTTGAGACAGGTTTCTAATGAAAGCCATACCTCACTGGCTAGTCCATTTGCCCTAGGAATTCCAAACTCCACCTTCCAAGGCTGACATTCAGCAGGCCAACACACACACACACACACACACACATACACACTTAGCATTTTATGTGGGATCTAAGGATCTGAACTCTAGTCCTTCTTCTTGTGCAGCAAGCACTTCAACCGCAGAGCCTTCTCCTGGCTGCTTGTCCTCTGTGCCAGAACATTCTGCGTGTCGACTTTCTCTCACTGTAACAAGATGCCTGAGATGGCAGGCACAATAAAGACAAAAGGCTTCAGTCTGCGATTGTCACCACCCGCTTTGGGCCCGTGGTGAGGCAGCACATCCATCGGGGCAGAAGCGCGTGATAAAACAAAACCTGTGGCTTGCCATCTTGAGCTGGAATTGACTGCATTACTTTCATCAATTTTAAACTCCAACTCTGTCACATGGCAGAAGAGAAAGAAACACTACAAGAAACCAGTCAGCTTGCAGAAGTGCCCTTGTCTCCAGGAATCACACAGAGGAAAGTAGACATTTGCAGGAAGAGGGTTAGATCTCTGGGAGCTGCAAGCCCCCGAAAAGAAGCCTGATCAGATGTGCTCGCCCCTCAGGCCCTATCATCCACTCCTTTCCCATTGTGCAGGGAGAGCTGTGTACCAAAGCCTGGTTGACTGAGTTACTGTTTATCATGTGGTCTCAAATCGGCAGCTGGGTGGGGCTGAGAGGATGTCTAGGGGGTAAAGCCCTTGCCAAGTAAGCCTGATGGCCTGAGTTTGGACCCCCAGATGCCCTGGTGGAAGCATCTGTAACTCCTGCACCCCTGTGGGAAATGGAGGGCAGGGTATATAGCAGCTTGTCTTAAACAATGTGAAAAGAGGAGGAACAACACCCAAAAGTTGTCCTCATATGTGCCATGGTACATACATGCTCACATGCGTATACTCAAACACACACACACACACACACACACACACACAAAGCAGGTGGATGAGTGAAGGAAGTAGACTCACTTGAACTGATGGACTTGCGATCCTGCTAATGAAATGCACCCGCTTGGCACCTCATGATCCCGAGTGTAACAGAGAGTCATAAAAACAAGCAAGGTCTATGGGAGACCCAATGTCCTTCTCAGCCAAGAGCACGTGGAGAATCAGTGGGATGAACAACCTGAACTGCATGCTTCACATTAGCACTGAATCCATGGTTGGCAAAGTTGGGGAGTCATACATAAGAAAGAACACCAGTGTATAGTTAGCCGAAATTAAGGGAGCTATTAAGGTGATTAGGGCATATTTATATGAAAATGTTGCCATCAAAACGTATATTTGTGAAGAATATTGATGACATGGTAAATGTTCATGATCTAATTCTTCCTAATTGAGCTAAGTTGCATGCTTGCTTCTGTATCTGTTTCCTTATCTATAAACAGGAAAAATAGCACTATATTTCATTGACTTCAAAATGCGAATTTTCTCACTTCTCTGAAAAATGATTAGTGATGACAACTTAATTGGTAGCCTTTGTCCTTTGTCTCTTGGTATACTTAAAATGCTATTACATACTAGCACCTGGTAACAAGGTAAGATGGCTAACTGGTTAACAAGGTTAAATGGCTGTGAGGTATACAGTGAACCCATTAATGTATGCAATTAGCTTATGGTGAAAAATAAAAAGGATTGGTATAGGCGAGTATACTTATGACAAGCTGCTCAAGGCAGGTCCTTGAAAAATTAGCTATTTATTACCAATATCACATGGGGCATCACTGCACACTGTGTTTCCCTTGACAAGAAGCTTACCTGCTAGTCGGGGCCCAACAACACTGTTGAGCAGTCCTAACACAAACAAAATGCTTCTCTTGTGCTTACAATCTGTCCTTTGCCTCTTGCCCTCATTCTCCCGACCATCAAAGTAGGACTCTTCAACAATGATTGCAGAAAAATCGCCTGGGAACCTTTAATAAATGCCACTGTCTAGGATAACCACTCCTTCCCCTTATTCAAACTCATGCACACACACACACACACACACACACACACACACACACACACACTCTGACTTGACTGACTGACCTAAATAAGACCCTGGTAGTGAGATTTAAAAGCTCCATGGAGCTGCAGGACTGGAGAGATGGCTCAGGGATTTAAGCCTCACAAGCAAAAAGGCCTATGTTCAGATCCTGGATCCCATGTAAAAGCATCAGGCAGAAATGGAGACGGCCTGCATTTCTGGTGCTGGAAGGCAGAGTCTGGGAAACCTTGGAGTAAAGCAGTAAGAAAGTAGAGCACTCCAGGGTGATTCCCGAAGTCACCCTTGGGCCTCGACAGGCACATCCAGTGCATACACATTAAAAAAACCTCCCTCGATACATCTGATGTCCACCCAAAATGGGTGTCATACAAGATCGTTGAGACCAGGGGCTGGAGAGGTGGCTCAGGGGTTAAGCCTCCGCCTTGCAGGCGGAAGGTCCTGAGTTCGGATCCCAGATCCCACGTATAGACGCCAGGCGGAAGCGGGGGCGGCCTGCGCTTCTGGTCCTGGTAGGGCGGAGCCTGTGAATCCCAGGGCAGAAGGAGGTGGAGGCGGCCATGGTGGTTCGCCAATTCGTCTGTGGTTCTACACATACACGGACACACACACACACATACATATGCATACGCATATGCACACAGTTGAATGAATGATAATAATAATAAAAAAAATTTAAAAAAAAGATCTTTGAGACCAGATGCCTTTCTAGGAAGAAAACCAACGTGCGGCTGGAGCCAGTTGGGTCCTCCTTCAAGTCCCTGCTCCTCTGCTCTTCCCACCCAATAGTTAAATGACAAATTGCTAACTTCACACAGTCTCCAGGTCTTCACGTGCATCTTAAAAGTCATATCTATGTCATAGGATTATTTGGAAATAATGAGATGTCTGTAAATGAGCTAAGCCACACATCCAATAAATGAGTTATTGTTAATACTGTTTTATGGCCCTTTGAGCACGTGGCCAATAGTTTCCAGTGGAATTACCTAATAAATATTCATTTACTTGAATTCATAGACTATAGGAAGACACACACCCCCATGAGAGAGAAGGGCATGAGTGGGAAATGAAAGGGTGTCAGGTAAGAGTCAATCTCCTGGTTCCTGCACCTGCCTGTGTCACCTGTGGGAACATGGGAGTGGTGACCATACACACTAGTAGGACAGTGGTCAACTCTAACAGCAGGGCAAGGACCTGCACCCTCAAGACACCTTACTCAGCCTCCCACGTACATATATGGACAACTGATTCGCATCTAGTAATTCGGTAAGAGGCACAGTATGAGCATCCTTTACCAACAACAGGTATGAAAGAAGGAAGCATGCGCGTGTTCTGCCAGATACAGAGGACAATGTCCTTCACTGGGGAACGAGCCTGACTCCAAAGCTGCACGCTCCAAGGCACCATCCCTACAGAACCCCATCCCGCAGACCTGGGCCCCCAGTCCACCAGCCAGTCCTTACCAAGCTCCAGTGATTAGCCATGCTAAGAGAATGCGTGGAGAGTGGAACCCAGGCCCGGGGCCCATTCTTCCCACCAGCATCAATTTTTATTTCTTGCCTAAACAGAAGCTTCCTGGCAGCAAAGCCAATGATTTTTTTTTTTTTTTAAAGATACAAAAAGTAGATTGGAAATCATTTGCTGCCCTCTTGTGGGTATCTTGGGGTCCTACCTTGACGCTTTCAAGCCTGGACAAGCATTGAGCGCTATGTGTGCTGTCCAAAGTGCTGCTCATCTCCGCCAAGAGCCCAGAGAGCAGCACCTTCCCTGTGGGAATATGTGTGCCTAGTATCATCAGTTCTCAAGGAAATGGAGGAAGACTGGATTATACCCCCAGACTCAGAGGGAAAGGGAGAGAGAAGAAAAGCAAGGGCCAATATGACCTACAATAGTGTCTATGGCTTTCCTGTAGTATGAATCTAGAGTGGGCTCCAAGCCGCCCCTAAGTCACAGCCAGCTCTGACAGAAGGCAGGAGAGAGCTTGTAAGATGCTCCAGGACCGTCTCAGAGATTATGCTATGTTTTCTCTAGCAACATTCTGGTCAGAAGCTCAGAACCATTAAATCCAGGACCCAGTCAACTGTGAAGCCAAACCAGGCTTCAGAGAGGAGCAGGAGGCAACAGATGCGAAGCTGGCCCTGCCGCACCTCAAGCCCTGCTCCCCACAGACCACCCAAGACTCTGGGCCCATCAGGATCAAAGAGAATTGCTTTTGTCTTTAGGAATGTTGAAAGCAATTCCCATCTACCCGGCTTGGAATAGAGCCAAAGAGAATCTGTGTAAGTCGCAGTCTCTCTGGAGGGCAGCTGATGCTAATGAAAAATGCAAGATTTCCCTGTTAACTACCAGGTCATTTGCAACTTAACCACTGATAGGCAAATGCACCAGGATGGATTTCTAAAAATTAGTACATTATGAAAATGTATGTGACGTTTCAGAAATCTTACAGGAAGGTAACTATATGTATGAATACTGTGAGGATAGAGAACTTTAGTAACACCGCGCTTAATTTCCTGTATCTTTTTCTTGATGCAATGTAGCACAAAGGCTAGAATTATCACTGGAGTAGTGGTCTCCAGCTAGCTTTCATTCTGATCCCACTAGTGTCTGCACCAGAAAAGCTCCAATGAGCACCCTCCATTCCGAGACCATTTTCATTCCAAATCTACTAAATGTGAAAACTGACCAATTCATTTATATTTTTTCTCACTTAACTAACTCTTCTAGCATTGCATAAACACAGCTCTATAGTAATGATTCTTCAAGTACAGGATTTGTCAGGTTCGTGGCTGACTCTATCTATCCTCACTAGGAAACACACAAGACCCTGTGTTCTAGAGCTTTACTTATCCAGCACAGTGGACACTAGCCATATTTATCTTTTTAAATTTTTTATTCTTTTTTTCCATTTTGTGCACGCACGCACGCAGGGTGTGTGTGTGTGTGTGTGTGTGTGTGTGTGTGCATGCGCACTTCCGGAAGTTCAAGGGTGACTTCAGGATCACCCTGGATTATACTCCTCTTGGCTTTGCTCTGGAGTTTCCCAGGCTCTGTCTTTCAGAGTTGGAAATACAGGCTGCCACCATTTCTGATGTTTTTACATGGGCTCCATGATTCAAACTCAGGACATTCTGCTTGTAAGGCAGAGGTTTAATCCCTGAGCCATCTTTCCAGCTCTAAACTTATTTTTCAAAGTACTGCCTTGCACTAGGCACATTTCAAGTACTCAGTAGATAGATGTGGCTACACAGTTGGACACTATATCTTGAGATATAGTGCACATTGATACTCCAGGAAAAGATCAAAATTCAAAATTTGAAAGACTGTTTCGGTTAAACATGTCGCTGTTGTGCTATCATCAAGAAGAAAGTGATAAGATGGATCATGACAAGTTGAGGGCCACCTGCAAATGCTAATTGGTCTCCACAGCTACTTACATAAAATACGCATTACTTGTCGTATGGATCCCCCAAAGATTCAGGGGCGAGAAGCCTCACCACCAACATGTGGTATCGAGTTAGAATGTTTAAGTAGTGAGTCTTAGTGAAAGATCAAGTCCTGGAACTTCACCCCCATGATGGCTAATGAACATCTATCTCCCTGGGAGAGCTGGGTCCCCACAGAGTAAATTCATTGCCAGGAGAGCAGCTTGCAAGAGTGGGAGTCCACCCCATCCCACATGCTTCTTTGGTCTACTGCACATGGCTTTTCCGATTCTGCCTCTTTGCCGTGTTGTGACGTAGCCAGGAGGCCCTCACTAGAATCTCAGCAGCATGCAGCTTGGACCTTCAGACACCAGAATCAAGAGCTTAGTGAACTTCTTTGTAAGTTACCTAGCAGTGAGTATTATGTTACAGCCAAACAAAATAGACTAATGAAACTTATTGTTCATAAAATTTACTGCTATAAATATATATTATTATATTTTCTTAGTTAATGATAGTAGTTTATAAAGTTGAAGTACTGTTATTTTTAAAATAGGTATAATCAATCCTGCCATAGAGAAATAGAGCTGTCAAGAAAATCCCCTGTCTTCAACACAAGCTTCGATATGTCAGCATTGCAGCGTGATTCCCCCACATTTCTCACAGAGACTAACAAGATTATACTGGATGGTAAGGAAAGGGAGCTATGCTTCTAGAGGTGTCTGGTACCGGTATATCATCTTTGCTCCAGAAAACACTCAGATGCATGTCATTAACAGTAACCCAAGTGGGACTTCATGAGCCATATGCACAGAAGGATGGCGGGAGAGAGACCGCCGGAAAAAGAGTATGTAGTGGGAGAAAGTAGGGGACTGGAAATTGTGTAATCAGAGGTAAGAATGATGTAAATTCATGTTTAAAACCAGGAAAGAAAAAAGGAAGGAAGGAAGGAAGGAAGGAAGGGAGGGAGGGAGGGAGGGAGAGGAGGGGAGAGGAGGTGAGAGGAAGGAGGGGAAAGGAGAGGGAAGGAGGAAGGAGAGAAGGAAGAAGGAAGAAGGAGGAAGGAAGGAAGGAAGGAAGGAAGGAAGGAAGGAAGGAAGAAGGAGGAAGGAAGGGAGAGAAAGTCCTCATTGTAAGTTTGGCAGACCGGCATAGGATCTGTGGCAGAAATCCCCGGAAGGAAGACTCTAAAGGAAGCTCTCTGTGTTCCTGATATAGTAATTCATGTAAACCAGAAATGAGCTATTCTCCGTGGAACTATTTGCAGTCTACATCAGGATCTCTCCATGGGGAGGATGATGACAGTGACGATGCCTCCAGTCTCTTGCAGTACTGAGATGTGGCGTTCTAATGGAAGTCCTGTCACTTGCTGAGCAAGTGAGTTCATTTGCCTTAGGCTTTACAACCTCGCCTCTCAGAAGAAAAGACTAGGGCTGGAGAGATAGCTCAGGGGTTAAAACTGTCTACCAAGCAGAAGGTCTTGTGTTCAGATCCCAGCTCCTACTTAAAAATGCTAGGAGGAAATGGTGGTAGCCTGCACTTCTGGACCTGGTGAGCAGAGCCAGGGACATCTCAGAGTGAAGCAAAAAGGACATAGAAGCAATCCAGGATAATTACCAAAGTCACCTTTGGTCTTCCACAGAGGCATACAGTGCCCTGTCTCTCTCTCTCTCTCTCTCTCTCTCTCTCTCTCTCTCTCTCTCTCACACACACACACACACACACACACACACACACACACACACAAATTTAAAAAAAGACTAGTCCTTCACACTGCAAAATTCCAGAACTTGCTATGCAAAGGGTCATCCACGAAGGAGAAACTGTAGATTCACAGAGAGCAGGAGAGGGAAGGAAGGGGAAAGTGCATCAGTATTCAAGAAAAAGCAGAAGCTAAACAAAGATGGGGGAGGGGAAAGTTTTAAAGGAAAAGAAAATGCATAGAGAAAATCAACAAGAAAGAGTTTTTCAGTGATCTGAAAAGAAGAAAAAAAGGGGGTTGAAGAGGTGGCTCAGGGGTTAAGCCTCTGACTTGGAGGCGGAAGGTCCTGAGTTCGGATCCTAGATCCCACGTATAGATGCCGTGCAGAAGTGGGGGCGGCCTGCGTTTCTGGTCCTGGTAGGGCGGAGCCTGTGAATCCCGGGGCAGAGTAAACAAGGAGGAGGTGGAGGCGTCCATGGTGGTTCCCGAATTTGCCCGTGGTTCTACACACACACACACATACATACACATGTGCACACACACACACACGTATACATGCACAACTGAATAAATAATAAATAATAAAAAAGGAAGAAAAAAAGGAAAAGGAAGTGGGGGAACTGCCTTCGTAGGCCTGTGTGAGAGCTGAGTTTCTGGCCTCTTTGCCCATCAGCTACTTCGATAAACTTCAGCTGCATTAATGTAAAGCGTGTGGTTAATATCAGCGTTCTAACTTCCACATCAGTTTCATTGTGAAAAGGGTCTTTTTGTTCCAACAAGGATTTCTGAGACCCATCACATTTCCCTTTTATATTTACCACATATTAAAGATTTCCAGCAGCCGTAAGTGTCCCGTCTGGTATGCTAGGAGGACTTCATCGCCATCGTTATGAATGAGCAGCACTGGGCAAACAGCTCCTGACTTTCAGGTGTTGTTACATGCAAGTTAAACTAAATGGATGAATTTCTAGCAGGAATAATGTAGTGCATGTTGACATTATTCACCGTTTTCCCAAGAAGACAAGTATTAATCAGACAACACTCATGTAGGGCTAGGTATATAAATATTTGGGTGTCTGGCTAAACAGTGCCCTAACCTTTAAAAGGCATATAGACCTTATGCCTTAAATAGGATCATCAGTATAAAGGGCAATTTAGGACAAATAAAAAGAACTTCTTTGCAGAGAAATACGGACATATGTAGAACCCATTATCCCAAGAGTCTGAATATCATAAACATAAAATAAGGCAAACAATGATTAAAAAAAGCCAGTATCAATCACAAGTTTCTAGGTGTTTTTCTTTTTAAATCTCTCATGCAGTCAAAAGTAGGGGTACAGGCCTGCAGTCTCAGCTCCACAGGAGGTTCAACAGGAAAAATCACTTGAGCTCAAGATTTTGAGCCACCCTGGATAGATAACATAGTGAGACCCTACCATGCCCCCAAAATCACTAAGTCATCTGTCCCTTCCTTTAGAGTTTTTCTGTCTCCACTTTAGATAGCATGTTTTTCACACACACACACACACACACACGCACACACACGCACATGGACGCATGCACGCACGCACTCACATATACACTACTCACAGAATTTTTTTTTAATTTTATTTATTTATTTATTTATTCATTCATTCGATTGTGCTTGTATGCATGTGTGCGCGTGTGTGTATGTATGTATGTGTGTGTAGAACCACCACGGACGAATTCGGGAACCACCATGGACCTCCTCCACCTCCTCCTTGTTTACTCTACCCGGGTATTCACAGGCTCCGCCCTACCAGGACCAAAAACGCAGGCCGCCCCCGCTTCTGCACGGCATCTATACGTGGGGTCTAGGATCCGAACTCAGGACCTTCCATCTGCAAGGCAGAGGCTTAACCTCTGAGCCATCTCTCCAGCCCCTCACAGAATTGTTTTAATGCAGGAATTCACTTGCTTTTTTTCTAGAAGGGTATAATACAGACAGTGAGCTGTAATATATGTATCGCTGGAAATGGATAGGAAGAATACAGGTGTAGGCTACATGCTAAGTAGATGGACAGTATGTGCTTCCAAAGTTGAGAAGAGTCGGTTTCTCAGGGCAGGAAGGCTTCCTGGAGAAGGTTGAATCCACAAAACAGCCGACAAAATGAAAACCCCATGAGTCAAATCATGAAAGACCAGGATGGTGACTGTCTGGATAGAAAACAGAGTTCGTGTAAAGAATTCCCACCGGAGATCTGGAGAATGAAAACGTCATGAAGCTGGTATTAGATCTGACAAGAAGGTTTCAAACTTGAGCCTATCTGTACATGGTGAAGAGCAGTCATACAGGAACAGGACGTGCTGGGGAATGCAGCTCAGTGGTCAAGCACTTGCCAAGCATGAAAAACCCTAGATCCATCCCCAAGACAAGAAATAAGACTAAGAGGCAGTGAAGACCAAGCCGAGGGCAACAAGATGGACAGAAGGAAAGGACAGTGTTAGGACACTCTAAAGGCTCATCTCTTCTCACGCTTACTCTCACTAGGCTAAAGTAGGGCCGCGTGCCGTCTAGGCCTGCACTTCACCACTGAGCTGCATCCCCAGGCCTTGGATTAACTTTATTTTTGAGAAAGAGTCTTGCTAAATTGCCCTGCATTGCAATCATCCTGCCTCTGCCTCCCAGTGCCTGGAGTTACAGGCCTGAGGCAACCAGGCTGGATTCCTTCTCTACATTGCTAGTTTTCTTTTCAAGGGTCTCCACTGCATCCTACGCAGTCAAACCCACTGTCGCCTCCACGTGTATAGTCCTGCACACATCTGTTACAAATTTAACCACCAATGACTCAAACAGGGGTTTCCTCTGTACCCCACTAATCAGCTCACTAGATTTAACACAAATACAGTTATTACTTCAACACATCAAGGTCACTCTCGCTACGTTCATCCCGTACTAGCTGGGAACATGCAGGATGATAAAAACAAAATCCTTTTTTGAGACGGGATTATGACATAGTCTAAATTGGCCTCAAACTCATTTCCTGGCTTAAGAACTTCTTGATCCTTCTTTGTCCAGCTCCAAATGCTGCGATTCAGATGTGCATTGTCACTTCTGGCCAGCTACTGCTTCTGAAGACCCAGGACGGCCTCCTCTGTTTTTCACTATACAGTCAACATGAAGCAAGGCCACACCTACCCCAGGGCTACCGATAGTTTTCCTTATCCACACTGGATTAGGGTTAGGGTTAGGGTTAGGGTTAGAAGGGTTAGGGTTAGGGTTACTCTGAGTTCACTTGCATATACAAGCACTTTCATTTAGGGTATCATTTTAATTCACCATTGAGAACTTTAAAGTATCAAAAAGTTGTCACTTCCTAAATAAATTCAGTACCAAGATTCTTCCTCCCGACTGCTCTTCCTGCAATCCACACATACGGCCACCAGGTGGCGATAGTGAGCAGGAGTATGGCGGTGCGCTGTACTTTAAAAGCCTCAGTTTCTGTGATTTATATAAGGTTTAAATTCACTCCAACTTTATGGACTAGTACTAGTTTTTTTTTTTCAAAAAAATAGCTATTACTTCCTTAAGGAATAATTCGGAAATAAACTTCTATGAAGAATTTGTTCTTCAGTCTTGACTTTAGATGTGAAACTTTGTCAGATCCCACTTACTATGCAAAGGAATCCTATTGATCAATCATCTCAGCAAGACCCTGTTACGTTCTTGCCAGGTATTTCTACCTAAATATCCCTATATTTTAAATTATCTTAAGGGACTGGGAATGTAAATTCGGTGCTAGAGTCCCCAGCACAATCAGAGGCTCTGTAGTTCAATCCACAGCATTTCAGAAGAAGGGACGAAATGGTCTTTTTAGTTCTACAAAATCGTTAACATAAAGATGAGTAACCACAAATACCTGCTGATCAATTAAATTGTTGGTTTTTAATGTATATATATATTTAGTTTCATTCTAGATGATTAGAAGGGAATTTGGACCTGCCTACTGCAGAACTGTCCTGAGAGTGCTCTGATGTCATTGCAAGACAGGATGCACAGCCACATAACCAGTTAGTTAGGCTAATTTACCCCATTAGCTCATTGTGACAAAAACATTGGAGCTTGTGAGGCAGGGGACATAGGAGGAGCTTGCAGCAGAGCCCCCAAAACCTCCCACATGCGTCTGAAGACCACAGGGTCAATGTCTCACTGAAGCAAGGGCACCAACCCCACCTTGTGTTTGGTGACTTTTCACATATACATACAAAGGTGAAGGCTGGGATAGAGGCCAGGACTGACCGTCATTTCCAGCTTAGTGAGGGATGTTTGATGAAGAGCTCAGCCTTCTAGTGAAGTCTACATTTTAACAGAAAAAGCGATAAAATAAACAGCAGCATCTTCTTTTTACAATTGGGAAAGTCCTCAATATAATATTATGCTAACTTTACCACCTTGTTTCAAAAGCAAGGCAGGCAAATGAAGTTCAGAATACTCATTTGATTGGAATGTTAACAATAGAATAATAGCTACACACACACACACACACACACACACACACACACCATAAAGGTTTGCCTGAAATGCCATCTGACATCAGAGGCAAAACAAATTCAAAAAAAACTGCCTATGGCTAGAAAGATGGGGTTAAGCCACTGCCTCCCAAGCGAAGGACCTGAGTTTGGATCCCATCTATCACATACAAATGACAGGTGGCCTGCTCATCCATCCTGGAAGCCAGAGCAAAGGTAGAGCAATCCAGGATTATTCCCAAAGTCACCCTTGGGCCTCCACAGTGGCACACGCATGCACATATGCACACACACACACACACACACACACACACACACACATACAACAGCCTTACAATTGTACCTGTTATGTCTGTCTTTAAGATACTATTTACATATGTAAGGCAGTATAGGGACAACATATTATTATGAACTGGAATTTCTCTAACCGGTAAAAAGTTGCAACAGGAGGAAGAAAAAATAAGAGCCAGAAATGTCTTCCCCCAGCCCTGAGTGCAGAGTTCAAGTTAAACCCATGTTTGTTGGACTGTAAGCAAAAGGGACAGTATCAACCTTATCCATGTGTGTCGGCCCTTAAGCAAAGGACACATCACCAACTTCACTCCACTTCCTGTAGGGTGAAAAAACTGACAGCTAAAAGGAATGAACCTCGGAAACTTCAGAAGCACCCCATGAAGTGTTAATATATATAGTCTTAAAGACAGAGAAGCAACGTAGCACGGGCAAGTTCCAGATGTATCTTATTGTTTTGGTAATCTGGACGAGGATCCCGATGCTGAAAGTACCCACAAGGAACTTTATTCTTTATTGGCAGCAGAAGAGTTAGGCAGCAGAAACGTAGCACCAACCGTGTGTGTGTGTGTGTGTGTGTGTGTGTGTGTGTGTGTGTGTGTGTGTGCGCGCGTGTGCGTGCGTGTGTGTGTGTGTGCATGCGTGTGTGTGTGCGTGTGGTGTGTGTGTGTGTGTGTGTGTGCGTGTGTGCGTGTGTGTGTGCGTGTGTGCATCAAGGGAAGGGAGCAGAGGCTATTTGGATTATGGGGCTACAATGCCATCAAAGGATGCTGAAGACTGCATAAACCACTTGAGCCTACCAAAATTGTTACCCCACCTCTCAGCCACCTGCAGTTTGTTTCGTGAGGAACTCAGTGGCTGCCTCTACATGGTATGTTGTGTCAGACTTCAAATTTGGACATTTCTCTGCAATGTGATTTGTCTCTTACCTGGGAATCTGTCCTCTCTGGTAACAAATCATTATTGAGCACTTACTATATAGAACATGCTGAGGGGAGACGTGAGTCCCTGCAGTCCCCTTTAGACCTCCAGCTGCTGTGGACTTTAAATCCTTAATATTATCCAACACCAGAATTCAGAATCCTTCCAAGAGAAGAAGTAACTATTGGCAACAATATAAAAGGAGACAAAGTTTTATTTGGGCCAGTCACAAGTGCTTCAGAGTGAGATTCTTAAAGTGTTTTATCCTCCAGAGTCTCTCCATTCCAGGAAATTGATACCTAGGGCCTCAGAGAATCCCCTTTTGAGGAGAAAGGGGACCTTACATAATAAAGTAGGCACACTCAACCTACACCACCTACCTTGATGGCTTGCAGAATGTCACCTGTTGCCAAGGACACATTCCAAGTCCATTTCAAGATGCACCATTACATCCTTCACCCCTGAGATGCTAATGCTACCTGTCTGTGTACAATGCCGATGGTCAAGAAAGCCTGACAGTGTGAGTTGTGGGAACGATACAGTAAAAGCTTCTTACTTATTCATCAGATTTCAGATCGCGTGGTAGACATCCTGACTTTTGAAAGTCTTTTTTGTTGTCGTTGTTCAATGTAAGATCTGTTTCTTGCATTTATTCTAAGGAGAAGGCACATCTAGAGGTGTTCTAACTTGGGTGAGTTAACTGTTAGTACTCTGAGGCAGATAAACAGACGCAGAGTCTTGAAGGGTCCTGCCAGGGCTGCTGCACTTCAAGCTCAAAGAACTTGATCCACTGTGCCATGGAAAGCACCTTATTACCCAGCACCTTTCTAAATCAGACTTGGGTGGATTTGTGCCTTACCTTCCACTGAGGGTGTGTCAGTGCCTGTCTTTATAGACAGAATTCGTCATAGAATTCAGTCTCGGCTCAGAAACCTAAAAAAACCATGTGAGCTAATATGTAAATTCCGGTCTGTGGGCAGAAGGTGGGAGGAGATGTCCAAGCTCAAGTCATGAGGCGGAGCAAGGGTCTCCAAAGAACTCAGGCCTTCATGGACTGAATGATGCCCATCCACATAGAAGGGCAGCCTACTTTTGCTGCATTGATGAACTTCTTGTGAACATGGAAGTTTTCTCTGGTACAAAACCGAGAATATATCTCTTCAGCTAACTCTGAACGGCCTTACTTCTGAATAGACCAGTGTGAACTCCATCCTACAATACACACATTGCTGTAGTTCTAATCTTATCCATGAGCACTCTCTCAGACGTCATGTTTAATATATAGGCACCCCAGAGTCCACTCAAGTTGATACATGAAATTAACGATCATAAAATTAAAGCAATAGCTAGTAAAATTAACTCGCTGTCAGTGAAATGACTACTCACAGCAATTGTCACGGGAACAAGGACAGAGCCTATCTCATAGGACTGTTGTGAAGGCCAAATGTGTTAATATGTGTACGCCGCTAAGTCATCACACTGGGTGAATAGTGATTTGTAAATGTTAGCTATGATTACTTGCTTTGACCAATAAGCTCCTCTACCAGTGCTTCCAGAAATGTTAGAACAGGAAAGAGAACCAGTATTTACAGAGTAGCTGATTCAGCCTCAGGGAGGGGTGGGAGGAAGTTTGAATCAGAAGGGACCAAAGGTCAACCAGCAACACCCCTCATTTTATATGGGAGGGCTCAGCAGTGCTGTGACATTAAAGACAGCATACAAATGAAGTCATCACAAGTCGCCATTCTCTCCCGTCTCCTGTGTTTGACTGCTCTTCCAGAGCCCTGGCTTCCCTTACCCCCTTCACAAGTTCTCCGTTCTTTCTAGATCATCAAATTCAACATGGCTAACACCAAACTCTCCAAGTCCTCACAAGCCCATTCAGCAGCAACAGGACAGAAACCTCTTTGTCACCTTTAGCACCACACACACACACACACTCACACACACACACACACACACAGAGATTCTCTATCTCTGTCTCTCTGTCTCTTTGTTTCTGTCTCTGTCTGTCTCTGTCTCTTTCTCTCTCTATCTTTCTCTCGCCCTCTCTCACTCTCCCCTTCCTCATCTCCCATTCCCAGGCCCCATGTAGCTTCCTGCTGCACTGTGAGAAACAGGCAGCTCTCCTGGGCTGCTCTCTGACTGGCCTGCATCCATGCTGCTCTCCAGTTATCTATAAACACCGTGCTCATGTTAGCCTCCTCCTGAAAAGTCCTTCCAGCCCTGGGGCTGGCCTCCAATCTGGTGCAGTGCCCGTCTGGGTGTGCCACCAGCCAATCTGGACTAGCTGACCACACTGAGGACACCACTGAATTTCCGCCATCGTCTCTGAACTCACAAGCAAAGGTGGGAAGCCTGTGAAAGAGAGGAGGAGGCCACAGCTCCTGGCAGAGAGAAGGAGTGCCCAAGCTCCTGAGGACCTGGTGGGCAGCTTGCAGCCACCTGCCCCTCCTCGCCTCCTCTGACTCGATGCTTTTCAAGGCCGCTTTGGAAGTTTGCTTTAATTGGGATTTACCAACATATAGTGCTGGGCATGAGCCATGCTGCACACTTGCCCAGGGCAGACCTACCCCCAGGGGGAAAAGTGCCAGCCTCAGAGCCAGCCTGGGGTCCCGAGGATGCTTCCACTGGACCGGGTGGGTCTGAGTCTGGTATCCAGTGCCTTGACAACACAACCACCAGACCCTCTTCCACACTCCCAGAAGAGGATTTGTCTTTCCTGTTTTCCAAAGCCCTCTTTCTTCCAGCAGATAAGCAATTTTAAGCTGGTATTGCCAGGAGGAACCAGCTGGATGGGAATGTGTTTAATCCTCCTCCACACCCCCCTCATCTCCACACCCCCTCACCCCATCAATGGCATCATCCATAGACAAAACAGGCAGGTTCAGAGGGTGCAAAGACTGGCTTCTGCCTCTTCTCTTCTGGGGAGGGGGGGAGTTGAGTAGGGGAACATTCTGCACAAACAACTGCTAAGCACTTCTCCTGGTGCCTCTCACAGTGACAAAGCACTTCTGGGGATAGTAATGCCTCATCACCGGGCAGAACTCAGCTGGGAGCCTAGTTCCCCACCCCACCACTTCCCAAGCAAGTTTTAAAGGATCTGGAGCCAGTTTATATTGCAATAGATGAAGATTTATATCCAAATATTTTGATTAGTGTCCATGTTAGTAAGTAGGGTTAAATGGTTAAATTATATAAGAAAGTAAAGAATTCTTAAGATTCTCTCTCTCTCTCATGTGTGTGTGGGGGGGGGTGTCCAAACCCAGAGCCTTGTAGGTACTAGGCAAGGTTGTACCATTGAGCTACATTCCCAGCCTTAGCATCCTTGAAGGATAAAATCTAAACCATTCTCTCTTAATGTGGAATTAAGAGGTCCTTTCATTTTCTATTTAATAGACGAACTCAGGACTGCCGGGCAGAGTTTTTGGACGTTACTTTATTTCAATTTGCTCTAAATGTAAAAGCTAATATTTGAGTATTAGGGGGTCGAGTTTTAAGATAATATTTCAAATATTCTGCATGTATCTACAGATGTTGACATGTCTACACGTCCAGCTATCCATGGAGACTCAATGCCAGGCAGAATGGAATTCTTAAAAATAAGACTTGTATTTCTGAAATGTCAGGTGCATCTGACTTTGATGCATGGCCTGCGCACACCGTCCTATGAAAATTTGCCTCACCATACTGTCTTTCTTTTGTGAAATGGAAATCACAGTTGCATTATTGAAGAAGTGTGAAAATTACCACTGAAAATCTCCATATAAAAAGCATTGTGTTCGCTATAGGGTCTAGCTCCAACTTTAAGATGTGTTCCTCTCTCAGACAGGGTTAGCACTTCTCACAATGAGGGTTTCGTGGGGCACAAAGGCAGAGCAGGAAAGGGCATAATCCAGAAACCTGTATAAATACACTCATTTGAAACCCTTATCAGGAAGTTATATGCCTATTACCTTGTCCCAATAATACAAGAGTCTTACAAGTAAAAAATTCCCCATCACTTAAGCAACCACCACGTCACAGTATAGTAGATGTAAAACTTCCATGAAGATTAAATATTCAGATTTGCAAGAGAAGTGAATTGGAATGAAGACATTCACAGCAAGCTATTTCATATCCATTAGTTATCATTTACACATCAAATACATACAACGTTAAGACCAAATATACAGAATTTCCACATTTATATACAGGATAGTGCACAATTCATATCTATCTTACAATCAAGTGTACAAGTTTAGGTATGGCTTTATAAACTACTAACAATAACTGTGCTAAAGTAAGTCATGGGTCCAGAAATAAACACTGGAATGATGCCTCTGCTTTGGGCCCTTGTTCAATGAGATACTATTCACCTTTTGCAAACCAAATAGTGCAGGTAAATGTCTCCAAGTAGTGGTCCCCATCAGCCCCCAAGCAGCTGAAAAGTGGGTTCAAATCATGCCACCATAGACTCTTCTATCTCGGATGTCTACAAATAAACCTGGACAACTTCCACGCATGATTTCAAATACTGCAGAAGAAAAATATAAACCAGCGAGACGAAGATACAAAAATCAGAACTTCCTTTTCAGACGGGTGCTGAATTCTTGGCAATGCACTCTCTGTCTGCATTATTGGGTCCTTGTTTTCAAAGTTAGTGGACTGTGACATGGCTCAGGAATTTTCAAGGCATTCTGAATCACGTATTCCCCGAAAAAGAATAAAAAACAAGCTTGGCTAAAAGTGAAATCTAACTACCCCGTCTCACAGCAGCAACAACAACAAAATTATAACATATAGTATAATTATTCACTCTTCCCTTGCCCTATTTTAAGTAAAAGAAGTAATACCTTGACCTAAAATCATGCACTCATGCCTATTTTATATGTACTTCCCACATTACACATTCTAACTCCAGCCTTCTTACACTGCCTCTAATCCTTGCTCCATTCCTTAAACTCAACATTGAATACCACAGAATAAGATTTTCAAATATCTATGCCTGCTATGGTTTGTTATGTATATTATGAATCAGAAGAGCAATACATACATATACAGTACTGTATATGTATATACATTTGTATATATCATGAATACACTGACAGACGTGCATAGAAAGCATTGCTAGTAAATTAAGTTCAAAGGTTTGGAGGGAGGCCAGTGCTTAAATATGGGTCACTTGGGGTGCCTCCAAATATTTAAAAAGTTTTTCCAATAAAAATGTAATTTTTTGTACATTTCTATTTGTAAAACAAAAGGGTAGATGCTACAGACACTTGTGAAAGATGAGACCAAAATTCCAAATCAAGGCGATAGGCATGATGGGGCCAGGTGCACCGGAAACAAGCCCAGCTCAGTGGGCTCTCCCAGAGACAGGACACGGAAATCAAGATCCTCACGACCATCCTTTCAGGATCACTCCCGCAGTTCCAGATCAAGACAGACGGTGCTCTGGTGCTGCCCACCAGATTTTATGTGAAAGCTGTTTTTTTATCTTTGTGAGAAAGCTTTCCATGTACCTGACACATTTTGGACACAGCTGGACTACACGGCTGCTTGACATCCTGGTATTTACCGATTCCTTCTTCCCTCCCTCTCTGAAGCCCAAGGAAGAAATCAGTGCCTCATTTCCCGGCTATCACCGCAAAGACACCATCACCCAAAGTAACGTTTGAGTGTTCCTTCAAGATGGTGCAGGCAAGTGGGTAAAAGCCTACTTGCAAGCAGTGATCTGCTCCCATCAAGCTGAATCCTGGAGGAAAAATCTTGACAGGAGTCACACAAACATGTCACTCCTCCTCCTAAAGCACAGACTTGTCAAATATTTGAAAAATCATCAAGCATAATTCAAAGTCAAACTACAACCATTGGATTAATTTGTCAAAAAGTTGTCTCTTTGGGGAGAGGAAGGTTTACAAGGAATATGAAAGAATTTCTCAATTCTAAACCATCATTAATGGGGACACTTCATAGACAGCGTGTTTAGAGAGAAATGAGATATAAATATTCAGAGCATTCCAATTTGCCAGCCCTCCAAATAAACACTACATCTCCTCTTCTCTCTATTCAGCCAACACTGCTCAACAAGTTAATTCAAAAATTTTAAAACATCATGGAGTAGTTTTTTTAAGAGCTAATGAACAACCAAAAAAAGGATTTAAATATTCTACAAATGAAAAATGCTATATTCTAGAGTCACAACAGAATAAAAACAAATAAAGTGAACACTTGATGATGGAAGGAGGTAGATTAATATCATTTAGCAATATGACTAAACACATATTGCTCTTTATAAAAATGAACTGGATAAGATAAATAAATATTATTCTCCAGTTGGTGGATTATTTCAAAATAATTAAAACACTAATGAGGGACAATCATGTTTTTTAAATGCTACAGAGCTATCAAGTCATTGCTGAAATTAACTGCACACTCTGAAATGCTCTGACAATACGTCACTGTAAGTAACTTTCCTTCCCACTGAAATGACCAAGAGTATCTGTTTCATTAATTCAAAGACCTCTTTATTTGCCCACAAATTAGAGATTTGGGGCAATGACCCTCACGAACTCTGAGTTTCGTAGCTGTCATGATCTAGCCAGAAGCATGCCTTTTGGGGCTCTGACATCTGGGGAAGTTCTTCACTTTAGCAAGAGCCAGAATGGTCAAGGACATCCCACTGTCCATCATCCCCAAAGCAGCAGAACCCCCTTCCTTCAAGCCACTTTCTACTTCCTGCTGTAGCGATCTTAACAGAGCATGATCAGTGTGTTGCTGGTTCCACAATCATCTCTCAAAGACTTAGGAACAGACTTCATAGTCAGAGCCCAGAAATGGCAGCATCTCACCTGTTTGCACCCATGACAAGTAAGAATTCCATAAGTAGAGGTACCTCTGGCTCATCTACCCACCATGCAGAACCTTTTGAACTTTGCCAGTTCATCTATTATCTGAAGCACTGGATAAAGACAAAGTACTTCATGAGCACAAATAAAACAGCACAAACAAATCTGTTGAAAGATAGGCTGGCAGAGTTCAGCCTGTAGACTGGGAACTATCCATCACTGAAGGTACTTTCCTCAGTCCTTGTTCTACTCAAAACAGTCTTGCACACATGGGCCACACTTGGAAATAATAAAGATAGCTTCCCTTTCTTAATGAAAGAATAACCTGATGTATTTCCTATCAAAACAGGCATCACCTTTTTATTAAACAAACATCATCAATTTCTCTACGGCATAATCAGTACAGATAAACCTGATTGTGTAGATCTTCTTCCATGAGAAAAAAAATCAAGCCACTCTATACGCGAGCCTGCCGTCAGAAATGGTGGGTTTAGAAGCTAAACGAAACCCACTTGATTTAAAACTCACATTCACCAACTTTTGGGGTGGTTAAAAACTAAACAATGACAACAACCAACTCTATCATTTCTAAGACATCAAACCTCTCCAAACAAAGGGGTTTCCTCAACCAATGTACCATAGCCATTCTTTCTTCCCTCTCTGTCACTCAGAACAAATGCAGTATGGATAATAATAGAACGAGCTTTCTTTGTTTACATACATCATGCCAATTTCTCCTCTATAGATGTATAAAAGGTAATTTCAAACACCAGCAATAGTGACATTTAGAGACTCTGTAGAACAAGACCTACTCCTCTTCGGCTGAGGTCTATAGATCCCCTAAAGAATTCATGAATAATTTTATCTCTGCATTTATATGTAAAATTTTAGATATTTGCATATTTGAACTTTTCTGGGAATAGAGCATAGGACTCTCATTAGATTATCAGTGGAAAGGGACACACACACACACACACACACACACACACACAATGTAAAGCCATCACTTTACACTTAGGGCACACAAGCAAGTTTTCTTACTTAGCCTTCAGGGACACAATGAGCATTTTGTTTTTGGAGGAGGGAGATGATAATAAGCTGGGAATTCCTCATGCGGAACTGATGAAGTCGAACCTTAAGAGATGGGCACGATTTGGGCCAGGGGAGAGGGGATAACATGACCAGAGGCACAGAGGTGGGGCACGGGAGACGTGTAAGCAGTAATAAGCAGAACAACCCGGTATACTGGAGTGCACCATGGGGGAGCTATGGGGAGAGGCGAACAAGGAGACTGACAGGCTCTTGGGAGTAATACTAGTTCTGAGACACTGGAATACTCTCTAAGAACCAAAAAACCTTTTTCCAGAGATTATTCCAGCGGTGATGGGTAGGAAGAATCCAGGCAGTGTCCAGAGGCCTAAGCAATCAGATGCTCTGGAGTCAAAATGCCAGTCGTGACCAGCATTCTGTCCAGTTATCCCAGAATTAGACACAGGCTAAGTATTCAGTAAATATTCAGTGAGTCAGTAAAGGAATACAAAGTATTTTAAGTTCAAATAGAATGGCGAATCCTAGTGATCTGAAAAGAATCCATCTTGCTAGTATTCACAGAGCCTAGCAGGCCATACACAGCACAGATAGTCTTTTGAACTGGCAGGGCCAAGCTGGGATAAATATGGGGCACGAAGGATTCCAAGCACTCTGAGAAGCTGGGTATGCGCTAGTCCTGTGATGTGGATGGCATAAGGAGACCACCATGTTGTCAGAGAAAGAACCTTCCAGGGCAAGGTGCCAGTCCTCAGCTCCTGGTCCTGCTCTTCAGTTACTAGTGGCAGAGACAACTTTCAGGGTCTCTTGTAAGGAGCTTTCTAGAGCTATTTCTTGGGTTAGCTCTGTCTCTGCAATTCTACACTTCCTTTCAAACAAATTTAGTCAAAAACCATAAGGTGAAATGTCCTGAGCACCTCCTTTCTTGGATCCTACCTGGCTTACAACAGCACATCCTCCCACCTCCATATATATGGGTAGGGATTGCTTAAGGCCTAGAATGCAGTAAGGAGTGAGTCCAGCCTGAAGTCGGTCTTCTGGTAGCCCAGGGCCTGGATCGTGTCAGTACTCAAAATTACATCATGAAGCAGCAAAGTGTGCCAATACAATGTATCTATTGCTGTACAGATTTCATTGTCCTTTTATCTGCCCGGAGGGTTACCAAAGCATACAACTATTTCCCATTAACCCTGACTGAGACCTGGGAAGGAGACACAAGGGAACACTATTTTACAATAGAAGGGTTTTTTTTTTTTTTTATAAAAAAAAAATAAAACAAAAAAGAACAGATGGCCCACCCATGGGCATTCTGTCCAACCACAAGCATTTATTTATTTATGTAAAAGACCATGCTTCTCTACGTTGCTTTCCAGCAAAAAAGAAACACAAAACTTGGGCAGATGAGTCAGATGAGAGAAATGGTCCCTAACTTCTTGCTGCTTTTCTAGTAGGTAATGCCTGCTCCTTACACTGGAGAACATCTGGGCAGCTTAAGAAGGAAGCACATCCAAAGGAAAGCCCTCCCCTTAAAGACCTGCACTGTGGTAAGTTGTTTCCATACTGGAAAAATAATTTTTAAAAAACTGGAGTATATTCTAGGGCTCTGACTCAAATATGACCTACAAAATACCAAGAGTTGCTTGCAAGCTGCCAAGTGCCCAAGACTCCAGTTGTCAATGCCCATTCAAAGCCCTGTGGGGGGGAGGGAAGAATCTGGAAAAAAAAAATGAGTTCTACAATTTATCTTTGTATTAGTTGCTTATATAGTCGTCTTCCAAGTAAAGCATAACAAAAATATATAAATCTGTATGTTTCTACTTAATCAGTCTTACAGTGGAAATGCATCCCGTAGTAAGAACAGATTGGTTAGAGGCAAGAATTCAGGGTAGGGAGCAGCCAACAGAAACTCCGTACAGAGAGGACTACCATTCACCTTCCTTTCTATTCTGGAGTTGCTTTAGCTGCATAGAATTGCCACAGCTGGCCTATAACACAGCTGCTAGCAGGAGGACGCAGAACCCTCCCCAGTGATACTAACGTGCAAACAGGCTTAACCATACACATCTTCTCCACCTCATCTCTAGTGTGCATCAACTAGTCCCCCCATGAAGGAATGGTTTTAATAAAATGCCCACAACTCAGTTTTATGTGGAACAAAAACTCTTATGAAGAGTTCAACATTCCTACTTTTGTATGCCCTGCATTTGCTCAGAAAGCAAACAGCTTCAAAACTCCCCCTTTGCCTCTTTCTGAACACACAGCTGTCTTTTAAGATTTTTATACAGAAGCTAGGTTAAAAAGAGAAGGGTTTCTCAAGCAACATATATTAATTTCTCACAAATTTCTGTCTTTTAAATGTCCCTTTAATCCTACACTGAGTGATCCTTATGCAGTTGGTCAGAGCTAAAGCATCTCGATTGCAGTTAAATCTTAATAACTGACTCTTCTGGCCCAAATCTACAACCATCATACAGAATTCTTGCCCTGTAGTTGCCCTGGAAAGTGTCCTAAGTCAATCAAAGCTATGTCTTTAGAGATAAATTGTTTTCTCAAATGCAGGCAATCCCCATAAGTCAAGTGCTCTGTGGAGAGAGAGGGAAGTGGGAAAAGATGAACAATCAAGAAATTAGTGTTTGACTTCAGCATCGCCCTGCTCTCCTCTGCCATGATGGATGCAACAGAGAAGTTACATTATCAAAGCTGTATAGAGCTAGTTGCTGCAGAATGATTCCATGCACATAATGTGATCCTGTTCAAAGCATCTATGCAAGGTTCATTTTCAAAGACATTACAAATTGGCAAGCCTCTGCTTATACAAATCAACTACTTTCCCTTCAGCCCCTACCATATCCTGTATTCCCAAGTTTTGTTTTCTCCAAATAAATCAACATAGGCAACTTAGCACTCTGGAGGCAGCAAAGAACATTCCGGCGTGAGTTGAGGCAGTGAAAGAAACATGTTGTTCTACATACACAGTGCGGCAGAAGACCATGTGGGGTGATCGATAGTTTGTGAAAACACTTTCAGGGTTCATTCAGCAAACCGTCCTGACTCAAGCAAGATCACCAAGACCAATGATGACAGTCCTAACTGGCCTCGAGTGTGCTTCGGCTGCAGGGTTTTAGCAAGTGACTGGTTGATGCCTGGATACAAAGTCCTTTCCCCTCAGATCTTCATCAGGTGTCTGCAGCGCAATGAAGGATAAAATGTGTTTGAGTCACATCCCTTCCAGGAGGCTCAGAGATCTCACCTCCTGCCACCTGAATCCCCACGACACCCCTGTGAGGTAGGTAGGTGGACAGTGTTGTCACCCCACTTTACAGATGGGGGAAATGAGGCACACTGGTGGAGGACTCACCCAGAATCACACAGCCAGTCACTAGCAGGGATTAGACTAAAACTGATTCTGATTAGAACCTTACTGGGTACTTCACACACAGTAGGTGTCTACTGAACATCCATGAATTTATCTGACTTCCAACATACACTTACACACCAAGCTCCACAGCTGCTGAAGGATCTTTATCTCCTCCTCCTTTCCTGACTATCTGTCTCCTCCAAGCCTGGAAATGAAGAGGGATCAGGAGCCTATCTGACGGCTACGCCCCCACTTGCAGAGGTCCAGCATGAGCACTGGGCTGACAGCTCACGCATTTACCTGCCCTACCACACAATATTAGTTTTCCAATGAAAACAAAAATGGGTTTCAGGAACCATGCTGACTTTTTTTTTTTTTTTTTTTTTTTTTGCCTGTTTTAAATGGAGCCATCGGAATGGTTCTGGGTCCTGTTTGTACAAAAGAAAGAAATAAGGCGGTTTATAGTCCAGTGAGCATGTGAAAACTGAGCCAAGCTCGAAGATGTCCTCCCAGTCCATGGGTTTCTCCCTGGGAACCTGGAGCAGCCCCAGAGAGGGGCCGCTGCGAAGGAAAAAGTGGGCGCGCCTGGGTGTCACTTGCACTGTTCGTGGTCTGTGTAGTCGTCCATGTCCACGTCAGAGTCAAAGAGAGAGTGGCCGGTGAAATCCGTGTCTGGAGTTCTGGAAAAACTGTTCTCGGCACCCTCGTCCTCGAAGGTCTCTGTCCTTGAGTAGAGGCTGAAGTCCAGCAGGGGGGTGTGGGTCTTGCTGCCTTCGCTGCTCTCCTCCGACTCGTAGATGGTGTTGTCGTCGTCATGGTGCCACTCGGGCCAGAATTTCCTCCTGATTCTCTCACAGTACATGGCCAGATTGATCAGCTCGCCTGCGGCATGACAGAAAAGCAAGTCAGTTCTCGGCGATCGAACCATGCTGTGGTCAGAACGAGTCCCCCAAATCCAGGTGCTCAAACCCTAACTTCCAAGGACATGACGACAGAAAGTGGGGCATCTGGAAGGTGACTAGGATTCGGACCTTCTACGAGCGACAGCTGGCTGGACAGCTGGCCCTTCTATACCATGCAGACCCAGACGGGCTGGGCAGCAGGACTTCTCCCAGCCTCAGAAACTGTGAGAAAGTAAAACAAATTTCTTTCCCTTGAAAACCACCTAGTTTTGGGCTGGAGTTTAGTGAGCAAAGTGTTTGCCACGCAAGTCTTAGGGTGGGGGTTCAGACCCCTACCACCCAGGTATCGCAGGTATACCTGTAATCCCAGAGCAAGCTCCTGAAACAGCAAACTCTAGGTTCGAGTGAGAAACCCAACCTCATTTTATAAAGTTGAGAGTAGAGAACACACACACACACACACACACACACACACACACACACACACAGTGACCTCTACACAAATGCATACACATGTGAACACATGCGCACACAGATGAGCATGCATACATACACAAACCATTTAGTTTATGGCATAGGTAGTAAGACATATAATAAGTCACAGGGGCTCTGAGAAATGTATAAGAGTGAAGCAAGGCAGACATTAACAGTATTTTGCCACAGAGACACTGTCAAAATATTCAGATTTCATATACATAGCAAAAATATTAAAAATTCAGATAAAATAGTTAGGTCTCGTGGTATCCAGAAGCAGAGGGTAGCTCACTTAAAACAACAGACACAACATGCTGCATCATTTAGCTTTGCAGGGTATCTTGCTATTGTATGCTTGCATATTGAGAGAACCACTGTGTCTATTCATTCATATTTAAATGGCTTTATAATCCATGAAAATACCAACTGCCGTTTACATTAACTCAGCCAGAACTAATCACTCACTCCACAAATTTTTGTAGCTTTATTACAAGCTAGGTCCTATGCCAAATAGCTAGGGAAAAAGTTACAATAAAAACCTTACTCTAAATATCCCCTAAAATGGACAAACCAGATTTATCTTTATGAATACTACTATACCTATAACACATACAGTGAAACTGAATTATTTTTTCATCTTTTAAATCTTTTGAGTTAAGGGCTGGAGAGATGACTCAGGTGTTAAGACTCTGTATCAAAAGCAAAAGGTCCTGAGGTTGGATCCTGGGTCCCCCATTAAAAAAAAAAAAAAGGCAGCATCCTGCACTTCTGGCCCTGATGGGTGGAGCCTGGGAAATCCCAGAGCGAAGCAAGAAGAAGGTAGAAGCAAGCCAGGAAGATTCCTGAAGTCACTCTTGTCCTCCACAGGGACACACAATGCCCTCTGATACACACACACACAAATAAAATAAATATGTTTTAAAAATCTTTTGAGTTAAACAGGTGTATACAACTGGGTTCCCAGTTCATCACTTGACTTGTTTTTCATATAAGCCAAAAAGACACTTTTATGAACTCACTAACATTAACCTCACATAGTGTTTAGTTCTTATTTCCTAATTCCCAATGAAAACTGAAGGACGAGTGTTTGCTGTTGATCCACCAGATGGCGACATTGCTTATGAATGTATAATCTGACACTGACTTTCTCAGGACACCAATACCCTAGAATATTCTTTTGAATATTTTCTTTAGCTATATAAACATTTACTTATTATGCAGGTGGTCCATTTTTATTACAAAAAATTAAAAAAATAAGTGAGCAAGAAATAAAAGAATTACCAATAACACCATTCTTAATAACATAATCTTTTATGTTCTTCCAGAAATTGCTTACAAATGTTTACATACATTTACATTTGTCGTGCAGTGTCTGCTGCAGAGTGCATTTCTCCTATTTTCCCCACTTAAGGACACACACACAGTGAAGTTCCCACTATGACACTGTGATAAAGGAGGTAGAGCAATCAGAATGACTCCTGAAGTCACCGTTGGGCCTCCACAGAGGCACACAGTGCCCTTCTTCTGCACACACATGCACACCTACATCTGCACACACACACAAAGAAAAAGGCTGTGCAGTCAGCAGCAAGAGAGGGGAAGGCCTTGAGATGCTGAAAGTCCCAGGTGGCTCTGCTCCACTGGATCACATCCATGCCCCAGGAGCAACTAGAAACCCAGCTGCTAGGGAGCCAGGGACAGGAAGATCTGAAGTGCAAGGTGCACCCGCGCTGCAGTGCGAGTTCAAGGCCAGCTTCAGCAACTCAGACTTGTCTCAACCTTTAAAAGAAAAGCAAAAAGAAGGCTGGGGATGTGGCTCAGGGGCAAAGCACTGAAGAAGCCATGAGAATCTCTAGGTTTCACTCCTCAGGCCTGAAATAAGAAGAGGAGGAAAAGGAAGAAGAGGAGAAAATCAGAATCTATTCAAAAGAGCTGCAGAACACCCAGGATTTAAGACTCCACTGGTAGAGTGGTTTTGGTTTTTTTTTTTTTTCTGTACCCTTGTTTCTTCTTCCAGAAGGGCTCCTCTTTGTCACTGGGTGACATAAATGTCACTGCCATGTGAGGCAGTAAAAACTAACAATATGATCACGCTCCAGCAAGTCCTCAGGCACATGCATCAAAGGCAACTCAGATGAAGCTCAAGGGAGTCACACATGTGAAAAAACATGAAAACAGGAGGGAGGCTACCAGGGAAAAAAAAGCTGCGATGAGAAAAGGAGGGGGATGGGACTGAGGATTAAGGTGTGAAAATATCATAAATCTGCTGTTTTCATGTATGAAACTCTAAGGAAACAAAAAATATTTTTTAATTCCAGGATATAAAAATTTAAATTAATAAATAAAAATTAAGATTAATAATGCTCTCATTAAACACTACTAAGGTCCTCAGTTTGTAGATGACACTGAGGTAGGTGCTTATCGCCACGAACCCCCTAGTCCCCACCCCGCACCCCCTCACCCCTCTCACTCTACTGCCTTTCAGCTAAGGAGTGGATAGCCTGGCCTGGGAAGTAACAGCTCCGCCCTCCTTATCCTGGACACTTCTTTGTGACTCTTCCTGGAGCCTCAAGAATGAAGAGAGGAAAAAAGGAGACTCAATCTATCAGCGATGAGCTGAAACAAAGACAATGCTACTGCACAGTGCAAAGGATCTCTCCTTTGATGAGCTAGGACAGGAGCCTCCCCCTCCACCCCCACCCTCACATCACAGTGAGCATCTACAGCTGGGGTCTGCCTGTGTCTGGCTCGGCAGCTACTTCCTCTGCTCAGGCTCCTCAGGCGATAATACATTCAGGATGCTGCCAGCCAAAGACTACAGAAGGTTGCATTAGAAATAGACGCAGGAGACAGAAAGAACTACATTAAGTGCTTACACTGAGGAAGCTGAGTGAAATAGAAAAGTGCGTTTCTTCAGGCATGCAACAAGCAAATTAATTCTATGCGCTACAGAATCTATAGTATGGCAAGAGCCAACAACATTGGAAGGCTGCAGAGGTCAAATTCCACTTTGAAGTACTCTGTTCTATTAAATAAAAGCATCAGTGTGTAAGGAAGGATAGACACACATGGATGTTAAATATGGCAATAATGTCAGCATAGGAAGAAAAGAAGGAAAAAGAAGATAAAGAAGGAGAAGAAGGGAAAGATGAATGTCCCTCAGTAGGGATTGTCATAGTTAGATACAAGTGTCAACCTGAGTTGATCGTTCAAGCTCTGGGCATATCTGTAGAGAATTAGTGGTAGAGTTAGGCCTCAGCAAGCCTGCAGGAGATTGTCTAGTTGGTGAGGAAGGCCCAGCCCATAGTGAGTGGGACTAGTTTCTGGGCAGATGAATGAGATGCAGAGAACTAGTGAGGGAAGTGGCATCCTTTGTATAGTTGGCTAGACCTGTGCTTTTGGTGGATCAGTGTGCCCTTAGCCCTTGGTGTTGGTGTGGACTCTACTGCCAGGCTGGACAAGGAACTGCAACCACGAATCATAAGCCCCAATAAAATCCCTTGTTTTCTTAAGCCATTTGGTCATGAATTTATTGACTACAGTACAGGCTAACTGCAAAGGGCTTGACTGAATTATCCATTCTACAGAAAATTGTGCAGGAGGTGATACTGGCCATTCAGGAGGAAGGTGATGCGGGCTCACGAGAGAGGTGACACCGGACTGCTCTGAGGGAGCTTCATGAAGTTTAACTCATCCTCTCTCATGACTCAACTTGTAACCACCACGTATTGCTGTTTAATTGGAAAATCCAATGAAGTAAGTCAGCAATACTCTCAGACAACTTGAGAAGATACTTATCGGAAAGCTAAATACATCGCACCCAAAAGGCAATCCTGGACCGAATAAACAGACTTCTCTTGGGATTTCTCAAATGGAAATATTCCCCGTTTTTGAAAAATATGACAGGTGTTATCTTCCTTATCACTCTAATTTCTCTAGTACTCAAAAGAGTCTGTGCACAATTGAATGAACCCTGGAAACACTGTCACCCAGACCCAGAATCCAGGGTCAATTTTCTCCCAGTTGCTCCTGGGACATGGCAGGAATGGGGTGAGGGAGAAGACTGCTACATGCCCCAACCACATTTGCTGCAGGTCCTGGGTCACTAACTAGCAGATATGTGCCAAACATGGTGTCAAAGACCATACACACAAATGAATACATAAATAAATACATTAATTAATTAATTACAATAAATTATATTCACTCAGGAATTAGAACTAGAGAAGCTTTTAGACAATATTTGTGAGAATACCAAGTACCAAGTACGAGCTTTTTAGAAAACAAAATTATAAAGACTGAAAGCTTCTGGGGCTGGAGAGGTGGCTCAGAGGTTAAGCCTCTGCCTTGCAGGCGGAAGGTCCTGAATTTGGATCCTAGCCCCATGTATAGACGCCAGGTGGAAGCTGCGGCGGCCTGCATTTCTGGTCCTGGTAGGGTGGAGCCTGTGAATCCCGGGGCAGAGTAAACAAGGAGGAGGTGGAAGCAGTCCATGGTGGTTCCCGAATTCGTCCGTGCCCACGCACACACGCATGCACAATTGAATAAATAATAAAAAATAAAAAGAATAAACACTTTAAAAAAAAAAAGACTGAAAGCTTCTATCCTTGAGATAGCTATTCCCTACCTAGGATTTAACCTCATGAAATAACTGGAAGTAAGAATAAGTATATATATTACAACTGTCACTGTCAAATGCCAGAAAAAAGGGATGGGGAGACAGGCCAGTCAAAGCAGTGCAGGCCACATCAGCATGCAGACCTGAGTTCTGAGCCCACAGAAAACTGGGCAGAGTGGCATCTATGTATAATCTAGCATTGCCAGGGTGCTGGGGGTGGGGCAGAGCCAGGTGGCTTCCTAGAGCTTGCTGACAAGTCAATCAAGCTAATGGGCAACCTCCAGATTCACTAGAGAACCTTTCTCCATTAAAAAAAAATAATAAGTAAAAATAAGGTGGAAAGCAAAAGGGAAAAAAATATGGAACATCAACTTCTGGCCTCCACACACAGACACATGCACATGTGTGTGGGCATACACACACACACATACACACACACACACACACACACACACACACACATACACACATTTAAATAATGCCAGTAAATGATATTTTAAGCAACCCATGAATCTAGATATAGAAGATTAATCACATAAATGTCTTTTTTTTTTTTACCCACTCACGCAAACTTAATAGGTACCGCAGTCCTCTCCCTTCCTCCATCCCTTCCCGGTCCCTCTTGCACTCTCCCCCCTTTTCCCCTTCCTTGGAGCATCCTTTAATGTGAATGTCAAACTTCCCTCTGCGTACTCCACTCTGAGGTGTACAAACTCAATAGCATTGCCTAGAGCCCTTTCTTGTGTTCCCCTTTAGTATGAGAACACTTTTGAATTGTTGGACCCTGAGACCCTCGCCCTAAAATTCACAAAGCAGGCCGGTTCAGGCCCACAGTATAGCCCTTGCTTGTAGTCATTCAGGCATCCATTGTTTATAGCCATCCAAGCATTCATTGTTAGTCATTGCTAAAAACTATGTACAGCCTTGAGCTTTTTACAGGTATTTCCCCACCCCTTAAGACCTCCAGCCCTTCAGTTCTGGAAAAGCAAGTTTGCACAAAGGGGAATTCCATCAATGAATGTCACCCAGAATGAACAGCCTGCAGTTAAGCAAGTGAACTGGAACGATCACCAAGAGCCAACTCCACCGGAGCTCTTGCCGACCAATGACTGTAAAGGTCATAGAAAATTCCTCAGCTAAGCAACCCCCCCTACCCCAAGACCCTTAAAAACCCCTTGCCCGAGCTGCTCGGGGCGCTTCAGTCTCTCCTGCGTGAGAGGTTGCTGGAGCTGCCCGGCGCGCCGAAATAAAATCCTCTTGCTTGTTGCATCGAGTGCGGTCTTGGAGTCTCTCTCTGCGGTCCCGTTCCTGACTGAAAGACCGGGGGTCTTTCAGAATCACATAAATTTCAATACAGCAATAAGCCAGGATATTGAGTAAGAGATGCCCCTTTAGGAATTTATGCTGGGATCTATATTAAAACCCCACTCTGTAGAACTTCCAAAAGAAGTTCAATCAATGTCTGATCTCTTCTAGCCAAGTCTGATAATGTATCTGGAGCTCCATTCCACCAAGAAAGGATGTGCAAAGTAATCACATTGCCCCTGATCTAGGCCTGAGTGTGAGCAAGTGCACCTCCACCAGCAGCCCCAACATGTCCACCATGCAACTGCTTATCTGCATCAGTTTTGTGTATGAGTCTGCTTTTCTGAGTTCCATCTATCCTTTAAATCACCTATCCACCATCTACCTATTCAGCAATCTGCTTATACAGCATTAATTAAGAGCATTCTGTGTGCCCCACCAATGGTGAGGTCCACACCTCCAGCCTGTTCAGTTGAGCTTAAATTCCTCATATGTATATGATTTGAACTTTGACCTCCACATCCCTAGTCTTTGGGTACTTGCTTAGACGATGTTTTGAACCAAGACTCACCTATGCAGGGGAGTGTCTCCAAGGCGGCTATGTGCCTCCCCACACTATATTTCACCTCCCTCTCAAGGTTTTGGTCTCTGGGCGTCGAATTAAGATGGGCTAGCTTTTCTACTCCTGTGGTCACCATGTACTACTCATGACTACCAAATCTGTCCCACTCCGTGTTCATGGCCTACTCAAACCTACTTCATCCTCCCTTCTTACCATGTCCTCACGGGTTATAATTCTAACAGGCTTTTCAGCCAAGATCACACAAAAGAGATACTCTGATTGCAAGTGTTTGCATGCATAGTGGTGTTGTGAATAAGTGTGCAGCGTCAGATCCATCATCCACTGACAGTTCTCCCACAATCTTGAACTTTCCAGCTCCACTGCTCTCGCTACATGATCTGACTTTACTCCGCAGGAACAGGATGAAGAATTGCCTTGAACTCCAAAGACAATGATTAAAATGCACTTATGCCTATGTGTGAAATATCTGAGACCCATTCACACTTGTAGGGAACGCTCAAGCCCGAGATCTTCATTTCTTTAAGACGGATGCCAAGGGCATCCCTCAAAGTCTCAGTTGCAGTGTGCCTCCTATTCCAGCATAGCTCTCTGCCTATGTCAGCATAGATGCCAGCCTATGCTGGGATAGTCGCAGGGGGACTCATGTTGACCTTCCAGCAAGGGGCAGGGATGGATCTTGTCCTGTCTCAAACTGGATTCAAGGGCAGAGGTGTTTTCTACATATTTCTTCCTGTTCTTTGGAAGCCATCTAGACATTGATTAGCATACCTAAAGACCGAGCAAAGAGCTTTATCACTGCAATTATATCAAATGTGTTCCTGACCTAGCAGCTTGTTCCTTTTCCACCCAGTATGCAGCCATTAGGGCCTATTAACATGTCTAAGGATTGACAGGGCTGTATTGTTGGTGGTGGTCCCACCTGTTGTGGACTTTGCACCTAAAGTCTGTCACTATTGATGTCATCACTCTGCGCTGTGTACAGACATCAGCCCCTGTTTCATGCTATGTAAGAGATTAGGCTCCATAATAAACTGGACTTGGTTTTTCAGCTTTTCCAAGATCTCCTCTTGACCCAACCTGACTTAATTCTTGCTGATCCCACTCTGGTACCTATCAGGATTGCAAGGTAAGTGTGCAGGTCACGGTACCCACACATACTCAAAGAGAATCTATGGTGGATGGTGAGCTCATAGCCACCCTCACCCACCATGGTACTACTGCATTGGATTTAGCAGAAAGCAGGGACCACTGTTACTCGAAGGATTGTGCAGGAGACCAGTGAAACTGCAGCAGTAAGTATTGAGTCCTACCATGTAAGAAGCAGGCAGGCAACTGACCCGGTCTTTACAACACACAGTCATGCTCAAGGAAGGTACGGACTCGGAACTCCACAAACTGCTGCCTACCCAGCCCAGCCACGCCTGACACCTGAAGAGGGTTTGTGGCTTGCCTTTGATCAGCCGTTCTGGTCTTGTTCCTGGTAAGGTCCACATTGCCTGTGCCAAGTGTCCAAAGATGGTGGCGTCAAGAGTAGAGAGCTTGGGGCCCATGATGTACTTTTTGTCACCTGCAGCAGACAAGACAAAGAAGTCACAGGGGCGGCCGACACTAACATGGTCACAGCAGCACTCGGTATGTTCTTACACATTCACTTAACTGCACACTAAAAGCTGTACAGAGTCAAAAATGTAGGCATATCCTTTTTTTGAAAAAAAAAAAATCACAGTACAAATGTGAAGTCAATTAGGAGAGTCTAAGACAACACTCCCCAGCACAGCAAAGCAGGGACTGTGTCCACATGGGAGACAGGGGCTTCTGGGAAAAAAGAAAACTGACCACCAACGACTTCCAGAGATCCTCTATGTTTCAGGGTATAGCAATTAAAGCTTGCGGTGTACATGAATACCTGAGAGAATCATCTTGAAAGTAACTCATCAAGTACATGAAACCTGAATGACCAAATTAGTGCATTTGCTCTTAAAAAAAAAATGAAAACCAGTGTTTTAGTTTTTCTTCCCAGGCTGCCATAATATATCGCGACAAAAACAACCTAAGAGAGAAAGGGCTTATTTGACTCACAATTCCAGTTTACAATTCATCACAGCAGTCACAGCAGTGGGAACCTGGGGGAACTGATCACATCACATCCACGCTTGCTCGGGCCCAGCTCGCTCTCACCATTTTGTAAGTCCTGGACTCCAAGCCCAGGGAACGGTGCCACCCACTCTTAGGCAGGGCCTTCCCACATCAATTAATCCTGTCAAGTCAAGCCGTCACCGGAGGCCAACCTTAATCTAGAGAATCTTTCTCAGGTGGGCCCAATGGCCTGCCTCTTAGGTATCAGGCTGATGATTAATACTAACCGTCACACCGGGACTACCTAAGAAGTTTGGCGGCAAGGATTTCCATGATGTCTCTATGAACAGGGCACATTCTTCACACAGAACACCAGCTTCCTCAGGAAACCTCAAGTCAAGAGAAGCTATGAGGTCACAGGTTCAGCCCCAAACAGAGCTGGTTCACGCGACTTCCCCCATGTCTCCTTTTATACGACTTGGTTCAGTGTTGTCATCTGGATTATCAGACCCGATGGGAAGGACTACCACCAGTAGTAGTACCTGGGGCACCGTCACGTGCTGTAGCACAGGGATGTGTCCAAGCCTCATCCTGGCACAATAATTACCCATCCTTGTTATTACTGAGCCTTTTAAAATTTTCCTGTGTGAAAAATGGAGATGACGTTAAGAGCAAAGCCTACTCCAGGGCCAGCACGATGGCTCCGCAGGTAGACAGATGTGCTTGCCACCAAGCCTGAGGACCTCAATTCAGTCCCCAGAACCCACAAGGCAAAGTGAGAGAAAAGGCTCTAGAAAGTTGTCCTTGGACCCCCAAATGGGCACTGGAACACGGGAATGTCTGCATTTACATATGCACAAGTGTACACACATGCACACACATGCACACAAAAATTTTTTTGAAAGAGCGCCTGTTTCTGGAGGCTGCAGATAGTTCCATAACAGTGCTTGTTTTGCAAGCACAGGGATCTGAGTTCAAGCCTCAGAACCAGGTACTAAAGCCAGGTCTGGTGACATGTATTTATAATCCCAGTTCTGGGGAAGTGGAAACAGGCGGATTCATTGGGGCTTATTTGCAGCTAGCTTGCGTGAAAGCCAGCAGGTTGTTCTCTGGTCTCCATATTCATGTGCACACACATCCACATGCACACACACACAAGCACACACATGCACACATACACAAACATACACATGCACACATAGACACACATGCACACACTTGCATAAACACACACATGCTCACACACACACACACAAGCACACACATGCATATATACGCATATGCACTCAGACATACACAAAGACATAGTCTAAAGGAAATGTTGGAGGGTAAACTATGAAGTCTGTTGTAAAAACTAAAGAGTGGAGACAAGATAGAAAGACCAGATATGGCTGAAACATTAAGAAAATCTAAAAACAGAACACAATGTGATCTTTATATACCAATCATATATTATATATCAATCCTATACCAATTAATGCATATATTATTTAGCAAAAATTATCATTTGGTCTCAGAAAATTAAAACAGAAAAGATAGGGAGTTCAGAACAGAACAAAACCACCCTGAGTGCTAGCACCTCTCTTCTGACTTGGAGCCCATGCTGTCTGGCTCATAATGTGTCACGTGCAATGTGATCTCACAGAAGAGCTGAGAAGGCTTGTAGGAGGACGTTGTGGTCCAGAAGAGAAAAGAGGCAACAAGAAGAGAAGTATGAGAGCTTTAAAAAGGTGCACACACACACACACACACACACACACACACACACACACACACAATCAGAATGTAATTTAGTGTCTTTGGAAAATGTTGAGTGGCCCATATAAAATTAAACTTTACACTCGCAAACAAAGTAATAAACAATATTTTTTTAAAATCTTGTCATTTACATGATCTTATACCTGAGTGATCCCAAAAACTCCACCAGGAAGCTCCTGGAACTAATTGAGAAATTCAGCAGGGTGGCAGGATACAAAATAAATGTGCAAAAATCAGAGGCCTTCCTATATGCCCAGAATGAAAGAAGTGAAAAAGCCTTGAGAGAAACAATCCCATTTACTATAGCCCCTAAAAAAATGAAATACCTTGGTATAAACCTAACCAAGGAGGTAAAAGACCTTTACAATGAAAACTTTAAAACCCTAAAGAAAGAAATAGCAGAAGACACCAGAAGGTGGAAAGACCTCCCTTGTTCCTGGATTGGCAGAATCAACATCGTAAAAATGACCATCCTACCAAAGGCAATATACAGATTCAATGCTATACCAATCAAAATCCCAAAGCAATTCTTCAAAGAAGTTGACCAAACAATCTCAAAGTTCATATGGAGGCACAAAAGACCCAGGATAGCAAAAACAATCCTGAGTAACAAAAACACAGCTGGAGGTATTGCCATACCAAACCTTAGTTTATACTACAAATCCATAGTTATAAAGACAGCCTGGTACTGGCTCCAAAATAGACACACAGATCAATGGATAAGGATTGAAGACCCAGATATAAGCCCACAAAGTTACAGCCATTTGGTCTTTGACAAAGGGGCCCAAAGAATCCAATGGAAAAAGAACAGCATCTTCAACAAATGGTGCTGGCAAAACTGGATCTCCACATGCAGAAGATTAAAGCTGGACCCGTACTTGTCACCATGTACAAGACTTAATTCCAAATGGATCAAGGACCTTGATATCAGGCCAGAGACTATAAAAACCATAGTTGAAAGGATAAGGAACTCCCTCGAGCTGATTGGGCTAGGCCAACAGTTCCTAAACAGACATCCCAATGGCACAGTCACTGCTACCAACTCTCAACAGTTGGGATCTTGTGAAATTAAAGAGCTTCTGTTCAGATAAAGACATTATAACGTGAGCTCAAAGGCAACCCACAGAATGGGAGAAAATCTTCACTAACCACACATCTGATAGAACTCTGCTGTCCAGAGTGCACAAAGAACTTAGAAAACTAAACACTAAGGAAACCAATGGCCCAATTAAAAAATGGGCCCTGGAACTTCAAAGAAACTTTACCAGGGATGAAATTAAAATGTCTAACAAATATCTGAAAAAATGCTCCACTTCCTTAGCCATCAGGGAAATCAAAACTTCCCTGAGATATCATCACACCCCGGTCAGGATGGCAAAAATCCACAATACAAACAACAACAAATGTTGGAGAGGATGTGGAGAGAGGGGAACTCTCCTACATTGCTGGTGGGAGTGCAGGCTCATACAGCCACTCTGGCGAGCCGTCTGGAGATTCTTAAAGAAATTAAAGATTGAAATGCATATGACCCTGCTATTCTACTTTTGGGAATAACCCCCCATACAGCAGAGGTTCACCTCGATAGCACAAGCACGACCATGTTCATAGCAGCACTGTTTACAATAGCAAAGTCATAGAATCAGCCCAAATGTCCAACAGTTGACGAGTGGATAAGGAAACTGTGGTACATCTATACAATGGAGTACTACTCAGCCATCAAAAATGATGAATTACTGGAATTTGCCAGGAAATGGATGTCATTAGAAACAATTATATTAAGTGAAGTATCCCAGACCCAGAAAATTAAGCGCCGTATGTACTCCCTAATAGGTGGCTCCTAGTACCAAACCCACCCAGCCCACCTAGAGACAGTAATTGCAAGGATTATGAACAGGAGGGATGGGGTAGGAGGGCCACACCAGAAACAAGGAGAGAAGGGACCATGTTACAGCAGGGAAAATAGGCCTCCACCAAGGACCCAAATAAGTAATGATTAAGTTTACAGACTTTTGTTCCTGATCATTTACTACTGAGGGGGTGTGATCTCACCAAAAGAGGAGGGCATATAGTCTGGCAGATAAAAAGTAACCATTTTGCAAATGGGTGATAGACCCCCTCCCTTACTGTGGTTTCCCACTTTTATTGCATCTACCTTTGAATGTGTTTTTATCACAAGACTCTAACAGCTTTTTGTCTCTGGCCAGGGGGTAACATACAATGCCCACCAGGATGGAGTGAAGGGCATTGCAGGAGCAGCAAAACTGCAAAAGAAAATCAACAAACCACAATCCAGAACTTCAGAGACTCTATATCAACCACCTAGAACTAGGCCAGCTTAGTCTCTCCCCATCTTGAAGCTCAGGGAAATTTGCAGAAGAGGGGGCGGGAAGAGTGTAAGAGCAAAAGGATGGGAGGAGCAATGATATGTAAGATACTCCATACTAGTTAGGGCTGAAGCAATCATAATTGGACTTTGCATGCCCTGCGCGTTGTCCAACACACTGTTGACCTCACAAAGTCTAGCATCTGCTAAAGGCACCAAGATCCTTGGAGGCAAAGGATTGGCAGCCACAGCAGTGTTCCTATACCTAAGGGGAACATGGGAAAGGGTTCAGGGAAAGGCCACTGGGTCCTTGTACGTCATCGGAGAGGAGGGCCCAGAGGAAAATCAGACATGCACAAGAAAGGACTCTCTGGGAATTGGGGCGGGAGGCACTGGGGGATGGGGAGGGAGAAGGGTGGGGAGGGGGAGCAGGGGGTACGGGGGGAGGAGGAGGGAGGGAGGGAACTGATGTACCTAATAAGTTTGTATGAGCTGAAATAAAAAAAAAATAAACAGATATTTTGTTTACAGCATATCTGAAACCTTACATGCAAAAAAAAAAAAAAAAGAAAATTTGTCAAAGAAGCTTATTTAAATGACTTTTTATAATTCCTAAGAAGCTTGAGCTTAATCTTCACAGTCATATATGAATTGCATGCCTTGGAGCTAGTACTCTTCAATAATTAAATATAATAAAAGTATCATCTCAAAAAAAAAATCTTGTCATTTAAAATCCTCAGTTTCCATTATGAGAAAGTTTAAAAAAAAAAAAACTTTGGTTCTGAAATAATTTTAGACCTAAGAAAAAGTTGCAAAACTATTATAGTTCCCACATGCCCTTCATCTGGATTCCACTCAGGTTAACAGCTTACAGAACACAGTATGTTTATGGCAACCGGGAACGAGGAAACTGCCCATCTATGCAATACAAGCAAGTCCCTTCCAACACGGGGTAAATTCTACTTGGTTTTCAAAACTGATACCCGTTTTGTTCCAGCAGCCACCGCAGGTTTCTACAGTGCATCTAGTTGTCCTCACTCCTTAGTGCCCTCCAGGTTGTTACAGCTCCTTGGTCTTGCTTTGTCTTTTATAACCGTGACTTGTCAGCCTCCATAACTGAAAACCAATTCCTTATAGTAAACTTAGTCATGTCTTATTAGTTCTTTTTCTCTGGAAAATCTCATAGAAGCTTTCCAAGGGCACGTACCAAGGAGGTACGTTCCTTTCCATGTCTTCTCAGGGGTCCATGTGGTGAGAGTAATGTTGGATGGGTTTCCTCATAAAGTTAATGTATTTGCCTTTGCAACTAATAATCTTCAGAAAGATGTAGCAGACTATTCTAGTTTTTCTCACATTCTGATCCACCAATTTTTGTTTCCTTTGGTAGATGTTATCCAAAATGGTGCTAAGATATCTGTGTAACTAATGCTCTATCGCTTTAATTCCTTTTACATGTACTAGCTAGAATTCTATGACTACCCCTCCATCCCCATACATTCCATGATTTATGTACAAATTTATTTATTCTGTAGGCTATAATCCAATACACTCATTATTTGTTTTTGGTTTAGTGAGTCTCATGTAGCCCAGGCTGGTCTTGAAATCACTACGTAGCTGAGGATGACCTTGAACTTCTGATCTTAATTCTTTATTATTATACCACAGCATCTATTTCTAATCTCCACTAATACATTTCTTCTTTGAAAACTTATTATATATTTTGTGTATACATGGGAATGTGTATGGGGGGAGGGTGTACACATTGTGCGTGTGTATCAGAGGGCATGTGTGCCCCTGTGGAAGACTAAGAGTGACTTTGGGAGTTATCCTGGATTGCTTCTACTTCCTTTTTGCTTTGCCCTGGGTTTTTCCTAGGCTCCAACCACCAGGACCAGAAGTACAGGTAGCTGCCATTTCTGCCTGGGATTTTTTATGTGGGACCTGGGATCCGAACTCAGGAACTTCTGCTTGCTAGGCAGTGTCTTAACCCCTGAGACATCTCTCCTGCCTTCCACTAATACATTTCTGAAGAAAATGTAATTACTCGTTTTCCAAAATACCAAAATGAAATGGTGCCCAGGAAGGATTTTTTTGTTTTTGTTTTGGGTTTTTTGGATTGTCTTTTTGTTTTTGTTTTTGTTTTGAGCATCAGAAAGAGCTATAGAAATGAACTTCTGAGTATCATTCCCTTTGTCCCATACGAATTCTTTTCCCAGTTTCCACTGGTCACTCTCAATGTGACAAAATTTCCAAAGGCTGTGACAAAAAAGAATGGGTACGCTAGAAAATATAGGTTCACGAGAGAAATGAAGCGTCAAAAGATTTCTCAGTACTCATTTTTATCAGTCTATAAAAAAAGAACAATTATGAGTTTTGTGTACAAAGCTCGCTATATTTGAAACACTGGTTTATAAGCAGATAATTCCAGCAAAGTCAAGATGGATGTGACACATATCTATAATTGTCCCTCTCTTGCCTTTAAATAACAGAAATGAAGAAAATGGAGAATTGAAGATTTTGAATGCTTTGCCCAAGTCACTATAACCATGGACTTGACTACCAGAGAATATTTTAAGTAGAGGAAAAATATAACCAATTTTTCACTCTTTCTTACACTCTAGCTCAAACCACTCTCTGATGGACATAATACATATGGTTTTCCTTCCATACTGCAGAGTGACAGCAAAGTTTTTTTCTACTATAAGGAGTTGTTCTCTTACATGAAGTTATTAACATACTTTATGGGTAATCGCAGGCAAAGTCATCAACTTTGACACCTTAATAACATCTTATACCAATTAGCTCACAATCTGGGAGAAGTTAAAGGAGAGAAAAACTAGAAGAATTACACTAACTTAACACCTACTCAGATTTCTTTCTAGAAAGCATCTAAATGTTCCTGCATTTTTGTAGGATTCTCTAAAAAACACACAAGAAAAAATTTCTTTCAGTGTGTATAACCTTTCCACATGTTTGCCTGGCCATCAATACCAGTTGCTCTGTCTCTTCCCAATCTTCCCTTCGCTCATGTCCAAGCTCCTAAAACTCCCTACAAATAAGACAAAAAGCACATAAATCTTCCACTAGCAGGAATGGGGGGCCATGCTTACTCAACTCTTACTTCAATCATCTTAATGTTGAGCACCTTCTGAATTCCATACACTCAAAGCATTCACACTCATATTTTATAAACTCAGGAAACTGAGATGAAGGATTCTCATCTGTGCAGAAAGACTTGGCATATGGGAAAGTTAGATACGGAAAGCTTCCTCGGGAAGGAGCAGCAGTCTCCGTGCATCATTTCCTCTACGAGAACATCACTGAGCAGCAGCCCCTGGTGTTCTCACTTCAGCATGTGGAATGCAAGAGCCTGCAATGCTGCTGTTTCTGGGACTGATGATGCATTTGGCTGAGATGGGCTCTGAGGTTAGAAGAGTCGGGTGTCCTTCTCCCATTTGAGCTTCCTAAATATATTCCAGAAACTCAAGAATATAAAGCACCCAGCCAAAGCTGCGTCCCAGGACGGGGTCCCCTTCATTTCATTTCTGCCTTGGCTGTCATGTGTTAGCAATCAAAGGAACAGTTCTTCTATTTCCCTTCAGACTGTCTCCTTACAAAGGCCATCTGGCAACCTCTCAATGTTGCTCAATGAGACACCTCACACAGAACTCAATGTCCTCTTGAAATTCTGGCTCGAAACCTTCTACAAGGAATATACTTTCTTCTAAGAAAGATAAGCAGGCTCTCGTGAGGGCTTTCTCATTGGGTCTTCAAAAGCAGAGGAGTTCTCTAAGCAGACTCCATGTTTCTGAAGGACTTCTCTTTGTTTTATGGATTCCGGGTGTCTGTCACCTTAGATGGAATACAAGATCCCCAAACACTTTCGACATCTAAGCAATCATCAAGACTTTTCAGTAGCACCATGTTGGACATGGCTAGAGCAGTGAGAGCAGGGAATCATATTCAAATAAGCTCCTAGGCACAGATCCCTGAAGAAGAAACCCAGTTGCTATTGTCCTGTCTGTGTGCATGTCTGTATATATGCATCCATGTATATGCAGGTAATGCATGTGTGGAGAACAGAAATCAACCTTAGGTATCATTCCTCAGGGGTCATCTATCTTTTCTTTTTTGCGACAGGGTCTCGTGTTGAGACCAGGTTCTGCTAGTTGAGCTATTCTGACTATCCAAGAAACCCCCAGGATCCCTTTGTCTCTGCATCCCCGGAAGCATGTACCATGTCACCTGGATTTTTATGTGGGTGCTAGGGGCCAAACTCAGGTCCACATACTTCTGCACAACTCGCTTTGCCAACTGAGCTCTCTCCCCACCACTGCCTTGTTTTCTCGTTACTCTGGATATACTCTTGCCAAAATTCTGCATGATTCTTCCCTGCAAGTGCACAACTGAATCTCTGTGGGAGACTTCGATTACTTCCCTATTGAACATTCTTCTTGTCTGTGTGTCCAAACCATTAAGAAGTTAAGAATGACCAGCAAGTCTGTCCAGTACACACTTTCTCAAATATCACTGAATCCAGACAGAGCCCTCTATATACCACACTCTGTAATCTTGGAATTAGTCCCACCTTCTTCACAGCCAAGATAAGAATACTCCTGGAAGAATCCTCAGAATAGTAGTAATCATAGCCTCTCAGGAAACTGGAAGATGGGATTCCATTTCTAAAAAATTTAAGTCTTTTATCTAGATAGCTTAAAAAAAACCCTTGAGATCCAGTGCCTGTCAAACTGTAACAGAATAAACACTCTTGGGTTTGATGGCAAGCTGATTGTACTCACAACTCAGCAGCGGCTAAGAGATGAGCCTGCTATAACTAATAGGGTGAGGGATGTGTTGGTGTATCAGTTACCACTAGCTGCATGACAAATAACCTCCCAATGTAGCTGCTTACAACGTGAACTTTGTTACCTTTTGACTTCCATGAACCAAGAATCAAGGCAGCCTTGATCGGGTGCTTCTGACTCAGAGTCCCACAGTCTATAAATACGATGTCAGCCAAGTGCTATGAATTGTATCGTACATGTGCTTCAAAGCCCATGAGTAAGGGCTTGGTCTCCAGAGACTCCACCGAAAGGTAACCAACCCCTTAACAAGGGGAGATTACCGGAGATCCTACGAGCATGAGAAGTGTGCCCTTAAAGGGGACGTTAGGGCACAGGTTGGCCGTCTGTCTAGCTCTCCCTTCATCCTCCTCCCTCCTCCTTCTGTCTCTCTGTCTCTCTCTGTATGTGTGTGTGTGTGTGTGTGTGTGTGTGTCTTCAGCCATCAAGTGAGCAGTTTTGTTCTTTCATTTTGTCCCTTTTATCGCCTTCCAAGCCCCCATCACAGCCTAAGAGCAATAGACCTAATGCGATCATAGTCTAGTGCCTCTAAAACTATAAGCCAAAGTAAACTTTTTTATTTTATAAATTGAGCATTTCACGTGTTTGATAGTGTATCAGAAAGCTGAATAATACACCAGTATTACAGTTCTCTAAAAGGCTGGCTTGGGGGAAGACCTGCTGACAAAATCATTCAAGTTAGCACTCCTCAGTTCTTCACTGGCTCTTGGTTAAAAACACTTGTGTTTTGCCATGTGCACCACTCCATACAGCAGCTACAGGAAAGCTGGCTTGTGAGAGCAGATGAGTAACAAAGGAGTAATGGGTAAAAGAGGAAGTCTATGTCACTTCAGCACCAAGCTAAAATCTCATTTATAAAAGCAATGAGCTGGGGAGGGAGCAAGGGGATCCAGAGAGGGGTGGAGGGAGGGAGGGGAATGGGGTACCTATTACGTTTGTATGAGTGGAAAAAATAAATAAAAAAAAGCAATGAGCTGATGAAATTTATTATAAAAGTAGCGTTTAGAGAGGCTAAAGGTTTGACAGCTAGCCCAATAGGTATGCAAAGTGCCTCTTAAACCACCATCTCATATAAGTTATTTTTGTAGTGGAAGGAGGTAAGTTTTGATGCGTTGTAAGTGAGCTACTCTGCCTTTAGTCGTCTGGTGATCTGCAGAGCTCTCGACCCTGGTGATACACAACATCAGGCACTGGAAAGAATGATCTTGATCTAAAAGATTGAAGAAAAAAATATTGTGAATTAACTATCATTCGTTTGGAGATGGGATATACTTATTGAATATCTATGGAGTGCTGTGCCCGGGGTGAGGTGCAGCTTAGAGAAGAGGCAAAGTCCATTGTCTAACGTGATTTCTGTCTTCCATGAATTTATTGTGTTAAACTCTGAGCGTTTATTTAGAAAAAAATTGTGTGTGTATATATATCTCCAAAAACTCATCCATAAAGAAATCAAATATCAATAGAAGAATCTCTTCCTAGAATTCAAGACCAAGAAAACGTTGTCCCTACTGAAGAATTTGTTTCCTTTCTTTTAAAATAAACACAACCCTGCCTGTGTGTTCTTGGTTGCCAAATGATCAACGTTAAATTCAAAGAAGGTTTTTTTCGAGGATATGACATTTTCCTAAGTGGCTTCTGAAATCTTTGTATTGAATATGTTATATTGCCATGTCTTACATGTAACAACATGCCCACTGCTTCAAATTCCACTGGGAATTTAGTACTTGTTTGTTTTATCTTGTCTTTCTGAGTAAATGTAAGTCCAAAACAACTCATGGGAAGAAGGGGTTTATTCCAGTTTATGATTCTTGGTTATGCTAATCAGCATGGTAGGCGAGTTCATACCAGTATCAGAAGCGAAGGGAACAGGCTGCACCCTCTCCATTGAAAGAGTCGAGAGAGGGACACACGTCCAGGCCAGTCTCCCAGTCTGTCTATTCCCAAACAGCTTGCTCTCCATCTTGTCCATTTGTCCCACCTGGTATTGACGGAGTCTTCCACATCCACCAGATCACCTCCCACACGCTTGCTCAGGGCTTGCCGTAACAGAATAAAATCACGAGTGTGCCCAAAGACTCAGCCTTCGCCTAACAAGCTGACACCTGCAACTACCACCGTCCTCACACACAATACCTTCTGAGTGTCTACTAGTTCTGGTAAGTACCAGGACAGCAGGAAAGCCAGTCAGCAGATTCCTTTAGGAGGATAATGTCCACAGGCAAGGCTGTGAGGAAGTGGAGAAGAGGGGTGCGCAGGAAAGACCCAGCGGGTATTAGATGGTGTTTCCAGGATGGGTACACGAGCAACAAGCAATGCAAGCAGCTCCATGAGGCTGGGGGCCAGGAAACACTTTATAAAGTGTCTAAGCGCATGAAGACAAGTGCTGAGCAACTCTGTAGTCACACAAGGTGGAGAAGCAGCCACACAGAGGCATGAAGCTACAGGCAACTTCAACAGAGTCACACCGGTGGCCACTGTACATGGGGACAGGGGAGAAAAGAGCTGATTACAGTGGGATTCAGATGACAAAGAAAAGGAGCCTGGAGTGCAGTTCCAGAAAAACTGAAGTCTATCCTAGGATATTTCTAGTAACTCCTCTCTCAGGAGTTAATGCTTGAGTTCCCTCCAGTAAGAAGCCTAAGATTACTGGCAGATATGTAAACCCTTTCCAAACAACTCCACGTCCTTCCATCAGTGAACAGAATTCCAGTATGATTCCGAGATGAGCTCAACTCTCCCCAGAACCTGATCAAAGGAGGTATAAACAGGATTTACAGTTTCCAAGTCTAACCATTGCCTCTCCACATGTAGCTTTAACAACCCATCAGCGCAAACACAGCAGTTGTATGGAGCAAAAGAAAGACACCATAGCTAGCTGAGTGATCCATGACCATTTCTAGCAACATACACACACACACACACACACACACACACACACACATACACAAGGAGAAAGAAGATTAAATAAGAAGGATTTTAATAGAAGGGTCAATGGAATGGGATCAGGTATTGTGGGGTGAGAATAACTTAAATTCATTATATACATATACAAAACTGTCAAAAAATACAAAGAACTTAGAATAAAATAATAGATGAATCAAAGCCGCACTGCCTAGACATGCTCCTGCATGACTGTAACTCCAGCTTCTCAGGAGACTAAGGCAGGAGGATCATAAGTTCAAGGCCACCCCTGACAATATACAAAACCACATCTCAAAACTATCACAATGTACTTCTTGAGTATGATAATTATGCATTAATCAAAAGTTATAGATAAATACTATTGTGTAAGTCAAAGTCTTTGAGAAAAAAATCTGCAAAAGAAGTGGAAGGTTTCTTGTTCAAAAATGGAGATTTAGGGGCAAAAGGTGCAGTTCAGAGACAGGGTGCTTGCCTAGAACACTCAGCCCTGGGTTTGATCCTCAGCACTGGCCTAAACCAACCAGCATGTAGATTCGATCGTACAGATCATGGGAAACACAGTCTTTTGAAGGAGCAGTCAGGGCACAGAACACAATCCACGAGAAAAACAGAAGGTGTGCAACCAATGTCTACTCTGGCCTCCACCCTAATTTATGACTTGGAAAAACAACATTGCTCTTCTGCCTAGAGAATGGATTTAAAAAAAACAAAAAAAACAATGAAACCTCAGAACTGAAACCTATAAACTATCTGGAAATATCTGACCGCCTACAGCAAGATGTATCCTCAGCCATCATGATGGTGGTCACTCAAGGTCACCTTGAGACCAGGCAACTCAAGCCACATCACAAGGTGGCCCTTCCACAAGTGGACAGTATGCTTGACATTCTGTCTTAACCCTACGTTGCACTTTATTATCATTTGTTCAAAAGCTCACCGTTCTCTCTCTATGTTCTCTACTAGGCCTATCATTGACTAACACTAAAGGTGCCTCCCACTTCTTTGGGTTTCTCCCTACTATTATTGTTTCTGAGACAAGGTCTCATTATATAGTCCAGACTACCCATGCGCCCTGGATCTGCCTTTCTCAATCTGCTGCACGCTGGGATCATGGGTGTGTGTCGCCACTGACTTCTAATACTGGAGGAAAGCTAGCATATGATCCTTTCATCTTTACTTTTCCAGCTTATCCAGACTCAGAACTCCATCTTCTCTTGCAAAACTTGCAAAACTGCATTAATACTCACCACCTTTCTAGCCATCTTCTCTATCAATATACTAGTATTGCCATTTTCCATTATCCCGTACTGAATGTTAATCTCCTTCTTGCGATCAAACTTGCTAGATGTCTACTGTGTGACAGACCCCACAGAAAGAAGCTGAATCCCTCAGGCGTAGCACAGACTCCAGCTGAGGAGATAGTCACATCAAACCATAAAGAAAGTACCAGATGTCTGAGAACACAGAACACAAAAGGGTTTGCCTTACACAGGCTGAGAGAAACAATTTTTAAGCTTATACATGTTCTGGGTTTTTTTCCAATATTTTTCCCACTTTTATTTATTTTTTTCTACTTTTACAAATGTATTGAGTATTTATCCCAGCTTTCCTCCCTTCCATTCCCTCCCTTCCCTTCACCATTCCCTCCCACTCCCTCCCACCCTTCTGCCAATATGCTTCTATGGATTTCAGGATTCACTCTGGCTTGTTTACTCCTGGGGGGGCTCAGGCCTCCATAGTATAGCAAGTTACCTCTCTTTACTTATCCAGTTTTAGAGCTAACGGTTTCCATCCATTCTATGGGTATAACAACAGCTGCCTACAGAGCAGTTTGATGTACTGTCTTCCTGCCTATAGGTTCATTGTCTGTCTTCCTTACTCATCTATTTCCTTCCCGTTTTTTTTAGGTTCTTGTTCTAGTTTACAGTAACAGGGGTGGGTACTATTCTGACAAGCGGGTCTTGAGTCCAATCAGAAAGCTGTTGGTTGTCTCCTTGATACTCATGCAACTATCATACTGGTGGTCACCTGTTGCCATGGTAGTTTATATTGAAACTTACAGATCTCATGCCAATGATGAAGCTTATGATTATTTCTCTCCCCCAGCAGCTTCTACAGTATTCCTTGGTACTGTGTGAGCTATTCAGCAAGGAGAGAGTCCTCAGACCAGTTCCAGTTGTTATATTTGTCCATGTTCTATAATCCATTTCTGTTGCATCTTCAGTAATAGGGTCTTACTGACAGTTTTTGGAGAGCAACCAAGAGCCATGGCAAAAGCCTATAATATTTTAGGGCCTTTAAGACCTCTCTGACCAACATTTTATCAGGAAGTGCTACATTTCTGTTACTTCTTAATTTTGCTGGGTTCTAAATGGATCAGCTCAATATTTTAATATTCACTTATTTACTTGAAAGAGAGGAGACATATCCATGCCACAGGGCACAGGTGAAGGCCACAGTACAATTTTCCACCATGTGAGCTTGGGATTGAACTCAGGACACCAGGTTTGTGGGCAAGCACTTTACTCACTGAGCTATCTTGCTAACCCCACAAGTCCTATTTAAACAGACTTAAGTTTTCAAGTTTCTCTGCTAACCCAATACACTGAAGACATACTGAGACTGACATTAACTAAAGTCCCTTCCTTGTTTATATACAATTTGATTTTTGGACTTAGTCGCAGAATATGACATGTGCTTCTATTATAATAGGTTTCATTTTGTTAAGGTCGAAAGCTTTGGATTTTAATTCTTCCATACAGATTTTTGGTTATTTTTCTACCCAATGTCATTGAAAAACCAATGCCTCCCAAATTATAAACAAGTCATTGAGAAATTCCTGAACATGATACAACTTTGTTCCTAGAAAGCCATCTTTGAATGACATTACTCTATTAGCTAATCTTCGGATGATACTGCTCTATTAGTTAATGCTGTAAGGATATAGTTGCTTGGTCAGTCATTAGTCTACTTTAATCTAATTGGGGTGAGAGGGGACAGGGCTCCATTTTTTTCTTTGCCAGAAGAGATGGTATCCAACAACCAAATCAGACACAGCAGGTGTTTGGGGTATGACCTATTCACGATGAACCAATGCTTATCCTCTGTGAGAGCCAACCATCTACTTGGTAATTCCTTGGAGTGTTTTACTTCGCTGTTAGAATCCACTCTGCTTCTGGGAATAAGAGTAGTTCTCTATCTGATCTATTTCCTTTCCTTTTTTCTGATATTTTCTTCTTCTGATATTTTCTTATTCTCTCCATTTATGAAAGATCACAATAGGAGTTCTAAGATCACATAAGAAATTCTCCCATCCTAGTGCACTGTGTGGACCAGGAAGCTAAATTACAAACTTCCTATGAAGAGAGACCATTCTTCCTATTCCTTGTTTCCCACAGACTTAGAGGAGCACCTAATTAATAATTTTCCATAACTAGTTCAAAACTAATGTTCAAAATAATTCATTTCACTGTTAGCCTGTCAGTTATCTAAAAACATAAAGGTTCTTTCTTGTACCTCTTCTGGAGTTTGGGTCAATCTACTATGTAGAAGCAGACTGTGAGCAATGTGACTTTGTTCATGTACTCAAACTTACATACTTAAAAACACGCTCTCCCTGCCTGAAGCTGCCTTACACAATTTAACCCACCGCACTTCATCATCCTGACACCCACGCACAGGGCTCGGCCCCACATGCACTGAGATACTGATCATTCCTGTAGGTGTGTCTGCGGCTGACAAGCACTTACCCAACACTCATCAGCTTACCTAGGTGTGTGGCCTGAAGTCAGATTTCTATTTCTTTTTTGTCCCGAATAGCTGACGGCTGTTCTAACATGATTACTGAACTTGTTTGTCTCTTCTCCACTAACAACAGACTGTCTTCATCGTATAGCACCTCTGCCGCTGTCTGTCCACACTCAGCACATCCACCCCTGGAACTCACGAGCTCCCCTTTTGTCCAGTGCTCCCCAGCTCTGTGAACAGCAACTTCTTCCTGCAAGTTCCCAGGTCTAGAAGTTGATTACCCCTTATCCTTCTGCATCACCAACACAACCAGAGACACACACAAACCGCCATACACGCACACAGCAAATGACTAGCTTTGCCAATTCTGTCTCCGAAACTTAGTTCTCATCCATAACTTTCTGTCCAGTCCTACCACCATGGCTGTAGACCCAACGACACCCCCGTCATCCACTGCTGTCCCCTCCAACATAATGTAAACAGAGCCATGCTACCTCCCCACTTTCATGGTCTCCTTTACTCTCGGAAAAGAAGCACATTATTCATGTGCCATACGAGAATCACATGATTTCAACCCCTGCCGACCTCTGCCTTCTGAAGTCCTTCTGCTCTTGTAACATCCCTGAGCATGACAGCCATCTTCTCATCCCTGCAAGCTCTTGGCTGCATTCTATCTCTGGGCCTTTACACACATTGTCCCTTCTCTATTCCGTGCTATTCAACTCAACATCCAAGCCCTGCTTCCTTTCCCAACTCCCTTGCTTCCTACCTCTGGCTTATCTTTCAAAGTCCAGGTTAAATGCCACCCACAAGGAAGCCTTCCAAGATGATCACGTTCTTCCCACAATCGTGTACTTCTCCATGGTGGTACCCTCACAAGTGCTGTGGCTATATAAATAATCCACAATATCTCCCCCAAAAGGTAGCCCTGGTAACTCAGGGCTGTGTCCACTAAATGTCTACAAATGTGCCTGGAGCTCGAACCCCCAACTGCCAAGTTGACACCTTTCTTCCAAGAGAAGAAACCAAGTCTCGGCATCATCTAATCCTTCAACAAGAGGCAGCCACCTCATCATTTCGTAACTCTTAGCTCTGGTCAACATCATGAAAACATCTTCAAAAGCATCAAAATGCAACCTTGTGGCGTGACCGAGAGACATCTGAGAAACACAAAAAGGACCTGACATCCCACCAATGAGGGCAGCCCTGCTGCCGTGCCTGCAGGCTCCTCATTCCACATCCTCATGGGCACAGCGCTGCCTCTGAAGTCGGAGCTCACGGTCACCAGCTTGCTCTCCCTTGCCACAGGCTCCCACTGACGTCACCTGACTCAGTCACACTCTCCAACTCCCTGTGACAACCCTGTGCTTCAGCATGAGGACTCCCAATCTGGGGGCCCAGAACTCCCAAAGACAATTCTAGTGAAGAGTGACCTAGAGATTTTTTACTACTAATCACAAAAGCTTAACTATGTTGTTCATGGAGAGTATCTTAATTTTCTGCACATGATTTCATTCTGAACTAAGTGACCTACCAAATACCTGTATACCTGAAAAACAAATGATTTGTTGGCCCAATAGCAACATATAACCATTTTGTAAAACTCCACTAAACTCCACACCCTTCAGAAGGTGGCAAGCAGTAAACGCTTTGCTTCTGCTGCTACTAACTCTGCATGAGATAATCAAGGCCACAGACCTCTTACAATAGCCAACAGATTTGGTTCTTAAATGTGCCCACTCAATGTCCAGAAGGACTGAAAAACAAAGAAACTCTGAGCTATTTTCCAACTCAATAAAGCACTTCACAGTAGCCCAAGGAAAAAAAGCATGATCAATTTTTTATTAGTCAAGTGAGGCTCTCTGGCAATCGACTTTCTCACTTGCATTTATAAATCACACTTATCATTTGGCTGTTTGAGGAGCAGGCTCTTTACAAAGCTCTGAGAAGGAATGTAAATCAATCATGCGTATGTTTTGTTTTTCCTGTTTGCAGTCCTGAGATGAGCCCGGGCCTTGAGTGCGCCCAGCAATGCTGCTCCACCACAGAGCCACATTTCCAGCCAACCACAAGTAATTCTCAGTCAGCTTCCAGGGGCATGCCACTGAAACACGCTGAAACCTACTTGCCAGCTAAAGCTCTGAATGCCTTAGGAGATGTTCTGAAGAAGTTGCACTGACATAATGAAACTTCTCTGTAAGGCACAATGTTTAAAGAAAGTTGGGGAACCAGTTGTGTTGAAAGTTGAGGTTGACAGTCTGGATTTGATTTCTTATTGGTTACATGATTGCTGGCAAGTCACTCTACCTGCGATGCCTCAGTTTCCTCATCTGTCAAATGGACACTGTCATCTAGTTTTGTCTTAGATCATTTTATTTTATGCTTATCTCTAAAGTCACAGTCAGGGGCTGGAAAGACAGCCCCAACACAGCACTGCTGGCAAGTGAACACATCACAAAGAAGCCATGAAAGGTGAAAGTTCTCAATGGAACATGAAAAGAAAACTCTTGTGCTGAGTTTGCTAAGGTACAGTAAGCTACTGTTGTGAATCTGTGTGTTAATCTATTAAATGTAACCTTACCATGTGTGTGTTCTCTGTTTCTTTCTGTCTCTCTCTCTGTTTCTCTTTCTATTTTTTTTTTAAATAAATAGGTAGAACAGTAAAAAGAAAGAAGTTTCGGAAAGTTCAGAAAAGCACACAAAGGAAAATAAACCAAAATAACACTATAAACGATGGCTAACCATAGTTATTGTTTTTGGACCATAACTTCCTAGGCTTACTTCAGCATGAGCACTGTGACAGCAACAAGTGATAACTTGGTGACTCATGGGCCATAAGCAATGGATATAGCACGGATGTGCTGGAAAAAGAGAGGATGTGTGTCCTGAGCAGGACCGAACCACGAGGCAAGATACTGTGCAACTCAGAACAGCACCCAGTTTAAAACATGCACATGTTAAATGGGACTTCCCATTCAGACTACAGTTGAAACTAAAGCAAGTGAACCATGAGTAAGCACAGGCCACCAGCCTCACCCCTTCTGGCCCGGCTGCCAGAGATTCGTTTCTCTCCCATCTCCCAGAAACTGGGACCACAGCACTGCTGAAGCATTTGAGAAACAGTAACAATTATCATCGCTGCTGCCATCCTGCTCCCTTGGCTCCCTCAGAAACACAAGAGAGAGTGATAATCATCCGCTCTGGTTAAAAAGCCAGTTCCTGTTAAATGAGCCACCCTTTGCTGACATGAGCTCTTCCTGTAACTCTAGAGACTCCGTTCCTTGTTTGCTGGGCTCCCCACAGCTCATGACCTGGCGAGGAAGAGGAGGAAGCCAGAAACAGATATAGCCACTGTTAGGAAGGAAAGAAGTCAGCTGAGGGCCAGTGTCTGAGGTCAGTGTGACGTTTCCAAAGGCATGGGCGTGCTGGGGACTAATTATACTCGTGCACACATCGCCAAGTCCACCTGGTCTCCAGGGAAGAAGACAACACCAGGGCTGCATGGGGTCGGCTCTGCAAGCCACGCAAAGCTCTCCTGAAGGAGTCCAGCTATCGAATTCCTTCTACAACAGAGTTCCAAATGTGGTGCCAAGATCTGCCACTCACCAACTGGGGTTCAAGTAGGACTCCAAGTCTAGCAAACAGCGAGCACATGCGTGGTAAGGAGCAATCAGGGCAGATCATTCTGCAAAGGGCAGATCCTTGTACCTGGCACAGCCCCAGCTCCCAAGTAGGTTTAACAAAACCGACCCATCACCCCGTAGCCCACTTTATCATGGAGACAAGGAGCCTGATGTTCTAGGATGGGGATAAATCTGAAAGTCATTGCCACCTGGGGAGGACCAACGAACAAAACCTCCTTCTGAACATAAAATCACGGCGGCACAAAAAGACTTGGTTCCCTGGACATATGTCGCCTTGCACCCGAAGCCACCACTTCACATCTAAAACCTCAATACTGACTGCTGGAGTCAAGGATCGCTGTGCCCAGTGCAGCGGCCCTGCCGACCTGCGGCCAGGTGGGTGAGAAGACATGGATCCTTGCCAGCCCGGGGCTCTGTGCCTCTCTTTGAGGGGTTTCTCTGACACAAGTAACCCTCTGACATGTGACAAATAACAATGTTGGTTTGACTCATGCTAGGAAGAAGAGACCTAAGCGTGCAAATCAACAATGGCAGGGACGAGAAGGGGACAAATGCTGGAAACACACAGAGAACAGACCAGAACCAATTCACTTGTCCCCACATCTCTCAAATGAGACAGAGACAGTCACACCTTCTGAATAGACAGGCTCCCAAGCAGCCTGACTCGCGCACAAGCAGGAGAGCTTCTTTGCTCCAAGTCTCACTGCTCACACACATTCAGAAGTGACAGAGTCGCCACAGCCACGTTAGGAGGCTAAAGCAAGTTTCACACTCTGCACATGGGGCCCAATTTGCTACAGACACTAACAGCCAAATACCAGAGATGCGGAAGAACATTGCCCTGGTCTGAATGTGCGTTGTTCCCCATAGGTTCATGTGTTTGCAATCTTAGCTGATGCTAGTTGGGAAGGTCAGGGCACATTTAGCAAGGGGAGCCTTGCTGCAGGAAGGCACATCACAGGGGTGGGCCTCAAGGTTGGCAGTCCATCCTGCCTCCCCTAGCAGTCTCTTCTCCCAGTTTGTCTTTTGTTCCTTCTGCCTACAGGATGGCTCTGAGCCTCCTCCATTCTGCCATTCGCCATGCCTCTCCCGCTACAGTGGCCTGTAACTCCTCTCTGGAACTATAAGTCAAATAGATCTCCTTTTCTCCCCTTAGGTTACTCGACTCTGAGTGTTGACTGACAGCTGCAGAGAAAAGGAACTGCAACAAACATGCGCCTGAAAATTAGAGGATTTGGGTTCGATGGTGAGACCAAAACCTACACATGGAAGTGAAGAAAGCAGCCAAGTTAAGTTAGTACAGCATCTACTAGTCATGCAGAAAGTACATGTAAAGCAGAGAGGGTGTGGCACCTTACCCAAGAGCCCCGCTAAGGAGCGCATGTCCTTCTCCATCAGCACGTAAATCTCTTCCTCTGAGAAGCGGCCAATGCCATGGCCGTGCATCTCGCGCTTCACAATTCCTTTTGTTATGTGGCACACGACCCACCTCAGCAGGTTACCGAAGGGACCACCTCCACTCAGAGATAGCATCTTCCGGGTCTCCTGGAGATTGTCCACCCACTGGCAATAAGCTAGTGTCCTGGAATTGTGGAAACACATTACTCCATGTATCACAGATGGGTAACTGCAATCCTTTCAAAAGAGCTATTTAGAACATAGTATGCTCTAAAGGAACCTGACAATTGCAGTTTTACACTTGTGTGGCAGATACTATAATAGGCTATAGTCAGTGCCTAGACATTAATTTTCTGGAGGAATACTTTTAGAGGGAAAATGCAGTGTTCTGTGTTCCAGTTCTACCAAACCCTTCCTGCCATTGCCTTCCCTCAGACTCTATCCCCACCCCCAGAGCATGCTTCTGCTTTCTCTTATGTAGTGGGGCATAAGTTTTAGTCTTCGGATCAAGATGGCAAGATGGGCACACGCGGTGCAGCAGCAAAGCGGGTGAGGGCATCCGTCCCCCACAAACAGTGACTATGGTGCCTTGTGCGACCCAAGCAGCATGCATTTGTTTTCTACAATGTGTGAATTTTATATTTCGTGACATTAAAGAGGTTTTTCATTTTTAGTATTTTATTTCTTTATTTGAGAGCAAAGCGGGAGCAGGTGCACATGCGCATGCACGCTGCAAGAATACAGCTGCAAGTATCCACGCATGAGGCAATCAAATGTTTCTTCGTAAGGAAAATGTGCACTGATAATCACCTCTGACCTGTGCAGGCACAGGAGTGATGGCAACTTCAACAAAATTAGAAAGGTGAAAAATATTCTCACAGAAAACACAGGGCATGGAAGGAAGTTATAGCTAAGATAAAGTGTTCTTTTGTACCTTAAGAGGAAAAAGGGAGGCTGTGAAATCTTTATCATTTTTGCTAGTTCTATTCTATAGTGTCCTCTCCACTAAACAGTGAAAATGAGTGAAGAAATAGATTAACAGATCTCTCTATTGTTTTACTAAACATTCCTGACTTTAACTAAAAGCCCTAAACCGATTTTAACATATACTATATGCTTAAAAGAATGCTCACAGATTTTGTTGCAAAGCCCAATTTCTTAAGTGTCTCAAAATAAAGCAGTGCAGATTTAAAAAAAAAAATGGATTGGGTGGTGGGGCACATCACAGTGGTGTCTGAGTAATATGCACAGCCTGAGCAGTCCACGGATGTTCTGATAAAAAGCATCTCATTTGTATTTTGTTCAACTCCATGTGAGCACAAAAAATAAATATCTATATGCTTTTCACACCTGCAATAATTAGGTAGCAGTTTTCATATCCATTAGAAACTTTGGCACTTTGATTCTAGCGGGACTCTAGCTAATCCACAGTAAAAAAGGGTGCATAGCCTTTAATCATTTGCAAAGCCAATGGTCTTGGGAAACTTAAATGATTCCTGAATTGAATTCTCTATATAAATGACTACACTCATGTATATATACTGTAATAACTGGATATCGGAGACATCACAAGTGCAAAAATGGAGACTGTGGCTGCACACTGGCAGGCTTGTGAGAAAAGAAAGTACATTTTGTGGGGCCGATGACACAGGTCTTGTCCTCGGTACAACTGTAAGATGGGCAGCTTACCAGGCGGGGCAGAGAGAAGGTGTCTGGATGAGGACAGCGGCTGCCTAGACCCGCAAGAAGTCCAGGCGTGGAAGTGGGCTCCAGAGGTCGTCTCTGAGCAAGCTTGGGAGACCCAAAGCTGAAGGGCACAAGCACCAGATCACAACGGACCTGCGACCTGTCTGAGTGGCTTTAATTCCAAAAGCAAAGCTTAAGCACTGGAAAGTTTGAATTGGACAAGAAATATAATCAGACTTGTGACTGATGGGAAGGCTGGTAGAAGACCTAACAAGAGCTGCTGAGCTAAGGCACTGACGCAGGGGTACTCAGTCAGAGGTTACGGTAGAGATACTGAAGAGTGGGCACTTTCTCTCAGACTGATGGCCTGAGTGCATGATTCCACTAGTCAACAGTGATCAGCACCAGGCAGAACTGGTTTGGGGAAGGAAAGTGTGTCAAGCAGCAAAGTTTGAGAGCCCCATGGACCAGCTAAGTGAAGGCATTTACAAGGGAGGCAGGGCTCAGGAGACAACTTCGGACTATAAAGGACAGGCACATGTTGGTGGCAGTCGTAAGGAAACTGGGGAGTGGTGGGAGGAAAACCATCACTGAAGAGCAACTGAGATCAGAAATCCAGGCTGGAAGGGGCAGAGACATAGGAACCACTCTGAGATGGGGGACTCTGCAGAGCAGGAAGCATGTATTTGGGCACATATGGAAAATGAAGACACAGTAACCCGTAGAGAGTAGCTGGTAGTAGGGAGGCAGCTGCCCCAGCCCGTGCACTAGCAGTGAGGAGTCGCAGTCAGAAAGGAGTCATAGACACAGGGTACAGAAGGGAAAAGTGGGTATGTTCAGAACTTTACAGCTAGAGGAGCCCCACAAACAAGATTCCTCTCTCCTTTTTTTACTGCTCTTTCTGTATGTAGAGTATGTGCATATGTAGGCATGAGCATATACACATGTATAGGTTCATGTATGTAAATGTGTATACATATGTGTGCATGTGTATATGTGTGTGAGAGTATGTATCCATGAATGTGAACATGCATATGCATGTGTATATCAGTGTGTGTTGTGTGTTTGTGTGTGTGCGTGTGTGTGTGTGTGTGTGTGTGTATGTGTGCCACGATCAGCCTCCGGGACAGGGTTCCTTACTGGCCTGGAACTTACCAAATAGGCTCATGAGGCAGCTTCAGGGATCCCCTCTGCCTCCCCAACTCTGGGATCCCACGAATGCACCATCGCACCCTGCTTTGTCTTTGCGGAACCTGGAGCCTGAACTCAGGTGCTCACACTTGCAACTCTTTGCCGGCAGTTTAGCACCTAAGCCATCTCCCCAACCCTCTGCTCTCTCGATTTCCCTCCCTTTATTTCACTTCCTGTACCCGAGAGTATGGCCCAGTGTGATGGTAATGAGGGTCATGCAGACTGTTTGGGGGTCAAGCCCACTGACGCATGCACCAACTTCAAATGTCAAAAGAAAAAAATTCCATGAATCACTGTTCCCGAGTCATCTGTGGCAAGGGAAGGACAGCATGTCGTGCTTGCTCCATGTCGCTGCAGCCAGGGATACCCCTCCTCTCACACTCTAGACCCAGGAACTCTGTCTACATACTAACTTTCATCAGCCACACACTCAACACACTTTGCTTCTATCGTGAGCTTTCAGCTCTCGTGAACTCAGTCACATCTGACTGGGTGTTCTAGTTCACACCTGGCAGTTCAAACTGATTCCCAAATCTACGTGCTCTCGAGACCTCTGCCCCAGATGGAATTGCAAACTATTTCCAAACTCAAACTCACTGTCTTTGCTCTGTTTAAACCTGCTTCTCCTCACCCACACCTGAATCCTTAAAGATTTCCTACCTTCTCCCACCCTGACGTGTTGAACCTCTAACCAGAGCCCACAAGTCCCAGGACAGCTATGAATGCAGTCTGGCAATGACAGTGTCTTATGGCAATGTCAGAAGGCTACACACCCTGGGACCGCCCCAAAGTTTGGCCCTTCTCAGTTCCCATCTCTTGGTTCTGTCTCCCATGCACCCTACACACTAGCCATGCAATACATGCATCTCCCAATATAGATTGAATGCCATGTCCCCTAAATTTCTTACACTTCAGTCTAATCCCCAGAATGGTGGTATTAGGAAGGGGGCTTTTGATAGGCAATTAGGCCATGAGGGCAGGGCCCCAAGAGAGAGGGTATTGCCCTTATAAGAAAAACCCCATAGAGTTCCCTTGACCTTTCTGCAGTGCCAAGCTACAGAGAGGATGATTCCCCAAAAACTAGACACTAGAGCAGAGTCTGCCAGGCTCTTGACCTTGGACGTCCTAGCCTCCATCACTGTGAGATGTAAACTGCTCTTTATAAGCTGTCTAGTGTGTTCAGTTACAGCAGCCCAAATGGACACACTCTCCGAATGTCTCCTTGGCTATAAACTCTTGCAGACATCTAATCTTCCTGCCTTTATCCTTTGCCACCAACTCCAGCTGTTCCTAGTTCCGCCACATCATTGCCTGCCCTGGGAGTCTTCCCTTGTATCTCCGGCAGGTACTTACTGCCTTTCCTCAGTCTTCAAACTCTCCCCCAGCAATGAGCACTACCAAGTCCCGAAGGGCTCCCTCCAAACCCAAAGAGTCACCTTTGGGTGAGACGCAGTGCCTGACTGAAGAACAGACTGTTGATTGAGGGTAGCAGGGCTCTGTGCCAAGCTGGCTATGCTGCATAGTTTCTAAGGGATGACAAAGGTTAGACAGACAAATGGAGAGAAAAGTATCTAGGACGATGAAGAAGGGGCTGCACACTCCTCTTCGGGGACTCAAGGTTCCTCCCTGCCCACTGTACAAGGAACCATGAATTATTAACTGGAATGTGCAGGAAGAGCCAATTGGGAAAGTTGACTACGCTGAGCAATTAAAGTAATCTATTATGTGAAAATCTATTTCAGGAAGTTAAGATGCTCATTTTCCTTATCGCGACTAATGTATCTGATCACTTCTGTAAAAAAACGAGGTCAACGACCTCCTGCTTGTTCCAGTTTCTCTTCTATTGCTGATGTAAATCATGGCCAAACCACCTACAGAAACAAGGGGTTTTCTCCAGCTTAAACTCCAGGTTACAATTCATCAACATGACAGATGAGTTCATGTCAGTATCCCAGGGGGGACACACCATATCCGCAGAAAGAGAGAGAGAGAGAGAGAGAGAGAGGGAAACACAGTTTGCCCCTCGTCAGCATGCCTACATGCCAAAAAACTGAAACAGATCTTATCCACCCCCCTAGGGAATCATCCCATCTACTATGGGCTGAATCTTCTTCCATCAATTAGATAATCTCCCACGTATTTGCTCAGGGCTTGTCAGAGGTATTCCCAAAGGTTCAGCCCTCAATTGTCAAACATTCCTATGAGAGGTCAAAAAAATAGGAAAAGGGCCATGCATAGCGGCATACATGCAATCCCAGCACTTGGGAGGAGAATCATGAGTTTTAGACCAGCCTGGACTACTTAACAAGACCCTACCTCAAACAAAGCAAAGTATGAGCAAGGGAAAAGGGAGAGAATAGAGAAAGAAATGCTAATCCCTGGTGTGATTTGTTTTTTGTCGCCAGTGCTGAATCAAAGCCCAAGACCTTCGGCAAGTCAGGAAGGCACCCAACCTTCAAGCTTCTAGCTCCTGATTGCTAGTTCCGGATCCCTGAGATTTTAATGAAGATACTTTCACCATAACCTATCATGACAAAGGGCTTGTGGTATAAACAAACAGTAATATGTATAGAACTATAAACCGTGGCAAATATTGAGTATCAGAACACAGCCTTCCAAGTCCTGAGAATGCCTTTCTCCTCATGCAGACTTTCACTTGGACTCTACACCTAAAGGGGTGGGAACTTAACTCTGTACTAAGTTCCACTAAGTTTACCAGCCTTCCAGACAGGAGCTCTCACTAGAGCCAAAACCACACAGGAAAGAGTATAAGCACAAAGGAGCTGACATTGAGGAGCATGTTTTAGCTTCCACACATCTCTCTGGGTAAAACATCTTATGAGACCCCTCCATCTCTTTCAGAATTAGATCACACCAAAAGCCAAGCTCAGATTGGGACTATGGTTCAGAAAGAATGCTTAGCTAGCTTGCATAAAGCCCTGGGCTCAGTCTCAGCACCAGAAAAAAGAGCTCAAACATGATAAATTCAGACAGCTCGGAAGCGAATCTGTTTGGGTGAAAATGCTATAACTCTAACAGCTGCACCCTGACTTCTCTCCACTGATGGAAGAATCTTAAGGTGTTCACTGATGTCCACCAGGGGGGCAGTATGCTCACTGAAGAAGCTGAAGTGGTACAAAATCTATTTCATTCCTGTAATTTGATTCCCTGTCTAAGACACCTTCTTGGACCAGTTTCCAAGCACAGGATCTAACTTAAGCACTCAGTAGAACAAAGGAGATGGGGGAGGGGAGGAGTCTTCATCTTCAATAATAGATGTTATAAGGCAAGTAGGAGGTAATTACATAGATTCCAAATACAAGGGAAAAAACCACTTTGCTGCTGAGTATCCTTATTTGAACAGACTAAAAACAGAGCCTCAAAAATCATGTGAAGTTATATAACAATGCCAGTTTTCCATCACTTTTTCTTTTCAAAAAATTATACCTATGTTTAAAGTTTCAGACCAAAATAAAATACATCTAAAATCTTTGAGCCATCAAATAATTGAAGCTATGCACCGGGGGTTCACTGACTTTCCTCTCCCACGCCTGCATGTGCGATCACAACAGCTCAGTGGCCGTCAGAGCATGACAGCGGCTCGCAGAAGCTCCACCGGCTCCCCACACATGAAGTCGGTTCCCCGTGCTGGGCCCAGCTTCCACTCGGGTGTAGTGTCTGGGCCCAGCAGAGGGCAAGGGGACAAGGAGAAGGGACTAAGGGAAGAGTGTTCAGGAGTCTGCTGCCTGTGAGAATGGAAGGAGGGGTGTTCTCGTTGTGGGCGTACAGCTCCCTGGAGCAAAGTGTCTTCAAGGTCTCCCCAAAGTAAGGTTTTAGCTCAACTCCTGAGAACCCTAAGAAATACGAAACACAAAGGAAAAGGAGGGAAGGAGGGAAATGCGTAGTGAGAAAGGAAACGATTATTTTTGCTACTAGAGATGAAAATTCATTGCGACTCAAAACCTCCCGAAGGTTTTTCTAATTAGAAAGTGAATTGGGGAATTATTATTATCCTTCACACAGTCAATCTATAACCCAAGCAAATAGAGCACTTGAAAGTTTATGCTCTGACTCCTGCCAGTCCTCCCTCTCGTCCTCACCACATGCACAGGTGATGATCCACTGGATTGTCCCCTCACAGCTGGGAGCCATGAGGGGCCTCCATTGCTGAAGGGCTGAGGATGGAGCCTGGCAAGCAAGGGAGGTGGGCTCTTTCCTAGAAGCCTTTGAGAGTAACGCCGGGTCACTTATGGTGGTCCCTGTGATGTCTGCACACAGCTTAGCTCTGGTTTGAATGTAGAACCGCGCGTCTACACATTTGGTCTCCAGCTGATGGCGCTACTAAGGGAGGCTGTGGACTTTAGAAGGTGGAATGTTGCTGGAGCAGGGCTGGAGGTTTTACAGTCCAGCCCCACTTGCTGCTCGCTCTCTTTTTGCTTCCTGAGCGCGGATGAGATTTGAGCCTTTAGCTCCAGGCTCCTGCCTCTCGGCCTGCCCTGTCTGTTGCCATGACTTTCCGGCTGTGATGGGCTTGTGCCTCTGGAACTGTGGACAACAAACCCTTCCTCCCTTAAGTTGCTTTTGTCAGGGTATTTTATCACAGCACAGACACATCAAGCGTGGGAGAAGCTAGCTTTCCACTTGGAATGAGAACAGCTGGGTGAAGCGAGAGTCGCTGAAGCATCCAGTCAGCCCCATGAGGAGTCTCTCATGTGAGGAAGGTGGCCATTGAAAGCCACATGCCCAACTAAGAAATGCTACAGCGTGCTGAGGAAGCGGACGCTATGATTCCTACACATATGGGACAAGATAAAGTTTGCAAAAGTCAGGGACACCTTCTGTCATCTGCAGGGATGTAAAAAAGGCAAGAAATGCCAGAGAATGGATGGAAGAAAGCAAGAGGCCTTCCAGACAAGTGACTTTGCCAAGCAAGGAGAACCAGACCTGACCTCTGCAGAGTTGCAATTGCTCAGGGCCGCCACAGCGGATCAGAGCAACCAGTGATCACACCTTTGATTTCAAACTTGGGGAATGTGAAGCAAAGAAAGTGAATGCATTATTTACAGAAGACAGAACTGTGATCCAGGAAAATTGACATGACCTCACAAAAGTGTGCAACTCACCCCCCCTCCAGGAATTCTGACTCCATCTGTCTTCAGTCTTGTCCTCCAGGTGTCTGATGCACTTTAGGTGACAACAGTTTGTACTGAGGAGCCCCACCAACCAGAAACAGCCCCTCATCTCAGAGAGTTCCAGGCCAGATCGAGAACCAGCAAACTGCAACACGCAGGCTGCAAAGGTTGTTTACATTTAAGTAGCTAAGAGTGAGAGGGGAGTCAAAAGGTTGCATTGTAGTAACAAATTGAGGTTTTACTGAGCATAATAAATCTTCACCAAAACTCAGTCGTGCTTAGGAACCATAGGGTTTACTGTCGATAGCTGTTTTGTGATTTAAAAGGTAGAATGGCTACAACAGAAGTGACTCACCAAGCTATTTACCAGCTAGGTCTCTACAGGAATGCTATGGGGCCCTGTCCACACAGCCAGAGTCAATGGGCAGAACTGCACCGGGTCAGTCAGACTTTTCCTCCCAAGCTCTGAACAGAACCGTCTGAGGAAGCGACAGAAAGATGAATGCTGGGATGCCGGCAGAGGCTGGGGTCACAGAGACTCACCAGTAGAAGTGCTCCTCCACCATCTTGGTCACGGCTCTCGACACAGCTCTCTCATGTGGGCCCAGGTTTTTGTTTAAATTCACTCCAAGTTTCTCCTCCAGAAAGTCAATTATGAATTCCGTGCCAGAAACTTTTTCATTATTATATTCGATCCAGGGCATTTTTCCTTGAGCAGAGAGCTTTCCACCAAAATAGTTCTAAACAGAGTATATTATGAAAGAGAAAAAGCAGTTTCTATTTAAAATTTTCACTGCAGACACAAACATTTCATCATCATGTGTGATAGTGTCTGTGCTATTTAAATGAACTTAGCTCCTAACATCTTCAAGATGGTTACTCTGAGGAAATGATTCAGTGGTTAAACCCTTTGCCTCACAAACAAAAGGAACTAAACTCAGATCCCCAGATCCTACATAAAAATGCTGGCAGGTGTGTCAATCTACCTGTAATTCTAACCCTGGAAAGAGGATCCTTGGAATCCTCAGAGCAACTTGCCCTAAGGGTGTACTCTGAGTTTAATTAGAAACCAGTCTCCCACCAGTAAGGTAGAAAAGCAATGGAGGATGATTCCCAATACCGCCTTTGGGCCTCCACAGGCACACATATTCAAGTGCACTGCACACATCCAAATACACTCATATGTTTACACCCACTCATATGCATACACCCACTCATATGCATACACCCATATGCAAACGCATGCGTGCGCGCGCACACACACACACACACACACACACACACACACACACACACACACCACTAAGAAAAAAATTGGGACTGGAGAGATGACTCAAGGATTAAACCTTTGCCTTAATTTGGATTCCTGATCCCACATAAAAAATGAGGAAAGAAATGGTGGTAGCCTGTATTTCTAGTCCTGTAAGGAAGAGCCTGAGAAATCCCACAGCAAAATAATAAGGAGGGACAGCAATTCAGAACGATTGCCAGTGTTACCTTTGGGCCGCCACAGGCACACACGATGCCTTCTACACATATCTACACACATACACATATACACATCCGCATCTATTCAAACAAAATTAAAGAATATATTTTTGCTTCTTAATGAAAAAAGCAGGGGACATTTTAGAGACAATTATAACTTACATTGATATAATTATATCTAACTAAAAAACAGATGAACTAAAAATAGTAAGGAAAAGAAACTCTGCAATGTCCAAAGTAAGTGACAAGATTATAGATGAGATATACTCAATGAGATATATTGGCTCTGGGATTAAGATTCCTGTCTCACAAGAAAAGGTCCTGAGTTCAGATTCCAGGTCTCATATAAAAACACCAGGCAGAAATAGTGGCAGCCTGCACTTCTAGCACTGGTAAGTGGAGCCTGGGAAATCCCAGAACAAAGCAAAAAGAAGGTAGATGCAATCCAGGATTCCAGGATGATTCCTGAAGTCATCCTTGGTCCTCCACAGGGACACACAGTGCCCTCTGATACACAGACACAGACACAGACACAGACACAGACACACACACAGACACAGACACACACACACACACACACACACACACACACATGCTCAAGGAAGGAATGAAGAAGAGAGGAGGGGAGGAAGGAGGGAGGGAGGAAGGAAGGGAGGAAAGAGCAAGAAAACAAGAAAAAGAAAGAGAAAGAGAGAGAGAGAAAGAAAATTTGCAAGCTCTATATACATTACAATATTAGCACAGCATGGAACCCAGAAGTTTTGCAGTTGACAATATGTTCTCCCAGAATGCTCTAAGGATCTCAATTTCTTCATTTAGAGAATGTCAGGATTAAAAATATGTACATCGAAAAAAATAAATCAACAAACCATAATCCAGAACATCAGAGACTCTATATCAACCACCTGGAACTAGGCCAGCCTAATCTCTCCCCATCCTGAAGCTCAGGGAAATTTGCGGAAGAGGGGGTGGTAAGATTGTAAGAGCACAAGGATGGGAGAAGTAATGATATGCAAGATACTCCACACAAGTTAGGGCCGAAGCAATCATATTTGGACTTTGTATGCCCTGCGCAATGTCCAACACACTATTGACCCCACAAAGTCTAGCGTTTGCTAAAGGCACTAGGATCCTTGGTGGCAAGGGATTGACAGTCACAGTAGTGTTCCTATGCTTAAAGGGAACACAGGAACCGGTTCTGGGAAATGCCATTGGGTCCTTGCACCTCATCGGAGAGGAGAACCCAGAGGAGAGTTTGGCATGCACATTAAAGGATGCTCCGGGGATGGGAGGGGGAGGTACTGGAGGATGGGAAGGGAAAGGGGAGGGGAGGGGGGCAGGGGGGTGGGGGAGTGGAGGGAGGGAAGGGACTGGTGTACCTGTTAAGTTTGCATGAGTGGAAATAAAAAAAAATAAAATAAAAAATAAAAAAAGAACATGTACATCCATGTCTGACTGAATCTTTGCATCTGATGTAAGAACCTCACCACCATTATCATTGTCATTTTGAAATGCAGAACTTGAGAAACAATGAGAGATTTCAGAGTCTTTGGGGCTCTGACTTGGAACACTGCCCCCTAAATTTTCAGCTAAATTGTTATTCATTGTGTAATGGATAGCAGTCACTGCACTGGAACTACCATGGACACCTGCCATTGGCTAAATTTGAAATAACCTGAATACCTTTCCTAGACTAAAACACATTGGGAAAAGCCCATGCATCTACTTTGTCGCAGTCAAGTCCTTGGAGAGCAGCATGCTAAAGCCTTGAAGGATGAAGCTGGCGACAGTTCAGCATAAGTCACCTGCTCTCAATCCTGGCAACCTGAGTTTGATTCCCAGAAGCCCATGTGGTGTGAGAAAGATTGGCCTTTAACCTCTCTCTCTCTCTCTCTCTCTCTTCTCTCTCTCTCTCTCTCCCCCTTCTTCTTGCTCCCCCTAGTTTGGGTGCTGGTAGTCAGGATTTCAGAGTGTTGCTTGATAGGCATCCTATTCCTGAGTTACAATCAGTCTTTACTCTTTAACTGTATTCCCAATATATCTGTAAGTTCCTATGAATCTATAGTTATAACAATAAAAATAAAATATCTTAATTGAAATAATAAATTCACATCTTGATTTAAAAAAATGGGGGGCTGGAGAAATGTCTTGCAGGCAGAAGGTCCTGAGTTTGGATCCTAGACCCCGATGTATAGACGCCAGGCAGAAGCAGGGGCGGCCTTCGTTTCCGGTCCTGGTAGGGCGGAGCCTGTGAATCCCGGGGGCAGAGTGAACAAGGAGGAGGTGGAGGTGTCCATGGTGGTTCCCGAATTCGTCCGTGGCTCTACACACACACACACACACACACACACACACACACACACACATACACGTGCGCGTGCGCACGCACAATTGAATAAATAATTATTAAAAAATTTTTTAAAAAACATGGGATGGGGAGATGGCTCAGCAGTTAAAGCCATTTTTCACAAGCAAAAGGACGTGAGCATAGGCAGATATGACAGCAGCCTGCACTTTTGGCCCTGAAATGCAGAGCTTGGGAAATCCCAAAACAGAGAAATAGATGAAAGAGTAATCCAGGATGGTTCCGGATGCCACCCCTGGGCCTCCACAGGCCACACATTCAAGCGCCCTCCTGTATACTTGCCCATACATACATGTACACATACCCACATACAAAATACACCCATGCAAAGAAATGTGAGATACATTGGGCTAAAAAAAAGTGAAACCTTGTGATTTCCTACTAACGGTCATCAAATATTCACTCCTATCCCACTTAGGTTAAAAAAAAAAAAAGTAAAAAGCTTCAGATTCAGTTAATGATCTTGGGAACATTATATTTCAATCTCTGTAAAATGTTAGCAGAAAAGAGGATCAGAAGGTGGAAGTTCCCGGGCCCAAACACCCCTGATGTGATCAGCCACACAAGGGCTCCACCAGGACCAGGAAAGCTGCCCACACCGTACCCTGGGCACAGAGCACCCCTTCCCGCACCATGAGACTGTGCTCTTGGGATCTGTCACCTGTGAACACCGACTCCACAGTACAGTCCTATCCTGCTGCTCCACTTGCACTGTAAAAGGCAGGCGCTCTGACAGAGGGGCCAGGCCGAGGCTAAACAAACCTGAGAGGGCCTGAAGGACAAACGGGCAAGGGAAGAACAGCCCAGCAGCTGCTGCAGACACGCACCAACAGGGAACAGGGCAGTGCACAACACCCTGGAAGCAGTCACTGCCAGTAGCACACAGAAACCTTGCTCGAGTCCCTCACTACCCCCATGCTGTCATGTCTAGGTGGAAGTGATCTAATCAAGAGTGACGGTGGACTGGGCCTGGAGCCGCTGGGTGCCAATCTCTCTCTTCAATTTGGGTCCCTTGGTGACACATCGCAAACCATCAGCTTCCAATCTGATCCCATGTGAGGAAAGGTTCCAGCTTGGCTGCCCTCTGCTTTCTCCTCCTTGTCTGGCATAGCGAGCCTGCATGCTCCTGCCACTTCTCTTGCCACAAGGATCTTGTGTATTCCAGTTCCCAAACACCCAGCCTTCTCTGTGCCCTAACATTCCTGTGTTATGTGATGCTCCCGAAGACCACATTCAGTGCAGACCCACTGCATTCCCGGAGGACCTAGCACAGCACTTACCAGGGGAAAGTGTGCCTGGCGCCTGTGCAGATGCAGGAGGGTCACTGCCACTCCATTCCAACAATGCACTGGCTCAGAAAGCGAAGAGGCTGGAGGGCACAGGCTACTTGGGGGCCCTCTCCCAATGGTGCCAATGAGTGGGGGGGTCTCCCAGACCAGTAGAGACAACAAACTGAAAAGGATCTTATTCTGGGGGTTCCAGTGTCCCCCTCTTTCTTTTCCTGAGGGTATGCGTGTGATGCCTATGTGTTCATGCATGTACATCTGTGTGCATGTATGTAGAGGCCTGAGGTCAAATCAAGTATCTTCCTCAATTACTCAGTGCATGCTTTTTAAAACAGGATCACGCACTAAAGGTGGAGTTCACTGATTTGGCTAGACTAATGGCCAGCAAGTTCTTGATCCCCAGATCCCAGGTAAAAATACCAGGCCTGTGCGATGGCCCAGCTGCAACTCTAGCTTGGAAGGCGGAGCCTGGGAAACCTAAGAGCAACACAGCAGCCAGACTAGCCTCAATGGCCTGTTCTGGATCACAACAGTAAGGTTTCCACAGGCACACACAGTCAAGTGCACTCATGTGCATACACCTGTACACACACATACCATCACCCACATACAAACACACACACACACACACACACACACACACACACACACGAAAGAAAGAAAGAAAAACACACCGACATACACATAAAGTCTCAGTTCACTAAAGGAATCAGTGTTACAGGGATTACCTTCTCTAACCACAAAAATAAAAAACAATTGTAGAAATAAAAGTTGTGATATAGTTCTATACTGCTACAACTTGTTAAAAAGCCACATAGAATTTAATGGTAATGAAAATACAACATGTCAAATTGATAAGAGGCAAGCTAACATTCTCTTTCTTTCCTTTTTTTTGGGGGGGATAACATTTAGTTCTATTCTGTACTTAGGAAAAGTTGCACATTTTTTAAAATTATACTTTTTAAATGAAATCCACCATATTCTAAACCTCAGTAATTAACTATAGTTAATATTTTTGCATATTTCTTTTCCTAATTGGGGTGAAAATACTTGCAGTATTGTATTTATGTGTGTGCTGGAATATGTGGGCATTGCTGTGTGCTGATGTGTTATGTGTGTGTATGCATTGATGTGTGTGTTTTGGGTGTGTTGATGTATGTGTTAGTATGTATACTGACGTGTATGTGTGTTGGGGAATATATGTTGGGTATGTGTGTGTTGATGCATGTGTATGTTTTCTTTCTTTCCTTTATTAACTTTCTTTAAGGCAGCAATGAGCAAGTACTTCCTGAAAAGCTCAAAACATATTCAAACATCTACATGCTGCCTGCTCTGGATTTTAACCCTGCATTTGTGGAAGACAAAAGATAATGTTGAGAGAGGAAAACCTCAACAAAAACCCCATCAGGCCATAGCACACTCACCTGTATCACTCGTGCCCAGTGGGCCTGCCCAAACCTACCAACCAAAGTACATTGTATATGCATGGGAACCTTACATCTGTAGGTATATCATTAAAATTTATTGAAGAAAATCAGCAGACCCTGGAATCAAGTATCTCTATCTTACCAAGGTCTGGGTGCTGCCACTGTCAGACTCCACCTGCTCCAACATCCACTTGTGACATTCATTCTGATACTAATGTTATTAAAAAAAATACTCGCAAACAAGTACCTGATAGGGTAAGTCAGCCATCCTTAAGTAAGTTTCCATCTTCAAACAGAAAGGAGACAGACTGGGGACACCATTGTTAGGTCTTGCAAACTGATGCAAAATAATAGCATCTTTGGAGTCAAGCTCTTGCTGCTTCCTGCCAAAATCAAAACAGAAATCAAGAACTGCCTGCAAGGTACATATGTCCAGTGCCTCAGTTCTCGAGCAAACTCCACAGGGTTGTAGTCCTCTAGGAGGCCCAAAGCAAGTGCCCTATCACTGAGCAACTGCCAAAAGCCTGTCCTCTACAGTCATACATGTAGAGGCGTAGTACAAGTGTGTGCAAGCTGAAGTCCTCTCCTGACAGGCAGATTCACGTGTGCTGCCTGAAGCACCCTGTGACCAAGCAGACCATGTATGTACAGGTGGTAGTCCCCTAAGAAAGAGCAGAAGAGCATGTGCTGGGCTGAAGTCCTCTATGAACAAGCGGAAGTGTGAGCGGCAGGCTTGCTTCACTCGGTTCTTAGAGAATGGAAGCAAAGTCAGCTCAAGAGGCCCTTACCAGTTCAGGTACTTCCACACCCCAGTGGCTCAGGGAAGTAAGTATCTATACTCAACCTGCTCACAGGCCTTACAGCTTGTGGGTAAGAGGAGTTGTTTCTAGAACATGCACTTTCTACTTGCCATGTGTCATACCTGATTGTGACGGTTGCTCAGGTATCATCTCACCTTATGAATTATTTTATAGATGAGAAGACGGGCAGCTGAGCCTGGTGGCCTGAAATCCCAGCTGCTCGGGAGACAGATGCAGAAGGACCACAAGGTCTTAGCCTGTCTGGACTACAGAGAATACCAGGACACAGAGGACTGACTTGCCCAAAGTATCATTGCTTTGTAAACCTCGGAACCTGGCCTGCACCAAGCAGTCAGGGATTGCATTCCTGGTAATTGGAGAATACTATGAAGCAGGCTCTCCACTGATACAGTCAAAGAAATAACAATGCAGATATGCGATCATGGGGACTCTAAAACAGTGTCCTGGTTCTTTTTCTAGGCTTTCTTAACTATATCTTCATGACTGGGGAACTTTGGATTCTCTCTCTCTCTCTCTCTCCACAGTGTACTAACTGGCCATTCTGTATATATTTCGGTAACACCATTTTTCTTCAGACTCTAAGCCACACATGCACCTTTTTCTTTGGCTACTTTTTGGGGTGAGGACTTGCTTGGGTCTGTCGTCACCTCATAAGGAATAAATGGGAGAATTTAACGTCTTGGCAGTCAGGTGACACCTAGGATCAAATACACGCACTTCAGTTCTCTCCACCTCCCCACTCAAGAAAGGACAGTGCCGAGCCACATGGCTTAAACAAAGTCATGTCTGTAAACTTTTGGTAACTTTCCAAACTGTAAAAAGGAGGAGAGGAATGGTCTTGTCCCTTTAAGCTACAGAAATCTCACCATCATACAGTCACTCATACACCACACCCCGGGACCTGTCGCCATTTCCACCCTTCACCTTACCTAGCGGTTTCCAGACAGGTAAGCTTCCCTCTAGCCTTGGCCCTCCCAGAGCCTTTGGTTCTCTTGTGGATCCCAATTTTTCCATCTACTTCTCCCCATGCAGGAGCAGCTTTTCACCACCATTACCCAGACATTCACTAGCTTCGGTTTCTTCATTTTGAAAAAACAAATTTGCCTGAAGTTTACCACTCAGGGACTGAACATTACAGAGCTCAAAATGACTCGTCCCCAAACTACAGAAGATTATCTTTCTGGCAATATCTGCTATGAAACAAAGGCTCTTTTTTAGATGACAAGTGTGAGAAGTCGGATATTAAAATTCCAGACTCCTTTTGATCACATTCCTAGATAGTACAAATGTCACGCCACCACGCTTCACCACTGATGAACAGGCTTTGTCCAGTAAAAGCACTCACAACACAAAGTGGTGTGTTCACATAAACTACGGAGGCAAAAATCTAAGACAACTGAAAGAAGGGGTAAGTAGAAAAGCCCAACTCGAGTACCGCAGCAATGTAATGGTTCATGTGGGCCATGTCATAGAATAGATGTTGTGACCTGCATACTAACCTACTGAATCCTGGCATTACTAGCATTTACATCTAGGACAGTATACTAAACTCAAAGTTTATAGTAGTCAAGGAAACTTGAAGCTCAAAGAGTCTGTCTGTGAAGCTGGTATAGGCCTGTATTGTCAGCTACTCTAAAGGCTGAGGCAAGAGAACTACAAGTTCAAGACCAGCCTGATGCTGCTAGATCTTAGCTAGACCCTGCTTTAGGAAAGAGAGAGAGAGAGAGAGAGAGAGAGAGAGAGAGCGAGAGAGAGAGAGAGAGAGGCTACTTGCCTACCATGGGTGAAACATTAGGTTCAATCCCAGTATAAATAAATAACATTTTAGGCACTTAAACACTTCAAAAAAAATCTGCAAAATTGGCAACACTTCGGTTACTTTTATTCACAGCCAGTCTGACCTTGGCTACTCCCACCATTTGACCATGACAGCGCATGACTAATGGCTAGCCTTTCCTGAATGCCCACCATATGACAAAGTCTAAGCATTGTACATGTGTTATCACAACAACTCAACTCTAGGAGGAAAGCTATTCCCACTTTACACATGAGAAAACTAAATAATCAAGAGCTTACTATCACCCAAGGTACTTGGCTAGCTAAAGGCAGAATCTGAATTTAAACCTGGACAGTCTGGTTCCAGATTCCTTCCTCCAACTTTCTCTAGCCTAGGGTCAAGAGACAAGCTGAGTTACTTCCTATACTTCTTTATTTTATAAAATTGCCTTAGAATACAGTTTGAATACGGTAACACCTGAAGGTTCCCAGTGTTAGCTAGTCTAATAGGAGACTAACTCCGACTCCCTAAGCTTATCGTAAGTGACCATGGCCTCTGTTTGTTAAGTCGTGGACCATTCTGACTCACTAAGAAAGTTTCTAGGACTGAGTTAGAGTGTCAGCAGTGCAAATGAGTTCCTGATAATGGAAGCATTTCTTAGTCACTCAATGTGCAAGCGACCAATTTCCAGATATCTGACTGAATTCAATACCGATGCCAGACAAGCTTACTCAGAGAAAATAAAGCAGAGACTTAAGACAAATAACTGTTTAATTAAACTATGAAGAAAGAAAAAATGCAAATACCCAAAATGCACCCCTACATCACCCCAAAATACCTGCTTTGGTTACGCTCGTTAATTAGACTTCCTAATTAATTCCCACCTGACAACTCTATTTTCTATCCCCAGACAAAGCAAGTTTGTGCCACAGGAAATCCAAGCAGGGTAGTTAAGAGTTTGCAGCTGCTAGTAAACTCAGACAGTGTGGCCATTTTACAGTGTTTTCCATCCTGAGCTTTTTAGATTTTGCTTTGCTTTCACTTCAACTATAATATATATAGATAACTGGAACTTAGATACAGCTTGTCTTCAACTTTCCTGTCTCCCCTTCATGTATGTATGTATGTATGTATCTATCATTCCCTAGGAAGTTGATAGGAAGTTGATCCTTAGACCCCAGGTCTGTCTTCTCTAGGAAATTCCAGCTTAACCTCCCTCTGCTCCTTGTCTCTAAAACAGAGAAAAATCCTGAAAGTGGTGGTTGCTGAGGATAATCGCACAGAGTCCTTACTAAATTTTCAAAAATGAGCAGCCCTGTTTCGGTTTGTATTATAATAGGGCTTATTGCTCATCTTAAATGCTTATCAAAAAACAAAAGCAAGCAAATATGAGACTTAAAACTCCTTAAACCAAGCAATTGTCCAGTGGGGCTTGTGGTCCTCCAAGTGAGGAAGAAGCTAGCTGTGGACAGAGGGTTCCCTAATGTTCACAGTCCTCACCTTCTAGTGCAAGCTGTGCCCCTAAGTGACAGCCCATGACCCCACCCTTCTACCAGGTCCCCCAAGCCAAGCTGTGAACTCAGCCCTGTTAAGTCTGCACTTTCTCCACAAAACTAGAAAAACCCTGAGAAACCACATGGTAAAGAGTCCTCAAAGGCTTCAGGCTGGAATATAACTGAGAAACAACTGGTACTTCAGAATGCTACAAGTTTGAGTTCTTTTGTATGGTTTGAAACCTGACTGGAAATAGAATTCTAAAACTAGAACAAGCAGGTAAGAATCTAGGGAGATAATCCACTTGAAAACTTTATTATTTGGCTCAACTAGACTCAAGGTACTGAGCTAAATGAGTTAGATGTGTAACAAGCTTAAAATAAACTCCTCCATCTTCCATAGTGGCTAAATAATGTGAAACTCAACACATATTCCCTCCTAAATGATTTCTCAACCTCTCAGACACAGGAAATACTCAGGATGGAGTGGGCCATCGCAGTGACCTGGAATTCCTGCAGTCCCACTAAAGGTCACCAGCCACTGCCAGCTACAATCCCTAGTGTCCCATGCCCCCCTTGGAAAAAGGTGATGTGAACACATTTTTCAAAAAATACTGGCTAGGAGGCAGTCAGAGCTACTAAAAATTGCTCCTGTCATCTTCCAAGGACTGGGGGACCAAACGCATGGAAATTTTAACCATACACTGACCTATCAATCGGCCGAAAGCGGTCTCGGTATCCTGTGTTATTCACCGTACTGCAACGAACAGCTCATAAGACACTAGCCGTACCCAAGGCAGGGGTCTCCATTTAGCAGAATCTCCAAGCCAGTCCTGTAAACATTCTGCCGCAGGCAGCGATGAAGCTGTTTACTGCTCTTTCTGCCAAACACGCCCATGTGCCAGCCCTGCCCTGAATCTCCGAGAGCTCCACTCAACCAGGCATTATACCCGAAGAAGCCCACAAGCATTCCGCACCAGATAAGCTCACCAGCCGGTTATACCCGCATCAAAACTGCTCACCGCTACACTTAGCCAAGCATCTCTTGGTGATGTTTATATTTAGGGAGGAGCAGAAACCAACCTTTTAAATAAGAGATGAGGTTAGTGCTCAATATTCCAGCATTATTACCTACCAACCAAGGCGGTACTTAGAAAACTGAACCAAGCTTGATTCTTTGCCGCAAATGACCGCACTCGGGCTTTTCCTAGGGACGCTGCTTAACACGATTTTGCTCCGTGACACTAGTGACTTTGCTTTTAACATGGAAACGTTGCGAGACCAATGCTTTTCCCCTCCCGATTTCATTCTGCCACCAACTGCAAACGGCCCCTCACAGGTGGCCCCGTGACCGTGAAATGTCTTTGGGGGAAGGATGAAGGGAAGACATTTGGGGCGGCGTGACCAAGGAGCTGGCATCGGACCCCCAGTTGCGCCAGCCCTGCCCCAACCGCTGTCCCTGTCCGCGCCCGGGCGCGGGGCCCTCTCTCCGCTCACCTAATGACCAGGAGTTCGTGGAGCAGATACGCAGCTGCGGCCAGCAAAGCTCCCCCGGTCAAGTAAAGGGTTTTCTTCCACCAGGGATCGGAGCCCAGCCCTGCCATGATCCCACCGTAATCCTGCAAAGGGAAAGCGATGATGTCCCCATAAAAAGAGAACGGTTCCTCGGACCCGGCCCACCAGCCGAAGAAGGAGACACTGTGGTTCCAGCTCAGATCCACCACGCACGGCCTGGACGAGGCAAAGCCAACCCCCCAGTGCATGCTGCGCGGTTGGCTCCCGGCGCCCCTCCCAGGGCCCGCGCAGCCCGCATGGGCAGGGGCCGGCGCGGACGGGCGCGGGCTCAGCGGCTCGCGGAGGGCGCGGGCGGCGGCGAGCCGGGCGGAGGCGGCGGCGGCGGGAGGGCGCGGGCCGCGGGCGGCCGACCCGGCTGGTGCAGCCCCGGGCTCCGCGGCGGCGGTGGCCGCCGGCTCGGCCAGCCGAGGCCTCTCCGAGCCGCTCTTTGTGTCGGCGCGTGGAGAAGGCCGCGTGATGTCATTGCTCCCCGGGGCAGGAAAACAGAGGCGGGATAAAGTCACCTACCCCGCGCCCCGCCCCCGCCCCGCATCTCCGCGGTGCGCGGCCTCCGCTCGGCCGCCGCGCCGATCGCGCTCCGCTCCGGGCGAGGCGCGCCCGAGCCGCCGGCCGCGCGAGGGCGAGGGCCGCGGAGGCGGCTGGACCGGCGGCGCGGCGCGAGCGCCCGGCAGCCCGCCGGCTCCCGGTCCCCTCCGGGCTCTCGGCCCCTCCCGGCTCTCGGCCCCTCCCGGCCGCCCCCGCTCGCGATCCGGCTCCTCCCGCAGCCGCCGAGCGAGCTGGGAGCGCGCGGGACTCACCTGGGGCGGCGCGCGTGGATGCTGGAAACGCTGCCCCGCGGGGTTGGATCCAAGGCCCGGATCAAGGTCGGGGATCGGGTTGTCTGGCTGTGGGGCAGACTCGGAGGGTCTACCTAGCTCCTAACACTGCTAAGGCACGGACTCTGGGTCTTGCTCACGCAGATGTTTGGTTTGACAAATGACAGCAGCGCATACCCTAGGTGAGAAATTTCCCCCTCTGACAAATACAGCTTATCTTGCCCATTGGGAATCATTCATTATCTGTGATTTCCTGCTGTATGTGCTTTGGGGGACAGGGGTCTCTCCCCACCCCTTTTTAATGCAGAAAATCTGTAAGATAACCAATGATGTAACTGTGGTGGTTTCCCCCATCCCGGTTAACTTGGGGATGGAGGTGGGGGTGTGCACGGTCAGGATTGGATTTAAGGGCCTTGTGCATGGTGGGCAGGCACTCTACCACTCTACCACAGTCTCAACCTTAAGTTCCTAAATACAAAGAATAGGGCTGTTTCATGGAAGTTAGGGTCTACACACAAAGTCTACCAAGAGCATGAACAGTTTTAGTTGAGAAGGAAAAAAAAATTAAAAAGGATTGAAGATGTAGTCATGCTTAAGGTAGAGAATGGATGTGGGAACATCCCAGGCTTCTGCCACGAAAAGAGGGTAAAAGGGCTCTCTTTAGTATTTGACTTCTTAAGTGGACTTCACCAGCCTCTCAGCCCAAGCAAGGAGTACAGCTATGCTGTTGATAAAATATGGGTACATGTACCTCAACTAGATAGAGAGCGAGGTGCTAACCAGGCTGACCCCAAGCATCCCTCAGAAAGTACAGTGTGTAGGTAGCATCGAACCTCAGAAGGATGACCCAGTGAAGCCAGCGATATGACCGGAGGTCACTAGGTTGTCCCCTTGACCCCCATGTGCCAAAGAAGGAGGACAGTGAGCTGCAGGGTCTGCGGCCTGAGATGCAAAGTAAGTGAGAGAGCAAAAGAGGGAGTCGAAACAGGATTTTTATAGTCAGAAAACAAGTTAGAAACCAGATACTTTTACTGTGAGAATCCCACAGAGCCACTGCCATGTGCTTTCCCCACTGTTCTGAGGACCAGATCTGTCCCACCTGCTTATGGGCTCACTGCGGTTTCCTGGAAGGATCCAATAATTGGTGACTATTATCTGGTCTTTGATTCAGATACGTTACATCCAGAGACATACCTCAGCAAATGCCTTTTAGAAGCAAAATGAATTCCACAAGAGAAAATAAAACAGAATCTTACTCTGATAGAAGTTACATCTGATACAAGCTAAAGGTTTTAGGTTCATGGCATAGAAGACAAAAGATTATTCTTTCTAGGGCTAAATCAGATGAAAGGAGACCAAGTAGAATTTGAAACATCAATGTGCCTAAGAGAGGAAAAATGTGAAGGAGAGTGAAATCTTCACTCCAACCTTCCCATCACCACCACTAATTTTGTCAGCCTTGGTATCACAATAATGGCCATTAGTTCCAAGTTAGAGCACTTCATTTTATTTCTTCAGACTTTTCAAAACTGATTTGAGCCCTGGTGTTGAAAATGGAAGGTATGAATTCATTAACTAAATACTTGTGCATGCAAGATGGTGCTAGGTAGTTTTTTTCAGTAATTTTTAAAAAACAAACAGTATTAGACAAGCATTTTCTTTTTACATCTTCTTTTAGGGATTTATAGATGAATACAATGAATTTATACCATTTTCATCCCTTATTACTCAATCCCAACTTCCAGTTTTTTCCCATTACAGACTTTCTTCTTTTCCTCCAGTCTCCCTTCCGCTCCAGTATCCTGTGTGTGGCTTACTACGACCCGTCTGGATTACTATTAATGACGTATCTAGGCGTTGGCTGGAGCAAGCACAATATACCGGTGGACATACCATTGAGTAGCTCCCTCCCTGGCCAGTATTGGCCCTCATTAACCTCACAGGGAGGTGTGGTCCTTTTGAGATCCCAGCCCTTCTGTGATGAAATGTTGACAGGCCACCTTGTGCAGGACCCTTGGGAGTTGTGCACACAGCTGCAGTGAGGTCATGGGGGCAGCACTATTATTGGAGATACCTGGCTGCTCCCCTCTCCTGCAGGCTCTTGTATCTCTCTGCCCCCTCTCCCCAGATGCTCATTTGGCCCTGGGTGGGAGGGTGATTGGGATGTCTTAAAACAATTTCATCTCAGTTTTACAAGTGAGGAATCTAAGACCGGGATGGGGGAGGAAGGGGCAGGGAGGGAGTAACTACCTAATTCCAGATATTTAGTAGTGCTAGAGTCAGTATTCCTTGGACTTTTTACTACTTGGTGTCTCCATTGCCAAGTGAGGTTGCTGAGGCACTAAGCTATCGCTCCTCCCATTGTCGGTTTGAACAGAGTAGAGACCTGTAGTTACATTGCCACCACTTGGAAAGGCAGCTAAAGAGCACTGCATATGGGGATACTAGAGCGCTCCGTGCCATGCGGATCTGCAGTCTTGACATGACAGTTGGGCAAGAGGCCACTAGACTTTTGACTTCCTTTACAGTCATTTTTAGAATATACCTAGAAAAGGTATATTTTTCCTTTCCTGACACTTTTTTGTCGTTTTTCCACTGGCACTTCAGAGCAGCAACTTGTAACATTTCTGGGGTCAGGACTCTTATAAGACTCTCTGATGGGCAGTATGGCAGGAGAGAGAAAGAAAGATCTCAGAAGTGTGTCTGTGAACCTCAAAGCCCAGAACACTGAGCTCGTTGTAGTACTGAGAAAGGAGGGGAAACAGTCTAGTAGAAGGGGAAGCATCTCATGCCCACAGTAAGCTTGTAACTCCACCCCGTTCTCACCTCTGCCACCACACGGTCTTGGCAACATGCTTTTCCTTTGGGTCCTAGTGGCACTTCTGCTTCTCCACTCTCCACAGTGGCTCTTTATGAGCTGCATCCTTTTCTCCCTGGGATACAAGAGATGTATTGATACCACCATCAATTCTTCTGCTTGATTTTCATGCCAGCTGCCAGTGTCAGGATGCTTTTTTGATACAGGAAGAACGTGCACATCATTTGCATCTTGTTAGTTGTCAAGAAGTTCCCTTCTGAAAGAGCCACATTGTAAGTGAATAGAAGCTAGCATGCGTTAGCTGCTGTCTGGTGCTTTCATCTGATCTTGTTTTCTTCCATCTTGATTTCCACATAGACATCGCCTTAGATTTCCAGACAAATTGTTCTGTTGTCATAATAAGGTTTAGTGAAATTGCTGGGGCCTTACCTATCCAGGTTGCAAAATTATTTGTAGTAAGTATGAGCTTGTGGTCAGTTACTGAGCCATCTCAAAATCTTTAGTGCCTCTTGGTGTTGTGACATACTACAAATCAATGGTACTAGAAAACAACTTCTTGAGTATACCTTAATGCACATAAAAGGGATGCTTCAAAACAGTGTCCAAAACCTTGCCTTTTTTGCTTGATTTTTGATATTTTGATTTTGATATTGATTTTGATATTTTTGATGCATATTTGAAAACTCAATATTTTTCTTTCATTCCTCATTAATACAATTGTATTATGTATTTATGTATTTATGTATTGTATTTATGATATAAAAAGGAACTTTTTAAAAATTTATTTTTGTGTGCGCGTGTGCGCGTGCGTGTGTGTGTGTGTGTGTGTGTTTGTGTGTGTATCAGAGGGCATTGTGTCCCTGTGGAGACCAAGAGTGACTTCAGGAGTCATCCTGGATTGTTTCTACTTCCTATTGCTTTGCTCAGGGCTGGAAGTACAGGCTGCCGCCATTTCTGCCTGGCGCTTTTACATTAATCTGGAATCTGAACTCAGTACCTTCTGCTTGGGAGGCAGAGTCTTAATCCCTGAGCCATCTCTCCATCCCAAAAAGGTTGAAAGTTTTATCCAAGGTTTTTTTTGCTAGAAGTATGTAGTTGTGTTGGTCATAGAAGGAAAGTGAAACCCTAGGAGAACCAAACTTAGACTTCATGATGCTGTGGCTCTGAATGCTTCTGAAGGGGCTGCCTTGCATCAAGCCATTCAGATGTGAGATGACAATCCAGCTGTATGTGCTTATGCTACCAGTGAGAGACCAAGATGTCATGGACATGAGACATAAGGACAAAGGGGGAGAAGTATCCTGAGCAGGAATTCAGCTGCCTGGGTTCAGGTCCTGCCTCCATTCACCAGCTGTGTGCCATCTCTGTGGAGTGGAGCAGATAACAGCACAGCCCTGTTGAGGCTGTTGTGAGGATTCAAAGAGATTCTGCCAGCATAGCATTTAGCCTAAGGCCTGGGGCTCCATAAGCGCAAAGGATTACAGTAAATGACAACAGCCATTAAAGAATTCTTTCAAAGATACAATGTAAGATATAATTTCGCATTGACAGATGCAGGATTTTTTTTCCTTCTAGGTCAGTCAAAAATCACAATTTCATTATATTTTCTGTGAGTTTTTGATTTTGAAAATCTTCAAACTTACAGAAAAGCTAAAGGACTCCTACAGTGGATATCTGTATACCTTCATCTAGATTTGCCAAGTACAACATTTTACAGTGTGTATGATACACATTTCCAAAGTTCTAAAAAGCATTTCACCCATCTGTCTTGTCTCGCTCCTCATTTTCCCATTACTCTTTCCTAACAATGTGGCCTGTTTTCATTTTTTAAAAAACCATGCAGGTATCTTACTCCTCATGAAGTTCTTCAAATAATTTTCCTTCCCATAAAGATTAGTCATAGAAAAAATTATAGTTGTATATTGTCTCATATCCACTACATGCTCAAACCATATTCAGATTTCCCCAGTTGTTTTAAGCATACTAACATAAGCTTTGTAGGTGCTTTTTTTCCCTACTTGGACTATATATAACATGGGCTGTTGCTAGCATAGACATCTTGAACACAGCCCTGTGGTCCACACATGTAGAGACATGTGAGAGAGGAGGGAGAAGGCTGGAAGGGAAAACTGGAGAGTGGGAAAGGAGAAAGTGTGGGAGAGGAGGGGGAGGGAAAGGACTTATATTTTCTTTATATATAAAAGTTTCCAAAGAATAAAAAAAGAAAAAGAAGTTCTGAACATCAGAACTATTCAGTCTGTGTAATCCTCACTTTAGAAACATTTGCATTACCCTGACAGGATGCAGCCTAGGGCAGTAGAAGAGCAGTGATGTGCAGAGTCCAGTGACTCACCTAGAATCAGGTCAACTTAATCTCTCCCCATCCTAAGGGTTTGGAAACCTTGCAGAGGAGGAGGCGGTGAGATTGTAAGAACCTAAAGATGGGAAGGTTCACCGCTGGACAAGACATTCCACTCAAGGCAGGACTGCTGCATCTAGGAACTCACTGCACTGAGACTTGTCCTTACCAGACTTGTATCATGACTGACATACCAACATGCCCCCATAGACTATGGAGGAACTCAAGAAAGATAAGAACACAAGGTGGAAACCTTGGGGATTAAAGCTGGATGAGTGAAGGGAAATGCTCCTGTCAGTGGGGTGGCCCGAAAAGAGCAACTTAGTATGTCACAGAGGCCTGAGTAGACAAGCCATAGAAGCAGACAGGCAGGAAGATGGGAGGGAGTGGAATAGATTAATGAAGGAATAGAAGGAAGGGGGATGGAGGGAAGCAGAGATAAGTACTCCATATGCATGTAAAACAAAAAGAATCAATTTTTTAAAAAGCATGAGAGTAGCAAAAAGAGACAGGATACTCTTAATGCAAATTTGAAGGAACAATTATGAGGATTTTCTGCAAACTAATGTTCAATCACATAAAAGTGGTCTAGTGCTGATTAAAAAAAAATCTGTATTAAAAAAGCCAGCAACATCTTTTTGATATTGACCTTAAAGGTCAAATCAGATTATACTCAAAGGCACAATATTTTCATTGCTTCACTCCATTGGAAGCCAAGTATGGAGGGGAAGCATAAAAGGAAAAATCTTTTCCTTTTGCTGGCAGGCAATAAAAATGCCCACTCCCCTACTGTTCTCCGAAATTCCCCTCTGGAATGCCCTTTGGCTGGAGGGCTGGAAAGAAGTCTGGAATGCCGATAAGACTGTAAAACACTGCCCACTAAATGTTTTGTGGGGCTTGCAACCTCCTTGTCTCTTGTGTATAAAAACTGTGTGGAGACATAATTCGAGACTGTGGAGACATAATTCAAGGCTGCACACACATCACCCTGCCCATGTGTGCAAGCCCTGGTACTAGTCTCTCTCTCTCTCTCTAATAAGCCTCTTAGTTATTAATTTTAACTTTTGGTCTATGGTGAATCTTTGGATGACCCCCTCAAACCTATAATACTCTGGAGGTTCGCCCAGATAAGGCCGGACTATTTTTAAAAGAGCCAGAGGAAAGGCTTCTCTCTACAGTTGGAGCCCAAGGAAAAGCTCCCCTGTAGCTGGGCGTCTGTGAGCTTTAACCAAGCTTGTAGTCTGTGCCTCACTGGGCGGATATTTGGACCCCGCAACACCAAGTAAAAATACCAAAGCAATTATTACTGATCCATCTTAGCTTTCATCACTTAATAACTTAACAGTAACTGAGAATAGTAATCTCTAAAATAGATATATCTGGTTTCAGGTGACAGTTATTTAGCCAATTTCAATATACATTTCTTAATACCAACATCTTTGGCTCCAACAGAAATGAGATGTTTTTGTTTTAGTTTGAATGCCTGAAACTTCAGTTTAAGGATCAGTTTTATTTACATTTTCAGTTTTTTTCAAATTAGGGTCTCATGTAGCCCAGGTTGGCTTTGGAGTCTATGTAGTTGAGGCTGCCCTTGAGCCCTGATCCTCCTGACTCCACCAGCCAAGTACTGAGATCACAAGTGTGCATTAGCACACCTGACTTAGGATCAAGTTTTAATGATAATCTCTAAAACCCGTAAATTGTGAAGCAACTAACATTAAAATTTCATTTTTCCTTTCCTTTTCTCTCTTTCCTTTCTTTTCCTCCCTCTTCTTTCTCCTCTGTATTTCTCTGTCTTCTTTTCTTTTTCCTTTCAGCAGGGTCTCTGGCTGTTCTCAAACTCATGTAGTTCAGGTGAGCCTCAAGTCTCTAGTGATCTTCCTGCCTCTGCTTCCTAAGTGCTAGAAAGAACACAAGCATGCAACATCACTCCTGACTGTCTGGTAATTCTTAAGTCTCAGTTTCCCCCTCATAAATGACAATGAGAGCAAATGCTGAGGTAAAATTGTTGGGAATTTGTCTGAGGAGTCCAACCCCAAGAGACACTGACAAAGGAATCTGTAAGGCATACTACATGTTTTCAATCTCAGGTGTCCCATCAGCCAATTTTTCCCCTGCCTATGTCTTCACATAGCACCTGGGGGAGAGAGGAAGGGAGAGAGAGGGAGAGAGGGGAAAAAATAACATTTCGAAGGAGCCCTTCTAATTACGAAAACTCAGCTGGAAAAGAAAATTTCTATAACTGAATTTCTAAAGTAAGGTTTATTTTTTTAGATGGATTTGTAAAGTGGAAAGTTTCGGCCTAGCTATGTTTTATATGCTTTGTGCTAATTTTTACACCCTTTCCCCAACTCCTATCCCTTTACTTCCATCTCCCCTTAGAACATTCCTCCCATGATTGCCATTTCTACCTTCTTATCCCTGTGTTCTATTATTTCCCCCCTTTTTAGGGTTCTCCCCATTACCCTATCACAAACTTATGTCTCTTTTTAGTTTATGTATATGATAGGAATTGCTATTTAAAAGTATCGTTCTGAAGTTCCAATGTTGACATCACATATAAGGGAGAACATGCTGCATTTGCCTTCTGTGTCCGGGATATTTCACTCAATTATTATAATTTTCAGTTTTGTATTGGACTTCTTTTTTGCAGGAACGGTCTTTCCTCTGTTCAAATATCCCTTCTGGGTTACCAAATCTTACAGGATAGTCCCATCTGGGTCGCCAAATGATATAGGAACAGCCTTGCCAAATGTTACAGAGTCCCTATTCAGGGCCAAATGTTACAGGAACGATCTCAATGTTGCCGGGTTCTCGTGTTCCGGAGTTGAAGATTGAAACCAGAGCACGTGTAGAGGATTAAGGTGGAGTTTATTAGAGGAGAGGAAGGCTGGACTCATGGACTCCAGACATCCAGTGCCATGAGGGGCAGGTGCTCAGGCACGGACCCCAGGCATGGGATCCATAAGGAGCATGGAGCTGAAAATGAACTCATGGCACTGCAAGCATCACTGAGGGGCTAGGGTGCCAAAGATGGCTGTCAGGGCCAGGCGTATTTGTACACCTAGGCAAACCTGGGAAACTGACTTTTTCTCATTGGTTAGCTCCTATTCCCAACCCAGTTGCTCTTAGGCCCACGTGGGGCTAAAGACCAAGTTATTTGTTGGATATGGAGAGCTCATCTCCATAATCCCTCCACAGGGAAGTTGGCCATCTTATCTCTGGGAGGACTAGAGTCAGTCCTCAGCAGCAGTGTCCTTCAGGGAGATCCTAGCAGTGGGGGACGACCTTCCCTATTCCAAGGCCTCAGAGAGACCCATCCCAGCATAGCTGCTCTGATCCTGCCTTACTATGCTGATTCTATTTCTTTGCTATTGTGAATCGAACTGCGATAAACATGAATGCACAAGTATTGCTATAATAAGATAAAGTGTCCTTTCTGAGTCATATTGTTGCCAGGTTTTATGTCGAGGTTCTTGTGTTCAGGAGTGTAAAACTGAGACCAGAACACACATAGAGGATTAAGGCAGAGTTTGTTAGAAGAAAGAACGGAACTCCTCGAATCAAGTCCCTGAGGGGCAAAAACTTTGGTTCTTTTGGATAGCTGGCAGGGCCAAGCCTGGGAAAAGTGACTTTTTCTTATTTGGGAGTTCTAGTTTCTGTAAACCTGATCAGGGCTTTTGTTCTATTTATATAGTTCCCAGCTCTGCCAGCCTGAACTCCTGGCTGGGCTGTTTCTTCTGAGGAAATCAGTTCATTTGCATTTGAGGAGTTCATATCCATATCCTTTCATAAACAAAGGATTTGGGGAGAGAGTTGGCAATCTTATCTCAGTGGGGGACTGGCATCTAACTTCTGCATAACTATGGTTGGACCTTCAAGAGACCTTCCCAGCAGCCTTTCTATGCTGTCTAAAATTGCCTGAAAGACCTATTCTAGCTAAAAATCCTATTCTAAACTACCAACAAAAATTATTCTCCCTTTCTCTCTGTCAATATGGCTTTTTGAGAAAACTTCATGCTGATTTCTAAAGAAGCTATACAAGTTCGAGCCCCGCCAACAATGTAGAAGGAATCCCTTTTCTCAATATCCTCTCCAGCATTTGTTGTTATTTATCTTTTTTATCTTAGCCATTCTGACTGATATAGGACAATATTTCAGAGTGGCTTTATTTGCATTTCCCTTATGCTAGGGACGCTGAACATGTGGAGGGGAAGCATAAAAGGAAAATCTTAAAAAGAAATTTCTTAGGTCTGAGAAATTCCTCTCTCCCCTACTGTTCTCTGAAATTCCCCTCTGGAATGCCTTTTGGCCAGAAGGCCAGAAAGAAGCATGCATGCCAGTAAGACTGTAAAACACTGCCCACTAAACTGCTTTGGTGGGTCATGCAACCTCCTTTTTCCCTTGTGTATAAAAACTGTGGATGGAGATGTAATTCAAGGCTGCACACACATCACCCTGCCCGTGTGTACCAAACTCTCTCTTTCTCTCTTTGTAATAAAGCCTCACTTATTAATTTTAACTCTTGGTCTATGGTGAATCTTTGGATGACCCCCCTCAAGGTCATAATATTCTAAGGTTCCCTCAAGATGAGGCTGGACTATTTTTCAAGGAGCCAAAGAACCAAGTTCATAGTCTGTGCCTCATTAGGTGGATATTCAGATCCGCAACAAACACCTTTTTGAAATATTTGTTAGGCATTTTAATTTCACTATATGAAAACTATCTAAAAAATATAACCTAAAAAATTACCAATCAATATACCCTATACAGGCAAATACAGAGAGGAACACAGAAAAAGAGAAAACAGAAATTGACCCAAGATGCTCTTATCTGAAGCTATGGGCAATTAATTAGATTTCCTACTACTTGGAAAGTGATACTTCCTAAAGAACTGTTGGATAGAGAGACTCAAAGGCAACAAAACAAAGTATTTACTGTTGCTACTGGTTGCCCTCCAGAACAGTGTAAAACCCTACTGCTAAATATACTACACTCAGCCATCACAGGATGTGGGAAAAAAAAAAAAAACAAAAAAAACAACAAGCCAGCAGGGAGAGGGAGGCAGGCTTCTTCTATACTGGGTAGCCCCACGGAGCCAGAAGGATAGTGGAGGCTGCCAGTAAGAAGTAGTGATCCATGTCTTTGGCCAGCTTTGAATACTGCAAGCTACAATAACGATTCTTTCAAGAGAAATCCAGGAGCTCAATAGTGACTTGTTAGAGATGGGTGTAATGTATGGGGTAGCCAATTATCTTTCTGATTGGCACTGGGGCCCATTTCACAGCAGGAAACACACTCTTGATACTATAACCAAGCCAAATACCCATGGAGAAGGAGGTCATATACCCTAAGTAGGAGCAAACTTCTTAGTGTTAACTATAAATCCTTAATAGTAAGCTAAACACCTATCATTATACCCATAGTTCAGAGAAGTACTCAGCTCTCAACCAAGAAGTATCCCTATGTAATGGAAGATGTGCAATGCAGAGAACCACAGCTGGCCAAAGCAAAAGCAACTGCAGACAGCTTGGCGCTAACCAGGACATATAAACCTCCCCCTCTCAACACTCAGGGAAGCCTGTGGGCGAGGGAGAGATAAAACCATAAGAACTGGAGGATAAGGTAAGGTAATGTCAGACAGTAGCTTCTGTTCACATCAAGGTTGTCCTATCCAAGAGCTCAGTGTGAAGATATCTATTTCCAGCAGACCCTATAATAGCTGACCTATCAACATTTTACCCATGGAGGACGAAACCTCCCATGAGCCATGATGCTACCCTGAGAGACTGTATAGGACTTGTTCTGGACAGTAGAGGAGAGAGACATTTTACATAGTTCGCTATTTGAGCACCCTTAGGAGGGTTCTCAGGTACTAGCAAACATATGCATCCTACAAGTGCTGATTGTACATACAGAGGGATATGGGAGAGAGAGGGAAAGTTTCTGGAGGGGAGAAGAAATAAGGTGGGATGGGAGTGAGGTAGGTTAATATAATTAAAAATAATATAAAAAATAAAGTAAGTTTTAAAGCAATTCTTTCTGGGATTGAAGACAGCTCAAAAGTTAAGGTATCTAATATGCGAGCAAGAGGACCAGAATTCAGATCCTCGGTCTCACATAAATGGGTAGGGTGTGGCCGGCCATTTGTAATTCCATCTCAGAAGGCTTAGGAACTCCCAGAGCTGGCTGGCTTTGACATTAGTTCTATAAATGAGCTCTGGGTTCAATCAGAGATCCAGCCTCAAAAGAATAAGGTGAAAAAGTTATCAAGGATGATTCCTCCACATGCACGCCCACACACCTGTGAACATGCACATGTACCCTACATATGCCCATGAAAAAAGAAAAAAATTATTTTCCACCTTAAAAAAGCACCATAAAACTGTTAAGAAACTGTACGCAGAATGTCGAATCATGGAGAAAACAAGCTGGAATTGATTGGAAGCTTCTTTCCTGCTAGCTGCCTTTCACAGTACCAGAAGGTGCTGTGCAGGCTATTGGGGGAGATCCTGTCTCCTCTGCCTAATTGGGTGGGTGCTGGGAATCTGAACTTGGTCCTCAGCTTGCACAATAACTGCTTTATCCACTGAACTATGTCCCCAGACCCTATCCAAACTGCTTCATTTTAATGCTTAAATCCAAACCCAACACATATTTAACTACCCATTTGCTTTTTTAACAAAGACAAATTTATAAAATGAAATATAATTTATATTCCCAAGTATAAGTGAAATAAAATGATAGTCACTTTTGATCATTCAGGGCCACTGCCTCTTTTAACTAAAAGCAAGGCCTAGAGAGATGGCTCAGAGGTTAAGACTACAGAGATGGCTCAGAGGTTAAGATTCTGCCTCACAAGAAGAAGGACCCGAGTTCAGATCCCAGGTTTCACACAAAAAACTCCAGGTGGAAATGGCTGTGGCCTGCACCTCTGGCCTGGCAGAGCCTGGGAAATCCAAGACAGAAGCAAAAAGGTAGTAGAAGCAATGTGGGATGATTTCCAAGTCACCCGTGTCCTCCACAGGGACACACAGTACCCTCTGGTACTTGTGTACACACACACACACACACACAACATAAATAAATAAACAAATAAACAAAGTTTAGCTAAAAAAATAATGAAGATGACAGATGATACAGACTCCTTAAGTTAAATAACAGTAAATATTATATATGTAAAACGAAAATGAAAAAAACATCTTTATATTAATGAACCTAAGGAGTTGAACTTCCAGATCACACAACAACTTTATAAAAACTTCTCCAGCCATTTTTATTCATCTTCTTTCCCTCATGATTTTGTCTCAAAAAACATATAAATTGCAGTTTTTGAATTTGCAAATATCAGGCTTTGAGGTGGATCACTTCAATCCTCAGAAATGGCTCCTTTCTTCAGCTCTGTCAGCTGCAGGGGCACTGGGGGTTTCTCCCTTTGAGGTGGACTCCGCATGGTGCTCCTGGGCTGTGGATTTCACAGCATGGGCTGCATAGTTCAGGCTGGTGCTTTCACTCCAGCGCCAGTGGCCTGAGAAGGGGTTGTAGAACATCCCAGCCACAGTTTGAAGTGACAGACCATCTAAACAATAAAGAAATAGCATGGATTTAGCATTCACCAAATCAAAAGCACAGTGAGTTTGAGGTCTCTAGGAACTCTGCATATTAGTAAAGGATTCCTGACTTAATGAGCAATCATACTGTTGCAGTCCGCCTGCATGGTTGCTGATAAATGACCATCACACAGCTTAAGGGAACAAGGAGTTTACTTTCTTACAATAGTCCGGTTACAGTTCATAGTCCAGCTTGACAGGAGAGCACACACCAACACCAGGGCTGAGGGAACTGGCCACACCATCACTGCATAATGGCTGAGAGATGGACAATCCTTACTTGCCAGACCAGCATGCCTGGCCAAGTATACAGAAGGATGTCAACTCTCTCAACCAGGTCTCTTTGATTTATCCAGGGCCTAATCCCAGCCACCATGGGCTGGGTCTTCCCCAGCAGCTAGACAATCTCCTTCAGGCTTGCTCTGGGCTTAACTCAACCATTAACTCTCTACAACTGTGCCCAGAGCTCAAACCCTCAAGAGTCAAGTTGACACCTGTGCTTAACTATGACATATACTTAATGAGCTCATACTTCACTATAAGTAAGAATAAACTTTGCAGTTTTGACATCCGCCATATTGTGACTCAAGGCAAGTCATTCACTCCTTCTGAATGTCAGATTTCTCACATGGACAGAACCTGTCAAGGAGTTGTGGGAATTACAAGAGGTATGTGTTAATGAACATCAACTGTCATGAGAAAATACCTTTGAACAAGAGATGATCCCCACCAAGGTATCTTTTTTAGTTTGTTTGTCTTGTTTTTCTTTGCCGAGACGGGCCCTCAATTATACGAGTCTGCTCTCATCAAGCACAAGCTTTCTGTGTAGTCTAGGCAATTCATGAACTCCTGACCCTCCTGCTTCAGCCCCCGCATGCTAGGATGGCACGCAAGGACACCGTGCCCAGATCCATAAAGATTCTTTAAAATACTTTTTCTATTCTATTTTCAGCATAGGAATTTCTGGAAGTCACCACACTGTTACAAACTGGTAATACTTCAAGTAAAATCAAGTCTACTGGTACACTGTTAAAACAAATGCATGAGAAACAGTGAGTAAGTAAAAAAATTGAGTAAAAAAAGTAAAAGAACTGTGAGTGTGTGGAGGGGAAGCGTAAAAGGGAAAAATCTTAAAATCTAAAAAAGAAATTTCTTTGGCCTGAGAAATTGCTGGCAGGCAATAAAAATGATCCTACTGTTCTCCGAAATTCCCTCTGGAATGCCCTTTGGCCTGAAGGCCTGCAAGAAGTCTGGAATGCCAATAAGACAGTAAAATACTACAGGCTAAACTACTCTGATAGGGCTTGCAACCTCCTTTGTCCCTTGTGTATAAAACTGTGTGGAGATGTAATTCCGGCTGTACACACAACACCCTGCCTGTGTGTGTAAGCTCTGGTACCACTCTCTCTCTCTCTCTCTCCCCCCCTCTCTCTAATATAGCTTTTCAGTTATTAATTTTAACTTTTGGTCTATGGTGAATCTTTGGATGATCCCCCAAACCCATAATATTCTGGGTGTTCCCCCCAGATGAGGCTGGACTATTTTCCGAGGAGCTGAAGGAAAGGCTCCTCCCTATAGCTGGAACCAAAGGAAAGGTTCTCCTACAGTCTGGTCCCTTGAGAAGCTGAAGGAAAGGCTTCTCTCTATAGTCAGAGCCCAAGGAAAGGCTCCCCTATAGCTAGACGTCTGTGAGCTTTGCCGAAGCTCTTAAAGTCTGTGCTTCATTGGGTGGATTTTCAGACCCTGCAACAAAAGATTTGATAGAATTCAGCAAATAAATGGAATATTTATTATACCTGTCAGAGACAGAATCAGACTTTGGATAGGGCACAAAGGGAGTTTACAGGCCAGAAAACAGCAAGCAAACATGAAGAAAAGCATAGAGTGGAAATGTACAATATACAGAAAAGAATATACAATGTAACCAGTGACTTGGAAGGTGAACATAACCAACTGCAAAAGAGTGGGGAAAATCATATTCTTAAGATAAACTGAGGTCAGCAGAACTCACAAGGGCAACCTGAGTATGTGTAAGCAGTAGGTTAGACAAATGAAGACGATGCCAACAGTAGTTACCAGTCATTTATGGAAGTGCCAGATGTGGAAGAGGCACCTTCCTTATGACAGGATCGAAGAGACAAATACATGCATTAGACGCTCCGATAGATCTTGAAAATTGGAAAATGATTTTCTTAATACTTACTTGATTCCAGAATACTCTCTAGCTGTTCTGGTGAAACAAACTTCTCCCACATGTGAGTGCCTTTTGGTACAATGCCTGCAATTTGCTCTGAAAAAACAATTCCCAAGACGTAGGAGAGCTGCGTTTTGCTGATTGTAGTGATGAATAAAGAGCCGCCAGGCTAAAAGAAGGAAATTTACATAGAGACAGAATGCAAACAAGTGAACTATAAAAAGTAAAGGCTTGACTTTCCCCCTCCTCCCAAATGATTTCAATGCAGTTAAGATGCAAAGAAAGAATAAAAGTTACGACAATAAGCCTTTTTCCCCCCTTGGGAAATTTATTCTTGCAGACAATCTGTTACAGACATACTCACTGAGTTCCTATGACCAAGGCTTTCAACTCTTAAAATCATTACTATGACACTTACGTTATATGCCCTTTTGTATGTGTTAATACTTTACATTAAATATAGAATGGAGCTGGGGATGTAGCTCAGTTCATAGAGTGATTCTCAGTTTCATGAAGCCCTGGGTTCAACTCCCAGCATGGAATAAAGTGGGTATGGTTGAATCCCTACAATCACAGCTCTAGGGTTCAGAGGCGGGCAAATCACTTCAAGGTCATCCTCAGCTACACGGTGAGTGTGAGGCCTGCCTAGGCTATCGAAGATCCTATCTCAAAACAAAAAGTAGAATTATGGGTCAGGGGGCTAGCCTGGCAATAAATGTGTCTGCATTTAAACGTGGTGGTTTGAATTCCTTAAATTCAGTCCCTGGAGCTGCGTGGTAAAGTAGAGAAAGCTTCTGAAAGTTATCCTCTGACTTCCACATGCATACTGAGGTACATAGGTACCCCACCCCCTCTCTCTAGCACCGTGGAACACATTAGTAATGGACACCTATGTGCTGAAGAAAAAGAAAAGTAAAGGTCTTACTTTTAATACTTGGTAGCAGAGTTGAATAAATGTTTCTACATCAGACACATGTTCTACAACTTCAGAAGCTACTACAGCATCAAAAGTTTCTGCAGACTTTTCCACAAGCTCTTCCAGGGAGCACACTTTGTACACTATGCTCTTGTCCAGGGCTGGATCAAATGACTTATGGTGTTGGGCTATCTTAATGTTTTCATCCACAGGATCGATTCCAGTAACAGAAGCTCCTAGTCTCCCCAGAGGCTAACAGATAACAAAACATTACTCTCAAGAAGAAAACAGAATATATGTTAGCTACAAAAAGTTAACCCAACACGAAAAGAGATTGCTCACGAGTGATCCTTATTGGAGATCATTTGGGGTACATGGATTTATGTACCATTTCCTCCAGTTTGTATACATTTGAAATTCTCCACAATAAAAACTTACGAGTGAGAATGATCAAGACAATAAACACTTAGAATGTATGTAATACAGTATTAATTTTCTTAAACTACAGTGAATGTAAAAAACTATGAAAAAGCCAGCTTTAAACAGCTTTTCTGTTCCATTTCTGAATAGCACAACATTTTCATCTCAACAATTGTTTCTCTGTACCTGACCAGAACTTCCAATCCCCAGGTACCAGAGATCACATGTATGCTAAGTATCTGTTCTACAACTGAGAAACATCCTCAGCTGCAAGAAATGATTCTTCATAACAAATTATTTACAGAGCTTTTATATTTGGACAAGTTCCATGGCATTCTCAAGTATGCAAATTTAGAATTTTAATCAAAGCTTGTATTTTATAGCATTTGAAGTAAGTTAGTGATCAGCAGAAGCAGAACAAATAACATTTTCCAACTCTACAGAAGCCCATGTTCAATAATAGTCTGAGCACATTACAAAAACACTTACATTTTATCTGTTACACAAACTAGATTCTAAGGGATGCATTTTTACATACTTTAGGTATCCCAGCATTTTATAACTGATGCTAAAGACACCAGCTCCCTGTCAAGTGAAGAAAGCATTTTATGCACAAGTGGGAACTTAACTGGGCCCTGAAGATCTCTAGTATCCTCAGCGCCAGCTGAGCTGAGCTGTGGACACTGAAGAGCTCTGCATCCTCCACTATGGCTAAATATCCTTCAGGAATTAAATATGATTGCAACAAAATTCCTTTGTTGCTGCAAGAAGATAAGCGTGGCACAGATGTTCTTTCACATACTGCTCGAAGGCAGAATAACTGCTCTTCCAAGTACTCTTGGAAGGGAAACACTCCGTGGGAAGCAAAGATCTTTTACGCTGATTTCTTGGAACAGAAAATATCATACAAAACTACTTGAATAACCCAAGCCCCATTTTTTTTATTAAAAACAAAACTTGAGCATAATTTTCTAAAATTTTTTGCATTCTTTTCAGTTTAAAGAACATCGCTAAGATTAAAATTAGTACTATTCATTAAAAACATAAACAAAAGGATAAGTGAATCAGAGGTCTCAATGTTTGCCAGCTAAAAATGACAGAAAAGTTGTAAGTCACTTACTTCAGTTAATAATCCACCACCACAGCCAACATCAAGAATATTCATCCCAGACAAAGGTTTTCCTGGCTGGTGATAAGCAACTGTTTTCAAAAGATTGTCTCTTTAAAAAAAAAATCAAAATAAATGATTAATCTTATCAATTAAAAGTCTTAAAACCATACAAGTTTCAGGGAAATGTTAATCTGCATTTGCTTTGCTTTGTTTTAGATAGAGGGAGTCACTGTGGCTCAGGCTTCTGACTCTGTCTTAGGTCTTCTAAATGCTGGGATTATAGTCACCATTTAAAATGAATCACTGAAATTTTTTATAGGAATATGTCTTTTATTTTCAGAATTAAATGCCATATTTAATTTGCATATTTTAATGATCAAAGTTCTGAAATAACCCAGTAGCGATTATTATTTAATTTTTGCCTTAGTAATGATCTAAAGAAAAATATTCTAACTCATCTAGTTTGATGGGCCCCATTTTGTTCAAATATTTGTGGAACCAAACTGTAGCAACAGCGTAAGGTACACACAGGGGCTCTCCTGGCTCTGTTTGTCTGTCCTTGTCTAACCCACTGCCTGCCATTATTTGACTTGCAGGCTTAAAAAATGCAAAAGGGAGAACTAACTTTGTCTATACTATTGTCTTTGCGAAGTCTCTTTTAATCTAAATTAGTGGCTTTTTAATGTATAAATATGCGAGTAGACATTCAAATCAAATAAACCAATTCCTAAGGTAATTGTAGTCAGACTTTACCACACACAGAAACATATGTATTCCGGTAAATACACACAGGCTGATACACACCTAACAATATTATAAATTAAACTTTAAATTGGGCTACATTAATGTATATTACATAGATATACATATAATGAACAACTTAGGATATACAATATTCTAGTAAAATTAATTTAATCATTAGAAAAATCCAGAATAACACTAGGAATGTTATAATCTACTAGAAATGGCTTATTTCAAATAAAGGCCAATTCATTCTTAAGCAGTTAAAAAAAAAAACCTGCTCTAATAATTGTTTAGAAGCTATCATTTCCCTCTGATGGCTTCCAGTTACAATGAAAACAGATTCTAAATTTACAACCATAGATTGCACTGTCCTCGATGATCTGTTTTATGTGATATCTACTCAAAAAGTCACAATAGTTTGAATCCATTTGTATTTAGTATATGCAGGATTTATATTTATATTTAGCATCACCTGAAAGTTTGCTGACAACCAGACTATCTACATGGCAAATAGATAAGCTCTTGCTTTTATTGATATCCTGTTGAAACATGTGTTTCCTTCATCTACAGAGCTTTGGGCGTTTGGCTTCTGTACAAGGTAAGCTTTCAATCAACACTGTCTGGCTCACTCTGTCTCTGCAGCAGTCCCTTTCGCAGAGTTGCCTAATGTGAGGCTATCACAGCTACAAAAATGGCCTTCCTGACACAGTATTCACACAGGATCAAAGCTTCCTTTCTTACGGATTCAATGCTAACTAACCTGATAGGTGCTAAAGGTTTCCAGTTATGAAAGAAACCATGTTGTTGCTACAAGTTAATAGCTTCAAATGGTGGGCTCTGAGAAGCAACGAAGCTAAGATGCAACATTTTGAACCGAGGTGTAAACCAAGAAGAAATAAATGTGACATGCATCAATAAAAAGAGTTGCATTTGTAAAGACTGAAAAGTTTCTGGAATGTTACCTGATAAACGGCACCCTCAGGTCATTCATAGAATGCAGGAGTGAAAACATTCCTTCTTCATCCCACCACTTGTGTGCCGTGGTCAGGAAGAACTTGATCTCACTGCGGTCAACTGTGGTTCCTGAAGTACTATATGTTCTTTTCCAATGACACCTGAGAGGTGAGAACAGAGGGCCAGGCAAAGATGGCTGCTTTGAGGACATGTAGTAGACTAAACGCTATTATTAATAACATGTTAGGTTCTAAATATACATAACTCAGGTCTGGTGCATGAAGATCAAACTTGCTCATACTTGCACCACTCATATATATTCAAAGAGACATTAATTTGTCTGTGAAGTAAGTTACAACTGAAAATGGAACTGTATGAAACTTGTCTTTCTTGGTCACTACTAAGAATAATAATTCTATAATAATGCTACCTAAGAATACTCACATTTCAGAAAATCTACTATCATCTCTGCCTTACAGAAAAGAAAAGAAGTAAGTGGCTGGGTCAGGATTTGAATACTGGTGACATACCTCCATTTCTGAAGTCCAAGCTCCACATCTCTTCCTAACTACTGTCCAAGTTTTAATTACTCTGGTGACTCCCTACCTCAACCCTTCCAATTTGCTTTCCACAATGATTATGGGAAGATGATTCTACAAGATAAACCTGCCCATGTTATTTTCTTATATATGATGGTTTCTCAATGCCCTGAGGCAGAAAACTAAAACCTTCAGCATGATTAAGGAGCTCAGAATATCCAGTCTCATTCTTTTCTCTACAGATGCACCTGGCACACTCTCATCCTCCCCAACTCAGAATACAAGTTCCCTTATCCATAATGTACAAAGGTCAACACTAGCAGGCAGTTATTCATCTGATCAAGACTATTTCACACACACACCATCTCAAAGGTGTTTATTTACAAGAAACAAAAGTGTACACTTAGAGAATACCTTGACTTATTTCACTACCTGGAATAAATACTTCACTCTATCATAGTCATACTTATGTTCTACCATAAGTATATTATAGAGAAGTAAAAACACTTCTCCAAGTCATAGTCTTCCTCTTTTCTCTATTTTTCTTCCTTCCTTCCTTCCTTCCTTCCTTCCTTCCTTCCTTCCTTCCTTCCTTCCTTCCTTCCTTCCTTCCTTCCTTCCTTCCTTCCTTCCTTCCTCCCTCCCTCCCTCCCTTCCTTTCTTCTTGAAATAAAGGCAGTCTATTAAGAAAGGAAAAAGGCACTTCCTAAGGTAGGAGTGGGCTACTGAACTCAGAAAAGAGACAGTTATACTCTTATAAAAGTTGTCTCTGAATTAGAAAGGATATACATAGCTAATGCTGTGTTTTTGTACTAACTTCTCTATGATCTTGAAGTTTTACAAACATAAAAGTTGCTAGAAAATAAGTTAGCTAACAATACTTACATAAATAAAAGCTACTTGAATCAAAACACATAAGCTACTACTTACTAAGTTTATTAAACACAATAAATACTAAAAAACTATTGCACTTGACAGCAAAAGCCTATTGCTGAAAATGCAATGCAGGCAAATCACAGGACATGGACAAAAATGCCAGCTGGTACTAGTCTGGAAACTTCCTCTTTGCTGGACAGCTTTCACAGTACCAAAATGTACTATGCAAATTACTGGGGGAGAAAAGCAATCAACAATCTCATCAGTCTGTGAAAACCGCAAACTACAGAAACAATCACCCTGTCAGGAGGTGATCACCAGTGTAATAGTGGCATGAATGTCATGGAGGCAACCAACAGCTTTCCTGACTAGAGTTAAGGCCCATTTTTCAGCAGGGATCACATTCCTGGAACTGTAAACTAAAACAAGAACCTATGGGAATGGAGACATACACCCTAGGGGGGAGTGCAGACTGAAAGTTTAGTCATAAAGACAATATATCAAACTTTTAAACAAATGCCATTATACTCATACACTAGAGGAATGTTCAGCACTCAATACAGAAGCTTCCTGCTACAATGAAGGTGATTATCACAGAAAATCACAACTGGATGAAATGCAGAAAATAAGTGACTGTGGGCTATTTGGACTTCAATAGGACATCTAAGTCACCTTCACTCCTACCCCAAAACTTGGTGGATATCATGGAAGAGGGAGCAGTAAGATTGTAAGAATCTGAAGTGGGGCAGGGGTACAACCAGGCACTGTTTTCTGGAAATGACAGGGCTGGTGTATCTATGAATTCAGTGCAGCTACATATATGCCAAAAAAACCTACAGAAGAATTGTCCCAGCAACACTTTATCATGGAAGGGGGAAGACTTCAAGAGACATCACACTTCCCCAAGAGACTGATGGTTAATGTTGATGGGAAGAAATGCAAGATGGTTTCCTCAATGATATACCCATTGATATAAGATTCATGCTCCACTGAGTACTCAGGCACAGGATATCAAAGGTAAACCAGATGAAACCCAGTGGGCCACACATTTGAAAAGACTTGAAAATTAAAGAGAGTCTGTCAGAGGAGAAGATTTATATTGGGAAGAGGAGGGGAAATGGAATTGGTGACTAAGGTGTGAAAATATTATATTCGCTATAAAGACATATGATACACAATAACAATAATATATATACATATATATAACTATGCATGAAATTATGTAACTTTGACAGAATAATAAACTTACCTGTAATTTTTTATTCCTTCCAAACAGGAAAAAGTCGTCCCATAGGATCTGAGCCACTTGCTCCTATATTCATTGAAAAGCTGTGATTTAATCTGCAGCTTCCTACTGAGCTGATCTTCTGAACAAACTGAAAACAAAGATTAAATATCTAGAGGACCTCACATAGTAAGAGCCTTGATACGTATATACTGAAGAGATTCTGTTTTATGATGTAACTTAACTAAAAAAAGGAGTCTTAATTTTAGACTTTACTTAGAAAATAAAGGTCTTACTTTCTGCCATCTAATTCTAACCAGACAATTCGGAAATTAAAATGATCAAAATTAAGTCCTGTACATGCAAAAGCTTTCACACCTTTTCATAGTTTTTTTTTTTTACCTACAATGTTGTGTAAAATTACAAAAATGATTCAAATATAAACTATATTGTCTATTAAAACTAGAAAATACTAGTTTCTAGATTATCAAAACTAGTGACAAAACAAAATTTCTCAGTTCTATATTAGATACCTAAAATGGATTTCCACATATGGGCAATACCCCCCTTTACAGAGGAATAAATGTATAAGTGAACATTGTGTGTGCACATGTGTGTGTATGTGTACCATGCTTGCTCTTGGCTAGAAGGTGATGCTGGGTTTCTCAATAATTCTCCACATTACTTTTTGAAAGAGTGCCTCTGACTGAACCTGGTACTCAGTGACTGCCTCCCCTCGTTTCCACTTTCCAGTCCTGAGATTTCAGAAATTCACAATCATAACCAACTTTTAAATGAATTCTGGAGGTCTCAGATCAGGTCTTCATGCTTATGCAGCAAACACAAAAATAAAGACTCATTGAACCCCTAAAATCTCCTTAGCCCCTAAAAATCATTGGTTTTTCCTGTATATCAACAACAAATCCTCTAAGAAATCAGGGGTAAAATCCCATTAGCTATGTCAATAGCTTTCTTTTGAAAAAATTATTTTTGTGTGTGTGTATGTGTGTGTCAGAGAGCACTGTGTCCCTGAGGAGTGCCAGGGGTGACTTCAGGAATCATCCTGGATTGCTCCTTTTTGCTTTACTCTGGCATTTCCCAGGCTCTTTTCACCAGGGCTAGAAGTGCAGGCCATCGCTGTTTCTGCCTGGTATTTTTATGTGGGACCTGGAAACTAAACTCAGAACCTTCTTTCTACTTGTGAGGCAGAGTCTTAACCCTTGGGCCATCTCTCAGCCCCGTTAATAGCTTTTTTAAAAAATAGGAATAATCTAACCAAGGAGGTGAAAGAAAGACTTCTGTATGACACTAATGGAAAATGTCAAAGAAAATACTAGAAGATGGAAAGTTCATGGATAGGTCAAATTAATACTGTGAAAATGGCTATATTATGGAAGGCAATCTGCAGATTCAATATAATCTCCACCAAAATTCCAATGAGATTCTTCAGAGAACCTGGAAAAAATTCTAAAATTCATATAAAGTACAAAATTCTTTGAATAGTGTTAACAGTTACTCTTCATATCACTGATATAACTACACAGCCAAAACAACATAAGGGAGCCAAGGGTTTATTCTTGCCTATGATTTTTGATTACATTCTATCAACATGACAGGAGAATTCATGCCAATATCAAGACTCAAGGGAACTAACCACATCATGTCCACAGACATAATGTGTCCACGGACAAAGTAAAGAAAGGACATACTTTTCTGCTTTTTGCCATGCCTGTATGCCAAAATATGAAGCCAGCTGTCTTCATTTTATCCATTAGTCCAGAGAATAGTCCCCCATTATTAGTTGGGTCTTCCTACATCAACCAGATGATCTCCCACATGCTTGCTCAGAACTGTAAATAACTTCACAAATGTGCTCAAAGGACAAACCTTTGTCAAGTCGGCATTTATAACTACCATAACTAACTTTTAAGTGCCTACTATTTCCTAGGCCTTCTGGTGAGTATCAGGATAGCAGGAAAGCCAGTCAGCAAATTCCATTAGGATGATAATGTCCACAGGCAAGGCTGTGAGGAAGTGGAGAAGAGGAGTGCGCAGGAAAGACCCAGCAGGTATTAATTAAATGGCACTCCCATGATAAGGGCATGCATAACACAAAAGTGCTCAGGAGCAACAAGCAACGTATGAAGCTCCATGAAGCTGGGAACATGAAGAACTAAAACAATCCTTAGCAGAAAGAACAATGCCAAAAAAAAAAAAAAAAAAAAGAAAGAAAGAAAGAACAATGCCGGTACCACAATACCCGATCTCAAATTATATTACAGAATCAAAGTAACAAAAATTAACATGGTGCTGACCCAAAATAGACACACAGGTCAATACAATAGAATAGAGGATTCAGAAATAAATACAAACTGTTTCACTGCTGGTTTTGATAAATCTGTCAAAAATATGCATTGTAGAAAAGGCAGAAAAGTGCTGGAAAACTAGATTACCTTGTACAAAAGAATGAAAACTAGATCCCTATCTCTATCCCTGTCCAAAAGTCAACTCAGAATGGGTCAAAGCCCTCAATTTAAGACTTGAAACTCTGAAATTGCTGGAGGAAAAAAAAAAAAAATATATATATATATATGATTCAGGCATAAGCAAGAATTTTCTGAACAGGACTTCAATACACAATCAAAATACAAACTGAGAGGGTGGGGGAAACTTTACCAACTATGTATGTATCGAATGAGATTAATTTCTTGGATGTATACAGAACTGCAAAAATTAGACAACCAAATACGATTCAGTTAATAAATGGGCTAATGAACTGACCTATCAGCTCACAAAAGAAAAAATACAGTGTCCGATAAATATTTGAAAAAGTGTTCAACATCCTTAGTGCTCAGGGAAATGCAATTAAACTGCTTTGAAATTCCAGAAAGCAAATGACAAATGTTGGCTAGGCGGTAAAGAGTAACCCTTATTTACTACTGATAAGAAATATAAACTTGTGTAGTATGGAAATCATAGAGCTTCTTTAAAAAAAACTGAAAATAGAATCGCCATCTGACCCAGTTTGTACTATTCCCAGGTATATACCCACAGGACTCTAAGCAGAGCTCAGACTGTTTGTTTTTTGTTTGTGTTGCTGTTGTCTTGAGGCAGGCTCTTGCTTATATATCCCAGGTTAGCCTGGAGTTTGCCTCAGACTAGTAATCTTCCTTTCCGGTGCTAGATGTTTTCTTTTTCTACTGGACTATTCACAGGCTGACATCAATCCACTGTAGTATTTATTCTCAAAATAATATTTTGTAAAATTTCCAGTTTCATCTAGGCTCTTGCTCAAGTTTATTCCTTCTTCCCTCAACTCAATCTGGTCTGCATTTTAAGACCCATGTCAAAGTTAGGTACAGGTATCAACTTGAGAGTCGAGGGTTTGAGCTCTGGGCACATTTGTAGAGAATTAGTAGTTGAGTTAAGCCCACAGCAAACCTGAAGGAGATTGTATAGTGGATGGGGAAGGCCCAGCCCATGGTGGGTGGGACTAGTCCCTGGGCAGGTGAATAAAATGAAGACAGCCGTTTGAGAAAGTGGGCATCCTTGTGTATACTTGGCCAAACATGTTGGTCTGGCAAGTAAGGATTGTCCCCCTCTCAGCTGTTACATGGAAATGGTGGTGCAGCAGTTCCCTCAGTCTTTAGTGATGGTGTGGGTTCTCCATACCAAGTTGGACTAAGAACTGTGACTGGATAGTCATTAAAAGAATAAACCCTGTGCTACCTGAAGCAGTTTTGTCATGATTTTATCAGCAACCATGCATGTGAACTGCAACAACCCAGTTCAAATAGTAGACAAGTAAATGAGGTCTCCTTAAATGCAAAGTAAAATACACAGATAAGACCATAAGCTATCAACATAAACTAGTAAGCTTCTGGTTAGTAGCAACCCTTAATCTCCTTTTGATCTCTGTTTCTGGAAAATTAAGTCCCTCACTCATGAACATTGCTCAAGTTCTCAAGAGCTTTAAAAACCTCCTTGCTACATGAAAAAGCAACCAATGGAGTTTCTATTAAAACACACAATGCTATCAATTTCTTCTCTTACTTGAATCCTAGTATTTCATTCATTCATTCATTCATGTGTGTGTGTGTGTGTGTGTATCAGAAAGCACTGTATGCCCCTGTGGAGCACCTAAGGTGTGTGTGTGTGTGTGTGTGTGTGTATATGTGTCAGAAAGCACTGTATGTCCCTGTGGAGCACCTAAGGTGACTTTGGGAATCATCCTGGATTGCTTCTACCTCCTTTTTGCTTTTCCCAGGCTCCGTTCACCAGGCTGGAAGTTCAGCCCGCTGCTGCTTTCCACCTGGTGTTTTTTATGTGGGACCTGGGACCTGAACTCAGGACCTTCTGCTTATAAGGCAGTTTTAACCCCTGAGCCAAGAGTTCTGATATTTTAAAGGAGTCTGAGGAGACTCATTCAATTCACTCAAAAATCATTTACTCAGCACCTTAACAGGCTCCATGTTGACAGTGAGCAAGACTGTTTTTAAAAACTTTTATCTTTATTTCCATCAATTATTGTCTATTGTCTGGTTTACTCCAAGACATTTTTAAGCTTAGATTTGCCGGTTTCCATCCTACTTTCTACCAAGTTTGAAGACTGTTTTTTAATCTGATTGTCTTGCTCCCTGACAATTGCAGGTCTTCACAGTCACTCTCAGAAAGCACATGTGGCTTTTCATATCTTGTCACAACTTGAAAAGCACCTCACTACATTCTCTCTCCCCACCTTCCATGCACACACTTTACTGCAGGTTTTCCACAAAACTCTTTAGATTCTCAGGCTGTTCTTTGTTATCTCAACCGCTTCGAACATTGGCCCAGTCAGGGACTTCAAGCAGTTTTCTGTCTCATTTAAGTTTTCCTGCTCACAAATGTGGATTGCCTGCTCCTTTTACAAATTTGCAAATGGTTTTATTTGGTCTTTTCTCAATTTCTGATTATAAAAGATAGGTTTCCATGAAGACTTTAGAAAAGTATGTGCTGGGGAGATGGCTTAGTAGATAAATTCTTGCAGCTTAAGCTTGAAGACAGGAGTTCATATCCCCAGAGCCCACATAAAAAGACCTTGCAGGCTTAGCAGCCATACACCAAGACTAAAACAAGGTGGTTAACTAGATGAGGCAGAAACAGCAAGCTCCTCATTGGGAGAAAGACCCTGACTCAATGAATAAAGCAAAGAGTGATAAGAACACCCTGTTTCAATTTCAGTCATCCACAAACCTGTGTGCCCACATATACAAAAAGGAAGAGCTCAGAAAAAATAAAAGTATATAAAGAACGAAATGATAGAAAATCGCCTCTTCCACCACAGGTTATATAGTAACATTGGTATTTCCATCTATATCTTCAAGTTCATGACAGATACTAATTTTTACCTTACTTTCCTCTTTTTTCTGTGTGTACCACAAATATGAGCCTTTCCATGTGTGTGGATATATAGGTGAGTGAAAGCCCGAGGTGATCTTCTTATTCTATTGTTTTGAGGTTGGGTCTCTAAACCCAGAGCTGCCTATAGGGTGAGTGTGGCCAGTTTTCTGTGGGGATTCCCAGCACACACACACACACTCACACCTACTACTGGGATCTGCATAGGAACTCCTTTTGTCGGTGTGGCAAGTACTGTAACAGGTGGGCCATCTTCCCATCCCACACCTTTCTTTCTTAAAACTTTATCCTAATCATTTTTTTCCAAATAGGTAAAAATTAATTTAAATCATTTTTGTTGGGATCTGTCATTTTTGTTTGGGACTACTGCAATCAACGAGTTTCGCGTAAAAGATGAATTTAATATTCTGGTTAATACTGGGAATTCAAAAACCAGATTGCCATCTACAAGCACCAAGTGCAATTACGTTCTTGATCTTATTTGCAAGTAGTGCATTGAATTAACTTATTAGTCAAAGGTGTAAGAGCCATACATTTTCTTCCCAAAGAATAAAAAGGGCAAGAAATGAGTAAACAAAAGTGACCCTGTGCCTTGGGTAACTGGGAGCGGCACAGGCCAGCAGAACTTGGCCCCGGGCTTCCGATGGAGCCGGCTGGGGCGCTCAAAGCTCAGAAAGGCCAGTCGTCAGTCCCTGCAAACAGGAGAATCGCAGCGGCTCGGAAGGGCAAACTCCACTCCAGGTGCTTACGGACCCGGCACCTGCAACCAGGGCGCCGCTTTACGCGCCCGAACGCCCGGCAGCCACCGCCGCGCCTGCGCAGAGCCGCCACCGACCTCCAGAGATCCTGGACCGCTGCACTCACCCGACCACGACGTCGCAAGAGGAAGCCGGGCGAGTGTGCTCACGGACGCAAACCCAAGCATTCCTAAAAACCGACCGCCGCCGGAGCCCAGCTTCCCGCCTCTCCACATAGCGACGAGAACTTCTTTTCCGGTCCCTCTTGCAACAAATCCCCGACAGAAAGGTTCCGGTTCCTGCTCGCCATCTGCAGGCGACTTTCACAATTGCATTTGTGAGTGTCAGCGTCTATCTGTGTACGTCCATGGTTATTTTCAAGCTTGACAGCTAACAAATTGTGTTACGCAATGAAACAATAAAATATTTTTAATACTATATACGACCTTGATAAAATCTTCTGCTCCTATATGATCAATCACGGTCATAGTAGATGCCTTCTCTAAGACCCTGCAGTTGCCATTTCATATTTATCTTCTCAAACACATCTACATTCCTGGCAGATTCCAATGCTTGAAATCACGCCAAGTGTGGAAGTATTTCTGTTTTCAGATTTCATGTGTGTGCATGCATGTTATCAGAAAGCACTGTGTGCGCCTGTGGAGACCCAAGGGTAACTTGGGGAAATCATCCTGTGTTCCTTTTTGTTTCACTCTGGGTTTTCCCAGGACCCACCCTCCAGAGATAGACGTGCAGTCCCTCACTGTTTGTTTCCCCGTCCTGCCCCCCCAACCCGCAGGATCCAGGATCCAAACTCAGGTCCTTCTGTTTGCAAGTCATAACCCCAGAGCCACCTCTCCAGCCCCAAGACTCTTTTGTAAGACACTCAAACATCAGAATGATAAAACACATATAAAACGTTTTCTGCAAGTAACCTAATATGTTTGGCAGAATACATACGTATTATTTACCATTTAGTACAGGCAAATTTTATTTGGAGGTAGGAATCGTGATCAGTTTTACTCTTAACCAGACACAAATCCTTTCCTTGCAAAAGAATAGTAAATTCCCAACATTGGAAGCAAGTCATCACTTCAGTGAAGTGTCAAAGATGTTTTAATGACACTTTGAATGAAGTTTATCCAGTCTCTGAACTGCAACGTCAACCTCCCTAAGGGTAGTTGTATTCTTTAAGTTGTTATATCATATTCAGAGCTTCTTTCTGTAGAACATGTATTACCAATTCTCAGAATGAAGGTGGAAACTACAGAAGTTACCACATCTAATGTTTTTGTTGGATTGACAAATCCAGGGAAAATCTCCAGTGCAAATATTAGCGTTCTAAGAACTTCATATGTGTGTATTGTACTTTCATTGAATGTACCACACCATATCCATCCTCATGTGTCACTTCAGCAAAGGTAATCAGCAATTTGCCTTAATACTGGTAAGAAGCAAAAGCTTTCTGAATCTAAAAATATCAGTCAAAAGCTTTTCCAGGATAGTTAAGCCTCAGCTATGTTGGAGAGGGGGGACTGTTGGCTGACCATATACAGTATACAACAGCCACTGTTGGAGACATTTCTCAAAAGCATTTTTATGGTCTTAACCTATCAATGAGTTGTAAATTAGTCCACAATAATTTTGCTAGAAAACGCTCAGCCCCCCCTTTAAATTTAGTGATTTATATATTCATTAAAACTAAGGATAAAGTACTTAACATTTATGAGTTTTACCCTCCTGAGCAATATATTACTATATCCACTCAGTCTAACTGGTATGATTTCATACTTACTCAAAAAATTCTATATAATTTGAGGCCACCACCAAGGACTGCAAGTAAGTAATGAGACATCTGGTTAAGTTCATACTTTCCTTCTTAATCATTTGCAACTGATGGGGTATGATCTCACCAGAAGGGGGGGGCATATAGGCTGCCAGATAGAAAGTAACCATTTTGCAAATGGGTGATTGAACCCTCCCTCACCTCGGTCTCCTACTTTTATTACATCTACCTTTGAATATACTCTTATAACAAGACTCTAATTTAACAGGTTTTTATCTCTGGCCAGGGGGTGACATCCAATACCCATCAGGATGGAGCCAAGGGCATTGCAGGAGCAGCAAAACTGAAAAAATTAACAAACCATAATTCAAAACATCAGAGACTATATCAATCACCTGAAACTAGGCCAGCCTAATCTCTCCTCATCCTGAAGCTCAGGGAAATTTGCGGAAGAGGGGGTGGTAAGATTGTAAGAGCACAAGGATGGGAGGAGTAATGATATGCAAGATACTCCACACAAGTTAGGGCCAAAGCAATCATAATTGGACTTTGCATGCCCTGCGCAGTGTCCAACACACTATTGACCCCACAAAGTCTAGCATTTGCTAAAGGCACTAGGATCCTTGGAGGCGAGGGATTGACAGCCACAGTAGTGTTCCTAAACTTAAGGGGAACAAAGGAAAGGGTTTTGAGAAATGCCGCTGGGTCCTTACACCTCATTGGAGAAGAGGACCCAGAGGAGAGTTTGGCATGTACATTAAAGGATGCTCCGAGGATAGCGGGGAGAGGAATTGGGGGATGTGGAGGGAGGGGGGGAGGGGAAGAGGAAGCAGGGGGGTGGGGGGTAGGGTGGAGGAAGGGAAGGGACTGGTGTACCTGTTAAGTTTGTATGAGCAGAAAAAAAAAAGTATCATCCAGATCTATTTTATACAAATACAGTAGAAAGATGCATGAATCCTTTTTGAGATGTTGGAACAAATAGGTATTGACTTGAAAAAAAAAAAGAAAAAAATTCTATATAATTTGGTAACTTAGATGAACTCTATCCTACCATATCAGAATATCTTAACCAATGTGTGTCTACAAGAAAACCATACAGATGAGAACTGAAAAAAACTTCACAGTACAAATATAATTGATGCAAGTGTATGCTAATTTAAAATAATTTAACAGGAAAAAAGGCTTATTATCTCTTTTACGTTTTGGATATTGCGACCAAATTGAACATCACACTGAAGAATTTAAGTTAAAAAGGTTCAAAACCTTAGATTAGAGATCATCATTTCTAATTCCTTCCATGTAAAGCTAAAGAAACTAAAGGCCTACAATAATTTAGTGGTTTGCTTACACACATCAAGTTAGCAAAGCCAGGTAACTTTAATAACTCTAACACTACTTACTAGTTCACTTCAGAAATCTCAATACATCAAAATATATATTTAACTTATAGGAGAAAACTTAAGCAATAAGGGAATGTTACAGTAAATTTGAGCCTAATGTAACTCCTATATAAAAAATTGCAATTAAAACTTTAAAAGCTCACCTGTTATTAGACTCCGTATTTCCGTAAAGAAAATTAACTCATACTAAATTGGACTATATTTGGAAAACTTACCAACTGTATATCATCAAAAAAACAGCTAAGACATTTTACAATGGCAGAAAACATGTACGCTAATGAGAATGCATACCAATCTTTATTTATATTTTAGATCCTGAAACAAACTTTGCAATTACCTCTCCCAAATTACATTTTATTCTCTTAATGGAGTGAAGTTTACCCCAGCTCCAGAAAAACATGATTAATACTCTAGATACACCAAAGAATACTGCAGAAATTCAATCTACTTTCTGATAGTGTCATTTCAGAAAGGACTTTATAACCAATTTTATATCAACTAATTTCACTCTAAATTAAAGTCCAATTTTGTAAAATTTTGTCATTAAGGCAAATTATGTCACACGTAAAGAAAATGAATTCTCTAAATCTTCCATTAAAAAAATCTAGCAAACCAACACTGATATATCCACTGGTAATTGTGAATATCATGTTTGCGTTAATAAAAACTATAGATTTGATGATAAAAAGCGTGCAAATTATGGCACAGTAAATAAAAATAGTAAATTTCTTTGGGCCCTTTTTTATGTATATCCAAAAATGTATATATCATAGCCAGCAGAATTTTTCAGTACAATTTTATTTTGAAAATAATATTTCACTTGAAGATTGATCTAAAACATTTTAAAATATGAAAATGTTATACAGCTTATCTATTACAAATTTAATCAGGTTAATTCTTCAGTTAAGTACACTGTGTTGGCTCACCTACATAAAAAATATTGCACATTTTCTTTGTCTCCAGATGTCACTGATAACTAAACTATATAGAATTCCAAACTATTTTAAAGTTATCCTGTGAAATGTCAACTTTATAAATATCAGAACTAAATGCACTGTAAACAGCCAGTTTGGTAAACATGCATTTATTCACAGATTTATTTCCTTTAGATAAATGTGTAACTGCTCAAAATTATGTAAGAACCTATGCTGTACAAGAGCACACCATACAAATCTATTTGTATCTTCATTTTGAGAAAGACTGATCTTGGCAAAACTCTGGCATTATTTTTAAAATGAACTATTGCTGGTAAGAAGGCATACTTGAAAACTGTTGTGTTCTGCAGTTGCTATTTTTAAAAATCAAAACTTAGAAGCATGTTTCCAAAGATTGATCTACTACTGTTGATGTGTGCAATTGTAAAAAAAATGGACCCTGAAAGCAGGTGAGCACTTTTCTGAAATGCCTCAAGAGCCCCATTCTACTCCTAAGTAGTACCTTAAACTAGACCACTCACTGATCATAATTTTTGGAACGGAAAAAAATCAGACTGTTTTAATGTTATGTAATTCTGCATAACACAGTATTCCTCTACTGAACTGAGGCTATATTTAAAGACATAATATATTGAAAAATTTCAAGTCCTATTTCTATGGTAACCCCAAGGTGTTATGCATATAAAACAGAAATGGGTGGCTGTAACATATAGTTCCAGACTTGACTATTAGTGTTGAAAACAACCATTCATTATCAAAAACTCTACAGTGTACTGGTGTGATTGTTTCCAGCAATTTCATTTTACAGGAGTGAACCACATTTTATACAGAGAATGTATTATTTAAAAACGCCCAAGATAAAAAGAAAAGTTTAGAAAGCTGATTAGATGTCTTCAAATGAAAAGTAAAGGTCATTTTCTGGCCCTCATCCTTAAATTCCTTTAAGTTGGAATTTGACAAAGTTCATGGGTACAATTTACAGCTTTGACAGACTATTAGTTTAAAACCATTTCTTTGGGGAAGATGGGAAGAAATACCTTTAAAACCTGTTATACAAAATTCCAGCTGCCTTTTTATAAAAGTACGTTCCTTAGATTAAAATCATAAAATTAAGGTGCAAGAGTTTAACAAAAATGAACTAAAGAGCTTTATTGACATCACAGTACATTCAAGAATAATTTTAAGAACATTACAGCTGAAAAAGAATGTCATATTTATAGTATTATGCACTATTTCTTGAAAAAAAAAGCAATACAAAGAAATCCTATTAAGTAACTTGGAGCAGCATTTGGAAAAGTGCGTCTATTTACAGATAAAAAACAAACTCTGGGTTCACCTACGCAGCCACAACCGCCTCTATAATGAGACAAGCCCTTAAAACTCATGGAATTTGTTAAAACAACATCATGGCATTCGTGCCACATCATTCCTCAGCGTTTACGACGGGGAGGGGTTGTTGATCTGAAAAAAAAAAGGGGGAAAGACAAAATTTAAAAATAAAAATGTATTTACACTTAAAAATCTGCAATTTAAAATAAATGCTCTTATATAGATCTCTAACAATATTTAAAAATCATTTAACAAATACCAAGCTGAGTTTATTAAAGAGAGAGAGAGAAAGGACACTTTCAACTTTGAATAAATTCAAATTTTTAACAAAATCAGACAAAATACTTTAAAAAGTATACTACCTTGATCGGGACTTAGACTTGTGTTTGCGGCTTGCCTTCTTACCAGACCTTTGAGATTTCTCCACGGATCGCGATCGACTATGTTTAGGCTTCTTAGCCTTCTTTTCTTTGCTACTTCCTGGAGATTCAGAACTGCTCCTTCCACTAGAATCAGAGCCTGAGTGCTTCTTACTGTCTTTGGTAGTACTTTTCTTACTATCCTGTCTAGTATCATGGCGTATGATTTTAACGGATATGGAACCACTCCTAGAGAAAGTTCTCTCGCTTTCACGTTTCCTTTTCAACCTATCATCTTGGCTACTGAATTTAAAGTCTTTTTCTTCCCTTTTCTGTTTCTCTTTTCTTTTATCCTGTTCTCGTTCCCTTTCTTTATCCTTCTTTTTCCTATCTTTATCTATGCTTCGACTCCGCTCCTTTTTCCTGTCTTGTTCTTTAGCCTCACCTTTATGCTTATGACTGCTCCCACTAAGATTTCCACGAGGATCCTCAATTTTACGCCTATCTCGACTCCTACTGCGAGTGGAACGATTGGCTCGTCTATCCCTCGAGCGACTTCTGCTTCTACGTCTGTCTCGGGAAGGACTCCGATTGCGCCGTCTTTCTCTTTCAATGCTATTTCTGTTAGTTCTCCTCCTATCTCTAATCTTTACCCGAGCCCGGTTGCTCTCTATTTTAATTCTGCGAGAGTAGCTTCTACTCCTGCTACGCCTAGCTTTAATTGCTGGAGATCTACTTCTACTGTGTCTCTTTTTCCTTTTAGGAGAAGAAGACCGAGAAGAAGTGCAACTACTGCCTGAGCTGGAGCTGTAGGAAGAGCTAGAGACAGAACTACTGGTGCTGCTGGTTCTGCTATTGCTACTCGAGCTACCGCTGCTAGAGCTTCCTGACCGGCTCCTGCCCTGCTTCTCTTTATCTTTATGCTCTTTCTTGGCTTCTACAGTGGATGCAGTTTCATTTGGAGTTCTTTTCTTTTCATTGACCACATCACCATCTGCTTCTCTTGCATCTAGCAATGATAAACTATTTTGCTCCTTATGAATAAATTCATTCATCTCTTTTGTGACTCTTTCTGTTTGTTGCTTTTCTTCTGAAAAAAAGAAAAAAGACAAAAGGTGATTACATGCTGAAAAACTCCCATAATTCCAAATTTTAAGCTACCAGATTATAACAATAAGCATACTGCTTAATAGAATTAGGGTACAAACAAATCTTTCTAGAAGCCTTATAGAACAGTAAAAAGAAATAAGTGGAATTAACTTCAGTATGTTATTCATCTGACATATTGAAAGTATTAGCATCTCAACACTAATGAAAAAGCTGAGACACTTTTTTAAAATGTAAAATCTACAAACTACTGTCAAGTCAGATACAGGTGTCAACTTGATGGTTGAGGGTTCAAGCTCTGGATACATCTATAGAGAATTCGTAGTTGAGTTAAACCCAGAGCAAACCTGCAGGAGATTGTCTAGTTGATAGGGAAGGCCCAGCCCATGGTGGATGGGATTAGTCTCTGGCAGGTAAATGAAATGGAAAAACTGTCTGAGAAAGTTCATGTCCTTCTATATATTTAGCCAGACATATGGTCTGGCAAGCAAGGATTCTCCTCTCAGCTGTTATGTAGACATGGAGCAGCTAGTTCCCTCAACCCTGGTATTGATGTGAGCCCACAGCCACTGGACTATCATAAGCAAAAATTAAACCCCTTGTTCCCTTAAGCTGTTTGGCCATGACATTATCAGCAAAGATACAGGCTAACTGCCACATCTAGTATGGTCTGCCCAGCGTGCATCTCAGTTGTGGGCTAGCTACATTTTACACGCTCAACAGCCTAATTCAGGACAGTACAACAGTATGGAAATGCAAAGGTGGATGAAACAGAAGAAACAGTAATTACCTATGGATCTGCCCAGATGAGATTATTCAAACAAAAAATTCTAAAACTCCTGTTTTCATACAAACATTTAATAAGTGTGCTCAGGGCTGGCAAGATGGCTCAGCAAGTACAGAAGCCCGTGCACAACAAGCCAGGTGACCTGAGCTAAATCTCCAGAGCCCACAATGGCAAGCGACTTTGAAGGTTGTCAGCTGCCCTCTGATCTCCACATGTACACTGTGCCGTGTGAGTGCTGTTCTCCCTTTTCCTCCCTCTCTCAAATAATAAATAAATATGAATACATATATTTTTAAAGCATGCACTTGGACAAAATATTTTAAACAAAAATTTTCCAGATCTTCCATTGCCTCACAATATTCTAGGCACTTCTCCGGTTTTAAAATATACTCACTTCCTCATTTCAAAAAGTTTTCATTTCAATTGCTAGGAAATAAAGATAATCTAGATTCTTGGCTTATAACTACTGGAATAAATGGCTCTTGAAACAAAATAAAGCAAAAGGAATAAAATCAATGTGACTTTGGTTTCAGATCCATCATATACTAATTATCATCATGCCTCAAGTTTTATTCTGTGACATTCTTGACTTTTAAATTAGACAAAACAACATGAATTTGTAAGGCATACCTTCCACCTGTTTATCATGTAACAGCTGCTGTTCTTTTTCTTTTCTCCAAAAGGCTTCCTGTTTTTGCCGGATTCGGTGCCGTAATTCTTCATCATCAGTGTCAGATGACTCAGAGCCTCTTTCGCTCCTCTCATCTTCACTGTCGCCTGATCCATAACCACCCAGTCCACCTGTGTGCATAAAACTCAATCTATCATATGAAAAACTACACTATCTACTAAAAACTTTTTAAGGCCCGAGAAGAAACCTCATTTCTTTTTTTCATTGCCTTTTCCTGGAAGAATGTGCTTATTCGGGGTGGGGAGAAGCATAAATTCAAATGTTCTCAGAATCCTTAGGTAATAGCTACATAGTATGTAATTCTTTAGAATACTGAACATATTTCTCACTATGAAGGGACATACTGGCTTACTTTTAGTGTCCATACTAGCCAAGAAAACCATTTTATGGTAGTAATGATCTCACTAAAATTTAACCAATCAACTATACCTTAATAAAATCTAAGATGGCCCTGAAAATACTCCTGAAGTTAGCTCTTTCGATTTTCTATGTTTCCAAAGTTCAGGTAGGATGCTATGAAACTTTTCTTTACAAAAATTAGAATATTGTAATTCTTACTCTTTAGAAATGGTGTGAACTACTCCCCACCCAGAAGTGATCTCAACAGTAATCAACAAATCATAGGGGCATTTTATTCTACCCATTTTTTTTGTTTCTCACAGAAATTAATATGAAATGAGGATGTGGAAAAGGCAAATTCAAGCTTTAGAATCTAAATATATCATGCAAATAGCAAACTATGAACACATCATTACTGCTAATAAGATACACCCTTTTTTCTATGTTAAAACTTGACTGGCTGCAACAAAATTCATGTAACTCATTAAAAACATTATTGTGGAAGTAATTCCTAAAGTATGTATTCAACAATTCTGAAAGGGAGCTTAGTGACTATCATAGCCAAATTATAACCTATTAAATACAAATTGTTTTATACATAATGTATACAGTTATGTATCTGATATATGCATTGGAGCAATGAATGAAGAAAACCTTCCATTCAACTTGACCCAATAAAGTGAATTGGCTATCACATTTATAATCATTTTGTTGTGAATACTTCAAAAACAGTTAAATCTTTCAGAGACTGACATAACCCTCAGGTGTAAGTTTTATAAAATGAGTAGGAATAGTTCATTATCAAAACAGAACATGTAGAGACACAAGGTAAGTGTGATTTTCCCTTTAGGCCCTCTTACAGATAAGGAGAACACTTACCGAGTCCAGTGAGGGAAGCCAGTGCACTGGACTGTGCCAGCTGTTTTGCAGGAGCTTTGTATCACATCAACAACAGGAACAACATGTTAACACAAATAGCCACGATTTCATAGTCATGAGAGTCTACGGTATTGTTAAATCTACTACTATTGCTGCTTTTTGGGGAGAGAAGAAACATTAAAAACATAACATTCATTTTTAACCAGTATCATGTCTGGCTTTGAAATTATAATTCTGATGTGAAGTGAATTTGGTTTATGAGAAAGATTGGCAAATATATCTGTACTTCCCTCTCTGAGACATGGTACGTAATTTCATTTTTATTATCAGCATAGTGACTAGAACTAGAACCATGGGGAGAAAATGGAAATCAACTGCTTTGTAAGAATCATAATTAATAAAACTGAAAATTCTGTAGTTTTGAAATTCAAAATTCATTGTCAAAATAAAATGTATCAGAAGTCATATACCAATACCATGGTATGTATTTTTAAAAAATCAGATGAAATAAATCGAACATCAGAATTTTCCACAATTCATTTTAAAGAAAAAAAGCATGTATGCTAATTTATTCATTGGTAGGTCAGATAAAACAAAAATATTTGTATTAGTTTCAATATAATATCTACAAATCTAACCTTTCCCAATGAGTTAAAAACATGCAAAAATATCTGGTAGTAATCCAGAAGGCAACAACAAAAAAAAAAGTCCAAAGTAGTCAATGAAGCCAAGATTCCCCACAAAAACAAAACCAAGAACATCCACCATATACCTTTCGTTGCTTTCCGATGTGCGTCTTTGGCTACATAATAAATTTCTTCATCAGTGACATCGAGCAGAATTTCAGTCAGAAGCATTTTTGTCAGCAACATCTAAGGAGGAATTCAGTTGTTTGTAATTCAGTTGTAATTAAAGAAACAATTTGATTATCTTCCAAAAAATTAAAGTCAGTCATTTTAATAAGGTACTTTGATATCTGCTATTACTAGGAATATAATATCTTGAAAGTGTTCTGAAACAATGAAACTTTAAAAAAATAAAAATCATACTCATCAAAGAAAAACTATACACGTAAACTAGGTTATGGTTGTCCAAACCATGATCCTGACACTAAGGAGGCTCAGACAAAAAGGGCTGTGAGCTCTAGGCCAGAACCGAAGTGGTACTGTCAAAGGGAAGGGAGGAGGGAAGAAACTTTTATATACAAACACTGAATTCTTACTTTATAGATGAAAAGCAAAAATATTTGTAAGAAAAATCTCAGGACTTGGGGAAATGGCTCTGTGTGTAAAGTGCTTGATGCACAAGCATGAATTGTGATCCCTGGCACCCATGTAAACTTGGCTGTGGACACACGTGCCTTAATCTCAGTTCTGAGAGGTGGACACAGGAAGATTCCATGGGTTTGCTACACAATAATCTGTGAAGGACAGATTCAGAGAGATCAGAAGAAGGAAATGGGAAAGGAAGGGGGAAAGAAGAAAGGGAAAAAGAGAGGAAGAGGGAGAGAGGAAGGGAGGAAAAGAAGGAGAAGGGGGAGAGAAGGAGAGAGAGAGAAAGAGAGAGAGAGAGAGAGAACGACAAGCTGGACAGTGATGGAGGAAGATGCCTGACAGAACTCTGGCCTGCACGCACGCACACACGCACGCACAAGATCCTCAGTTTGGATGCCAGGTGCCACAAAAAAACCCAAGTGGAAAGAGCTTCAGCCTGCACTTCAGACCTTGGTGGGCGGAGGCTGGAAAATCCCAGAGCCAAGCAAGGAGGCAGAAGAAATCCAGGATGATTCCTGAAATCATCCTTGGGCTTCCAGAGGGACACAAGTGCCCTCTGATACACACACACATGCGCACACACACGAATGAATGAATGAATAAATAAAATATTTTTTAAAACCCACAAAACTTAGAAAATAACACATTGTCATAGTTAAGCACAGGTGTCAACTTGACTCTTGAGGGTTTGGACTCTGGGCACAGTTGTGGAGAGTTGATGGTTGAGTTAAGCCCAGAGCAAACCTGAAGGAGATTGTCTAGCTGCTGGGGAAGACCCAGCCCATGGTGGCTGGGATTAGGCCCTGGATAAATCACAGAGAGCTGGTTGAAAGAGTTGGCATCCTTCTGTTCACTTGACCAGACATGCTGGTCTGGCAAGTAAGGATTGTCTATCTCTCAGCCGTTATGGTGGCCAGTTACCTCAGCCCTGGTGTTGGTGTGTGCTCTCCTGTCAAGCTGGACTATGAACTATAACCAGACTATCGTAAGAAAGTAAATTCCTTGTTCCCTTAAGCTGTGTGATGGTCATTTATCAGCAACCATGCAGGCGGACTGCAACACACATCAACCAATGTTCTCTCGGATCTCACAGAGTCCATTATTTAAATATATTGTTGGTATTAAGAAATGGCCTTAACTATGCTATAGGATATGATTTTTTATTTTAAAAATTATCTAGACTTTTAGTGCATAAGAAAGATACTGAGGAATACCATCTAAATAAACCTATATGTGACTTCACAACTGCTTCGGGATTCTCAATTTAAAACCTTTGTAAATAAAGGAAATCTTTACACATGATTAGATAAAAACTAAGTATTTTACCATCTGATATTCTTTTTCTTCTTCAGTCATTTCTGGTTCGCTATGCTCCTCTTGGGGAACTGGCGAGGGGCTTCTGGTGACTTTGCCACTGCTTGCAGCCTCGGTGTTATCTGCGTCCTCGTCCTCCTCATCGCTGTCCTACCAACCAACCACATGTAAGCACAAATTCAGGCAAGACGGAAAGGCGATTAACTACAATATAGGAACAAAGCTGCTTTCTAATTTTTTTTTTTTTTTAATTCCGGAGAATTGAACTCAAGATCTCACGGATGCTAACCCATGCATTCTATCACTGAGTTATACTTCTAGTCCCTATAAATTACATTAAAATTTTATTATTTATTTATGACAAATATAATTTCTTTAAACTTTTTTTTTTTTAAATCTTGAGACAAAAGTCCTCCTGTGCAGTCCAAGCTGACTTCAGAATCACAGTCCACTCTTACTTCTTTTTGGCTATCTGATGAATGAAAAATAAATTAGAATGAAGAAATGCCAGAAATCTGTCTTAGTATCAAACAATGAAACCCTTCCTCAGTGAAATAGGTGTCCTTTCAGTCACAATCACATTGTACCAAGACGACGACTACGTAAATAGTTCTGTGGAAACACTACAGAAATCAGAGAACATACACGTAACATGAGTCAAAAAGCATGTGAGAGGAAAGAAACCATCTTTAAACAAACTCTTACCCTTTGAACAAAACCTAGATAGGAAATATTTAAAAAAAAAAAAAAGATTTACACCCTTAAAAAAAAAGGTTGCTCTATAAAGAAGATCAAATTTGAGGTTTTTTTGTTTTGTTTTTTGTCTGATGTCTCTTCTCTCTTTTTTGGACATCTTTTACTTTCATAATAATCTAGAAAAACACAGCTTTTGCATGGATCTCTTGAAAAAAATCTAATTTATGACATTTATAAGATGAATAATGTCTAAAATTCAGATATCCTGCTCTACTTGAACCTATTTTCTGAGACAGAAGAGATCACGAGATAGAGACGCGCTCCTATGTTACAACACTGGCTACTGATCTGCTGTCACACCAGCATATTAACAAAGAACAGAAAAATTCACAAACTGCTCCTATCATCTAATACTGACATAAAGATTTAAAGAACCGAAAAATTGCTATCTATTTTAATACTTGTGTCAAAAACAATAAAAACCATCAAACTTCAGTTAAAGACATACATTTAAAATCCAGTTAAAGACAGATTTCCCTATTGCTATTCGCATATTGTTTTATATACGCTCCACTATTCAGGAGCTAGTTGTACCAGTAACAGAAAAAAGTATATTTGATTATGTACACAAAACCTACCCAGAATTCCATGGAATATCTGTCTGGAATAAAAAGTTTTATAAACATATTGTTCTATTTCCCCTTCAATTAGATTTATCTTCAATAATATATACATCAAAGTACAAACAAAGTACAAAACACTAAGTGTGGTGGTGTACACCTATAATCTTAACCATTTGTGAAACTGAAGCTGTGACATGGCAAATTCAAAGCCAGTCTAGGCAGTCAAGTACTAATAGCAACAGCGACCAAAAAACCAATACCTCAATACCCTTATTCTAAATACTTTCCTTAGCATTTTACTGTAGGCTCAAACAACTTTTCTTTCTTCCCTTTTTCTCTCTCTCTCTCTTTTTTTTTTTTTAAGAGGAAACTGGACTGGAAAAATGGTTCAGGGATTAAGACCCTGTCTCAAAAGCAGAAGAACCTGAGTTTGGGTCCTGGATCCCATGTTATAACATGGGGTGGAAATGGCAGCAGTCTGCACTTCCAGCCCTAAAATGCAGTGCCTGAGAAACTTCAGAGCAAAGCAAAAAGGAAGTGAATAATCCAGGATGATTCCCAAAATCACCCTTGAGCCTGCACAAGCACTGACACAGAGAGATGAGAGAGAGAGAGAGAGAGAAAGAGAGAGAGAGAGAGAACAAAGCAAAAAGGAGGTAGAATAATCCAGGATGTGATTCCCAAAATCACACCTTCTCATACACACATACACACACACAGTTGGGGACCTGGTGGCCAAGGTATTCATAGGTTAGCCTTAAAGTGGGAGAACATTAGCATGGAAGATATAGCTTAAGGGGAGAGAAGGTAGAGTGCCACTGTAACACCCGGTGGGAAAAGAGACAGGAAGATTTGGAGAGCAGAAGAAAGGGAGAAGAGCAGAAGAGAAACTCAAACAGCCCCCCCGCCCCCCGTATGCACAGGTGTGCATAAGAAGGCACTTGTGTGCCTATGGAGGCCCAAGGATGACTTTGGAAATCATCTCAGATTGTTCTACTTCCTTATTGCTTTGCTATGGGGTTTCCCAGGCTCTGTATTCCAGGGCTAAAAGTTCAAACTACTAAGATTTCTGCCTGATATTTCTATGTGGAATCTAGAATCTGAATTCAGGTCCTCTTGTATGTGAGACAAAGGTTTAACCCCTGAACAATCTTTGTAGTTGGATAATTTTCACATAGAAAAAATTATCAGTCTCAAATCTTCCGGTTCTACTTACAAATTTACTTCTCTGAGGTAAGCGAGGGCCATCTCCCCCTTCAGCATCTTCTGTGGCCTTCTTTTCTTTTTTTGATAGTTGTGAACGTTGCTGTTCCATTCTTTCTTTCTCTAATTTCTTCTGCTTTTCACGTTCCATTTTTTCAAGGCCTTCACGAATCCAAGCTGGAAGAGTCCTGCGTTTTACTGCATCTGTTTCACACAGGAAAATATATTTACAAGTAAGATAAGTAAATATCATAAATAAGCTCTTTATTCCTGATTTTCTACAAATGTCATGAGAAAAAATGAAAAATCTAATATTGTGCTTTCCTTTAAAACCATTCCCTTTAAGAAACATATTCTACACTATTTCCAAGGATACGCAAAAATTCATTTCAACAGTCTAATCTCATTTAACTCATACAGAAGCCCTAAGATTACTACTGTTACTTGATCTCTTTTGTAGTTGAAGAAACTCAAGTTCAACGAGAGAAAGCAGTGTGTAAAGAGCCAGTAATCGTGATGTAGGCAATTCAGAGATAAACTCTTATGCTAAGCTGCTTCCTAAAACACAAAAACAGTGCAGAGTCAAACAATGGCAGTCTATTTCTATGGTAAGAATTCATTCAGTAAGTTAAAAAAAGCATTAAGGTAGAATCCATCCAATACACAAAAAGAAAAGGCTCATGTTTTGGCTCATTAAGTGGTAGATACTTTGGAATGTTACTTATTTTTTGAGACAGGGTCTCTCATTGAACATGGAGCTCAATGACTTGGCTAGACTGGTTGGCCAGCAAGTCCATGGGATAGTTCTATTTCAAATGCAAAGCACTGGGATTACAGGTGCATGCTACGACACCTGGCTTCTCATGAGGAGCAGGAGAATCCAAACTCAAGGTCTTCATGCTGTTGTTGCAAGTGCTTTACCTACTGGGCCACCTTCCAAGACTGGAACTTTCTGATATATTGTAGCATGAATATCCACCTTGTCATTATCAATAAAGTAGCTTAATATGTCATTTTAAAGTTGAAATTTTCTGCCAAGTATTTATGGAAGTAAAATAATTATAGGAAAACTAATTGAATAGCAGTGTATCTCATGAATTTAAAGTGGAAAGAGACCCAAGACGCAGAACACTGAAATGTCAATAGTAGAGATGCTAGGATCAGCCAAAATTTACACTTCATCACAAATTATCATCTAAGGAATATTTAAAACAACAACAACAACAAACGATTCACATTTTCTACCATAGCAGAGAGACGCTAGAACAATTTAAGAACACATGCTGTTCACAGTATCAAAGACATCATGCCAATGTAGCTCACTGAGCTTAGTTAAATAGCTACCAATTTGTGGAGGCTCCTGCTTGACAGGAAGTGCAATAGGTGAACGCTGTCGATCCCTGAATGATGAAGGCCTTTCTCTCCGATTCTGGGGAGGTGCCGGAGGTCCTGGAGGTCCTGGTTGCCAATAAGGAGGATGAAATCCACCTTGCGGTGGACCAAAAGCAGCCCCATGCTGAAAGAGTATTGCATTTTATTTTCTTCAACTTAATATAACATACCCTCTGGGACACACACGTGTTATGAGCTGGGACAGTAGAAATCCATGTGTGCAGCAAATCCAAGAATTCCACGGTTCTAATCCACCTACATTTCTGTAGCCCAAGAAGCTAGGCTTAATTTTCTTAGGAACAATAAACATTTCCTGCCTATGCAAATGTAAAGAGCCTTTTATAAGCCAGCTCATAAAATAATTTTCAAGATACATGGAAAAGGCCCTTCCGAATCATTTATAAACTTTATCACAAATATGTAACGATTTTTCTCTTTTTAAAGACAATTTTCTTGCTATATGGCCCTAACAAATTCAGAACTTGCTATATGCCGAAGCCTGATTTCAAACTCAGGAGTCTCCAATTTCTCTTTAAGTACAAAATGCAGGAAAATCTGTGTGTCAATTTCAATGTTCTACTTCCAGTGAATTTGAGCCGATTGAGATGCATTTATTCATGACCAAAGAACAATACTGAATTACTATAGTAAATCTGTATTTTGCAATTTTGATTCTGTCATTACATTCCTTCACAAATAAAGCAAAAAGTGTTATATATTCCAATTGTGCATATCCAAGTATCTGAATATGCATCAATCAGAGGATTACTATCTCAGAGTAGATACATTATCAAGTTCACCTTAGCATCAGTACTGAAATATATGGAGCTTTAAAAAATTTATGATGGTTCAATTCAGAAATAACTACAATCAGTTATTTCAGTGACATCTAGCATAATTTAAGGGTAGAACATGTCAAAGCAGACTGCTTAAGAAAGAAACCCACATAATAAACTATTCCCCCATAGAGTTCTATGTCCCTAGGAATGAGCTGGATGTTACATAGAATATCATGTACAATTTTACTAACATCTCATGTAATAATGTGAAAGTAGCAACATTGAGAAAAAATCCTAATTCTACATAGAAGGAATTTCAGTTAGAAAAATAATCTATATTCATGTGTTTTATTTATTTCTTATAATCTATATTATTGACAAATAATATACTATTCAACTGTGTATTTTCTCAACTTCATTCGACATGTAAATATATCACTTGTTATTGGAAAACATGACATCATATAGCTATTTGCACTTACACACTTTTCATTTTATCCAAATTTTTCCCTAACAATTCTTTATATCATTTTCTTTATCGAATAAAAATCTAATGCTTTCATTATATTCAAATCCTAACAGATTTTCTAGGAAATTGTATGTGTTTATCTACACAGCTCTGTAAAGTGAAACAAATATCTTAGAAATTCTTGATGAGACACTTCCAAAGTATGGATTACGTGCACATCTATGATATTAAAGTAACAAAATATCTTTCACCTGGTAGTCAAACTGGTTCACTGGCCCCACTGCAAAATTATCGGGTGGTCCACCAAAGTTGTGATTGTTCTGGTTAAATATATGCCTGTTGTCGGGGGCAAATTCCCCACTGTCCTGACTGTTGCTGTCTTCCGAAGGAGGAGCAATGTCCATTGGGCCTGGTGCTGGTGGCATCCATGGCTGATCTGGAGGGGGATGTGGGGGCTGCTGAGGCATTCCCCATTCTATTTAGGATTTAGGCATAAAAACATTCAACAGGGGGTTATAACAAAATCAACACATACATTTAAAATCTCAAGAAAGCTATATTTCTCAGTAAAGACACAGATTTTAAGAAACAACTTTTGCAATAGTTTAAAAATAAGTAATGAATAAAGTTAAAATTATTCAAATGAGTTAATTCTCTAATTCATACTCAAATAGAAACAAAATATCTCAAATTATTGTTATATTTTGTTTTGATATTTTTGAGACAGAATCTTGCTATCAACCAGGCTAACCTGGAACTTGCTATGTAGACCAGGATGGTCCCCAACTCAGGTTTCTCCATCCCTACTTCTCAAGTGTAGAATCACTCACATGTGTATGTCACCACACTTCACTCCCGAAATTACTTTTAATTGATGTAACAAAATTCAAAGCAACTTTTGTTAAACTGTTCTATTCTTGTTCAATAACATAAAATACCTTATAATTTCATATAATTTCCTTTTTCTATGAACACACTTATCCTCACAACAGCCCTGTGAGGTAGGGAAAAATCATATATAATTTTCATATTACTTCTGTCAATTGCAGGAGGGGGAAACTGAGGCACACAAAAGTTAAATAAGCTTCCCAAAGTCACAAAGACAGTAGAGTGAAACTGGAGGTATGGAGAGGAAGATGATGATGCAAAGTGAATCATTTAAAAACTTCAGCTGAAGAACTAAAACAAGGTCGAGCTTGGCTTTCTAAAAGACAGGAGTGTCACCTCACAGTATCAGAGATCAGAATACTCATTCCTTTCACAGGAGTATTGGGGAATTTCTTCCTGTGTTTTTGTTCTTAACAGTAAAATGAGAAATAATAAATATAACAAAAGGGAGCTATCATTTCACCATCAGCACAGCCAAGTGTGAAATTTCTCCATTAATAGTCTGAATTGATTATTAAAAATAATACAACCAATGGGAAACTGAATTAGCATCAAGGAATCTAAATGATACTGTGAAGAAAAAAAAAAACAGACAAGAACATTTATAAGATTGTCACTATCTGGAAAAAAAGGGAAGAAAATGGTGGATGATGGGGTAGGGGCAGAGTATATATGACAGACTTATTTGTCACATAGTGACACAACTTTTCTTTCATTAGAGACTACACGTTTCACTCTGCCAGTCCTGCTTCTGAAAAGGCCAGAGGATGCAACAGAGAGACAAATGCTCTCGTCCCTAGATGCCAAGTGAAGTTTCCAGAGTGTTCCCAGCCCCTGTCAGCCTAGGAATGAAGAACCAAGAAAAAAAAAAAAATCAAACTGAGTGCCACAATGGTAGCAGATGAGCACAGAATAATTTTAGCCACAAAATGTCAAGGTCAAATCAAATTGAGATTGCCTATTCTTTAAGGAGCATTAATTTCAAGAAATGATAAAAAGTAAACAATTTACTACTAATCCTCTTTATTAAAAAAAAATCCTAAAATTTAGAAAATATAAACTAACCTGGTTGCCACATTCTGTTAAAGTTTGAATCCCCTTGAAAATTGCCATGATTATTTGGACCAGATTCCATTGTAGACATATCCTGTCCATTTGGCATCATCCCTGGTGGTTGTTCTACAATGCTTTGCTGTCCTGAAGCTTCTCTTTGGGCAATCCAGGCTTGAGCTAAGGCAGCCCAGTCGATCTGGCCTAATGCAAATTAGCACAGCATATAACATTCAGAATGCAGACCTTAAAAGAATAGTCCCTCTATGAAAACTAGCTGCCTCTCAGTTATTATTTACCGTGGATTTTAAATGTTGTATAAAATAGCCCTGCAAGGGTGTTTAAGAAATAATCTATATTCAGACTAGACTTTCAGAAAAGATTGCCACAAAAATACTTAATGTACTCTAATACTACCTTATAGGACATTTCTACCCTACATCTTAGTTTATTTAGTTTTTAAAAAGCCACACACACACCTCTAAAATCTATCATAGAAATAATCAGACTCAATCAGGTTTTCCATCAGAATGTCCATGCCTGCCTCTCAGCCTATAACCATGGATTAGTATAGTCTCTATGTCTGTTTCTCCTCGTGGCTGCCCTTCTTTAAGGCTTCCTACAGACACAACTGTGTCTTTACCAACCTCTCATTCACTGTGCATTGTCCCAACTATCTTAAAGATCTTAACCTTTTCTTTTCCAAATGTCTATACTAATATTCTAGAATCTAACATTACTAATAAAATAATAAAATATTTTTCACATTTCAGCTCAGTAAAGAAAAATAAGCAGTCTCATATTTTTTACTGAAAAATAAAATTAATATAACCTGGATGGGTAGAGTTAAATATGACCGAATGTACCTAAAACTTCACAAATCTATACCTATGACTTAGCAAACCTAGGTCTTTCACCCAGAAAATAATAGGATATGACTAATGTTGCATACCAAATTATGTTACTTGTTTGAACCATGAAAAAAAATCTCAAAACAATTAAATACCTCTCAAAAATTCTTTTATGTTACAGTATAATCCCATAACAACAGAATATAACACAGCTATTAAAAAAAGAAATGAGATCAGTGAAATGGCTTAGCAGGCAAAGACACTTGCTATCAATCCCAACCACTTCAGTTTGAGTCCCAGAATCAATATGGTAGAAGGAGAACCAGCATAAGGAAATTATCCCCTGACTTACACCTTACACCCTACACACACAAACACTAAAAAAAGTCAAAATAAAGAAGAACAGGGAACTGGTACAGATAAATACATATATGTATTTTCCCCCCTAACACTTGGAAAATAGAAGTAAGAGCCATCTTTTGTGTTCTAGGCCAGCCTGAGCTACATGGCAAGACTGCCTTAAAAACAAAACAAAGCAAAACAAAACAAAACAAAAACTTAGTTAAGGGCAAAACAAGGTTATATGAATGAAATAAAACTGGCCATGAATAGCTGTTAAAGTAAGAAACAAGGCTCTCTATGTTCTTCCTTTACCTTTTTTGTATTCTTAATAAAGATATTCCATAATAAAAAGAAGTCTTAAAATGATCCAGTGTAATGAGGGCTGGAGACACAGCTCAGTTTATAAAGTACTTGCTGGATTAGGTACAAGGACACAAGTTCAGATGTCTAGCACCCACTTGGCACACATCTGTAAACCCAGCCCTGAGGGTAGGGAGTTTTTTGGTTAGTCAGTTGAGCTAAGTCAGCAAACTCTAGGTTCAGTGACTAATCATCTAAAAACATTAAATAGAAGGTGACTGGAGAAGACAACAACTTCAACATCTGGTCTCACACATGTGTGCACGCGCACACACGTACACGCACAAGAATGCATACATAGTTATGTACACAAGTAAGTCGCAGCTGAGTATAATCTAACGACAAATCATATGCTTTTTTTAAAGGAAAAACATAGGACTATCTGCTTGAAAATCTTCACACAGCTTTCCAAGATAGTCTTTCCAAGAATGAATTTCTTACTTCTGTCTATGAAATATGGTTCAGCGCCCTTCGCATTTCCAAATGTCTGCCCCCACACATACCCTCTTCCAAATTCAATAATTTCTCTTACTTGGGTCCTGTTGGTGCTGAAATGACTGCATCCACTGCTGCTGGTTCAAGGGCCATTGCTGCCAAGGCTGTCCTCCTTGATCCCACATCCTCTCTTTAAGTTTCTATATTCAACAAATTAAACACGGTTTAAAAATTTCAGTGCAACTCTACATTTTCAAAATGTACACATCAGACATTATATGATGATATATTCATGTGATGAGAGCTCTGTAATTGCAGCTAATGTGTCCAGAGACAACTAGAACTGTAGGTTGGCTGACAAGAGTAGAAAATTTTATGTTAATGCTGATGTCAAAGTTGGCAGCAAGTACAGCCTTCTTTGAGCTATACATGGCATCAAATAGCTCCAGACGATAAAGAAAAGTTCTTCTGATAATTACAGATAATAAATGGAGAAGGGATATAGAACTAGAGAGTTGCCATAATGTTAAGCCTAATAACTGATTCCAAAAACTATACAAGTTGGTAAGAAAACAGAAATGCAAAGACTGACCAAGTATCACCCCCATAGGTCATAAAGTATCTGTAAAATGCAGTATGACGTTAAAAAAATACAAATATTCTCACCACAAATGTTTAACTGAATCCAACTGAATTTCCAGTATAAAGAAATAGATAGGGCTCAAAGGAATAAGACAAATAATATTAAAAGAAGTAAAGAGAATTGAGAAACGAGATAGTCTCTAAGACTTTCCTTAACATTTAAGTAGTGTGGAAAAGAAAGCAGGGTATGATTCTTAACTGTTAACCCTAAGATTCTCACACTAACCTACTTTTCTGTAAACATGTCTAAAACTGATGAAAAACTGGTAATTCCAAGTCGAATATTTTTTAATTTAATTTTTTTTAATTCAATTGTGCGTGTGTGCGTAGAACCACAGGTGAATTTGGAAAGCACCATACCCCCTCCATATCCTCCTTATTTACTCTGCCCGGGATTCACAGGCTCCGCCACTCCAGGACCAGAAACGCAGGCCACCTCTGCTTCTGCCCGGCCTCTATACGTGGGGTCTAACATCTGAACTCAGGACCCTTCACGTACAAGGCAGAGTCTTAACCCCTGAGCCACCTCTCCAGCCCCAAGTCAAATATTTTTATACTTTATACAATACTATATAACTCTGTAAAAAGTCAATGACACATAATGAAAACATGATATGCTTATTAATGCTTAGCATACAAAAAACATTTACAATTTATACATGAATCCCCCTAGTGTGTTCCTTTCTTCTATGTTCAAAACAAGACAATAGCAAATTTTGGTATTATAAATTCTTAAAACACAGGAAAGTCAGACAACAAGATACTAGCTCTAAAGAACAACTGGCTATTATGATCAGGGCTTTAAGGATCTGCAACAACAACCTTTGTAGCATTCTCAGAACAGGACATAATTCTATCAGGGAGAGATTGTGACCTGAGGAACACGGTAAAGTACATTTCTTTGATACCATGAGTTAAGTAGACATGTCTTTTTTAGTTTATTACAACAGTACTACTAAAATATGGCAAAATAAGCATTACGAATAACAAACAAAACTGAGGGTACCAACTGGAACCATCAGTTGCAATCTAAGTATTCTTTGGCTCATGTCTTTTAGTGTTTTTTTTTTTTCCCTTTTCAGAAACTCCCCACTTTCATAATCATAACTTTAAATCCCTTTCTATCTGAGTCATCAGAACCTCTGAAACCTCAATTGCAGTTTCAGCTAAGGTTAGTAAGCATGCAAATAACAAACAGCAAGAAGAAATGAAATTTTGAGATATGAAAATGCTGATCCTTTTCGGGTTCATTCAAGTGTGATGATTGGGTGTTGACATGCTTGTGTGACATGTGCCTCCCACGAACCTTGTTACAATGTTGGCACATTACCCATCTGATTAAAAGAAAGAAAGAAAATGTTATACATGGTGGTGCATACCTGCAGTCCTGGCACAAAGGAGTAGAGGCCAGAGGACAAGAATTCAAGGTTAGTTCAGATACACAGTGAGTTCAAGTCCAGCCTGGGCTACATAAGACCCTGGTTCAAATAGCAAGAGAAAAAGAAGTATGGGAAGAAGGGCATCTAGGAAGGGTGAGGGATAGTAAGAAGAAAAAATAATGCTTTCAGTTGGTCCTCAGAGGTTTGCTTGTTCATTTAGAACTTTGGTTGATTCAAACTACAGTTAGAAGGCATAAGAGTAAGAATATTTAAGTCTGGGGTAGGGAGAGGGGTTGAGCATATATTTACCTGCAGATTCTGTAAATTACACTAAAAAATGTGAAGTGGAATTATCTCTAAATTAATCTGCAAGTTTAAACTTTGTATTCACTTCCAGCTGGAGACTTACTTTACCACTGTAAAGGTAAGGAAAAGAGATCCACTGGAAATGAAGTTTAAGTGTTTAATTTTCAAAATCTCTTTTTTTACTTGAACTCATTCACAATATCAAAGCACTTAGAAAACAAGGAGGGGAAATGGACATCAAACATTACAAGAAAAAAAAAGATTCAGAGCCAGAGATGTTGGCTGGCTTAGTACGTACAAAGGTAAGTTCAGTTCCCAACCTCTACACGCATATAAAGATTCAGACACAGACACACACATGAAAGTGGAGTTTTCAGCCATTATTTAAATGATACAAAGGACAACAAATTAATTTGAATTAAGATTATCAGAAAAAAAAGTTTCCCCTAAAAACTGAGCTTTCTTTGAATTAAAACAAAAAGTTTTTAAAGTGACCAAGTAAATTCACTCATCTATTTACCTCCAAACATACAGGATATCTTTTGCATAGCAGGCGTTAATAAACAGCAAATTAATAACTGGGTGGTCACTAACCCCTCCTTTCTGCTTATTTTTTTGAAATGTTAATCAAAGAAGCTGCTGGCCTATATTTATTTTGCATTTGTGTGTGTGTATGTGTGTGTGTGTGTGTGTGTGTGTGTGTGTGTGTGTGTGTGTGTGTATCAGAGGGTACGGTGTGTCCCTGTGGAGACCCAATGGTGACTTCAGGAATCATCCTGGATTGCTTCTACCTCCCTTTCACTTTGCTTTGGGATTTTCCATTATCTGAAGTGCAGGCTGCCACCATTTCTGCATGACATTTTTTTTACATGGGACCTGGGATCCCAACTCAGGACATTCTGCTTGAAAGGCAGTCTTAACCCCTGAGCCATCTCTCCAATCCATGCCTATATTTATGAGAACTAAAAAGCTGAAGTCTTTTCCAAAGTCTTAACAAATTATCAGAGTTCAGAGTATAGATTTTTTTCCTATCACAAACTGTACATTTACATAATATAGACTGTCTATCATCATTTCAATTCTAAGATATTTTCCAGAAATCACTAAACTAGCTTCCTTCTCTTAGTTGTATTTAATTGTTATGGACAATTTTTTTTCATTTTTTTGTTATCATTTATCATCTAGACTCCAAAACACAAGTGTTGGTTCACAATGCTGGCCTATAGCCATTGTGTGAATATGGGTAAACTATTCCCTAATGTTTAAATTTCCCACTTACCAAATGAATGTCTATCTCACAGTCAATTGTGAGAAGCATATCAAACTTAAGCACGAAAAGCTTCATTTTGTTGTTCATATCATTACCAGGACTTTCCTAGCATTTAGTAGCAGTCCTGGAGCTGAAAATCAAAGAAGGAACAAATAATGATAAAGCTGATCTAAATCTGTTTAACTCCATTTTCTTCTATAGAAGCAATACAAGACTTAGAAATACAAATTTCTTTATATCTTTGAAAGAATTCTTCCATCTTATTTGTCTTTCATAAAATCATAGGGAGTTTTTATTGATTCTTCATTACAGTAACACTTTTGGTGGCACAATGAGAGAATTACTTATTCAAGGACAACTTAATCAATGTAGGGAGCTCAATTCCTTCTCATTTTTTTTTTCAAATAGCTTCCCTATGCCTAGAAAGTTTCATTTGTATGTTTTCAAGAATTTGATTTGTTTACTCATAGTCATTAGTCTGTACGTTTAAGCTAAACACACGCATGTGCGCAAACGCGCGCGCACACACACACACACACACACACACACACACACACACACACACACATATTCCCTATTGCTCTTTTCCAAAGCTTCCCTTCTTCAAAGGTTTTATGGAAGCTACTATTCAACAATAGTGCCCGATAGACTTAGGAAAACGGAAAAAATAAGCCAAGAAATCAGTTAGAATTTCTTAAAGTTTTTTAATTAAATCTGAGGCTGAGAATCTTCATTTGGCTACCAAGGATAACTGACTATTGAATGTGATGCAAATACTTAACCAACCACTTAGTCTTGTTGAAAGATAATTTAGTACTGTAGTGTCTTAAGATAATTATAACTGCATTTTTTGGCCTAGCAGTTCCCCTTCAGAGACTTCATCCATTGATGAGTATATTCAAAGTATAACTACAATATTAAAATTCTGGCCAATTTTTTAATGATAAACAAGTATTTTTAGTAAAATTTAACTAAAGGTTAATAAGTTAACTAAATTATATGGAACTTTTATTCAGTCATTAAAATAAGTAAGGAAATTTTTCTATATACTGACATGTATAAATACAAAAACTGGGTGAAAAATATGAAATACCATGAAAAATAATAATGCTTATTTGAAATTTTTTCACATTGTAATAGGCATAAAAAATTCCAAAATGGGTCTCTGGGATGGTTCATGGCAGATAAAGGTGTCTGCGTGGAAACCTAACAACTTGAGTCTGAGCTATAATGGAAGAAGAGAATCATCTTTCCAAAACTTATCCTCTGTAGAAACAAAATTCACATACCCTCAAATAAATAATTTGTGAGTGAGTGTGTGTGTGTGTGTGTGTGTGTGTGTGTATCAGAGGGCACTGTGTGTTCCTGTGGCCAGGTTCTGCCCACCAGGGCCCTAAGTGCAGGCTGCTGTTTTCACCTGATTTTTTTATGTGGGACCTGGGATCTGAACTCAGGTCCTTCTGCTTTCAAGGCAGAGTTCTAATCTCTGAGCTATCTCTTCAGCACAAATAAAGTATTTTTAAAATCCCTAAATTTCCACACACACACACACACACACACACACACACACACACACACACACCTTTAAGTTCAGGTTCACAGGAATTTTTACTTTGTGTTTTATGTGTTTTGGTATTTCTAGATTATGTTAGAATGTATTTTTTAATGTATTTTAGAAATGCATAGATTTTATAAGACAGACGGAATCAAGGGAGACTACTAAAGGCAATGTGTAAAAACTAAAAGGTTCAGCTTTTCAATTTTGAGGGAGTTGGATTATTGATTAATTATGCCACAGGACATTCCAGAGATAATTTTTCTTCACCGAGTCATTTCTTTGACATACCCCCCTCAAAAAAAAAAAAAAAAAAAAAAAAAAAAAAAAAACAACTGAGATTTTAAAACATGAAGAATGAAAATCAAGGTTTGCATATAATCAAAAGTATAACACTGCTCAAAAAAAAAAAAAAAAAAAATCACCGGAGCTATGGACTGAACTGTATCTCCCCAAAAGATAACTTGAAGTTCTAACTTATGATACCTGTTCTTATTTGAAAACAAGTGTTTGTAGATACATTTAAATCAAGAATAATTCACACTTGATTGAGTAGGACCTGAACAGATGACTGGTATCTTTGTAAGAGAAAGACATATGGGCTGGAGAGATGGCTCAGGGGTAACCTGTGAGTTCAGATCACAGATTACACATAAAAACACCAGGTGGAAATGGCAGTGGATTTCATTTCCTGACCTGGAAAGCAGAGGCTGGGAACTCTGGAGCAAAGCAAAAAGGAGGTAGAATAATCCAGAATGATTCCCAGTCACCTTTGGGCCTCCACAGGCACACATACCCTGATACACATGGATATACAGGGACACACACACACAGACACGCATAAAAAAAAAAAAAAAAGACATAGACACTCATAGGTAAAACACCCTTTCGTTACAGCAAATAAACCTACAAGCTAAGGAACACAAGGACTGACAGAAGCCACTAAAGGTTAGAAAAAACAAGGAAAGTGCTTTCCAAACAGTCAGAGCATGACCCTGTCAAAACTTTCATTTCAGACTGTTGTCTTTCAGAACTATGAAATAAATTTCAGTTATTTTAAGTCAGCCGGTTGTTGCAATTTGTTGTAGTAACCCTAGGATACAAATACAACCAAACATTATCACTCGTGTTAGTCTTAAATTATTTTGTATTAAAACTATAATTACTTTAAATTTCCTAAAATGATTTGTTCAAATGACAGTCATTATATTTACAGAGGTCAGGCTGGAGACTCTGTAGGTAAGCAGAAGATCCTGAATTCAGATCCTAGGTCCCAAATAAAAAACTCCAGATGGAAATGGTGGCAGCCTACACGTTTGGCTCTGGTGGGTGGAGTCTGGGAAATCCCAAAGTGAAGCAAAAAGGAGGTAGAAGCAATCCAGTATGATTCCCAAAGTCATCCTTGATCCTCCACAGGAACACACAGTGACAGTGCCCTCTGATACACACACGCAAACAATAAAGGTTTAAAAAAACATATTCGCAGAGGTCATAGACTGTGTGGCAAAAAGACAAGAATTCAATCATAATGCTTTGAAGTCCCTTCACTTGGGCAAGCTTGCACACTGGCACTAAGGAAGCAGAGAAGCACAAACAGGAGGAGCTTAGAGACACCTAGAACTATATAGCAACACCCTCTCCACACCCCCAAAATGAAAGGAAATTAAGCCCTTAAGTATCAAATGCAAATTTAAAAAGATCTAGAAACACATATCTCCTTTGATATATATCACAAAATGATTCTCGCATCCATCATCATGGGGTTGAAATGTCACGAATGAACATTCTCTCAGTCTTCACAGAAAGTGACTTCAAATTCAACAATTAATTTGCTCAGTTCCCATTGGGTGCAAATGACAACTGATACTAATTTTGTAATTATTGGAAATGTGGTGGAAAACCTTTTGCATGCATGTGTATAAGTACACGTATGCATACGTGTGTGCACAAGAGGGCACTTGAGTGCATATGCTTGTGGTGGCCCAAAGGTGGTATGAGGAATCATCCTGGATTGCTCTACCTCCCGATTGCTCTGCTCTGGGATTCTCCAGTCATTTCCACCCAGCATTTTTTTGTGGGACCTGAGGATCCAAATTCAGGTCCTTTTGAGGCAAAGGTTTTAATCGCTGAGCCATTTTCCCAGTTATGTAGTTAAAATTTTGTTTTTGCTACCCATTTGTAGTTTGCAGTCCAAAAGAGGTAAGAAAGGTAATAAACTCAAAATATATTGGAGAATTAAGATAGTTTAGGTAATAAAAAATAATAATAAATGAATGCACAGAGAAGATTTGAGCCAGTAACAACATGAACTTTGTTCTAATGCAAAACTGCAATAAAAGATGTGCCTGGGGCTGGAGAGGTGGCTCAGGGGTTAAGCCTCTGCCTTGCAGGTGGAAGGTCCTGAGTTCGGATCCTAGACCCCACGTATAGATGCCAGGCAGAAGCGGGGGTGGCCTGCGTTTCTGGTCCTGGTGGGTGGAGCCTGTGAATCCCTGGGCAGAGTAAACAAGGAGGAGGTGGAGGCGTCCATGGTGGTTCCTGAATTCGTCCCTGGTTCTACACCCACATACACGCGCACACACACACATACACGCTCGCACACACACATACACGCGCACAATTGAATAAAAAATAAATAAAAAAAGATGTGCCTGAACCATCTTATAGTAACAGGAAATTAAACAGAGTGCCATTAATTTTTTTTTTTTAAAGAAGATGCCGGGCATGGTAGAAATGCCTGTGATCTAAGCACGTGTGAGAAGTAGAGGCAGAATTGCTGGGAGGCCAGTCTCAGCTACAGAGTGAGACCCTGTCTCAAAACTCTGAAAACTAACAAACAAACAAAAAAATTAAGGAGAACAGCCGGCAACTAAAATACTTGTTGAAGGTCAAAACTGACAACAAAATGAAGTAATATTGAATTGTAACACAAATTATGACATAAATATCCTGGAGTCTATTCTGACACCACAATGATTAAATTAATTAGCTAATTGAAAAAGGGAACAAATCACGAAGGGGGAGCACAACTCTTCATTTCTTACAAATTGTAATGGAAAGTAAATGTCCTTCAAGACTATGGTATGAGTTTGGCGTGCTAAATGATACCTGCAATTTCAGCATCAGGAGGCTGAGACGTAAGTCTGAGGCCAGAATGGTCTACAGAGTGAGTGTGAGGCCTGCAGACCAACACTGAGACTCTACCCACCCCCACCCCCAGGGCAAAAAAAAAAAATACACTAAGGAATACAGGGGAAAATCTGTAATGGAAAAACTTGATAGACATGATAGCCAGGATTGAAAGGATTGGAAGATAAAAGATTGAAGAAACATTAGGTCGTGTTGACAGTATGTACCCTACAAACATGCAGTGAAAGGGCATTTTAAGATAGACATAGTACCACATAGCTATACCCAATACTCAGGAATCTGAAACAGGAGGATAATTGAATTGAGGCCAAGCCTCGTCCACACAGAAAGCTCCAGGGTCTAGAAAAGGCTAAGAAGGACCTGAATTCTGATCTCAGATTCCACGTGAAAATGCCAGGTGGAAATGGTGGTGGCCTGCACTTCCTGCCCTGAAAGTGGAGCCTGGAAAACGCCAGAGCAAAACCAAAAGGAAGCAGAGCAATCCAGTGATTCTTGAAGTCAGTCTTGAACCTTCACAGGCACACAATGCTCTCTGACACACACAGAACAAGAGACAGATAAACACACACACACACACACACAAAGTACCAGGATAGCTTGGGCTATATATAGTAAAGACCCTGTCTCAAAAAAAAAAAAAAAAAAAAAAAAAACCTAACATGAACCACAAATAAAACAAAAGCAAAAGTGCACTTTATCTTTACTTGTAATCTGTAATCACTTACTCCAAGATCCCTAAAGGCATTTCACTGACTAAAATACCTGGCAACGCTCACAAAGAGCCAACAATACCTATCAAAACTGTGAAAATGTCAAGACCACTGTACAGCATCTGCCAGGGCTGCCATAGCATACTGTCCAGGTGGCAAACCAGAAATATATTTCCGTACAGTCCTGAAGGCTAAGAGTCCAAGACCAAAACTTCAGAGCTGGAAGCATTAAAGTTTCTTGTCCACACTCGCCAGTGGTCTTTCCTGTGTCCTAATCTCATCTGTGAGAACATAGATCACAGTGGATTAGGGTACCCTAAAGGCAAAATTCATTTTGTCTTCTCAAAGACCTCCCTCCAAATATAGTCAGGTTCTAAGATACTGAAGTTGGGACTTGCAATATATTAAGGGAGTGACATTTAATTCAACCAAAGAGCACTCAACTAAACTTAATGTATCCTAAGTAGAGCTCAGAAAATAATTTTAGATTAAAAACTAAAGTAACAAGAATAAACCACCAGTTAACAATAACTTCTCAAAATCGATCCATTAACTGTAACAGATACACAAATATATGCCAAAGGAAAAGGAACAGGTGAGAATGTTTTAAAATACAAAGTTTGCATTTTTCAGACAGTGTCCCAAGAATATCTAAAAGAACTACTTCACAGTCCCTCTTCACAGCTCCCTGACACACACACAGCCCCGCGAGTGAAACGTTTTGTGATCTGGTTACTCAAGAAATTCCAAGATTGTTGTTTTATTTAGGATGAGGGAGGGAAAAAGGGTAAATGCAGCCTTAAAGATCTTAAACTCTTAATTCGATCAGCACAATGGAAATGTGTCCGATCTTGTCCTGAACTACGGGCATCTAACCATTCTGGGGGGGCGGGGCGCAGCCTGGAGCCACGACGCGCTCCCAGGATCCCCGAGTCCAGCGGGGCCAGAAAACAAAACCACACGCGGGCGACGACCCGGAGAAGAGGCCGAGGCGGCACCCGAGGGAGCAGCGCAGGTCGGGGAAGAGTCGTCACAATGTTTTCCACACGTATAAAAACTGTCAGAACGAAACCTATCGCTGAAAAGACGCGTCCGGGGGACACCTGCATAGACGCCGCCGCCCCCCACAGCATGAAACCGTCGGAAGTAAAAACACAACCTGCTTCCCCCGCGCCGCCCAGCACCACGTCCATCCCGCTGCGAGCAGCAGCAACTCGAACCAGGCGGCCGGACCGCGGCGAACGGGGCGCACCGCCCTCGCCGCGCCTGCGCAGTCCCGCCGCGCGGGGTGAGCTCCGGGTCCGGCCCCCGCCGCCTCCGCCCGGCAGCACCCCCTTCCCCTTAAGAGTCCCGCTGCGCACGCGCACTGCTCAACGGCCGGTCGGGAGCCGGCAATTAGCGCCGGCTGCTCCGCAGCTCTTAGTTTGAAGCAGAGGTCGCGGGCGCTCTCCCTGAAGAGCGTCCCCCGGGCGGCGGCCGCGGCGCTCCGACCCACCAGCCCCGGCGAATGCCGGGCTTCAAGGGGATGAAGCTCGAGGGGTCGCGCCAGGCAGCCAAGGCAGCCGGCCGCGGTCGTGCTGCCTTCGCCACGGGAGCCGGGAGAACTTAAGAGTCAGGAAAGGCCCCACGTGTGACCGTTCATCGCTTACCCACTCTCGCGCCGGACCCCTGTCGCCACCGTTCCCGTGATACCTCTCCAACCCTTTCGATGCTTCTACTTCTTCATGAACAAGACAAGATGGCGCCCGAGGGGTCTCACCCGGAAGTGAATGAGGATAACATCCGCTTGTCATCTGAAGCCATACTAGCTCTCGCCCTGGCCTGGGAGCACGTGACGGTGCCGCCGAAGCCCCTCCCTTGCCATTTTTGTTAAGGGCAAACTCGTCGCGACTTGTACCGCCGGACGTCGGCGCACGTGACGTCCCGGCGAGGCCGGCGTCCCGGCGGACGGGAAGATGCCGTCTGGCGCTTAGCTTTACCGCATGACCTTTCGGGGAAAACCGTTCCGGGGACATTGCTGCTTTAGGATAGGGCCGAGCGGACCGCTCCGCTCGCGGGCCCGACGGCCGTGGGCGGCGCTCGGTGCACGGAGCCCCTGCACCGGCTCGGCTCTGCGGGAAGCGCGCCTGGGGCCCACCTGGCCGGCACGCGGGCTGGAGTCCGCCCGGCCATCGCGCTCCCTCGCGCTCCTGCCCTTCCAACTCCAGCTCCGCAAGATGGCCCCCCGAAAAGAGCCCGGCGGGGGTCTTCCTCGGCGGGAACCTCCCCCTCGGTGCTCTCCAGCAGGTTCGCACGCTCGGCGAAAGGGACCGCAGGCAAATCGCTGTGTCCGCGGTACTCTTGCTTCTGTCTTCATTTGACTTGCTTGATTTTTTATTTTTTGTCTTTACAAAAGACGCTCAGATTGGCCTCAAACTCGTAGTTCCCTTCCCTCCGTCTCCTGAGTGCTTGAATACAAAATGTGCGAATTACGAACATCACGTTTTATCAGGATGTGTGTGAACATGTTGGCGCGCCCGAGCAGCTCTTGTAGGCATGATTTGTGATTCGGTCACTCCGTACTCAATGGCAAAGCCTCTCAGCTGCCCCCTGCAAGTAGGACCTCACAATCTGTTAATGGCTGGTGATCAGGGAGCTCTGAAGATTTAGTATTTTAGTGGGCTGGGCATAGTTGGTAAAAACAAGAGGACTTGACTTCATATACCAAAACTCGTGTTAAAAAAATTAAAAAGTGGATGTGGTGGTGCACCAGCACTGGGAAAGTGAAGATAGGCGGATCCCTAACAAATTTGACAAGTACCAGAATAATAAAAGACTTGTTCCCCCACAAAATGGAGGACACTACAAGTAAATACACAAAGTTGTTTTCTGGACTCCACTGCACATGTATATGCACACACATGCTTATATCACGTGTGTGCACAACAATTTTTAGTAATTTGCAGTTATCGAAGAAAGAATTATGGCACAGTTAATGCCTTGAATTTTAGAAAGAAATCCTTAAGTAACTGGGAGAAAAAAGCTGACATGAAAAAGAGTAATTAAACTCTTCCAACTTCTTGAGGTTTGTACCCTTATAATGTTATTGGGTTTCATAACCACATCCAAATTAAAACTCAATAAAAATGTTAAACTATGATATTCAGATATACTTCTAAAAAGGAAACAAAATTACAATACATGATACAATATGGATGGACACTGAAAACACGCTAGGTGAATGAAAACAGCCAAAGGGTAAGTACCTAGAATACATAAATTTATAGACAAAAGTAGAATGAGGCTTCCAAGAGTTGAGGGAAACCAAGAATGGGAAGTTTATGTTTAATGTGCATGTTTTTGCCTGGGATGATTTACAGGTCTAGAATTGAATGATTATGAGAGTTATTCAACAATGGGAATATGCTTAATGCCACTAGATACAGTTAAAATAGTAAATTTTGTTATATATCACAATAAGCAATATAATGGAAGATAAAATATATTTAAAGTAGCTATACTATAAACAAGTATACCTAAGTGATACAGTTATTTAAGCATCTTGAAAGTAATGACAGTTTCTGACATAATAAAGTATCAGGAGGACATAAAATAATTAGACTGGTGGTATATATGTAGTATCATTGCCTAGCACTGGGTCCAAACTCCACAACACAAAATAATAATATTTTATTTAGTAGTGGATCATACTGACAGTCTATGCAGATATTAGCCACTGAGGCCAATTGGGCAAAGTAAGGTAAAACTAAGCATGTGCAAAGATTGCTTGCATAGTCACAATTCTGTGATTCAAGCTGTTGTTTCTATACTTAACTCATTCACATAACATTATTGCCCTTTATATTTTCAGTACACAGAGATTGCATCTCTAAACTCTATTAAAAAGTTGAGATTTTTATGAGTGAATTTTGGCCTATGGACCACAAAATACATGATAAAGTCATATCTGCACTTATGTGTTTAAGACCTGGTACTCTGTCCACTGGATGCATTTTTTACATACCGTAGAAAGTTCAGAGACTGGAAAAATCCTTTGTCAGCCTGGCCCCCTGAGTTGCTTCACAAACAGTTGCCAGAAAAAGTCCCAAATCTGCAGAGGACTGGGCTTGGCAATGACCACAAAAAAGCTGCTGAGATTCTGAAATCTGTTACTATACCATAAGGCTAACCATCTTGAGGCAAATACAGATATTAGTAACAGGCTTTTGGTGTTAGTCAAACTAAAAACTTTAGGAAGCATTAGCTTTTTTTTTTTTTTTTTTTTAACATTTTTTATTATTATTTCCGCTCATACAAACTTAGTAGGTACACCGGTTCCCTCCCTCCTCCTCCTGCCTCCCCTGCTTCCCCTTCCCTCACCCCTTCCTCCCCATCCCCCAGTGCCTCCCCCCCAATCCCCGGAGAATCCTTTAATATGCATGCCAGACCATTTCCCTGAACCCTTTCCTGTGTTCGCCTTAAGCATAGGAACACTACTGTGGCTGTCAATCCCTTGCCTCCAAGGATCTTGGTGCCTTTAGCAAATGCTAGACTATGTGGGGTCAATAGTATGTTGGACATAGGAAGCATTAGCTTAGGAAAGTAAATACTAGCTTAGAAACATCGGAAACTAACATTGTCATCTAGCACCATGGTATTTCACAATGCCTGTGCTTTAACTGTGATTCACGGCAATTAGGGAGGCAGTGATTTGTATAACTGCAGCTAAGGTAAGAGGTTGAGAAGTAGGATGCTGGAAAGGAGTAGATGCTACTGGATGCATTAGGTTAGAAGGAAGTGACACTGGCCTGTGGTCTGAGCTGCTCCGGGGACTGAGCCAGGAAAATCACTTGAACTCAGGATTTCAAGACCAGCTGTCAGGAGTGGGTGCGTGAGAATAGAGATGAGAAAGGATTGAGGGAGGATTTATGTAAACTGGAATAGAAGTCAGTCAGGGTTTCAGTACTCTCAAGGTTGGAATTTCCAACTCTAAGCGATAGGAGATAAACTTAAAAATTTAAATGACAGAGGAGCATCAGAACTCAGCCCTCTAGCAGATCACAACTAAGTGTAGACGTTACATTGTTTTGAAAATTTTAACAGGTTAAGGGTATAGAAACACATCTCTTAGGAAAAAAATGCCTGAGGGTAAAAGTATGCTTAAATTTTGTCTTATGACATATGAGGGTATGCTTAAACTATATCACCAGCTTGGGAAAATGTAAAGAGAGGTGGGGGGACTGAGAGACCTGACTGACCATCTTTTCCTGTAGTTGTGTGGCTGAGTTGCATAAGCAGATTCAATAGGCCCAACCACAGATTGAAAAATACTTAGAAAACAATTGTCTGTTTTGAGCATATGCAAACATTTGTTCTTGCCATTAAACAGTACTATAGAATAACTGTTTACATAGAACTTTATACCAGTTAGGTATTCTAAGTAAACTAGAGATATGTACGTATTTATTAGGGAATATTATAGAAAGAACCTGTATATCCTTAGATGTGGATGTCTGAAGGGGGTCCTGGAGCCAGTTTTCTTTTCTTTCTTTCTTTTTTTTTTTTTTTTTTTCTTTTTTGAGTTTATTAGAGGAAAGACCAGAACTCATGGACATGGATTCCTTGAGGGGCAAGAGCGCCATCTGATGGCTGCTCCAATGTTGTATTCTTGTGTATGGGGATTGAAGTGGGAGAGCAGCTTTAAGGAATTTAGAGAGAGAAATAAAAGAATTCATGGATCCACGGACTCCAAGGAAGCCTACTGGAACCAGTTCGAAGAGACAAATGTATAGATAGCAAACACTTCAAAAAACTAGTATGAAATCTGAATCTGACTAGAAACATGACAATCCACTGAGTTCCTTAGGAATTGTACTGACAGATCAGAAACCTTGATCTCAGTAAACTTGAGTACTTAAAGGAAAAGAAGCATGATCTTTAAAATAAGTCATGCAACTTTTGTGTATGGTTTATTCTTAGCCTTCAAACTAGCCATAGACGTTAATTACCAGCCCTCCCTCCTTAAAATCTAGGATTTTTTTTAATGTTTTCAGAGAGAAAAAAAGATATTGAGAGAAAGGAGAGAGAAAGAGAGAGAGAATGTTTGGTGCATGAGTGGAAGTCAGAAGTCATTTCTCTCCTTCCACCATGTGGATTTCCGTGGACTGAACTCAAATTTAGGAGCAGGTTTCTTACCTGCTGAGCAATCTTGCCAGCCCCAGAGTCTAGAATTAAAGAGAATAATGCACAGGGGATTCTTCCTATAAAACAGAAGTCTCCCAGTCCCAGATAGGAACCCTAGTACTGTCTCCCACCTTCCTTCCATTGTAGGGGAGAGAGTGTTCACTCTTGTTCCTCCAGGACACAAGGCAAGTGGATAACAAAATATGCTATTCCTTGGGCTCTTGGGTCTCCAGACCAATCCTCACAGCATACTTCTAAAGAGCTGGTCTTAGGAAGCCTAGGTGGGACTTCAGTGCTTTGTCTTTTGAAAAGTGAGTTGTGTACCAAGTGTAAAAGAAAAGCTGTGTATTGATGACCAGAGTGTATGATAACTTGCACATCCCATTCTCAATTTCTTCTGAGCCTATGGGAAACTCACTCATTCTTGCCCATCCTTCAATGCAGTCTGTGGGTTCACATTATTTCTAGCTAATGAGTGACATCTCTGAGACAGAAGTTCAATTGCTGGTGTAAGATCTTTTAGCACTCTCGCCATGCCACAGTGAGACAGTCACCTCTGGAGATTGCCTAGACTCAGTGGACCTGGAACAAGAAATAACTTTTGCTGTGTCAAGCCACCGGGTTTTGAAGTGTTAACACAGTGTCACCTATCTTATCTTGAGAAATACAAGATTTACAGACATTCTAAGTGTTTCCTTACAATTTTTTAAATGAATGAAAATGGTGTATGGAGTTTATGAAACTCTGAAATTACAAAAGTTGGGGACATATGCTTTCCTAGACACAAATATCAAGATTTTTCAGCCTCTTGTGTTGCAAGAGGGCCTCAGAATTAAAACTCCTTCAGTGTTCTCTTTGGTACTGTGAGAACTATTATCCCCAGGACTCCTTCATGTGCTGGGAGTGGATTCCAACAGAACTCCATGAGCAATACTACTTTAGTTTTCTCTGCATCACTGCCACTCAACCTATTTGTCCCTTATACCTCACTACAGAGACCACTGTCTGTCTTAGAGATTTCTGTGTGTATATATCCCTAATGCCACACATATAGAGCAGGTAGTCAACAAGTATTTAAGGGACTGAATTAGTGAATGATGGTATATAACTTTCATCATAAACTTCAGAAACCTTCATATTGAAAAAAAAGACTAAAGCAAACATGAAAATAACTATTTCTTAACTTAATCTGATCTAAATAGACATTCTGAAAAATGTCTGATAGGTTTAAAACTCACCACTGGTAGATACTACAATGGTCCACCTGAGATACTTCATTCTAGACTAGGGTATAAATGGAAGACCTGGATACAATCCCTAGCATCAAAGAGCAGGAGGCAGAATTTTTTTGTTTTAATATAGTGCATTTCTAAACAATATATATGTAAGATGCTATGGTTGAATGTTTCTAACTTTCCCCCCATTCACAAATTCCCCACATGAGGGTTACTTGGAAGTGGGGTCTTTGGGAAATGATTAGGTCATAGATAGAGCTCCCTTGTTCCTCTGACCAAATGAAGAAACACTGAGCATTGTCAAAAGACCTGAAGGGGCCTCATTCAGATACCAAATCTTTTTGTGTCTTCATCTGGGACTTCTAAAACTGTGAGAAATAAATTCCCATTGTTAATAAGCTATCCAAATTCGACAGATTGCGACAGCAGACTAAGGGAATTAAAATAAGCAAATACAATGTTGATAGAAGACCCATACAATAGTATGTAGTGCAGAAACTTCAGAAGTAAATTTATAACACAAAATAAGTAAGAATTTAATGTTTATTATGTTTATACAGTAACACTAAAATGCTGCTCAATAAGTTACATATTTTTTTCTAAAAATACTGTAAAAATGGATAAAGCAGTAGGAATAATATAGTGAATTTATTACTCGAATTTCAAAATATAGTCTAAAATTTGAATAGATGATTTCTATATGAACAAAATCATTTCTAATACAGAAACAGTTTTTCTCAATAATGCAACACATACTATCTAAATGCTTGATTTATTGCACATATTTGGTTTAGGCTTACTTGATCAGATATCATGCAGAAAAATGAATTATAAGTGTAAAGTTAAGAAAAGTATGTCTGATGTTTTATTGTACTATAAAAAAGTAGATGTGAGATAACACATTTCACAGCTTATTCTTTTGGAACTTTTGTTCAACTATTGCATAACTTGTCATTGATTAATCACTCACGCAAGCCAACAGTTATCAGATACAGTAAAACAGTGCTGCTGGTACATCATTCTGAGTCGAGACCATGGATTGCTCTCCTTGGCGCTGCCTTAAAAAGGTGGTCTTCATGTATTTTTTAAAAAACATTAAATGACAAATCTTAAGTATAGATGTATATTTGATTACGTCAAATACATTCACATAATTGGCACATCATCAAAATTTTATTTTAAATGTGGAAAAACTAGGGGAGCACTGGGGCTGGAAATACCCTGTCACCTGCTTTCTAAATAGGGATAGAGCTCTTAAGTTCGTTCTGTCCAATATTATGGTACTTATGTGTAAACATTCTCACTATTTATACTGTTTCCTGAGGTAATCTGGAAACTTGTTATACAGTAACCTCACAATTTAAAATCCCTGCAAATGTGCTTTGGAAAACTCAAAATAACAAAATTTTAGACTTGTATAACTTAACATGCTTTCTCTAGTACAAAAGCTAGATTTAATAAATTCTTAGGTATCAAATAATTTTTTTCTATTTTTAGATGACAAGAAAAAGCATTCATAAACATGAGGCCATAAGGAAACACAATTCAGAACTATCTTATTTTGAAACTAAGATAATGAAAATAAAAGTAGCTTATCTACATGTTACTGCTAGAATAATGTCTAAAATCATAGATTTTAGGTTGTTCCATTTTAAAAGAAGGACATAAAATACTTCATGCCAGCTATGTACATATCTATATACATTATATATTTTTTTATCTGAAGCGAGAAACAGAAGCCCATCCTATGAAAATGTAAACCTCTTAATAGTATTTTTTCTTAGAGTCAAAGGGGGTAACAGTATTTACATTTGTTTGGAGTTGGAGGTAATTGCTTAGACAAGATGACTGATTTGAATACAGAAATTATTTTTCAGAGGTGGCTCAGCAGGTAAAGGTGCTTGTGTGCAAGTCTCATGACCTGAGTTCAACCTCTAGAACCCACAAAGGTGGAAGGAGAACTGACTCCAACAAAGGTGTCTTCTAACATCCATATGCACGCCATGTTGAGTGCATGCCACGTTCACGCACACTCACATTTTTTAAGTAAATAAAATTTCTAAAGTTATTTTTCAAACTCCTTGCTCTGGTACTGAAATCTTCAATGTTAATAGATTACAAAAAATACAGAAAAAATCCTTTTTTTTACAGGATACAATTGGGCTGTATAGATAAACATGTATTTCTCTATTTTTCTTCTTTTAAGACAATTTTTAAATTATTTTATTATTTCTTTTATGTGTGTGTGTGTGTGTGCCAGAAGGCACTGTGGAGGTCCAAGTGTGACTTCAGGAATCAGCCTGGATATTTCTACCTTCTTTTGGCTTTGCTCTGGGATTTCCCAGGCCCCACCAGGGCTGGACTGTCATTTCTCCATGGCGTTTTTAAGTGGGATATAGGATCCAAATTCAGTGCCTTTTGTTTTTTAGGCAGAGACTTAACCCCTGAGTCATTTTTCCACCCAGATTTCTCCATTTGCAATGTAAAAACAAATCAATGGAAGCACTTGAAATTTCAACAGCTTAAAAAACAGAATTTATGCAATGACATTTAAAGATCTTTACATTTTGTATGCCATGACTCTTTAATTACAATTTCATTTAGCTATGTAGCAAAAGGTACCACAGTAATTTTGATAATGTTAACATACACTTAACATATCAAACAGCGTCATTCTTGTTTATGTTTCCACCGATCATTTACAGCCACAGATATTCTTTCTTCCATTTTTAGACACTGAGCTGGTATTTGTCACTAGTACCATTCACTAGCGAGCAAGATGTTGAGCCATTTGGTTATGTTTTGACTCAGCAATGAATCACTAAAGTAGCCTGGGTTTTTTACATTTTGAACAGGAATATTTTCATGCCCTGTGTTGACAGTGAATCATTTGAATTATGAAAGGGGTAAACTATCCTATTTTTGAGAAATGCCAGTATGTGTCCCATTAAAGTTAAAGTTAAGACCACCTAAACTTTTTCTACCTTTGCATGTTTATGGTGCTGGGGATTGAATCCAGGACCTTATACAAGCTGGTCAAGCATTATCATTGAACTATATCCCTAGCAGTCCACATGAACTTTTAAATGATACTTATTGAAGATAAAAGATGTAATGCTTTTTGAAGTACAAAAGTAGGAAACATATTTCCTTGTCAAATATAAGAATATGATCTTCTATCATTTACAAGTACAATTTGGTAATTCATACTTCAAAAATATTCTATATCTCAAGGTATCCAGTATTCTTATGCAGATTACCTTCTATTTACCAAGTCTGCATGTTACATGGTCTACATTTGCATTTTGGCCTGAGCCAACCACATGCAAATTATCTTTAACTTTCATCATGAATAGGTGGCAAATGATTTAAGAACTATTTCAGTATATTCAAAATAATTAATTGCTGAAAACTCATACTATCAAATTTACAGTGATACCTTTTGATATGACTGAATCCCACAAAACATGACTAAGTAATTATGTTACATCAGGCATTAGTTCACATTGCTATACTGAGTTTCCCAATATAATTATATATATACCACTGCAAAGCCCTGAGATGATTTTAAGTGGAGTGGTATATGGATGAATGATTTCTCTTTAATAATTATAAATTTATGTTTATTAGAAAATAATAAGCACATAAAAAGGTGAATTATGATTACTCAAAACAAGACTAGGTTTGAAAAAGATTAAAATAACAGCAACCAAAAGAAATAAGTAAACCATGACACAGGATATTTCCCGCCCATTCAGGGAGATGTTCCATTCAGAAAACAGTGCAATAGCATGCACAAGAAAGGACTCTGGGAATTGGAGTGGGAGGCACGGGGAGGGGGGGGAGGGAGGGGTGAGGGGAGGGGGAGCAGGGGGTTTGGGGGGGAGGAGGAGGGAGGGAGGGAACTGGTGTACCTATTAAGTTTGTATGAGCTGAAATAATAATAAAAAATGTATTAAATTAAAAAAGAACTTTCTCCTCTCTCAAATAAAATAAAATGTTTCCAAAAAAAGAAAACAGTGCAATAAAGACTGAATTAATTTAGCATTGTTCCTGAATGTTTTTAGTAAGAACTACCACATAAAGAGTTTCCAAACTATCAAAGGTGATTTTTTTTGTCATGAGAATAAATATGTTTTTACATTCAAAAACACAGATCTGAAAGAACTGAATAAATTTCTTTTTAAGGATTCACCAAAATGGTGAAAAAGTTCAGGAACACAGGAAGGATAAGCTTTACCTATAGAAGAGAGAAGACTACAAAGGCACATTACATATTATAGTTACCATTGCAGCATAAAAATAAAAGTCAGCTGAATAATTATCATTATCAATCCACAAATAATTATAAGATTCTTTCATAAAAAAGAAGATAGGCTTGTGCACTGAGTGCTCTTGCCTCTGGAACCACCTGCACACAAGCATCACTGACATGGACCCAGTGGCCTCCAGATTCATTATCAGGTTCTTTCACACCTAACAAGACACAAAGAAGGACAGTCTGATAATATCCTCTAACTTGTACTCAGCAGCAACTTATCACAACTACATTTATCTAAAGCTAAGAGTTTATTTTAGGAATCTGTTTTTTCTTGGTTTAAGCATTTCCTAAAATGAACTAATTCATTCAAAGCACTAATATTATGGGAGTAATTAAATTAACTCCAGTTAATAAAATTTTAATATCTTGTGAAAGATTAGTATTCTAATTGTAACAATTGCTCAAAAAAAGCATCATTTTCATTAAAGGAGAAGGGAGAAAAAGCCAACTTCATTTGATGATCCATATGCATATTTCCAAGTACAACTCTGAAAACAACGTATGTTTTAACCATTTTTACTATTGTTAAATAAAAACAATACAACACTGCAGCACCTTAAAAAACAATCTGTTACTTCATATTGCCTAAAAGGATGACATGTTGTATAAGATATTGAAGAATATCTGAGCACTTGTAATGGCAAATTTTACTTAACCACTTAAGGATTTGCTTGTAGTACCTATGAAACAACTTTTTTTCAAAAAAGAATAATTTCACATATTTTTAAAGATAAAATATGCTTAGGATGGCATACCGGGTATATTTTTCCTTCCAGCGATATGTTCTGATAATTTCCTGGAGGGCACTCTCACCTTCACATAAGCAGTGTAATGACCTCCTCTCATTGAACCACTGTGTTCCACTATGCCATAGAGACCATAGAGAACTTTATCTCCCATGCTTACATTCTTTTGAAAATACAAACAAAAAAAGAAGTAAATTAATAACATTTAATGATATGTGGCATGAAAAAGTAAATGCAGATCCTGCTAAAAGTAAAAGAAATGCATCATTAAGTCAAGATGCTCTGTGCTGCTTTAAAAAAAATTAACTTGAAAGAGAGACAGCAAGAACATGTGCATTCTATGGCATGTTTGTGAAGGGAGGTGGGAAAACTGTCAGAAGTTGGTTCTCTTTTTCTATCATGGGGACCAAACTTAGATTATCAGGTTTGTAAGCAGGTGCCTTTACCCACTCAGCCATCTCACCAGTCCATTCAGCCTCTGAATGGGAGAACAGAATGCTCCCCCAAGAAATAGCATCACAAGGAAAAAAAAAAAAAAAAAGAGGGCAAGACTATCAAACCTCAATCTGTTCAATCCTCTTCAAATTTAATTGCCTATTTGTAGGAAATGAAGACAGAGGAATGGTCATCAAAATATAAATTTTAGTAGAACAAGAAAAAGAGAGACAGAGTCAGAGACAAAGGAAGAGAAGAAGTCATGCATTGAAATAGTATCATATCCTAACGTGACATTCTTAAAATGAACGTAAAAAAATGAACACTAAACATGCGGGACATATTAAATGGCACTGAGTAAAGTTCAAATGGGTAGTGAGGACTAGGGGCATAGCTCGAAAGCAAAGTACTTGCCTAGCATATGTAACACTCTAGGTCCTAGTGCCAATATCCTATTCCCAGAAAAAGCTACTCTTAGAAGACAATATATGGTAGTAAACACCTGCAATCCCAGCACTTGGAACAGGAGAGTCACTAGCTTCAGGGTAATCTGGGCTACGTGGCAAGACAATGTCTCAAAACAAAAAGTAATGGAAAAAAAAAAAACAGGAAAAAATGATAAGGAGTAATCTTGCATTTAGAGGTACATTATGAAATATTTATGGGTGAAATAATCCCCAACATTAGCTTCAGAAAGATAAAGTCAAGAAGCCTGGGTGAGAGGCAAGAATGGTCAGAGAGCTGAACTTTTAGAGCTGGATTCTAGAGCCTCATTGTACCATTCTATTTTCATGTATGTTAAAAATTCTCTGTAATAGACACTTTTTAAAAATACAATGTTCTCATAAATTTAACATGAAACTTAGTAAGTTTCATTTTTATTTGCCACACTATCAAATTCCGGGAATATTGAATGTTAATAACTGATACACTGGTATTGGACACCAGACAAATCATATTCATCAGAAAACTGCATTGAATTAGACAATGTATTGAAAACAGCATCCTGCTACACACAACAAACCTGGACTTCTATCTAGCCAGCAACCATGAATGGGACACTGTATTATCCCAAAATTGTTTGGTTTCCTCAAGAATAATCATCAGTTTATCTGAACAATCCTTACATATCTAAGTACTTCCAAGCAATTATAAACTATTCTGTTTTCTTATTCTTTGACACTTTTATACATAAATACAGTGACTTTTTGTATTTTCACCCTTACTAGCCAATCCCATTGCCCCTCCTGTCCCACTTCATACTTCCTCCTTTCCAGTCATGTCTTCTTGCAAGTGTGGCCCACTTATTTTTATCTGGAAAGTTTGTACTGGTAGGTGCCTGAGTACTTTGATGGACGTGACCTAAGCAGCCTCCAGCTTCTATTGCCTACCATACCTTTTCCACCATGGTGGACATCTCTTTCCTCTAGAACTATAAACTAAATAAATTTTCTTTTCTCCCCTTAAGCTTGTTGTTTAAATGTTATCTCATAGCAGCAATAAATAAATAAATTTAATTATCTGAGACAACTAGTATGTTTATTTGCAGAAGATACAGACCCCTACAAATTACAACCCATTAAGAAGCTCATCAGAAGGACCAAGAGGGCATGAAACCTGTGTACTTCTCTCACCATCTTCTAGTATCATCTTCTAGCAACTCTGACACGCAACTGAGACTTCACACTTTATGCCCAAATGCCTTGCTCATCTTTCTCCCAAGGGACAAATGTTGTAGTCAATGAATTAATGTGCCACAACTACCTATTTCAGTTCACGACTAAATGTCTTTTTCCAAAAGAGATTACTTAAATAACAAAAACCAAAGTGCGGCCTAATAATCAGTACTTTTAGGGGCATATTAGTTGAATGTTCATTAAACTTCTTAATATACTGTACCTTACAAGTAGCAGAACAGAATGGTGCTAGATCAAGCGTAAGTGGGAAATCTACATGTCTGTTTACTTTACGAAGACTCAGACCAGCCTTAAAAAGACAAAAACAAAATTTAATACACCAAACTTAATAAGAACTAAAGTACTGTGCCAATTAAAACCACTGTTAGAATCCTAGGGCTGGAGAGGAAGCTCAGCAGTTCACAGCACTTGCTGTGCCAAGTCTGAGGGAGTGTGGGTCTCAGCCCCACACGCCATGCCAGCTGTGAGCCAGTGCTCGCTGCACCTCAGCACATGGTGGGGTGGCGACAGGAACATTACTGAGACTTATTACTGATCTATTAAAAATAATATTTTACATATTATTACTAAAAAGATTATCTATTACATGGGCGTGTATGTATGTGTGCTTATTTGTGTGGATGCACTGTGTGTCCATGTGGGTGGAAAGGAGAAAATCTCTATAGCACTTGTGAGATGCTGCAAATACATCATTGAAACTCTCCGCTGAGGTAGGCATCCCTCAGTGGCAAATACATGCTTGGTGCGTGCACGTCCTAAGCTCAGTCCCTGCACATGTGATTCTTTTGTGGGTTTTATACTTAGAAAGTCACTGCATTCTCCTCTTTCTTGGCCGTCCAGCTGGCCTCGAACTCACAGTGTCATCTAGTTGTGTCTAAACATGTGGCAATCCTCCAGCCTCAGCTCTTCTGTGCTAGAATTACAGCTGTGGACCAGCATGCTGAGCTGATCCATCGCTGGCTTTTGGACAATTCGGTTTGTGCATTAAAATGTAACTGATAATAATACAGATAGGTGGTATTGAGTAAAACTCTGAGTTTTTATTTCTTTGAGCAACTATTCACTATTAAGTCCTTTATTGAATAAATCCAAACCTTTTTCCAACTGATTTGGTTTTTCCTTTAACAAACTTACATTATATTCATGTTTTATATGTTGAAAAACTCATTCGATTACTAAGGTTTTTTAAAAGATATATTTTCCTGTGTGTGAGGGGTAGCAGGAAGGTGAACGTGCATGTATGGGGGTGCGTGTGCATGTGGAGGACAATAGAACGGTCTTGTCAATCAATCTGAAGAAATTCATCTACCTCGTGTGAGGTCTCTCCTTGGCCTGGAGCTTGCTCATTAAGCTGGACGGGCTAGCCAACAAGCCCAAAGATTCTCCTGTGTCCATCTTTCTGGCACTAGGATTATAAGCATGCCACTATGCACAGCATTTTTTATAACTTTATTTATTTTACATATATGTATGTGGTATGTGTATCAGAGAAAACCACTTCATTGAAATCATGAGCTCTCAAAAGCCATGTGTGCTTTTCCTCTTGCTCCTTGTAAGTTCTTAATAAATTTAGTTTCTACTAACACACACAGATGTCCAACCACTTAAAGATGTCATTTAGGTCCTACCACCAAAGCCTTCAAATATTGTAAATTAAGATTTTCTTTTTCAGTGCTACATACTAACCCATGATCGTGTGCTTCTTAGGCAAGCACCTTACCATTGCTACACACTCAACACTGATTTAATATGGAACATTTTGTACACTGTTATGGCTGAAATAACAGGAAATCACACGAGAAATTTTTTTCTCATAAAATTACTTTCTAATCCCTAATAACTTTCCATAGGACTTAGGGCTTGGAAAAACATATTATGAAACTGACTAGAATGTTACTAAAGAGACTTTTACCTGATGGAATCTTTTAAGATGGAGGATCAGGACAGCTGGAACGGCCGAAATGAGTAACTGCTTTCTGGCATTTGTATAAACTCCTTCAGTTTTCTTTTCTGCATTAAATACAATAAATATTTACAAACTTCCATTGCATATGTTACTTACAATATGGTAAACATTTATACAGATGTACCATACACACTCTTAAAATATTAAGGAAATTTTATCTCACATGCACACATGCATGTGTATGTATGTGCACGTGTGTGCATGTGTGTGTGCACATAGGCATCTTCTTCAATCACTCTCCACCTTGGCTTTTGGGACAGAAACTCCCACTGAACCTGTAGCAGATGAACAAACCCCACAGATGCTCTTGTCTCCTCCTTAGCACCAAGGTTACAGGCATATTCTCCCACACTCAGTTTTTCTTTCTTTCTTTCTTTCTTTCTTTCTTTCTTTCTTTCTTTCTTTCTTTCTTTCTTTCTTTCTTTCTTTTCTTTTCTTTCTCTGTCTTTCTTTTCTTTCTTTCCTAGTTTTATGAGCATATTGAGTACTCATCCCTGCTTTCCTCCATCCCCCCTCCTTCCCATCCCTCTCCCTTCTCTTCATCAATCCATCTCACTCCCTCTCACCCTCCTGCCTGTCTCTGCTTTTACGAATCTCAGGGTTCCCTCTGACTTGTCTTATGGGGATTCAAGCCTCTGTGGCATATCAAGTTGCCCCTCCCTCCTCAGGCCACCCCATTGATAGGGGCATTTCCCTTCACTCATTCAGCTCCAGTCCCTAAGGTTTCCATAGTCTATGGGGCATGTTGGTATGTCAGTTATTATGAAGGTCTGGTAAGGCTGCATGCACCACATTCCTATGAAGATGGGGATCTAAACACAGGTCTTCTTCACATTTGTATAGCAGGCACTTTACCAGCTGACCATGTCTCCAGTCCCCAAGAAATACTCTTGAGTCACCAAGAGTATTTCTTCAATTTAATTAAGACTAGAGATGTATTGAAAACTTGTCAGCTGAGAATGCCCACTTTTCTCTGGCCAAATAAACACATAATATGTATGTATTTAAGATCTTCATGTATATCTTCAGTTTACATGAAATTGATGGGATCTGCGAAGATTATTAATCTATCATTATTTCACTAGTGATAAGATCCTAAGTTTTAGGACTATCATGCAAGGATTTCAGATGTCTATGTGCATTTTCAAGAGATGTGTACTTCTTGCTCTTCAGTTGACTTCGGCAAACATCTATTGACGATCCCTCTGCCTGGCCAGTATCTTAAGTGCAGAGGCACAAACATGAGGAAGAAATGCCTAAACCAAGAGACTTGATGCGGTGGGTTGATAGGGTCCACAGGCCACTAGGCGCTGATACCCCACCACCAGCACAAGCGCGGGGTAAGCTCACCTGCACAGCTGGCTTCCTTCCGGCAATTCCGCTTCTTTTCCGTACAGTTCTCACAGAGAAGCTTATTGTTGCCCATTAGTAACTCCATGGATGTAAACTGGTACAGGCAGGACTGAATGGAACACTCTTTCGAAGTGGTGACGTAGCTCTGAGAGAGAGTCTGAAAGGCGCTCTGGGCGCTGGAGGGCCGCCCGGGCTTGTCGTCTGGGAAGCAGGCGTGCTGGGCACCAGCTGTGGGCTGAGCACCGGCTGGTGGCTGGGCACCGGCTGGTGGCTGGGCACCGGCTGGAGGCTGGGAACCGGCTGCGGGCTGGGAACCGGCTGCGGGCTGGGCACCGGCTGCGGGCTGACCGCGCCTGTCCTGGTGTCTCCTTCTGCTCACAGCGCTGCTCAAGCAAAGTCCAGACAGCGCTTCAGCCACTCCGTCCTCCCCAGTGCCCGGGGTGCGGGAAGGGAGGTGCCCGCAGGACGAGTGCCCACAGAGGTCACCAGCACACCTAAAGGGCACAGCCTGCTGGGAGACACTTTCGGATTCGGAAGCCTCGTTGTCGGCGTCCACGCTGCTGTCAGAGCGGCTGGCCTCCCTCTCGCTGCCATCCGTGGGACTCTCGTTCAGCGCCACCCGTCTCGCATCCAGGGTCTCAGTTTTCTGATCTGTGACCACGGTTTTCTCATCTCCAGAGGGCATTTTTCTTGCATGCTTTCTGTCATGAATTAGTTGATTCTGTAAGTTGACAGGTATTTTTCAGAGACAAGAATCTCATGAACTTAATGAAAGTAAATGCTACAGAGTCCTAATTACCATTTCACACGTAGGAAATAAATGCCTCTTCTTAGAGATCCCCTTCCAAAATTTGCCCAAACAGAAGACAGACCAATAACTCAGGTTCAAGTAATCTCCCTGCCTCAGCTTCCAAAGCAAGCTGGGTCTACCCACACATCAACTCACTCCTCTCCTCAAATCTTGTATTTTTGGTGCTGGGGAAGGAACAGGGGCCTTGTGTGCAGAGCACATACTCTTCCATGAGCCATAGGCTATTTTTAATATGACAGAAACTATAACTGTACAGGGACTGTTTTGGTGTAAACTGGTGTGACTAGTGTAACAATGGGAGTCTTTCGGCCTTCCTGATTTCTTCCATGAAGACAAAAGGCTCACCACCCTTTGAACCTCAGTTCCTCAGTTGATGAAGGTTCAATATAGGTTTGTGATTTCATAACAACTCCTGTTATAAAAACAATACATGCAGATGCTGACATGGTCCAGCAAATAGATATCTCGATTTCTTTCTGATCTGGTGAAGTAAGGAAGGACATTTGAGATGACCACTAGAGACTTCCTAGTTTCTGATTTACTCAATAAGCATATTTCTTTACATTACTGTGAGGAGGTAGAGGAAGGAAAGAGCCTTCACGTATTTGTTAGAAGTCATTTTATCTCAGACTCTGAGCCATTTGTGAAGGTCTTTAGGGCCAGTGAGAAAGCCCAGCGAAGAGCTTGCAAACTTGGAGACATGAATTCAGTCCCTACCTCACATGGCGCTCTCTCTCTTAAATAATAAAATACTTTTTAAAATAAGCATCTTCATATGATTATGGATATTTACTTTGCTTAGCTATGTGCCTTTCGTTTTTAGTATTATTTTTTTCTGTGTTTAAACTATAATGTATACATACTAGTTTTATAGTTTTATTTAACTAGATTTTTATTTTTTGCCTATGTTATCAATAGGTTAAAGAAAATTCCTTTTTTCCCTAAGGCAATCAGTAATCACATCTCCCAGTGTTATTGAAGAAAAGAAACTCTCACTGTTTGTCTTTATTCATATTAAGCTTCATAAAGTTTTATAAGATAACTAATATTAAACTTTATAAAGTTTATGAGGTAACTGCAGTATAACAAAGAGGTGAAAAACATAACAATTTACTATCAGTCAATACATGTATCTCTATTATTATTTTTAAAATGCAAGGAACTTCTGTTTCGATACAGACACACTGTTAATAAATTAAAATCATGAATAGTATCATTTTATAAAGTATTATATCCTTATTGTTACCTTATCATCAAGCTAAACAAGATTCTATTGAAATTTATAAAATTAATAATGAAATACTACTACAAAATACTTAACATTATTTTTCAATGACTGAAACACATTTATGCTACTTAACTTTTTGTACCTTGAATATAGCACCTAAAAGTCATTATGAGAACTCTGTATTTCTAATTTTAGCGAACTTTTTTTGGACTCCAATGAACTAAAAAGACAACAATAAAAGTAACGAATTATATTATTATGTAAAAAAAAAGTCAATAAATAATAGAGTGAATTGGTCAGTGTAAGGTCAAATTCCAGCAATAAGGAGTCCATGTTTAAATCATGGACAATGTCTATGTATCTCAGCAGCAATTCACAGCTCCTCACAAGTCCTGTGTAGGCAGGACTTCTCTCATACATTTAAACAGGTCTACTAATATTAAAAATACTCTTGGGGCTGGAGAGGTGGCTCAGGGGTTAAGCCTCTGCCTTGCAGGCAGAAGGTCCTGAGTTCGGATCCTAGACCCCACATATAGATGCTAGGCAGAAGCAGGGGCGGCCTGTGTTTCTGGTCCTGGCAGGGCGGAGCCTGTGAATCCCAGGGCAGAGTAAACAAGGAGGAGGTGGAGGCGGTCTATGGTGGTTCCCGAATTCACCCATGGTTCTACACACACACACACACACATATACATACACACACACACACACACCCGCACAACTGAATAAATAATAAAAAAAAAGTACTCTGCCCACTACCACAGATTTCCTATCAATCATTTAAAGCTAAAGAAAAATAACAAAAAAAAATCATTACACATTCAGATTTTTTATTTATCCTGTGTGTCTGTACGTATGTGTTCATGGAGGTCAGAAGACAATTTTCAGGAGTCACTTCTTCTCTCACCATGTAGGCCCTAGGAATCTAACTCAGGTCATAGACTTAGCAGCAAGTACCTTTACCTGGAAGCAAGCCAACTCCATGGTCCTATACTCAGCTATTAATAGCCAGCACTTTAGAAGTGCACATCAAAACTTAAATGCTTAATATTTCCAAGTTTCATAAGAGGTTCCAATAAAAATATTTTTGTACACACACACACACACACACACACACACACACACACACACACCACATTTGTCAGAGACACACAACATACACAAAAACCAACGTGTTGTCCTTTTTGCAGTCTTCCAATTAGAGTCCTCCTAATAAATATAAGTGCAAATCAATTTCTTTCCATTTTAATGGAATGATTTAACAACCAGATATGTCTCTAATATGCATCTATGAAATGGTCTTCAATGGCTTCTAATATGGAAAGACAAACGTAACTGTGTGCCTACTTGATGGCATATATAACATACTCAGGAGTCTCTCATTTCTCTGTTTCCATTTGTTAATTACTTCAGTGAAAAGGTCTTGCTATGTAGTTGCAGCTGGGCTGGAACCTGAGAGGTAGCTCCAGCTGGTCTTGAAGTCAGGATCCTCCTCCTCGACCTGCCAAGTATGAGACCACAGACATGCCCACCATACCTGGCTAAGTTGTCTCACCAAGATTTAAATGAGCAATCAAAGCTGAACCTAATTTGGTCTCTAGATCTAACCACAGTAGAGAGGAAATAAGGCAACAGAAGAGCTTGGAAGCCATGAAAATGCAATCACAAAATGAAATCTGTTGGAGGAGGGAGCTTCTGATAAAGAGTCTCATTTTCTTAGCAAACAAATTGAAAAAAGAAAACATGAGGGAGAAGAAATATATAGATTAACAAAGAGAGTTAAGAGATTTAAGCAAGACAATCGACTAGAATCGTAGACATCTTTTTAGATCCTAAATTCAAAATTTAAAAAGCAAATATTGAAAACTCCTATTTGACACTACTAAAAGGTTTCAAATAATTTTAGGCATTATGATGGTACTCTAGATTTTTTTTACAATAAGCAGCAGTTACTTTTTGTTATTTTGGGTACTGAACTTGGGGTCTGGAGTATGCTAACCAAGTGTTCCACCACTGAGCTCTAACCCCCCAGCTTCTAATGAGCAAGCAAGGTGGCTCAGCAGATAGAGACAGTTGCTACCAGGCCTGACAACCTGAGTTCAATCCCTGAAATCCACATGGCAAGAGAGACTGCTGCACTGTCCTCTGGCACTTGCACATATACACACTAAATAAACACACAAATTTAATTGGTTAATTAATTAAAAAGATAAAGATAAAATTTAGAAGTGTACACTGAAGGACATGATCTATTTGGGATTTCTCTCCCAATGATCTGGGATGGAAGGAGGTACTGTGGGGACACAGCGAAGGCATGAGTGGCCATGAGTGGTTGTCACAGAGCCGATGGCCATTAGAGTCAACAGTCTACTCTCTGAGCTTGGACATACCTGACGCCTCCCTGTCCGCCCAGCCGGCCACAGAGTGCCTTACCTTAGCTTTAGATGAAGAGTGCTTGCTGGCAGCGGTGGTTTGATGGGTGTTTTCTACTGTAACTTTGCCACCATAATGGTCATGATCTGCCTCCTGTAAACCTCTGCATTTAGTCATCTTCCCCAAAACCACAGGCTTTGAAACCTATGCCATACACAACATAAGCTTTTTTAGTGAATAAATTCTCGATATCATTTTTCAAATATTTAACTTATTAGAAATATAAAAATATTTTTCTTAACATTTATTAATGCTCAAAATACAAAGCATAAGGATTTAATCTCTGCAGAATAACAAAATTATATACACTTCATGCACACACGCACACACAACACACACACAAACCCAATATTATATTAAACACATCACACAGACTCAATCATGTAAAATGCAATGACTTAGACAATGGTAATATGTTCACAAGTGTTTAAAAGAATGAATGTGTGTTCTTTATGGAATTCTCAAGATTACTTTTTCTCCTTACCCGTTCTTCTATAATAGGAAGTGAAATATCAATGAAGGGATCTTTCATGGTAGAGATCTTCAAAAGAAAACAGATCAAAAACTTCCCTTAGAATTCCAATATACACAGGTACTTTTCAGATATTCAAAAAAATCAACCTTCCCAGGCAACTTAAAATTTCAAGCTAAAACACAGTGTGGACTATCAAGGAAAAAATCAGTGTGACTACTTTAAAGTTTCCTTAGGAGAATTCTCATTAGAAAAGCTAATTTGTATGCTCAGTGGTCTAGAAATCTAAGAACTGCATTATTACATTTTGAGTTTAATGCTACAGAATAGAAGTTGATTTAACTTTATTTTATTTTTTTTTATTATTTATTCAATTGTGGGTGTATGCATGTGTGCACGTGTATGTATGTATGTGTGAGTGTAGAACCATGGACGAATTCGGGAACCACCATGGACCGCCTCCACCTCCTCCTTGTTTACTCTGCCCCAGGATTCTGTCTATACGTGGGGTCTAGGATCCGAACTCAGGACCTTCCGCCTGGAAGGCAGAGGCTTAACCCCTGAGCCACCTCTCCAGCCCCAATTTAACTTTATAATACAGGTTTTATAATGCTAGAGAGGGCAGGAAAATATCATCTGGGACAAACTAGACATTCTGACACTTCCATCCTAAAATCTGACAATGGTTTAGACTTAACATTCTCAGGCACACTCTTTCAGAAATACTTCTCCCAAGCAATTGAAAAAGAACCTGCCAGAATTCATACATGCTTCAAGTTGTTAATAGTGTCATTAAAAAGAAAAACTAATACTAGAGTCCAAGATGAATCAAGACTCCACACTTTAGCTTTAGCCTATCACGAAAACATGGACACTGTTAATCAAGTATGGCAGAGCAATCTTGAGTTCCAGTTCCGTGTGGCTACTGTGGAGACTGCACTTCAGGGAACTGCAATGTGCCACAGCTACTTTCCTCACAGAAGTTCTCTCCCACTTCAGTCTAAACAAGAAGCTGACATTTTTAAAAATTATTTATTCTGTATATATGTATGTGTTTGTATATTCATGTGTGTGTCTATATGTATCGGAGGGCACCATGTGTGTTTGTGAAGGCCCAAGGGTGACTTCAGGAATCATCCTGAATTGTTCTACTTCCTTTTTGCTTTGCTCTGGAATTTCCCAGGTTCCACCTTCCAGAGTCAGAGGTATAGCCTGCTGCCACTTCCACTGGCATTTTTACATGGGATCCGGGATCCAAACTCAGAACCTCTGTTTGTGAGGCATAGTCTTAACCCCTGAGCCATCTCTCTAGCTCCAAAGCTGACATATTTTATCATGGTAGAATAGGCTCACCTGGCTTTATACCTACCTATAAACTCAGCACTTGGAATTCCAGTTCAAAGCCAACCTGGGCACATGGAAGGGGAGGGAAAGAGCCAAAAGGACTTTACAAGTGAAGCCAAGAGGAAAAAGCAGGGGCTGGAAAGGTGGCTCAGTAAATCTACGTAATTTACCAAATCATATCTGGCCCTTGCTTCATCAAACTTGTATCATAAAACTCTATATAATAGCTGGAAAAGAAGACAGAAATGTAACAGAATGATGTGAACTTAATGCATTCCAGGAAGTGAACTTTAAAATACCTACATTTGTACATTCTTCACACATGACTGTGCTAGTTAATTCACCGATAAAGATCCGATCTATGAAGTTCATTTTCACTCCTTCTCTTCCATAGGCTGTAAAAAAAAAAAAATTAACACAAAAGACATAAGCAGTCCAACAACTATACACGCTATTTATTATCTGTTTGTTCAAAAGTAATCTGGATAAGGTGTGTTATATTTAACATACTGTATTATATAATGTTATAATGCCTTTCTTCTTTATAACATTATAGAGGAAACATGACTACCCAGTACCATAAAGTCTTAAAAATAATGAATTATTTTTACAAGGTAAAAATAAACAGAGCAATAATCAGGATTCATGCCTCACCCCAGCTGCTCCCATTAAACCCTTTGAAGCCTCTGCATCTGACCTACAGGCACACAGTATACTAGGAAGATGACTGCTTTTCAAGCTAAGGACACCAGGGCCCTGGCAGTGAAAGAATTGTAAAACAAGGAAATGCCACACAGGAATGAGCAGAGGCAATTAATAACATGAATAAACATACATAAACACAGGCATGATGGTATTCTTAAAAGTTAGAAATATTGGTTATGAAGCATTATAACCAAATTATGAAGTATATATCCCAAAGGAAACTATGCTATAGAATGATGTGAGATTGGGAGAAAATAGATTAAAGACAATGAGCTGTGCACATGCTATGTATGTTGTTTAAGTTGGATGACAGAAGCAAGGAGATGCTCAGGCTATTCTTTCTACTTTAATAGAAATTCAAAAGTTTCTTAAATAAACAGTGAGACAGAAAGCATATTAACAAATTTATTCACCCTCTTTCAAACATCTATCCCCTGGAAGCTTCAACCTTTAAATTTCATATAAAGTCTTTACAATTACTAAAAACATTATCAGAATCATTGAATGACAGAGAAGACTTACATTTTCAAATGTCAACAAATATTTTAGAATAACTCAATAAATACTGTATTTAATTAAGAAAAATTGCCCAGAGGATTAAAAATAAAAAATATTACAGAAATGGACAGAAAGAGAGGGCTATTATTCTGAGCATACACTAGATGGCAATATCTCAACACAAAATAGCAAGAAGGTCTCTGGAGAACCAAAACCTTACACCAGTAATAGCTTCAGAGGAATTGTTTATAAATTATAGTTATGTATTATGAACATTATAATGTTACCAAATGTTAGGACCAAATACAACACAACATTTAAGTGTCTTCTAAAATGACAATTTCATGTTAACAGTAGTCAACATCTCAGGCAGAATGTCTACGTGGAAGTGTGTAAACTGCTATCTTCATGGGACAGAAACTCAAATTGCAGTATCTACAAAAACAAGTGTGCAGTTTGATTAATCATCATTTTGCCATGTTTGTGGACAGATGAAGAATCAAAGGGCTGGAATTCTCAAATTGTACTTGAACTTCACGATTAGCAGTCTCTTTGATATGTGGTTTCTTTGTAATACTTTTTGAAGCATTTAAACACTTTGTTAAGATAATCTAACAGCATCCATAAGTCTACTTAAGACCACACTTAAGGGCAATATCAACCAATTTATGAGAGATATTAGTGTTCTGTTTTTCTAATCATATAAAATACTGTAACCATATATGATGATAGAGGATTTTGCGGCCACGGGCATAAGCACATCTTCCTTTTAAGATTATTGCTTTAGAGAATTAGTTCATAGAATGCTCGACTTTTCCCGACAAAGAAAGATTTAATATATGCCTCTATAAAAACCCTTTAAGGTGATCTACTACCACCAGATTTACATAATGGCTGACATATTAACATTCTCCCATGAACCAGCATCGATCGCAGGAGAAATAACTACACTCAAAAAGAAATCACTGGGGTTAGGTGCTTGACAGAAGAGGACCCCATCCACTTGTGAGTTTGCCCACTGAAGGATCACTTATACTCCCACAGATACCTGGTTCCTTACTAGCACAGACACCCCCAAAGGGAGCCCTGGGATCCATATATACAGAGGGGAAGGAGGAAGGGAGGAACATGATTGGATCTGTAAAGGGAAGAGAGGGTGGGAAAAGTGGGTGGGAGGGAACGGAGACAGGATAGGCAAGGGCATAAAAAACTCCTTTTGTCTGTACATGAAAAATTCTCAATTTAAAAAAAGTTCAACGAAATGTTAACATACCTTTGACTTTTTTCCTAGTTTCATCATCAGCAGTTTTAGTAGTTGGGTTGTTAAATGCTTTCAGAATGCTAGCTTGTATTCTCTATAAAACAAAGTTAATAGAAGCTAGTAATAGTGAACTCAGGTCTTATCATCCTAAGAAAAAGACTTGCAAATAGCAACACATACTTCCTACTGATCTCAGGTCCTTAGTATGTAAATAAAATATCTCAATTAAACATTAAATAGTGTTGCAGTTCGCCTGCATGGTTGCTGATAAATCACCATCAAACGGCTTAAGAGAACAAGGGGTTTAATATCTGGTAATAGTTCTCAGTCCAGCTTGACAGGAGAGCTTACGCCAACACCAAGGCAGAAGGAACTGGCCACACCATCTCTACATAATAACTGAGAGAGGGATGATCCTTACTTGCCAGACCAGTGTGTCTAGCCAAGTGTACAAAAGGATGCGAACTCTCTCAACCAGCTGTTTGTATTTTATTCCAGGGCCTAATCCCACCCACCATAGGCTGGGCCTTCCCCCATTAGCTAGACAATCTCCTGCAGGTTTGCTCTGGGCTTAACTCAACCATTAATTCTCTACAAATGTACCCAGAGCTTAAACCTTCAACTGTCAAGTTGACACCCGTGCCCAATTATGACAAATAGGCCCTATCTTTCACTTCTAAAATTCCATGAAAGACTAATACTCTAACCTGGAGTGCTGGCACATACCTCTAATCCAGCATTTAGGAGGCTGAGAGGCAGAAGGATTACGAAGTAGGGCTAGCCTAGGCTACATGGTGAAACTCCCAACTCAAAAACAAAACAGAACAAAACCCTTAAAACTTCTTTAATGCCAAATCTTCACAATAAAGAGTGTCAAAATGTCTATGTTTAAATTCTCTCTTACATTTAACATATTTTTACAAACATGAAAGAGAACAATCAGTTTAATTTTTCTTCTGACTTAGCATAGCTTTACTCCTTTCACTCTATCTAAATGGGCATTCTTAATCAGGACAAGAGACAAAAGGGGAGGAGGGCTGAGGAGAAGACTCAAAGGTAAACACATCTGTTGGTAAAGTGTGAAGATGTGAGTTCACAGCCCCACCACCCACAGAAAGAGCGAGGTATCCTGCACATGCACCTGGAAAGTTTTGGGGCTTGCTAGCTGCAAACCCAGCTCCAGGCTCAATGAAAGACCCAAAATATAAGGTAGAGAGTGATAGAGGACACTCAGCATGCTCCTCTGTCTTACACACACACACACACACACACACACACACACACACACACTCTCACACACACATACACACACAATAAAGTAAAAAAGCCACAAAAAAGAAATGTAAAAAAAAAAAAAAAAGAAATCTCAATCTCCAAGAAAACTTCCAAAATGAAATAAAACTGTATATCCCATCAGTAAATAGTTATTTAACTCAATAAATGATTAGTTTTCACATTAGTTGTGGCTCTAATTAGTAACTGACTTTTGTCAAGTGTAACACATTGCTTAGCAGAATAAAGCTTATTAATTATTTTTCAGAATACGTTTCTAAGTTTTGCTCACAAGTTTTACTACATAAAATTACTATTGGAAATGGACTTTTATAAGGTGAAAATGATACAAAATTCTATTTTTAAAAAATTAGGTCAAAAAGATTCTAAACTCACTTTGTAAACTTCATGAAGAATGAAAACACTATCAATTACATTTGAAAATTCAGAAAAATACACAGTACATAATTTTCCAGAAAAGTACAATTTTTGAAATTAACTCAAAGAGAAACAAAAATTTTTCTGTTTATCTAGGCACTAACACTTTCACAGACAAACATCTCCAAATTTATGTTTTAAGGCATAGGAAAAAAGTTTCAAATTATTTTTATAAAACATAAGGCTTACAAAATTACGGGCTAATAATCTAAGCTGACCAAGCACTTGCCTAGACATACAAAGGCCTGTGTACCAGGAAAATAAAACAAAACTCATACCACATTAAATTCTCCTGAAATTCTTTGAATTTTATTTCACCATTTTATTTTATCGCTGTATTTTATTTGCAGTAGTAGAGACTGAAGGCAGGGTCTTGCACATGCCACACAACCACTATGCCCCTAGTTCTTGAGATGCATTTACATGTCAAAGACATCAAAACAATAAAAAGCTTTCCCAAAAGCTGTTAAATTTTATTATTCAAAATGATAAAATCTATATATTATCTTAGGTAAAATACAAAATGACACAAACAAAAGCTAAAAACTGAAAACATTAATGGCAGGGCAATTACGCAATTTTAAATATTGGACTTTTGAGTTTTTAATATACATCCTAACCCCAAGCCTATGTTTTCTATTCTAGACCATTTAAGAGTTAATAGATAATCCACCCAATTAAATAAAATAAATGGGCATTAGTCAAGGTACATGTTACTGTCACTTCCTGGGCATTAGCAGAGCAGAACCAGTCCCAGGAGCACCTAACAGCTGGGGTGCATCTGTCACTGGGCAGCAGCAGCTTCAGCTGCTTCCAATCTCCAGTTGAAATGTTTCAAATGCACAAATGCACATACAGTATAGGTGAAGCTAGCTTCGATATTCTGCCTCTGAAACAATCCTATCCAGCAATGTATTCAAACGATATGTCTTCAAAATAATGAAAATCTAATAGTGGCAGATCAAATTATGGAAGAAAAACAAGCAAAGAAGTGCAATCTGAACTTGAAGAGGTTGCTTTGTAGCAGAATTGCTGTGATAGAATTAGATTTTTGTGCACGAAGCAATGTATAATTTCTGCACACATGGTTTTTTAAACATTGTGTGCAATTTAGTGACAGGACAATCCTCAACCTTCCAGTCACAAGAAAAGATGAACAAAACAATGACAAACAGGTCAGCAGTTTTTAACCACTGCCGTGGGACTCTGGTGGCGACTTTCTTCCATCAGAAAACACACAGTCATGGAGCACTTTCCGGACCCCAATGAACAGCTGTGCACTCCCAGGCCAGACAATCAGTCCTTGCCTAGGGACTCCCTGCAATTGACCAGAGTGGGGATTCTGCCAATGAGACTGAATACATCCAATAGACTTGATATTTTAATTTTGCCACACAGTCTATGACCGTAAGTGTAAAAAGGACAGGAGCTTCCAAAAATCAGTGTGTCCTGCCTGACTCACTAAGATACTCTGCAATAGAAAAATAATGACAAAAGGGAGTTTTTCATGACTTATAGTAATTGACAGGATTAGAGCAGCTATGCTGGGATGGGTCTCTCACGGTCTTTGAAGGTCTTTGGAATTCCTGAAGGTTATCCCCCACTGCTGGAATCACCCTGAAGGAACACACCTGCAGAGGAACTGACCCCAATCCTCCCAGAGATAAGATGGCCAACTTCCCTATGAAGGGATTATGGAGATGAGCTCTCCATATCACACAATTTGATCTCTAGCCCTTGTGGGCTCAAGAGCAACTGGGTTGGGTCCCAATGGGAGAAAAAGCCAGTTTCCTGGGCTTGCCTAGGTGTATAAATATGCCTGGTCCTGGCAGCTATCTTTGGCGCACTCGCCCCTCTTGGCAGGGTCTTGCATGAGTCTGTTTCCTGTTCCTTGCTCCTCATGAATTTCATGCCTAGGGTCTGTGAGTTCTCTGGCATCCTAGCCCCTCATGACATTATGCCCTGAGTTCTTTCTAGCTCCTTGCCTTGCTCCTCATGGATTCCATCTCCAGTGCCCTAGCTCCTCATGGCACTCAGGGTACCATGAGTCTGTTTCTAGCTCCATGAACTCTCCCAGGTGCCCTAATCCTTCTGTCTGGAGTCCCAACGAGTTCCAGGCTTTCTCTCCTCTAATAAACTCTACCTTAATCCTCTACACGTGTTCTGGTTTCAATCTCTGACTCCGGAACACAAGAACCTTGTAATATTGGGACGGTCATTTCCTCTTCCTCCATCATTTGGGACCCCAGATAGGACTGTTCTGCATCGTAACATGTAACTACCATATAATAAACATATTTCTGCAAAAACCCCTAAGCTATAAGAAAAATGCCTGATCAACTATTAGCTCAAGGGAATTGTGTTAATGTCTTCAAAACATAATTAATTATAATTGTTTTAATATTTTATTTACTTATTTGAGAGAGAGAGGGAAAGAGGAAGAAGGTGCGCATACATTTGCCATGGGTGGAGTGAGAGGACAACCTTCAGAAGCCATCACATGGGCTTCTGGGAATTGAACTCAGGTCACCAGGTTTGCAAACAGGTACCTTACCCACTGAACAATCTCACTGGCCCAATTATAAATTTCTTAATTCAACTTTAAAAACAAAATAAAGAGGACAGGGGAGATGGCTCCAGAATTAAAGCTTTCATCACAAAAGTAAACAGACCTGAGTTAAGATTCTCAGACTCCATGTGAAAATACCAGCCAGTGTGGTGGTCCACTTGTAATTCTAGCATGGAAGGCAGAGTCTGGGAATACGAGAGCTGGTTAGTCAGACTATCTAATAGTATGCTCTGGATTTAATTTTTATTAATATATCAAAATTAAAAATTAAATTAATTTTTAATTTAATGTACACACCCATGTACACATACATAAAAGAAAAAATTAAACATAAATAAAAACAAAAGTCAAACATAAAAGAATAGTCATCCTATTTAAATTACAAAACACTTAAAATAACTGTGAACCCCAAGAAACTACACAGAATATTTTATTTATATGACTACTGCTTTTTTCCCAGCTCAAGGTCTCAAAGGAAGTTGTATTTCAGTTTCAACACCAATAAACTCATTCAACAGACAAAGATAGAACATCACACCAGGCACAAAGGAAGGAGATAAAATAGCATCCTTCTTCAAGGAAGCCATAATTCAAGAAAGGTGACAGGAAAATGACATCCATGTTTCTTGTTCTGCCTGGTTTTCCAGACATGGTCTCTCTAGGTGGTCCAAGCTGGCCTAGAACTTACCATCCTCCTGCTCTGCCTCTAAGTCTTGGAATTACATGCAGGTGAAACCATGCTACCAGGCTATCACATAATCTTAATGGAAGGTGGAAGAGTCCATAATCAAAATATATATGAAAGTAGTACAGCAGAAAGGGAGAGACATATTCAACAACTGAATTTAATCAAGTCAGTGAAGAGGCAATTGGAAGGATGTGACAGCAAAACAAACAGCAGAAGGCAGACAGTAATTTACCCTTTATTTTAAAGATAATTTGTAGGAAAATATTCAAACTAACTCTTTTCACTGAAAACTGGCAACTGGTATAATGTTACAATTCAAGCAAAGTAGGCTTAAAAAGGAGGTGAGAGACTCAGGAGTGTAGCTGGACCATACTGTTTGCTTGGCATCTGCTAGGTGCTGGGCTGAAGAAGGAAGGAAAGAAGAGACGGGGAGGGGTAAGAGGGAGAAAAAAGGGCATCTATCTTGCATAACAACACCTGCTACAAGCATATGAGAGCTTCTTTCACACTTGGATGCTATATCACATATGACTCTATAGATTAAGAAGCAGATTTGCTTTAAATGGAAAATGGGTTTTCGCTTATTGTGACAATTATAGCTGACAGGATAGTCCACAAACCATGCCCAGACAATAATTTTGAAGCTGAAGAAAGATCCAGCAGAATTGTTACAAGCACTTAGCAATGCCTGGTATGAGTCAGAGAGAAAGAAAATGGGATGTTTTGGTGTATTTTCTGAATCTCTAACAGATACATGAGACCAGCCTCAAGTTGGGGACAGCTTGGTTGTGCAGCAATACACACACACAGAGAACAGAAGCTGTAGATTATAGTTCTAGAAGTTAGCAAGTAAGGAGCATGATGCTACATGTGGCTGAGGGTCCCAGAGTCCTGTCGGATGGCAGAGATCATCGTGTGTAAGGCAGTGCAAGCATACTACAGCTTAGGCCCCTCCCTCTCTTCACTCTCACACCTCATCTAATTCTAATTGCACCTCCAAAGGCCTCATTTCCAAATACCATTAACAGATGACTTTCGAGATTAAGTTTCCAACGTGTAAACTTCTGAGGAGTACAACTGCACCCCAGCAGCACAGATGCAAGCTGTTCATATGATATCTGTAACAGGAGGTAGAAGCAATCCAGATGAGTCCCAAAGTCACCCTTGGCCCTTCACAGGGACACAGTGCCTTCTCTCACACACACACACACACACACACACACACACACACACACACACAAAATAAAATATTTTAATATTGGCCTCTTCAGATGAATATTTTATTTACACAAAGAAGTTGAATTCTTAAAAGAATATTAAATTCCACAGATAATCAACCATTTGCAGGATGGAATTGTAACGAACACTATCTGGGGAACCTCGTTTTTTGGAAAAGATTTCCTGATTCCCAAGCTGAGACTCCTCTGATAGCCACGATGGAACTTAATTCGCTGCAGGATGATGAGGTTTTACCCCACCAAAGATTCTCGACAACAGGCAGCGCAACAGAATCGTGAAAACCTCCGTGATCACGTGCTGCCTCAGCGCACGCAGGAGCACTACTTGGCTTCTAAGACAGGAAAAGGTGCCACGTCATCAAAGAAACCCGAGAGATTAGGTGGCACACATGTTAACCCTCAGCTGTATCTCCCTGGACTCAATTCTTTCTTTCTTTTTTTTGAGAGACAGAGAAATAAGCCATGACAATGAATTAGATCAGAGGACAACTTCAAAAAGTGACGTCAGCTTGTGACTGTGAACAGTATCTGAGCTGAGCCACTCCCAGGTCCCCTTGGGGTCGGTTTTCAGGAGCCTGTGTCTTTTGTTGTTCTTTTTCTTCAAGGGGTCTCCCAAGTAGTTCCCAGCCTTGGCCTCCTGACAGCTGGAACTAGACCTGCACCATGATGAGTTCCCTCGTAATTGAAGCTAATTTGACTTATTTACTTTTAGCACCAAAGGGCTTCATTTAAAACAGGAAAACAGGACTGGAAAAGAAAGCAATCTTACAGAACTGTAACCATCTCTCACTGTACTTTGACCTTGCAGAAAGTGATTCAGTTTTGCATCCTTGCTTGAAAAAAAGTACATAAATGAGGGCCTGACCTTCGTCTCCTCTGTCCTCAGTGCATCCAGCAAATAATGAAGAAGCTCCTGACTGTCCTGTTGCTGGAAGCCTTTAAATCGAGGTGCCCTATGATTTTAAAACAAGAGGAAAAAAGCGATAATCATTCCAGGCTCATTAATGGTGTATCATTCTTATTTAAAACCACCTTGACAAAAGTTAGTGATTTAATTTTCTGCTTTTTCAGCTAAACAAAGAGACACAATGTGGTTCTTGTTTCAAAGAAGATGAGCTGTTGGGTGTGCATGAGAACACAAAGTGACTACTATGTGTCATCCATACTGGCATGTTTACCTATTTTAACTTGTCTATCTCCAAACGATCGTACTGAGCTGTAATATTTTCTTCAGCTGGTAAACAAGGGGTCAGAAGGGTTTTGGAAATAGTAAGTAAAGTCATACACTTAGCAAGAAAAACACTCAAATCCAAGCTATTGTAATACATCTTTTAGCCTTTAACAAGGAAAAGCAAAGGAATAATATTCAAGCACAGAAAAATGTTAACATTTCTTTGAATATACTTTTTCTAAGGACTTGACCAATGTGATTAAATAAAAAGATCAAGTGTTATTCAATACGACAGCAACAGCAAATATTTAGTTGATTTCAGTAACTTTAAAAAAATAGTCTACAATTAGGAGGGAAGAAAGCTTGCAGTGGGAAAAAGAAGGGGGTGGGATTGGGTAAGAAGGGGTGAAAATGACATAAATTCAGCATATTCATGCACAAAATTTTAAAAGAATAAAAATAAAATTTAAAAAGCTGATAGACACAAAAACAGTAAAAAAAAAAAAAGTTTGCAAAAGAGTAAAATCAAAGTCATCACCAACACCTGAATTCAGATCATACCACAGAACCATAGGAACAAAAGCAGTCACAGAGACCAATAGACTAGAACTGACAATAAAGAAACAGACTCAAAGGTATCTAAAACTTGTCTTAGAGAAAAGACCGCTCTGAACAAATGGTGCCGGGAAGACTGAACACTCACATATACGAGAATGAAACGAGATCCCTACCTGTCGCCTGCATGAAAATCGGAATGGATCAAGGGGTTAATTTAGCACCTGAAACTGTGAAATTATTAGAGAAAAGCAGAAGGGAAGGACTTCAAGACATAGGTGCAGGCAGAGACTTTCAGGAACAGGCTCCAATACAAATGAGGCTGCATGAAATTAGAAGACTTGTGTATAACAAAGGAAGCAATCAGGAGAAGGAAGAGACGGCCTTCAGAATGGGAGAAGATTCTTGCAAACTACACATCTAGCTGGCTCTAGCTAGAATTCACACAAAGAGTTCAAGTAATCAAACACACAAAATGAAGACAGACAATTAAATATTAAACAGACAGTGAACAAGTAGCGCAAATGGCCATAAACAATGGAAAAGATGTTTAACACTCTTACCCACAAGGAAATTCCAGTTACTTTAGCTAGAATGGCTATCAAGAAAACAACAAATGTTGGCAAGGATAAAGGAGAAAAAGGAAACTTGTAGATCTACTGATGGGAATGTATAGTCGAATAGGCACTGTGGTAATCAACATGAAGGTTCCTCAAAACACTCATATGACCCACCATTCCTGAACCAAAAGACTCTAAGTCAGCACGGCAGAGAAAGCTGTACACTCACGTTTGCTGTAGCATGATTCTCAATAACCAAGTTATGGTTTGCTTGGTGTTCATCGGCACATGAACACATAATGAAGATATGCTAAACATATGCAATGGAGCTTTGTTTAGACAAAATTAAGAAAGAAATTTCACTTGCGGGGAAATGGATGAGCTGGCACTCATAATGTTAAGACAAATAAGCCAGACTCAGAAAGACAAACTGCATGTGTAGAATCTCAATAAAACATGAAAGCAAATAGAAACTACCTGGAAAGACAAGAGGGGCCTGCGAGGGAAGATGGGGAGGAGGGTGAAAGATGGGGAGGAAGAATACGATCAAAGCACATGATGGCCATGCATGAAATGTCATTGTGAAGCCAAATGTTTCACACAATAAATATATGCTCATAGCAATTTAGAATGTAATAAATTTCAATGCTAAATTTTTGTCTTAATAATAAATATTAAATATATAATATAGTCTAATCTAAGGCAAAGAATTCTGTGAAAAGAACACAAAATAGTATTTGAATGTAGTATAAGACAAATTTATAATTATTTCATTATGACAAATATAATGTGTCATTTGATGTAAACAATATTGCTGATGAATAATGAAGTACATTCTTCCATTTGAAAAATCTGAAGAACAAGCCAAATGCCACTAATATCAGTGCAGATGTCTGACCCTGCATCCAGGACTTTAAACATCTTTTTTCTCTATCTCCTGACTAGCATCCACCCTGTAACACTGGAGTGTGAGCAGCTGACTGCCGCAAAGCAAAGCAAAGCAAAGCAACCGGGCGGGGAATCTAACCTGTGGGAGGAAAAACCCCAGTCCAGTTATTGTTGAGTAGCTGCAAATCACACCATGCTGCTGGAGATTACTCCATTCATCATGCTGATGGGAGTTCCGTGATAGTATAGTAACTTCCAGGCCAGAGGCATGGCTCGGAAACAGGATGGACACTTGGGCCCCACATCTGGCATCATGCGGGGCAGAAATTACATGAAAATAGACTTATGCTATAGATATCAAGGAAGGTCGGAGAAATAAAAAAAACAACTAGGACCACAGACAGGAATCTTTTAGGGATCTTTCCTAGCCAGTAGCCAGATGATTTTCAAAGACAATACAGAAGTTGGAATTCATTTCTAAACAAAGAAACTGCACCCTAGAACTGAAGAGATGGCTCAGTGTTTTGGTTTCTATTTTTCACTTTATTCACTCACTCACCCACTCACTCATTCATTCAGTGTGTGTGTGTGTGTGTGTGTGTGTGTGTCTAGGACCAAAGGTGACTTTAGAATCATCCTGGATTGATTCTACCTCGTTTTTGCTTTATTCTGGGATTTCCCAGGCTCCACCCACCAGAACCAGAAATATAGGCTCCTGTTTGTTTCTGCCTGGTATTTTTAAGTGGGACCTAGAATCCAAACTCAGGACCTTCTGTTAGAGAGACAGAGTCTTAACCCTTGAGCTTTCTCTCCAGTCCGGCTCAGCTGTACAAGCCTGAGGACTGTAATTCGAATCACTAGATCCCATGGAAAGAAAGGAAATGGTGTAAGTGTATGAATCCCTGTGCCCCTACAGGAAGTGGGGGGCAGAGACTGGAGAAGAGAAGCTCACAGGCCAGCCAGTCTGGCTTAGGCAGCGGTAGTAAAGATGGAAAAGCCAAGAACCAAATCCGAAGGCTATCTTCTACCTCCATGCATGCACTGCAGCACTTCTCTCTCTCTCTCACACACACACACACACACAACTGTGTCCTCTATGTCCCTGCTCATAGATCTATCTCAACCATGTACAGATTAGCTAGCGTTATGCAAGTAACCACTGAAACAATCTAGGTATTTCTGCCATTCTTTTACCTAGGAATAAAAAACATACTCCAATAACTTGCAGAATTTCTGAGGGAGCTATCTGAGCTACCAATGTTAAAAGCGTTTCAGATTTTATCTAAAAACATGAAAATATGAATATTTTCCAATGTATAAAGATATCCTGTCTATATGAAATGAAAGTAACAATAAATGTTCACAGGAAAGGTGTCTTAGTGTAGTGGTTACTTTCCTCATTGTGACAAAACCCCTGACAGAAGCAGCTTAGGGGAAGGGAGGGTTATTTGGCTCAGTGCTACTGGGGAGGGTGTGGACTAGAACAGCTGGAGAGACTTGCAGATTAAAAAAAGATAGATGATAGATATCGATGACACAAAGATGATAGATAAGTAACTATATCAATGTACAAAAATAAACTGTACTTCATATTAGCAATATTAGAAATTCAAATTTTAAAAGTACCATTTAAATATGAGCTTCTTAAGAAAGGTCTAACAAAATATATTTAGGAATTATATGTGGAAAACTAAAAATCTTGGGCAGCAAAAAGGCTCAGTGGCTAAAGGCACTTGCCTCCAAGCCTGGCAACCTGAGATCCCTCACCAGGATCCACGTGATGGAAGGAGAACCAATTCCTGTAAGCCATCGACTCACTCCACGCACATGTTGTGGCAACAGAATGCATACATGTGAATACGGTATAGCCCATCTTCTCAGTTCCTGATGGTGGTGTGAACTTTCCTGCCCTCATGATGGTCTGTACTGCAGAGAACTGTAAAGGGGAATAAAAAGCCCTTGTTCCCTAAACTATTGGGTCCACTTCATAACTGAAGTATTTAACCTAGAGAGTAAGTCACATCCACATGTACTAATATGAAAGGGTAAATAAAAATACATAAAGCAAAATAAGCAAGCCGCAAACTCTCAGTACATGTTTCCGATAAGTACAATCACCTTTGGAAAAGAATCAGCAGATAACACAAGCTGAGCATCTGCAACCTCAAAACCAAAAGCTATGAACATCAATATGGCACTATAAAAAATTCCACACCTGATCTCATGCAATGGCAATGAAAGAGTGAGAGAGAATGCACTAGCGTTTACGCATGGGGAGGTCAGAGGACAACTTCTGGAAGTCAGTTCTCGCCATCCGCTATGTGAGCTCTGGGACTGAACTCAGTTACCAGGGTTTGTATGCAGACACCGCTGAGCCGTCTCCTCAGGTCTAAACCCTCCGCCACCAGAAACACTGGGGATTAAACCCAGGGCCTCTTATATGCTAGGTAAGCAGTCTACCATTGGGCCACTGCCCCTACCCTACACTGTAGGGTTACTCTAAAGTATTGTGTAAACATTTGTGTCAGGCTATGTTACAAGGTTTGATAGTTAGCTACAGGTGTCAACTTGACAAGTGAAGGCTTAAGCTCCGGCCACATTTATAAAGAATTAATAATTGAGTTAAGCCCTGAGCAAACTTGCAGGAAATTGTCTAATTGACAGGGAAGACACATTAATGGTGGGTAAAATTGAGGGAGCTGCATAAATGGCAGATATGCTGTCTATCGAGTGACGTTTGCCCCTCTTTCAGCAGTCCTGCGGGTATGGTGTAGCTGAGTGGCGCTGATATGACTCTACTGCCAAGCTGGAATGTAACCCAATAATTTTAAGAGAGAGAGACCCTTTGTTCCCATAAGTTATCTTGTCATGAATTTATGGGCGACATCGAGCAAACTACAAACATAAGGCGTGTAAGAAACAAGCAACTTTTGCATAGAAGTTGCACTGTCTATGACACACAATTCCAAAATCTGGACAAACTTGATATTCAGAACACTTCTGGGCTGGAAAGATGACTTAAGGATTAAGACTCTGCCTTGAAGCAGAAGGTCCCGAGTTCAGATCCCAGGTTCTAAGTAAAAATGTCAGGTGGAAAAGGTGGAGAACTGCACTTCCCACCCTGGTGGGCAGAGCCTGAGAAATCCCAGAGCAAAGCAAAAAGGAGGTAGAAACAATCCAGGATGATCCCTGAAGTCACTCTTGATCCTCTACAGGGACACACAGTGTCCTCTGATACACACGCACACACACACATACACACACACACACAAAATAAATAGACAGACAGACAGACAGATCGATCAATCTAGAACACTTCTGTTCTCAAGTGTTCTAGACAAGAGGCAATAAAACAGTAATGGTTATTTCAGAAGAATAAGGATAGCACCAATTCAATATTTAATCTGTGAGCATTTATCAGCAATAGCTTCTTAACTTTATAAATCAATATAGATTCAAACACAAATTTCTAAAGCATACAGTGCTCTAAAAACTATTCAACTCTACAGCTTCTGACAGAATTTTTTGCTCATTAGACTCTAAAGAAACAGTATGTGTCAACTACCTAAAACTACCAAACCTTCTGGATGTGGGGCCAGTTACATTAAGACTTTAAATCTGTGGATACTCAAAATGCAAATTCATATTTAAGTAATTTTCTTTCTCTAGACCTTAGAAATTGACCAGGACTAGCTTATGAGCTTTATGAGAACAGACTCAACCTCAGTACATTATACATGATGCATCCTTGCAATTTAGCAGAACCAGACACAAAATAAGCTTTTTCAGAAAAATAAGAGTGAATAATGTCGAATGAGACAGATCCACTGTGGCATAGGTATTATCTCCAAGCACATGAAGCTTTGTTTTCAAATATATGCCAACATCTGGAGAAATTTACTTAAATTCTATTTAACTCATCTTTGAAAATAAGGAAATTGCAGCTAGCGAGATGACTCAGTGGATAATGTACAGAGCCATAGAAGTGATGCTTGGGATGCCACCTGCTAGAAAAGAGATCTCATTCCTTGATAGAAAGTATGAAAGATTGAGAGGAATTATAACCATGGGCTTTCATGAAAAAACAGAAGCACAGAAGTACTTTCTGGAACCCCCTTTGGAATAAGACCACTTGCCTGAGACCACAGGAATTCCTGACTAGAAATGATTTATATAGTAACTCTCTCTCTCTGGCCCATGCTGAATATTTGGAAGGATTCAATTCTATGGCCCTCAGGCTGGCAATCCAAGAACACACCAGATTATGGGAAAGCTTTCCCATAATCCTACCTCTCCTTCCTACCAATCAGAAGTTCCACGCCTGGACTTTCTTGCAGATCCCAGCCCCCTGATTATAAATAAAATCTGGTGGGACTAGGCTGTGTCTTCTTATCACTCTCCCTCTATGAGGTGGTAGGGTTTCCCACCTGTCCCAACCAACTATTTTCTATATTCTATTCCTGTGTGTTCCTTTTTCTATCTTTCATATTTTCCAACAACAGGGCAGCTTCATGAGTCATCACACTGTATGCAACATATTTAACGGAATTTTAGTAAGAGAATGGGCCAGCCATGAGCTTCAGCTAGCCCGGTATAGATAAAAGCACTTGCTGCCATACCTGATGACCTGAGTTCAATCTCCAGACTCCCACAACTATCCTGACTCCACACACATTAAAATAAATAAATGTAAAAAATAACGTGAATGTAAAATAATGAACTAAATATAAAAATAATGAAGCTAGAGGTATGAGAATAGTTCAGTGGAAGAGTCCTTGCCCAGTGTATCTGAAACCAGCAACAACAAAAAAATTTTTTAATGTTCAGCTTTTTTTCTCCCACATTTTATTTTTTCCTAATCATACAAGCTCAATAGGTATGCCCGTCCTCTCCCTTCTCCTCCCCTCCCCAGTAGGCCCCATTGCACTCTCCCTCCTTCCCCTCTTCCTTTCACCAAAATATTTTTATAGTTTATAAAATATATATTTATATCTACTACTTTCTAGATTTCATAATTCTGTGAGTCTTTCTCTTTTCATTTTTATGCATTTGTGAAGAATGTATATGTGTGTGTGTGTTCACATGTGTGCACACGTATGTGATGGCCCAAGAGTGATATCAGGAATCATCCTCAGTTACTCTTTCATCTTAATCCTTTGAGTAAAGATCTCTAATCAAATCCAGAAATTGCTAACAGGGATAATCTAGCTAACTGGCTTGTTCTAGGAAAGATTCCTGAGGCTAGAATTAAGAGTCAGCTGCCACAGGTACCTAGCATTTTATACAATACCTAGGGATCCAAATTTCAGTCTTTTCACTTGCAAAAGTGCTTTAACTACTGAGCACGTCCACAGTCCCAATCTTTACTTTATCATACTGCACACAGATGCAAATCCAGATGAGTTTTCATTTGATGTTCACCTTTGGTTATTCTTGCACTAGGTGAGCTACCTAATTCTGAGTGTTTGTTTCCTTACATAAAATGTGGATAAATGATTACCTTCAGAGGACTGAGATGCAATTTGCATAATGCACATAAGTGCAACTAAACAAAGGCTGGCTCTTTCTCGTGGCAGTTTGGGCTCTGTTGGAGCAGAAGTAAGACCATCATGCTTAGTCTGAATGTATTACAATTCTGTAGTAATGACTATTCATATTCAAAATATAGACGCACTCACTTCTGACAAAGCTGGTTGAAAAGAACTTTAGGAGAAAGCGGTCCTTTTTCAGTCTCCTTCATGCTGTGAAGAAACAGGAACAAGGCTGACGTCAGTGGTCCAGGGCTGGAAAGTTCCACCACTAATGGATCCTTTGAAAACATGATCAACATTATGTCAGAAATAGACACTTATAAAACCAACATAAAAATTTAAGTGGATGACAATGATTAAATTGTCTCAAATATATTTAGCAGCTTTATTCCTTCACATGCAAGATATTTAGGATCTGAAGAAACAGTTCAGTGGGTAAAATGGTTACTAGAACTCAAAGGTATTAGTGGTGCAAGCATCTGCAATCCCAGTGCTCCATGGGAAAATGGGAGGTAGAGACCAAAGAATCTCAGAAGCTGATAAGCCAGCTGATCTGGTGTATGAAGCAGTCAACAGAGAGAGCATGTCTCCAAGGTGGAAGGTAAAGATGCAACACCAAAGGTTATTCTCTAACCTTCAAACATGGTATGCATATGTCTGCAAGCACACAAGCACACACACACACACACAGACACACACACACAGAGTCATGGTTTGAAATGTGAGTTGTCCCCTGTGGGGGACATGATTTGAAAATGGTTGTTTGGGAAAGTCATGGCAGCCTTACTGGAGGAAGGCAGTCATAGCAGGTGGGCCTTGAGGTTGGTTAGTCCCACCCCGCTTGAGTGGGGGAGTCTGATGTGCGGCAACAGCCGCTCTCTGCTTCTATGATGTTGGAGTGACTTAGGTGTCCTCCAGCTTCTGTCAACAGGCCATCTTTTCTTTCTTTAACTTTTTGTTTTATTCAATTGTGTGCGTGTATGTGTGTATGCGTGTATGTGTGTGTGTATATGTATGTATGTGTGTGTGTGCGTGTATGTGTGTGTAGAACCACGGACGAATTCGGGAACCACCATGGACGCCTCCACCTCCTTCTGCCCCGGGATTCACAGGTTCCGCCCTACCAGGACCAGAAATGCAGGCTGCCCCCACTTCCGCCCGGCGTCTATATGTGGGGTCTAGGATCTGAACTCAGGACCTTCTGCCTGCAAGGCAGAGGCTTAACCCCTGAGCCACCTCTCCAGCTCCCAGGCCATCTTTTCTATCATAATGAAATGTACCTCCCCTCTAGAACCATAAGTTGAATAAATCTTTCTTTCTCCTTTAAGTTGTTTAAGCCTCAGTGGTATCTTACGGCAACAGGGAAGTTTCAGTACACACACACACACAATAATTTATTTATTTGATGGGCAGTAATGGCATTACTCTACATTTAAGTTTAGTAATTACAAGTTTAGTAATAGCTGAACCAATGTTAAAAATGTTAATAAAGGTTTTATTGCATGGTATGCAAAAAAAAAAAAAAAGCCGGTTTTGAAAAACTAAGGTGTCCTTTGCCTTTATTTAATAAAATTTCCAGCTTGTGGGAAATCACCAGAGCTTGGTTGTTTAGACTTTCTTCTTTATTTGCAAGTAAATGACTAATACACTTGATACATGCACATCTTCACAAATAATCATAAATTATATTTACTATAAGAATTCCCCTTTTTGCCAAGATGGTGCTAAAATTAAAGAAAGAAGCGTTTGCCCCTTCCAAAGCTGAAGCCAAAGCTAAGGCTTTGAAAGCCAAGAGAGCAGTGCTTTTGAAAGGCGTCCACAGCCACAAAAAGATTTGCACATCACCCACCTTCCAGCAGCCCAAAACCCTGCAGCCTAGGAGGCAGCTTAAATACCCTCGGAAGAGCCCCCTCATCTGCCCACCATGTCACCATCAAGCTCCCCTTGACCACTGAGTCAGCCATGAAGAAGACAGAAAACAACAACACACTTGTGTACATTGTGGATGTCAAGAGGCTCTATGACATGGACTTGTAAAGAGGCTCTGTGACACTGATGTGGCCAAAGTCAACCACGCTAATCAGCCTGATGGAGAGGAGAAGCCTACGTGTAACTGATTCCTGATTATGATGCTTTAGATGTTGCCAACAAAATTGGGATCATCTAAACCTGAGTCCAGCTGCTACTTCTAAATACACATCTTTTTCATGATAAAAAAAAAAAGAGAGAGAATTCCACTCTCTTCTTTTCTCTAAATGTTTTACAGAATCCAGAATGGAGAACTGGGCAATGGTCTCGGTGCTCTCTCCCTTCTAACAAGGCAGGCCATGAAGCTCGGCAAAACCTGCCATCGTGTGCAGGATTAACACACCTCAGATACTTTTCTTCAAGTTTTGTTTTCTAAAATGTGTTGTCCTATTTGTCTTTCAAAGCTGCTACCCAGAAATAATAATCTAAATTACTAGTATTTTTAAAACTCTTTTTAAAAATTCCTTTCAAAAGCCTGATCATGAACCACATACGTATTCTTTCTTCTTCTAACATACTTGTATGATGTGCCAATATGCACAGAGTAACTTCTTTTCTATTTCTATTACTTTATTTATGTGGTACTGGGGGTTTAACTCAGGGACTTACATATGCTAGGACAGTACTCTATCACTTTTTAAAATATTTACTGTGTGAAGAGGTCTTGTTAAGTTGCCTGGGCACTTAGGCTCAGCCTCCCAAGTTTCCCAAGCATGGGATCACAAACATGAACCACTGCACTAGACTCTTTATTTCCCCAGGCTTCCTTGAACTGCTGGGATCAGGCCACCCCTTGTTTTGGTATCTCATCCAAGTAGCTGAGGGCCATGGGCACATGCTACTCCCCTGGCTCTCAGTTTCTAACTACAATTATTACTGGTATCAATGCCCTCCAATTGAAGTCTATCTAGAACAGGCATACAGTTAAATAAAGGATGTTGATTACTTGTAACATGCATGATCTCAGAGAACCACAGTGTTTCAATAAGAGAATGTCTTGAGAGCCTACACAGATTTAGACTTTGGTGGGATAATATGGCAAAAGATCTAAGTATGGGAAGACTTACTCTAGGTTGGATGCCATCAGCAAACAAATAAGTCCACGACTGGGTATCTCAACAAATCTCATTTGCAGAGTGGGCAGAAAGGACAATGAGGAAGGAACTACTCCTGGCATGAGAAGGCTGTCAGTCATGTCTTATTTTAGCCCAGACAGAGGGTGCTGGAGCTCTCCAAACAGCAGAGTAAACTTGTTTTTCTTAGTGTTTAGGCAAAATTATGAAATGGCATTGTTTGTCTCAGTTTGTCACAATGTCAGAGAGCCCTGGTCTGAGGGTGTCCTCTTGTGAGACTGCTTGAGGGGTTTTAGTTGCTTGGGTTAGGCCAGCTTCTCAGAACTTCAGGGCAAGTTCTTTTTGTTTGTTTGTGTGGTTTCTCATTAGCTCACTCTATTGGTGAGCTCTGCGTGTGATGAGAAAGCCTGTTTCAAAAGAATAAGGTGGAAGAGTGATCAAGGGTGATTTCTGTTAAGGGTGGTTTCTCAGGCCCTCATACACATTTCACACTCATGCACGTGTACCTATCACACATGAATAAACATAAACACATACACATGAAAAATGGAAATAAAAGTTAAAAACTGCCTCAATATTTTTGTAACTTTTGATCTATGATATGTCTAAGTCAAAACATATTAAAGTTATAATTTCTAAAAGTTTTTTAATCTTGTTATTTATTTTTACAAAATGTTTTTGAATTATCTTTTAAAGTTCTCAGATTACAATCCCACTTAATACAGAATAGCAAAGATACATTATAGCTCAATGGCTTATTTCAAAAGAGATATTTGCAGATAGCTCTTACCAGCTGAGAATCTGGAGAAAGAGAAATCTTGAATTTTGTACCATCTTCTTTTATCTCATTCATCAGTTCAATAAGAACATAAGTCTGTGCCAAATTCTAAAGGAAAGTAAAAGAGAGTCTTCTAATTCAATCTCATCATGCCTCTAGTTTTATGACATGAATGCTCTCAAAATAAAAATAAGCACTGTGTATCAAACATAATCCATGAAGAGGGAAACAGGAGCTATTCTTAAACATAAAAAAACTTAATTATAATAAAGTCATTAATATACTATAGCAAAAGAATGCCAGTTTAAAAATTTTTAAATTTAGCTGAATACAATTCAGACTTACTAAATGCCACTAGCACTGATAAAGCATTGTAAAATAGAAGACTTCTGAAGTGCTGTGTGAAAAGGAGGTGTACAATACAGATGTGCGTGACAAATGATGGTCCAAAGCAAAGAAAAACAGAAAGAACTTTCAGAGCATTTAATAGTCCCTTGATAGTATATTCTACAGGTATGCCTATGCTCATGAATTTGAACAGTTCCTCAATTTGCCAAATTTTTCTGCTGACTCTTACTTGAATAACTGCATTGAAGAAACAAGTATTTCCTAGGTTCGTAATGCCTTTTACAGATGGCACATTGCTGCCTTTTCTTCCCTTCTTTATTTCACCTGCTTCACGTTTTTCTTCACAAAGTTTTATGATTCGAGAAAATGCTCCTGTAAGTCAGAGAAAACACAACAGATATGAGATAAGAAGTTAAACATACATCAAGTAATAGTTTCAATATAGTATTTAAAATTTATTTAAAATTATTTAAAATTAACCAAGACTGTCTCGTTGAATCAGGTGTCCTGAAAGACAAGGACGCAAACACAAATGTCTTTGGTCGTATATTTTATTGCTATTTCAAGTCATTGAAACTCACTTAAATATACAGAAAATATATCATTTTAAATATCCCATTCCAAAATAATTCCCAGATGAATTTAGTTTAAGGGGAGACTAGTGAGGCAGTTGAGCAGTGGGACTTCTGCTCAAAGCCTGGTGGTGACCTGAGCCTGATCTCTCTCATCTCTTTCTCTCTCTCTCTCTTTCTCTCTCTCATCTCTCTGTCTCTCATCTCTCTCTTTCTCTCTCTCATCTCTCTTTCTCTCTCTCATCTTTCTCTCTTTCTCTCTCATCTCTATCTCTCATCTCTATCTCTCTCTCATCTCTCTTTCTCTCTCTCATCTCTCTCTTTCTCTCTCATCTCTCTATCTCTCTCTCTCAAAAAAAAAGTTTAAAGAGAAACAGTTGAAAACAGGTAAAGAAAAACCCATCTTGTTTCTAAATGCTATTTTTCCCTAAAAAGGAATGAGTACTCTTTGAAGGCTGGCTCCCAGGCGGGATAGAAAAGATGTGAAAGCAACCACTAACATTTTTGTTTTACCAGAGAATAAGGAAGGGCCCAAAGCAGTAATGGAAAGCCGGCGTGTAGGAGTGCACACAAGTGGAGACGGGAGGACCAGAAGCAAATGTGAAACTACTAAAATACATGAAACCCTGTCTGAAAACAACACACACACCAGTCATGGAAGCAAGCCAGGCTACAGTGGCACCACCCGAACAGGCTCACACTGGAAAGGAGCACAAGTAAACAAGACATGACGGTGTTGGGGAAACTACCATCTTACAGTGGTGATTTCACATTATTTGTCAATTTTCTTGCATGTGTGAAATTGTCAAACTAAACGTTAATGTCATAATAAAACCCATTATTATGCATGATTAATATATGTGAATAAAAAGAAAAGAACTCACCACCAATGAACAACTGCAAGATCATAGAGCAAATCAAGTGGGAGTTTAGCTTTTTCACGTCTGTGAGCTTTTATGAAATAAACTTGGACACAGTCCCTCCTCCTGTACACAGCACTGGAGGAAATTGGCCAGTCATCATAAAACTGACAGTCATTATAAAAAGTAGCTTTGGTCTCTGGTAAGACCAGAATGATGTCTGACATATTCTGTTGGTTCCAATAGGTTGATGGCACTTGGGACTGGGGGATGGGAGGGCAAATAAATATATACATGAATCCCTGTCATCCATCAGTGGGACCAATTCACTCATACAGGATTTTCATACAGGGGGCCAGAGAGATGGCTTAGCCCCTGAGTTAAGTATGGGCATCCTTCATGTCCATTATTTGTCTGATTGTGTTTTTTTCCTTCTTATCTATTTCCTGCACATTCTGGGTATATTTCCGTGTGTGCCCTATCTTTCATATTGGCTTTGTAGTTATCATGATATCTCTCTCTCTCTCTCTCTTTCTCCTTTCTCCCTTTCTCCCTCCCTCCTTCTCTTCCTTTGCCTTTTTTCTTTTTGGCATTTAAGATCAAGCCCAGGGCCTGCACCCATAATAGGCAAATACTCTACCATTGAGCTACACCTGGATTCTGGCTTTTTAAAATGTGAAATATCTCACTAAGAAAAACAACTGGCAGTTTCTAAATGTTTCTTTCATTCAGCAAATACTCTCTATGGGAAAGGTTTTTCTCTTATCCCATTATCTATAACATCATTTCATAAACTGCCTCCCCCTAGTATGTTTACTTTTAAAAATTACTGGTTGCTATTGAATATTAGTGGTCTACATATTTGTGAAGTAATTTTTGACTCCCAAACCCCAAATAGTGAGTTACACAGAAAAGAAATTAGCAATACAAGTTTTTTCTCTTGTCCTAAGGAAATAAACCCTTATTAGCACTGAAAAGCAGAGACAGAGAGGCCTGGCTGGGAGAAAAGGAGGAGAAAGATGCCACAGGATGAAGCTGAGGTGAATACAAAGGCAATGGAGAAAGTCTGCCAGCAGTGAAGAAACCCAGTGCAAATGAGATGGCATCTGCACTGCCCTGCTGGGGGAGGGCAGCCAGGACAATCTGTCTCTTATCAATGTCTGAGACTCCAACTATAACCTAGAATAAAGAGGTTCTAGACTCTCATCTGTCCATTGCCAATAGATAGTTACAATAGTCTCTTAAAGACACTTAAGATGAAAAAGTAATTAAACCCAAGCTTTACCCCATTATTTCCAAGAAAGGCATTTAACTGAGGCTATACTGACAAAGTTAAGACTCAGACATCTGATTATAAATCCAGTGTCATTTTACCACCAAAATTCTCACAATGACTGGTGCTCAATTAGAATAATTATAAAAGACAGTGGAGCAATACTCTTTAGATTTAGGTGTATGCCACCCTGAACAACTGACTCCCCAAAAGTATTTCTGAAAGCAGACAGGGCTCAGTGGAAGTGGAGTGCTAAGAGAGAACAGAGGAAGGTGAGCCTGATCACAGTGTGTTGTATGTGTGATATGACATTGTCAAAATAACAGCATAGGGCATTTGCTTTGCTTAATATCCTTAGCAAATGCTACTCATGAGACTGAGAATCACATGTAGCCCAGATTGGCCCTAAACTCACTATTCGGCTGACCGAACTTCTGACCCTCCTGCTTCTACATCCTGACTGTGAGATCGTGATACCGCTGGGTTTTTTCTTTGCTTGTTTGATTGTCTGTTTTTTAATGTGGTACTGGGGATTATTGAACTAGTCAGACAAGCACCCTACCAAATGAATGGCATTCTCAGCCCTATTCCAATATTTTTTAGCTTTTAACATGAAAACAATGATTAAGTAAGAAATAAACTACATAATGTAACTATCTATAAATGTGTGACACACATATACTTGGAAAAATGCTCCCCAAATAAACTATATTTAATGTTAGAAAAAGTAATAACATTTTAAAAAGCATAACATACAAACAATTATTTAGCTGTGTACCACATTTACCCATCGCTTTTCAAAACATCTGGGATAACTTCCCAGAGTAAACAATGTTCATAAGACCATCTGGTCAAAACTGCAGGCGAGAAAAGAGCATAAGCATATGGGAAAACAGATTCTCCCCTTCCCTTCGGCGGTAAGGGATGGCAAAGGTCAAGCCTAGATCTATCCACTCTCCGCTGTGCGATGCTTTCAGCACCACCTGGTTCTCCCCCCACAGCCACCAAATGAGGACAGCCCTGCCAGGAAGAACATGCCCACGGGCAGCAGCAATAAAAAGTTTGTTTCACAGATAAATAGCCACTTCTCATAAGTGGCAAGGATTTGTTTGCTGACTTTCCCATGTCAGTCTATAAGAAATCAGTCAATGACTCAAAGATTAACAATGGTTGTGAGACTTGAATATGACACATTAGAAAATTTAACTAGAAAACACAGCAATATCTTCTAAAACCCACTTTTTAATTTAATAGTGCAAAGCCCATAGCATGTAAAAATTTAAATTCAACTGACTTATTATATGTCCATAATGTGCCAGGAATGGTATGAACAACTACTCACAACCATTTTCACTGAATTGCATGTGAACAATGACTGGAATACATGGAATTGACTCAAAATAAACAAAACAGACATAATGCCTTAGATTTATTCATAACAATGTATATCGTGGCAGAACTTTCAGATTCTACGGATATATACCCTGCAATTTCAGATTCTAACTTCAAACTGAAGAGTATACGATTCAGTCTTGCAATTACTTCTCCCTTTCAATTTATTGCATTACAAGTAGAGTATTTGCCTATTATGGGTGGTATGGTCTTCAATGTCAAAAAGAAAAAGGCAAAGGAAAGAAGAAGGAAGGAAAGAAGGAAGGAAGGGAGGGAAAAGAGGAGGGATGGAGGAATTATGATAACTATAAAGCCAATGCGAAAGGCAAAACATATAGGAAAAAATACTAAGGATATTCAGTTATTCCTTTGTAAAAATAAAAATGATCTTAATCCATGTTTCAATAAGAATAAGAATTTATAAGAATGATTCTGCTCGCTTTGTTTAGACACTACGAAATTTTCCTAGCCTGATAGTGCAAATGACTTTGACCTTAGGTCTATTTGCTTTGAGAACTCTCCTCTTCTCTTATAAACAAGCCCGCATATGCTAAGAATTGAACTTCAAGATTTGTTTTGAACAATGGTATAATTAAAAGGGCAAAGCTGCTATAATAATAATAATAATTTTTAAAAAGACAAACTGCAAAATTTTGAAAGTCATTTGGGAGGATCAAGAGTTCAAGGTCATCCTCAGCTAAAGAGCTTAAGGCCACACTAGGGTACATGAGCTCTTCTCTTTTAATTAACTAATTAATTAAGGGTTTGAGCCAATCATCACTTCTGATGTTTATACTCGGAAGTGTCCTTCTGGGAGGCTAAACGTCAACTAGCCAAGGTCAAGGGCTTCCTTCACCACAGAAAATTCTAGAACTGTGAGCCTTGCTTGAGTTCACAAGTCCCAGAGATCAAGCGCTAAGCTCTTGAGCTGATGGTATGTTTGGCCTCTGACTTGTCAGCGCTTAGCAATAAAAGCCAAAGTTCTGCAGAATCTTCAGTGTTACTTTGATTATAGTTGAGTGTCCCTCAATAAATAGACATGACATCTCCTGCCCTAGGAATGCATAATCTTTGGGGGTGCTGGTTTTGGAGGGTCCAGTCAAAATCCCATCTTTGTTCCCAAAATAAAAATCTTCACAGGAATAAAAAAAAAAAGGCAGAGGAATGTTTAATGTTAGGCAGAAAGGTCAAAGGCCGTCACCTTCAGAATTCTTACATAAAGAATATGATTTGCTTAAATGAAAGATGATAGGGTTTTACATGTGATTACAGTTTAGAAGACCAAAGAAATGCCAGGAGTCAAACAAGTACAGGAGGGAATCCATTTCTGGATATCTTTGTTATTTGGACTTAACAGCTTTATTAGTTAAAGTTTAAGACAGCCCAATTCAAATGGTTCTTCAAAAGAATTAAGTCCTAATACCCAGGGACCTACCATCTGCAATCAACTTCTCCCATGTACCTACTTTTATGCCTCTTTGGGAGAACTGAGAAACTAGTTCATTTTCTGCTATCTGGTTCATATGAGGAACATTGGATTTTACCCTTTGAGTAAAAATAAGTTGATCTTGTTTGTTTGATGTGGCTTCTTGCCTCCACCCTCTGCCTTAGAGGATTTGTTTGTTTTTGACTTTTTGAAATAAGGTCTCAAGAAGCTCTGTCTGGCCTCAAAGTCCCGCTATCTCCTCCTAAATGCTGGAATTACAGGTATGTGCCACCAAACCAAAATCTTATTTTTAATTCCAATTCCTAGCAGACATGCAAATAACTATTCTTTTTTTTTTTAATTTTTTTTTATTATTATTATTTATTCAACTGTGTGCATATGCGTGTGTGTGTGTGTGTCTGTGTGTGTGTAGAACCACGGACGAATTCGCGAACCACCATGGACGCCTCCACTTCCTCCGCCCTGGGATTCACAGGCTCCGCCCTACCAGGACCAGATGCGCAGGCCGCCCCCGCTTCCGCCTGGCGTCTATACGTGGGATCTGGGATCCGAACTCAGGACCTTCCGCCTGCAAGGCAGAGGCTTAACCCCTGAGCCACCTCTCCAGCCCATCAAATAACTATTCTTAATACTCATTTTTTTGAACATGTAAATAGGAGAACTTTTATTTTATGACAGAAGAAACTATTTGCCTTTTTTTAAAAAAAACATGAAATCACTTTCATATCACTACTCTGAGATCACAGTATTATTTATCCTAATCATACTGCTATACCTGCTAAACAACAAGAATGAATATAATTCATGTCTCACTAGTATACCAGAGGCATTAGTTGAATGAATTGAACGGGATGTACTTTATTTGTTTTAGTCTGACAAATGACATCCTGTCAGCATTAAATTTGTGAGTCAAATGCATTGCTCAAGTGTGAGTTTCTCAATAACCTTATACTTCACAAAAGGCAAACCAAAATGCAGCAGTATTTCATCAGGAATTCCTGCATTCAGTGCTTGTATGATACTTCAGTTACACAGTCTACTGAAGTAACACATCTTGCAATTCTAGAGAACATGACTCTCTTTGTTTAAAAAAAATAGATTTTTAGATTGACAGCAAAAAGTGAGCAGCATGCCCCTGCCCCTACAAACATGAGCCCCCTATTACCAACACCCACGTCCAGAATAGTTCACAGAATTGTCACAAATGACAAGCCTACAGTGACACATCATCCAGCATCCATAGTTTACATCAGGCTCCCTCAGGGTGGTGCCCATTCACTGTAGCTGGACAGACATGTAATGACAGGAATCCATCCTTATATCAGACAGAGCAGAGCAGATTCACTGCCCCACAATTCTTCTGTGCTTTGCCTCTTCATTTCTCTCCACCATCCTCCAAAGCCCTGGCAACCACGGATCTTCACAATACCTCCAGTTGTTTGCTCTACTTTTCAATAACACTGTCTCTACCTGAATACTTTACCAATAAAAAAGACTTTTTGTCCCCTTTCAATCTTGTTTTATGCATGACCTTTTCATTTGCACATGACATTGGGGAGAGCTTTGTTTGTTTGTTTTTAAGCAAAACCTAACATTTAATATGAATCTACACAGCTGTAAGCATTCTTCTGGGAACCGCACTGAGTTTATCTCAGCTGCTTAATGCAATTACCTAAGCCAGCCATGTAGCACTAATATAATTTGCCCATTTCTACAGCTGAAAAGTTTAATCTTTTTGCTTCTCTACAAATCCTCTACTGTGAAAGTGCATAATGAACAACTCATTTGTTTACCCTCAAAATTGAACTCCCAGGTAACCATCAGTCTGAGAAATATTTATGTACTCATAGGATACATTGTTGTTAACATATTCATTCCTATTTGTCTATATATTATGATTCAAATCCTATCTAAAATAAAAAAACTAACCAACCACTGTCATTGAAACCCACAGTGGTTCTTCACGGCCCTCAGAATAAACTCTAGAAGAGCAAGGCCCTTAAGCGTCTGTTCCTATTTCCCTTTTAAGTCTCACCTCTCACCGCCAAACCCATCCTTCCTGCTTTTAGGCCCCCTCATCAATGAGCTATTTCTTCTTCCTCAAACACATACCCTTCCCTTTTTTGCCAAATAATATCTAGTTATGTTTCAGCTCTTAGCTGAGAAGATTATTCTCCTTTAGTCCAGATTAGATGCCATTCCAGAGAGTCCTCCAATTGCATCAGGGCACTACACAAGCAACTACAATGTATTACAATTTGGCAATGACAGAAATGGCCAATAGGCCTATCTCATTCACTGCTGCCTCTCAAACATCTAATACACCATCCACTCAAGTACATTAGAAGAATAATGAATAAATAACAGAGTTTTATATCAACAGGGTTTGGAGTGAATGGAAATAACAAAACTTGCTTAATATTCCTTCAGTAAAAACTGATTCACTCTGTTCTACTTAACTTAGCAAGTATGTACTGCCTAGTCACATAAAAACCAAATAGAATATAAACCAAAGTCCACCTCTTAAAGTTTAGAAAAGAAAGTGACTACATATGCATATGGAATCTAAAATGTCATGGATGAGTGTGCTATTAGATTTTAAAGTATGCTATATCGATGCAATGTTGCCAACAAAAGATAAGGAATAGTGAGGATATTGGACACAGGAATTAGATTGGGTATAAGTAAGATTGGGGCAAAGACAGAAAACACAGATGTGTTAATTCTGAAGTTCTTCACTGCATCTGAAGATCCCTTCCTTCCTGAAAACCAGGTATCCTTATGACTTGAAGCATTTTTATAAGTCTTTGGTGTTTTGACGTTCATTCATTCCTAGTTGTAACATGCAAGTTTCTAAAGGTCTACAGGGTATGTAACATCACAGCAGGTCAAATGCAAAAATAATATGAGAACAGAGCTGCTCTCTACTAGGGCAAGCATTGAAGAAATCTGCCAAAAATAAAAAAGGTAAACCACTAAACTGTGTCTTGAAAAGTATTCATTTTTCCTAAAAATAAGTATTTGTGTGAACATGTCAAGGATTTATTGATATTTTTGAGTATTCTAACTTTTTAATTTTCATTTCTAACATAACAAAGAAGACATAAACTACATAACCAAAGCTCTTTAATTCCCAGTGGTTTTCTGTTTTTCTTTATTTATTTATTTGATTTTTTTTGCATTTGTGTGTGTCTATGGAGGCCCACAGATGATCAGGAATCATCCTATTGTTCTACCTCTCTTTTGTTTTGCTCCGAGGTTTCTCAGGTTCTGCCTTCCACAGCTGGAAATACAGGTTGCCGCCATTTCTTCCTGGCATTTTTATGTGGGATCTGGGATCTGAATTCAGGACCTTCTACTTGTGAGGCAAAGGCTTAACTTCTGAGTTAATTTTTTAAAAGCATGAAGAGGTACTGAGACCAAAAGATTGGGATTCAAAGAGCTACTTGTTTTTAGAGATGACAGGATACTAGCCCAGATTCTCTGTATAAGATAAACTGTGTCAGAGATGAAATTAGCACAGGTGTTACATAACTTCAAAATATATTTATGGTTCTAGTTCAGACTTTTTCTCAGAAATTATTTTCATGTAGTGCACAAATAAAGAATCTTTGAATACAATTTTTTATACTTTTTTCTTTTCCATCTTCATGTGTATGTGTGTATGGGATGTGTGCTTGTGTGTATGTGGGTGCAAGTGTGTGCAGGTCCACATGTACATGTTTGTGGAAATCCATGGTTGATATCAGGAATCACTCTATCACTCTTCCACCTTAATGTTGTGAGCCTGGGTCTCTAATCAAATCCAGAGCTGGTCAATAGGGTCAGTCTGTCTTGCCAGTTGACTCTGGAAACTTCTCAACTTCCTCTTTCCAAGGAAATTTCTAATTTCCATGGAATTACATGTGGGCCACCACAGCTACTTGAAATTTTATGTGGGCTCATAAAACATAAAACACACACACAAAAAAACTCAGGTCTTCTTACATAAGTGACAAGTACTTTAAGCACTGACTAATCTTGTCAGCTCTTATAATACTATTCTTATCCTCTCACCCTAACAAACCCTCTTTTCGAATAATCATATATACGTATTTTACCTGCCTAGAATCTTCATAATTATTATTTTTTAAAAAACATTGCCTAAATCAGCCATGTGGCATTAATGTAATCTGTCCATTTCCATAGCTGAAAAGTTTAATCACATACATCATCTTAAAAACCTTGTTAGACACATTCATATTTAAAATACAAAATATTTCCTAAAATACACAGAAGCAAAAAAATTTCTTTAAATAAAAAATAATGTGTGAGTTGACTCAGTGAGTAAAGGCATTCACCACCCGACCTGATGAGCTGGGCCCGATCCCAAGAACACACATGGTAGAAGAGAACTGATTCCCCAAAGTTGTCCTCTGACCTCCACATGAATTTTGTGGCTCATGCAAGTAAGCGTACAAAAACACACACACAGACACACACAGTCGATGAATGATTTAGTGTAAAAATAAATAAAATTCAAATATATACCAAAACTTTATACCAAAACATTACATATTAATAACCTCAAAAACTTACTTCCACCATACCACTGGATTTTATTTTAAATCAAATTTACCTAAGAAATTTTGTAAGTTGACCTCCAAAGGTGAAAGACCCTTTACCCTAGAACTTGTGGACAGCGAGAATTCAGAACTCTAGCACTACCCTGTTGAATGTGCTTCTCACCCCCAAACAATCTAAAAGGATCATTTCCCAGGTGCCCAAACGCTAGTGTTCCCTCTTCCCTATCTTGCCGAAATTGCCCCAGAAATGGTTAGTGGAAAGCCAAGCTCATGTGTGGCCCCTTTCCTTTCAAAGGAACATGCCACATGTCACCAAGAGCTGGTGACACCAAGACCTATTTTATCATTGCACCATTCCATGTCCCTTTATGGCTGGAACAGGAAATGTGCCCCGTGACCACATGCTGAAGACTTGGTCTCCAGCTAGTAGCGTTATTTTGGGAAATGCTGGGAACTTCCTTGGCCTTGCTGGAGGACTCAGGCTGCTGTGGTGGTATGCACAGAGGCTGTCTCTTGCCTGGCCCCTTCCTAACTCTCTGCTTCCCAGTGCTCCAAGGCTGGGAGCTGCAATACGTGCTCTCTCAACATAAGACCACAGAAGGATATCAGGTGCCATGTGAATAGCTTGACATACATTATTTCCACATCCTTACAAAACATTCCCTCCAAGCTTCACAACACCCTGAAAGAGAGATTCCTTTATACTAATCTCATCAGAAGAAAGCTAAGGAATAAAAATCTATGGCTAGTAAGTTAGGAGTCTAAATCCAAATCAGGAATGTTTGTTTTAAAAGCTCATGCTAAATGCCCCACGCAGAGGAAAAAAAAATAAAAAAAAGAAATACTCATACTGGTTACTACACACTTCAGCTGCTCATATTAGACACAAAAACACATCACAACATAACATTATGAGACTGCTAGCTAAGACTGTACGACATAAAAATTTTTATTCAAATTATACACTGAGAGACCATAGTGAAATCAAAGGTGCTCTTTATCCAAAGTGCAAAACAATGTATTTTAATACAATTGCCTTTCAGCAGCTGTTTAACTTACCTGTTTGTGTTTTAGAAACCTGTTTCTGGAGAAAGTCAACTATCTGAGCCAAAGCCTTCTTATTACACTGTGTTGAGAGTTCTTCATCACACTCATAACACCTGAAAAAAATATGAAACAGAAGCAAATATTGTGAAAGGAAGTTTGCACACTAGGTAACAAAATATGGATTTAACTTTTGTAATAAAATACATGGGAGAACATACAAAGGGGAAGATACTAGCTAGGCTTGGAGAAATAAACAGGGAAGAAATTTGCATATAGCCTCATGGCTCTAATCTGATTCTGCAATTTACCTTAATTGGAATGAACGAGGGGATTAAAGTAGGAAGTATGGCACTAATATGGCCTAATTTGTCTTTCTTCCTTCTCCCTTCCCCCTCCTCCTCCTGTTTTTTGTTTGTTTGTTTGTGGGTTTTTTTAGATCAGATATCATGGTTTGAAATGTGTCCCCCAACAGATTCATGTTTTGGAAAATCAAGGCATCTTTAGGAGGTGGAGCCTTGCTCCAGGAAGGCAGTCACAAGGGATGGGCTGTGAGGTGGATTGGTCCCACCCTGCTTCCAAGAAAAGTCTGCTCTTACAGTTGGCGGTCTTGCAGCTCTCTGCCTCCTGGGAGGGTATGATTTAGCCTGCCTTCAGCTTTTGCTACCAGCCATGCCATCAGCTTTTGCTGCCAGCCATGCCAATTCTGTCACAAAAGACTGTATCTCTTTTCTGGAACCAAAAGCTGAATAAATCTCCCCTTTCTTCCTTAGGTTGCTTGACTTTGGGAATTGTCGCACAGCAACTGAAAGAGTAGCTACTATATCAGCTCTAGCTGTATAAGTCAGACTGGCCTGGAAGTCGCAATGTCTGCCTCTGCTTCCCCAAGCTGGGACTACAGGAATATGTCACCATATTTGACTCTGGCTTATATTGATGTTTCAGGAACATCTAACTACAGTGATATACTGAATTGGAAGGCACCATAAATAGAAACAGAAATAGATGAGTATAATAGCATGAATCTGAAGAGCAGTGGACATATTACATTGCATATATTTTTCAGGTAAAAACAGTAATAAATGTGATAGAAAAATGAAGGAAAGAGAAATGTCAAAATAGTAGCTCAGGTGGGAGAAAGGATGAGGTATCCACGAGCCTCGGCCTGCCGACCTGCCGCCACAAACATTTCTGGTTGCCTCCTGGCTGCAACCAGTGTCTGGTGAGAGGTCAAGGATGCTGCTGTACATGATAGGAAGGCAGCTAGAAGTACATCACAAGGAATCACCCCTTCCTGTGCCAAAGACACTGAGATGGCAAAACCCTGATCTAGCGAGAACTCCATTTTCTGGGAAGGGTAAATGAGGGCAGTGGGTATAGAGGAGCCACCACACAATTCTGTCTACCTTTGTTAAATATGGAAACATAAAAGGGTGACAATAACTGACAGGCTTCCAGCTTTTGATTAGGAAATGCTGGAGCCGCCGCTGATTTTGTGGAGAGTTAGGCTTGGAAGACACTTGGAAAGAGGTGTCCTCAGGCACACTCCATCTCAGGAGACTGCTCGAAATTAGGCTTCTCCATCATTCCCACAATACTGGGCTTCTGCTTCTCTGTGTTATCCTATACTGTTTGCTTGATCTTCACGGGATCCAAACACCACACAAGAATACAGGGTTGAAAATATCTTCTAAGTCTAGGGTATTAGTTATACTAACACGATGTTACATAACCATATCTTGTTTTGCATAACTATCAGTGATTAGAGGCAATTAAGTTATATTTAGGCTCTATTTGTAAATAATTCAAAATTCAGTCAAATCGCTACTAAATATCACTCTGGGATTTGCCGAGGGAAAGACAGATAAGTTACAGAAAATAATTTGAAAATATTTCTTCCAGTAAACTGATGGAATTTAAAACAATTTCATTCATCAAAGCTGCTCAACATTTACTATTTCAACTATTTTTTTCTTTTTTTTTTTATTATTGTTATTATTTATTCAACTGTGTGCATGTGCGTGTGTATGTGCACGTGTCTGTGTGTGTGTGTGTGCGTGTGTCTGTGTGTGTAGAACCACGGACGAATTCGCGAACCACCATGGACGCCTCCACCTCCTTCTGCCCCGGGATTCACAGGCTCCGCCCTACCAGGACCAGAAACGCAGGCGGCCCCCGCTTCCGCCTGGCGTCTATACGTGGGATCTGGGATCCGAACTCAGGACCTTCCGCCTGCAAGGCGGAGGTTTAACCCCTGAGCCACCTCTCCAGCCCCTACTATTTCAACTATTATCAAACACAATGAAAATGTAAAATAATTGCTGATCTGCAAAATACTGAGATGTTGTATTTTCACTAAGACAATTTTACTTGCTATTAAACATGTTATAACTTTGAGAAGATGAATAAAAAGTGACAGCTCAATGTAACTTTAGATTCCATCAAAAATAACCAAAAAACTCTGCAAGGGAATTGTTTTATCAACATCTCACCATAACATCAGAAAAAACTCAAAAAGCTTCACACCTCTCTGAGAGCCTAAAGCTGATGGAGAAGTAAAGGAGAATGCATTCTTCAATGGTATATCCATTGATCTAGGATGCTTGCTGGAACATGAATCAGGTCAGGCATAAGTCATTACAGACTACATGAAACACAGTGAGCCGCACAAGTGAAAAGATTTGAAAATAGGAGGGAGTGTGCCAGGGCTCATGAAGGAAAGGTAAGGGGAAAAGGAGGAGGAATGGGACTTGGGACAAAGAGTTGAAAATATTATAAAATCACTATATTCATGTATACAACATTATAAAAAAGTGAAAATAAATAAAAAGGAAAAAATTAAACTTGATTCCAGCTTTAAGTAATATTTAAAAAAGTAAAAGAATAATAAAGATAATTAAAATAACAAAAAATTCTTATTGAGCATTTTCTATATGCTATACTTTTATTTTCTATTGCTTTAAGTGCTTTTAAACATGCAGTACTTGGCTTAATTTCTCATGAAAAGACTGCCTTTTTAAACATCTTTGTAAGTACATTTTCTCTTTTACAGATGAGAAAGTGAGACAGGAGGCTTCACAGATCAATAATGATGTGGCAATACAGGAGAAATTAATCTTCCTTCAACACATTTGTGACTACAAGTACTCATTCATATATTATTTCAAGTGTATATCACTCTCCTTGATTCTGCTTAAACTTGAGAATCACCAACAGAACTAAAATACAGAAGCCCTAACTCCACGGGTGTGAGTTAAGAAGGGACAGCTGGTATCCACAGATTTCCAGGCGTCTGAGTGACTGACGTGAAGTCAGCAGTGAGGACCAGGGTACGGCTATATTACATCCTCTAACCATGACTAATTATCCAATTTGTGATTTACCTTGCATTTTTGTGTAATTCAGGTTTTTCTCATACTCAAGACTAACCTTCCCTTAATCCAAAGTTATGAAATTTTCTAATGAATTTGTTCTGGGATTTTTTTTTTTTATTGTTTAAGAATTAGAAGGATTAGAGTTGTGGCTCAATGATGAAGTGTTTGCCTAGCATGTGTGAAGACCTGTGTTGATCCAGCAGAGAGGAAGGAAGGAAGGGAATGAGGAATGAAGCAGGTGGGAGGGGGGAGGAACTACACAGAAAAAGAAAACCATACATTTAAATTCCTGTGACTACATCTGACTTAAAAACTTGAATATTTTCCCTATATTGGAAAACAATTCTTAAGTCGAACGCATATACTCAGAGACATCAGTAAATCCATCATCTTTCTATAAATGTAAAATCAAAATAAATTATATAATATAAAAACAAGATTGCAAAAAAAGTTAAAACCAACAGTACTACTATACTAAGGCATCTTTGCTGAAAATTTAGTCACTACTCAAACCATAAAGCCCAAGGCCATAGCATAGACTGGTGCAGAGGTTCCTAAGATGAGTCTGCTCTACCAAATTTTACCTCTTCAAAATGTGATCCCCAGTCCCACAATACTACTACACTTAGGAACTGTGAGACATGTAAACTCTCAGACACCGCTTAGACGCACAAAATGGAACTCTCTAGGCCTGCCTAGCAATCGAAAGAAGTCTTAACAAGCCTTCCTGACACAGTACCAAGAAATAATGTAGAAGCTACTGGGGGAGAGAAGTAATTACAGGCTTCATCAACTCATGAGATCTGTAAGTTACAATAAAAATCAACATGGCAACAGGTGACCACCAGTGTAGTAGTGGCATGACTATCTAGGAGACAGCCAATAACTTTCTGATTGAACTCAAGACCTGTCTGTCAAAAGAGAACGCATTCCTGTTACTGTTAACTATAACAAGAACTTAAAAAGGGAAGGAAATAAAGCAATAGAGAAAAGCAGCCAATGAACCTATATATGGTAGAAAGGCAGTACACCAAATTGCTCTATAAATACCTGCTATTATAACCATAGATTTGAAAAACATTTAACACTCAGCTTTAGAAGTCTTCTTCTATAACAGAAGTAGAAAATTGCAACATGCTGACAGGATGCAGCCTAGGGCAGTAGAAGAGCAGCGAAAGTGAACAGCACAGCCAGCCATACTGTAGTGTACAGGCAACCTAGCGAGATCACTCAAGAGTCAGGCCAACCCAACCTCTCCCCATCCTAACCTCCCAGAAGAGGAGACAGTGAGATTGCAAAAACCTAAAAATGGGAAGGTTTACCATTGGACAAGACATCCCATTCAAGGCAGGACTATTGCATCTAGGAACTCACTACACTGAGATTTGTCCTTACCAGACCTGCATAATGACTGATATACCAACATTGCTCTCATAGCTATAGAGGAACTCAGAGAAATAAGAACATACAATGGAAATCTTGGGGACTAAAGTTGGATGAGTGAGAGGAAATGCTCCTACCAGTGAGATGGCTTGAAGAGAGGCAACTTTGTATGCCAAAAGAGGCTTGAACTACCACAAGAGTAGACAAACCAGAGGGAACCCTGGACTCCATAGAAGCAGACAGGCAGGAGAGTGGGAGGAAGTGGGATGGATTAGTGAAAAGAAGGGATAGGGATGGGAGGGAAGGGAATGGAGGGAAACAGGAATGAGAACTCAATATGCTTGTAAAACTAGAAAAATTATTTTTAAAAATAAATAAACAAGGCTTCCTGGGATTTTTGATACACTCTGTTGGCTAAGGGCACTGCACTAAAACCTTTATTGAGCTGCTATCCGATGACATCACTCACTCTCCTTCATATTTTCATTCTGAGTTCTCATCTTTCCTCAAATTCCTCCATAACAAAACAAGCCAACAAAAACCCACAATCAGTAAATCCCTCTGGCCAAAGAACAGAAGATGGGTGATTGTGAATTCCTCCATCCTAAACAAGATATCAAAATCAGCCCCAATCCCAAGGCTCAGGAACCCTTACAGAAGAACAGATAGTAAGAATGCAAGAGCCAGAGTGGGGCTACCAGGAGCATCCTCTGGTCAGGACAGGACTGTATCGATGTTCCTTGAATGTCCCACAGTTGAGAAATACTATACCACCAGTAGACTATTGAAAACTAATGCTAGACAGAAGGGGAGCTTCCTTTCTCAACAATTTATCCACTGATGGGTCACCATACCCCTGCAGGTGCTTAGGCAATTATCAATGCAGACATCTCATTTGAAGCCCAGTTGCATCATATGCAAAAAGATGTGAAAGTAGGGAAGAGACTGGCTGGAAAAGAGAAAGTATGAAATGGGACAGGAGGGGGAATGGAAATGGGTAGTAAGGAGTAAAAACACATAAATTCATTGCATATATATGAAAATATCAAATGATAATAATAACAATTATAATAAATCACTGCATTTCCAGACAGTGCTGCCCCCAAACAGAGAGGTATGCTGGCAAGAAACTAGGGGTTGGGGACTATTCTGGTGGCTAGATTTTACTTTATAACCACTAAAAAGCAAATGGTACTGTTTCCCTACACACAAAGTGAGGAAACTGGACTAAGTTCTTGTGGTGGAAGTCAACTGTCAATTTGATGAGAAGTAGAATCACCTAAAAGAGGGGCCTCTGGACATGCCTCTTGGGTTTATCTTGATACAAATTGAGACAAGAAGCCCGCCCACCATGGGTGGGACTGTCCCTGGGCTGGGTGCTGACTGTACGGACAGGAAGGATGGCTGAGCACCAGCACTCTTCAGTGTCTGCTTCCTGGCTGTGGACATAATGTGACCAGCTGTGTCAAACTCCTGCGCCTTGACCTCCCCACCACGATGGAGACTTGAACCGTGATCCACAAGAACCTTCCTCCCTTAAGTTTCCCTTATCAGGGCACTGTACTAGCAACTGCAAAGTAGCCAAGACAGTTCTCAACCAGGTAACAGAAGCACCTAAGAAAGTTTCATGAACTATAATACCTGGGCCTTCCCTCCATCTATAAAGAATTCCCAAACATCTGATTGACCTTCTCTTAGAACGCTGTAATTCTGTATTAGTAAGTTCAATACAGAAAAAAAGACTAGGCAGAATTTGCATTTTTTAAAAAACTTTCTTTTCCTTTCATGAACGTGTGAATGGAGTCTGTGTGTGTGTGTGTGTGTGTGTGTGTGTGTGTGTGTGTGTGTGTGTGTGTTTACATGGAGGGATGTATATGTGTGAAGGGAGGTGTATGTGTATCAGTTTACCTGAGAGTGTGTGCTTGTAAAGGTCCAAGGGTGATACTGAGAGTCATCTTCAATCATTCTTCCACCTTATTGTGAGCCTGGATTTCTAATTAAACCCACAGCATGCTATTACAGCTAGTCTGTTTGTTCTGGGCTTGAAGGCTGCTGTCATTTCCAACTGGCATTTTTACATAGGATCCGAACTGAGGTCCTATTGCTTGCAAGGCAATTGCCATCTCCCCAGTCCCTCAGAATTTGTCTTTATTGTATGAAGAAAATGTTAGAGAAAAGTAGAGAGAAAACTAGGGTGTTTTTTCCCCTAATTTTAAGTTTTATTTTCATGGGTAATATTGATTTTCTTAAATTATTCCATAGAGTGTGTTCGGGCAAAAAAAAAAAAAAAAATGCAACTGATATAACATGGTGTTTTATCTTGCACAGTTCATAGGAAAATTTTTAGCAGATGCAAGTACTACCAAACTTTCACTTACCATATAACCCATGTGCTGAGACTAATTACGATGCAATGGGATTCTGCCCCGCTACTCTTGAAGTGTTCCAGAGAGTGTCGACTTTCTGAATTTGTCCCACATCCCTGAAAATAAGCAGAGAGCTATTTGTATGATGATTTTCATGCAAGTAGGTTTTAAATTAATTGAACTTTAAATTGTACTCAAACATGAAAAATTTTGTTTTTAATTTCAAGTTAGAAGAAGGAGTATCAAATTAGTTGCTTGCAAAGTGACTTTAATCTGGAATTTCTATGTAAGATTTAAAATTCCTCATTTTTTTTTTAAGGATATATTTTGTTTGCTTGTTTTTGAGACAGGGTCTCATTCTATATAGCTGCCCTTGAACCTGCATCAATCCTTTTCCCACAGCCTCCTGAGTGCTGGGGTTATAGGAATATATCATCACACCTAGATTAAAGTATACACTGCTTATTTTAATAGAAAATCCTTTTATTATACATACCATTAAGAAAAATATTTTGCAAAAATAAGTAATAATCCATTTAGAAGGGAGAGAAAAACATCTAGAAAATTAGATCTATTTCCTAAATAAAAAAGGCAAAAATAGGTCCCTATATGAAAACAAATGGGTTAAATTCCTTTTCAACATATTTATGGAATATACCATTACTTTCTAAACTCAGCAAACATTTTACTTTCCCTTAAACACTTCTAAGTTCACTTTTGGAGTTTCAACCTACATGTGGAATAAATCTAATTTTAAGTCCTACATATGACCAAACAATTCACAGTAAGCATTCTAAGGAAAAAATAAGACACACCAGAAATATCACTGCTCTTACTTGAAAGCCACATTTGAGGCACAACCAAACATCGGAAAGAAGAACTGGCTGTCCATCATAGAACCGTCTCTCCTTCAAGCACTCTGAACACACTGACCAGAGGGTCTCGGCCACTGCTTTCTTCACATGATTCACACAGACAGCATGGGTCACGTGCCGGCAGGTTAAACCTAAGAGTAAGAGTAAGTAAGAGGAAACAAAACACAACATTTCACTTTCTGTTAAAATGCTGCTAAAAAGCATAGACTGGGAAATAAGACAACTCATAACATCACAGTGATGATATAAAACTATTATAAAAGAGATTCGTTTAATCCTGTGGTTATCTAAATTTTATAAGATAAGTTACTTGGAGATTTCTGAATACAAAACTATTAAGTCTACTTTTTTTTTACATTAGAGAATAGTAAAAATTATTAACGTCTTGCTTTTTCTTTATTTTCTGCATGTATGTCTTGTGTTTCTGTGTTTGTCTGTCTGTGTGTATCAAAAGGCTGTGTGTACTTATCACTCTGGATAACACTACCTCCTCTTTGCTTTGCTCTGGAGTTTCCTGGGCTCAGCATTCCAGGGCCAGAAATATAGGCCACCACCCTTTCCACCTGGCATTTTCACATGGCATCTGGGATCTAAACTCAGAACCTTCTGTTTTCGAGGCAGAGGCTTTACGCCGGAGTCGTCTCTAGAGCCCATTGGTTTTTTTTTTTTCAAAATTAATAAAAACTTTACAAAAAAGTCCTGCAATCTTCAAATGGTGGGATACTTGGCAATTCTCCCTCTAGTTAGTAAAAGGCAATAAGAACAAAAACAAAGACTACAAATTCATTTTCAAAAACCACACGTCTTCAGGACTGGACATGTGTCTTAGCAGTAGGGAGAAATTAGGAAAGTTCTAAAAACAGCAAATCTAAAAGTCGACCACTTCTGCTAACTTGGAGGCTGGGAAAGAAAAAAGGAAAGAAAAGAATGTTACAATGATTCTAATGTATAGGCTGAAGAGATGACTCAGGGGTTAAGATTGCTTCCAAAGCAGAAGGGCCTGAGTTCGAATCCAGAATCCCACATAAAAACACCAGGGGAAATGGTGGTGGCTTGCACTTTGGTTCTGGCAGGTGGCACCTAGGAAATCACAGGGCAAAGCAAAAAGGAGGTAGAAGCAATCCAGGATGATTCCTGAAGTCACCCTTGGGCTTCCACAGGTACACACAGTGCCCTCGATGTGTATGTGCGTGTGTGTGTGTGCACACATGCACGATTAAATTAAATTTAAAAAAATGATAAGGTATTTGCATACCCTCTCTCTGTCTCTCTCTCTTAAATAAGTAAAATAAATTTTAAAAAATTCCAATGTGCTTATAATCTGAACAAAGTCCCAAAAAACCCCAACACTGGGGAATTAGACAAGTCAATACACAAATATATGTAGCAAATAGTGAAAATAAATATAGAATGTATCAACTTAAAAGCACTTATTATTTCTTTTCCCCAACACTATATGAGATGCCTGAGATCACAGTTTACCAGCAATGTCATCTGAGGAGTCTTCGTCATGAGGTACTGATGGTCTTTTATTTCTTTTTCCTTTCTCAGGTAAATCTTTTGATGGATCCTTTACCCGCATCTGTTATTTACTGAAAAGGTTGAGGAAAAATAATACTTTAATCTTTGGAATTCAATTTTTATACATATCAATGCACAACAAAATTGGATTGAATCTCATTCCGTGGCACATGGATAAGACACTAGACTTCCAGACAACCTGGACTGGTTTAATAAATCACCAGTGGAAAAAGAAGGGAAATAAACCTTTATTAAAAAACAATATAGGGCTAGAAAGATGGCTTAGGGGTTAAGACTGCCTCGCAAGCAGAAGTTCAGATCCCAGATCCCACATAAAAATACCAGGTGGAAATGGGAGTGGCCTGCACTTCCAACCCTGGAAAGCAGAGCCTGGGAAACTCCAGAGCAAAACGAAGAGGAGGTAGTTAGGCCTCCACAGCCACACACGGTATTCTCTGATACACATAGATACACATAGACACACACACACACACACACACACACACACACACAAAAGAAAAAACTATAGGGATGCAGGCATAGGTCTGTGGTACACCACTTGCCTCGCATGCACGAAGCCATTTCTATCCCCAGCACTGCCCTTAAAAAAAAATCAGTATGTAAATGGCATATTTAACTACCTTGTTTAGGACTGCTTTTGTTTTCTAACACTTAAAATTTCTGTGATGAAATCTAACTCATAATGTGATCTACTTGGAACTAACATCTTTGGAAAATAATTATGTCAAGATGGTAATGTAAAGGCCTCAGGAAGTAGACTGGTGCCCTAAATAAGGAGACCAGAGAGCCCTGCATCTGTGAGATTCCAAGAAGATGACGGCCAAGATAACAAATCTTCTGTAAGGTTTGTCCACACTACAGACCAGATCTGCTGGCACCTGAGCTTGGATTTCCTTCAGGACTGACCAATGTTTGCTGTTTAAGTCACTCAGTCTATGACAGTTTATTACACACCCTGAACTGAGATGCATCCCTTACATAGATGATACTTCAGTGAATAAAAAAATTTGATTGCTAGTTTTTTTTTATTCATGAAAGAGAGGAGAGAGAGAACAGAGAGAGAGAGAGAGAACACACAAAGAGAGAGAGACTGAAAGAGAACATTCATGGTACGCATGTGGAACACAAAGGACAACTTCTGGAAGTCCATTCTCCCCTTCCACTAACTATATAGACTCTGGAGATCAAACTCAGGTCACCAGATTTGCACACAGTCACCTTTGCCCACCAGAACCATCTCACCAGCCCAAATCAACAATAATGTACTTTTCCCTCACACTCTTGTCTGTACTTACAGTGAAGATACAGTACAGCTATAAGTTCACATCACACACAGACAGACACTGTGAACCAAGTATAGTAAAGGCCCCTGCTCAATGTACCACCCAGGGTACACACACACTTTTTTTTTTTTTTAACGAGCACTTAGCATTCAACCTCGATGGTTCCTTCTGTAATGAAAGGTGTTTGTTACAGATAATCACAACTAGCCAAAGTACAGAAACAGTCCCTAAACAGGACATCTAAATCACCCCCGCCCCAACTCCAAGGCTCAGGAAACACTGCAGAGGGACCAGTAAGATTGTAAAAGCATGAAGTGGGGCAGTGGCACATCCAGACACTGTCTTCTGGACATGACAGGGCTGGTATATTCATGAATAACTTGCAGCTATGTAGATTTCCATAAGACCTGCCAGGAATTGTCCTATCATTTCACCATGGAAAGGATAAGACCTCAAGAGGCTACGTGCTGCTCTGAAACTGACGAGGATTAATGCTGACGGAAGGGAAAACGAAGATGCTTTCCTCCACGGTACACCCAGTGATACATGATTCATACTCCAGCAAGTACTCAGGCATATCCCATCAGAGGCAAATCAGATGAAGCCCACATGTTGAAAAGACTTGGAAATAAGAGGGAATCTGGCAGAGGAGAGAGAGATAGCAATAGGAAGAAGTGGGGGAGGATGGATTGGAGACTAAGTAATGAATGTATATCTTAAACTTATTATATTCATGTATGAAACCCTAAAAGAATAAAAAAGATCAAGTAGAGAAAAAACTACTACATTTTTCCCCTCCAGCTTTTCATTATGAATAATTGCAAACATCTACAAAAGTTATAATGAACATCACAAAAAGCTATCTAGGTTCTACATCTATTAACATCTTGTTACTTTTATTTTACCTATCAATGAATTAGATGATCATTTTTGATTAACTATTTGAAAATAAATTATAGAAATGACAGCTGAGTTCTAAATACTCAATCATGTAGATATAGTTTTTAAGAATAAAGCAAACATTCTGTTATATAATATTACCATATCTAAGAAAATAATTTCCCATTATCATCTTTTATCCTAATGCACTTTAATTTCCTTAGTTGGGGGCTGGAGAGATGGCTCAGGGGTTAAGACTCTATCTCGAAAGCAGAAGGTCCCTGAGTTCAGATCCATGATCCCAGGTAAAAAGCCAGGTGGAAATGGTGGTGGCCTGCACTTCTGGCCCTGGAAGGCAGAGCCTGGGAAACTCCACAGCAAAGCAAAGAGGAGGTAGAACAACCTAGGGCTAATTCTCAAAATCACCCTTGGACCTCCACAGGCACACACAGTACCCTCTGATACACAAACACACACATACACAAATGTCCTTAGTTGATTCAAAAGTGTCTTCTATAGTTTTTAAAATAAAGATTCAATGATTTGTATATTAAATCAGTTATATTTTTTATTTTACACTTTTCCTCCATAAATATGCTTTAAATTCAGAACAGTTCTTCTGTCCTTTGACTTGACTAAGATTTTTTCACTTTTTTTCAGAGATCAAGCCAGTCTGTATGTGCTAAAATGTGGTTTGTCATCTAACAAGTCTGACAACACCTGAGACAGACCTGCCTACCAAGGTCTTATCCGAGGCCATGTCATTTAATGACAAAGCTGCATAATGTCCATGTTAAATCTGTCTTTCTCTTCTTGGTATTATTGACCTCCATCTTTTATATTTCTTAAACACTCAAGTTATCACACATATTTTTAGATATAAGCTACACATTTTTAAACCACTGCATTTCGAAGTTTCTCTCGCCTTTTTCAGCTTAATACTGTCCTGTTCAGTAGCTATATTACAATTCATGGTTGTTTACTTTTAATGATCAAAGTAATGGATCTTTCAACTCAATATTAAATCTTGAATCTTAATTTAGTCATCCTATGTTTCAAATAAAGGATATTTTACTTTTATGGTTTTAGGTTGTGGGTTTTGTTTTGTTTTGTTTGTTTTTTTGGTAGTGCTGGGAAATCCCAGGCTCTCAAGCATGCTTAGCACATGCTACACCTGTGAACTACATCCCAGCCAAGGACTTTTTATTTAAATCTAAAAACTATCACTGTTGAATTGAGTTACAACAAATGACAGATTTCATTCAGGATTACAGAAATGCACAAAGTCTAATCCCTTGATTTATTTTCCAAGCACCTTTTATCTCAATCGCTACCCCTTCAGTTCCACCTTTTAAAATTCTTAAATTCGGACTGGAGAGATGGCTCAGAGATTAAGACTCTGTCTAGCAAGCAGAAGGTCCTGAGTTTGGATCCCAGATTCTAAGTAAAAATACTAGGTGGAAACAGTGGAGGCCTGCACTTCCGGCCCTGGTGGACAGAGCCTGGGAAATGTCAGAGCAAAGCAAAAAGGAGGTAGAAACAATCCAGGATGATTCTTAAACTTGGTCTTCCACAGGGGACAAACAGTGGCCTGGACATACATTGGCCTTTGATACACACACACACTCACAAAATAAAGTAAAAAAAAAATTAAATATTTAAATTCTCTTCTCTGAACACAAATTTGATCAGTCACTCCTATTCTCTATTTTCCATCCCAACACACCTGAGCAAATACTAACTGGATAAGAAGGAAGTTACAAATGTAGAGCTGGTTCTCACAGCCTCACCTGGAAAGGACCCACTATAGCTGCTCCTAATCTATTGGCCAGAGAAAGCCACATTGAGCTTCAGGGGGATTGGCAGGGGAGGAGGGAGTATGCAAAGACTTTAACGAAAGACAGGTGAGCATGCATATTTGTGCACAGCCTTAATCATGACTACCCATCTAACAAATTTCAAAATCCCAGTGAACCCTTTCTTAGTTGCAGAAGGTCTTCTAAAAAAGCCCACCACCAGTTAACCACTTTCTCCATAGCTATACAAAGTCTAAGAAAACCCACTGCATCTATCCTTAATTACCACATAATCTGGTTAACTGCTGACTGTATTTTACTCAGTCATTTCAAACCTTTTTTACTCTCCTAACCTCCAGCTCTTCTATCTTCCCACTGATCTAGTCTTTAGAAGGAACATGATCAGATCTTTTTACACTTTATAAACCTACCTACACTAATTTTAATTTACTGTCCTGAAAACAGGCATTACCAAGAGAATCTAGGAAAAATATAGTCCACAGTCATATTTTTTCTCTGTAACAGATAAATCTTTGATAAAGCTAAGGCTTAACAAACAGATAATGCTGGCTGACAGATTACATGGAGCCAGGCATTTGACCTAGACTCTGCAAAGACCTCTGCTCGTTTTCAAAAGCACTGACTTAAACATGTTGGCAGTAGAGAGGCAGTCTCTAATCATCCTTCTGACAGATGCACCTAAACAGAATCCTTTGGTGCAATAACCCACAATATAGAAATACTCCACAGTCTCTTTTCCATCTATCACTTAAGGCAATAAGAGACCCAATCAAAATTCAATATTAGACCTTCAGGTACTCTCCACCTTAAAATCATGCCTGGAATCTCCAAGACTCTCCTGGCACTGTGGAAAGTCAGCAGGAGGATTCACAAAACTCAGCATGAGATGCATTTGTAGACATTTCGTATGAATATACGACTTGATGGCAAGAGGGAAAGGCACAAGTAGAGTGGAGGAATCATGAATAGCGTCATTAGGATCTCTCCCTCTCCCACATGTATACCAGCTTCTGCAGGGGAAAAAACATTACATTTGGAAACCCAGTATTTTTAGGGCGACTGGTAATCGCTTAAAACATAGTGTTGAGCATAGATCGATTACTTCTAGGTCAGGGCACTCACAAAGTGTAAGTGCTTAGATGCCCAACAAGGGCAAACCTTGCAGGGAGATGTTTCAAAGAGAGCAGTCTCAGGTCTGCCTGCTCAAGTCTTCACCAAAAATATGTTGTGGCCATTTTTCTCACGTGCTTTTCCAAACATTAAACGTTATTTTGAGTTAAGCATTCGTTAGCACTTGTGCTGTCCCTAACAGAGGTTGTACAACTAACTAATTTGATGCTTTGTTTTTCAATTAGCTACGCAAACAAGTTACAATATTCATAAGCTTTTTACAATACTTGGTCTTGCTGTTTTCTAGGGCTAGGAGAAAGCAAGGGGAAACAACCTTCTTCAGACATCCGGGCTCAAAGGATGAACAGCACTGACAGTTCTGCGGTGCACCACACCCAAGCCTAAGCTTTTCGTGGGTCTTAACCTGCTTAATCCTCACGCTCCTTTTCAGCACAGTCATACGCGTCTTCCTCATTTTACACTTGGAACTGGATGAAGGTTGGGCGCTCGCGGCAGCCCGGGGCCACTAGCGCGGTGGATGGGAGATGGACTCGATACCTAATACTCGGGCGGCCAGAAAGCCGGGTTAACCCGCTTCCTTCGGTCCCTGACGCACCCGAGTCAGGAGAGAGAAACGCGGAGAGTGGGGATCGCGGCGGACAGAGCGACGCCGCACGCCCGGGTCACCGCGAAGGGGGCTCGGCCCGTCGCCCGCCCGACCCCGCTCCTCCCGCCGGCGCCCAGGCACGGCCCGCGGCGGCCACCCGAGTCCCCCAGCGATCCGGAAGGCGAGGGCGCGAGGGAAGCGTCTCTCCCGGGCCCGCAGCCCACGGGGAGCCTGGGCCACCGACCAGACGACCGAGAGCTTGCAGCGACCCCTCCGCCGGGGCCCCAACTCACCGCCCCGCCGGGCCGCCGTGTCTACACCCAGGAGCCTCTGCGCAGGCGCGGCCGGCCCGGCGGAGGCGGGGCCTGGCGTCCCGGGCGGGTTCGGGGCGACCCCGAGGGCGGTCCGAGAGGTTCGGCGGGAGGGGCGAGGAGTGAGCGGGAGGCCAGACAATGCTGGCCACGGGTCTGGAGGCGAGGCTGAGAATGGGGCGGGGCTATCAAGAGGCGGTGCTGGGGCGGGGCGGCGCTGGGGACAGGCTGGAGGCGGGGGAGAGGGAAGGAGGGTGAGTGGGAGCGGGGCGGGGCAGACGCTGGGCGTAGGTTGGAGGAGGAGCCGAGTATGGGCGGGCCTGGGGACAGGATGGAGGCGGGGCTGAGCGTGGGCGGGGCAGCGCTGGGGACAGTCTAGAGGAGGGGCTGAGCATGGACGTGGGCGGGGCTGAGCGCGGGCGGGGCTGAGCGCGGGCGGGGCGGGGCGGGGGGGGCGGGGGCGGGGCGGGGCGGGGGCGGGGGCGGGGGCGGGGGCGGGGGTGGCTCGTGCTGCGCCTGCGTTCTGTTGGCCCGTAGAGCCAGAACACTGGTCATCTTCATCACTTTGAACTGGCTCAGGTTAGCCCACCTACGTTGTCTTACCCGCCTAAGCCCCAGCTATTGCTGGCCATCTTGTGCGACCCTCTGATGTCTCTGAGCTTTAAAGTCCCATCTGACATTCACTGTATATAACATTTTGCTTTTTTCATTACAGTTCTGGAAGCTGCGGTTCTCGCTTACTGGCTCTGAGGGTAGATTTAGGGATCTGGGTGTATTATATACATGCAGGAAAATGTCCAAATGAAACCCAGCATTTTTACAATGAATAAAACACTATAACTTTTTTTAAACATTTTTATTATTATTTCCGCTCATACAAACTTAATAGGTACACCGGTTCCCTCCCTCCCTCCTCCCTCCCCCAACCCCCCTGCTCCCCCTCCCCTCACCCCTCCGTTCCCATCCCCAGTGCCTCCCCCGCCCAATCCCGGGAGAATCCTTTAATGTGCATGCCAGACTCTCCTCTGGGTCCTCCTCTCCCATGACGTACAAGGACCCAGTGGCATTTCCCTGAACCCTTTCCTGTGTTCCCCTTAAGCATAGGAACACTACTGTGGCTGTCAATCCCTTGCCTCCAAGGATCTTGGTGCCTTTAGCAAAAAACACTATAACTTTTTGACTCAACCAGAATTAGGGAAAATTAAGTAGTACCGAGTTTCTATTTTTAATATTCTTCAAATATTTTTCTTCTCACTTAATTGAAGTAAAACACAGTTTGGTAGAGTCTTCATTTCAAATGTTACCCATAGTGGGGCTGCAGTGATGACTCAGGTTAGGATTATGCCTAGCAAACAGGCGGTCCTGAGTTGGGATTCCAAGGAAAAATGTCAGGCAGCCTGCACTTCCCGCACTGGTGGACAGAGTCTGAGAAATCCCAGAGCAAAGCAAAAGGGAGATAGAAGTAATCCAGGTTGATTCCAGAAGTCATGGGCACAGGCTAAATAAATAAATAAGTTTTAAAAATGTTACCAGTAGGTACATTTTTAGCACTATTAAAGTAACATTTTGATGAAATATAAATACATAGTGGCTTAGGGTGTGATCTGATTAAAAAAATTGGCCACAGACATGTCATGTAAAAATGGAAAATTGCTAACTGACCTCCTTAAACCAGACCCTCCCCCCTGCATTGACAGGTTCTCAAGAAAGAAGAAAATTACAACCTCCTAAAACAATGCCTAGTGGTTCTTAAAATGCTAAGTCTGTGGCTATAAGAACAGGCTATACATACTACAGTACTCTATGTAGCTATGAAGAACAGGATATACATTTAAACTATATGCAGTTACAAAGAACAAGATCTGTTTGTGCACTATATGTATCAAAAAAGAACAGGATTTGACCTATGCAAGATAATTCTGATAATGGCTAACTAGCATCCTGCTTGTTTCCTGCTTGCCACCACATCCGTTCCCACTTCACTCATTATATGGAATGTAACTGCTGCCTTTAAAAGCTCCTTTTTTGAACAACTCAAGGCCTCATTACCTTTTTTTTTTTAAGCCTACTTATATAAGCTCAAGAGGTACCCCCCCTTGTAACAGTTACTCTTAACTATTGCTGTGAGAGAGTATCCAAAGTCAAGCAACTTAAGGGAGAAAGGGAGATTTATTCAGTTTACAGTTCCAGAGGGGAGATACAGTTTCTCATGGCGGAGACAGCATGGCTGGTTGGCCAAAGCTGGAGGAGGCTAAGTCACCGCAGACATCTTGGAGGCTGAGAGCTGCAGACTGTTTGCTGCAAAGGCAGACTTCTCTGGAGATAGGATGGGACTCATCCACCTCAAGGCCCACCCCTTGTGACTGCCTTCCTTCAGCAAGGCTCCACCTCTCAAGGTGCCATGACCTTGCCAAACACATGAGACTGTAGGGAACACATTTCAAACCATGACAGCTCTCTTTCCCCCTTCTCCTCCCTTCTCCCTTGTGGTTCCCCCCTCCCACTCTACCCTCCTTCCTCTCTCTCACCCAACTTTCCTCCCTCCTCTTCTCTTGGTGTTTCCTGCCTGCCCCCTCCCACCCTTCAGAACATCTGTTTATATGGGCACTGAATTTCCTTGGGCCACACACTAATATGGGAACTCCGTTGTATCTGTCTAACCCCTTGCCTCTAAGGATCTTATTACCTGAAGCCTTAACCCCTGAGACCCATGCTATTCTTTGAGGGCTTGTTGACCTGTCAGCCATTATTCAGGTCAGACAAAGCAATATCATGGCTGCCCCAGCCCAGTCTTGAGTGGAGTATCCTGCCTATTAGTGGTTCTCCCCTTCTTTAGGCTCTTACAATCTTACCACCACCTTTCCACAAAGGTTTGTTGAGCTTTAGGATGGGGAGAGATTTGGCTGGTCTGGTTCCAGGTGAATAATGTAGGGTCTTTGATGTTCTGAATTATGGTTGGTTGTTGTTTTCATTTTTCTAGGCCTTGTTATCTTTACCACGACATAGATGTGAGGACCTGATCAGCTCCAATAAAGCTTCTCCACTTATACTCAGTGTCAGAGTGGTGAATTCCTGAATGGCTGGACCCCACGACAAAGATTAGCTGCATATATTTTTTTTTAATAATGTTTGAGTTTTCCCCCATAGTTCTACCTGGAAATATGTGCAATACTATGTAAGTTATGAGCTGTGCCTATTCCCATGAGTTACAACCCCAACCGCCTATCAATCTCAAATTCCTATCAACTGTATGTTTAAGGTATATTCTTTATTATAAAAGTAACATATTCTATCCATTTCTTCCCAGAGGCAGATAATAATTAGCCTCTTCTGTTCAATATGTAGCTTCAGGAATTGCCTTTGTGTACAGACTATACATTGTGCTATATTTTTATGACTATCACTTGTTAGACTACATCTAAATTACAGTTTGCATTCTGTTCTATGACTTTCTTTCTTATCGCTTGGCAGTAGTTTTGGATAAAGTTACACATTAGCCTCCTTTCTTGACCAGCTGTTTATAATGAGTCTAAAAAACTGGTGTGTCGCTTTTTTCAGTCAGTCCCTTGTTAGTTACACACATGTCTACTCATGGGAATGTCTTCAGGAGATAAACTACCAGCAGTGGAATGCTGAGTCAGTATATGTTCATGATAACTTTCAATAGAAACTCCTTGAAAAGAGTCACAATTCATATGTCTGTTATATGGATACTTGAAGTGAATTTAGGGAAAAAAATCTCTCAAAAATTTCCCATCTGTTTCAATGGTCTTTCCCTCAATGACATGTAGTAGCCAAGATTTAAAAAAAAAAAAAAATAGGAGCCTGCCAAATTAGGCAGGAAAACTATTAGCTGACCACTTTATGCACCTGCCCCCACCTTATTACAATCCTGAGAAAAACAGTTAAGGTTGGGCCTCCTTGAAACGTTTCTGTGATCATGATTTAATCAAACATCCAACATTAGGAAAGCCCTGCTTATGCATAACTGCTAAAGTCTGTCTTCTATAAAAAAAATCACTTTGCTTCCTGCCTCTTGTTTAAGATGTGGTCTTCGCCTTTAAACACCCTCACACACACACACACACACACACACACACACACACCAAAAAAAAAAAAAAAACTATACATTACATTCTCAGGGCCACATGCTGGGATCCTAATTCTCTGGCATATGGTCTCTGATCAGCTTCAATAAAGCCTCCCCATTTGAAAAAGCCTCTGTTGTCAGTGTGGGGAATCCCTGAAACACCCCAGACTTACAACAGAAGAATATTACTGCATATTAACCAGCACTATAGATCTTTCTCTGGATAATTCAATGATTTCATTAACTCTGTGCCACTGACTATCCTTGAAGAAATAACTTACACATTTATATCCTGGATGTGATGATCAAGTCTCCTTGGACAAGATCTTTTTGTTCTAAGGCATTTTTAAATATATCGAGTTTGGTGCTTGACTACAGAAGGACATACTCATGTTTTCAAACCAAAAACATGCTACAGGGTGGTGAGATGGCTCAGCAGGAAAAGAGTAGAAATAAATTTGGCAAAGTGTGTTTGGTCCTTGGAACTCACATAGCAGGAAGAGAGAACCAACTTCTTTCTCTTCTGAAATTTGTCTTCTGACCTTCATGCGTGCGCTGTAGAATGTTCTCTCTCTTTCTCTCTTTCTCTCTTTCTCTCTCTCTCTCTCTCTCTCTCTCGTAGTTAACTACTGGTGTCAACTTAATCGAAGGATTTGGTTCTGGACACATTAGTAAAGAATTAATAGTTGAGTTAAACTCTAAGTAAGCCTGCAAGAGAATGTCTAATTGTTGCAGATGACACAGCTCATAGTGGGTGGGGCTTGTCCCTGGGCAGGTGGACGAAAGAGGGAGAACTGATTAAGGAGCTGGTATTCTTTGGCATACTTGGACAGACATGCTATCTGGCAATGAAAGTTTGTCCCACCCCTCTCTCAGCTGTAAATGTGTGGTCCCCCAATCCCTGGCACTGGCATGGCCTCTTTTGAGCTGAATTAAAAACTAACCAAACAATCATAAGCCAAAGAATAAAACCCCCTGACCCCATAAGCTGTTTGGTTGTGAAATAGTTAATTACATGAAGAGTAACTGCCTCTCTTTCCCTGATCACTTTCTCTCTCAATTTCTCTCTCTCAAATACATTTAATAAGAGAGAAGAGAGTAGTGCTACAAAAAATATTGTTTAAGTAATGTCATGCATGACCAGGCTGACAATTCCACACAGTGGGTAAGGTGCCTGCTTGCAAACCTGGCAACCTGGGTTCACTCACTGGAAACACATATTGTAGAAGGAGAGAACTGACTTCTGAAAATTGTTCTCGGATCTCCACATACATTGTAAAATGCATTCTCTCTCTCATAAATAAAATACTAATGTCATGCCAAAGGGGACTAGATGAAGAGGGGAGACAATAAAAGGAAAGGTGGAGAGTTGGGTGGGAAAAAGCCCAACATACTTTACAAAAACTTGAAGAATAAGTTTAAAATATGTCAGGAGCTCAGGGAGAAGAATGATACGTTGTTCTTGCAAAAGCAGAAATCAGATTAAGTGTTGTTCACTGAGGCAAAGCACATTGTTTTCATATCTTGTGTTCACACTGCCTGTGGTTTATGAGCCATGTTTAGATTGGGGAAGCTACATAGAATCATGATTCTACTGTATCTAAGCACATTATAATTTGAAGTTAATCTACAACATAAAGGATATGAAACGATAGTTAAAACTCGAAAAGATTTGGTTAAAAAATACTTGTAAATAACGTCACTGACATAGAAATACGATGTGGTTTATTAATTATTGAATTGTTGGGGCTGAGGGGATGGCTCAGTTGGCGAAGTGCTTGCAACATAAGCTTGAGGATCCGCAACACCCATTTGATAGCTGAACAGCACTGTGCGTAACCTCTGCGTCCTCAGGGGGCGGAGACAGGAGGGTGCTGGAACTTGCTGGACAGCCATCGGGTCTAGATGAACCAGCAAGCCACAGGGTCAGTGAGAGAAACCCGTTGCAAAAAGGTGTCAGAAGAAAAACAAACACACCGGATGTCAAGCTCTGGCTTCCACAAGCATTCAAGCAGGGGAGTGCACACACGTGTACCACACACATACACGCGCATACAACACCAAGGCACACGCGACAAGACAAAACAAAACAACGCAAAAAGAAAGCACAATCGTTGCCTTCCTTTCAAAGGATTCCAAGTTTTCGGCAGGCTGGCAGCCGGATATCGCGCTTGCGCAGTGTGCTGCTGCGCCTGGCGGCCCAAGGACCTTCCAGAGCCGCGCGGAGGGGCAGGAGCAGAAGGCGGGCGGAGGAGGAAGAGGAGAAAGAGGCCGGCGAGGAGGAGGCGGTCAGGCGCGTTGGGCGGAGCGGACGGTCATGTCGCCCGGGCCGCTGCTGCGAGCGGCGCGCCGCGCGGCTCTAGGGTCGGTGGAGACAGGTGAGCATGCTCCTTGGACTGGAGAGCGCCCCACCTCGGACCCCGGCTGGGACGGCCTGGGGGGTGCTGTCCCGAGATCTGCAGTTAAAGGTGTAGCCCGTGACCGTGGGCGCTTGGGTGCTTACAGTTTGGGCCCTCGGGATCCCTGGCGCTCAGCCCGGCGGGGCCCGGGTGCCCACAGTGCGCACGCGGAAGGGCATCGGTACTGGAAACTTGCGCGCTGCGTCGCCTGCACAGGCCGGCGAGGCGAGCGGCAGGCTGCGCTTGCAAGACAGTGGCTTGGGCCAGCCTGGCCTTGCCAGCATCTCAGGGCCTGTCCGCCAGTGAAACTGTCCTCTGACCTCGGAATTAGTGTTGACACTAGAACCATACCTGCCCCGATTTTACTGATGCGGAAGCCAGAGAAGGGAAGGTGGTCATTCACAGGGTTGGGTCCCAAAGTCCGACGAGGCTTAGGCGACTCCGAATCCCGCCTCCGCCACCCCTTCCTTAGGTACCGCTGCTGCTTCCCGGTCAGATTTCCTGAGGCAGCAGCCACGGGGGTGCAGAATACCGACTCTGCCAGCCTTGTGTCTTTTATCATCTAACTCAACTTCTCCATGCAAATTGTTTTCTTTTACCACTCATCAGTTACTCATTGGGCAACCTGTCGGATATGGGATATGGGGAGTATGCAGACACAAGCAAGCAGTTCCATGCAGTCGGGTTCAGTGTGATTGTAAAGGGAAGAATTATTGAACTTGAGCCGCGGGCAATGTTAGGGGACTTTTATCGTATTTTAGGTTTACAAATATTAAACGGTCACATTCTTACAAAAAAAGCACAACTGCAAATCTCTCCTTATTCCCCTCAGATACAGCTTCTAAACACTTCTATGTCTATACATAAAGTATGTATGTGTGTATGAGCTGTACATACTTTGTATTGTCTTACTTGCATATGTAGCTTTTAGAGGCTGCATATATTACATAGTACGCCTTCTGGTTTACAAACAAGTATTTCACTAGAATATATACCTTGAAACAAAATTGTTAAATGGAGGTGAAAGGGATACTTAGAGGGATATGAAGGGAGAATGTGCCAGTTATATTCAGGTGCCCACTTCACAACTGAGAATTGAGCCTTTAGGCATACCTAAGAAGAATTAGTTAAGGCAGGCCCTGAGCAGGCTTGTAGGAGTTATGTAATTTTGATGTAAGAAGACCCAGCCTGTGGTGGGTAGGACCACTACCTGGGCAGGTGGTTAAGATGGAGAAAGTTGGTTCAGTATTTTGAGACTGGCAAGTGAGAATGTATACCCCTTTTGCAGCTCCTCCTGTCCATATGGATGGCCAGTTCCCCTGGCACCTGATGTTGGTATGAGCTCACCTGTCATGATGATAACTGCAACCTAGAAAAATGTAAACTGGAATAAATCCTTATTTCACTCAGTATTCACTTAGCAATGGGAAATGAAACTAACCAAGAGTTAAAAGAGTATTCCATTTTGTGGAATTTTATGTCCAGGCTCCTGTGTTTGGGATGGAGTCAAAAATTGAGTCCAGAACACATGCAGAGGATTAAGGCAGTTTATTAGAAGAGAGAAGGAAAAGAACTCATGGATACAAATTCCATCAGAAGCAAGGATAGCTGGCAGGATGAGGGTATTTATAGATTTAGGCAGGCCCAGGAAAAGTGACTTTACCTTACTGGTTGGCTTGTGTCTACAAAACTGATTGGAGTTCATATGGGGGGAGGGCACAGTCCAGTCAACTTTGTGGCCCATCTCAGGATCCAGCCCTTTCTTTAGAGGAGTTTATCTTCAGTGGAGTTTATTTATCCTTCCTGCATTTGAGGAACTCATCTCCATATCCTTTCATAACAGAGGGTTGGGAGAAGTTGGTGACCTTATCTCTGTGGAGGATTAGAACGAGTTCCTCCAGACTGGCAGGGTGTGTTCCTTCAGGATAATCCCAGCAGGGGGGGGGGATGACCTTCAAAGACCTTCCCAATCTGGCTACTCTGTTCTAAAACTGCCTAGTAAAAGTTATATACTCTCTCACCATGCAAAAGTGAGGGAGCCAACACTTCCTTCAGAAGGAACAATATAGTGTAACTCATGAAAGAAAAGAATTAATTGTTCATCACCCTGTATAGGTTAAAAGCAATTTAAGGGTTTACTTGGGCTTGTGGCAGGGAGAAGATAGTGGCTGGAGCCTGAGGCAGCTGCTGATGTTGCATCCACAGCAGAAGCAGGATGGTTAGCTCCCTTTCTTCATTTTACTCAGTTGGGCCCTCACTGTGGCGTGCTGCTACCCACAATCAGAGTGAGTCTCCCTCCCCAGTCAAACCTGTAAACACCATCAGAGGTATGTTTCCACGGTGATTCTAAACCCACTGAATGAAGATGAATATTACAGCAACTAGTTAAGGACGGCAGAGAAGAGCTGTGTCTTGTAATGTGAAGAGGTGAGACTATTCCAAACAGGTTAGGTTAACCAGTGGAGAATTAGGAGAATATATTATCCAAAGACTAGACTCACAGAGTAAGAGACAACACACAATTTCTTAAGAGAATCACATCATGTCTTAATAAATTTCAGATAGCTTTATTTTTCTTCAGTGTCAAAACTGAAGAGTATTTCTTTGGTTGAGCACCAGATCAAGCAATCAGTTCACAAGATGTGTTGTACAAGAATACTGGTAGCTGGCTGCTTGGTGGCTCAGTGGGTGAGGCGATTGCTCCGAATGCGTGAGGACTGGAGCCCCCACTCTCAGAGCCCACTAAAAGCCAGGCATCTGGCTTCATCTGTAATCCCAGGACACAGGAGGCAAAGACAGGGAATCTCCAAGGCAAGTGGCCAGCTGGCCTCACCAGCGGGTAAGCTCTGAATTCAGTTGAGACCCTGCCTTAATAACATGGAGGCTGGGGAGATGCCTGAGTGGTTAAAGCCTTTGTCTTGAAAGCAAAAGGACCTGAGTTCAGATCCCCAGATCTCATGCCAGGCAGAAATGGTGGCAACCTTCAATTCTGGTACCGGAAAGCAGTACGTGGAAATCTTCACTAGTCCTAATGGCATGCTCTGGTTTTAATTAGAGATCCAGGCCAAAAGAAAAGGTAGAAGAGTGATCAAGGATGATTCCCAGTATCACCCTTGGTCTTCCACAGGCATACACACTGAAGTACATTTATAGATGTATACCCACACGTGTATACATACCCACATGCAAAACACATATGTATGTAGTCTGTACACACATAATGGCATAAAAATAAATGTGGAGAGCAATCAAAGACATCTGACATGAACATGAGGTTTTCACATGCACTTGCACTATATGCATATGCACCTGCACATACATGCAAATACACATGCATGTATGCATCTTCTCCAACAGGCATATCTGGGAGATTTATGAAGGAGACAGTTTTTAAAATTTTTTTATTATTATTATTTATTCAACTGTGCGCATATGCTTGTGTATGTGCGCGCACGTGTGTGTCTGTGTGTCTGTGTATGTGTAGAACCACGGACGAATTCGCGAACCACCATGGACGCCTCCACCTCCTCCTGCCCCGGGATTCACAGGCTCCACCCTACCAGGACCAGAAGCGTAGGCCGCCCCCGCTTCCGCCTGGCGTCTATAAGTGGGATCTAGGAACCGAACTCAGGACCTTCCGCCTGTAAGGCGGAGGCTTAACCCCTGAGCCACCTCTCCAGCCCAGGAGACAGTTTTTAATCTGGCTTTTGCTCACTGAGCAAAAAGGCAAGAAGAAATCCAATCTTTATTATCTCCTCCCTCCTCATGTGCCCTACATCCTAACTGGTTTTTTTTTTTTTTTTTTTGTTTGTTTTGTTTTAATGTGGGACCTGGGATCCAAACTCAGAGCCTTCTGCTTGTGAGACAGAGTCACAACACCTGAGCCATCTCTCCAGGCCCCTACATCCTAACTGAGTAAAGTTGGGTTGTAGAAAGTTCATTGTCAATCTGATGCTGAGAAAAACAGCTACCTTTAGTACAGTTTAATCAGCTGCTTATTGTGTTGTTTTTAGGATTGATAAGTAGTGCCAGAATTAAGTTCCACATAATTTATAAAATACATAGCATAAAGTTCTTAACAGTGAGAAAATATGAATTCAGTGACTGACTCTAATTTAAACAGTCTGGTTTCAGTTGTTTTAATTTCTAATCTTGAAGACAAAAATGAACCAAGTTGTCAAATTTTGAAATATATGGAAATAATATATTTTTACCTTTAAAATTCATTGTTTAAATACACATTATAAATCTGCAGTAATCAACTATATTCAAATGTAGTTGAGTGGCATTAATTACATGCTTAGTGTTATGAAGCCATTACTTCCTATTTCCAAAATTTTTCACCATCCCAAACTCTGTAATCATTAAGCAGTAAAACTCCCAATTCTTCTCAACTTCTAATCTGCCTGAGTTGCCAGTTCCAGTAATTCTCTATCCACAAAATGTGTGTATATATGTGTATGTAGTGTGTACATGTATATATACATTTTATTTTAGAGTGAGATAAAGGCACACATATGCATGCTAGAGCAGTTTAAAAGGAGGCACTTATAACTGAGCTTATAGCAGTCTCTCAGATATGTCATACACTGCAATCATATTTCATTTAGCATGCTTTTGAAGGTCATTCATGGTGTCTCATTTCTCCTTAATGCATGATAAATAATAAACAATGCGTATTTATCTCACCTGCTGATGAACGCTTATTTCCACCTTCTGACTACTGTGTATAATGCTTTGAGCATAGTTTACAAGTTAAGGGTTTTAATCTTTGCTTTAAATTCTACATTCTTAGGAGTGGAATTGCTAGAAATCTATGTATTTTTAACTATTATAGGTATATATCCATTTCCTACCATTTTGTTGCTACCAATAATAATGACAAATAAAAAAGAAAATGTCCAATTTCACAGATACTTTTTTGCAACTAATTTATGCTATTGTGCATAATAAATAGGACCACTGTATGTTTCTTTTGGCCTATATGTTCTGCAAACAAAGCAAGAAACAAAAAACTGACACTACTGAGGCACGGTGAACTGGGAGTTTGGGTAGTATAGATTTACAGTTTTTCTACTATTCATCATATTTTAGACAACTTAAATAATATTCTACTGTACTTATGTGCCACTTATAGTCCCTCTTTTATTGATAGACTTCAGGCTTATTTCTAGTATTTCAATGCCATGGAGTCCTGCCTATGAACATACCTATACTCATCTCCACCCCAAATCATTCTCACTAATATTGCTGTGGGATAGATACCTAAAGGTAAGGCCACGAGGACCTTCTGTTTTCGAGGCAGAGTCTTAACCCCTGAGCAATCTCTTAATGACAGTGTCCACTTTTGCCAATATTTGATATCATCAGTACTTTTAAGTTTTACAAGCTGGACACAGTTACAAAGTTCCTTAATTGTAGTGAGATTGGGCAGATAACTCAGCTATAACTTTGATGATTTCTGATAGTCATGTCTTATTTAGAATATTCTATCCCAAAATTTACATCACACCTTATCTGTTAGTACTTTTAGGATATTAGCTTTAAACTTTGATTTAAGCATACAAAATGAAGTTATAGCTGAGTTATTCTCTGTGACTCATATCAGAAGGTCCAGGAGTACATCTTGTAGCCAGGCCTATTCTATCCAAGTTATCTTTGAATAATTAATTGGTTACAGTGGTATCTTAGGTTTTTCCTTCATAATTTTTATTTCCTAAAGAAATATCCTAGTCCTTGTCTTAGTTTCCCTCATTAAATCTAGTGTACATCAGTTGTCTACCCTCAACAATTATCACTGAAGCTCCAGTGATAGCTTCCAGCATTCTGTCTCCATTTGTCTCTCAAAGAGAATTAACTTGATGTAGAAAAGCCACGTTTGGTATCAGAAGTGCTTCAAATAGGGTTGGGGAGCAATAGAGCATTTGCCTTAGCATATGTGAGAATACAGATTCAATCCTAATTCAATCCACAAAAAATGGAGCAAGTACCGGAGCGAAAAGGCACTGTCCCATATGCACACATTCCTACTAACAGCAGGAGCAGCCCTGTGCCTCAACGCCTGCCAGCTCCGCATCCTCTTCTCCCAGTCTCAGATTAGCTTGTTCACACACCTAACAGTAACTGAATCACGGGTAGGTATGATTTGCTAATCATACTCTAACTCACATGACAGTAGTAAGAAAACTTTGAATTTCATTTCCTCTTTATATTAGATATAAAGATCTTTCATTTTCAGCTACAGTCACAAGTAGTTACAGGCATTTTTCTGTCCCTGGTGAAAAACCAGAAATGATGTGGTATGTTGGTATGGATGATAACTGACAGTGAATCTTGAAGTCCTATGATGGTACAAGGATATAATTAATTTATCCTTGTGACTGTCAATAGCAGTATCTAAATTGTAATTTTTTTTTCAGGTTTGAAGTTAATATGGGGAAGCCACCACAATTTTTGTACTACTGTTTCTAAGGATATCACTTACAAGGAACTAAAAAATCTGTTGAATTCCAAAAACATTGTGTTAATTGATGTTAGAGACACATGGGAAATTCATGAATATGGAAAAATCCCTGGGTCTATTAATATACCATGTAAGTGACATGTACTTTAAACCAATTCACTTATATATCCAGTAATTTATATCCAAAATTTAATTGAATGCCATAACATTTTCTCCCAGTGGATGAGATAGGTAAAGCTCTGCAGATGAACCCAAGAGACTTTGAAGAGAAGTACTGTGAAGTAAAGCCTTCCAAGGCTGACAGCCTAGTGTTTTCTTGCTTGGCTGGAGTGAGAAGCAAGAAGGCTTTGGACACAGCAATATCACTGGGTTTTACCAGGTACGTAATGAAGGCTACATTCAAGAAGTATATTCCAGTGTATCATATGCATTCATTTATATAGACAACTGGAAGACTGGAGGTGTAGTTCAGTGGTGAAGTCACAAGGCAGGTGATGTAGTTCAATGGTTTGATCCCATTACAGCGAAAATAAGGCAGACATTTCCTTCAGTCTGTTTAGGATTTCTTAAGGCAGGTGATACAGTCAATGATAGACTGTGTACTTAGCATCACAAGACACTGACTTTAGTCCCTAGCAGCACAGGGTTGGAAAAATTGTCGGTAAAGGCAGGATAGAGATTAATAGCCTGTCTGTTTCCGTCTTACTTTAAAGAGGCAGAGAATCTAAATAGCATGATAAAGTGGCTGCTGTTCATTTCTAAGTTCCTGTCAGCCTTCTGTTATAAAACAAGAGAGAGAACACACAACACTAATCAGTGTTATGTTTTCAGAGCTCAACATTATGCTGGAGGATGGAAGGAATGGGCAACCCATGAGTTTTTGGAGAAGAAACAAGAAAACTGAGTTTGGGAAGACAAGAAGTGCTTTTCCTTGTATACATACAACCAAGGATTAAGGGGAAAAAAAAATCTAGTCCTGAAAGATAAAGTGACTGTATGAATCGTTTATTCATCTGCGAGTTGGAAGTGCTGTTCCCTGAACATTAATTAGAATTGAGATAATGACTCGCCATGGAAATATGAGTGGATTTTAAGCATTAATATTTAAGCAGTTTGGAATTCCAAAAGACTATGAGTAGTTTGTATTGCCTAATCATGTGTGACCATTTGTATTAATGTAGTTTCTACTCAAGAAGCTATGAGCTGGAACAGATATTAATAAGCAGAACTGACCTGAAACAAATAATCAAGAATGTATTATAGGGTGTTGTGAAGAATGCCTAATCCCAGTACCAGGGAAGAAAAGACAGACAGATTTCTGTGAGTCTGAGGCTAGGCTGGACTACAGAATGGGATGCTGCCTCAGAACAATAAATAAAAATCTGGGATCCAGACAAGTAAAATTTGAACATGAAAATATAGTAGCAACCAAAATACTCGAGGCAATGTTGTGACCAGAATGGTCTAATTAATCTTAAAAACTGAAATGAGTGGTTAATATAAGAATAAAAATTCCAACAAGTTATGGCTATGGAGGGCAGACTATGGAGGGAGAAAGTGAGGGAAATTTCTACAATAGTAGAATGTCATGGCTGAAATATCAGGTGTACATGTTTATCAAAACTCAGAGGCAATCTGCCTTGCAGGGAAAAGGTCCTTGAGTTCGGATCCTAGACCCCACATATAGACACCGGGCAGAAGCAGGAGCGGCCTGCATTTCTGGTCCTGGTAGGACGGAGCCTGTGAATCCAGGGCAGAGTAAACAAGGAGAAGGTGGAGGCGTCCATGGTGGTTCCCGAATTTGCCCGTGGTTCTACACACACACACACAAACAAGGAGGTGGTCCATGGTGGTTCTACACACACACACACACACACACACACACACACACACACATACACGCGCAATTAAATAATAAAAAAAAACCACGGAGGCAAATACAAACATCAGTACTTTTGCAAGTAATTATACTTAAATCAAAATACTAATGAAAACAGAACAATTGTGTAAATGTGACTTCCTCTAGCATGCACATCCACGCAGTATTTTGGAATGTTAAGTCCTATTCATGTTAGTGTGCTGGTGTATTGGTGATGAAATAAACCTGTTTTCTTATTTATGCTCCATTCTGACCCACGTGTTTTTTACTCTCGTTTGCATAATCTTTCAGATCACATAGGGCCTGGCAGAGAACTTCAAGGACTTGGCTTATCCTGAGATGGAAAACCTTTGGAAAATCTAGACATGTGATCGCCTTAAACTTCTCACAATGTCCATCTAATTCCTTTATAGTTCTTCCTACCAGAACTAGAAATGCTGGAAAACACGTCTTTGAACACACATGTATAGGCACATGAGCACAGCACAGTCTATTTACCCTTTAGGAGAAAGTAAGTTGTAGAGAGGGGTCAGCATTGTAGCATTCCATCAAGGAAAAAGAGCCTGGAAATAAAGACTTTTAGGTTGAACCAGTTGGTACAGGTAAGCCAGAAACTGACCAGGCCTCACAAGAATTTAAGTTCTGCACAACTGAACCCTGAATGAATTAAGGCAATCTTCCTGATTCCTTTAGAATCTACCAACAGCCACATATATTTGAACAAATACATGTGACTATACTCCAAGAAAATTCCTTACGGCCATTAAAGTTTTTAAGTTTCATGTTTTGGGTTATTTCTCAATTATTAAAAAAAAAATAGCAAACATTCTTGGCTCAAGGGCAGCAAAATCAAGTGATAAGTCAGAATTGGGCTATAGGATACTTTGTGGCTGACTGAGCTACAGCCATAAATTAGCCCTGTAAATTTTCAGTTTTCAGGCTTGTATCTGAACACAACAGCAAACAGAATGTCATGACTGAGGACTATTAGGAAGAAAATAGTATGCGTGTAATTCAGCACTTGGGAATTAAAAGCAAGAAAAATCGGAGGAGGTCAAGATCACTTTCGGCTGCACACTAAGTTCAAGCCAGCTCTGGCTAGATGAATCCCAATTTCAGAAGAGAGAAAACAAAATAAAAAAGGGAGAAAAGACACCATAGAAACCGAACCATAGGAGACTTCATATTGGAGTTTCACATGCAGATGCTAAAGTAACTGATTAATATATTCAGTAGCTTAGAGGCAATGGGGAAAGATGTATCAAAAACATGTAAACACAAAAAACATCAAATACAAATTGTGTAACTTAAATAACACAGTAATTAAACCAGACTCAATGGAACACACCTGCAATCTCAGAGCAGGTTTCAAGGCTAGCCTGGGCAACTTAGGAAGAACCCCTCTCAAAAAATTAAAATGTGCTAGGAATGTAGCTCAGTGACAGCATGTACAATGTCTTGTCTGTAATCCCAAGTATCAAAAAAGAAGACAATGAACAAATTAAATTCCTGATACATGTTAATGGATTTAACAGATTAGACAGTTAATGATAGGATTCATGCAAATGAAAAAAATTATAGAGGTTATAACATATGTTGCTAAAAGCAAATTACAGAAACATACCATGAAACAGTTTTAAAATAAGAGACTACAACATTTACTGAGCTTCTATTAAACATCTACTATTGGTACATAAATTATAAAAAATAACTTTCCATAGGGAAAAGAGAAAGAACATACAGCTATTTATTTGGTTAACATTCTATTTAACACTATTTAACACAATTGATTCTCTTTTATCTTTTATATGTAGAGCTAGAGATTATTCTAGTGTCTCTGCTGAGGTACACTAGAACACAATTATATAATACCTTTGAAATGGGATACTTTGGTTTTTGAGATTAGGTTTCCCTGTATGGCCAGGCTAGCTTCAAATTCAAGGTCCTCCTGCTTCAGCCTCCCAAGTGGTGGGAGACTTGCACAACTAGTCCAGCACAAAAATTTTCACAAAGGAACACAAGAAGTCCTGTAAAAATCAACAGCATTAGACCAAGATAAGAATGAAAGTGCCTGGGACTTTCCTCATGCCCACTGATCTCCCTCATACATCATGATCTCGTGGGGCTCCGATTCCATGGGAATGTACTCTTGCTCACTAGTTTGCGTGTGTCATTAGAATACCAAATGGACAAAGTTTCAGCACCTAATCTGTAAGAAGATTCGCACTGAATTGTTAAAGAAAATGGAGCCAGGCTGTGTGGCCTATTATCTGTAACCCCAGCACTGTAGAGGCTGAGCAGGAACACCAGGAGTTCAAGGCCGGAGTGCACTGCACATCAAGACTGACTCAACCAATCAATCAATTCAAATGAAAAAGATTCATACATCATCCAGCAAAATACTTTCCAGTCTAAAAGGACAGCAGCCTAGTTACTAATTAGTAGTACTGGAAGTTAAGAAAAGTTGTCCCTAATTTTCGGTGTAACAGGTTTCTTTCTGCAGAAACAAAGATCCAGAAGGAAAGGAATTTCAATAAGCTATAACAATAGTAACATCTCACTGAAGTACAGCCAAGTAGTTTTTACTAGTTCCTCCTCCATTAACAATTTCAAAGACTCTTCAAATCTATGCTATTCTTTTCACTTCACCGAAGTTTAGTAGGGCAGCCATCACAGGTAGCTGATATTTTGGATTGCTGTCTGTAGTCAACATCAACAAGTAAAGCAAGCAAGTGAAGTAGGTAAAAGTTCCAGCTGGACAACTAGAAGGGCAATGGGAATCCCCCCAGGAAACAGGAAGACAGTGAAACAGACTCCAGAGCCCTGTGACCTCCCTGGAGGCTCTGCCTTCTCCAGGAACTCGGGAAGTTCAGCGTTGAAGAGCTCGCTCTAGAAAACTGACCCACCCAAAAGCCTCAAAGTGATTTGGGGGCTGAGAGCGGCCAATGAAATTTTTACTGCTTCTTTACTCTGTGAATAAACCCACCACTAAAAAGTCCTACTCAAGCAGAGACCTTCCAATTATCTTTCTCTGTGAAGCATGTGGAGATGAAGGTAAACTTGAAAGATGATGACCAAACCAAACAGAAAAAAAGAAAAAAGAAAAAAAAAACTTCAAGAAAACGGTGTCAATATAGGAAAAAAGTAAATGTTTAAAACAATCAAAAAGCCTAAGTCAATAACTTTAAAATGAGAATACATTGTTCCCAAACAAGAACAAAGTATTACTTAAAAGGCTTCCATTATCCCCTTCCAAAGGGAAGTCCCAGGATGGTTGGTTCTACAATGCCAATGCAGACTAGAGATCAACTGGAGAGCATCTCCCGAAGAGTGATTTCTGGAGAATGAATGTGACAAAGAATCCTGGAATAAGGTAACAAAAACTGCAAAGAAAACCCAACAACTGTAATAAAGGTAACTACCAATTCTAGAAAGGCAAACGTATTCTAAAATATATTACAGCAGGCAATAATAATATATATAACTATATATACCAAATACACATTGAATATGAATTTTTAAAAATTGCATAATTTTTATTGTTTAAAGACATCTTATACAACCCAGGATGGCCTCAAAACTGTTTATTATGAAACTCAAGCAGGCTTTGAATTACTGATTCTCTTGCCCAAGTTCTGGTATTATAGGGTGGGCCTTGCTCATAATTATATAATCAAGTAAGAGTAGATGTCCTGTTGTTGGGACAGATTGGGGAAAAGGAGAAAAAGCAAAACTTTCCACCTTCCACAGTAAGTAATATTTACCACTGAAAGTAAATCAAAAGAGGAAAAAGAAGGAAGTGCAATATTATCAAATATTTGGAGCTCATGTTTTAAGAATGAGAACTTAATTTACTTATCTATAACTGGATGAGTTACTTAACCATCCTATTTCTGAATTTATTCTACAACAGAATTAATGTGAACTCAGAAATCACAGAACATACATGACAAACAGTAAGTGCTCAAATAAATTCTGTAAAAGATAAAAGAAGTAATAATGAGAGGTAGGTGGGATGAGACAGGGGTATAATATTATTTTAATTATATTAATAACAGCACTGACCAATGTAAGCTGTTACTTGATTTTTAAATGTTCTTACATTAAAAATTAAAAAGAAACAAGTAAAATTAATTTTAATAATGTTTTATTTGTGTATCCAAAAATATTATCATTTAAAACATGTAATCATTATAAACAAATTAAGATTTGAACATTCTTCTGTTTTGTTTAAGTACTTGAAATCCAAAGTGTATTTTTACATTGATAGTACATCTCAATTCAGGCAAGCCACATCGTAAGTATTCAATACTCAACAAGTGGCTAGTGCCTAAGATACTGGGAAGAGTAGAGTGGCCTATGATATAGTAATTGGTTTTCAGGAACAATACATATCATCAGTGGTTAATAAATCACAAGAGACAAACAGCCACCATATGCCTTTTAATGGAAGAGACTACTACCTTATACAGTAGCCCAGCCAAAAGGAAAAAAGCATCTGGATGTGACTAGCCCTCACATTCAATTACCAATCTGCAGAATTACAAAGGCTAAGTGCATGCCAAGATGCCATCAGCAAAACTCAGACAAACAAAAAGGAATTTTTTTAAATGAGATGGAAGAATCCATGAATTTAAAAACACAAGGATTTGTCAGTGAACTGACTGTGTAACCCACACTGAATTAACAATGTTTTATATTTATCAGGGAACTGAAAATCTGAACTGAGTGTGTGAGCATTTAAGAAATTATTGTATTTTAGGCAAAATATTTTTATAGTTTCTTAAAGAGTCATTATCTCTTAGGACACAATGAAATATATTCATGGATGAAATGGTATGTCTGGGATTTGCTTCAAAGTAACATGCAAGTTGAAGACAGTGGCATAGGAGTTTTAATAAAATTGGCTATGGATCATTAACTGTTGACACTGAGTAACAGATAATGGAGGTTCATTACACTGTTCTATCTGTTCTTATATATTGCAATTTTCCACAAGGGACTGAAGAGAAAATTGAGGCACGATGCACTAAAAAAAAACCCAAAAAAAACCCCCAAAAAAAAACAAATTTTAAAATTTATAGCTAATGATTATGGTAAATAATCAATGAGTATTTAAACCAAACTCATTCTAATACCTTCAGATCTGAGGAGAGTTTGTGTTATTTCTTATCCTATCATAACCTTAGGAGACCCATATTGGCTACTGGTACTGATTTTATATATAGACTCCTTTTCAACTGATCTGATTCTCTCCATGAGGAAGCAGGACTTTCCATAAAAATCTTCTCATAAACTATATGAAATTACCCCTTTGAAAAGCATGAGGCTTTAAACTTATCTAAAGAAAGTCTCAGAAATCAGCATGTAACAAATACAAAAAGATAAATTCAACACACTACTCAATGTAGCTAGAAAAGCCAACTTTTATTCTTGCACTTTTAAGAAGTCAATACTTAATAATTCACTTTTCATGACTTATAAAAAATTTTAATAAACTGCACAAAATATCCCAAGATTCTAAATGTTATTTATAACTTCCTTCAAGTCTGATTAATGTATTCAGTTCTACAGATAGCACAGTCCCAAATGATCTAATATTTAGTCTCAAGTCCTACACTTAAGCAAGAATTAGAGAAGCCATTTTCACACTAGCCTGAAACTTGATTGTGTTATGAGCTGAGTATATCTGCTGATATTCATACTAAGATGCAAAATTAATGTAGGGTACCACCTCTATCTTATAAAAATACTTTCATGGCAATTAAAAATTAACATAATTTTAATAAATTTATCCCTATCATTGTTTAATTGAATTACTTTCAAAACGCCTATTAACTGTGAATTAATTGCAAATACCCCCATTTTTTTTTTGTTTCCCAGCACTAAAATGGCTATTGAGTCAATATAACATTTAAAATGTCAAGGTATGCTAAATATATTGCACTTTTCTGATGGGCTGGGCTAGTATCTTCTCTGGAAAGACACCAGAACTACCAAATAAGATACATTTGAAAACCAGTCAGCACTGATCTCCCTGAAATCATAAACACCAAAATCTTCCAGGATTCCGTTAAGATTTCATTCCTTAAATACAGTTTTAAAATTAACTTACAAACACAGAAAAAGCCCTTCATATATTGATTTTTTTATAACCTCTTTTGGTCCCTTAATATCCAAAGATTTTTAAACATTATGATTTGTGTTTTTATCTTAATAAAAAGCAAAACTTTACACTCTCAAATCAAGAACCATTATTAATATATATGAAAAAGTATTAACTTTGAAGTGCCTGTGTATGTCTGTAGGTTGCCTTACAACCTTTCCAAGCTTTTATAATTGAGATTTAATCACTTATGTGCTAAAATCAAATTAAGAAAAACTTATTTTGAAAAAATAAAACCATTTCCCAAAATGCTTGACAGAAATAAGCTATTCATATTCATTTGTGTTCCACTGAAGACATTACTGAAATCTGTCCAATGGTTTATTTCCAAGTGGTCCACTACGGAATTCTTCACAATGTTTTAAGATTGGCTGTAGCTAGAGTTCTGACTTCCATTTGGACCCTGCTCTCCTTCACTGTTCAAATGGGAAGAAAGAGATTTTGTACCAATTAAAAGTTTCGTTTTTGACACCCCAATAAGACTGTTAACTTCTGAAATCTATTATTCTGTAGCAAAACCGTACAAAACAAAGACATTCTTGACTATAAGACACAGGAGTAGAAAAATTAAAGTCCAGAAAACTAACATTTGGTTTTATGCTTTTATTCATCTGAAACTCTTTGTGCCCTCACATATAACAAGCAATCTGGAAGTTAGTGTCCATATACATTCAAAATATTTAAATTAGAGTTTGGATTTCACTATTATTACAGGTATCACTCAACATAGAGATTACAACTTTTTCTGAACAAATTTCCTACAAAATTAAATCTTACATATAAAATTCCATTTCTACTGTTTAGGAAAATCAAAAGTGTTCTTCAAAGAAAAAGAAAAAAAAAACTGTTGTCTAATGGCAAAATAAATCATATGTAATTACAGCAAACCTTTATAAGTCAAAAATATGGTAATTTCCTGTAAACCGCTGAAATTTAAATAAAAATAACTAAAGCTGAAAATACCAGTAACTGTGGCAATAGGAGTATTGCCTTATCTTGTCCACCATCATCTTGCAGCTTCAGGCCCTGCCACTAGTGGAGAATCACTCAGGGAACTTCTGTAAAAAATGCATCCAAAGGTAGCCGTTTGAATGACTGCCTTAAGCAGCTCCTCCAATCAGTTAATCATCATTCTCTGACTGTAGCAATACCTTGACCAGCAGCAGTCTACAAGTCCATCTTAATGTTATATAATTATCTTCTAAATGAACAATAGAGACATTAACATGTTTTTCCTTCTCACTGCTTTCCCTTCCTCCAACAATTTGATAATGCAGTGAGGGCAGAGAACTACTTGGCTAAATGAAAAGACCCAACAAAAACTTCTGAGCACAGGAGATCAGTTTTTAGTAAAATTACAAGTAACTGTGTGCTGTGAATCACAGAATGACTCGAAAGTCAAGATTTGTATCTTAATTGTATCATCATTCACCAAAATTTCTGCAAACTATCATTGAAATTTGTAAACATGAGAGTCAGTCAGGAGGGATGGAATGGCACAGAGTGAAATTGACAGAAAGCTAGGAACAACTGGAACTCTTTATCCTGAGTTTCAAATAGCTTGCCAATTTCAGTTCTATTCAAGTTTATGTGCAACATGTGACTATATGTTGAGGGATACCTGTAATAGACCTCCATTGCATTTGGAAAAGTTACTAAATAGATGATCAGATGAATTTATTTTAAAATTAAGACATTCTCAATCTATCAGGTCACAAATTAAAAAAGTAAAATTAACAGGATCAAGAAGTTTGGGTGGAAATTTTAAGAAAAAAAAAGCTACCATCTAAAAAAGAATATGATAAATGAGTAAAATTCATAATTATATGTAATTAAATAAAATTAAGTCTATAAAGTACCTGTTTGGAGGAGGTTTTGGTTTCGGCATCTTACTAAGAATAGTTGCCATCTCTTTTCTCTCATCAAAATTCTTCCACTGCTCATATAATTTTAAAATAACCCTGATTATTTCCAAAATCTAGAAGAAAATATTTGAAAAGTTCTGAGTATTGGAAACAAGCAACATACGAGTATGTGAAGAACACACATCCTAAATGCTAGACACAGTGGTGCCTGCAACCCCACACTAAGGAGACTGAGGTAGCATCGAGTTGGAGGTCAACCTGGGCTACCTAATGACAAGGTGCCTTTTAAATGAAATAAACACAAAACACCTGGCACTACAATCTGTTTCACTATATCCAAAGTAGAGCTCTGCTCCCCATCTGAATGGCTACAACCTTGCATTTATTTAAATGCTTTCCACACCTGGGCTGAAAAATTTAATATTCTGGAAGCTTTTAAGATAACTCTAGAAGTCAAGGTGCTCCATAAATAACAGAACCAAAATGTGACTGTGGCCATTACTTTTAACCAATAATCTTAATGTGATGGACAGTAGACTCAGGATGACTAAACATGATGTGAGCTTTCAAATGTCCAAGTTTCCAGAATTTTAAAGAATACCTTTTCCATATCCACAGAAAGTTCGGCAAACCACTGTCTGGCATCTTTTTGCTGTACAACACAGGCTACATGTAGGCAAGCTGGAAAGAAAATGAAAGACAGTAATTAAGTTGAATTATAAAGTCTTCGAAATAAAGACTTCCATAAATTTTGTGTATATTTCCCAATACTATTGTTCTTAATTCTATAATGACAATTATAGCTACTATTGATTACTTTATCGATTTATCAGATATAAAAAAGATTAGAATAAGGAAAGTCATCTATGAATAGCAGTAAAAAGTAGTCAAATTGCACCCAGAAGGTAGTGTGGCAAAAACAAAAGCCCTATCTAGCCAAACAATACACTGGTATTGGTCTGAATAGTGCTAATATGTTTTATATTTCAACTAAATATTATTTTAAGACTGATGTTTTATATTTCAACTAAATGTTATTTTAGGACTGAACATATTGGTATAGAATTCAGTGATGCAATAAAAGAGATTTACAAATGAAATAACAATATTTATATATTACATATAATCTAAGTTATGAAAGAGCCCAATGATAATAATACACAATTTTCCTTAAAACAATTTAATATACATTATAACTACCTTATTCTATTCCAACCTATTAAGAGCTATAATCCTTGGTCTGAATCACATGATTTTTTCTATGGATAACAGTCTAGGTAAAGAGGCAATCAAGAGACTGGGTACATAACTTGATGATAAAGTGCTTGCTTAGCGTGTTCTAGGTTCTAGCACCAGTACCACAAAAATAAAATAAAAGATTAAAGAAATGAAACGAAGTCCGAAGTCAAAAGAAGCTACTGAGATCTTTAAGTCCAGGTAACTGAATGGTCAAAAAAGTAAAATAATCAAAACAGTATTCAAAATATAGGGCATCCGAAGAGCAGGTCAGATAGAACAAGGCACCCTAGACAACACAGAAATGGTGTGAAAACATCTGAGCAATGTGAGGAGAGAATGGCAAATATGTAAGTGGTGAAAAAAGAGGCTTCAGATTTTATCCACAAATTGTGAGCAATACTGGCAGATTTAATTGGAAGACACAATCTGCATCTTCAAAAGGTCACCTTGGCTTAGAATTTTTAGCCTTGTCAAATTGTTTAATAGTGTATTGATCTGTGGGGAGAAAGGAAGAAAGGAGAAAGTCAGAGGACAACTTTTTGAAAACTGGTTCTCGTTCCACCACATGGGCTTTCCAGGTCACCAAGCTTATGAGCAGGAGTCGTTACCATTGAGCCATCTTGCAAGCTTTTGAGTTTGTTTAGTCACACCTTTTTGTTTTCTTTCTTTCTTTTTAATAAAGATGGTTTGAGTCAACTTTTTAAAAGATGTTATTTACTTATTACTTACTTTGTGTGTATTATGTGTGTAATTAAGAAGGCACTATATATCCCGGTGCCTTCTTGTGACTCATCAGGGATTGCTTCTACCTTTTTGTTTCACAATGGGAATTCCCAGGCTCTGCCCACTAAGACCAGAAGAGCAGGCTGCAGCCATTTTTGAGTGGCCTTTTTATGTGGGACCTGGGATCCAAACTCAGGACCTTCTGCTTGCGAGGCAGAGTCTTAACTTCTGATCCATTTCTCCTGCCTTGTGTAATCACACCTTTAAGACCATCTTAAGTACTACAGGACACTCAGCAGAATCCCAGGCTCTATCTTGATAGATGTCAGTAGCATTCATCACACTGTGACTCTACATCCATCTCCAGACACTGCCAACTATTCCTTCAAGGAAGTTATCCCCCCACTGAGAACCACAAGTCCAGCTCAGCAGTACACAGGACAGGGTTGCTCATGGTGTAAGGATGTTGGAGATGCAGAAACTGAATGGAAATGAGAAGAGAGCTAGGAGATTACAAAAGGGACAGAAAATGGACAGGAAGACTCAAGATATTGGTAGCTTAACATAGCTTAACAGAGTTATCAGGAAATGACAGGACCTAGCTTACTACCCAGTGCTATTCACGATGGTAGCAAAGATGTTAAAAGGAGAAAGTTTGGGGGCAAAGTTAATGTACTTAGGGTTGAAGAGATGGTTCAGCAGGTAAAGTAGTGCCTATTTGTCACCCCTACCATAGAAAGCTGAAAACCAGCAACATTTAAGAAAAAATAGAAACCAAAGAAAATTACTCTTGGCTGGTTAGATAATTAGACACGGGGGGCCAGTCCACAATTGAAGGCTGGAGTTGTGGGCACATTTGTGAAAAATTAGTAGTTGAGTTAAGCCCTGAGTAGGCCTTCGGGAGACTGTCTGATTGATAGGAAAGATCCAGTCAATGGTGGGTAGAACTATTCACTGGGTGGGTAGAGAAGATGGAGGGAGGTGATGCAAGAAGCTGGCATTCTTCATAATACTTGACTAGACACTGGTCTGTAAAGTTAAGGATTGTCACGCCCTCAGCGGTGGATTCAATGTGGTCAGTTCCCTCGGCCTTTGGTGTTGATATGAGCTCTCCTGCCAACCTGGACTAAGAGATGTGGCTGTAAAATTGTTAAGAAAGAATAAAACCTCTGTTCCTCCTTAAGCTGTCTGATCATGAATTTATCCTCGACATTCAGAGCAACTGTGGCAGCTGGTTAAGTAACAGAAGGAAAATTCTAGGGAAGGAGTCATAGAATCAACAGGAGGGAAAAGGAACAGAAAGCACCAATGCCTAGGATCTAACAAACATTTCATGCTCTACAATCATTTCACCTAATCCTTGAAACAATTCTACCATTATAAAATTAAGAAGCCAAACTCAGAAAATGAGATAATTTCTTCCAAATTATAGAGAAAACAAAGCTGAAACCTAGGACTATCAAACCTCAAAGACTGTATTAACCATTACTGTTTGTCATAGTTAGGCACAGGTGTCAACTTGACAGTTGAGGGTTTGAGCTCTGGGCACATTTGTAGAGAATTAGTGGTTGAGTTAAGCTCAGAGCAAACCCAGAGACTGTCTAGCAGATGGGGAAGGTCCAGCGCATGGTGGTTGGGACTAGGCCCTGGAATAAAATACCCAAGAGCTGATTGAGAAACACGGCATCCTTGTGTACACTTGGCCAGACATGCCAAGGATTGTTCCTCTCTCAGCCGTTATGTGGTAATGGTGTGGTGAGTAAGCCCTGGTATTGGTGCATGCTCTACGGTCAAGCTGGACTAAGAACTGTAACCAGTAATCGTAGGAGAATATAAATCCCTTTTTCCCTTAAGCTGTTTGATGGTGATTTATCAGTAACAATGCAGGTCAACTGCAACACTGTTGTATCTTCCAAAAACATTGGGATGTTAGCTAACTTTTCCCCCAGCAATACAATCAGAACTGATGCTTAATCTCATCAGTATTTAACTAGGCTCCTGAAGTGAAAAACTGACTGTTAATTGAGACAATTAGTATTAGTAAACTTAAGTCTGAACTTTTCCTCTAAACAAACAAAAACTGTTGTTTAGAATTGATCAAAACCATTTTAAATGATTAAAAAGAAACTTACCAAAAAAAAGGATGGGGGACACAATAATCCTTATTTGTAACAGATGCAGTTCATATTATTGAAAGCTCATACACAAGGATTAGTCTATTATTTAATGGACCATAGAAACACAAAATACAATAGGATGAAACTAATTCGGGAGGACCAGGTTTATAACCAAATGCTGAAGGGACAGCATGCTTACATACCTAATGCTATCATGAAAGGAGGATACAGCAGGCAGAGATCCGTTCTATAGGTGTCATTCACTATTCTCCTATAGAAAATGTGAATCACATCATTACCAAAAGCAGAACTATCTCATTTACTATGGAAATTTCCCCACAGGACCAGGTTTCCCACTTACTTACTTACTATTTACTTACACCCCTTTTTCTATTGGTGAGCCTGTGCTCAACAAAGATGAAAACACAGGAAAAAATGATGGCTGCATGACTGTGATAACAAATTAATGCATGCTGCTGAATATATAAGTCAAATTAATGAATATACTTTAAAATCTGGAACCTCATAATTATATAAAATAAAAATTTTTACATTTTTTGGAAAAGATAAATTTTAAAAAAATTATGTTGAATACAACTAAAAAACATGATTTTGAAAAATAAATTAATTCTGAAATCTTTATGTAAACAGTATGTTTTCAAATGAAACATTTTAACAAGTATTCTTAGCAAAATCATTTAAGATGCACCTGACTCTATACTGCTATGATTATTAAAATTTAAATAAGCAGACATTTTGTTCAACATAAACTATCTCGGGATACAGAATGTCATAATTAGTTATCATTCTTCCTATCTAGTGACATGTTTACTATTAATACCTTCTGTTCTAATTACCATGCAAGGGGAAGCAACATGTCTTCTTGGCCCATGTCCTGCACATACTGGAGCAAAGGTCTATAAGGATGATACACTATCAAGCAACAATCCTAGAAACAGTTTAAAAAATGTGTATGTATAAAACAGATTACAACATAAAAACCATATCATTTCTGACTATTTGTATTGTGTATTTCAAAATAACCCCCATCTCATACTTGTTTCCCTTTGATTCTCTTATGCCATATGGCTCTAAACTACTGCAGCTGTGCCTGTGGTGCTCTCCAGAGGACACATTGGTACACCGGTTGGCAGCCAGTGAGCAACCATTCATTCCCTCAGAGACTGAAAGTATCACATCTGCAACACACTGAAATTTCTTATTAGCCTAAAAGTATTAATTCCCAACTGGAGGAGCAGAATTCTGCCGTAGACATAATTGATCTATACTGCTGAGGTACACATATTGTGCACAGAATTTACAGTAATATAATGTCCTCCTGACTTATGTCTTTAATTATAGTCACTCAAATAGGAAAAAAAAAACCTATCCTAACTAGGATGTACAGATTTTTTTTATAGGTTTCCGAGAGGAAGCAGGCTTTGCATATTATTTGGATGACTTAAAATATATATACTCCTACAAAACACTTCATGAAATTAGAAAATAAGTTTTATTTTATCAATGGAAATAAAACATACGCACCATTAATTCTAAAAGGTAAAATTCACATTCTGATACCTGTTTAAAAAAACGAATCCAGTATCAACAAGGGTAATAATGAATCTCCTTGGTTTAGAATAATTTAAATATGTAATTTATTAGTCTTAACAATTTCAAACCAAGAAAAAAAACACAGTAGCTTGTATTAGAATGAACATTCAGAATAAAAGTTACGTTACTATACAAGTAAGTCAGTATCTTACATACTGTCTTTTTTTTTTTTTTTTTTGAAGGGGGATGATTCTGGGCATTAACTCCAAGGTCTCAAATATGATAAACATATGCTCAACTGCTGGGTTGCATCCTCAGTATGCTTACTACTTAAGTTCCCAAGGTGATTTCCTGGACAGCCAGGGTTGAAAATAGAAAATAGAAGCCATTGAGCTTTAAATCTATGTTCTTATAGTTCTAAGAGACTATGAAGCCTATTCTAAAACAAAATGCAGTTAATTGATAGGGAATTTCAATGGTACTTTATTCTATACAATATACTTACATGATTCATCTTATAAGGAAATTCCTTTGGAAAGGCATATGAAAATCTAGTTTTTACTGTAAGAAAAAAAATACTTTAAGTTGAAAAAGTGAATTGATGTAAAATTTTCTTTACCATAATACAGAACATTAGAGGCCCTGGCTTTGTCACCTCTGGAAGGAGCTCTTGGCAATACTTAGGGACAGAGGAGGAGACAGACCGACAGGTAACACCTTCATCTCACAACTGGAGAACATCAATAATAATAAGAAAGAGTTAAAACTAGACTGGTAATGAAATGCATGCCTGTAAGCCCAGATCTTGGAAGGCAGAGGTAGAAACAGGATTGTAAAGGGAAAAGAGAAAAGGAAAGAAAGGAAAAAAGCAAGAGATAAGAGAAGAAAGGACAGAAAAAGAAAAAGGAAATGTAAAGGGAAAGGAAAAGGAGTGTTCTGCTAGGCAAGCTCTCTGTAACACTGAGCTACAATATCAGACTGTATTTTCTAACTCCTAATTCTGCAAACACTTTTATATTTAAAAATAAAGTTTCAAAGTTACCACTACTGAGGGAGCCCTGGGGTCCATGAAGGCAGACGGCCAGAAGGATGGAAGGGAGGGAAAGGAGGATGGGTGGGAGGAAGGATGGAGGGAAGCGGGAATGAGTACTCAATATGCTTGCAAAGCTAGAAAAATAAAATAAGTTTAAAAAGTTACCACTACTATCACCAGAACCAAGTGCAGATTCCTTCTGTAGCTTACAGATCCTCATTAATTGACCTTAGACAGGCAAGGGTTTCCCCTGGTACTTTGTTAACATTCGCTGTATCTAGCTCTTCAGTATTTTCTACTTTGGATGAAAATATACAGGTCTCCTGTATCTCCTATAGTTCATGGATTCAAATTCTGATTAAGACTGTAAGCCATCATCGAACAATCTTTTCCCACTTAAGTCTGTGACTCCTCTGCACTACTTATTCCTTTGTGTCTTATTTTCTTGTCCTTAATTCCTTACATTTGTCTTGACACCCACCACTGTATTTGGTACAGTGTTTCCAGTGTTAATGTGATGCTGACGACAATGATCGCCACTACTCAGTGAGCTAATAAGCTAAACTCCAACATTTATTCATCAAGTAGTAACACCTAGGACACTTCAGAATGAGACAGTATTTGAAGAAAAACTTCAAAAGCATAAAAAGAATTAAATTAGGACATCAAGTGGGATTTAATTCTACAAGGTTGCTTGTTAATGGCTTGGATATGAAATATCTCCCAAGACACTCAAGTAGAAGGTTAGGCCACTGGCTGAAGACTCTAATCATTGAGAGGTGATTGAATCATGAGGTTTATGAACAAATTATCAATCAATCTATTAGTGGATTCGTAACTGAATTAACTACTGGGAGATGGTAGAAACTGTGGAAGGTGGGACCTGACTAGAAGAAATAGGTCGCAAAAACAGAAACACTTGTCATCAGTCTTCCACTCTGTCCCTCTGCTTCTCAGCCACCATGAACAGTTCCCTTCCACCATGAAGTGTCTGCCTTGTCAAGGACCTAAAAGAAATGGAACCAGCTGACCATGTTTCAACTGAGCTAAATAAATCAAACCCTTCCTCCTTTGAAACTGTTCCCCAGCATCAGAAAGGCTAACTTCTGGGGCATGTGAACAAAGGGCCAGATGAGCAAAATCAAGGAGGGGCATCAGGAAAACAAAGTGGTGCTTTTGTTTTGAACCGTAAATTTCATGATTTAAACTACACAATCTGGTATTTGTTGTATCATTCTAATAAATAAGATATATCAAGGATTTGTAGACTATTAACTCATTTGATCCTCACAATAACCTTATGGCACAGATAATGTCTTCAAACTTGCAGATAAAAAACAGGTTTAAATATTTTGGAGAATTTGTCACAGACTGGAGCTGAACTTTATAACCCAAGCAATGTGGCACTATATAACAATACATTGCATAACTTATGAGACAGAATATCTATAAGACCTATTGTTGATGACTGAACCTCTTTTTTTAATATTTATTTATTTATGACTGCATGAGACAGAGGATGCAGGGATATGCACCTGCGCCATGGCATGGTGCAGGATAGAGGTCAGAGAACAACGCTCATCATAACCAGTTCCCTCCTTCTACCACATGGGCTTCCAGGAATTAAAGTCAGATAGCTTAGGTTTGTGAGCAGAAGCTTTAACTGCTTAAGTTATCTCCCAGATCTGACTCGTTCATTTTTAAAAACTTGATTATAAATCTATTGCATCTGAAATATGCACACATGCCTTCCAAATAGTTTAGAAAACAAGACTCTAGTAAAATGAACATAAAGAACCGATAATCTACCTCCTAGATGATAAGTGTAGCTAAAAATCTTAGAAATCTAGTTATTTGTCTATAAATTTTTAATAAATCAATTTTTAATAAAACAATTCGGAGTGACAAATATTTCTATATACATATATATATAGTTGCATTAACCTTTCTGGCAAAACTAATCAGTAACCTTTTAGTTTTAAAAATTAAGATATGGGACCAGAGAGAGTGTGTGGGGTTAAGACTCTGCCTCGCAAGCAGAAGGACCTGCTTTTGGATCCCAGATTCCATGTGTTACAGAAAAAAAAAAAAAAAAAAAAAGGCAGAAATGGCGGTGGCCCATGCTTCGGACTCTGGAAGGCAGAGCTTGGAAAATTGCAGAATGAGGCAAAAAGGAGCTAGAAGCAATCAGGGATAATGTCCCAAGTCCCCCTTGGTCCTTCACAGGAGCACACGCAATAAATTAAATAAATACATACATACTTAAAAAAAATTAAGATATGACATATGACAGGCTATGCCTGAAATCACGAAAAGGAGATGAAGCAGGAGGATTGCTAAGTATTCAAGGCCGGCCTGGTTACATGATGAGACCCTGTCTTTTTTTTAGGAAAAAAAGAAAAAGGAGAAGGAAAGAAAACAGGTAGAGCAACTGCTTAAAAGTTACATAACTGACTAGGGATGGAACAAGCATAACTACTAAAAGAAACGAGGCTAAAATAGCTCACATGATTAAGTACACAGCATTTTTTTGTACCATGTTTTTCAATTTAAAAGTTTAAAAACACATAATTACCTTCAAAGGCATATATTGCAAAAAAATAGTATATTCACATAAATAATGGGTTTATTAGGTCACAGTAAGATTTAGAGAGAAATTTTTTTTTAACCCTCATAAAATCATGCACATAACTTTGGGTTGATATTATTATTCATTTTCAACAACAAAATTGATGTTTTTCAACTAGACACAGTGGCACACAACTGTGCTCTCAGCAGATTAACAATTCCCCTGATGGTAGAAACTGGAGAATCCCAAGTTCTAGGCTAGCCTGAGCTACTTGTGAGACCCTATTTCAAAACAACAAACCACAAAAAGTAATGTCTTTAATATAATGAACGTAAATACTAAAATTAACTTTTTAAAAAAGAGTTTCATGTAGGCTGGACTGGCCTATGGGCACCTATGGGCACTGTGCTTCTCAAGCCTTCCAACTGATGAGTTTATAAGCATGCAATACCACACCAGTAAAAACATCTTTTTAAACTGTAATTTCTATCCAATATACTGGTGATATTGGATATCTCCTTTTTGGAGATGTAATAAACCCAACTATGTATAGCTCATAAACTTAAGAAAATCAAATCTGTGTGCCACAGAGCCCTCTTTACATTACAAGCAGAACATATTTTTTGTACTTACATACAGAAGTAGCAGCAGCGACCAATCTTGTATTTGAGACAACTCCAAATTCCTGGGGAAAGAAAGGGGATAAGATCAAGATCACACTTGCTAAACCAACAAACACAAAGAGTCTCTGAGATCTATTTACAACAGTAATACCAAGCTTCTCTCATGTTTATATTCTGTTCAGCTTCTACCTACTAATTCTATGAAGTATTCAAATTTCTAAAGTATTATCTTTCCTTAAAATTTCAACAATTTGGGCTGGGGACATAGCTTAGTTATATGGCACTTGTCTGTCTACCATGTACCAGGCCCTAGGTTCAATTCACAGAACAATAAACAAATTTTCAACAATTCCAGACAAATTTTTAAAAATAATTTGATAATTTTAATAGGTACCAAACTAGGAACCAAGCCTTGAAATGATAAGTGTCAAGTCTCTTGCACATAATTTAAGTTTCAAAAAAAGTTTAGACACTACACGTAACTGCAGGAAGAATTAAGCAGGCTTCTTATTCAATTGACCTTCAACTAAGCAGATACTTCTTTCCATTAATAAAAGTCAAATCTTTGAGTAACATGAAATTTTGATCATTCAGAAGATCATAAGAGCATTTACTATCCTTTCTGCAACAGAAGAAAAAAAGAATAATTGAGACTAAGACTTCCAATTCCTTTCAACCTAATATGCCATCACTGTAAAAATAACTAAACTTTATCAGGCATTGTACTTTAAATTTACTTTATCATTTAATTTCATATAAACCACTTAAAATTTCTAAAACCTTTTCTTCATTTTAAAATAGAATTGGTTTCTTATTCAACAAAACTAAAAGCTACTCAAATGTCTTCAATTTACATCATTCTGTAAAGGAGGCGTGTACACGTACATATATTTATATTTATAGCTAAACTTCCAACTTGCAGTAAAAAAATTTTAAAAAGCTTAAGATTTTATATGTGTACCTGTGGAGGCCCAAGGGTGACTTTGGGAATCATTCTGGATTGCTTCTATCTCCTTTTTGCTTCACTCTGGGATTTCCCAGGCTCTGTCTTCCAGAGCTGGAAATGCAGGCCACTGCCATTTCTTCTCAGCATTTTTACATAGGACTTGGGATTAAAACTCAGGTCCTTCTACTTGCGAGGGCAAAGTCTTAACCCCTGAGCCATTTCCTCACACCCTAAAACATTATTTTAATTATGATCTATATACAATTTTCATTAAATTGTACAAAACACAGAAGATCTGGTCATAGAGATAGAAAATAATACAAGAACCAAATCTGAAAATATACCTCACCTAGAATAATTCAGTAACCCCCAAAATATTTATTTATTTTACTTATTTTTTTCATTGCTAAAGATTGACCCCAAGGCTTTATGCACACTAGCTTTGCACTTCACAACTGACTTAAGTGCCTAAACTTACAGAGTTTTCACTGTATAAACTATTAACAGAATTCTATTTAGTTAAACAAATAAACTTCCTGGAAATCTTTTCTTAGATTTTTTTAAAAGGCATTTTTTATTTAGTTGTTATTTACTTATTGTGTTTGTATCAAAGGGCATTGTGTGTGTGTGTCTGTGGAAAGCCCAAGGATAACTTTGGGAATCATCCTGGATTATCAACCTCCTTTTGGCTTTGCCCTGGGGTTTCCCAGGCTCCACTTTCCAGGACCGCTTTTCCAGAGAGGCTTAACCTCTAAGCCATCTCCTCAGCTCAGAATTATTCCTAATATAGTCAAGTCTCATTATTAAGGTGATAACTTATCATTGATACTTTTAAAATACTAAAACAAAACTAAATCGAAATGAACACAAAGGAATATAAAATTAAGTTAAAATTACATTCAATATTGACTGAATTATTATTCTGAGAACATTACCCAAAAACAGAAACACAATATGAAGATTTTGTTTATACCACGGACTCCATTAATTAGGTAGAAAAATCAAATTGCTTTGTACAACTGCTATATGTGAATGTTGTAAGACCTGCACCCTTCAACAACAATGCAAAAGTACAAGAGCTAAGCACAAATTCAGTCTCAGCTACAAGGTCTTAACTTTCTTCTCTTGCTCTCTCCCTTCATTTTTTACCCTCACTATTCAAACTTTCTCTTGGGAGAATCCACACAAGCCACTCTACCAACTTTCCCATTCTCTTTTGTTTTCTGTATGGCTTGTTAGCAAGAAGACAGAAATAAATTAAAAGCATATGGGTGAAAAGGAGCAACATTCTCAAGTACTTATAGACCGAATGCGGCATTTAGCACAACTTAGTGCCACACAATATCAAAAGCAACAAAGCAAAGCTACTAAGAACATAGGATAAAGAGCCGGACTCCCAAAGTTCTGCCATGGCTAGGTGGTGCTAGCAAACTGGTGCTCTGCCTGTGCCTCAGTTTCCTCATTTTTAAAATGGGGATAGTACTATTAAATAGTCCAGTTGGCTAAAAGGATTAAATTAATACTTATAAAACCCTCATAAAATATATGCCACATAAGTGTCTGTTAAGTAAACAAACATTTAAGATTTGTATATATCTTGCTTGTTAAAAAGACAATGTAAAAACAAGCCGATTAACTAATACATATTGACTATATTTGATGAAGAACAAAAAATTGTTTTATACCTCTACTTTGGATGCCAAAAACACACATGTAGGAGCCATTAACACAGGATCTATGCTTTTCAGAGAATACCTAAAATATTAACAAAGTTAATTAACATTCTTTAGAATCACACTGGGGAAAAATAATCACAGTAAGTCCATGACACACAAGTGATTCATTTGTATTATGTTCCATCAACATTAGAGGACATTTCAATTAGGCACGACACATTCCCCAAATAAAAAGGGCATACCTGGCATAGAATCTCTTGAAATAGACTGTAGCAGTGGCAATAACTTGTTGTCTTAATTTAAGATGCTCACCTAATGCTTGAATAACTAAAGAGAAAATAAAACACTAAGTGTGTCATCTGATATCATTATAATATTTACCTTTAATAATAATTTACATGTGCTTAAGTTATCATTTCCTTTTTTAACCAAGGGCAAAGAATCAAAAATTAATCTTTATTTTCAAACTTTTACTGAATTCATTTCTTTGACCACTTCATACATGTGCACAGTATATTCTGATTGCTTAACTCCCCTCTTTCTAATCTTCCTCATACCCGTTTTATTCCTCTTTATCCCTACAAGTCCCTTTCCACAATCATGTCTTTGTTTCAAGACCCACTGAGTTTAACCTGGTCATCACAGTCTACAACTAGGATTTGCAGATACAGCAAGAACATAATAAAAAAAGACAAAGTACCTACAGTACTTTGTACTCCAATCATGTTAAAGACTTTTCAAAACTACTTACTCACAGCTTCCTTCTATTGCCTAGTCAAGATTTTTTTTTAAGTAGGTATATAAGGGTGTCTAGCCAAGCAAGCACTGTATGTGCATGTGAAGGCCCAAGGCTGACATTGGGAATCATTGCTCTACCTCCTTATTGCACTGCTCTGGGATTTCCCAGGCTCCACCTTCCAGGGCCGGAAGTGAAGGCCAAAGCCATTTCCATTTAGTAAGAGCCAAAGTAAGATGGAAGGAGAAAACTGACTTCTGAAAGTTGTCCCCTGGCCCTCACACGTATTGTGGCTTGTATGTACCAGTGTGCCCCAATCTCTCTCAAAAAACCCAAACACTAAAAATAAATTCACAAAGATAACAGCTACCTCAAGAGTACACTACTTCGACTAACTAAAAAGTTTACCATTTGTAAAAAATATTTGTAGCTTCCAATACTCTTCTTCAGAGAGAAACTTCAAGTCCTTTTGGCGTTCTTTCAATAGATCTTGTTTATCCAAAATCCACTGCAAACTAGAAGAAATAACAATTCTAAGACATTACAGAAAATCAACTCACAAAATCACCTGGAATACTTCAACAGCTGTCCATGTTCTAAAGTACAAGCAGCAGTCTGAAGACAAGCTGGGGCTAGGGACGCAGCTCTGAGGCTGAGCAGGTGCCTAAGCGCTATGCTTGGCACTGCAATTCTCACACTTCCTGACACACAGTTTAAGAAGAACTGTCTCATAAAACAAATATGCCCTGAAAAAAACAGTTGGCTGTAATCTGTTTCCTCTCTTTTCTGGTCTGCTATTACTTTATTTCATTTATTCTAACACAGATATCAACGTACATATGAAAATCAGTGATGCCCTAACATTTTAACTAACAGCATGCTCATTCTTAGTGATACATTAAGAAAACGAACTTGGCATTACTTGATGATACCTTCAATCTGAGTAAGTCCTTCTCAGTTTTTAATGTGAGGAAGATACTTAATTTCCTTACTTCACAGATTCCAATCATGTTAAAGACTTTTCAAAACCGCTTACTCACAGCTTCCTTCTGTTGCCTAGTCAAGATTTTTTTTTTAAGTAGGTATATAAGGGTGTCTACCCAGGCAAGCACTATATGTGCATGTGAAGGCCCAAGACTGACATTGGGAATCATTGCTCTACCCTTATTGCACTGCTCTGGGATTTCCCAGGTTCCACCTTCCAGGGCCAGAAGTGAAGGCCAAAGCCATTTCCATTTTGGTATTTTTACACAAGATCTGGGATCTGAACTTAGGTCCTTTTGCTCACAAGGCAAAGGCTTAACCCCTGAGCCATCTCTCCCGCCTCAAGGGAACTATTTTTTTTTTTAAGTTTTCTTTTTTTATTATTATTATTATTATTTATTCAACTGTGTGCATGTGCGCGCGTCTGTGTGTGTGTGTGTCTGTGTATGTGTAGAACCACAGACGATTTCGCAAACCACCATGGACATCTCCACCTCCTTCTGCCCCGGGATTCACAGGCTCCGCCCTACCAGGACCAGAAACGCAGGCCGCCCCCGCTTCCGCCTGGCGTCTATACATGGGATCTGGGATCCGAATTCAGGACCTTCTGCCTGCAAGGCGGAGGCTTAACCCCTGAGCCACCTCTCCAGCCCCAAGGGAACTATTTTTAAGCAGAAATGTGAAACTGACATTTTTCTCTCCCCCCCCTCAGACACATACACATACACACAAACTATTTGCAATCTGATTTTGTCATTGTGTATAGAAAAATCTTTTAAAAATGTTTTTCTTTTTTAAATCTTGATTTACACTTTTGAACTTTATTTTGTATGTGGGACAGAGAGAGAGAGAGAGAGAGAGAAACTCTGTGTTCCAGTGGAAGACCAAAGGTGATTTTGGGAATCATCCTGGATTGCTTCTACCTTGTTTTTGCTTTGCTCTAGGATTTTCTAGGCTCCACCCACTAGGGCCAGAAGAGCAGGTCGCTGTTTGTGAACTCAGGACCTTCTGCTTGCAAGCAGAGTCTTAACCCCTGAACCATCCCACCAGCCCAGAAAATCTTTTTTTTTTTTTTTTTTTTAAGTGTATATGTAGTATGCGTATGCACACATGCCTCAGGTCAACATCAAATACCTTCTCTATCATTCTCCACCTTATTTTTTTCGAGACAAGGTCTCTCCTGAATCTGGAGCACACCAATTCAGCAAAACTTTCTGGCCTTAAGTTCCAGGATCCTCTTGTCTGCACTCTACACACTAGGATTATAGGTGTGCATCAGTGGATGGTGATTTTCATATGGGTGCTGGAGATTTGAACTCAAGTCCTCAAGCTTGCATAAGCACCTTACCTATGGGGCCATCCCTACTTCTCTGTACACTACTTTTAAACAGTGACCTTGTTTTTGGCATCCTTTTAAACTGTTGTACTACTGGCAGACATAGAGTAGTAATTTTTCACTACTACAAGTAATACTTCAATGATATCTTTATAACTCATTATTGTATTTTTGATTAATAATATAATGGAAATAATTGCACAGAAATAGACCTGATGGATTGGCTTTATTGGTAACTTTGAGATATACTGTGAGACTGCTTCCCAAAAAAATGGTACATAGGTTTCCATTCCTATTAACTACACTTGCATTTTAAAATGATTAACCCTATCAGTTACTGTCAATCTTTTAAATACTTAAAAACTGAAAGGCAAGTAAGATGTGGTGCTATACCTTGTAATCCCAGCTAGTGGGAGGGCCAAGACAAGATCATGAGTTTGAGGTCAGGCTGAGCATTATAGTGTAACATGATCTCAAAGTCAAAATGGGCTGAGCATGTAGCTCAATGTAGAGTGCTTGCCCAACATAAACAAGGCCCTGAATTCAAACTCCAATACCACACACAAAAAACAAAAACAAAGGTAAAGTATATCATTGTTCCACCCCACCCCGCCAAAAAATATCTCCCATGCCTTTACTAACTTAAAACAGTCTTTTGCAAACAGACTACAAAGTGTTTGGCAGGAATGCTCTCTAATTATAAATTCCACTCACATGATCAAATGATCACACAGTATGGAAGAACTACAGAACGTGAGTGAAGCACAGAAAGCTGTCTTCCAGAACGGCTTCATTAAGTTTTAAAACATCAACTATCAGTTTTCCAAGGGACAGGATATATTAATATGATTCGGGAGGAATTACATGTAGCAAGTAAAGTTCCAATTAAGACATTTTAAATTTTTACTTAAATGTTTATTTCTCTTCATCACAAAATATTAAGGATGGCACAATGGGGGGGGGGGATCTAGAAGCTTTTCTTTTGTCCTAACCAATGAATCTTATAAAGGCTCTCCAAAATCTTGAGTCAAGAGTATTCAGCAATGACAGGCTCAAGTTCTTCAACACATCACTCCACCTGTTCCACATAAACTCTGCCTCAGTGCCAATGAAGGATCACTATCAATCAGTACTCACCAACGGCTCAAAGTTTTACAGTCCTGCTGGTAAACCTGTTCCATCTATGTGGTTTTGGATGCTACCTTTTTACAGAAACTGATCAACTGACCATCTTGGAACACCTCTGTGCAATCTCTTATTTACCTCAGACTCTTCTGCCTGGGCAATGCTGGAAATCCCATCTCAAAGTCAGAGACTGCAGGCAAGTTATTTTAATCTGGCTTCTCTAGCTTTTCATCTGCCTTCTTGCTAGCAACCCCAGCCAATATCTTTTCAAAGAAGAATTAGCCCTCTTGGTTTGTCTTAGATGAAGATAAGATGAAGACACCTTAGATGAAGAAATTGCTGAGGATCTTGAGAGTGAGGCATCTTCTGATATTTGCAGAGCCCTGATGGCTCTCTTTTAACTGATTCCCTTCATTCTGTAGCTTGTAGGAAGCACCAGAACAGTGGGCCCCCAGCCCCTTGGCAGCAGACCTTTCTAGCAAGACAGATCTCTTACTAGCTCCAGCGACTCATCTCTTCTCACTGGCTTCCATGCCTGGGACACTCAAGCAGTCATGGAGAACCTGTGTAAGTACAGCCTACAGCCAAACTTCACTTTTTTGACATACCTTCTTCTCTACCTCAATTTTCACTAAAGTATTTCAGTGAGTGAGAACAATGAAAAATAAGCTATGTCCAGCAGTAAAGTTTTTCTAGAACTTCATCTCCCCAGAATCAGTTCGAATCTAGAGGAAAACATGCTTTTCAGCAAACAGTCTGAGTCCACTGCTTCTTTTTGCATCATGCAAAGAGTTTTTAAAAGGGAAGATGAACGGAAGCCTATATAAAAAAAATGTAATTTGTTATTCTGTCTTTATACTAAGTCACTTACACTAAGACATCTTTGCTAAGTCCTGTTCATTTTTCCATTGGACAGTGAATAGCTTTCTCGATGCTGTGGCCCAACAACAGAATTTTCTGCCTAATTAACTAAATGCACGCACAGGTTGTTTTTAACACCACTTTCGCTCTTCTAAGGTCACTGACAGACACAAAAATTTACTTACTTTGAGAAAGGAATAAAATCTGGAAAACACACTTTTAGCACAAAAAGGTTGAAGCAAATGGATTCATCGAGAGATGAAATCTATGGACGTAAAACTCTACCTAGCAGACTAGACCAGGATCACGAAGCAGCAGGTAGATTTACAAGCCCAGCTCTGTCCTCTCCAGAACATCGAATAATCAACAGAGAGGCGAAGGACAAAAAAGATAACGCCGGTGCTCTGCACTAGGCAAAGCAAGCCACGGAGCGTCCCAACAGGCAACCTCCTCCGTGCACCGCGCGGTTCCCCGCGCGCCCACTGCCCGCCGGGTCACCCCAGAACCAGACACTCCGCCCTCCGCTCGGCGGCCTCCCCAACAGGGCTGGGATGGAAGCCCCGGGGTTCGCAGGCCGGTTCTCCCCACCGAGAATCCGCCCCACCGAAGCTCACTTACTAGTGGGAGCTCTGCCAAAAGTTCCCTGCCATGGAACACGGCTCGCCTGGAAAAAAGACCAGCAGCCGGCAGAGCGGCCCGCGGGGCGACCATAGACCCGCCCGGCTGCAGCGACGCGCCCGCACACCGGCTGCTCCGAGGGCCGCGGCGCGAGCCGCCCGCACGCCCGACCACCGCACGGAACTGTGTACGGCGGTTCCTAGCGACAAAAGTTCCGGCCAGCCGCAGGCGAAGAGGAAGTGCGCAGCCAGGCAAACCTCCAGCGGGCGAACGCAGACAGGAAACCGGGAAGACGGTCAAGAAAGCTCGCGACGGGGAGAAGACTCTCGCGAGACTTCGTGCGGGCTCCGCCCTTGATTCGGTGCAGTTTCAGACGCGGTTCTGAACATTTTGTCTCTACGAGGGCTCACGAGTGATCGGGTGGGGGATCGCTGTCGATCACCGCCTGGGCCTTCACAGTGCGGCTTTGCAACAAGGCGAAGCATTACGTGAGGACTTTCCCTTTCCCTGCGGCTGAAGAGAACTAAATGGCGAGCTGAACCTCAGGTGTTAAGCGTGTAGAATAGACTTAGAGAGCAGTAGTGTTTCAATGCCTCAGAATGACCATTTCGTGGAACATCTAAACATCACTTATATATATGTGCATATAGCTTCAAACTATTGCACAAAGCAGTAATTTATAAGATGAAATAATGCTTTATTTCTATATTTTCCAGTTATATTATTGTTTCTGCTACATTTAAACTCACGTAAACGGGGTGTGGTGACACATGTCTGTAATCAAAGCATTTGGAAGGTGGAGGCAGGAAGATCAGGAGTTCAAAGTCATCCTCAGCTACATAGTGACTTTGAGGCCAGTCTGGGATGCAATGAGACCTGTCGCCATGATAAACTGTTATTTAGAGTGTGCAATCTATAAAGGCAAAAGAAGATGAAAATTCAACATTATATTAGTATCTCATTATTGCATTCCAAAGGGGAGGGTTAAATTATTTTTTTATCTTACAGTTTGGGAGATCAAAAAATATTAAATAGGTTTCTGCTGCAATTACTTTTATTTTGCTGTAAAGCAATACTCAGACACAGCAGCTTAAGGGAGTTATTTATTTGGCTTACAGTTCCAAATGGGACATAGTATATTTTCCAGGCCCATGAGCCAACATAAACCCATACTTACATGCAGGAAACAGAAGTGGGAATGGTATGAATTGAACAGGCATCAATCAGATCAGGGGGAGCCTAGGATGTCCTCCATCATCTAAACCAATTTTATTGTAGCATACATGAGTATTTATAGGAAAACAATCGAAGAGCAGGACCAAATTCTTTACAGGATTATGTAAAATGTATACATTCCTGCTAACAAAGAAAGGGCAGGAGTGACATCTACTTGTGTGGGACCAGACATGATATCTCCATGTAGAGTTAAAAGCAGGCATGACACATAGTTGCTAAAAGTGAAGGGACAATGAATGTCTCAAAGCAGAGTTACCTGGTATAACAGTTACTCTTAACTATTGCTGTGAGAGAGCACCCAAAGTCAAGCAACTTAAGGGAGAAAGGGAGATTTATTTAGCTTACGGTTCCAGAGGGAGGGTACAGTCTCTCAAAGCAGAGGCGGCATGGCTGGCTAGCCAAAACTGGAGGAGGCTAAGTCACCGCAGACTTCTTGGAAGCTGAGAGCTGCAGACTGCTTGCTGCAAAGGCAGACTTCACCGAGAGGTAGGGTGGGACTAATCCACCTCAAGGCCCACCCTTTGTGACTGCCTTCCTCCATTAAGGCTCCACCTCTCAAGGTGCCATGACCTTGCCAAACACAGAGACTATGGAGAACACGTTTCAAACCATGACACCTGGTCCATGTATTAACATGTCTCAAATGTATAGGGAAGGAACTATAAGGGGAAGTTTTAACCTCAGCAGTTCTGAGAAGAGCAACAGCAATCTAAGAACAGACAGGAGGTAAGCTCAACTCTCAGAAGAAGAAATTCGCCTGCCATTGTCTATGTAGACGAGAGAGAAAACTCAGCTTCCAAAGGGAGAAATCCACTTGACAACTATCCATTTTATATGCTAATGTGTCATTCTCGAGAGCAGGCTTTAGGCCTGACAACTCCACAGTATATTTATGGCAGAATGTGCATAGCAGAAAGCATGGCAGCCAGTGGCCAAAGCAGAAGTCAAATTCACCTCACAGCAGACATCAGGATGCAGAGTGAGCAAGAGGAAGCTGGCTGAGTTACTAATCTCAGGCCTGGCGTCTGTGACATGCCTTCCTCTATCCAGGATCTACCTCTTAAAGGTGCCACAATATCCTCAAACATTAACATCAGCGAAGGATTCAAACACATGATGAGCCTGTGGAGGGAGCAACTCACATTCAAACTCTGACAGTCTTCCTGGCTCTAATCAAGGTGACAACAGAACTGTGGTCTTTTCTGAAGACTCTACGGGATAATCTTGTTTCCATGGCTTTTTCTGCTTTTAGAGATTCCTGTTTCTTGGCTCATATAGCTCTTCTTTTTGTAACTCTCGGAATGTCTCCCTCACTCTACAGTAGTCTTTTTTTTTTTTTTAACCCCTTTCCCCCCTTACCCTACATTATTCTTAACACTGACCTTTCTGCCTCCTTCCACATTTGTAATTATTACATCAAGCCCGCCTGGGTTATCTAAGAGAGTATGTTGTGTGAAAGTGTTCCAAGTAAGATGTGAACCAATGTCTAATAGGCACCAACTACAGATCAAAGACAAACAGTCCAATTTAGGGAACCAATGAGTTTTATTGGATTTATCACAGGAATACGGATGAACAATTACTTATGGGATTAATTACTCAAAGGCAGTTGCATCATGAGTTTCTAAATAGACCACTACTCATTGTAAAAAGAAGCTTTTCTGATTAAGGCCGAGAGCAGCACTAGTGTAAGGATATAAGCATAAATATTTAGGAGACAGTTTGATAAAATGTCCATTTAGCAAAACAAAACCAACAGGTTCATCCTTGGGCCTGTCATCTCTTCTGCTTTGGACTTGTGGATCAGATCCACACCACCAGTCATGTACCTCCTTAGGAATAGGCCTCGGATCCAATTAGAAAGCAGTTATGCCATTGTCATGTCATTGAAGACTGGTGTTGTATTATTAAGATCCACGACTACTGGTTACAGTTCTCAGTCCAGCTTGACAGGAGAGTTCATGCCAACACAGGGCTGAGGGAACTGGCCATATCATCTCTACGTAATGGCTGAGTGAGGGACCATCCTTACTTGTCAGACCAGCATGTTTGGCCAAGTGTACAAAAGGATGCCAACTTCTTCAACCAGTTCTCAGTATTTTATTCATCTGTTCAGGGGCTAGTCCCCATCAGCTAGACAATCTCCTTCAGGTTTACTCTGGGTTTAATCCAACCATTAATCCTCCACAAATGTGCCCAGAGCTCAAACCCTCAATAGTCAAGTTGACACCTGTGTCTAACTATGACATGTTTTTAAGGGTTTGTATTGATTGAATAATTGATGGAGAAAGACCCAACCCATATGAATAGAGCCATTCCTTGGGCAGGTCGATAAAGAGGGAGAGCTGAGCATAAGGAAAACCTGGAGAAAAGCAATAAGAAAGTTATACAACCCAGGACAAGGCACTTTTGAGCCTCCACAGGCACACATATTCAAGTGTCCTTTATTACACACACACACACACACACAACACACACATAAATACATGGAAAAATATAAAAATAATTAACTATAGCAGTATGGAAATAGTACAGCATTGTGATCTAAATAATATTAAGATAAATTCATCTGGGGCTAGAGAGATGGCTGAGGAGTTAAGACTCTTCTTCACAAGCACAAGGTTCTAAGTTCAGATCCCAGGTCGTACATAAAAAAAAATGCCAGCCAGAAATGGCTGAGGCCTGCACTTTTCTGGCCCTGGTGGGCAGAGCCTGGGAAAGACCAGAGCAAAGCAAGAAGCAGGTAGAAGCAATCCAGGATGATTCCCGAAGTCACCCTTGGTCCTTCACAGGACACACAGTGCTCTCTAAGGCACATGCACACACACACACAGAGTTTTAAAAATCGGTTAATCTGATTTCATACTGCTATAACTATGTGATTTTCATGAATGAATGGACCGAAAGAGATAAATTATTCTTACTGAGGACATGACCTAGTGGTAGAACTTTTGTTTAGCATGTGTAGATGCCTGGGTTTGATCATCACCACTACCAAAAAAAAAAAAAATTACCTATTTATTTTCTTTTTTATCTTCATGTGTATAGGGGTGTTCATGTGTGTTTGTGTTTTTGTATTTGTGTATATGTAGACACATATACACATGTGCATATGGAGACTGATATTAATATTGTGAAGATTATTCCCAATCACTATTCCACCTTATTCTTTGGAGAAAATATCTCTGCCTGTCAAAGAGAGAGAGCTGGATGATAGGGCTTTTCTGGTGAACCACCTTGCTCTAAGACTTCCTAGTATCTACTTTCTGAGACTGGAAATGCAGGCAGGCCATTGCATTCATTTTGCATTTACTCTTCAGTGACTGTGATAAAATACTCTTCCCAAGCAATTCAAGGGAGCAAGGTCTGTTGTTGTTGTCATCATCATTATTATTGCAGAAGGAAGAGAATGTTTTATGGTGGGGAACACCTGGCAGCCCACAAGAAGGATATGGCATCAGAAGCAGGAAAGCAGGTACAATATTTCAGTCATAAACAGAAGCTGAAAATGAAAGAACAGGAAGTGGGCCTCAAGTCCTACCCCTTGTGACTAATTTCTCCAGCTCCACCTCCTAAAAGTTCCTAAAGATGGTCAGCAGCTAGGCACCAAGTACTTAAACCCAGAAGTCTAAGGGGAGACATTTCACCTTCAACCCTTTACATGTGGAATCTAGAAATCTGAGCTCCGTTCTGGTCACAAGTGCATAACTGCTGAGCCATCTCCCCAGCTGCAGTAGTGTAAGTGACTGTAATCATAAGCAGAGGCAGGCATAGAAGTTTGTGGGCCAGTTAGCCTGGCTTTCTTAACAGCAAAGAGACCCTTTCTCAAGCATGGTGGAATTAACTTACCTTTTTTTTTTTTTTTTTTTTTTGCCTATTTCATGTAAATTTAAATTGTTCCAAAACAGTCAATCAGTCTTAAAATTAAATCCGAAGAAGTGACCTAAAACTGAGTCCCCACTGCCTGGGCCTAAGGACAGTACCAGTCCTTCCTTCAAATGTGCTTGGTTTAGTTATGGAGAAGTTCATCCTGGCCTGTGTAGTAGTGAGAGAGTCAGCAGAGCACCTGCATAGTGACTTCCTTGGTCTTAAGCGGAAGCAGGAAGAGAGGGAAGTTTAGTGTCTCTTTTACTGTGGCTGATCATTGCTCCCTTTGTCCATCATCCTTCCCCAGTAGTGATTGTCTTCCTATGGGATACTTAGTGTCATGGTTAGGCATAGGTGTCAACTTGACAGTTGAGGGTTTGAGCTTTGGCCACCTTTCTGGAGAATTAGTAGTTAAGCCCGGATCAAACCTGAAGCAGATTGTCTAGTTGATAGGGCAGACCCAGCCCATGGTGGGTGGGACTTGGCCCTGAACAGGTGAATAAGATGGAGGTAACTGGTTGAAAAAGTTGACGTCCTTTTGTACACTTAGCCAAACATGTTGGTCTGGCAAGTAAGGATTGTCCTTCTCTCAGCCATTACATAAAGATGGTGTGGCCAGTTCCCTTCGCCTTGGTGTTGGCATGAACTCTCCTGTCAAGCTGGACTGAGAACTGTAACCAGGAGAGAATAAACCCGGGGCTGGAGAGGTGGCTTAGGGGTTAAGCCTCTGCCTTGCAGGCAGAAGGTCCTGAGTTCGGATCCTAGACCCCACGTATAGATGCCGGGCAGAATGGGGGGGCGGCCTGCGTTTCTGGTCCTGGTAGGGCGGAGCCTGTGAATCCCGGGGCAGAGTAAACGAGGAGGTGGAGGGGGCCCATGGTAGTTCCTGAATTCGTCCAATGTTCTACACACACACACACACATACATACACACGCACACACATGGTTACACGCACAATGAACAAATAATAAAAAAAGAGAGAGAATAAACCCCTGTTCCCTTAAGTCATTTGATGGTCACTTATCAGCAACCATGCAGGAGAACTGCAACACTGCAATGACTGAAATCATTTTTGCTTGTCACTTGTGACTCTAACTAAGAGGCACTAGAGGTCTCCTAGGTAGAGGCAGACTACTGATATCCTGTAGTACCATGCTGGTCTCTCATTATCAATGAACTGTCAAGTGCTAAGGTTCCCTTGATGAGACACTACTGTGTGTGATAAAACCAGTGTAACAGACACATTACAACTCTGATGAAAAGGCAGTTAGGACAATGATTCACAGAGTTGAGGACAGGAAAAATGTGGATTCATGGTGATAGTAGCAGCATGTGGAACTGCTGGACAAGCAGTCGTCCCAACCGAATTAAAAGCACTTGCCTTTAAACATAATAATGTTGGGTAATAATAAGTTGTTTAAACAACACTCACTTTGCATTTCTTGACAAACACATCCTAGCTGACTCAAAAGAAAGAGAAAGAACATCACAAGATGTTCATTGTAGGGAAATGACCTGTCTGGTGTAAAATCTGAAGTCCTGATTGTTCTAGAAGGACTCCAAAATGACCTCCATGGGTTTCATGTGCAGGTGAGCATTTCTGTTATCATAAACTGTAAGAATTTTTTTCTGTTTCCCAGAAATTAAACTAAAACTGATTAATAAGTGACTTGAAATCAGGAATCTATTTTATGCCTTTTGTATGCTTTTGAGAGATGAGCTCCAAAGCTTTTCTGCTCACAGACATTTGTATTTCTGAAATGACTTTATACCATGCTTTGTTTAGTGCTGAAAAGAGAAAATGACATTACCGTATTATTTAAATTGGTTGCCCAGAAACATTTTGTAACATAACTTGGAAAACCTTGTTTATATTAACTTAATACATTAGATAAAGGACTGAGGAGATGACCTGGCAGGTAAAAGCATTGCCATGGAGGCTTGATGACCTGTGTTTGATCCAAGGAACCCACACGAAAAGCTAAACTCAGTGAAGCAAGTGGGAATCAAGATGGAAGGCAAAAACTGACTCCCGAAAGTTGACATACATGGGCTGTAGCAAATCCATGCTCCACATATACATAGGCACAAAAGAGTATATGAAATAGAGCTAAAATTAGAAAGCTACCAGAAACTTCTGCCTTAAAAACGAAAGACTAGATCAATTTTATGTTTTTCTTTTCTTCTTTCTTTTATGGAGAGATGACAGAATTGAAGGACAGGAAAAAAGGCATCCAGAGTGTAGTGAACTATTTAAGTGGTATTGTGGAGCTATTTGTTCAACAAAAGATGATTAGCAGCAACACAAGAGACAAGAAAAGCAGGCACCTATGTCTACAAGAGGGTCTTAAATACACTACTACTTCTTTATCTGAAATATATGGTTTGGTAAAGTTGTGACGGAAGGAAGATACTTGAATTTGATAAACTAGTATTTGGTAAATCTTGTGTCCAGGATTTCATTCCTTCATTCCTTCCTTCCAGGGCCAGCATATCCTCTAGTATGGAGTTAAACCCTCAGGTCTAGGGTTTTATTTTATGTAATACTATTTTCTTTTCGTTCTTGAAATTTCAATAGCAACTATACTAAAATTTAATCTCAAGAATTTTTTGTTTCATCTTAATTTTTCAAGTATATGAGATGCATGTATATGTGTGTTTGTGTTTGCATGTGAGTGGCATATATGTGTGCACTTGAGTGCGTGTGTGCCTGTGGAGATCCAAGAGTGATGTCAAGAATCATCCTCAATTGCTCTTCTACCTTGTTGTTGTGGGCCCAGGTCTCTAATTAAACCCAGGGGTTGGTTAGATAGCTCAGCAGATGCCTGAGTTCAATCTCTGGAAACCCATATTCTCTTTCTCTGTCTCTCTCTCTCTCTCTCTCTCTCTCTTCATCGACTCTCTTTCAAATAAATAAAGTATTTTTTACTCATGCTGGGAATTCCCAGGTTAAAATTACTGGTGAGTCACCACATTAATCAATATTTTTAACTGGGATCCCTTTGATTGAGAGGCACAGGCTTTAACCACTGAATCCTATCCCTAGCAGGACTAATTTTTTTTCCTGTGCTGAAATAGTTCAGGAATGGCAGGCAAAGCCCTGAAAAAGCCTCAGGCCCAGATGCTACCCAGGGCTCTTTTGTTTAACTAACCGTGTGACCTGCATAAATTATTGAACTTGTCAAATGCTCAGCTTTAACAAACTGTAGAAATGACCACTGACAGTATAGTCTTGGATACTTAGCTTTAAAAAATCACAAAACAATAGCTACTGGCCCATAATGTTAGGCACTGAATGGAGAAGGTATTTGGAAATCATGATTTACTGAGCAAAGAAAACTTTTATTTTCTCCAGTTCCAAATTTAATGAGTCATATTACACAGTAAATCTCTTACACACACACACACACACAGAAAGAGAGAGAGAGAGAGGTGTTTCATTTTTAGCTTTCTGGCCCTGTTTTTCTCCTTTTCTTTCTGAGGAGACCCGCAATTGACATCTCTTCTACAGCTGTGTTTGTTTGCTTTTGAGACAGGATTTTGCTGACTTTGAATTCTTGGTAAGTTTCTCAAGTATTAGGATTACAGGCCTGAGCCACCATCACTAGCTCCCACAATTTTCTTGATAATCCTACTATTTTTCATAGTTTTTAAAAAGACAATTAGTGACCATTGAGATGACTCCGTGAGTAAGGGTGTCTGTGCACAAACATAGCAGGCTGAGTTCACACTCTGGGATGCACATAATGGAAAGAGAAACCTGTAACGCACAGTTTGCGTTGTGTATTCGCTCGTGTGTGTCCAGTCCAGTCCTGGGAACTTGGTGGAAGCTCATCAAACATTCGCCAAAGGAAGAACCAAAGCTTCAATGCATTGCCGCCGCTTTAGGAGCTAGGAATTGTCAGAGAAAGCCTCCTGCACTCCCTCTTTGCAGACAGGCAACAGAAAAGATAAACCTGGCGTCCAGAGCCTGGAGAGAAAACTCCTGGCTGTGCCCCGCGCCCGTAGGGCGCTGGGTGGCGTGCGCGCTCTCCGAGTCTGTCCTAGTGGGGTTGGCTTCGCGGGCTCCGGTGGCGCGGGTGGACCTGCAGAGTCAGTCCACCCCGCCTGTGACTTCCAAGCCAGATGATTCCTCTCACAGGACCGGCCCGGTGGTCTGCCCCGATTCCCTTGAGCCTCGCGGTGCCCGGGCTTCGGCAGGGCACACCTATCCACTGTTGCAGCCCAGCAGCGTTTCGGCCCCATGCGATACCCGGGAGCCAGGCTCCCCCAGCGTCCCAGGCCGCGAGACAGAACTGCAGCGGGGCTTCGGAAGAGACCAAAGGTCCTTCGACCCCCGGGGTGGGGGTGGGGGTGGGGGTGGGTGGGTTCTCTGCCTCCCGGCGGCTCCGCACGCTTGGCTCTGCGGCTGCAGCGCAGACTCTGCTGGAAAGTCGGGAAGGCGCGCCGGGGCGAACGCGCCTCTCCGCCAAGCGCTTCTTCCTTGGCGAGCCCGAGCGGAGAGTGCTCCGAAAGATGCTCGGACAGATGCTCTTGCCTCTGCCAGTTCCGGCAGGATCGGAGTGACGCCTCGCGGCCCAGCCTCTGGTTGCGCACTCGGGAGCAGGTGTCAGGGTGCAATTCTAGATGAAATGTTGCAGAGCTCCAAGAGGCTTGAAGGAAGGATCGAGACCGTCTTGGGGTCGACTGCTCAGTCCAATTCTTTCCCAAGTAAACACCTTTGACTTTTTCTACTTGAGCAGAGAGCCCCAAGACGATTTACCCCCGAACACTTTTACTCATTTGCAGAGGATGCATATTTCTTTCTTAGACTAGGTTTAGTAGAGGAAACCAATTCTTTCGGTAAGTATAGTCAGTACATTCAGATCTTTAAAAAAAAAAAAAGAACAATTGTGTCTTTAAAAAATCATTGAATGAATCTTCTTGGGCTTCAAGACCTGCCCCCAAGCTGTCACAGTTCGGTTTTCTTCTGAGCATCATACCTGGAAATTCACTTGCTCACCGAGTCTAGAACAGCGACCTTGCTTTTCTTTATTAGGGTCACCAGGCTCTCCTGAACTTTCAAAGACTGTCTCGGTAGAGGCCGACTTCTGTCACTCGTGACGACCTGGCAGAGGCTGACTGGATACTGTGGAGCGCGAGCAGGGTGGCCCCGAAGTACTCAAGGAGAGGGCGAGTGATCTGTGAATTAATGAATCATCCGCTCCGACCAAAAGGTTCATTATCTCATCCTTGTCAGCCAATAGGAGCTCCTATCTTTTTGGTGGTTTACCTTTGTCGTCAGTAAAAACAAATAAACAAAATTCAATGAAATTCTTTTAAAGGCTTTGCTAGGGAGTCCTATGCCAACTGGATTCCGGCCTCCAGCTGTGGGAGGCCAAGTCTCCAGGCGAGGGTGCCCTGCTGTAGGCAGTAAGCCCGACTCCCTGCAGGGGTTCCAGGCTAGGCCAGGCACCCGTTGAGCTTGCTCCACCTGGACCTAGTGGTGGTGCTTGGGACACAGAGAGACTTGGGGTGCGGAGGCCCAGCTCCCTCTGCCATCGGGAGACCGCCCTGAGGCTTTCTGCACTTCTCACGGTCCTGCGTGAGTTTACACGAGGACATGTTGGCTGAGAAGACCCTACTTGGAAGAAGTCAAGTTCCTCCCAGGTTTGGGGTCTGCAGAGACCGGGGGCAGTGGAGAGGAGAGAGTCGGAGGCAGGAGAGAGACCTTTCCAGGCTGGAAGGAGTCTCTTCCTTCTCTGGGAGGCTGGCAAAGGACCCAGACTTAAGATTGCAGAATCGCCAAGCCTGGTGTCGTCTAAGGCCAGTTCAGGGACTCTTTGGGATCAGGTTATCCTCCGCAGGGCATTCAGAAACTAGGAGCGCTCAGACGGTAGATCAGGAGAACCGAAAAAGCTGATGGAGTGGAGGTTCCTCCAAGGGTCTTTGCATATCTCGCAGTGAACCTGAGCGTCGCTTTGGTGGACTAGTGAAATGAATTCTGAAGGGAGTGTGTGTGTTTGGGGGGGTTACTTTTGTCACAGGTGACACACTTAGTCCTAGGAAAGCACGACTGACTTGGGTTGCTCCAGAAAAGAACATCTCTAGAGATCCCAGCGTTCCTTGTAAGTTATAGAATCTCCAGGGTGTCAAGTCGAATGTTCTCATCCTCTTCTTGAAAAGGAAGTAGGATTGGAATGTCGTTGCAAGTTGTTAACCAGCTTTTAAAAACCAAACAATGGTGAAAGCAAATGAGCTGCAAGCACAGTAAATAAAACACTGGGGGAAATGATTAAACTGCTCCCCCCTCAAATCTTTGGCTACCTATTTCCACCTTCTTTTTGTCTGTATCCTCTTTAAGCGACAGGAAGAAATGACGCAAAATACCTGCATCTTACAGTTAGGTTCCAGAAACCTGTCAAATGATTGAAACAAACACTCAGTATTTCATCTATTTATTGTGGATCTCCAAATGCTGTAAGAAGCTGGACAGAAATTCTTCACAAGGCATCATCTTTTCAGTAGATGAAGTATGGACTCATCAGTTGATACATTCAAGCTAAACCTTGGTGTGTGTGCTGTATGAAACAATCCTTGTAGACAAGGTGGAAGCTGCTGCCTAATTCGGAGATGATTTAGAAAGAATCAGTTTTTGATACTGACAGAAAATGGTCTTTTTTTTAGACTAGCACTGTTTTTACACAAATACTTTATTTTAAAGAGAAACTAGTCATTTAAAATTATTTTTTGATACTCTCATACACAAATGCATTACATTTGTACATTTTCACTCCTTACCACCAAATTCCATCCCTCTTCCTACCCCATTTCATACTTTCTTCTTTCCAACCTGTCTCCTTCCTACTTTAATGTCTTTTTTGCATGTGTGGCCTACTGAGTTTCATCTGAAATGCTTGTTCTGGCAAGTGCCGAGTACTTGCTGTGACATGGATAACTTATCTGTGGGTACATCTGTGAGTAAAGAAGCTTCCCTTCTCCTGTCTGAAATTAACCTTCTACAGACTCTCAGGAAGGTATAGTGTCACAAGAAACCAATCTTAAATGCATTTGGTAACATGAAAAGGGGGGATATAACCTGCACACTTATAACAGAGCTTTGACCAAGTAATTACTATTCTTAGTTCATAAATTCCTTCCAATTTAGTTGTAATTTTCTTCCTGAACAACATCACATTCACTGTGTTTTCCTATAAATAATACATGGTACCTAGATACTTCTTCTATGTCATCATATAAAATAAGGGTTAAGATGTGAGGGAAATGCTATCTAGAACTGAAGCATCAAGAATTAAAAATTAATTCTTTGTTGGATATCTGTGTAATTTTTTGTCTTTGGCGGAAAAGTCATGCTGCTTAAAATAGAGAAAATGAAAGAACATATCCTTTACCATCAATCTTTTCACTAGTAAATATATGTCTTTTGTCACATTTACAGTGCTTGGAATACTTCCTTGCTTTCAAGTAAAGCCTATCCATCGTTTTTCACTTAGACATACCCAAATCTCTGAGTGTTATTAAAAAGCATTATAGTAACTTTGAAGTACAGAGAATTACTGTTAAAAGTAGTTGTCTCCCAGAGTAGTTGCTATCAGAGACCTTTAACATATTTGTGTGTGCTTTCTCGCATTTGGGGCATAATTTATTTGTGGCAATGAGATCTGTTGGATCATAAGACACGTAGAAACTCATATGTGGCTAGATTAGATGAGTAAAAAGAACCAAAGCAAGAAGCCAGGACATTCAAAAGTTCACCAGTTCTAGTATCAACACCAGATTAAGGTGTTGTTTTAGATTTAATGAACAAACCAAAAGTGTCTTCATATGTTGTATATCTACTTTATATCTGTTTGAAAATATTATTATTATTTTTACTATTTTGGTAGTGCTTTAGGTCTACCTTTGAACATGCTAACATGTACAAATATTATACTGATGAGTTATTTCCCTATTAAAAGTGTTTTTTTTTTCCTTTTTGAGACATGGTCTCATTGTACATTCTCTGCTGGTCTCAATATCCTGGGCTCAAGCAATTCTCCTTCCATTTTCTGAGTATTTGGTGTTGCAGATGTAACCATCTGCCAACAATGTGACCGGAACACTTGAGGTGTCCCTTTGATTCTGAATACTTGGATTCATGAATACAATGACCTTTGGAAGTTTGCCTAGTTTAAGGTTGGTGGTGTGTGGTATGACTGTATTCAAGAGGGCAGCCATTCTTGAAAGGAAAAGAATGACTATTCAAAGGAAAGGGTCAATTCAAATTAGACTAAACTATCTAGGCTTCTAACCCAAGAGAAGCAAAAACGTTTTAGATGCATGCATCTGAAACTTCTTTTAGATCCTGGTTCCACAAAATTGACTCAGGCATGTTGTTACTTGAACAGGAGAGCCTGCAGCCTGGCTAGGTCAACCTTCTTGCTGGTATCAGTGTAAAGATAGAGTCAATTCACTTGACTTCCGACAGGAGGCACAAGAGGACCAGGATGAAAAGCAAATATTGCTTCTCCCATTTCCTTGAAAACAACAAAAATAAATTATAATAGAAAAATACGATGTGTAGGAAAGGCAGGCTAAACCTTTCCCCTCGCTGAGTTGCATGGTTTGATGCAAGCATATCTATCTTTTCTGTAACTCAGTTTCTTCTTTAAAAAATGACAAGAAGTAGATTGGATAAGATGATGTTAAGACATCTTAAGAGAGTCTGAATTGTTGAAATGTATTTTCACTCTTAAATCATCAATACTTTCATCTTTTGAGACTCTAACCATAATCATACAAACCTGTTATAATGTCCACTAAACTTTAAAAAAAAAAAACTTTTGATTCCGTCTCCTCTTCTACCATCCTACCATCCATTATTTCTTTCAGTCACTTCGGAGAATAATTTAATTTCAAGAGTAAACTGCCTCTACTTCCCTTCATTCACTTTATTTTTATTTTTAAAAATTTATTATTTATTCAATTGTGTGTGTATGTGTGTGTGTGTGTGTGTGTGTGTGTGTGTGTGTGTAGAACCACGGACGAATTTGGTCACCACCATGGACCGCCTCCACCTCCTCCTTGTTTACTCTGCCCCGGGATTCACAGGCTCCACTCTACCAGGACCAGAAGCACAGGCCACCCCTGCTTCCGCCAGGCATCTATATGTGTGTGGGGTCTAGGATCCAAACTCAGGACCTTCTGCCTGCAAGGCAGAGGCTTAACCCCTGAGCCACCTCTCCAGCCCCCCTTCATTCACTTTAGAGTCACTCCTATCCTACTCTCAGTTCAGAGTTCAGGTTGTACACCATTGCACCATGACACGTAAGACTCACAAAAATTACATGTCTCTGTGGACTCTGTTCCCTGTCGGGGGTACTGATCAGCTCAGCAAGCACTGGGCGACAGTGGGGAGTATGTCTTAGTTCACTGCATGCCAGCTACTGGATGGGAAGCAAACAAACAAACAAAAATTTGAATGGAGGCTGGTTCTGTCTTATCCTGAAGTTTGTCTCTGTTGCTCTTAATTCTATCAATTTATAAAAAGTCTCTCTATTTTCTACCTCTGGATAGCTATAACCAAAAGTTGGTCATATGTACATGTGCTTAAATGTCTTTTGATAGACAACTGGTGGCCTCTGTCTCCAGATGGTCTTTACAGAAGACTAGAAACATCATCACGAGGCAATCAATAATCCATACTTGTATTATATACGAAAAGAACATATCCCAAGTACTTAAGCTCCTGCTTGTCACACTGCTAATGTCCCATTGACTAGGGGAGGTCACAGTATAAATTCAAGTCACTATGTGAGGACATTGTACATGAGAACAAATGCCATGTGTCTGATCACTGGAAAATGGATTATATGACAGTTTACATTGGAGATTAACTACCAAAAGAGAGAGAAAAAAATCATTGAAAAAACTGTATGAAAGCTCAAAAGACTAGCTAGACATGGCAAAGTATATCTGCAAGCCCAACCTGTGGGTGGCTACCGCAAGAGGAATGCCTCAAGTTGGAGGCCACCCTAGTCTACATAACAAGACTTTGTTTCAAAAAAGCAAGGAAAAAAAACCCCACAATAACTGTTTTTCATTGATAGTTTCACTATTAACTATTAGTTTTATTAATAAAATAGAGTACTTCATTATGTAAATTCTCTAAGCTGAGCCTGAGTGAAATATTTCCCTTTCACTTCTTTGATGATGGGGGACCCAGGACCTTCAGCAGCGATATACATGTTAAGTACACACCATTAATAATGAGAGCATTAATTCTGCCCCCAAAATTTTAGCATTGATACTCAGGGGTATGTTTTAAAAATTAATGATAGCTATGTAATTTAAGGGTGAATTCAAATAGGACATGCAAGCAACATACAGAACCAAACACAGGCTAATGTAGAAGTATTAGTTTAGATACTTTTTCCTCTTTTGAAGGGTTTGGTTTTTTGAGACAGGATCTCATTCTGTAACACAAGTTGTTCTGGAACTCACCAGGTAGCCCCAAGAGTTTCAAAATCAAGGTATTTGTCCTGTCTTAGGTTCCCAAGTATTGGAATTACAGGCATGAGCCATCATGTCTAGTTCATAGAGTTTCATTTATAAGATGAATTGACCAGTCGGTTCCCAGAAGAAGTACAATGAGTAGAAATACCTTAGCCCCTCTTTTCTCTGTTTCTAAATCATAAGCTTACATTCCTAGTACCACCCCCCCCTTTTTTTTTGCATTGAGAGTAGAGGCTGTAAGTCAGATCTGTCATCCTTGACTTTGATTTGGAAGCAGTATGAAAAAATCAAGAGTGCTGGTTAGTTGTCACTTGACATCTAGGTGGTAAGACCTTAGGCTCACCTGAGGGCAATTCTCTAGCAATGCCTGTAAAGAATCATCTTAATCTTGTACAATGACTGACATGTCAATGATCCTCCAAAGTCACAGATCACAGATCACAGGCAATAGGATCCTTAGAGGCAAGGGATTAACAGTCTTAATAGGGTTCCCATACTAACAGGGAACCCAAGAAAGGGGTCTGGGCTAGCCACTGAGTCCTTACTCCTCACTAGGGTGGAGGACTCAGAGGGAGGTTTGGCATTCACACAAAAGGGTGCTGCAGGGGGTGGCAGGTAGGAAGGGGGAGGCACTGGGAGAAGGGTGGGAGGGAGAGGGGTGAGAGGAAGGGAAAAGGGGGGAGGAATGCAAGGGGGACTGGGGAGGGGTGGAGGGAAGGAGAGGACTGGGACCTATTGAGCTTGTATGATTGGGGGAAAAAATGAAATTGGGAGAAGAAAAAAAGATGGTCTTAATTACTTAATTGATGCCTGAATTTCAGTCCAGTGTGGGTGAGACATTCTCTAGGTGGGCGGTGACACTGTATAAAATGTAGAGAGCTGGTTCAGAATAAGCAAGCAAGCAGACAGGCATGCAGGCACCAGGAAAGTATACATGAATTCAACCATCGTTTTCTACTTCTGGCTGTCAATATGTTTTGACCAATTCCTTCAGCTCTTGCTATTGTGAATTCCCTACCCTGGTGGATTGTTAAAAGGAAAGGTGAACTGGAATGAAACCCTTACTATATAAATATTTTATTGCAGCAACACGTAATTAAACTAAAACAAGTGTCTGTGCAGATCCATTTGTGTGAGGGCCACAGCAGAGACATTCATGATTAGAATTGGCAGGAGAATTAGAGGGGTCTGGGTTCATGCAGTTGCTTATGTGTGTCCTTGGAGCCATTTTCTGGCTCACTTGGGCAGTTTTCCAAGGAAAGAAGCCTTTAAGTCAGTTTTTCTCACATTTGTATAGAACTGGAACCAACTAAAATCAGTGAGGATTCTGTTATGTGAAATGCCATTATGGGTACAATTGTGTTTCCAGAAATTCATATGTTGAAGTTCTGTTCATGAGTATCTCAGAATGTGGTTTTATTTGAGAGATGATCTTTATAAAGGTTTAAGCTAAAATAAAGTAATTAGAATAGGTCCTAATATAATAAGACATTATCCTCAAAAGAAGGGAGAAACTTGGAAAAGTTTATGCTTCAAAATATAATAAGACTTTATCTTTAAAAGAAGGGGAAACATTCTCAAAAGAATGGAGAGAATGTGATGTGAATGTGAAGATGGCATTTATGAGCCAAGGAGAGGGACCTGTAACAAATCCCTCTCTTACAAGATCCTTCCCTTCTCTCAGAACAAACCAAATCTGCCAAGAACTCTATCTTTTTGTTTTTTGGGTTGTTTGTTTTATGGTGTTAGTGATCAATTCCAGGGTCTTGTTCATGCTAGGCACCCCTCTATTACTAAGTTAATAGACCCTACTGACTTGGGGCTTCTGACCTTCAGGACTGTGAGACAATAAGTTTCTGTCATTTAAATTGCTAGTCCATGACACTTTGTTACAACATCTCTTGCAAACTAACACAAGTACAAATATCAGAAACTGCTTCCAAATGGTTAAAGAAGAAAAAATATATTAGTTGAACGTTTAAAACTTTATTTAAAAATATGTATGCTCAACAATCAAAACACAGAGGATTGGCATAGATGTTTCTCAAAAGAAGACATTTGGATAGCAGGGATGCAAGTGTGGTGAGAGGCTGAGCATCAGTCATTTAATCACAATGGAAAGGTTATAGGGAAATCCTGCTCCATTCCTACAATGATGGCTGTAATGAAAAGATAGATAGCAAGAGGTATTGATTGGCGAGGGCAGAGAAAGACTAGAACCCTCATGTACTTCTGGTGAGAATATAAAAGATTGTAGTCACTTTGGAAAACTGTGTAATAGTTCTTAAAACAAAATTATATATAGAATTGTTATAAGGCCCAACAATTCCACTCTGATATATAAGCAAAAAAAAAAAAAATAGAAACACACACACACACACACACACACACACACACACACACACGTATTCAAGTGTTCCAACAGCATTATTCAAAGTAGCAAAAAAAAGAGAACACAACTCAGCGGTCTGGTAACTGATGAATAGGTGAACAAAATGTGATGTCTATACAATGGAATATGATTTATCCACAATAAGGAATTATGTGCTGATAGATGCTACAATATGGAGAAACTCTGCTATGATTTGAATGTGTCCCCTAAATTTCACATATAGATGGCCTAATCCCCAGAGTTACATGTTAATTGTATTTTGAAATAGGGCTTTTCTGAAATAATTAATATTTGGCGAGGTCTTGTTACTATTAGTGGCTTTACAAGAGAAAGAAAGACCCAGGATAACAAGCTTATTCTGCCTCAACAGAAAAATGTACTTACAGGTGATGTTTGGGATTTCTTAGAAACATACAGCATCCATCAACAAGAACAACCTCACCAGATATAGTTAACTGATCTTCAACTTCACAACTTTCAAAATTTAAATCTAATTAACTGCTTTTCTTTATGAAGAGCCCAATCTCAGGCATTCTGTTTTATCAACAAAAAGTAGACTAAGACAAATTCTGAAAACATTGTGACAAGTGAAATAATCCACTCACAAAGACCACATATGGATATATGGAATGTCTAGGAGAAGCAAATCTTTGGAGATAGAGAATACTTTGGTGGTTGACTAGAATGGGGAGAAATTAAAGATGATAGCTATTAGTTACAAGTTTTCTTGGAATTGATAATAGAAACTCTTCTAAAATAGGTAATGACACAATCCTGTGGATATGTGGAATAAAGCCATTGGATTGTATACTTTAAAGGGGTGAATTTATGACTTGGGAAAATTATATCTCAGGGGCTAGGGGCTTAGCTCAGTGGCAGAGCACTTGCTTGGTATAATCAGGGCCCCGAGTTTGAGCTCCAGCCTCTTTAAAAAACAAGCACTATATTTCTGCCAAGCAGTTTAAGAAGAAAAAAATGTTCACCTGTGAAGAGTAATTCAGGTTTCTGTAACCTTAACTAAGGGTTTTCATAGTTGTGTATGTATTTGAAAGGTTATCTGAATGTGAATCTTTGTTGTAAATGAATAAATGCAATTCACATATGATTTCAGGAAATTAAGCATATCATTTGCTTATAGACACAAAAATACAAGTCTGATTAACATCAGTGGTGGCAAAGCATCAGACAAGCGTGTGATCAGCAGGGACATTAGAAGGGTCCACAGGAGCTGCTAGTGAACTTGGCTATTGCTGTTTGGAAATGGTGGTTATCGTTGAGTTTGGTTTTCAGTTGTGATATTACTGGACATGTTTATTGCTTTGCCCCTATCACTGCTATAATGTACATTCGATGAGGTTTCATCATTCATAGCTTATCTCAGGGGCTATACCTATGTCTTTCAACAACCAGTTTCCCCCCATCAGCCACCATCTTCTAATAGAACTTGAGCTATAGCAGTTAACAGGGATAAATATGACCAAAGTAAATTACATGAATATATGAAAAGACATACTGAAATCCATTATTTGGCATATTAATACAGGGTAATTAAAAAGGGAGTAATGACTTACAACAACTGAAACAAAACACAAATCTTGGGGTTTGGGTCTGCCTAGGAATTGAAAGGGGGAGAAGTTCCACACAGGAATTCCTTCTGGGGGCTTGTCTGTGTGTCATGTGGTCATTCCGTCCTATTAGAATCCCCATCTTAGCTAGAGGACATGGCTTCCTATCAAAGTTCAAACAGAGCTTGTGGATTTGGATTCTGTATGTTTGATAGGGTGTGGGGGGGCAGATTGGGAGCCTTGCACGGGTAGGACACTAGGCAGGAGCTCTGAGTGCAATGGCTTCTCCAGAGACTCCAGAGACTCACATTTTCTCACTGTCTCTCCTCCCCTCAAGTCTGAGGCATTCATTGAAAAAGTTCATTGGAAACATAATACATTCTTACCACATACAAAAATGTACCAAAAAAGATGTGATGATGAGTGTTGTCCTGCTCTGTGATGTGAAACTCAGTTGTCTCTGATTCCTTCATGGATTTAAACAAGGGAACCCAGAGGGAATCCAGATGTCCAGATAAGCTGGGAAGTATTTGCTCTGCCCCTCACTCTTCAGTGGTTACCCGTGGGCATCTCTGTTCCTGGCGCCTGAAAGAGACTGCCATCGCACTCCAACCAGTCTCAACTATGGATTTTTCAGCTGTAAAAAGGCTTTGTCACCTCATCCCCTCAAACCCAGCAGTGGTCCGAGATTTACAAGCTGATTATGTGTCTACTTTTATGATCTGAATGTGTACAAATACCCATCATGTTTGTGTTTCAACATAGTATGTATTTAACAAAAATGTCAGTGGACACGTTCACTGATTATTTGAACACGACTTTTTTTTTTTTTTAATACTGTATAGCAGATATCTTTGTTTCCTATGTAACTCTTTCTTCCCTCCATTTCAACTATCAACTTGCTTATTATTGCTTCAAGAGTAGGTGTGGTCCTGGGGGGTGGGAAAAAGCAGCAGAGATAAGAAATAAAGCCAGGCTCTTCAAAGGAAAGGAGAAAAAGAAAGGGAGGGGGAACCATATGGGAAGCTAAGAACGTCTTCATTTGGCCTTTTAACTCCCGGCCTTCCTGATGAGAGTTCAGATCTGTTTCCCCACTCGCGTTCAATTATCTGTGGCATTTTTTTCTCAAGAGCGGCCACCTCCACTGGCTGAACCGCAGACCCATCCCCAGCCAGGAGCTGGGCTCTTTTTTTCTCCCGCCTTTCTTTCCTCAGTTTCCCCAGGCCATCTTTCTACTTGTCGTGGGAGGAGGAGCAGCGGGGCGGGTGGAAGTCTGAACACAATGCAACCTGAGAATTTCTGTCATCCTCCGCATGTGCTCCTAAGTGCTTTAATCCCAATTAGGGGCGGCTGACACACGGTCCTATTCATTCCCATCAGCTCTTGAATACATTTGCCTAGAAATGAACTTCACAAATAGAGGCGCTCCTAAATGTGCCCAACAGCAAGGAAAATCGAATTGAGCTCGGGTGCTTTGGGCGGAGGACGGCAGCGCCGCGCTGAATGTGGAGGTGCCCCCAGACATTGCGATTCAGCAAGGCGCTCGCGATCTTTTCTTAGCATCATGTCAACCGAAAGAGCCAAGAAATAAGTTGGGGAACTCCGGTTAAAAGGCAACTCGAGAGGGACTCTGAATACTTTTATTGAGTCGTTTCCAATGGCAGACTAAAAAAAAAAAAAAAAAAAAAAAAAAAAAGTCCCACAAAACCCACCAGCGACATGCGGACCGCGTCCTTGGCTACGAGTTTGGAGACTCGGGGCCGCCGCGCATCCATCGGCCACGCAATTAAGGGGAAAATGGTCCCGTCGCTGGCGGGTCATCTGGTGGCGTTCCCAGAGCTCGTCGCCGCCGCCCTATTCAGAACCGGCCTTAATGTCCCACCCGCGCCTCGGGGGCAGCGCAGCTGGTCTGTGCTGACCCCCCGCCCCATCGCGGCAGACGCCCCCGGGGGCGCGTCCCCGGCCACCCCAGGCCCAGACTGGGTCGCGAATCGGCGTTTCCGGCCTTCTGCCTTCTCCCAGGCCTCGCTGGAGACCGCGATCCCACTCCACCCCTTCTATCTTGGATCTAGGGCTCTGCGATCCGATCGCCTGAAGTGGGAGGCGCCCTTGGTGGCACCAGGACCCCTGGAGACAGCCGACTTCGTCTCCCTGCGGACCTGAAGTTTTAGGCTTTTGCGCGGCAGCATCCGGGAGCCCCACCGAGTGTGCTGAAAGCAAGTCGCCTCCTTCCTCCGTGCCCCCCCCCTCGCCTCCCCTTCCCGCCTGCTCCGCCCCGGGGACCGCGTTTCTTTCCTAGGCGGAGTCCGGGCTGGTCACACGTGCTCGACGCCTGGAACAGGGCGGGGGCCGCTAGCGGGGCGACCGCAGAGCTGGGCCGGGGGCTCCGCAGCCCACGGGTTCCGGGCGACCTGCTACTAGCACCAGCGCCCGCAGCAGAACAGCAACCCCAAACTCGCTGTCCGCGCTCCCTGCGCAGCCTGGGAGGGATTCGTTTTACCAGGGCCTCTGGACGCCCATTTTAAGTCTATATAAAAAAAAAAAAAAGCCGAGTGGAATGTTTTGATTGAGTCCTCAGCATTGTCTTTGAATAAGGCTGAGACCATGTAATTAATGTGTCTTTTTAATAAGGCACAATACGGCCGTTCAAGCTATTTGATTTCATTTAATTTTCCATCCCATTTGCTGCACAGCCCGCTTTTACTTTTAACACCCAGCCTTTCACGGCCTAGCTTGCTCCACTGGGCACATTAGATTGGTTTCACCCTTGCTTTTTAGGCGAGGAAAAATGAAAGAAAATGTGTTCCTTTCCTCCTTTGTGGACAATTGATTTCACTCGGGGAACTTCAGCTCGGAGCCACCGGACAGAATGCGGCTGGCGAGCTGGTGTGAAGGCCGCTGCGTAGCCTCTTTCTTCTGGCGGAGCTGGGAACCAGCCACAATTGGCTATATTAATAAATAACTTTCCTCACAGTCGGCCTTTACATGGTCCTATTGATAAAATTGTTCGCGTGTCGTTCACGCTTTTTCACTCATTAAGGAAGGTTGGGGAGGCGCCCGGAACCCAGGCCCTGCGCTCGCCCCTTCCCGGTGCTGGTAATTTAAACTGGGTGTCACAATCCGGGCTCGCCAGGCCAGAGGTTAGAGGGACATGTTCATGGCTTGAATTTATCGCCCCGACTCTTCCTCCTCTCCGCTTCCCCTCCCCCAGCTTTTACCATTCATAAGCCGCGGATCAAAGGCTCCCTCCTCTCCTGTGAGGACCCTCTTCTTTGCGGGTACTGCGGCTTGAGGAGGTTGGGAGCCAGCTATCGCGGTGGCTCCTTTGGAAAATGGCTGTAACCTGGTAGGTCTGCTGGCAGTGTCGGGCAGTCAGAGGGGCGGAAGGTACCACGGGCTACCAAGCGTCCCTCCGCCCCAGCAGCTTCTCCAGCTGGCACCCAGTCAGCCGCTCGCTGAACACGCTGGGACAGCGTAGTTTGCTTAGCCCTGAGCCCTTTGACCTAGCCTGGCTTCTCCCATGGCTGCAAACCATGAGTTTTGTAGCTGCCAGGTGACTACTCTTGTGGTCAGTGACTTTGACACCAAAGTGGGATTACGTGGAGAAGGAGGAAAAGGACCGTTGGCTCTCAGCCTCCCCATTTTTCAGATCAGAAGACTGAGGGTGGAAGTCACACATGAACAATTTCCCGAGTCTCGAGTGAGTTTCCCGATCCCGTCTAAGAAGGTGAACATATGCCTCCAAAAAGGGCAGTTACTCTACTTCATCTTCCAACTGTTCTAGTGGTTTCTCTGAAGATGCGCTTCACACAAGCTGCCGAGTTGCACCCTGTGTCCCCCAAACCAGAATGCACCTTTCTTGGGCAAAGGCACCTGGAGAAATCCAATGAAGGTGCAACTGGGGTCCTCAGCCCTTTCACACAGTGCAGAGTCCGGGGGTTAGGATTGGGGGGGGAGGAAAGATCTGAACCACTCAGGTTTCTGGGGCTTCTGTTAAGGCGCGTTGGATTTAGAGGAAGATGCCAGTAAGCAGCACGTGCCAGCGGAGCGTCACAGGTGTTCGTGGAATGACACAACCCCCTGTGAAAATAAATGCCTTCGCGCAAATAGGAGCTGTCCTTGAACGAAAAGTACTGTCCGCAAGCTGACCTAACTGCCGGCTCAGGCCCGCGTCTCCGTGGCCTTTTGAAAGCCTGCATCGTGATATTTAAGTTAACTAAAGTCCAGCTTGTTGATTTCCTTTGTTTTCAACTTATAAGGAATACAGGTTTGAGTGCGGGTAGTGGGGGAGATGTGATTAATATCCTGGCCCCAGCCCCTTACCCTCCCAGCTTTCAGACGGGGGGGGGGGCGCGGAGTTGACCCCTTGGAAAGCCGTCTGCTGGCTGCTCTGATGCTATTTCTTCCTCCCCAAAGTGCGGCCCCGACCGCGGCGTGATGCTCCACCGACTCTGTCCTCTCAAACTCTTCCAGGCGTTTCATATTTCTAGACGACACCGGCAGAGAAGACTATGAAAGCAGTTTAAATAGACAACTGGCCTGAACCCAATCCGCCGAAATGGCAATATGGTCGTTATTTAAAAAGTGTAGGTATTTTCTGGTGTTTTCCCATCAAGTACCTGCCTAATTTCTGTATGGCACACGCCAGAAATCAATAGAAGTTAACAAGTCCTCCAAACAGTTCCCGGCTCTTTGTTTAATCTCCTTTACAATAAAGCCAAGGGAAGAGAATTAAAAATCTTTGAAGTAGATCAAGGCTCAAAGGAATCATCCAAGTAGACTTAAAGTAGTCACTTATTTCCCAAAACTGGTTTGTCGGCGAACAATAAAAGGAAGTAAAATTTATGGAGAAATTATACAGTGGATTTGTCACTTAAAATATCGTAACTGTCTTAGGGACAATACCCCATGCTGAGGATTAATGGTCCCGCCGGACCTTTGATTCAACAGCGCCTTTTCTTCGCCCTTGACAAATTGGATTTTTAGGAATGGGAAGGTCGCCTGGACCATTGTGTGCTGGCCATTCAGAAGCCTCGATTATGCAGGGGGCTGAGGGAACCACTCCATGTGACCCTCTCGGGTGGGACTCTGCAGCTGCTTCACAGCGCAACTCTCTCACCAAACTCCGCGCCCTCGCAGCTCGTGGTGCCAAAAGGCGCCCGCCCCGATTGAAAAGGCGCAATGCATGCCCGCCCGCGTCACTGAGCGGGCGGAGGACGCACGTCGGGGCGCGGCTGCCTTGCCTGCGCCGCTCGGGCTTGGTCACTCGAGCCCTGCGGGGCACCCGGGCGGCAGCGGCCACGATGCACGGAACTTCGCGCACCCCGGCCGCCAGTGTCAACGCCGACTGCTGCATTCCGGCTGGTTTGCGCCTGGGGCCGGTGCCTGGCACCTTCAAGCTGGGCAAGTACCTGTCAGACCGCAGGGAACCCGGGCCCAAGAAAAAGGTACCGAGACGCGCCTTCTCCGCCCCTGCCCTTCGCGGCTCTTTGCGGAGCTTCTGGAAGGGGAGAGCCAGGCAGCGGAGAAAAGTGATGACTGAATCTTTATCTGCTAATCCTGCAGAGTAGAGGGGGCTTCGATTATTCCCCAGCGTGTCTCCTAGCTGAGAGCTGGGGGGGGGGGGACGATAGATTGAGGTGGGACGGCCCCTGGATGTGGTGCAGCGGGTCTCTACGTGCTGGGGGACCTCCTGTGCTCTGGTGTCCTTGGTGAGGTGCTGAAAGCCCTCTGCCTTCATCTTGGTCCTGGCCTTTCTTCGCAAGCGCGAGCTTTTTCCTGGGCGCACAGGACACTGCAATGACTTTCCCTCCCCTTCTGTGTGCTAATTCGAGGTTTAAATTTGTTTTAAACGATTAATTTCCTTTCTACGGAAAAGATCCTTCTCGAGAGACTTTCCGTTTCTGGAATATATCCAGGGTTTTCTTTCCGCCGGTTTGCTTGTGGGTTTGGAGTACATGAGTCTGGTGGTGACTTTGACTCAGACTCTGAGAAGCCGGGGGTCCGACCAGCGTGGGGTCACAGCTGAAGCGCTTGCAGTGGGAGCGAAGAGCTCTGGGTGCCAACAGGGAAGAGTCGCCTATAGTCCTGCCGCCACTACCCGCTACACACCTGCGCGCTGCTGCCCCAGAGAACGGATTAAAGGTTCTAGTCCGCTGGAGATGGGGGGCGCCCTAACCCAAAGAGAGACCTAGAAGTGGGACAGAAGTGCGTGGGGGGGTGGGGGGAGAATGGCCGGTCTTGGTATTGCCTAGAATACTCTTGTAGAAGTATCTGGGTCTCTGCCAGTGCGGCTGGCATTTTACTTTGGGTGCTGTGACTTCTGCTCCCCGTCCCGTTCTCAAATCCCGGCGTGGCTCGCACCACGTCTCCCTCTAAACGAAAACTAATTGCTTTTAAATGACCTGCGAGCTGCAAGCAAAATTTCTCTCCACGCTTTTGTTCTGAGCACTTCACTGGGAACTCACAAACACCCAGGTTCAGCACAGGGAAAACTGAGAGGAAGTTGATCCCGGGAGAACCAAGAAGTGTTCTGGTCTCTTAGATAGACCTTAAAGCGTTTCTACCCTGGTGTTGGAGATGCTTTCAGAACCTCACATAGGGAATGTCTTGGTGCAAGATGCTCCCAGTTCTTGGAAGATGCCTCATTCAGCCCTGTATTTGCAAAGCACATGTGTGTTTGTATGTGCATGTGTTGGTGGCGGTGGGGACTTATATTAGCCAGTCTCCACTCTTTCTCCATCATCTAAGCTGGAGACCCAATGAGGATTATTCCAGCAGTTGAAGAAGTGGGTTTTAAGGAACACAGAAAATTTCCTGAGATGGGTGTGGTGGAGAATAAACTTGCCCTCTGGGTTGTGGTCTGGTCACGGTGCATAGGGAACGACCACTGCTTGTGTTGCAGGTGCGCTTGGTGAGAGGGGAGCTGGTGGACGAGTCGGGGGGCTCCTCTCTGGAGTGGATAGGGTTAATCCGGGCAGCCAGGAACCCCCAGGAACAGACTCTGGAAGCTATTGCAGACTTACCTGGAGGACAGGTACTGTCACTTCCCCTAACCCCTGTCAATCATCTACTAACCACCCCTAAGGTGGCAAGAAAAATTTAAGAGCAAAGCGCTTAAACAAGAGGTTTCATTTAAACTTTCCAAGGACTCTTAAAGGAAGACTCTGTTGTACTGTTCTCCCATTTAGAGACGTAAGGATGAATTCAGACAGATTCAGTAGCTTCTGCAGGGTCACTCTGTCTCGCCTGGAACCTTTCTTCTCAGTTTTGTTTCCACCCATTGCACAGGGAATGACAGAAAACTTTCCTTTTTTTTTTTTTTTTTTTATTCTAGATTTTCTACCGAGCACTGAGAGATGTTCAGCCAGGAGAAGAGCTGACAGTGTGGTATTCCAACTCCTTGGCTCAGTGGTTTGACATTCCCACGACTGCGACTCCCACTCATGACGAGAAAGGTACCTCTCCAAGGAGGGCTCCAAAAGGGTGTGGGGACTATGTGGGTGGGTGAGAGTAGAGTCCAGCCCTTATCTGGTTTTTGGAGACAACCCCAGACCTGAAGGGCATTTCTGTCCAGTTGCAATCATGTTCCCTACTTAGCAGAGAGGAAATCCCACCATTACCACCATACACTTGAAAACAAATGAAAGCAACAGTAATAATCTGGCCCGAAATGGCAGAAATACTCTTTATGAACTTCTTAAGATCTTCCTTTCTCATTGCACACCCACAATGACAATTATTTACAATTAGGAATCAAACAAGAGACTTAATACATTACAGCAATTAAAATGCCAAAGTATAGCTCCAACCCAGACTACTTTGACAAGGGGAAGCAAAGGGACTGGTTTTTGAGTTGAGCAGCGAATTGCAACGACATTTTAGAAGCAATACGGTACTTACAGCTAGTCATTTGGCAGGTTTTAAAGTTCTTCCATTTAAATGGTATTTATTCATTTCCTCCTACTAAGTCTACTTAAATTGAATCTGGGTTGTATCCCAGTTTCTTCTCAGATTTATTTGATCCCTTCCAAAGCAAAGAGCCAATTCATGCAAATTAAGGTGCTTCGACTGCAGAGAAAGCCATTTTCAAACCCTCACCCAGCACTGAAGAATACTTCCTGGGAAAGGCAGGAAGGTTCTTGAAAATCATCAAGGTCTTGAGACTGCCTTTTCATACACAAGCTTCCTATGGCTTTCTTTTTTTCTCCTCAGCAAGTTTAGCCTGCCCATAATTTTTGAGAACCTTTTTATTTTTAAACAACATGAAAGTGCTCTGAAATATTTTAACATAACCTCTCCAATTGCTATTCAACCTTGTCCTTTAAGAAATAGATATCAATTTTTTAAAAAAAGATGGTAATTTGGAAACATGTCATGAATGAAACAGAATGAGGTTTGTTCAGAACGATGAGTCATTTCACTCCAAAATATTATTGCTCCCTGTAAATCAGCTCTATTTATTTTTTGAATAGATTTGTGTGTCTAGTGTTTATAATAGTTATTCTAATATAGTCTGTACCTTGTACCACATTATTATAGTCTTTTGGGAAGATTTTCCAATAAAGGAGAAATGTAACAGCCCCAAAGTGGAAAACTCTGAAATATACCACTAAAAAACAAATTAGAAGAGCACTGGTTTTTAAAGACTAGCAGCTTCTATACAGAGCACACTTTATAGACACTCCACAATAGTACAAAAGCAAATGTTTAAGAAGTGACTTTGTGTTTCTATTTCAGTCAACTGGCTTTGTAATATCATATGTTAACAGATGAAAAACATCACCATCATTTTCTTTTCAGGGAAGATAATAAATTATTGGAGGTGTTAGAAATCTTGAGCACTTTAAAGGTCATGAAGGGGAAGAGGTAAAGCCACTTATGAGGAGTGTCAGACACACTTGTCTGAGTTAATTTCAAAGTCTGAAGAACAGTCTAGTTGGGACAATCAAAAGAGATGCATAGAATCAAGAAACTTATTTTGCTTAAATGGACAACAGGACTATAAGTAGGGATGGTGTTTCTTTCTACAATATTGGCTAATTTTAGTGGGTTTCAATTATATGAAGATCAAGTGAAACTGCCCCTTCATTTTAAGAACAAAACAGAGTGGCTTTTTGTTGACAATCACTCAGGGACAGACACTGAAAACTCGTGTTGAAAGGGACTAGTCTCCATATTTAAGAGAGTCATGGCATTAAATCTCCCTTTTCCCCTATTCTTTTTCCTGCTCTCCCTTGACAGTTGAAATAAACTGCTTTGCATCTAAACTTCATCTTTATTATTTAGGAGGACCATTTTGCTTAATGCAAACTCAGATGTTAACACACAAGAAAGAAGGGGTCTGGACTCTTTTTCCATTTGCTGTTTTTGTAGCCATTTAACAGTGTTAGTTGAATTCATCTGTAAGAATGAAAATTTAACTTTTCCATTAAATTTTAGAAGTCCAACATGTACTTGGGGAACGTCATTGTGGCTCAAGTGACTTTTTTTCTCATAGATATCTTTCTCTTTAGTATTACTGATCAATCATTTTAAAATAAACTCAACTGAAAAGTCCCTTTCAAATGTAAGGAAGAGCACAGCTTGTTTGATTCGAAATTAGCTTCTACCTTTTGATTAGAATCTGTCTCATCCTTCTGTCTCTAGATTGTGTTCACAGATCCGGAAGAAAGTAAAAATAGCGCAAATAATTCATTGACACCAAAACCGTATATAGTGTCTGGCAGAGAAATCTGCACTTAAGAACTAAATATCTAATCTATTTCTACCTTTCATACATATTTTTGTGTATACGATGAAATAGTAATATGTCTTCTCCAAGTACTTTTCTAAACCCGGATTTGTGCAGCTACTTAAGTGTAGTTACCAGGTAAGACAACTGACAAGAGAATGTAACTATTCATTTTTTCTTAAAATATCGTCACCCCTTCTAGAATGTCAGAAGGTAGTTTTATCTCCCATCAAATTAAATGGGGTTAAAGAGGAAATAAAGATGCAAATAATTTTGAAGAATAGCAATTCATAGTCCCTATGTGGTCCTTCAGTTGGTCACGCTCCAGGAGAACCTCAGGCAAAGTGTTTAAGGCGGGGAGGGGGTAAAAAGTGTGGATAGTAAATACAAAAGACATTGTTCTATGAAAAGGAATGATTACATATGGCCATACATACAGGATATTGTCTCGCCTGGTAATGAGGCGCTCACGACTATTAGATTGGCTTTTGTTCAGTTTATCCAAACTCCTTGACATACGCCACCTATTCTGCAAACGCCAACAGATGGGCGCAGGCACCGCACAGTCTCAACACTTAATTTAAAGCAACAGCTGCTCTCTGCTGTTTCCCCGTAGCCTGCCTGGGCACTGCTCTTCCAAGAGATTGGCTCTGAGGGCTTGGAGAAGTCATCCCCGCAGAAGCCCTGATCACCCACCCCTCTTGCCTTTTGAGTAGTTCTGGGAGGAGGGGGAATGAATGGAGCCGGCGACAAGGTCGTGTGAGTGTTTGGAGTGGGGTCTTCCAGGTTCACGTAGCTGCTGGGCCCCAAGAATACTTTGCCTAAGGTCAAAACCTGGTTTTGCTTAGTTGTGCTGGAGTTGGCTTTGGGTCTCGCTTGTTCGCCTCTCACGGGGTCTTTCCCACTCTTTCTCGCTCAGGAGAGGAGCGCTACATTTGCTGGTACTGCTGGAGGACGTTCAGATACCCCAACAGTCTCAAGGCACACCTGCGTTTCCACTGTGTGCCCAGCGGCGGCGGGGGCCGCGCCTTCTTGCACCCGGAACACCTGGCTCGCCCCGGCGGCCCTCCGCCGGTCGAAGGCCTGGGGGTCCTCCAGAAACCCACCGCTCCAGACTTCTCGGCGCCGGCTCAGGCAGGCGCCCTGCGACCCCAGCCACAGACCCCTCAACTTGCCCAGCCCTGCGGGGCGCGGGAGAGCATCAAGCGCGAGGTCTCGGCGCCCTCGGCCGGCTCGCCGCCGCCCGCCAAGTGGGGACCGCCCAGGAAGGGCAAGGATCAGGTGGAGCGCGCCCCCCTGGACGGGACCGGGGCGGGGCGGGCGCACGGCCACCTCCTCGGCGTCGTGGGCGGCTCCGCAGCGGGGGGCGCCGGGCTGGCTCTGTACCCCGGCGGCGCGCGCTCCGCCTTCAAACCCGCGGGCCCGACGCGGGCGGCCGCCCAGGGCGACCCCTACCGGGAGGAGGGCGTCAAGCCGGGGCCCGGCCTCGCCTGGGGTCGGCTGTTGGGCGGAGGGCGAGTCGGGGGGCGCCCCGGGAGCGGGGAGAGCCCGGCGGCGGGCGCTGCGGGCCACCACCACCACCACCACCACCACCACGCACACCACCACCACCACCACCCCAAGTGCCTGCTCGCGGGGGACCCGCCGCCGCCGCCCGGCCTTCACTGCTCGGGGGCGCTGCGCGGCTTCCCGCTGCTGCCCGGCCACCCGGAGGAGGCGTCGGCCTTTAAACACGTGGAGCGCGCCCCGCCGGCCGCCGCACGCTACGCCCCGCCGCCCGCGCCCGGGCTGCCGCCGCTGGACGCCGGCGCGCTCCACGCCTACCCCGGGCCCGAGTGCGGCCCGCTGCCCGCCGTCGTGCCCGCCTTCACCGTGTACAACGGGGAACTGCTCTACGGCTCGCCGGCCTCCGCCGCCTACTACCCGCTCAAGCTGCACTTCGGCGGGCTTCTCAGATACCCCGAGCCCATCTCTTACTTGGGCGCTCCCGCGGCCGCGCTGAGCCCTGCGGAGCTGGGCTCCCTGGCCGGCATCGACCGGGAGATCGCCATGCACACGCGGCAGCTGTCGGAGATGGCGGCGAGCAAGGGCCGCGGGCGCCCGGACGCGGGGCCGCTGGCTGCGGCGGGCGCGGCGGCGGGCGGGGGCGCGGGGGGCGGCGCGGCGGGCAGAGCCAAGGCCGGCCACCTGTGCCTGTACTGCGGCAAGCTGTACTCGCGCAAGTACGGGCTGAAGATCCACATGCGAACGCACACGGGCTACAAGCCGCTCAAATGCAAGGTGTGCCTGCGGCCCTTCGGGGACCCCAGCAACCTCAACAAGCACATCCGCCTGCACGCCGAGGGCAACACGCCCTACCGCTGCGAATTCTGCGGCAAGGTGCTGGTGCGCCGCCGGGACCTGGAGCGCCACGTCAAGTCCCGCCATCCCGGCCAGAGCCTGCTGGCCAAGGTGGGCGACGGCCCGGGCGCCCCGCCGGGCTATCCGGGGGATCCCAAGAGCGACGACAGCGACGTGGACGTCTGCTTCACGGACGACCAGAGCGACCCAGAGGCCGGGGGCCGCGGCGGGCGTGATTCTTAACTCCCCGTGCGGGAGGGGGGAAGAGGAGGGGGACCCACGGGGTGGTGACCGGGACAGAGGCGGGTGGGGAGGTGTTCTGTGCGAAGGACAGGAAATCCCGGGGTGAGAAGACCTTTATTTTGGGAATGGGACTAGTGAGCCGTCCCAGGTCAGCAGCGGAGACTCACTGGAGCAGGGATGGCTGGAAGAAATTCAATCCACTGAGCATCTATCTGTTGGGAGGTTCTCTGCGTCAGACCTGTGAACACCCGGATAGCACCCCCCACCTCATACTGCAGGAGATCTGCTCTTGGGGTTCAGGATCACACCCGTATTGTCAGTGCCCTCTAAGGCTCCGTTTTTTAATTGCCACGCATTTAAAAAGTTATTTAATATGAAGAAAAATTGTGCCTTTTGAAACGACTTTTCCTGTGAATTTTACGTTAGCATTCCACTACTTAGATAAAACGGTAATTCCGGTTCAGTAGATGTGACACTCCCACACACTTGTTGCCATTTCATCTGTCCTCGTGTTGAAGACGAGCCTGGGTCCACAATGAATATACAGTGGTAGCAGCTCTACAAATTGTCCAAGTTGCAATTATTTATGAGAATAATGATAAATGTAACATATCTAAAGCATGAATTTAAGAGCATGTGACATAATTTTAAAGAAAATATCCTATTTGGTAGAGTACACATGTGTATGTAGATTTACAATGAATGATGTGCACTGGACACACTGTTTTGGTCTTGGATCCAGTTTGTGCAATCTTCAAGAAAAAAATAAAGATACAATAAGAATTTGTTTCAGAAAAGCTTTAAAAGAAGTAGGTGACTGAGTGGATAAAAGTGTCTTCTCACTGGAATTCAATCTCTGTGGAGACCACGTGGTGGAAGGAGAGAACTGGAACTTGTTGTGTTCTGATTTATACAGTATTTGCCTGTCTGTCTCTTTCTAAAAACTTCGAGATAAATAAAGAGCAAGTCATCTATCTGTGACCTTGACCATAAACATTAGTTTGCCGAGTACTTTTAGATAATTCTCTACAAAGTACAGGAGAAGTCTAAGCATCAAATGAATATAATGTCAAGAGGTTAAAAAAAAAAAGGATAATGTGGATTTTGCTATAAAGTTATAGCTATCTTTAAAAAGAACTTTTCCATAGTGCAAGTTTTGTTCCATAAATTCAACCTCTTAAATTTTTTTAAACTGCATCAATACTTCACATTTTGGTTAAAAGAATAGATCCCGGCAACAAATGCCAAATGCAAAATCAAATGACTGAGAATGATGAACAAATAGCATTGTTAATATACAAAAATATTTAGGTGATGTTCTTCATATCTGTAAAACTTTGGAACCACATAGCTGATTGTTAAATCTAGTCAATTCGAATCTCTTAATTTAAAAGCTCTCTTTCAACCATCATTCTAAGATTTTTCTTCTGATTATATTTTCTCTTAAAAAACCCACAGCAAAAACTTTTTAAAATAAATTCTTTATGTAAACATATATTAGAAGTGCAAAATAATGACTTCTGTATGACATTGCACTCATGTTTATAATGTACCTATAATATTAAAATTTTTATTATTTTTCAACAAGTGTTTTAAGTTGAAAACATCTTCTGAGGATACTTTAAGATAATATAAATCATGGGACACTCAGATTATTCATAGAACTGATATTAATGTTTCAACAGGGTCATTTTTCAGTATGCTCATTTCACAGAGTTCCAGACATCACACAAAACTGACTGACTGGTTTCTAACACGATTGCTATGCATGCTAAGAGTTTTTATGTTTACTGAAAGGACCTTCAAAGAGAAAAAATACTTCACGTATAATCCTTTGTCAAAAAGAATCTGGATCACTAGAATCATTTCTTGTTGTGTATCATTTTGACAGTTTACCTGTGGTAAGAAAGAAATTCTGTTCAGTTCCATTCATGAACCTTATGTTTTAGTAGTCAACAAACAGTCTTCTTATTGGGGGTGTATAGGTTCTTGCAGTTTATCCAACTGCTTTGTGCTGTCAGTATTAATCTTCATTTTTTTTAATGAAAAAAAAAACACATGGAAGGAAAAACAATCATTGGGAAAACCCCATAATTACAAAATTATTGTGCAATGATTGCATTTAGTAATTAAAAAACAACTTTAGATGCACATTCTCTAAAGAGAATTTTACTCTAGAAGTGAAGAATTAGGCCCTTAGCTAAGGACAGATTCACTAAGAGTCCAAATTGGCAGCAATTTTCTCAGGGTTTGACTTACAGAATTTGGTTGGTCACCAGAAGCTCTAGATAGGATTCTGATAATTTTTTTTAGTGTCCGTTGGGCAGAAAATGTTTTGCTATGTAAGAGAAAGCCTGAAGGAGAAAAGGGGGGGGGGGACCATAGATTAATTACTCACATAAACATAATGATTAAGATACCTCCATTTATTGAGGATCTAGTGTGTACAGACTCTTTCCTCTAAGTAAAGGAGGACTGTGGACTGTTGAGCCACTAGGCTTAGGGATGATCCTACCACACAGGACAGGGAGAGAACTGAAGCTTGCTAAACCTGAAGCCAGGTTTTCTTGGTATCTGCTTAGTATCATCTTTTGCAGCAATTATTGCTTGAAACTAGATCAACTCTTTTTTAAAATTTTTTTTATTATTTATTCAATTGTGCGTGTACGCGTGTGTGTGTGTGTGTGTGTGTGTGTGTGTGTGTGTGTGTATGTGTGTAGAACCACGGACGAATTAGGGAATCACCATGGACCGCCTCCACCTCCTCCTTGTTTACTCTGCCCCAGGATTCACAGGCTCCGCCCTACCAGGACCAGAAACGCAGGCCACCTGGTTTCAGCCTGGTGTCTATACGTGGGGTCCAGGATCCGAACTCAGGACCTTCCGCCTGCAAGGCAGAGGCTTAACCCTTGAGCCACTTCTCCAGCCCGAAACTAGATCAACTCTTACAGTGGCATACTAAAACACTTTTCTGAGCTCATATCTCATAAGCCCTCAGGGACAGTGAGAGAGGCTAAGTAGATATGAAGCATAGGAAATGTCCTATGAACTGTAAAGTATGGGTTGCAGCCCACTTCCAAAATCAGTACTCACTCCTAGAACTCCTGTTTTTTGAGAAAATTGTCAACAAATAAACAAGATAAGAATATTTTGGTCAAATGAAATACACCAAGAATTCATAATGAGTTAATTAAACAAAACCTCCAGCCATCCATTTCTCCCTTTGTAACTAAATACATGCCAGAAGTTATTAGAATGGATTATGGTATAAAGTGACAATTGAACATAGATTTGGAGGCTCTTATTTGCAGTTTTTTTTTTTTTTTTTGTAATTTGTAATTGTCCATTGGCTGACTAAGATAACCCCTATACAGCTGGTTAAGGCCATTTGTTATTTAAACATTAAAGTCAATCAACCAATGACACACAATCAGCTGAATTAATTTTATCTGATTATTATTATTTTTTTTTTTTGAGATGAGTTTTACAATGTAGCCCTGCCTGATTTAGTACTCACTATACAGCCCAGGTTGTCAGTGAACTTCTGGCAATCCACCAGATTTGGCCTCCCCAGTGCTAGGATCCTGTGTTTCTTTCTCTCCACTGTCCTTCCCTTAAAAGCGCTTATCTTGGTGACTGCAGCTCATTATAAGATACTGTTTGTGCCAAAATAAAAATAGAAAGGGAGAGATTAATGGCTTTCATAAGTGAAAGAGTCACCCCTCTGGATTTTTTTGGGTGAAGTAAATTTGGGAATTAAAGAATTTTGCTAAAGTAAAAAGAGTTGTGGACAGCTGGACTCCCAAACAGGACCTCTAAACTACCCCCCTTCCCATGTCATGGCTTGGGGAACTTTGTGGAAGAAAGGGTAGTAAGACTAGGCTAAGACTGGAAGAGGTGTTGCCAGACGTCGCTTCTGCCCACATCGGGGCTGCTATACCAAAGAGCACAATGCGGTGTTGATTGTTTGCACTAGCCCACAATAGCTGATCTATCAATATTTCACCATGGAATGGAGAGGATCCCAGAAAATATGGTCCTACCAGGAGAGATGGTTTGGGGGTGGTGCAGGAGGGAGACTGGGTTCTTCTTTACCAGATAATTGACCCCACTAGTGGTCCCCTTTTGCCCCATCGATTGAACCCTGTGGATTACACATGTTGGGGGGACAAGGGAGACTGGCAGAAAGGACAACCTTCGGGGTAGAATGGAAGAGGGTGGGGTGGGGACAGGAAAGAAGATGAACACAGTCAATGAAAACAAATCTTAAACAAGTTTTGTTAAATAAATCAGATGCATCTGGGTTTTAGTTTTGACTCTGGCACTTATAACTAGGTGTCTGGGGCTGGTCTCTTCTTTGCCACCAAATCCTCCTTTGTAACACAGGGTAACAGTAGAAATAGGGTACTATTAGAATGATGTCTGACTCACACAAAGTTCTCAAATAATGTAACTCTAGCAGGCCTCAGTGCTTCCATTTCAAAAGACGCCACTTTAAGGGGAAAGACCTATGAAATGAGCAGCAACGCCTTTTTGCAGGACCTTAGCTTTCTAATTGGCTCTCTTCTAGCAACGGACTCCCCACCCACCGCTGTAAAAAAAAGAAAGTTTTCTGCATTTGTTAAGGAGAAACTTCTGCAGACCTCTTCAGCGCCATCTTTTCACTAGCTTAGGTGCTAATTCCTAAGGCATTTAATAGCGTGGAAAGAAAAATGCTGATTTCCTTTTTGCTGGCTGATTTCTGGAAACCCCTGCTGGGTAGGTACTGGGTAGGGAGCGGTGATGTTAGGCAAAAACCTAACACGCGCGTGCCCCCTCGCAGCCTGGCCGAGACTCCAGCGAGCCGCAGCCAGGCGCGGTGAGCACAAGGACTGGAAGATTGTGGGGTCTTCAGCGGAGCAGGCGGTCGTCCTCGCGGCCACCTGAGCGGAGCCGGCGGGAGGCTCGGGAGCGGGAGGGTGGTGTCTGTCACCAGTCCGAGAGCGCCCATTGGCTCCTTGCTAGCAGCCGGAGCTGCTATTGGCGGAGCACTGGCAGCCGTGAAGATTTGGGCGACTGCGGCGTCCCAGGAGTCCGGGCGCGGTGACGGCGTGGGCTCGCCACGGGAGCAGGTGTGGGGCTGTCTTGCGGGCCCCAGCGAGCGTGCAGGGGGCTTTCTGCAGGTGGCGCTCCGGCGACTCCGTTCCACTCTCTACCGCACCAGAAATGTCCCAGTTCTGGGGTGCAGCGATGGATTGGGACTTTCATTAAGTTTAGGACAGGGAGCCCGAGAAGAAAGGTGTGTGTGTGTGTGTGTGTGTGTGTGTGTGTGTGTGTGTGTGTGTGTGATTCTATCAGGGAACCGATGGGCCCTACTGCGGGGCCCAGGGGGGCGCCAATACCCTGCGCCCTCGCCATCTGTGTGGTGGTCAGAGGTGACCCTGGACCACCCAGGTGTGAGCTGCGCGGGAAGGGCCCGCGGTGCTGTGTTGCAGGAGCGCGGTGCGGGATCGCTGAGAGCGGGTTGACCTTCCTGCAAAAGAAGAAAAGAAGAGCTTCTTTCCCTGGCAACTACAGTTTAACTCAAATTAGGGGAACCCGTCCCAGGAGGGACAGCTTGTTAAGACCCTTGACTTGGAAACTATCCAAGGGTCCTCCGTCCAAAGGGACGACGTCCAGGCTCTTTGAAGACCTTGCCTTTATTTCAAGTACAGTATATTTCGTTAATTTAAACTTTGGCATTTCATGTAAATAGTTAAAAACTAAAGGACGAGTTCATTAAATCTGAAAGTAAAATCATCAAAGAGAGATTTGGTTATTTGTGATGACAAAGAGAATTGTTTCCATATAAAGAAACAAAAAATAAAATAGATATCTATTAAATATCTTCACTGTCTTCCTATTTTTAATTTTTCACAATTTGGTGTTGTGGGAAGTATCTGAAGATGCACATTTTCTCTTTCAATGTTGACAATATAATATATTCCTGGAAGTTACTTTAAGTAGAAAATTATTTAAGATCCAATGTTCCCAGACAACATGAAAGCAATGGAATACATTCTAGCACAGAGATGAAAGCAATAGGTGGAAATGTCCTTGTGAGATAAAGTGAAGCAATTGAATGGAGAAAGATAAGGTAGTAGATGCTTTATGTAAGGCACAGGAAAGCCCAAAGATTGCTTTAATTAAAAAAAAAATTCTGAGAAAGCAAAAAGGTAAGAATCTATTTTTGACACTAGGCAGTTGATTCCTGTATTAACCCCTTAAGGAAAATGAAAATGTGATCAAGTCAGATTCAAGCTAATGAAGGGGCATTGGACCATAGCAAAATACATCTGAGGATCACAAAATGCTATCAAGTACATTAAAAGTCAATCCATTGAGAACTGAGTCAATGTAGGCTGTCACATTTTATAAAATTATCTGTAACATCTGAAGGTAGGAATAAGAAATGTCTTAGTGATGAAGATGATGTAGAGAGAAGAAAGCACATTAGGGCGCTTATGGCATGGGTCCTGTGAGGTAAAGCTAGAGTGCTGAAATCCCTCAGGGATTGCTCTTGATAGCTATAGGCATCACATATATTCCTATAGATGTGCTCTTCATTTGTAAAACTAGTGTGTGCATTAATGGACATTAATGAATTAGAAGTTTGGAACATCATGATTTTTTATATTAAGGCAATGTTCTTTTCACAAAAGGAGAGGAAAAACCCACAACTTTGCTTTACAGCAGTCGTGTTATGAAATCTTCATCATATCATTTAATCATAACAATTGAGGGAAAGGAGGCTTCTGATTCATAAGTAAATAGAAGTATTTGCAAGTGTTTTCATGTTCCTACTGAACAGTCCTACTCTTAGAATATTAAATATGTCTTCTTTAAATATCAAAGCGTGTCCTTTAGAATACTGTTATTTCTATAGATAGCCAATAAATATTTAAAATAGTGTCCTGACAAAATGAAATTAAAAATAAGTAGATCAAGCTATATAAAAAATAACACAAAACAATGGATTCTGATTAAAAACTAGGGTGGATTTATTTTCTAGACTTCAGAAATAAAGGACCAGTAACTTAAAAAGAAAGTGTTCAAAATCTTTAGTTCCCAGAGAAATGCAAACTAAAACTGCTTTGAGATTCCATCTTATCTGAGTGAGAATGGCCATCCTCAAGGAAACAAATGATAAATTCTGGCAAGAATATGGGAGGAAAGGAAGCCCTTATATACTAATGGTGGGAATGAATATAAACACATACAATCATCATAGAAGTCACTGTGGGGGTTCCTCATAAAACCAAAAATAGAACTACCATTTAACTCAGCTACTGGATATTTATACAAACTACTTTAGTCAACATATCATGGAGGTTTTTTACATCCATGTTTGTTGATATTTGACTTGGAATACCTAAGAAAATGAATTGGCCTCCATATTCATCAACAGATGAATAATGAGGGGAAAGAAATCATGACATTTGCAGGAAAATGGGTGGAACTAGAGATCAATGTGTTAGGTGAAATGAGCCAGACTGAAGGACAAACATTACAGGTTTCTCTCACTTATGGAGTTCAGATTCAACTTCACTTGTTTTTTTTTTTTTCTTTTTTTGTATTTATTTATTTTTATTTCCACTTATACAAACTTAACAGGTACACCGGTCCCTTCCCTCCCTCCATCCCCCCTTGTGCCCCCCTCCCCTCCCCTTTCCTCCTTATCCCCCAGTGCCTCCCCCTCCCATCCCCGGATCATCCTTTAATGAGCATGTCAAACTCTCCTCTGGGTCCTCCTCTTCGATGAGGTGCAAGGACCCAGCGGCATTTCCCAGAACCCTTTCCTGTGTTCCCTTTAAGCATAGGAACACTACTGGCTGTCAATCCCTTGCCTCCAAAGATCCTAGTGCCTTTAGCCCATGCTAGACTTTGTGAGGTCAATAGTGTATTGAATATTGCACAGGGCATGCAAAGTCCAATTATGATTGCTTCGGCCCTAACTTGTGTGGAGTATCTTGCATATCATTACTCCTCCCATCCTTGTGCTCTTACAATCTTACTGCCCCCTCTTCCTGCAAATTTCCCTGAGCTTCAGGATGGGGAGAGATTAGGCTGGCCTAGTTCCAAGTGGTTGATATAGAGTTCTGGATTTTTTTCAGTTTTGCTGCTCCTGCAATACCCTTCATTCCATCCTGATGGGTATTGGATATCACCCCCTGGCTAGAGATAAAAACCTGTTAAATTAGAGTCTTGTTATAAGAGCACATTCAAAGGTAGATGTAATAAAGGTAGGAAACCGCAGTGAGAGAGGGGTCAATCACCCATTTGTAAAATGGTTACTTTCTATATGCCAGACTATACGTCCTCCCCTTCTGGTAAAATCATACCCCATCATCAACTTCATTTGTATGCATCGCTGTGTATAGGCACACAAATGTATATGTATAACACGAAAGTAGAAAGGTATCTGTAAGAGAAGAGGAAGAGATATTTAAAAAGGTGAAAAGGAAAGAGAAATGGAATGAGAAATGAAAGTAGAAGAGAGAGGAGGGGGACTAGAAAGAGAGAGGCATGGGAGGGCAATAGGGAGAGAAGGTGAATAAAAATAGGGTATACCACCAAGTACGTATGAATATATACTAATGAGACCCATTTAGTTGTAGGCTGACTAGAAAGTAATAGCAATACAACCCATGAAACACAACTCTAATGCATGCCATTTGCCAGTGCATGTAAAACCGTCACTGAGATTATGATTCGGGTCTCTAACTGGATGACTGCAGTGTGGGCGTATGGTAAGTAGCAGGTACTGAGTACAACCCCCACCAGCTGTAGAATAGCCCTCCAGTAGAGAAACAAACGAATGCAAATGAGCTGTACTTGGCCATGGAACAAAGAAGAAAATGACATTCACTTGTAAATGAGTTTTCTGTGTTTGATGTAAACAGAACGACATGCATTCTGCAGGAAGACCTCCACAACCTTAGGACAGTTATTGAATACATTATGTGCGGCTGCACATGTTTATGACATTTTCCCATTATTACTGTATCTCATGATCTAACAATCTCTGGGATTTTCATTTGTGCAGAAGCATTTTCCATTTTCTAGGAGCTGCTTTGAGAGATGAGATTATAAAGTTTGCCATGGAACAGTTAAATGCATTGGAATAAAACTTGAATTTCATTCCGAGATTGGGGAAGAGCTCCTCTGATAGACCCAGGATCAAGAGGAAGAAGACCAGCTTTTTAGCTTGACCATTTACTGCTTACCATGGCTCTATCCTAAACATTTGCTCAAATATTTTAACCAGATGATGGATCTTTTTAGATCAGAGAATGGTATGATGTATATATGGCTCTGCTTTTGTACCTTGTTCATCTTCCAACGATCTTTTAAAATGGTCCCTGACTGTCCCAGCTTAAGGTGATCTTTTGTTCCCATGAGTTTCTGCAACAGGTAATCAATTATACTTAGTCATTTACCTTGTCAAGTACATGTACTGATCATGCACTATGCTATTTGTTTGAAAAAAAAAACAAAACTTTAGGGCCTAGGGAGATGGTTCAGTTAGTAACTTGCTTGCTGAGGGAACAAAACAACCTGAGTTTGTTTGTTTCCTCAGCATCTCTGAGGCAGACCCAGGAGACACTTGCTGATCACCCAGTATAAATGAACTGTTAAGCTCCTTTCTCAGCAAGAGACTCTGTCTCAAAAAGGTAAATTGGAGAGCAAACGACACCTAACATTGATCTCTGGCCCCCGCACGCACTCGTATATATGCTGTGCCACATACATAAAGAGAAAGATACTGTAGACATAGTGTTCAACAAGTATTTTTAAGTTAAATGTCAAACTCTTGTTCTTATGAACATCAATGAAGTGCGCGAAAGCTTGGGTCCACTGGCTGGGGGCATAAGGGTGAGAGGATGGTCCCAAGCTGCCCCTGTTCTAACTGGGGAGGAAACGCTGGATCAGACGCAGGCAGCACCATGTGGTGGGTAGAGTGATGAAGATACATGCGGAGGGAGGTGCAGACACAGAAGAGGGTGGGGGAGGGGCAGGAGCCACAGAAAGAAAGGCTTCTCAGAGGATATGACACTTGAGCTAAATTTTATTGTATTCATATATATTTTAAGTATTTTATTTATTTGAGAGAAAGTAGGAGAAAGAAGAAAGCTAGCGAGTGAGACAGAACAAGCATGAGAGAGAGAGCAAGAGAGTGGGAAAGAGGAAGAGGCACACGCGCACACACGCACACACACAGACAAACGCACACACACATACACACACAGACACATTCACACAGACACACACGCATGCACACATACACACAGACACACACATGCACGCACACACGCACACATACACACACATGCACGCACACACGCACGCACAGGTGCACACGCACACTCATGCACACGCACAACACGCACGCACGCATAGATGCACACACATACATGCGCACACATGCACACACATACACGTACACACACACACACACTCACGCTCGCACACATGCACACACATACGCACACACACGCACACATGCACACACACTCATGCACACACACGCACACACACACACATGCACACACACTCACACACACATAGTGTGTGGCCTGTGGCTATTAGAGGGCAGGCTTCAGAAGTCAGAGAAGTCTCTTTTGCCATGTGGGGTTTAACTCAGGCCGCCAGGCTTGCACATAGGCACTTTTACCCTGTGAGCCATCTTTGCCTGCTCCCCTGAACTGAATCTTAAAAGCTGTCCAAGTTATCTAGGTCAGGGGGGAAGGGAAATGGATACTTCCAAGAGGCAAAATGGAAAGCAAAACCACCAAGTGGGGAAGCAGTAAGGATGAAAAAAGGGCAGGTAGGGCGGCTGTTTTGGGGTAATGGTAGGCTGGCCGTCCTATTAATGTATCAGCTTTCCACTGTGAAGAAGTTGTGGAGTGGCTAAAGAGCTTCGTGTTTAAGCAGAGTCAAGTCTGTGTTCAAGTTGTACACATCTCCCAACCTGCAAGATCTTGGTAATAACACTTAAACTCTGTAGGTGCAGTTTGTTTATTAGCAAGCTAGAGACAATGCTGGCATTGTGCTTAGAAGCCTCCTGATGGAAGGAGTGCTTGCCAAGTATTTAGCAAGGGGAAACGGTCAAAGCATGCTGCCTAACTACCTCTAAGAATCTGAGGAATTGTGAAGGGTCCACAAAGGCAGTGATTTCTGAAAGGTTTAAACTGGCACAGCAAGCAGATGTGCTCAACAAGGCAGGGGACCTGTGGGAGAGGCGGCAGCACTTTCTGCTATTCAGGTAACAGATGTTGAAAGGCAGTGGGGATGGGATGGAGTGGAGAGGACAGTTGTGTGCGAAGGAGGCTACACTGGTAAGATTTTGTGACTGTACGCAAACCTACATGTGAATTGCTGGGTAATGTGTTTGCTATGCTGAATGCTCTTGGTAGATACACTTTAAGTCAAGGTGATCCAAAAAGTGTTCTACGTTTTGAGAAACATGGCCTCAAAAAGAGAGAACCCCCTCCCTTCAATGAGATTGAGTGTATGAATAATAAGAATATGTTATTCCTTAACACAAATACAGCAAAACTAACTAAAATACAAATAAGTTGTAATCTAAAGAAAATGGTGATAGTCATTAATAGCAGTATAGAAATGGCTAATATTTATGAGAAAGCTTTGAACTAGCAAGAATTGACTAATTTGTGGATAAATGGAGGCACAAAAATATTCTTTTCTCATAGAAATCAAAGGTACAGAAACATGGGCTTAGCAGTGGAAGTGCTGCATATGTCAAGGCACAGGAGTTTGGGTCTCCAGATCTCACATCAGATGCTGACATGGCTGCCTGCCTGTAATTACAGCCTGACAAGACAGAGTCTAGGATCCCCAGAGCTAATTGGCTGACCAGACTAATCCTAATTGCATGCTCTGGGTTAATTAGAGACCCAGACTCACAACAGTAAGGTAGTAGAGTGATGGAAGTGTCACCTTCAAGCCCCCACATGCAAGTGAGCTCATGTGTGTGCATCTGTACACATATGCATTCATCCATATGCAAACTTGCATATATATGAAAAGTAGTAAGATCACATCCTTACAACATGAAAAAGATTAGAATCAGATGAGCATCTGTAATTCCAACTATTTGGAAACTTGAAGCAAGATGATAATGTGGGTCTAGGAATTTGAGATCAACCTGGGCAACACAGCAAGACTGTTGCAAAAGAAAAGGTTGGAGATATAGCTCAATGGTAGAGGGCTTGCCTAGCATGCTGAAGGCCTTGGATTTAATCCCAATACCACCAAAATAAAAAAAAAGAGACCGAGAGAGAAAGTTTAAGAATCTAGTGATATTCCAAATTTGACCCAAGTACAGTTTTTGGGTGTCTCTAAAATCATTTTTCTACAATGTGAATTTTTTTCCCAGGGGCATGTACACACAACCATGTACACACACACACACACACACGCACACACACTCTCACAGAGACAAATGTGCATGTGCTCAGTTCTCACATTTCTGAGAATTTATTCTATAGAAACAAAAGTATTTAGTTATATGCACATAATTTTCACAACAACAATGAATCACACAACAAAAAAGATAAAAGAAAAGAGTTGAGAACCAGCTTTAGTATTCAAAATTAAGGTGGACCATCAATATTATGGAATATTGTGAAGTAATGTTAACGGTCGTTTCTAAAATGAGAAAGCTGAATAAAGATGCTTGTCTAGGGCCTGGGGAGATGGCTCAGTGAATAAAAAGTTGGATGTAAAAAACTGGGCGTGGCTGCATTCACCTGTCATCCCAGCGATGGGAGACAGAGACAGGCAGTCTGTGCAGGTCCTTAGCCAGTCAGCCGATCTACTTGTTGAGTTCTAGTTTCAGTGAGAGATCATGTCACAGAAAATAAAGTAGAGGGTGATTGAGGAAGATACCTTGGCTTACACACACACACACAAATACATATTCATGCATACATCTCACAAGCGAACACATACATATGCATACCCCAAACATGTACAAACTTCACATACATGAACACATACACATAAATATCTCACACATAAAAACATGTGCAGATAGATCACACACATGAACATGTACATGTGCATTATGCACATGAATATGTACACATACATACAAGCATGCACACATACATGCATAACATGTGCATCTAGCTTTATTTATCAATTGCTAACACATTTCTGTTTTTCAAAGTACATTATAATCATTATAACAAATTAATCCTTAATATTTTTGTGCGCACAGTATACCAGCAAACACGTGAACAGATCCTTAATAGTATCTAGGCTCAGGACACAGGCAAATTTTCCATTTTCTTTCTCAAAATGGAATAACTTGATAAATCTCGCTGTGCAGTTGGGTTGTTTATTGATTGGTGGAGAACTCCTAGAGCCAGGCCTCTGGTGCCACCACAGGGAGTTAACTCCAGGACTGCCTCTGGGCCTCTGAATGAAGCCTTAGGAGGAGGGCAGCTGGCCCAGAAAGAGAGAAAGAGAGAGAGAGAGAGAGAGAGAGAGAGAGAGAGAGAGAGAGAGAGAGAGAGAGAGAGAGCTCCATCTGCAAGTAGAGCTGGCTCTTCTCTCCTGCCCTCTGCTCCTGGGAACCAGGGGTGCAGGCTCTCAGACCCTTGGAGCCAGCTGGCAGCCAGAAGTGGGAAACCAGCCAGCAGGTCTCTGCTTGGGGTGAGGAACTTCGCAGCACCGTCTTTGTCAAGCCAGTTGTGTGGCTTGCAGTGCCAGCTTCTGAACACCTCACTGAGTTGCCGATTTACCTTCCCTGTGGTTTGGGCAAAAAGCTGTCTCTTTTAATTAGCTGGACCTTTTGAATTAAATCAGGTCCTTAAAAAATCTGCAGTGAGAGATGTGACTACTTAATAAAGTTGTCAAGATGATCTTGTGGCTTTTATAACAAACAAACCAACCAGACAAACTAAACCAAGCTGAATTAACAATTACAACAAAGCAAAGAAATCTAAGTAAAATTATTTTAATAAGAACTTTATAAAATATCACAAATATGATAAGAACTGGTTAAAAGAGCTCTGTCTAGGTATTTATTTACAATCTTGTTTTCTTTTCTTTTTTATTTATTCAATAATGCGTGTGGGGGGAAAGGAAAGAAGGGGGGAGGGCTGGAATGACCACTCATTATATTTGTAAAACTAGAAAAATAAAAAACAATTTTAAAGTTGGTTCCATCTCTTTGCTATTATGAAAAGACTACCTTGGCTACTAGCAGCTGGCTCCAAGGGTCTGTGTGTGCGTGCGTGCGTGCGTGCGTGTGTGTGTGTAGAACCACGGACGAATTCGGGAACCACCATGGACGCCTCCACCTCTTCCTATTTTACTCTGCCCCGGGATTCACAGGCTCCGCCCACCAGGACCCGAAACACAGGCCGCCCCCGCTTACGCCTGGCGTCTATACGTGGCGTCTAGGACCCGAACTCAGGACCTTCCGCCTGCCAGGCAGAGGCTTAATCCCTGAGCCACCTCTCCAGCCTCAACAATCTTGTTTTATTAAAGTCTAAATTATTTTATTTATTTGAGAAAGCTGGAGAGGAGAGAGACAGAGAGACAGAGAAAGAGAGAGAGAGAGAGAGAGAGAGAGAGAGAGAGAGAGAGAGAGAGAGAGAGAAAGAAAAAGAGAACCTACATGTATGCTATGGACAGAGGAAAACTTTCAAAAGTCAGTTTTCTCCTTCCACAGTATAGGCTTCCAGGCATAGAACTCAGGTCTCTAGGTTTGTGAGCAGGAATCTTAACTGCAGAATTCTTTTGCCTGCCCTAAAATCCTAGTATTGTATCTGTTAATCTGTTAATACTTTTTAATCTTTCAAATCGACAATTATTCTATAATATCAAACTGTCCATACTGAAATTTTTAGTTATAAATTTTAAAATTGTTTTTTATTTTTCTAGTTTTACAAATATAATGAGTGGTCATTCCAGCCCTCCCCCCTTCTTTCCTTTCCCCCTCTTTCTTGATTCCTTCTACCTCCTTTTTGCATTGCTCTAGGATTTCCCAAGCTCGCCCAATAGGACCAGAAATGCAGGTTGATGTTGATTCTACCTGGCGTTTTTATGTGGGATGTGGGATCCGAACTCAGGACCTTTTGCTTGTGAGGCAGAATCTTAACCTGAGCCATCTCTCCAGTCCTTAATTTTTTTTTTAACAGCTTAATTTGTTTGGGATTTTAACCATTTTACTCAAAACATTGACTCAAGCTTCTAGAAATTTTCTTTGTTGTTGTTTAACATATTTCTCTGATCCTTTTCTGCAAATAAGCAATTGCATATTAATTTAATGATAAATTATCTCCAAAAGTATTACATACCTTACACATCTCCTGAGATGAGACACATGAAGTTTGTAGACCCATCTGTGATAGTAAGCCTGGGCGTCAGACTCACCCGGTATTAACTAAGATGGGCTGAGACCACCTTTGGAACTAAGATCACTTGATAGGATTGTACCTTCCCCAGATCCTATCAAAACCTCCAGAGCTTTCATAGGATCTTCCCAGTACTGAATCATATAAAAAGGAGCCACAAAAGAGAACAGATGCCTTCTTGCAGCTGTGCTGAGAATCGCTTTTCCTTCCAGCCGCCGGGTTTCTTTTGACCCTCTAGCCTTCCAACCCTCCTAGTCGTCGGCTAGACTGAAGACTAGGAATTCTCCAGCCTTCAGCCATCACCCACTTGACTACCCAACTGAGCAGCTACTGGAAGGCATCGTTGGACTACCTTGGCTACTAGCAGCAATTGTTGGATTACCTTAGCCATACTGTAAGCCAACTTAATACATTCCCTATGTTATATATATATATTTTTTTTTTCATTGTGTTGATTCTGCAGCTCTAGAGAACCTAATACACCCACCTTTTCCCACCAAAACTAAAACTTATTTTAATCAATTACTTGTATTTGTAACTACCTATTTACAGAGAATATATGGATTTACTTATAAAGGAGAGCATACAGCATTTATCTTTCTATGTCTGGGATATTTCACTCAGTATGATTTCTTCCAGTTCCACCTATTTACTGGCAAATTTCATTAGTTCATCTTTCCTGACAGTTGAATAGTATTCCATTGCATGTGTGTATCACAGTTTTCACTGACTATTCATCAACTGTTGGGCATCTAAGTTGGTTCCATCTCTTTGCTATTATGAAAAGAGCTGATATGAACATGGTTTTTACACGTGACCCTGTTGCAGGATGCAGTGTTCTTTGGAAATATTCCCAGGAGTGGTATAGCTGGGTTGTATGTAATTTCAGTTTTAAACTTTTTTTTAGGAATCTCCAAATTGATCTCCAAAAGGGTTGTTTACAATCCCACTAGCAATATATGAGGGTCCGCTTTTACCTCACATCCACAGCAGCATTTGCTGTTGTTTGTGTTTTGGATCTTAACTATTCTGACTGGAGTAAGGTGATGTCTCAAGTTGGTTTTAATTTGTGTTTTCCTAATGACTAGGAAGGTAGAACATTTTTAAAGATATTTGCTAGACATTTGAATTTTGTCTTGTGAGAAGTTTCTTTTCAGTCCTCTAGTCCATTTTTAACCATGTTGCTTATTTCCTTGGCATTTAATTTTTTAAGTTCTTTGTGTACTCTGGATATTAAACCTCTATCTACCATTTTGTAGGTTGCCTTTTTGCTCAATTAACAGCCTCTTTTGTTGAGCAAAAGTTTTTCAATTTCATATAGTGTTCTTGCTTAGTGTTAGACTTATTCTCTGCGACTTTGGGGTTCTGTCAAGGAAATGTTGGCCAAGGTGTTCCCTATTTTTTCTTCTAGGAGTTTCATAGTTTCCAGCCTAACATTGAAATCTTTGATCCATTTGGAGTTGATTTTTGTGTGATGTCCAGTTTCATCTTTTGCATATAGATATCCAATTTTGCCAACACCATTTGAAGCAATAATAATGATTCTCCCTGCCAAGAAAAGTCCGGGACCAGAGGGATTCAACATTGAATTCTACTAGATATTTAATATATTGTTCTTTTAACAACAGTTTTTTTTATGGCACTTATATCAAAGATCAGTTGATTATAGGTGACTGCATTTATGTTTGAGTCTTCAATTTTAATCCATTGGTCTATATCTCTTTTTTTTTTTTTTTTTTGGAGCCAGTACTGTGCTTTTTTTTTTTTTTTTTTAATCACTATGGCTTTATGGTATAATTTAAGGTTTGTTATGATGATACTTTCTGCAGGGTTGTTTTTGTTATTCTGGGTCTTTTATGTTTCCATATGAAATTTGAGATTGTTTTACTATATTCTGTGAAGAATTGGATTGGAATTTTGATTGATATTGTGTTGACTCTGTATATTGTTTCAGGTAGAATAGTCATTCTAACAATGCTAATTCTGCCAATCCAGGAGCATGGGAGATTTCTCTGTCTTCTGTCATTTCTTTTTTTAGGGTTTCACATCCTTAGTTAGGTTTATTTTAAGGTATTTCATTTTTTTAAGAGGCAATGGTAAGTGGATCTTTCTTGCTGTGTTCATCCTTGTTGTATAGAAAAGTCACTGATTTTTGAACATTTATCTTATATCCTACCACTTTACTGAACTTATTATTGATTCTAGGAGTTTTCTGGCAGAATCTTTAGGATCCTTGAGGTATGGGATCATAACATCTGTGAATAGGGATAACTTGATTTCTTCTTTTCTAAGTTGCATCTAAGTTGCATCCCTTTTTATCTCTCTTTCTTGTCTTATGGCGCTAGCCAAGACCTCAAACACAATGTTGAATAGAAGTGGTGAGAGTGGGCAGCCTTATTTAGTTCCTGATCTGAGACAGAATGCTTCCAGTTTTTTACCATTTAGGATGATTTTTGCTACAGACTTTTTGTATATGGCCTTTATTATGCCAATAAATGTTCTTTCCAATTGTATTTTCTCCAGGGTCTTTTTTTAATTCTTCTTTTAAATTATTATTTATTCAATTGTGCACATGTGCGTGTTTGCGCATGTGTGTGTGTATGTGTATGTGTGTGTGTGTGTGTGTGTATGTATGTATGTGTGTGTGTGTGTAGAACCACGGGCGAATTCAGGAACCACCATGGACTGCCTCCACCTCCTCCTTGTTTACTCTGCCCAGGGATTCACAGGCTCCGCCCTACCAGGACCAGAAACGCAGGCTGCCCCTGCTTCTGCCCTGTGTCTATACGTGGGGTCTAGGATCCGAACTCAGGACCTCCACCTGCAAGGCAGAGGCTTAACCCCTGAGCCACCTCTCCAGCCCCTTCTCCAGGGTCTTTATCATAAAGGGGTGTTAGATTTTATCAAAAGCTTTCTCAGCATCAATTGAGAGAATCATGTGATTTTTGTCTTTGCATTTACTTATATGGTGAATTTTATTTATAGATTTGCATATACTAAATCAAGCTTGTGTTTCTGGAATCAACCCAACTGGTCATAGTAGATAATCTTTGTGGTATGTTTTTGAATCTGGTTTGCTAGAATTTTGTTGAGGATCTTTGCATTTGTGTTCATCAATGAAATAGGCCTATTGTTTTCTTTTTTTGCTGTGTCTTTATTTAGTTTTGGGATCAGTGTAATGTTGAATTTTAAGAAGGAGTTTGGAAGTATTCCTTCATTTTCTGTTTTGTGGAATTAAGAAGTGTTGGTTTTAATCATCCTATAAATATTTGGTAGATTCTGTGCCGAATTCTTCTGGTCCTGGACTTTTCTTGGCAGGGAGATTCATTTTTACTGCTTCAAATTTGCCCCTTGTTATAGGGACTATTTAAATAACTCAATTCATTGTGGTTTAACTTGGATGTGTTGTATGCGTTTAGAGGTTCATTCATTTCTTTGTGATGGTCAAACTTGGTGGTACATAAATTTTTAAGTCAACTTTATGGTCCTCTGGATTTCCTTGACATCTGTTGTGATAGCCCCATTTTCATCTCTTTTTAAGTTTTCTCTTTAAGTTTTGGCTAATTTAGCTAATTTTGTTAAGTTTTTCAAAGTACCAGTTTTTGTTTGATTGATTATTTGTATTGCTTTTATTTTTTATTAATTTTATTTCTCCTCTGATCCTACTAACCTTTCCATATGTACTTCTTTTGGTGTTGGTTCTTGCTTCTCTAAAGCTTTAAGCTACATTGTGGGGTTGTTAACGTATGATATTGCCATTTAAAATTTTTTTAATGTATATTTATTTATTTTGTGTGTGCGTGTGTGTGTGTGTGTGTGTGTGTGTGTGTGTGTGTGTGTGTGTATGTATCAGAGGCACTGTGTGCCCCTGTTGAGAACCAAAGGTGACTTAGGGAACCATCCTGAGTTGCTTCTACCTCCTTGGTTTGCTCTCTAGGATTTCCCAAGCGCTGCCCAACAAAGCGTGCAGGCCACCACTGACATCTGGTGTTTTTACTTGGAACCTGGGATCTGAACTCAGGACCTTCTACTTTTGAGGCAGAGTCTTAACCCCTAAGCCATCTCTCCAGCCCTTCATTTTTTTTTTTTAAATTTAAGTATTGAGTGCTATAATTTTTCGTCTTAGGACCACCCTCATCAATACCAAGAGGTTTTGATATGATGTGTTTTCATTATCATTGAGTTTAGGAATTTTTGAATTTCTATTTTTACTTCTGTTCAGACCCATTTGTCATTCAATAACATATTGTTAAGCTTCCAAGAGTTTTGTGTACTTTCTATTGTTTTCCTTGTTATCGATGCTCATCTTTATTCCCTGGTGATAAGATGGATCACGTGATTATTTAGATTGTCTTGTGTTTGTGGAGTCTTGCTTTGTGGCCTATTATGTAGTCTATTTTGGAGAAAGTTTCATGGGCTGCTGAAAGGAATGTATATTCCTTGTGTTAGGATGGAATGTTTAGTAGAAGTCTGTCAGGTCTGTTTGGCTTATGGTTTGGTTTAGTTCCAGCGTGTCTGTTTAGTTTTTAGCTTGTTGACCTGTCTATTGATGAGAGTGTGAATTTTGAAATCCCTTCCTATTGTTGTGTTTGGATTAATTTGTTGTTTTACATACTATGTTTCTTTAACAAATGTGGATGAGTCTATGTTTGGAGCATATATGTTTAGAATTGTGAATTATTCTTCATATACTGTTCCTTCGGCAAGTTTGTAGTATCCTTTTGTATCTTTTATGATTTGTTTTGGTTTGAAGTCTGTTTTGTCAGATATTAGGATGGTTACTTCTGCTTGTTTCCAAGTTGTATTTGCTTGGAGTATTTTCAACCACCCTTTGACTGTGAGATTGTGTCTATCTTTCAAAGTGAGGTATGTTTCTTGGATGCAGCATATGGATGGATTGTGGCTTTTAATCCATGCTGTTAGCCTATGTTTCTTTTTATTTATTTATTTATTATTTTTTTTTAAATTTTAAATTATTTATTCAATTGTACGTGTGTATGTATGTGTGTGTGTGTGTGTGTGTGTGTGTGTGTGTGTGTGTGTAGAACCACGGGCGAATTCAGGAACCACCATGGACCGCCTCCACCTCCTCCTTGTTTACTCTACCCTGGGATTCACAGGCTCCACCCTACCAGCACCAGAAACGTAGGCTGCCTCCACTTCCGCCCGGCATCTATACGTGGGATCTAGGATCTGAACTCAGGACCGTCAGCCTGCAAGGCAGAGGCTTAACCCCTGAGCCACCTCTTCAGTCTCTAGCCTATGGTTCTTGATTGGGGAGTTGATCCCATTGATGTTTAAAGTTATAATTGAGAAATTTTTGTTGATTCCTGTCTCTGAGTTTTTTTTTTTTTTTGTGTGTGTGTGTGTGTGTGTGTGTGTGTGTGTGTGTGTGTGTTAGCAGTTCTCTGCTTGGTAGTTGCATAGGCATTATTTTTCACCTTTATCCTCTTGAGTGTGTTGATCAGTTTCAACTGTCTCAAGAATTTTTTTCTAATATCTTCTGCAGACCTGGTTTAGAAGATAAGAAGGACTTTATTTTTGTCAGGAAATATTTTTCATTCATCTTCAATATGACTGATTAGTTTAGCTGTATATAGGTCTTTCATGACTTGAAGAATGCCTTTCCAAGCTCTTCTGGCTTTTTAATGTTTCCATTGAAAAGTCAGCTGATATTCTATAATAGGCTTGCCTTTAAATGTGATTTTGTTTTTTCTCTCTTATAACTTTCAGAATGTTCTCTTTGTCCTGTATCTGAGATATTATTTCTATTATTTGCCTTGTTGTGCTCCTATTTTGGTCATATCTGGATGAAGCACTCAAGTGTGGGAACGGTCTCATTTATGATTGATTCAAAGATCTAAGCTGGAGTATTTTCTTAGATCTCTTGCTCTGGGATTCCATGAATGCGTAGGTTTGGCTTCTTCATGGTATCCCATAGTTCTTGCATATTGCTTTCACTTTTTTAAGTCTTTTCAACATCCTTAATTGAATGATCTTGTTGTATTGGTTTATCTTCCAGATCTGATGTTCTGTCTTCTGTTTGATCCATTCTATATATGAAACTCTCTGTTGGGTTTTCAATTTCAGTTAACTTAGCTTTGAATTACATCTGATTTCAGTTTGGAGTTTTCTCATCTGTTTTAATCTTATTCTTGTTTCTTTTATTTCCTTTTTAATTTCAAATAACTTTTTTTATTTATGCATTTCCTCTCTGAATTCTTCATGTTCCTTTTTTTGTTCATCAATTTCTTTTGAAATTCTCTAACCTTATTAATCATGTCAATAACATTCCTTTGGAAGATATTATCCTGAGTGTTGCTTTCTTGACTAGTATCCATAAAGTTATTAAGGGGATTGGTGTTTTTTATTTTCCTAGTAGTTAGTGAATTTTGGGGTTTTATGATGTGACTTGGGCATTTTCTGTTAAGTCTGTGACTGCTTTCTTTGGTAGTTGTTTTTGACTCTCTTGAGTCAGATAGTCTGTCTGAATTTGGCTGATGTTGGGAAAGCTTCTTTGGATTTGGATGGGATCTGCTGGTTATGTGATATGGCAGTTCCCTGGCTGTAGTGTCTGTACTTAGTAGGTCTGGAGTAGATAGGCAGGAACTCCAGGGGGTCTTTTTTTAAACATTTTTTATTATTATTTCTGCTCATACAAACTTAATAGGTACACCAGTTCCCTCCCTCCCTCCTCCTCCCCCCAACCCCCTGCTCCCCCTCCCCTCACCCCTCCCTCCCTATCCCCCAGTGCCTCCCCCCCAAACCCGGAGAATCCTTTAATGTGCATGCCACAGGGGGTCTTTTTTAAAAAAAAAACTTAAAAATTTTTATTTATTTGTGTGTGTGTGTGTGTGTGTGTGTGTATCTACTCCACTGTGTGTCCTGTGGAGGACCAAGGGCGACGTCAGGAATCACCCTGGATTGCTTCTACCTCCTTTTTGCTTTGCTCTGTATTTTTCCAGGCTCTGCCCTCCCTCCTCCAGGGCCAGAAATGCAGGCTGTAACCTGCCCTTTCTGCCTGGCATTTTTTTTTTTGTGGGACCTGGGATCTGAACTCAGGACCTCCTGCTTTTGATGCAGAGTCTTAACCCCTGAGCCATCTCTCTAGCCCATCCAGGAGCTCTTACCTGGTGCAGAGGCACCTGGAGCACATGGGCAGTCCTTTCTCTGGCTCCTGAAGCTCTTTCAAGGCAGGGGGGTCATTCCCAGGGATCTGTGGCTTGTAAGCAATCTGCCCCCTGGCTCTGCATGGTGGCCTTACCTGGCCTGATGGTTATTCCTGGGATCAGGGGCAATGGGGGTTCTGTCCCCTGGGTCTGTGCAGTGGCTTCGGATCTTACCTGACATGGAGGGAGGTTCCAGGGGACCCTGGAATCACCTTTTTAAAGGATGAAAGGTGACAAATTGATCTTTTTTGTCAGAGTGGAATGTTGTGGTTGCCATTATTAAAAAAGGGACCATTTTCTCTTTCCACCTACTCAGCAACCAGTTCTAAGAAGTAAGTTTCAGTATTTTTATTTTTGTAACAATTTCAGAAACAGTAGCCTATTTATTGTTAATAATGCCATTGGGAAAAAAAACCAGTAATTACATAAGGACGGCAAGAGATCACATTTTTAAGCAAATGAAGAGGAAAATGATTTTTTTCTGATTATATGTTTCCAATTTTTATGTCATTATCATCTATGAAAGAACCTTCTTGGTATGCCTAATGACTGCCTTTGTCCTTGCATGAAAAGTCCAGTTTTTTTTTTCAATCCAGGTTTTTATTCTGCTCAGCTTGCTTCTGGCTTGTCAGGGAGACAGAGGCTGCTGTTTTAGGACATGTGTCGCAGGCCTTTCTCAGACCAGGAAACACACTGCTCTGGAAACCAGCTGCCCCTGTTCTTTGCCCATCAGACCCAATGCAAGCAAATGAAATTGGAATAAGTTAGTGGAAATCCTTCAGTGCACAGAGAAATGGCTCTTGATCACAAAACATGGCTGCTTCAAGTCAATGATTTCTAATTACCTGCAACTTCTCTGATTAATAGAAAATAACACATACTGTAGATACATACAGGTTTTTCCCATTAACTGTGCCTTTATTAGCTATTTCTTCTTATATACAAACCATTCTTTGAAAGAAGGTAGGAAACAGAAAAGAAAGAAAGAAAGCAGCTTTCTTGCCTACTTAGAGATGGGATCAGGTGGTTGTACATCTGCCGTCCATACATTGCAAGGACAATAACAATACTTTTCATTACAAATAGACTTTGAGGACTGGAGAGATTGCTCAGAGATTAAATCTTTGCAAGTGAAAAAAACTTGAGCTTGGATCCCCAGATCCTATATAAAAATTGTCAGGCAGAAATGGCAGCAATCTGTACTATTGACCCTGGAAGATTGATCCCTGGGAAACCCCAGAGCAAAGTAATCAAAGATGATTCCCAGAGTCACCTTTGGCTTCCACAGGCACACACACTCAATACACACACACACACACACACACACACACACACACACACACACACACACAAATAGATTTTGAGTCTTATAAACTATCCTTAGTTAGAAAACATAATTTATTTTTGTGTTTAGTGTGTTCTGCTGTCATACTCTGTAGCATCATTATTAAGTTGAAATCTTTTCTGTAATTCCACACGAAATAATATTGATATGTTGGATAATAGATAGAATTCAATATCTTTACTCATATATATATATATATATATATATATATATATATAGTATTGTTTTTTCATGTGCAAATGTGTAGGATACTGTAGAGTTCTTTATTGATTAAACTCGAGACTGAGAGCAGTTCGTGCCTAAAACAAAACAAAACAAAAAAACTCTTGGTATTAAATGCTCAGAAATACAGAGATTATAAAAACCACAAAACCATAATAACAGTTAAGCCAGATTTCAGTTCAGAGAGATCATGATACGATACTTATTTTGCAGGTGTTTTTTTTACATATGATAATTGTTTTGATTATGCATCGTGGAGTTATTTTGGTGATACTTTTTGTCCATGGTAAGAGTCATGCATGGTAAGCCAGTGTGGCTATGGAAATGGAGGGGAAGAGATGGGGTGGGACTGAAAAATTTCTGAGCAGGCACAAAATGAAGTCAGGGCTAGTTCAGGATGAGATGGTGCTAACTGTTGCTTCAAGTACATGCATGGGATGGGCACATGTATGTGTGTGGAGATATATATGAGGATATTTGTATGTGGAGACCCAAGGGGGATACTGGGAATCATCTTTGATTACTTTTCTACCTTATTGGTTTGAGGCTAGATCCCTAATTAGATCCAGAGAATGGTGTAAGGGTTAGTGTGCTAGCCACCTTGCTTTGGGGTTTATCAGGCTCTGCCTTCCTGGGGCTGGAATAATAAGTGAACCACTATGCCAGCCTGGCAATTTAAGCACTTTAATTGATGAGTCATTTCCCTGATCCTTAATCATATTTTAATAATAAAAACTATGTGAACATATAAAAATTCTTGCCTCAAAAAATTCTTGTCTCGTAATTGCAAGGATTATGAACAGGAGGGATGGGGTAGGAGGGCCACACCAGAAACAAGGAGAGAAGGGACCATGTTACAGCAGAGAAAATAGGCCTCCATCAAGGACTCAAATAAGTAATGAGACATATGATTAAATTCACAGACTTTTGTTCCTGATCATTTACTACTGAGAGGGTATGATCTCACCAGAAGAGGAGGGCATATAGTCTGGCAGATAAAAAGTAACCATTGTGCAAATTGGTGATAGACCCCTCCCTCACTGTGGTTTCCCACTTTTATTACATCTACCTTTGAATGTGTTTTTATCACAAGACTCTAGTTTAACAGCTTTTTGTCTCTGGCCAGGGGGTAACATACAATGCCCACCAGGATGGAGTGAAGGGCATTGCAGGAGCAGCAAAACTGCAAAAGAAAATCAACAAACCACAATCCAGAACTTCAGAGACTCTATATCAATCACCTAGAACTAGGCCAGCTTAATCTCTCCCCATCCTGAAGCTCAGGGAAATTTGCGGAAGAGGGGGCGGGAAGAGTGTAAGAGCAAAAGGATGGGAGGAGCAATGATATGTAAGTTACTCCATACAAGTTAGGGCTGAAGCAATCATAATTGGACTTTACATGCCCTGGGCATTGTCCAACACACTATTGACCCCACAAAGTCCAGCATCTGCTAAAGGCACCAAGATCTTTGGAGGCAAGGGATTGGCAGACACGGCAGTGTTCCTATATCTAAGGGGAACACGGGAAAGTGTTTAGGGAAAGGCCACTGGGTCCTTGTACGTCATCAGAGAGGAGGGCCCAGAGGAAAATCAGGCATGCACAAGAAAGGACTCTCTGGGAATTGGGGTGGGAGGCACTGGGGGATGGGAAGGGAGGGGGGTGGGGAGGAGGAGCAGAGGGTACGGGGGGAGGAGGAGGGAGGGAGGGAACTGGTGTACCCATTAAGTTTGTATGAGCTGAAATAATAATAAAAATGTATTAAAAATTCTTGTCTCTATTTACTGTTGGGATCTTTTATTCATTTATTCATTCAGTCCTTCATAAAACTTTTTATCAGGTGCTTAGTTAGTGGCAGATACTACACAGTGTTTATTGTTATGACTTCATGGATGGCCACGAGATCACTTTGGCTGCTGAGTGAGAAAATTAATGTGGAGTGGGACTAGAGTAAAATCAGAAAGCTTGTCTGGAAGGCAGTTAAGGAATGCATAATTCAGAAGGTAAATAAGGATTTCAAGCCTACAAGGTCCCATGGGACTGATGAAGAAGGATGGTCATTTATTACTGGTGTAAGATGAGGGAGATTTTTGTTTGCTCTGAGTGTGTGGGATGGCAGACAGATGGATTTCAGAGAGCTGGCAAGCTGCTAGGCTGCCCTGGAGGCCTTGGCAGACAGACATACACTTGATAAGTGTGGAACAACTGGGTGGCTTGGAGATGGGGAGCCTTTGCCTTATGTGGTCTCTTTTGCCCTGTGTGATATTGGAATCATTATAATGTCATGGAATTACAGCCTGAGTTTGCAGTGGGAAGGCCTCTGGTGAGGGTACTACTTCATAAGCAGAGCATGGCAAAGCAAACTACTTGCATTTCATGAATCAGGAAGGAGAGAGAGATAGAGATGGGGGGGAGAGAGAGAGAGAGAGAGAGAGAGAGAGAGAGAGAGAGAGAGAGAGAGAGAGAGAAGAGGGAGAAGAGGGAGAAGAGAGGGGAAAACAGCACACTGATCTTGAACGTATTACCCGAGTCTGCTCTTGAATTTCAGACCCTCTCTCCTCCCAAGAGCTGGGATCACAAGTATATACAACCATGTCTTGGCCTTTTAATTTTTATTTCTTTCACTTAGCAAGCAATAGCAGCAAATTGTGTCCCAGAAAGAACTCCATCCCTATGTACATCTTTTTAAAAATTTTTATTATTATTTATTCAATTGTGTGTGTGTGTGCGTGTGCATGTGCGTGTGCGTGTGTGTGTGTGTGTGTGTGTGTGTGTGTGTGTGTAGAACCACGGACGAATTTGAGAACCACCATGGACGCCTCCATCTCCTCCTTATTTACTCTGCCCCGGGATTCACAGGCTCCACCCTACCAGGACCAGAAACGCAGGCTGCCCCTGCTTCCGCCTGGCGTCTATACGTGGGGTCTAAGATCCGAACTCAGGACCTTCCGCCTGCAAGGCAGAGGCTTAACCCCTGAGCCATCTCTCCAGCCCCCCTATGTATATTTTAACTGTTTTGATTGTCATCACCATCCCATGAGCTGCTAGTTTCAGGTGTCAATTGAGAACTGAGCCTTTAGGCATATCTGTGAAGAGTTAGTTAAGGACAAGCTTTTGGGTAAGGCAGTAGGAGATTATCTAACTGGTGTGGGAGAACCTAGCCTATAGTGGGCGAGACCATTCTCTGGGCAGGGCAACAAGATGGACAGAGAGTTGGTTGGGATGTGGCAGCCTAGCAAGGAAGAAGTATGCTTGGGTCCTTGCCCCTCTGTCAGCTCTTCCTGTGGATATGTGACCTTTGCTGGTATGTACTCTTTTACTGTAATGACTATAACCTGAAACCATGATTGTAAGTTCCTTGTTCCTCTAGTTTGGGTCACATATCCGTATCAATAGCAGATATATGAGACTAAGACAGCTGGGTAAAACTCATTAGCTACACATTTCTATCTGCATTGTTTTCATTTCAATAAGCATTTGCAAGTCTACTTTGTGCCAGGTATCCTTTCAGTGGGCCTGATAGTGAACAGGGTCTCTCTTCTCATGTGCCTTATAATCTAGTGACAAAAGATAAACAGGAACAAAAAAATAGGTGAACAGGATTCCAGGTTAGCACCGGCTGGAGAAATTCAGCAGCATGGCAGGAAAGATTGGGAACCTTGGCAGATCAGGTTACCAGGGGCTGATTTAGAAGTGGCATCTAACAAGAGGACCAGATGAATCAGGCATTGGGTCATTAAAATAAAGACAAAGCTATTCCTAATGTCTGCGTGTCATGGTTTGAATGTGAGTTGCCCCCCACAGGCTCATGGGTTTGATTCCTTAGCTGATATTAAAGTTTGGGAAGGTTGTGGCACCTTTAAGAGGTAGATCCTTGTTGGAGGAAGGAATGTCCCGGGAGGAGGACCTTGAGGTTTGGTAGTTAGGCTTTGTTTCTCTTGCTCTCTCTGCCTCCTTGTGACTGTGATGACTTGAACCAGCCTCCTGCTTCTGCCTTCTGTCATGTCCTCTGCTATGTGGTTCCCACCACAAAGGACTGTATCCTCTCTGGAACCGTAAGTCATAACCTTATCTCCCTAAAGCTGATTGTGTAAGAGTGTTGTCTCACAGTCAAAAAAAGGTAACTGCACTATTATGGCAACAACGAGCCTGAGGTTGCAAAAAGGAAAGGCCAGCATGAGTGTGTGTGTGGGAAAGTGCTGAGGTAGGCAGAGGGGAGGAAAGTTAGGGTCCTGAAAATCAAGGCAAGAATGATGGTTTGTGCTGAGTATGTTGGGAAGCCATTACAAAGCTTTAGGCAGGGAAGGAAAGTTTTAAGATTACAATGACTGCGTGACCAGGGAAGAATGACTCAGACTAGTTGGGAGAGACTTGCAGCGTCTCAAGAGAGAGATGAGAGTGTTAGCAATAGAGGTTGTGATCTGTGGCTGAAAGCTGGTACTTCAAAAAAAAATTTTTTTTTTTACACAGTATCTTCAGCACTTGTAAATGGATTTCCTATTGGAAGAAAAGGAAAGAAATAAGTCAGTGTTACCTTCTGGATTTTAGGCTTAAAAACTGGCTTAAGGTGCAGTTACTGAGATAAATAAGGCTGGGGAGAAGTAGTTGGGGAGATCAATCATGTCAACACCCCAACCAACTTAGTAACATAACAGATCTTTTATAGTTTTTAAATCATGGAAGCCACCCAAATGGGTGTGATAAACAGACAGAGAAGCAAACTATCACTTATTACTTAGGCCAATCAATGCTAATTGCTCATGTCAAAACACTATCATTACTGAGAAGGAAAGAGAGACTTTCTTTAGCTGGAACTTCATTCTTCCCACACTTTACTCTCCTTTATGGTATCTCTGGGATTCATGGGCATTGTCCTAAAATTAGGTTGGAGGATGAACTATCTTGAGAGGGGCCTTACTTAATGGTTAAAACTATTAAGACTGTATAATAGATAAATACTATTTTTTTGCATGTGTACACAAGAAAACACTCAAATATATATATATATATCTGTGGAGGCCCAAGGAGGATATCAGGAATTATCCTGGATTTCTCTACTTCCTTATCCCTTTGTTCTGGGATTTCTTCTTTTTTTTATGTTTCTTAAATCTTTCTGTTTATTCTTTTCTTTTCTTTTTTTTTAAATTTCCATTCATACAAACTTAACAGTTACACCAGTCCCCCCCCCCTCCAACTCCCTATCCCCCTGTGCCCCCCTCCCCTCTCCCTTTCCTCCCCATCCCCCAGTGTCTCCCCCTCCCATCCCTGGAGCATCCTTTAATGTGCATGCCAAACTCTCCTCTGGGTCCTCCTCTCCGATGAGGTACAAGGACCCAGTGGCATTTCCCAGAACCCTTTCCTGTGTTCCCATTAAGCAAAGGAACACTACTGAGGCTGTCAATCCCTTGCCTCCCAGGATCCTAGTGCCTTTAGCAAATGCTAGACTTTGTGGGGCCAATAGTGTGTTGCACATTGCGCAGGGCATGTAAAGTCCAAATATGATTGCTTTGGCCCTAACTTGTGTGGAGTATCTTGCATATCATTGCTCCTCCCATCCTTGTGCTCTTACAATCTTGTCCCTCTCTTCTGCAAATTTCCCTGAGCTTCAGGATTGGGAGAGATTCGGCTGGCCTAGTTCCAGGTGATTGATAGAGAGTCTCTGAATGTTCTGGATTATGGTTTGTTGATTTTTTTTTTCAGTTTTGCTGCTCCTGCAATGCCCTTGGCTCCACCCTGATGGGTGTTGGATGTCACCCCCTGGCCAGAGATAAAAACCTGTTAAAGTAGAGGACAGGAACGAATGTGTTCTGGGATTTCTTAGGCTTTGTCTTCTAATAATGGAATTAAAGGTGTCTGGCATTTTAAAGCAGGTTCTGTGGATTCAAACTCAAGTCTTTTTGCTTTCAAAGCAAAGGCCTTAACCTCTAAGACATCCCCAAGTCTGATGAATGCTAAGTGAAAAACAATTTCAAGAAATATTTATGATTTGTTTGGGAAGATTCCAGGGGCAGCTGGTGTACTACTTTTGTGAGAACTCTTTCCCAGAGGGAGATAAAAACAAATGGCTACCCATCCTCAGGGCACTAACAACAAACCAAAGTATAGCTCTATTAAAGTCTAACTTTGGGAGTTGTCATAGTTAGGCACAAGTGTCAACTTGGCAGTAGAGGGTTTGAGCTCTGGGCACATTTGTGGAGAATTAGTAGTAGAGTTAAGCCCAGAGCGAACCTGAAAGAGATTGTCTAGCTGATGGGGAAGGCTCAGCCCATGTTGGGTGGGACTAGGCCCTGGAATAAAATACAGACAGCTGGTTGAGAGAGTTGGCATTGTACATTTGGCCAGACATGCTGGTCTGGCAAGTAAGGATTGTCCCTCTCTCAGCCATTACGTAAAGATAGTGTGGCCAGTTCCCTTGGCCCTGGTGTTGGTGTGTGCTCTCTTGTCAAGCTGGACTGAGAACTGTAACCGAACTGTCATAGGAAATAAACCCCTTGTTCCCTTAAGCCATTTGATGGTCATTTATCAGCATTTATGCAGGCAGACTGCAACAGGAGTTGGTAGTTTATTTGGCTTACTTACAGACCATGGAAGTAAGGGACTGCTTATAGGAATGTGAGTGGCCCCCAAACAGCCTCACTGGAAAGTCAGCTTAGCATGGTGACTTTTCCATAGCTGCATCAATGGAATCCCTCTTTCGGTTAATTGTTCATAGTTTATATGCTCCAGCATCACTTGAGACCTCGAGGCCCTGTGCAATTAGAGTAGCATTACTATACTGGTCACAGATTTAGTACAACTGGCCGGGAAGTACAGGAGAAGGTGACCCTCCAGTGAGGGAATACTAACAGTTGGCCAGTTGGATCTTGCAAGAAGCTAACGTTGCTCTGAGGAGTTGCTGGTTGTTGTATTTGGAAGATAGAGTTCTTCAACAGCTTTGTATAAGGGAAGGGTGGAGGAGAGATACCATAACATAGATATATCAAACCTGTGTCTGGACAGGAATATTCTTGGTATAGGATTCCACCTTACATTACTGCCTTGGGCTTTTCCCCCTTTATTTTAAGATGCCTCTTTATTAATGAAAAAATTAATCTATGACATAGAATATTTTAAAAAGTAAGGCTAATTCTTTTGCAGTTTGCATAATGCTACCTGTATGCAATTAAAGCATATTAAAAAGTGTAGTTTGGATAAAAATGTCTGGAAATAAAACAAAACAGTCTCCTGAACTAGGATTATAGTTATTATTGCTATTATTTTTTAGTATTAGAGATTGAATGTAGGCTCCTCACATGCCAAACAAGTGGAATGTCACTAAAACATATTCCAAGCCTTCTTTTTTTTTGTTTTGTTTTGAGGAGTTTCTTTCTAAACTTACAATCTTTATTCCTCAGCCCCCCACAAATAGCTAAGATTACAGACCTGTATCACTGGCTTAAAAAATCTACTTGCAAATGGCTCTTTTGACAAAAAATAAATGAATGAAAGGAAGAGATGATACATAAACATTTTCATACTCTTAACATGTTGTCTTATGATTGCCAGAATATCTTTACATTTCTTTATTTAATAATATGAGTAATTTCCAAAAATGAATTTTCTTGAGTTATTTTACTGGTGCACTAGAGAGCTATTTTTTACTTCTTTTTTTCTCTGACATTTTATTTTTTCCCTAATCATACAAGTTCAGTAGATCCCCCCATTATCTCCCTTCCCCCCTCCCATCATCCCCCATTGCACTCTCTCCCCTTACCCCCTTCCTTTCACCTCCCTCTCTTCCTCACCCTCTCCTGGTGCTTCCCTCATCTCCCTTCCATCTCCTGGAGTTCAGCCTCCCTCTGAGTCATCTACCCTAGTGAGGACTCAGTGATATAGCTAGGAGCCCCTTCTTGGGTTCCCTGTTAGCATGGGAACTCTATTATGACTATTTTATCTTTTGCCTCTAAGGATCCTACTGGCTGAAGCCTTCTCCCCTATGATCCATGATAGACTTGGAGGGGAGGGGGGTCATTGACATATCAGCCATTGTTCAGGTCAGGTAAAGTCCAATCCTGGCTGGCGCAGCCCTAACTTGTGTGGAATATCTTGCATATCATTGGTCTTCCTCATCTTTAGGCTCTTACGATCTTGCTGCCCCCTCTTCTGCAAGGTTCCCTGAGCTTTAGGATGGAGAGAGATTTGACTGGTCTGGTTTCAGGTGAATAATATAAGGTCTTTGGTGTTCTGAATTATGGTTTGTTGTTTTCAGTTTTGCTTTTCCTGAACTGCTCTTGGCTAGATGAGATAAGAGAAAATAAGATACACCAAAGATAAAAGACTATTTAAAAGAAGGTCTTAATGTAAGAGGAGACTTAAAGGTAGATGGAAGAATAGGAGTAGGACACAGCAGTGGGTTGATTATATTGAATTCAATATAATCCAAAATAACAAGTCTTTAAAATATTTGAGATCCAAAAAAATATTTATTATAGGAAAATCAGAAAGTTCAAACAAGTAAAAGGAAGACAACATAAAAATGCCCACAATATAACTGCCACATGAAAAGCTATATTTTGGGCTATTATCTATAATTATCCTTATGTATGTAAATGAATATGTTCCTTCTCTCTCTCTCTTTCTTTATCTCTCTCTTTCTTTATCTCTTTCTTTCTTCTCTCTCTCTCTTTCTTTCTTTGAGTGGGTGTGTGTATGTATGTGAGTGTGTACAAGAGGATACTTCAATGTGTGTGTGTGTCTGAAGGGTGACTTCAAGAATCATCCTGAATTGTTCTACCTTCTTATTGTTTTGCTGTGGGATTTCCCAGTCTCTGCCTTCCAGGACTGGAGTTCCAGGCTGCTGCCATATCTGGTCCTGTAAGACCCTCTTCTTCTTTTCTGTGTTAAAATGTATTTTCCAAATTTAGCTCTGTAATGGTAATTCCTGAGAAGTACTAACAGTTTTCTGGCTCCACCCTGTTCCAGTATCTCATCATATCACACTACAGGATTTTTTTAGGGGGAAAGGATGATGGGGCAAGACCCAAAGATCAAGCTAACAGAGAAGCCACCAAATAGTTTTGCAACTACATTGCCAGTTTACCACATGCACGGGGACATCAGACAATAGGGTGATATTCCAAACAATGTATCTCTTTTCTCTCTCAGCATACTGAAAAATCCTATATTAATCGGCAGCAAATGAAAGGTGAAGGAATACAATGCATATGAACTCATTGTGAAGCCTACAGGTAAAAGACTGAATTCTTGCTTGAAATAAATGGCTTCCCACTTAATAAACTGGAGTTGTTCCAAGGACATCCTTTTCATTAATGGAGCAGGTGCAGATGAAGTTTTGAGAAAGTTGTATAGTATTTTAAAAAATAAAACATTTAATTAACAAGCTTGAAAACAGTGGAGCACTTGAAGTGGGAATAAAACAATTGTTTTATATCAAACAGTGAAAATCCAATTTCTGAATGCAACTATATTGAAAAGCTTGAAAATATTAATCAATTGCTGTGGGCTTTAAGAAAGAAGTTTTAATTTTCTTTCAAGGTTTTCCCTTGAGACAAGTTCTAAACCAGAAAAGATGTTTAAATGCACACAAAAAAGTGTATTCTTTCTGAAGGTCCCAAATCTTATTGACAAGAAACAAAGATGAAAAGGAGAAAGAATATTTATAAGCACTAAGAAACAAATCAAACAAAACACATCTCTATATGAGCACTTTTTGGTTAGAGTTGTTTCAAATTGTAGTTTCTATCATTACTCTTTAATAACTTGTTCTTAGGATTTAGATGCAATACATTTGGTGTAATAATATTAATTATATAGGTTATTTTTTAATTTAAAATCCTATTGGAGAAGTTGGGGAGATGACTCAGTGGTTAAAGGTTTGCCTTGCAATCAAGCAAAAGAACTTGAGTTTAAACTCCCAGATCTCACATAAAAATGCCAGATAGATATGGCAACCTATCTATGATTCTAGCTCTGGGAGGACGAGTCTGGGAATCCCCAGAATAAGCCAGCTTGCCAGACAAGTCCTGCTCTGGGTTTAATAGAGACCCAGGCTCACAACAACAACATAGAAGAGTGGTGGGGAATGATTCCCCATAGTACCCTTGGTCCTCCACAGTCACACACATTCAAGTGTACTGGTGTACATATGCCCACCTATGTGTGCCCACCCATAAGCAAAAATCAAATATACATATGCATGCACTCATGTACACACACATGAAAAAGCACATGGAGGTCAGAAGACAAGTTTTACAAGTTAGCTCTCTCCTTCCACCTTTATGTGGGTCCTAGAAATCAAACTTAGTTCACAGATTTGTGCACAGGCACCTTCACCCCGAGTAATCTTGCCAACCTCAGGTGTATGGTGTTTTCTACTAAAAAGTTATGCAGTAAGAATGAATCTTGAGAAAGAGATCATGTCAAATAAACTTCAGCAAACTTCAGTTGAAGGTTTAAATTTATTTACATTAAAATTTCCACCAACAGTGCTTTCTGATTCTGTCCTTCTTTGTCAAAGCAGGGCATACTGTTGGTCATATTTGAGCCTGCACGATGCTCACCTTTGCTTTGCTAGTGATTCTGGTAAGGATCACTCAGTTGGACCGCAGGTCAGGTGCTCTGTAAAGCAACCTGGTTAAATCTTCCTGAGCACAGCCAGGTCTTCTGCTATTGCTTCTGATAAGGGCCAGCCACTTTCTTTTGAATCTTTTGTTTGGAAAAAAATGCAGCAAATACCAGTGACTGTGGCTGTGGAGCCCAAATGTGGAGGCTTAATGAGATTGGGAAGAGTCTCAACTCCTTTTTCCGTTTGAATCAGGCTCATTCCCCAGGAATAATGCTGAAGTCACCAGAGGAAAATGAAATGCACACAAGTTGTTTTCTTGGGCACTCAGGAAAAGTCAGTGAGCATCATCTGTAGAGTGTTGGTTATGTTTTGGTCCATAAATTTTCATAGCTATTTCTAGCTTCCATGATATCCAGTAAGTTAAAAAGTGAGTAAGAGGTGACCCCCTGCTTTCTTTTTTCAGAAAAATAAAGGGTCTTAATTCTATGTGTTCATTTTTTCAGGTCCTAAAAATTAAAATGCCCACACTCTAAGTCCACTAATTTGTGTGTTTATTAAAGAAAACAAATAATTATCAAAGGGTAAAAAAAGGCTAATAAATAGAAAAGAGAGAAACCACATAGCACTTTAGATCCCATGTTGGGGAAATCTGTTAGTGATGATCACATCTAAAACATTCCATTCTCCACAGCCTGTCTGCTGCTGTGATATTGTCAAACAATATTGTAAGCTGCGTAGTTTCACATACCCTATGCTCCTTTGAATCTTTTTATATCATTTTGCCATGTGATTTCTAGTTTCTCTTTAGACTATTTGCTTTAATTATTGACTCCTGCGTGTGTGTGTGTGTGTGTGTGTGTGTGTGTGTGTGTGTGTGTATGTGTGAGTGTGGCATATGCCTGTGCAGAAGTCAGAGTTCAGTACTGAGCATCTTCCTTTATTGCTTTCTACTTTATATTTTGAAATAAAATATCAGGAGAAACCCATTCAGGGAAGTGATTGTACAATATGTTGATTATGTTTGATTCTTTTTTTTTTTTGACAAAATACCCGACAAAAACAACTTAGGTGCGGAAAGAATATGATTTAGCTCACAACTGTAGAGATTTTAGTCTAGAATGGTTGGCTTTATTGGTTCTGGGACTTCGGTCAGCAGAATGTCAAGGCGTCAGGGTCTGTGCCAGAGTTACTCACCTCATAACGGACAAGAAACAGAAAGGGAAGGGACTGGGTGGCAGCTACAACTTTCAAAGGCATGTTCCCAGTGGCCTACTTCCATCAGTTAGACCCCACTTTCTAAAGTTTCTATGACCTCCTAAAAGAGTTCCACCCGCCAGGGATCAAGCATTCAGTACATGGGCCTGCACGGAGCATTTCATACTCAAACAGTCACATTCTGGCTTACAGCCATCTCAAAAATGCAGCAATTTTCAAGAAGTCCTAAATTCTTAATTGTCCCAATATCATTCAAAAATCTAGTCTGTTCTGCACTTGAGGTAAAGCTGTCAGTCCTCTGTAAAGTCAAAAAGAGAGATACATACTTCTAGGTATAATACTTCAGAGCAAATATTCCCAATCTAAATGAGGATAAAAAGGAAGGATTGGACTGAATCAAGACCAAAGCCCAGCAGATAAGGCAGCGAATCTTCTGTCCAGCATCAGGGACATACTGTATCCGCAGGCCTGCATGGTCTCTTGCTTAGGCTGGCTCTCTTCAATGCAAACAGCTTTTCCTGGCAAATACTTTATATTCATTGACATCCTAGACTCTTCACTGTAGCCCTATGGGGACTACCTTCAAAATCTCTCAGTGTGCCACACATTTCCTGGCCTCCTAGGCTTGTCTTTGAAATTTGAGTGGAAACCTCTGCTACCCCTAATTCTAGAACTCTGGATGCCAAAAACTGTCATCTCCTACATATTGCCCACAGTTTGCCTCATTTTTATGTATGCTTTTATTTTATTAAATACAATTAGCAAACACAATGAGTAGGTATCCCTATACCTTCTACCTCCCTCTCCCCTTCCATTCCTTTCCCTTTCTCTCCCTCTCTTCTTCTCTCCCTCCCTTCACTTCTTGGATCCAACCCCTTCCCTCCCACCCTCCTGCCCATCAGCTTTTATGGGTCTCAGGTTTCTCTCTGGATCATCTGTTCTAGTGGTGGTTCAGGCATCTATGGCAGACCAAGTGATCTTTTTTTGGGTAGATCACTGATATGGGCACCTCTTCACTAGTATAACCCTAGCCCCTAAGGATCCTACTGCTTGAAATTATTTCTCCTGAGATCCTTGCTAGTCTATGGAGTTTTGTTGGCATGTCAGCCATTGTGTAGGTCTGGTAAAGTCAAGTCTTATTGCAGGGAGCTCCTGGTTGCATCGGTCTTGTTTTGAGTGAAGTGTCTTATTTGTGGTGGATTCTCCATCTTTAGGCTCTTACCATCTTACTGCCTCCTCTCCTGCAAGATTCCCTGAGCCTTGGAATGGGGAGAGATTTGGCTGGCCTGATTCTGGGTTAACAGTGCTGGTACTCTGCATTCTCATTGGCTGGTGTCTATTTCACTATTCTTCCACTGCATTAGACTGCATCCTATCTAAGTGTTGAAATCATCTCCTATCCAAAGGTAAAAAATTGTTTAAAGATGGCCTTTATGTATGAAAATGCTTAAAGGAGAGAGGAGAACAGAAATAGGATACAGTAGAGAGTGGGATCAACCTCCAGGCAACCAATGCCCCACCCCTGCCTTTGAATCCCTTTCCATGACAGGGAACACTTGGCCAGCACTGTCAACTAGGGTGATTATCCACAACAAAGCAAATGACAGAAAATACACAAATTCTTGGAAATTAAACACCATGATACTGAATGAGGAATGGATTCAAGTAGAACTAAAAGTGGAAGCAGAAATAAAAATGGTCACTTCTAGAAGTGAATGAAGATGAAACCACAACATGTCAAAATCTCTGGGACACAATGAAGGCTGCCCTAAGAGGAAAGTTTTATTTTTATTATTAAAAATGTAATTATACATTTAAATTTTTTTACCAGTTCCCTCCCTCTCCCCACCTCCCCCTGAACCTTCTCCTCCCCCTCTTCTCCCTCCTCATCCCCCAGTGCCTCCCCCCAAATTCCCAGAGAGTCCTTTATTGTGTACGCCTGACTCCCAGCCCAATTCCCAGAGAGTCCTTTATTGTGTACGCCTGACTCTCCACTGGATCCTCCTCTCCGATGACATATAAGGACCCAGTGGCATTTCCATAAGCCTTTCTCTTGTTCCCCTTAAGCATAGGAGCACTACTATGGCTGTCAATCCCTTGTCTCCAGAGATCTCAGTGCCCTTAACAGATGCTAGACTTTATGAGGGCAACAGTGCGCTGGACATTGCGCAGGGCATGCAAAGTCCCATTATGATTGCTTTGGCCTCAACTATTGTTGAGAATCTTGCAAATCGTTGCTCCTCCCATCCTTTTGCTCTTACAATCTTACCGCCCCCTCTTCCGCAAATGTCCCTGAGCTCCAGGATGGGGAGATATTAGGCTGGCCTAGTTCTATGTGATTGATATAGAGTCTCTGAAGTTCTGGATTGTGGTTTGTTGGTTTTCTTTTGCAGTTTTGCTGCTCCTGCAATGCCCTTCACTCCATCCTGCTGGGCACTGTATGTCACCCCCTGAGACAAAAAGCTGTTAAACTGGAGTCTTGTTATAATAGCACATTCAAGGGTAGATGTAATAAAAGTAGGAAACCTCAGTGAGTGATTACTTTTTATCTGCTAGACTATATGCCCTCCCCTTCTGGTGAGATCAGGAAAGAACGTCTGTGAACTTAACCAGGTTTCTCATTACTTACTTGCAGACCTTGATGGAGGCCTATTTTCTCTGCTGTAACTTGGTCCCCTCTCTCCTTGTTTCTGGTGTGGTCCTCCTACCCCATCTCTCTTGTTCATAATCTTTGCAATTACTGTGTTACATAGATTTACTTTTGAGTGTCTCAATGTGGGCTGGGTGAGTTTGGTATTAGGAGCCACCTATTAGGGAGTACTTACGGCGCTTAATTTTCTGGGTTTGGGATACTTCACTTAATATAATTGTTTCTAATGACATCCATTTCCCAGCAAATTCCAGTAATTCATCATTTTTGATGGCTGAGTAGTACTCCATTGTATAGATGTACCACAGTTTCCTTATCCACTCGTCAACTGTTGGACATTTGGGTTGATTCCATGACTTTGCTATTGTAAACAGTGCTGCTATGAACATGGTCGAGCTTGTGCTATCGAGGCGAACCTCTGCTGCATGGGGGGTTATTCCCAAAAGTGGGATAGCAGGGTCATATGGCATTTCAATCTTTAATTTCTTTAAGAATCTCCAGACGGCTCGCCAGAGTGGCTATATGAGCCTGCATTCCCACCAACAATGTAGGAGAGTTCCCCTCTCTCCACATCCTCTCCAGCATTTGTCATTGTTTGTATTGTGGATTTTTGCCATCCTGACCGGGGTGAGATGATATCTCAGGGAAGTTTTGATTTGCATTTCCCTGATGGCTAAGGAAGTGGAGCATTTTTTAAGATATTTGTTAGACATTTTAATTTCATCCCTGGTAAAGTTTCTTTTAAGTTCCAGGGCCCATTTTTTTTAATTGGGCCATTGTTTTCCTTGGAGTTTAGTTTTTTAAGTTCTTTGTGCACTCTGGACAGTAGAGCTCTATCATATATGTGGTTAGTGAAGATTTTCTCCCATTCTGTGGGTTGCCTTTGAGCTCGTGTTACAATCTCTTTATCTGAACAGGAGCTTTTTAATTTCACAAGATCCCAACTGCTGAGAGTTGGTAGCAGTGACTGTGCCATTGGATGTCTGTTTAGGAACTGTTGGCCTAGCCCAATCAGCTCGAGGGAGTTCCCTATCCTTTCAACTATGGTTTTTAAAGTCTCTGGCCTTAAATCAAGGTCCTTGATCCATTTGGAATTAAGTCTTGTACATGGTGACAAGTATGGGTCCAGTTTTAATCTTCTGCATGTGGAGATCCAGTTTTGCCAGCACCATTTGTTGAAGATGCTGTTCTTTTTCCATTGGATTCTTTGGGCCCCTTTGTCAAAGACCAAATGGCTGTATTTTTGTGGGCTTATATCTGGGTCTTCAATCCTTATGCATTGATCTGTGTGTCTATTTTGGAACCAGTACCAGGCAGTTTTTATAACTATGGATTTGTAGTATAGACTAAGGTTTGGTATGGTAATACCTCCAGCAGTGTTTTTGTTACTCAGGATTGTTTTTGCTATCCTGGGTTTTTTGTGCCTCCATATGAACTTTGAGATTGTTTGGTCAACTTCTTTAAAGAATTGCTTTGGGATTTTAATTGGTATAGCATTCAATCTGTATATTGCCTTTGGTAGGATGGTCATTTTTACGATGTTGATTCTGCCAATCCAGGAACAAGGGAGGTCTTTCCACCTTCTGGTGTCTTTTGCTATTTCTTTCTTTAGGGTTTTATAGTTTTCGTTGTAAAGGTCTTTTACCTGCTTGGTTAGGTTTATACCAAGGTATTTCATTTTTGGGGGGGCTATAGTAAATGGGATTGTTTCTCTCAAGGCTTTTTCACTTCTTTCATTCTGGGCATATAAGAAGGCCTCTGATTTTTGCACAGTTATTTTGTATCCTGCCACCCTGCTGAACTTCTCAATTAGTTCCAGGAGTTTCGTGGTGGAGTTTTTGGGATCACTCAGGTATAAGATCATGTCATCTGCAAATAGGGATAGCCTGACTTCTTCCTTGCCGATTTGAATCCCTCTTATGTCCCTTTCTTGCCTTATGGCTTCAGCTAAGACTTCAAGTACCATATTGAATAGAAGTGGTGAGAGTGGACAGCCTTGTCTAGTTCCTGATCGAAGTGGGAATGCTTCCAATTGTTCCCCATTGAGTATAATCCTTGCTGTGGGCTTGTTGTATACAACTTTTATTATATTGATAAAGGTTCCTTCCATTCCTAGTGTCTCCAGCGTTTTGATCATAAAAGGCTGTTGGATCTTGTCAAAAGCTTTTTCTGCATCTATTGAGAATATTATGTGGTCTTGGACTTTGGACTGGTTTACATGATGAATTACATTTATTGATTTGCGTATGTTGAACCAACCTTGTGTGCCGGGGTGAAGCCTACTTCGTCCCCGTGAATGATCTTTTTGATATGTTTTTGAATCCGATTTGCTAAAACTTTGTTGAGAATCTTTGCGTCTGTGTTCATCAGAGAGATCGGCCTATAGTTTTCTTTTTTAAGTGAATCTTTATTAGGTTTTGGGATGAAGACGATAATAGCTTCATAGAAGGAATTTGGTAGTGTTCCTTCCTTTGCTATTTGATGGAACAGTTTAAGGAGTATTGGTGTTATTAACTCCTTAAATGTCTGGTAGAACTCTGTACTGAATCCATCTGGTCCAGGACATATTTTGGTGGGAAGATTTGAGATTACTTCTTCAATTTCCTTATATGTCATAGGACTATTTAAGTAATTCACAACTTCCTGGTTCAATTTAGGTAAGTTGTGTTTACTTAGAAATTCATCCATGTCTTTTGTGTTGTCAAACTTCACAGAGTATAAGTTTTTGAAATATGATGTAATAATTCTCTGGATTTCTTGGGTATCAGTAGTGATAACTCCATGTTCATTTCTGATTTTGTTAATTTGGGTTTTCTCTCTCCTGCTTTTGGTTAATTTAGCTAGGGGTGTATCAATCTTATTGATTCTTTCAAAGAACCAGTTTTTTGACTGGTTGATTTTTTCTATCGTTTTCTTAATCTCGATTTCAGATATTTCTCCCCTTATTTTGATAATCTCCTCTCTTCTACTACTTTTGGGATCAGATTGCTCTAGTTTCTCTAAAGCTTTAAGCTGCATTGTTAAGTTGTTTATTTCTGATGTTTCCATTTTTTTGATGTAGGCATTAAGAGCTATGAACTTACCTCTTAGAACAGCTTTCATTGTGTCCCAGAGATTTTGGTAAGTTGTATTTTCATTATCATTCACTTTCAGGAAATCTTGAATTTCCTTTTTAATTTCTTCCTGAATCCAGTTCTCATTCAGCATCATAGTGTTAAGTTTCCAGGAGTTAGTGTATTTTCTCTTGTTTGTTGTGTTGTCGATGTCCAGCTTTAGGCCGTGGTGGTCTGATAGGGCACAGGTTAGAATTTCAACATTTTTGTACATGTGTAGATTCATTTTGTGGCCCAGTATGTGATCTATTTTGGAGAAAGTTCCGTGTGCTGCTGAGAAAAATGTGTATTCTTTGGTGCATGGGTGAAAAGTTCGATAGAGATCTGTAAGGTCCATTTCTTTTAGGGTTTGATTAAGGTCCAAAGTGTCTCTATTTAGCTTTTGACCTGTTGATCTATCCCATGTTGAGAGGGCGGTGTTGAAGTCCCCAAGAATTATCGTTTGGGGGTTGATTTCTTGCTTTAGATGCTGTAGGGTTTTCTTAATGAATGTGGAGGGGCCCGTATTGGGTGCATATATGTTCAGTATTGTGAAGTCTTCCTGGTGAATTGTACCTGTGACTAAAATGTAGTATCCATCCGTGTCTCATAATTTTCTTTGGTTTGAAGTCCACTTTGTCTGATATCATAATGGCTATCCCTCCCTGTTTTCTGCTTCCATTTGCTTGTAGAATTGTTGACCAGCCTTTTATTTTTAGAGCGTGCCTATCTTTTGTGGTGAGATGGGTTTCCTGCAGGCAGCAGATTGATGGATTGTGATTTTTAATCCAAGTTTGTAATCTGTGTCTCTTGATCGGTGAATTAATTCCATTAACATTTAGTGTTATAATGGAGAAACTATTTTTAATGCCAGACATTCATTATGTTTAGTAGTTTTTATAAGTATATTGCTTCGCTTTTAATGGTGTTATACTTGCCTTCTGCTCTCCTGGATATGCCTGTTTTTTTCTTCACGCTTGAGTATCATTTCTAGCATTTTTTGAAGGCCTGGTTTGGTGGCCATGTATCCCTTCAAGTTGTCTTTGTGCTGGAAGATTTTTGTTTCTCCCTCGATCATGACTGATAGTTTTGCAGGGTAAATCAGTCTAGGTTGACATTTTTGCTCATTCAATACTTGAAGTATGTCTCTCCAAGCTCTTCTTGCTTTTACTGTTTCCATTGAGAAGTCATTTGTTATTTTAACAGGTTTATCTTTAAAAGTGATTTGTTTTTTCTCCCTTGAAGCTCTCAGCACCAGTTCTTTATCTTGAATGTGGAGTGTTTTGACTATTATTTGCTGTGGCGAACTTCTGTTTTGGTCATATCTATTTGGGGTGCGGAATGCCTCTTGTATATGGATGGGCTTCTCTTTTTTTTAGATGAGTAAAGTTTTCCTTGATGATCATTTGAAAAATTTCCTCAGGGGTGGTATTTTGAGATTCTTGCTCTGGTATTCCATGAATACGCATGTTAGGCTTCTTCAGGGTGTCCCATATCTCCTGGATATTTCTCTCAAGCATCTTTTTGGCTTTAACAATCTCTTCCATTGAGCTGATTAATACTCCCACTTTATCTTCAAGATCTGAAATTTTGTTTTCTGCTTCATTAGTTCTGGTGATAAGACTCTCTGTGGAATTCTGGGTTGAAGATAACTTGTCTTTTAGCTCAGTTTTAAACTCTGCTTGAGTCTGCTTCAACTGCTCTATGCCAGTTTTTGATTCTTGCACTGTTTTTCTCAACTCCTCCATGTGTCTGTTGTGTTCCTCCTCAAAGCGATTGATTCGATTATTTAATTCCTCCCTTATTTCCTCTTTCATAGTATTGAACATGATAATGATCATATTTTTGAAGGTCGTTATCCTGGGTCAGGCTTTCTTGGCCATTTTCCATGGGTTTGTTCTGGTTGGAGTCTAACATTATGGTATTAATTCCTTCAGTGGGAGATTTGTTTACTTGAGTGTTGTTTCTCATGGATTTGCACTTAGACTTTGGCATTGTCGTTTTAACTCTTAAGATCTTTTACCCTCTGTGCGTTTTTCACTAAACTGAATTATTTGGCCTGGGGCTCTGGGGGCGGGCAGGGACCGAGCTTACCTGGGTCGCAGGCGTGGTGAGGCCTGGCTGGACCGCGTGCGCGTGTCCCGGGGTGGTGGAGTGGAGGGGAAGGTGGGAAGGGGCGTCGGCGGGGCGCTATTCAAACCCGGGCCACGCGAGGGCGGGGCCGGGCGCAGAGGGGGTGCCCTCTCCTCCTCCCAGGCCCTGTGCGTGGCTCTGGCTGGATGGTGGGAGGAGCTGGGTCCATTGGGGGGGGTCTGGAGCTCTGGGGGCAGGCGGGGACCGAGCTTACTTGGTTCGAAGTGCGGTGAGGCCCGGCTGGACCGCGTGCGCGCGACCCGGGCGGCGGAGTGGAGGGGAAGGTCACCACTTTTATTCAATATTGTACTGTTAGTATGAGCTAGAGCCATAAGACAAGCTAGAGAGATAAATGGGATACAAATAGGAAAAGAAGTATTCAAGTTATCCCTATTTGCAGATGACATGATTGTATACTTGCAAGACACCCCCCTAAAAAATAACCTCCATCAGCACACTTTTTTTTTAAAATTCTTTTTGTTATTATTTATTCAACTGTGTGCATATGCGTGTGTATGTGCGCACACGCGCGCTTGTGTGTGTGTGTCTGTGTGTGTGTGTCTGTGTATGTGTAGAACCACGGACGAATCCGCGAACCACCATGGACGCTTCGACCTCCTTCTGTCCCGGGATTCACAGGCTCCGCCCTACCAGGACCAGAAGCACAGGCCGCCCCCGCTTCTGCCTGGCGTCTATACGTGGGATCTGGGATCCGAACTCAGGACCTTCCGCCTGCAAGCCGGAGGCCTAACCCCTGAGCCACCTCTCCAGCCCCTAGGACACTTTGTTAAAATTGTATCTTTATTTGTTTTGAGATTAGTGTAATGTTAGCTTTGTAGAAAGAATTGGAAATGTTTCTTCCTTTGAAATTTTATAGAATAGTTTGAGGAGTAGTGGTGCTACTTGTTTTTTAAATGTCTGGCAAAATTATTCACTGAATCCATCTTGTCCTGAGCTTTTTTGGATAAAAAGTTTTATAATTAGTTCTTTAACTTTGTCACTAGTTATAATAGTATTTAGATAATTCAATTCATCCTGATTCAGTTTTGGTAAGTTGTATGTATTTAGAATTTCATCCATTTCTTTCTGATTATCAAACTTTGTGGAATAAAAGTTTTGGAAATATGAGCTTATAATCCTCTGAATTTCCTTGGCATCTGTTGTAGTAGCTCCATTTGTTTTTGAGTTCCCACAGTGTTTATTATCATGAATACATCAATTACATCTCAACATAGAAAATACTGGAATGACAGAAATCGCCATGTTGTATTTCAGTGTAGGATAATGGACGTACATCTTTGATATACTGCTAGACTTTAAAGCATTCTACTTACGGTTACATATCTGGGCATGTCATCCACTGCAGTGAACAATTTAGAAGGGGTTCTTGGTTTAGATTCTGAGAATAAAGACCCTTTCTCTGAAGATAAGAGCTACATTTCCCAGATCAGACTGGGTCTTGTCTAAGTTATTCAAATCGTGTAAAAGAATGTTTTTTTTTTTTTTTTTTCAGATCATGTCTAGCTTGGAGACGCTATATTTTGTCAGTAGCTTTTGAGTCCATGTTGAGGAAGGAAGACAACTCTGCAGCTGGGTAGATACTATAAATACTGCCATCTGTGCATCACTACCCACAAGGTACAGAGTGATAAATGACTTAATCTTGGAAGTAGAGAGGGCACTATGCCATAGAGCTATCAAGTAAATCAGGATTATCAGAGAACATGGCATATTAAAATCATCAGAAAAACTAGGCCATAGAAATGATCAGACATATAGCTCCATTTTTAAAAATTTCAATAATTTGTTTTTCTCTCTTATGGTTTTGGTGAATTTGGCTAAGGATTTAATCAATCTTGCTGATTTTTTTTTTTCAAAGAACCAGTTCTTTGGTTGATTCTTTGTATTGCTTTCCTTATCTCTGCTTAGTTTTTGGCTTGTTGACCTATCCAGTGGAGAAAATGGGGTGTTGAAATCCCCTATTATTTTTTTTTGAATTGATTTGTTGTTTTAGATGTAGTGTTTGTTTAATGATTGTAGATGAACCTATATTAGGTGTGCATATGTTCAGTATTGTGAAGTCTTCCTGATGAATTGTTTCTTTGACTAATATGTAATATCCTTCTGTGTCTCTTATAATTTCTTTTGGTTTGAAGTCTATTTTGTCTGATACTAGAATTGCTACTCCCACTTGTTTACTTTTTCTATTACTTTGGAGTACCTTTGACCAGCCTTTTACTCTGAGAATGTGCCTATCTTTCATGGTGAGGTGTGTTTCCTAAAGGCAGCAAATTGATGGGTTGTGATTTTTAATTCATGTTTGTAGCCTATATCTCTTGATTGGATAGTTAAGCCCATTTACATTTAGATTTATAATTGAAAAATTCTTTCCCTTCTGTCCTCTTGGATGTGTTTATCCTTTTCTTCAAGCTTGAGTGTCTTTTCTAGCATTTTCTGTAGGCCTAGTTTGGTGATCAAGAAGGCTTTCACCTTGTCCTTATGTGGAAAATTTTTTTCACCTTCAACCATAACTGAAAGTTTTGATGGGTATATCAATCTGGGTTGGCATTTGTGCTTATTCATGACTTGAAGTACATCTTTCCAAGCTCTTGTGGTTTTTACTGTTTCCATTGAAATATCAGTCATTATTTTAATAGGCTTACCTTTGAACTTGACTTGATTTTTCTCTCTTGAAGCTTGCAACACTTTGTCATATATCTATAATTTTTTGACTATTTTTTGCTGTGGCAAGTTTCTGTTTTGGTTGTATCTAATTTGTGTGCAATATTCTTCTTGTACTTGGATGGGAATCTCTTTGCTTAGATGTGGAAAATTTTCATTAATGATAGTGTGAAAAATCTCTTTGATGCAGCTTTTTGGCTTCTTGTTCTGGGATTCCATGAATGTTTGGCTTCTTCAAGGTGTCCCATAGCTCTTGCATATTCTCAATTACTTTTTTTATTTTTTTAGCTTTTTTAACCTCTTGAATTGAGAAAATTTTCTCTGCCATCTTCTCTTCTAGTTCTGATACCTGTTTTCCGCTTCATTCATTCTGTTGAGTTTTGGATTGTAGTTAGCTTGTTTCTAATTTCAAGTTTAATTTCTGCATGATTTTTTTTGACTGCTCTGGGCCTAGTTTTGTTTCTTCAATTTCCTTTTTCTTCTCATTCAGGTGTCTGTTGTGTTCCTGTTCATATCGGCTTATGCAGTTATTTAACTTTTCTCAGATTTCTTCTTTTATCGTTTTTGGTCGTATTAATAATCAAGCTTTGAAAAGTATTATCTTGATTGTTGGATTCTTGACTAATAATCAAGAAGCTATTCTCATTGGAATCCATCATTATGGGGTCAATGTTTTTTGTAGTATTTTTGTCTTGGTTTTTGTTGTATATTGTGGATTTACATTGTGATTTGGACATTTTGTGTTTGATCTCTAGTATCTTTCTTAGGTGTCTGTTTTTAACTTTTTTTGAGTGAGCCAAAATTACCACACTTGGACAGTTGTTGCAACTGTTTGCCTAGATGTTAAACATGTTAGTCTAGGGGTTCTTGGTACTGTTACATCAATAGAGTTATTGTAATGCCTAAAAATTACATGCATGAGTCCTGCTCTGGTTAAGGGGGTGTAGAATTTTGGTCTAGTTTTGACTGAGATGTTTCAGATTGGGTATCAAGGTTTGTTATATGAGGTTTTGGTTAAGTATCAAAGCAGTTTTAACTTATAAGGGGTTAGAAATAAACGTGATATGCCTGCTTTTAGTTCCTTAGAGGTGTGTGAAGGTAAAAGTTAAGACTCTGCGGGGTGGGTGTATGGGGCTTTTGGTGTGCTGTATAGAAATCTTAAACTGCATCTCTATTGATTGAAATTGAAAGGAAAATAAAATGGGTTACTTATCTTAGGGTTATGGATGCACAGATTCTCTTCTGTTGGATGGAAAGATTTTTGGTGTCCTCAGTTGTATGGTGTTGGTCCACTGGTCCTTGACTTGTGGTTTATGGTAGCTCTATCAAATTCTTGAAAGGTTTTAATGATTGAGGAGTGGGGGAGTTGAGGGAGGCTGGTGACACACAGTCTTTGGGATACAGCCATAGGATGGGAGCTGGAGTCCATATTCTGCTTGCACATGCCCAGGAATATGGGGGTCCCAGCCTCTGCTCCCTGCTAAATGACAATAGGCCTGAAGGACATGGCCTCTAGTACTGCCTACATAATGGTGAGTTGCAGGATGAGAGCTGGAGTCCATGCTTTGCTTGTGTGTGTCTAGGGACACAGCCCCACACGCGCTAGAAAGCTGCCTCAAGTTTGAATAGTAGCTGAATCATCTTGGACAATGAATTTTCTGGGTAAGGAACATTTGGGATTCTGGACAGAAATGAATCTCAGGGAAACAACTTTCTTGGAGGCCCCATGTCAGCAAGGTAAGCTGGAGGGGTGCCTCAGAGGTGTTATTGTCTCAAAGCAGTCTTTTTCATGAGTTTATTCTTTTATATCCCAAGTTGCTGAAAGATTGCAAAGTAGTTGGCATATTTTTAATGGTGCTAATATCACCGGAGACCATGCCTTCCTTATCTACAAGTTTACATGAAAACTTCTGATCAAACTGTAAGGTTTTCTATTCTTTTTGTTTCAGATTCTCTTCCTTATACTGTGGTAGTTTTGAGGGTTAAATTAGGACCTTGCAAAACTAATTCTCACTGTAGCTATAAGCAGCTAGCAATAATCACATGCTATCCTGAAAGTTGCATTTCTCTGCCAGCAATCACTATTAACTCAGCCTCCCTCAAAGGCTGAAGACATAAAATGTAACAAATTCCTTTTATATTCTTTTATCCTTTGATACTTGTATTGATGTATAAATACAATTAATCAATGTGTTTTCATCTTTTACTACCCATTCCCATCCCCTCTCCTCTCTAGCCAGTCCTCCCCCTATTTTCACATCTTTTTGCATATGTAATGCACTGGGATTCATCTGGGATGTTGGCACTGGCAATTGCCTGAGCACTGGCAAAAGTCATGGTAGGAATGATCCATCAGTGGGTAAGTCATTGAGTAAAGAAAGTTCTCCTCCTGTCTGGCATTATCCTTCATTAATCTACAGAGAAATGTATTATTTCTTGAGATCATTCCTCATCCATGCTGGAGTGTTGATAGGCCAATTACTGTACAGATCTTGTGGAAGTGGACATTGCTGTAATGAGTTCCTGGATGCAGAAGCCCTGTCATGACCAGAAGATAGTATCTGACAATATCACTCACCACATGTTGGCTTTGACATTCTTACTGTCTCCTCTTCCACAAAGTTCCTTGAATGTCGTGGGTGGGGTGATGCTGATGACCTGTTTAGAGGTGAGCATTCCACAGTGGTTTATTTTCTGCTCTTTGGTCTGTTGTTCTCTGCATCACACATCTTCCATTGCAAGAGGACACTTCTTGATTTAGTAATGATAGCTTCTTGGATTTATGGGTGTAATTGAGAAAAAAGTATTTAAATGGTAATTTACTATCAAGTACCTGTAGTTAACACTAAATAGCTTGATCCCACCTACGACCTATGGTCTCCCCTTCCACATGTATCTTTCTAGGTTTACAGTACCAGGCATATATTCTGTACCCAAAAGTGGGACTTGGAGCCAATCAGAAAGCAGTTGGGTACTCCTGGAACCATATATGACTGTCATGGTTTGAAGTGTGTGCTGTTCCCCACAGCCTCATGTGTTTTGAATCTTTAGTTGGAAAAGTCATGGTACCCTGAAGAGGTCGATCCTTGCTAGAGGAACACAGTCACACGGGGTGAGCCTTGAGGTGGATGAGCTCCACCCTACTTCTGGGAGAGGTCTGCTCCTGCAACTGGCAGTTTTGCAGCTCTCAGCCTTCTGGATGGATGTGAACTAGACCTCCTCCATATTCTGCCACCAGCCATGCCATTTCTTACCATAAAGGAATATATCTCCTCTTTGAAACCATAAGTTAAAATAAATCTCCCTTTCTCCCTTTAAGTCGCTTGACTTTGGATGCTGTCTTACAGCAACATGAAAAAGTAACCCGTATGATGACACTATTGCACCAGTAGTCTTCTCTTTCCACAGTAGTTTTTATTGTTGCTTATATTCACAGCTGGGAAAGGCTTTTGATTGCTTTTTTCCCCTGGCAATTTATGTATTATTTTCTGGAACTATAAAGGCTAGCCAGCCAGGAGAAATTTTTATATCATTCCAGCTTGTTTTTTTCCATGTCCCATGAGCTTGTGTGTAGTGTCTTCAGATATAGGGTCCTACTATCTGGTTCTGAGGGTAACCAAGGGCAATGGAAGTTGACTGTATTGTTTTAGGGGCCTTTGTGACTTCTCTGGCCAACAGTTCACTGGGAGGTATCATATATCTGATACTGGGAAATTTATTTGCTCACTCATGACTTTTGGTAGGGGTTTTTCGGGACCATTTCTGTTTTCTCTCTTCTCCTTTTTTCTTTCCATATGGAGTATATTGGTTATCATTTTATAATTATATTTCATGATAAGTTTATGGAGTAGAAGGTTTCTATCTGGCTATTATCTTGTATTAATGATAATTTTTGTAAGTATACAAATTCTTTGGCAGAATGTAATAGGATTTCACTTACCAGTAGAATTCTTATTTCCATGTGAAACCCCATGGGCCAAGTTTCCACTGTCAATCTTTCTATTAGCATTTTGGTCTTCTAAGCTTCCATCAGAATCACTCATGAAGTTTTCAGATAGCATTCTAAGAGTTTCTCTGGCCTGTTTCTCCAGGTTTTTCTAAACTCATCCCACAAACTAGCTCCAAAGGCTCAACAAACAGAGGCTCAGGTACTGTCACAGCAATAGCTCTGCTCATAATACCAGCTTTTATATTAGTCACTAATTATTATCACTGGCAAAATTGGTGCTGAAAATAAACTATAAGGCAAGAAATGATTAATTTTGGCTCATAAGTACAGAACTTACATTGCATAACTCTTGGCTTTGCTGATTTTGAGCAATTGATGAGGCAGACAACCACAGAGGTAGGTACATGTTGGCACAGGCTGTCCACACTGCTCACAGGAAACAGAGACCAGGAAAAACACTGGTGAAAAAGCCTGCATTTGTATTCCCCTGGAGACCTACTTGCTCCAGCTATGCCCCACCTCCCAAAGTTTCCACCCCATCCCAGAATGATGACATCAGCTATAGAGCAAGTTTGCAACATTCTATCATGTAGTACAGATAGTTAGATATGTCATAGTTAGATACAGGTGTCAACTTGAAGGTTGAGAGTTCAAGCCTGAGTGCATTTTGTAGGTAATTGGTAATTGAATTACCCAGAGCGAACCTGAAGCAGATTGTCTAGTTGATGGAGTAGACCCAGTTCATGGTGGATAGGAGTAGGCCATGGATAGGTGAATAAAAATACAGAGAGCTTGGTGAGGAAGTTGGCATCCTTGTGCACACTTGGCCAGACACGCTGGTCTGGCAAGTAAGGATCGTCCCTCTTTCAGCTGTTAGTGAATATGGTGCAGCCAATTATTGATCCTGGTGTTGGTGTGAGCTCTCTCGTTGAGCTGGAGGAAAAACTGTAACCAGACAAGAGAATAAACCCCTTATTTCCTTAAGTAGTTTTGTTGTGCTTTTTATCAGCAGTATGCAGATGAACTACAACAAGGGAACATTTCATATTCAAGCCTTAAAATGGTGATAGCTAATAACAATGTAATTAATGTCTGCTTGAAAGTTGCTAAACAGAATAGTTCACTAGTCTTTTAAATGTTCTCATCATAAAATTAATAAGTACATAAGGTGTTTGGAGAGATGGTCCAAGGGATTTTGTCTTGAAAGCAAAAAGACCTGAGTTTAGATCCCAGAACCCACATAAATATGGAGGGTGGAAATGGCTGTGACCTGTACTTCTGGCCCTGGAAGGCAGAATCTGGGAAACCCCAGAGCAAAGCAATAAAGAGGTAGAACAATCCAGGTTGATTCCTGAGGTCACCCTTGGGCCTCCACAGACACACAGGGCCCTTTTCTACACACCTCCACATAAACATATACACCCACACCTACACACAAAAAAAATCATTTGAGATAATGCATGTTAATTAGATCTATCTAGAGTCCATGATGCATAGATTTTAAACATGTTTTACATGTATTTATATGCAAAAGATGCTTATATATAAATATACAAAATAAATATGTAAAGGATACAAATACATAAGGAAAGAGTTATAATACATAATATACTTGGGTGCTTCTGACATCAGTAAAGCACATATTCACAGCTTTAGTAACTGTGTGTAGCTGTATTTTGCTGATTTTCTCTTTCCCTTGGAGATGTCATGTTTCCCTTGCTATCAGATTCCTCTTGTTGCTTCTGATATTGCATGCCATTGTTTCATTTGGCATGATCTACTGGCCAAATGGGAGATTTAAAAATTTCTAGTAGTTGATGTAGAGTCTCTGATATTCTGAATTATGGTTTGTTGAGGTGAGGCTAGTTCTTTTTCTGTTTTTATAATGTATTTATGGTGATTTGTTTTAGTGTCCATGACCAAGATGTCCCAGGTTGCTAACGGTCTGACTTCTCTTTGAATGAGACATTAGTATAGCTGTATTTGTTGCGCACATAATATTGTGCACAATTGATGTGTATGTAGATGTTTTTCATGATCAAATAAAACACTTTTCATTGAAACTGTGGTTTTGATCACATAACCTCATATTTCCTGATGTGCATCTGATTTCTGCTAAAATTTGTACATTTGCTACTTATTTTCACTCCCTTATCCAGAGTCGATTGCTTCAGATTTCTGTCTCATTTCATCCCTCCCAATAAACTAGCCTTTTCTCATTATTTTCTGCTATTGAGCCCAATGTTACACAGAAAAGTTGATTTGTTAATTAGTTTAATCGCCTCTTCTCATAATGGTAGGGTAAGATTGGCGAGGAAGCTTGTTATCAATCTGTGCTACTGGTAAGCAGTAATTACACATAATGACGCTTTTGTCTTGCAGCATTCTGAAGATTGTCTTGAACTCCTCACTGAATTAGCAAATGGACTGTCGTGCTGAATTCTCCCTTGGTTTCTTCCCCAACTCATCCTCTCCTCTCCCCCCAATGATACAAAATTGCTGCTTGTTAGGTGGGAGCTCATTTGAAGTCTCAATTTTCTTGAGTATTCAGCTCTCACGGGAAGTGCCAGGTGCTCAGTCGTGGCCACAGCCCTTGCCTTTGGCTTTAGGTGTCTACTCAACTGGCATCCTGCAAGTCTTTGATTTTCCTTTGCTTGAAGAGGCATCGGTTGTCTTGACAGCAGAGCTAAAGCTCTGCCCTTGTACTTTGATGCATATTGTGGCACAATCTAATAATCAAAGTCATTTGTCACGAAACAGTGTGTTCACACTTTCCTCTGAACAGATTGGAAGAAACGGCAGATTTTGTGTGGAAGCAAGCCAGAGGGCAGCCATCATCACTAAAAATCTGCTTGGAATGCAGAGCCCAGAGTAGTTTTCAACTAAGATACTATCATTTTATCTGGTTTTCAACCAGGGGAATTTTCACTCCCTAAGGGTGTTTGGCAATGGCTGGTGTCACTTTTGATCTCATGCTGGAGAGGGAAAGTGCTTCTGATCTCCCGTAGGGAGAGGTCAGGGAGACAGTTAAATAGCTTGCAGTATGTAGGGAAGTCCTCGCAATAAATAATTCTGTAGTCTCCAATGTCAGGAGTGCATAGATTAAGAGCATAATCCATAGTCCCAACAGTCATGTTTGTAGTTAGGGAACAATGTTTTTTCTTTCATGTATGTCTGAATGAGGTGTGTACATGTGTATATGTGTGTGTTTCATATGGATGGGTGTATGTATGTGTGTAGGTATATGCACATGGGTGCCCCTGAACATGTGTGTCTGTGGAAGCCTAAGAGTGATATCGGGAAGTATATCACACTTGATAGCACTTTTCTTATTGTTGTGAGCCTGGGTTTCTAATTAAATTCAGAGTTTGCCATTTGGGCTAGTCACCCAGACAGCTTGCTCCGGGGATTCCCAAACTCTGCCTTCCAGAGCTAGAATTACAGGTGGGCTGTCATATGTTTTTATGTGGGATCTGGGGATCCAAACTCAGAACTCTTTGCTTTCAAGACAAACTGAGCCATCTCCCCAGCCAGATATTTGGTTTGTAGGAAACTTGGCATTAGTTTTAAAGAAGATAGATGTCTGCGACCTGCTGTGGGGACTCCTTATGGACAAGCAATAAGGCATAAAAATAAAAAAACGGCCTAGAGTATTGACCTAGTCTGTCAACTCCATCTTTATTTTTTTCATTATTTTTTAACATTTTTATTATCTCCGCTCATACAAACTTAATAGGTACACTGGTTCCCTCCTTCCCTCCTCCTCCCCCCACCCCTCTGCTCGCCCTCCCCTCACCCCTTCCTCCCCACCCCCCAGTGCCTCCCCTCCCCCAATCCCCGGAGAATCCTTTAATGTGCATGCCTGACTGTCCTCTGGGTCCTCCTCTCCGATGACATACAGGGACCCAGCGGCATTTCCCTGAACCCGTTCCTGTGTTCCCCTTAAGCATAGGAACACTATTTTGGCTGTCAATCCCTTGCCTCCAAGGATCTTGGTGCTTTTAACAAATGCTAAACTTTGTGGGGACAATAGTGTGTTGGACATTGCGCAGGGCATGTAAAGTCCAATTATGATTGCTTCGGCCCTAACTTGTGTGGAGTATCTTGCATATCATTGCTCCTCCCAACCTTGTACTCTTACACTCTTACTGCTCCCTTTTCTGCAAATTTCCCTGAGCTTCAGGATGGGAAGAGATTAAGCTGGCCTAGTTCTAGGTGGTTGATATAGAGTCTCTGAAGTTCTGGATTATGGTTTGTTGATTTTCTTTCGCGGTTTTGCTGCTCCTGCAATGCCCTTCACTCCATCCTGATGGGTATTGGATGTCACCCCCTGGCTAGAGATAAAAAACTGTTAAACTAGAGTCTTGTTACAAGAGTATATTCAAAGGTAGATGCAATAAAAGTAGGAAACCACAGTGAGGGAGGGGTCAATCACCCATTTGCAAAATGGTTACTTATTATCTGCCAGACTATATGCCCTCCCCTTCTGGTGAGATCACATCCCCTCAGTTGTAGATGATCAGGAACGAAAAGTCTGTGAACTTAACCAGATGTCTCATTGCTTACTTGCAGTCCTTGATGGAGGCCTATTTTCTCTGCTGTAACATGGTCCCTTCTCTCCTTGTTTCTGGTGTGGCCCTCCTACCCCATCCCGCCTGTTCATACTCCTTGCAATTACTGTATTACACATATTTATCGTCGAGTGTCTCTAGGTGGGCTGGGTGGGTTTTGTACTAGGAGCCACCTATTAGAGGAGTACATCCGGCGCTTAATTTTCTGGGTCTGGGATACTTCACTCAATATAATTGTCTCTAATGACATCCATTTCCCATTAAATTCCAGTACTTCATCATTTTTTATGGCTGAATAGTACTCCATTGTATAGATGTACCACAGTTTCCTTATCCACTCGTCAATTGTTGGACATTTGGGTTGATTTCATGACTTTGCTATTGTAAACAGTGCTGCTATGAACATGTTCACACTTGTGCTATCGAGGTGGACCTCTGCTGCATGGGGGGTTATTCCCAAAAGTGGAATCGCAGGGTCATATAGCATTTCAATCTTTAATTTCTTTAAGAATCTCCAGATGGCTCTCCAGAGTGGCTGTATGAGCCTGCATTCCCACCAGCAATGTAGGAGAGTTCCCCTCTCTCCACATCCTCTCCAGCATTTGTCGTTGTTTGTATTGTGGATTTTTGCCATCCTGACAGGGGTGAGATGATATCTCAGGGAAGTTTTGATTTGCATATCCCTGATTTTTTCAGATATTTGTTAGACATTTTAATTTCATCCCTGGTAAAGTTTCTTTTAAGTTCCAGGGCCCATTTTTTAATTGGGCCATTAGTTTCCTTGGTGTTTAGTTTTCTAAGTTCTTTGTGCACTCTGGATAATAGAGCTCTATCAGATATGTGGTTAGTGAAGATTTTCTCCCACTCTGTGGGTTGCCTTTGAGCTCGTGTTACAATCTCTTTATCTGAACAGAAGCTCTTTATTTTCACAAGATCCCAACTGTTGAGAGTTGGTAGCAGTGACTATGCCATTGGATGCCTGTTTAGGAAATGTTGGCCTAGCCCAATCAGCTCGAGGGAATTCCCTACCCTTTCAACTATGGTTTTTATAGACTCTGGCCTGATATCAAGGTCCTTGATCCATTTGGAATTAAGTCTTGTACAAGGTGACAAGTACGGGTTCAGTTTTAATCTTCTGCATGTGGAGATCCAGTTTTGCCAGCACCATTTGTTGAAGATGCTGTTCTTTTTCCATTGGATTCTTTGGGCCCCTTTGTCAAAGACCAAATGGCTGTATTTTTGTGGGCTTATATCTGGGTCTTCAATCCTTATCCATTGATCTGTGTGTCTATTTTGGAGCTAGTATCAGGCTGTTTTTACAACTATGGATTGTAGTATAGACTAAGATTTGGTATCGTGATACCTCCAGCAGTGTTTTTGTTACTCAGGATTGTCTTTGCTATCCTGGGTCTTTTGTGCCACCATATGAATTTTGAGATTGTTTGGTCAACTTCTTTAAAGAATTGCTTTGGGATTTTGATTGGTATAGCATTGAATCTGTATATTGCCTTTGGTAGGATGGTCATTTTTACGATGTTGATTCTACCAATCCAGGAACAAGGGAGGTCTTTCGACCTTCTGGTGTCTTCTGCAATTTATTTCTTCATGGTTTTATAGTTTTCATCATAGAGGTCTCTTACCTCCTTGGTTAGGTTTATACCAAGGTATTTCATTTTTTTAGGGGCTATAGTAAATGGGATTGTTTCTCTCAGGGCTTTTTCACTTCTTTCATTCTGGGCATATAGGAAAGCCACTGATTTTTGTACATTTATTTTATATCCTGCTACCCTGCTGAACTTCTCAATTAGTTCCAGGAGCTTCCTGGTGGAGTTTTTGGGATCACTCAGGTATAAGATCATGTCATCTGCAAATAGGGATAACTTGACTTTTTCCTTGCCGATTTGAATCCCTCTTATGTCCCTTTCTTGTCTTATGGCTTCGGCTAACACTTCAAGTACAATATTGAATGGAAGTGGTGAGAGTGGGCAGCCTTGTCTAGTTCCTGATCTAAGTGGGAATGCTTCCAGTTTTTCCCCATTGAGTATAATCCTTGCTGTAGGCTTGTTGTATACTGCTTTTATTATATTGATTAAGGTTCCTTCCATTCCTACTGTCTCTAGCGTTTTGATCATAAAAGGTTGTTGGATCTTGTGAAAAGCTTTTTCTGCATCTATCAAGAGTATCATGTGGTCTTGGACTTTGGACTGGTTTACATGATGAATTACATTTATTGATTTGCGTATGTTGAACCAACCTTGTGTGCCGGGGATAAAGCCTACTTGGTCCCCGTGAATGATCTTTTTGACATGTTTTTGAATCCGATTTGCTTAGACTTTGTTGAGAATCTTTGCATCTGTGTTCATTAGAGAGATTGGCCTATAGTTTTCTTTTTTAAGGGTATCTTTATTAGGTTTTGGAATTAAAATGATATTAGCTTCATAGAAGGAATTTGGTAGTGTTCCTTCCTTTGCTATTTGTTGGAACAGTTTAAGTAGTATTGGTGTTATTAACTCCTTAAATGTCTGGTAGAACTATATGCTGAATCCATCTGGTCCAGGACATTTTTTGGTGGGAAGATTCGAGATTACTTCCTCAATTTCCTTATATGTTATAGGACTATTTAAATAATTCACAACTTTCTGATTCAATATAGGTAAGTTGTGTTTACTTAGGAATTCATCCATCTCTTTTGTGTTGTCATATTTCACAGAGTACAAGTTTTTGAAATATGATGTTATAATTCTCTGGATTTCTTGGGTATCAGTAGTGATAACTCCATTTTCATTTCTAATTTTATTAATTTGGGTTTTCTCTCTCTTGCTTTTGGTTAATTTAGCTAGGGGTGTATCAATCTTATTGATTTTTTCAAAGAACCAGCTTTTTGACTGGTTAAATTTCTCTTTCGTTTTCCTAATCTCAATTTCAGATATTTCTCCCCTTATTTTGCTAATCTCCTCTCTTCTCCTGCTTTTGGGATCAGATTGCTCTAGTTTTTCTAAAGTTTTAAGCTGCATTGTTAAGTTGTTTATTTCTGATGTTTCCATTTTTTTGATGTAGGCATTAAGAGCTGTGAGCTTACCTCTTAGGACAGCTTTCATTGTGTCCCAGAGATTTTGGTAAGTTGTATTTTCATTATCATTCACTTTCAGGAAATCTTGAATTTCCTTTTTTAATTTCTTCCTGAATCCAGTTCTCATTCAGCATCATAGTTTTAAATTTCCAGGAGTTAGTGTATTTTCTATGTTTTGTTGTGTTGTGAATGTCCAGCTTTAGAGAATGGTGGTCTGATAGGACACAGGCTAGAATTTCAACTTTCCTGTATATGTGCAGATTCATTTTGTGGCCCAATATGTGATCTATTTTGGAGAAAGTTCTGTATGCTGCTGAGAAAAATGTGTATTCTTTGGTACATGGATGAAAAGTTCGATAGAGATCTGTAAGGTCCATTTCTTTAAGGGTTTTATTGAGTTCCAAAGTGTCCCTGTTAAGCTTTTGACCTGTTGATCTATCCCATGTTGAGAGGGCGGTGTTGAAATCCCCAAGAATTATTGTTTGGGTGTTGATTTCTCCCTTTAGACGCTGTAGGATTTTCTTAATGAATGTGGAGGGGCCCGTACTGGGTGCATATATGTTTATTATTGTGAAGTCTTCCTGGTGAATTGTACCTGTGACTAAAATGTAGTATCCATCTGTGTCTCTTATAATTTTTTTGGGTTTAAAGTCCACGTTGTCCGACAGCATAATCGCTACCCCTGCCTGTTTCCTAGTTCCATTAGCTTGCAGAATTTTGGACCAGCCTTTCATTTTTAGGATGTGCCTATCTTTTGTGGTGAGATGAGTTTCCTGAAGGCAGCAGATTGATGGGTTGTGATTTTTAATCCAAGTTTGTAATCTGTGTCTCTTAATTAGTGAGTTAAGCCCATGGACATTTAATGTTATAATGGAGAAATTCTTTTTAATTCTGGACAATTTTTATGTTTAGTGGATTTTGTATGCTTATTGTTTTACATTTATATTTTTGTGGTATTATACTTCCCTTCTGTCCTCCTGGATACGTTTGTTCTTTTCTTCAAGTTTGCGTATCATTTCTAGCATTTTTTGAAGGCCTGATTTGGTAGACATGTATTCCTTCAAGTTGTCTTTATGCTGGAAAATTTTTCTTTCTCCTTCGGTCATGACAGATAGTTTTGCCCTGTATATCAGTCTGAGTTGGCATTTTTGCTCATTTAATACTTGAAGTAGGTCTCTCCAAGCTCTTCCTGCTTTTACTATTTCCATTGAGAAGTCATTTGTTAGATTAATAGGTTTATCTTTAAAAGTGACTTGCTTTTTTTCTCTTGAAGCTCTCAGCATCTTTTCTTTGTTTTGAATGTGAAGTGTTTTGACTATTATTTGCCGTAGATTTTCTATTTTGGTCATATCTGTTTGGAGTGCAAAATGCCTCTTGTATTTGGATGGGCCTCTCATTCTTTAGTTGAGGGAATTTTTCATTTATGATAATTTGAAAAATTTCCTCAGGTGTGGTATTTTGAGATTCTTGCTCTGGTATTCCATGAATGGGCATGTTAGGCTTCTTCAGGGTGTCCCATATCTCTTGAATGTTCCTCTCAAGTATCTTTTTGGCTTTAATAATCTCTTCCATTGAGCTGTTTAATTCTCCCACTTTGTCTTCAAGATCTGAAATTCTATTTTCTGCTTCGTTAGTTCTGCTGATAAGGCTGTCTGTTGAGCTTTTGGTTGAAGATAACTTGTTTTTTGGTTCAGTTTTAAACTCTGCTTGAGTCTGTTTTAACTGCTCTATGCCTATTTTTGTTTCTTGCACTGTTTTTCTCAACTCCTCCAAATGCCTGTTGTGTTCCTGTTGAAAGTGGTTGATTCTGTTGTTTAACTCCTCTTAGATTTCCTCTTTCATAGTATTAATCATGGTAATGATCATACTTTGAAAGTCGTTGTCTTGGATCTGGCTTTCTTGGCTGTTTTCTGTGAATTTGTTCTGGTTGGAATCCATCATTAAGGGGTTAATTCTTTCAGTGGGAGATTGGTCTTCTTGGGTTTTGTTTCTCATGGATCTGCACTTTGACTTGAGCATTGTTGTTTTGTCTTCTAGGGCTTTTCAGTTTCTGTGTGTTTTTGACTAATTTAGTTGGTATTCCTACACTTGGGCAGTTATTACTAGTGCTTGCCTTGGGGTTGGTTATGTTTGTTTTTTATTATTGTTATTTCCTAGTTGAGGCTGTTAGGTTGTTAGTACATCAATTAAGTCAGGTTAAGTAGACAAGGAGTGAATATTAGTATGATAGTGCACTTTTACGATGTAGTATCTTGGTGATATGTGAGGGTGAGTGGTATGATCCCTGGAGTTGTGTTTTTGGGGTGGCTTTATGGAAAAGTTAATCTATAGTGATTAATATTAGAAAGGAACAGTAAGCTGAAAAAAAAAAGGTTTACTTATCTTTGGGCTGGATGTGAAGAATCTCTCCCATGTGATAGGATGATTGTAGAGGTTTACAGATGTATGGCCTTTGACCCTTAGAACTTTGCTTGAGTTTTCTTTGGACTCTATTGAATTCTGAGTAGCAGTGTGTCTTCTGGGGGCCTGGCAGAGTGGGGAGCGGGCGGCGCGTTCGGGCGAACAAAGGCGGCGCTGGAGGGAGAAGGGGTCCCGGGGTGCCCGGGCATGGCCCAGACCTAAAGCCTCAACTCCGTCTTTAAAGGCATGTGTTGTTTTGAAATTCCTCTCATTGTGGAGATCCCTTACTTGGTACGTGAAGACGTTCTTCACTGGCATTAGTTCTTTCTTAGGTCAGGTTGCCAAGGAACAGAGCTTGAGTGCAGGACTTGGGTGAATTTGACTTGGTAGCACTGGACTGGGAGGATACTTCTCTGATGGAAGGAAAAGAAAAATGGTGGGAAAAGAGAAGGTACCAGCAAAGGAGGTGGTTAGCCAAGGCAATCCTGGGCCCTGAATGTAAGGGGTTATCCCAGTTGTAGAAATTTTTAAAAAATCTGGAGAGGAGAGGAGATGATAAGAGAATACATGTGACTTCTAGTCTCTGAGAACTTCACATTCTCCTACGCCCAGTGAGCATTGTGAATCTTACCTTTCAGCTCAAATCAGCTGCGCAACAATTCACGAGATAAGTAATTTTTTTTCTTTTCTATTTTTTCCATTTTTTTGTACTTTTTAATTTATTTTTTTAAAAATTTATTATTATTATTTATTCAATTGTGTGTGTGTGCTTGTGTGTGTGTGTGTATGTGTGTATGTGTGTGTGCATGTGTGTAGAACCACGGACGAATTCGGGAACCACCATGGACCGCTTTCACCTCCTCCTTGTTTACTCTGCCCGGGGATTCACAGGCTCCGCCCTACCAGGACCAGAAGCTCGGGCCTCCCTGCTCTCCCCCACCCCCCGACATCTATACGTGGGGTCTAGGATCCGAAATCAGGACCTTCCACCTGTAAGGCAGAGGCTTAACCCCTGAGTCACCTCTCCAGCCCCTGTACTTTATTTTTTTATTTTAAATTTTGAGGTCAGTGGGCTGGAGAGGTGGCTCAGGGGTTAAGCCTCCGCCTTGCAGGCGGAGGGTCCTGAGTTCGGATCTCAGATCCCACGTATAAACGCCAGGCGGAAGCGGGGGTGGCCTGCGCTTCTGGTCCTGGTAGGGCGGAGCCTGTGAATCCCAGGGCAGAAGGATGTGGAGGCGTCCATGGTGGTTCGCGAATTCGTCCGTGGTTCTACACATACACAGCCACACACACACACACACACACACACACACACAGACACGCGCGCGCGCACATACACACGCATATGCACACAGTTGAATAAATAATACTAATAATAAAAAAATTAAATTTTGAGGTCAGTGAGATAATTCATGGGTAAAGTTCCTGCTTGCAAATCTGGAGACCTGAGTTTAATCTCTGGAAGACCATGTGATATTTCTCTCTCTCTCTTTCTCATTTACTCGCTTTCTCTCTCTCTTTCCCCTCCTGCCTCCCTCTCAAATAAATAAATAAAATGTTTAAAAATTTAAATTTTATTTGATTACTTCAAATTACTTAAAATTTTCCACCCATGTTACTATAAATCATTATTATTGTTCTTCATCTACAACTCCATATACCCTCTCCTAAGATCTACTACCTTTTCTGTTTTCATACCTCACATTTTTATCCTATCATGTTTTGTAATACTGCTAAAAACTGCTAACTTCAAGAGCATCCTAACTGTCCTACCTCTATCCTTTCTTCTCATATCTGCGTTAAACACTTATCCCAGTCCTTATCCACCCTACTTCTCTACTAACAAAAAGCAAGTACAGAGCTTATCACCACCTAGCCACATTGAAATTCAGCAACCCCAGATTGAACACACTCATCCCATCTAAGAATCAGCACCCAATATCTCTACGTTGAAGTCCAACTAATACTCACCCATAAGAATTTGATTGGCGAAACACTCAGCACTCAACCTAAAAGCTTCCTTTAGCAATGGAAGGTGTTTATTATAAAAAAAAATCACAACTGGCCAAAGTGCAGTAAATATGTGACTGCAGAATGCTAGGTTCTTAACAAGACTGCTAAACCATCCACTCTATGCCATGGCTCAGGGAATATTGTGGAAGAGGGGTGGTAAGAGTTTAAGTACCTAAAGTGGTATAGGAGTTTACGCAGTCAGAATCTTCTGGACATGACAGGTCTATTATATCCATGAAGCCCGCTGCAGCTATATGTACTTCTACAAGGCCAGCACAGAATTTAGCCTATCAACATTTTCACCATGGAAGGGGAAAGATCTCAAGAGGGATGGGGAAGAGAGTGAAGATGCTTTCCTTGGTGCTATATCCACTGATATGTGATTCATGCTCCAGCTAGTGTTCAGGTACAGTGAGGCACAGTGCCAGATGAGGCACAGTGAGCTGTATATGAAAAAAAAAACATGAAAATAGGAGGGAGATTGATAGATAAGAAGGACTGTAATGGGAAAATGAGGGTGATGGGAGTGGGGATTAAGTGTGAAAATATCATATATTCACTATATTTTTGTATGGAACTCTAAGAGAATAAAAAATGAAAAAATCTATCTTTATAATTACAGTAGAAATTTGCTTTGATTTTTTCCTGGAGGCAATATGTTAAACACTGATACTCAGTCATCAGCAGGTACCCATGCTCTTTCACCAGCAGGAAAGAACTACAAGAGCTATGAATGCTAGAGCCTTGCATATTTTGGTAAAAGATTTGTTATGTGTTTCACTTCCTGAGGTCGGGCTTCAGTTTGGAAAAACTAATGTTGTAATCTTAACACCAAAACTAGTCTTTCTCATAGTAACATGGAGAGATTCCGACATAAATTTAACTCATCACAGCCAAGAGTTTGTTTGAACAGACTCAGTTTCTAGAGGTCTCTTGGACTAAAGGGGATCTGGAGTTTTGGGTTGAAGTCCTGGATTTGATAGCAACCATGTTTTCAGAATAACAGTGACCCGACCAGCAAGTCCATAAGGTTGTGGGGAAGTGTGGAGGGATCTCTCTGACTTGATCAGCAGGGTTACCTTCAGGAAACTCTGACCTGTGCAACTGTCTGTGCAGCTGTCTGCAAATTATGGGGAAAGTTCTGGGGATGTAGCTTCACATAGGTTGGGGTGGGTTTTCTAGTAATGCAACTGCCTTTGAGATATCTGCAAAGTATCCCAAAACTCATTGGTTCACCAAATCAGGCTTTGATATCATTTGTTATATTGGTCTGTTGTTAACTCCCTGTCTATGAAAAGCAGACATTTGTGTTTAATTTCCCATACAAATGCAAGCATAGCAATACATACAGCCTGAAATATAGGAAAGAATGACATATTGTAATTTCTTTATGTATTTCTGGAAGCCAGTAAGAGAATAGTGCTGTCTTTTCAAATAAGATGTTTCTAATCATGAAAAATTCTCATCTACTGGCTGGAAAATTTCAGGTTGAGGCTGTATGAACATATGGAGGGTTTTATTGTATTGAATTGAAAACTATCTTAAGTGAATTCCGAAGGTTTTGCTTTTGCTCTTAAAAATAACTCAGGAGTTCTCTGATGAAAGGATTTGGTGTTTGTGCTTATGAACTTCCAAGTTTACAACTTCATAATTCATGCCTCTCTATTCTTCTATATATAATTTCCCCTACTTAGTTCTTATCTATCATCATCACCACAATTTCCTCTAAAAACAAGGCAGTATTGCACTGTCTTTCAGTCTCTCACCCAGAAATATCCTTTCTATTTCTTTCAGGACCAATCTCAAATTCAACCTTTCATGAAACTCTCTCCTTTGGTTCTACCTTAAACAAATTGTTTCCTTCCATTATTTTTCTCCCATGCTTATCATTGGAGGACTAAATTCAGGAAGTAGTTCAATGTTTTCATCTAGTTAAATGCATCAGCAGAAGGGATATGGATTTCTACTACTGCTTTTGTGGTTTTTTTTAATGAAAAAATTCCTTACATCTTTACCATTAATAACTAGATTATTTTACATATGTTTATATGTCGTGTTTAGATCAAGATGTGGCTATATGTTGTATTTTGATTATTTATCATGTACTTATATGCTGCGTTTAGGTTATTTAACATGTGGTTATGTGCTGTGTTTAGATTATTTAACACATGGTCTGTGTTTCACACTTTTTTGCCTTGCCAGTTAGACTGAGATTTCTGGATTATACATATGTTTTGGTTACCTTTTACACTGCAGAAGCTAGAATAAGAAGACAATAGATAGTTCCTAAATAGAAGAAAAATGGAGCTAGGTGACCTGGTAAGTAGGATATGTAGTAGAGTTTTCTGCTATGACAATATATGTCAGGCTGATTTTGAGATGGTTCATTCTCTTGTATGAGTAACTCTGGTGAAGGTCATCTTAGTTCTGTTTTTCATTATCTTTTAAGAGCAGAACAGGAGCGATAGGGAAGGAACAGTAGAAATGCTTAGAAGGAAAAGAAGAATAGCTGCTTATTCAAAAGCATTATGAATTATGGCAACACCCCATTTCTTTGTAAGAAATAGATAGCAATCACAATGTTAGTGTCTACTTCATTGTATCCTCCACTGTTTAATATGCCCAGACTTAGAACTGTGGATCCTCACACTTCTGTGCTGACTCTTCACCACCTGAGCCTTCTTCCAGGGGAAGGAAATGATGCCAATGTGTGCAGTTCAGCATAGAGCCACTTTCTTGGAGTTTGGGCATAGTGGCTATTTTGCTCATTATTGTTGCTCCTTCTAAAGTCAATTTTTGCTGACTCACCAGAAGACTGGTGCCCAGGAACAACTTCTGAGTGAATCTTAGGCTACATTCTCTCTTTTTTGAACTATGGTGAGTACCATAGTTTTTTTTTTTTTTTTAGATTTAAAAAAATTATTTATTTTCAGAGAGAGAGAGAGAAAGAGAGAGCACATACATGCCGTGTCAGAGGACAACTTTTAGAAGTCAGTTCTCTACTCCCATATGGGATTCAGGGCTTGAATTCAGTCACCAGGTTTGAGAGCAGAGTTCTTATCTGCTGAGCCATCTTGCTGCCCCCTCGCCCTCCAAGCTCATTGTGAAAACATCATGTTTCATTTTACATCCTTTTTAAGCGGGGCTGCTAGAAGTGCTAAGTTTTTTTTTTTTTAATTTCAGCTCATACAAACTTATTAGGTACACCAGTTCCCTCCCTCCCTCCTCCTCCTCCCATACCCTCTGCTCCCCCTCCCCACCCCTCTCCCTCCCCATCCCCCAGTGCCTCCCGCCCCAATTCCCAGAGAGTCCTTTCTTGTGCATGTCTGATTTTCCTCTGGGCCCTGCTCTCCGATGACTACAAGGACCCAGTGGCCTTTCCCTGAACCCTTTCCCGTGTTCCCCTTAGGTATAGGAACACTGCTGTGGCTGCCAATCCTTTGCCTCCAAGGATCTTCGTGCCTTTAGCAGATGCTAGACTTTGTGAGGTCAACAGTGTGTTGAACAATGCGCAGGGCATGCAAAGTCCAATTATGATTGCTTCAGCCCTAACGAGTATGGAGTATCTTACATATCATTGCTCCTCCCATCCTTTTGCTCTTACACTCTTACCACCCCCTCTTCCGCAAATTTCCCTGAGCTTCAAGATGGGGAGAGACTAAGCTGGCCTAGTTCTAGGTGGTTGATACAGAGTCTCTGAAGTTCTGGATTGTGGTTTGTTGATTTTCTTTTGCAGTTTTGCTGCTCCTGCAATGCCCTTCACTCCATCCTGGTGGGCATTGTATGTTACCCCCTGCCCAGAGACAAAAAGCTGTTAGAGTCTTGTGATAAAAGCACATCCAAAGGTAGATGTAATAAAAGTGGGAAACCACAGTAAGGGAGGGGTCTATCACCCATTTGCAAAATGGTTACTTTTTATCTGCCAGACTATATGCCCTCCTCTTCTGGTGAGATCACACCCCCTCAGTAGTAAATGATCAGGAACAAAAGTTTGTGAACTTAATCAGATGTCTCATTACTTATTTGGGTTCTTGGTGGAGGCCTATTTTCCCTGCTGTAACATGGTCCCTTCTCTCCTTGTTTCTGGTGTGGCCCTCCAACCCCATCACTCCTGTTCATAATCCTTGGAATTACTGTCTCTAGGTGGGCTGGGTGGGTTTGGTACTAGGAGCCACCTATTAGGGAGTACATATGGTGCTTAATTTTCTGGGTCTGGGATACTTCACTTAACATAATTGTTTCTAATGACATTCATTTCCTGGCAAATTCCAGTAATTCATCATTTTTGATGGCTGAGTAGTACTCCATTGTATAGATGTACCACCGTTTCCTTATCCACTCGTCAACTGTTGGACATTTGGGTTGATTCCATGACTTTGCTATTGTAAACAGTGCTGCTATGAACATGGTCGTGCTTGTGCTATCGAGGTGAACCTCTGCTGTATGGGGGGTTATTCCCAAAAGTGGAATAGCAGGGTCATATGGCATTTCAATCTTTAATTTCTTTAAGAATCTCCAGATGGCTAGCCAGAGTGGCTGTATGAGCCTGTATTCCCACCAGCAATGTAGGAGAGTTCCCCTCTCTCCACATCCTCTCCAACATTTGTTGATGTTTGTATTGTGGATTTTTGCCATCCTGACCAGGGTGAGATGATATCTCAGGGAAGTTTTGATTTGCATTTCCCTGATGGCTAAGGAAGTGGAGCATTTTTTCAGATATTTGTTAGACATTTTAATTTCATCCCTAGTAAAGTTTCCTTTAAGTTCCAGGGCCCATTTTTTAATTGGGCCATTGGTTTCCTTGGTGTTTAGTTTTCTAAGTTCTTTGTGCACTCTGGACAGCAGAGTTCTATCAGATGTGTGGTTAGTGAAGATTTTCTCCCATTCTGTGGGTTGCCTTTGAGCGCGCGTTATAATCCCTTTATCTGAACAGAAGCTCTTTAATTTCACAAGATCCCAACTGTTGAGAGTTGGTAGCAGTGACTGTGCCATTGGATGTCTGTTTAGGAACTGTTGGCCTAGCCCAATCAGCTCGAGGGAGTTCCCTATCCTTTCAACTATGGTTTTTATAGTCTCTGGCCTGATATCAAGGTCCTTGATCCATTTGGAATTAAGTCTTGTACATGGTGACAAGTACGGGTCCAGCTTTAATCTTCTGCATGTGGAGATCCAGTTTTGCCAGCACCATTTGTTGAAGATGCTGTTCTTTTTCCATTGGATTCTTTGGGCCCCTTTGTCAAAGACCAAATGGCTGTAATTTTGTGGGCTTATATCTGGGTCTTCAATCCTTATCCATTGATCTGTGTTTCTATTTTGGAGCCAGTACCAGGCTGTCTTTATAACTATGGATTTGTAGTATAGACTAAGGTTTGGTATGGCAATACCTCCAGCAGTGTTTTTGTTACTCAGGATTCTCTTTGCTATCCTGGGTCTTTTGTGCCTCCATATGAACTTTGAGATTGTTTGGTCAACTTCTTTGAAGAATTGCTTTGGGATTTTGATTGGTATAGCATTGAATCTGTATATTGCCTTTGGTAGGATGGTCATTTTTACAATATTGATTCTGCCAATCCAGGAACAAGAGAGGTCTTTCCACCTTCTGGTGTCTTCTGCTATTTCTTTCTTTAGGGTTTTAAAGTTTTCATTGTAAAGGTCTTTTACCTCCTTAGTTAGGTTTATACCAAAGTATTTCATTTTTTTTAGGGGCTACAGTAAATGGGATTGTTTCTCTCAAGGCTTTTTCACTTCTTTCATTCTGATTTTTGCACATTTATTTTGTATCCTGCCACCCTGCTGAACTTCTCAATTAGTTCCAGGAGCTTCCTGGTGGAGTTTTTGGGATCACTCAGGTATAAGATCATGTCATCTGCAAATAGGGATAACTTGACTTCTTCCTTGCCGATTTGAATCCCTCTTATGTCCCTTTCTTGTCTTATGGCTTCGGCTAACACTTCAAGTGCAATATTGAATGGAAGTGGTGAGAGTGGACAGCCTTGTCTAGTTCCTGATCGAAGTGGGAATGCTTCCAATTGTTCCGCATTGAGCATAATCCTTGCTGTGGGCTTGTTGTATATAGCTTTTATTATATTGATAAAGGTTCCTTCCATTCCTGTCTCTAGCGTTTTGATCATAAAAGGCTGTTGGATCTTGTGAAAAGCTTTTTCTGCATCTATCGAGAGTATCATGTGGTCTTGGACTTTGGACTGGTTTACATGATGAATTACATTTATTGATTTGCGTATGTTGAACCAACCTTGTGTGCCGGGGGTGAAGCCTACTTCGTCCCCGTGAATGATCTTTTTAATATGTTTTTGAATCCGATTTGCTAAAACTTTGTTGAGAATCTTTGCGTCTGTGTTCATCAGGGAGATCGGCCTATAGTTTTCTTTTTTAAGTGAATCTTTATTAGGTTTTGGGATTAAAACGATATTAGCTTCATAGAAGGAATTTGGTAGTGTTCCTTCCTTTGCTATTTGATGGAACAGTTTAAGGAGTATTGGTGTTATTAACTCCTTAAATGTCTGGTAGAACTCTGTGCTGAATCCATCTGGTCCAGGACATTTTTTGGTGGGAAGATTCGAGATTACTTCCTCAATTTCCTTATATGTTATAGGACTATTTAAATAATTCACAACTTCCTGATTCAATTTAGGTAAGTTGTGTTTACTTAGAAATTCATCCATCTCTTTTGTGTTGTCAAACTTCACAGAGTATAAGTTTTTGAAATATGATGTTGTAATTCTCTGGATTTCTTGGGTATCAGTAGTGATAACTCCATGTTCATTTCTGATTTTGTTAATTTGGGTTTTCTCTCTCTTGCTTTTGGTTAATTTAGCTAGGGGTGTATCAATCTTACTGATTTTTTCAAAGAACCAGCTTTTTGACTGGTTGATTTTTTCTATCGTTTTCCTAATCTCGATTTCAGATATTTCTCCCCTTATTTTGCTAATCTCCTCTCTTCTACTGCTTTTGGGATCAGATTGCTCTAGTTTCTCTAAAGCTTTAAGCTGCATTGTTAAGTTGTTTATTTCTGATGTTTCCATTTTTTTGATGTAGGCATTAAGAGCTATGAACTTACCTCTTAGAACAGCTTTCATTGTGTCCCAGAGATTTTGGTAAGTTGTATTTTCGTTATCATTCACTTTCAGGAAATCTTGAATTTCCTTTTTAATTTCTTCCTGAATCCAGTTCTCATTCAGCATCATAGTGTTAAGTTTCCAGGAGTTAGTGTATTTTCTCTTGTTTGATGTGTTGTGGATGTCCAGCTTTAGGCCGTGGTGGTCTGATAGGGCACAGGTTAGAATTTCAACTTTCTTGTATATGTGTAGATTCATTTTGTGGCCCAATATGTGATCTATTTTGGAGAAAGTTCCGTGTGCTGCTGAGAAAAATGTGTATTCTTTGGTGCATGGGTGAAAAGTTCGATAGAGATCTGTAAGGTCCATTTCTTTCAGGGTTTGATTAAGTTCCAAAGTGTCTCTGTTAAGCTTTTGACCTGTTGATCTATCCCATGTTGAGAGGGCGGTGTTGAAGTCCCCAAGAATTATCGTTTGCGGGTTGATTTCTTGCTTTTGACGCTGTAGGGTTTTCTTAATGAATGTGGAGGGGCCCGTATTGGGTGCATATATGTTCAGTATTGTGAAGTCTTCCTGGTGAATTGTACCTGTGACTCAAATGTAGTATCCATCCGTGTCTCTTATAATTTTCTTTGGTTTGAAGTCCACTTTGTCTGATAGCATAATGGCTACCCCTGCCTATTTTCTGCTTCCATTTGCTTGTAGAATTGTTGACCAGCCTTTTATTTTTAGAGCGTGCCTATCTTTTGTGGTGAGATGGGTTTCCTGCAGGCAGCAGATTGATGGATTGTGATTTTTAATCCAAGTTTGTAATCTGTTTCTCTTGATCGGTGAATTAATTCCATTAACATTTAGTGTTATAATGGAGAAACTATTGTTAATTCCAGACACTTATTATGTTTAGTAGTTTTTATAAGTATATTGCTTCGCTTTTAATGGTGTTATATTAGCCTTCTGTTCTCCTGGATATGCCTGTTTTTTTCTTCACGCTTGAGTATCATTTCTAGCATTTTTTGAAGGCCTGGTTTGGTGGACATGTATCCCTTCAAGTTGTCTTTGTGCTGGAAGATTTTTGTTTCTCCCTCGATCATGACTGATAGTTTTGCAGGGTAAATCAGCCTGGGTTGACATTTTTGCTCATTCAATACTTGAAGTATGTCTCTCCAAGCTCTTCTTGCTTTTACTGTTTCGACTGAGAAGTCATTTGTTATTTTAATAGGTTTACCTTTAAAAGTGACTTGTTTTTTCTCCCTTGAAGCTCTCAGCACCAGTTCTTTATCTTGAATGTGGAGTGTTTTATCTATTATTCGCAGTGGCGTGCTTCTATTTTAGTGGTATCTGTTTGGGGTGCGGAATGCCTCTTGTATATGGATGGGCCTCTCTTTTTTTAGATGAGGAAAGTTTTCCTTGGTGATCGTTTGAAAAATTTCCTCAGGGGTGGTATTTTGAGATTCTTGCTCTGGTATTCCATGAATATGCATGTTAGGCTTCTTCAGGGTGTCCCATATCTCTTGGATATTGCTCTCAAGTATCTTTTTGGCTTTAACAACCTCTTCCATTGAGCTGGTTAGTACTCCCACTTTATCTTCAAGGTCTGAAATTCTGTTTTCTGCTTCGTTAGTTCTGTTGATAAGACTCTCTGTGGAGTTCTGGGTTGAAGATAACTTGTCTTTTAGCTCAGTTTTAAACTCTGCTTGAGTTTGTTTTAACTGCTCTATGCCAGTTTTTGTTTCTTGCACTGTTTTTCTCAACTCCTCCAGATGTCTGTTCTGTTCCTCTTCAAAGCGATTGATTCGATTATGTAATTCCTCCCTGATTTCCTCTTTCATAGTATTGAACATGGTAATGATCATATTTTGAAAGTCTTTATCCTGGGTGAGGCTTTCTTGGCCTTTTTCTGCGGGTTTGTTCTTGTTGGAGTCTAACATTATGGGATTAATTTCTTCAGTGGGAAATTTGTTTACTTGAGTGTTGCTTCTCATGGATTTGCACTTTGACTTTGGCATTGTCATTTTAACTCTTAAGATCTCTCAATTTCACTAAACTGAATTATTTGGCCTGGGGTCCTGGTGGCGGGCGCGGGCGGAGACTTACCTAGGTCGTGGGGTGAGGCCTGGCTGGACAGCGTGTGTCCCCACCGGGTGGAGCGGGGTGGGGTAAAGGGAGGATGGGGGCGTTGGTGTGGAGCTATTTAACCCGAGGGCAGCTGGGAGGGGGCCCGGGCGCAGGGGGAGGTCCTCCTCGTCCCTCGGCCCCACGCACGGCTCCCGCTGGATGGTGGGAGTCGGAGCCGGGTCCCTGTGGGCTGACCTGGGGTCCTAGGGCGCGGGGTGAGGCCGGCTGGACTGCGGGGGCGCGCGTCCGGACCGGCGGAGCGGGGTGGGGTATAAAGGGAGCTACCATAGTTTTCTTTTTTTTTTTTATAGGATCGTAATTCAGTTCTTAACTATAGCCTGGTGACAAGATACCTCTTGTCCCTTCCTTGGTCGTGTTTCTTTGTTTTGATCTGACTGTTTCTTTTGGACCCTGATGTAATTATTTATGAAAGAAGAGTCACTTGAGGCATCTATCAGTGACTATTTCTTTTTTTAAATAACTCTTAATGCATAGGTCTCCTATCTCTCAGAACTGGACAAGGTATTTTTATTTTTCTGATCAGTAGCTAAGTTAATTTCTGAGTACCTAAGCCAGATGTATAAGTTGTTAGTTATCTTCATTCTTTTTCCCTGACTCAAAAAATGATACATAACAACTGGCTTTAATTGTACTTTACATAGTTAATTTGAGTGACTTGAATAACCTATGTCATTTGCTAAAGCAAGAGAAATAGCTTCAATTATCCAAGATTCTAGACTGTGATGATTAATTTTGGTTGTCCATTTGACTAGGTTTAGAATTACTAAGAGACCAGCAATTGTGTTCACTTGTAAGGTAAGACAAATTTTCTGAATCACGTTATTTGAAATGGAAAGGCATGCCTAAATGTGGGCAGCGGCTTGTGATGACAACCCAGTCTACGGCCCTCTCATTATGCTGGCGAGTTCATCTTCCTTGTTAGCTACTGCCATCAGAACCCAGTTTCTTCAGCCTTCCTACATGAACTCAAGTCCAGTGGTTTTCTAGGAACCCTCTAGACCTTCAGCACTGAGACTGCTGGGGCATCCAGTCTTGTGGATTGAACAGTTCTCAGCTTTTGGGTCTTGGCCTGAAGGCAGTTGTTGTTGGATTATTTAGACTGCATTTTGTAAACTGATCTAGTAAATTCCCTTTTTAATGCATATTCCCTATCTGTTCTGTTCTTCCAGTGAACTCTGACTAATATACAAGGAATGCTTAAAAAGATGTGGCAATGGACTAAATATTTTGTGTTTCCTCCAAACTTGGATGCTCATGTCCAATATGATAGTATTAAAAAACAGGTCTCTAAGAAGAAATTCAATTATTGAAAGGGAAAACTTAATGAATGAAATTTAGGGCCTTTTAAAAAGTGACCTCGGTGGCCTTCCTCAGGCATTATGAACTCACAGTGAAATCTGCAAGACAGGAAAGGGTTCTCACCTGAACTGGGTATGCTGGCATGTGATTTCACTGAACTTAGCCAAAAGGCTGAGAAGCAATAGCACGTGATTTCAAACTTACATCTTCCAGAGCTGTGAGAACATTCCTGTTAGTCCTAAGCTGCCTAGTCTATGATATGTTGTCACACAGTCCAAACTGCCCAGGATGGATGCTATTTGGACAAAAATTCTAGGGTCCAATCAATGCTTTTGGGAAATACTGAGTTAAATGTAAGCACTGTTCTGATCTCAAATGGACTTAGTAAGAGATAGGGTAGACAAGCAACTTTCTTCAGTTTTTTTTTTTTTTTTTGGATCCATAGGCTGTTTCAGGGATATTTCCTGACAAGTCAAAGATATGTACCCATTTACTTTGAGTGAAGGGTGGATTGTGGAAGCATCTGCTGCTTTGGAAACAAGCCAGCAATTTGTGTTGACTTTGCTTTTAGTTTCACAACTCTATTCTTGCTTATCAAGTGCTCCCCCAACTGTCTACCCTAGGCAAATAAAGACCTTTAATGGGAACTCAGTGGAGACCTTTAAACACTCCTTGCCCAATGCCACATTTTCTTTACTCATCCCTGTGTTTTTGGACACCATGGTTGATTATAACTCAGCTACTGTGAATAGTCCTGCAATTCACAATACACGTATCTTTGCAATGTGTCTTTGGAGTAAGTAACCAAGAGTGATATATCTAGGTCAACTGGGATATCTCTTACTAGAGTTTTTTTTTTTTTCTGAGAAACTTCCATATTGGTTTCCATAGGGTTAAATTAGTCCATGTTCCACCAGCAGCGTATAAGGGCTCTTTTTTGTCCATATCCTGACCAGAATTTGTTGTTGTTTGTTTATTAATGACTGTAATTCTTTTTTAAAATTTTTTTTCTTAATTTTTTTATTATTTATTCAATTGAGCATGTATGCGTGTATGCACATGTGTGTGTATATATGTGTGTGTGTGTGTGTGTGTAGAACTACGGGCGAATTTGGGAACCACCTTGGACCGCTTTCACCTCCTCCTTGTTTACTCTGCCCCGGAATTCACAGGCTCTGCCTTACCGGGACCAGAAACGCAGGCTGCCCCCACTTCCGCCCAGCGTCTATACGTGGGGTCTAGGATCCAAACTCAGGACCTTCCGTCTGCAAGGAAGAGGCTTAACTCCTGAGCCACCTTTCCAGCCCCTATTAACGACTGTAATTCTGACTGGGGTGAAATGGTATCTCCATGTAGGAATTTTTTTTTCACAAACTACAGTAGAGAATTTAACTTTATGGCTTCAATGTACTTTTAATTTACATATTTCTGATGACTAGTGGGGTTAAATATACTTTCATGTGTTTGGCCATTGGTATTTCATCTTTTGAGAACTGCTCATTTCATTAGCCCATTTATTCAGCTGTTCGATTTCCTGTTGTTTTTTTTTAGTTCTTTGTATACTTTAGATATTACTTATCTATTATATATATAGTTAGCAAAGATTTTCTTTCCTTATTCTGTAGGCTGTCTCTTCATTAGATGAGTGGTTTCCTTTTGGTATAGAAACTTTTTAATTTCATAAGCTCCTGTCTGTCAATTGTTGGACTTATCTTCCCAGTGACCAAAGTCCCATTGAGGAAGTCCTTGCTTATGCCTATTTCTCGATATGGTTTCACTCTTTTTCTCTAGTATCTTCAGAGTTTCAGGTCCCCGAGGTCTGTAATTCATTTGGAATTGATTTTTGTGCACAGTGAGATAGTTTCATTCTTCTGCACTTGGCTATCCAGTTTTTCCAGCACTACTTATTAAAGAGGTTGTCCTTTCTCCAATGTTTCTTTTTCGCAGCTTTGTAAGAAAATCAAGTGGCTATAACAGTGTAAGCTTATATCTGGACTTTCTATTCCATTAATCAACATACCTGTTTTTGTGCTAGTACTGCGCCGTTCTTATTCCAGTGGTGTTGTAATACATTTTTTTTTGGAAACAAACTCAAGAGGGCATAGAAATATGCTGTTTTATTTCAAAGAGGCTCACAAAAATGAAAATATCCCAAAAAGAAAGTTCAACCACCAACCTCCACCTGCAGAATGGGGGGAAGACGGCAGTATCAGTTTCTTGGCTCACCTGAGACTATTAAGGTGTAAGAACAGAACAAATGTAAAAATGGCTGATGTTACCTAACCTGGGAAGAACATGGGTCCCTAAGACCCAGCTGTCCCTTCTGAAATCTTAGGGCATCGTCCCAAAGCTCTTGAGCAGGCACTTGGCATTTCAGGATGTCGCCTTACAGCAGTACCCTCACCCAGCTCTATACCTGCAAGACTCAGAACATCAGTCCCTGGAGACATTTATGCTTAATATATTTTTATATAAGTACACAGAGGAATAGAAAATATAAAATCTGAGGGATTGGGGGAGGAGAATAAGGAACTTGGCAAAAAGCCAAGCCGGAGACATGTTCAGGCCAACTTGGTCTCTTCTTTGACCCCTTTGGCTTCTGGCTTTTCCTCCTTGGTTTTCTCCTCTTCTGTGACTTTTTCTTCTCTTCTGAGTCTTTCTCTTTTTCATTTTCTGTTTTACTCTTTTGGCTTTTTTGAAATTGGAAGAGTTCTTGCGACCAACTTCTCCCTCCTCGTCTGAATCAAAGAATTCTTCTTCACAGGCAATTCGTTCGTCAGAGGAACAGATGGAGATGTGTTTGTCGGGGTCTTCCTCATCCTCATCGCCACTCTCCTCTGGAATGGCATCCTCAGGAATTGCCTGCATCTGGACCCCAGGTGAGTGGGGTAGTATTTTCAAGTTCTCAAAGAGTCACTGTTTGATCTTTTCCAGGTACTCGTTAGTGTTCTGGTTCGTCATATTGGAAAGACTGATGTGAAGCTTGAAATCTGGTCCAAAGTATTCAAAGTAGTCATTGTATGGCAGCTCATTAGGGATCTCTGTGTCCAGGGCCACAGCTGTCTCATATGTCCAGCACTGGGCAACATTCCGAATGGTGTAGCCACCTCCTCCCAGCATCAGCATAGGAAGGTTGAAGCTCTTGACAAATTCCACGCACTTAGCATGCCCTTTGATGATCAGAATAAACAACCTGACGGATCCCCAGACGGGGAATCCGAGCCACACTGTAAGACCACTGTGCTAGGCTGGAACATCTTCATTACTTTGGACATGACCGGCTTGAAAATGGCCTCGTAGGATTCATCATCAATCCCATCTCGCAGTGGGTAGTTAACAGCATAATACTTGACTTTTCCAGCCCCAATATCCTGAAGGTCCCTACTTTCCGGGAAGTACTCTCCGTATTTATGAAAGGACACTGTCATGACACAGTCTGTGGTATAGAAGGCCTCTTCCATGCCGTCGCCATGGTGAATGTCAATGTCAATACACAGCACCCTCTGGTGATACTTCAGCAATTCCAGGATGGCCAAGACGATGTCATTAACGTAACAGAAGCCAGCTGCCTCGGACTTCTTTGCGTGATGCAGGCCCCCAGCCAATTCACAGCGGTGTCCGTCAGCTGCTTATTAAGTTTCACAGCACTTGCCACAGAGCCACCAGTTGACAATTGACAGAACTCAAACAGGCCGTCAAACACTGGACAGTCCTCGCCGACGTTACATCTCTGCATCTGCTTGCTGTACTCAGACATGTTATCTAGACGAATGGAACGCAAGAATTGGATGCAGTCATCACTATGATACCTGGTTACCTCCTCAGCATTGGTTTTGTGAGGGCGATAGATTTCCATTTTTTGGTAGAGACTGTAGTTGAGCAGCAAATTGTGAGTCATGTGGATTCGGTGAGGCTTCATTGGGTGACCTTGTCCATAATAGTAATTTCCAACATCCCCATCGTAGTAGTAACAGACTTTCCTCTTGGTGCCTGAATCTGCGCCATCTTGCTTGCCGCCCAGTGCTCCCAACCGTCCGCCCGTCCACCCGTCCGTCCTGTAATACATCTTTTTATAAACCTTTTTTATTGTTAATTTTTTCTACCTTTACAAGCATATTAAGTATTCATTCAAGCTTCCTTCTCTTCTCCCTCCCTCCCATTCCCTTCCTTCTCTTCACCATTCTGTCCCACTCTTCTACCTGTATGCTTCTGTGGACTTTAGGGTTCACTCTGGCTTGTCTACTCTTGGGGTGGGTTCAGGCTTCTATAGTGTAACAAGTTACCTCTCTTCAGGCCACCCCACTAGTATGTGCATTTCTCTTCACTTATCCAGCTTTAGATCCACTGTGAGTTCCCATTCTCTGCCTACAGAACAGTTTGATGTACTGTCTTCCTATCTATATGCTTATTTGCTGTGTTTTCTATTGATCTATTTCCTTCCCTTTTTAAAGTTCTTATCTAGTTTACAGTAACAGAGATGGGTACCATTCTGACTAGAAGGTCTTGAGTCCAGTCAGAAAGTTGTTGGATGTCTCCTTGGTACTCATTACATGGGGGGTCACCTGTTGTTATGGTGATCTATATTGCAACTTACAGATCTTATGCTATTGATCTGAGCAGCTTCCACATTATTCCTTGTTACTATGTAAGCTATCTAGCAAGGAGAAAGTCCTAGGACCAGTTGCAGTTGATATATTTTGCCCATGTACTATGATCCATTTGTGTTACATCTTCAGTAATAGAGTCTTACTAACAGTTTTTGTAGAGAAATCAAGAGCAATAACAAAAGCATATAATGTTGTGGAACTTCAAGACCTCTTTGACCAGCATTTTATCAGGAAATGCCACATTCCTGTTACTTCTAGTATAATTTTGTCCCTGGGTTCTAAGTGGATCAACTGAAGGCTTTTATTTTATTATTTTTTCCCATTTTCCTTACTCTATGCTCCTCTGTATAGGGACTGCTCATTCTTACGCCTTTCTTTAAAAGACTTTTTTTGACATATTACTAACATATGATACAAAACAGAGGATCCAGTCATAAAGTAATACAGCTGTAGCCACACGATTTTTGGCAAAGGGATTAAAAATGTGCATTAGAGAAAAGACAGCTTTTTCAAATGGTTCCAAGAAAACTGGATATCTACATGTATAAGAATGGAGCCATATCCCTATCGCTCACTCAGCATAGAAATGAATTTAAAATGGACCAAAGAAAACATAGGGAAATCATTTTAAAATATAGGGATAGGCAAATACTTCCTGAAAGGAAATCCATTAGCTCAGGAAATAAGGATTTACAAATAGGGTTATGTCATGGGTGGTCTTGACTGCTGACTTAGTGAGATTAATAATCACTTAGGAGACACATCTCTGACCATATCTATGATGGTGTTTACAGAGAGGATTAAATGAAGGGGGAAGTCCTTTCCCAGAGTGAACGGCACTTTCCAGTAGTCCAGATAGAAAGAAGTTTTGTTTGCTGCCTTTGCTCTGGCTGAGTGGTTGCATCTATGATCACTGCCGCCATGATTCCTGTTTCTTCAGACTTCCCATGTGGGCTCAATGCAAGCCACCATCCTGGGCTCATCCAGGCTTTCAGCACTGAACTGGGGCTGTGGCGGCTTCCAGTTTCAAGGACTGAGTGGCTAGTGGCTACCTTGCCTCTCAGGCATGTAAATGGCTACGGTATGAAGCAGGTGAGTACCACTAATCCTTTTATCTGCTTCTTCATCCATCAGGGCTGTAAGCTACTTCTAGCACATGCCTTCCTCTGAACCATGAGCCAAAGTCAATCAATCCTTCCTTAAGCTTCTTATCAGGTCTTTGGTCACATCAACTAATACAGATTATGTGAAATTAAAACATTTGTTTGCAGCAAAGGAAATAATCAGTAGAGTGAGGAGTCTGTCTAAAGAATAGTAGATCTCTGCTAACTGCACATTAGGCAAGTGATCATGTAGAATCTACAAAGAAACAAAGAAAATCCCACACATGCAGGATAATAAATGGGCAAATGAAATGAGCAGACAGTTATCTAAAGAAGAAATGCAAATAGTTGATACACAAATACAAAGTGTTGAACATGCGATTGTAAACTAGCACAGCTACTGTGGAAATGTGTGGAAGTTCCAAAAATACTAGAAATAGAACTACCATGTGATTCAGGTATACTGCTGGATATATAAGTGAAGGATCCTAAATAAGCATACAACTATCCAAAGAGATATTTTCTTTTTCTTTTTTCTTTCTTTCTTTCTTTTTTAATTCAATTGTGCGCGTGTGTGCATGTATGTGAGAGTGTGTGTGTGTGTGTGTGTGTGTGTGTGTGTGTGTGTGTAGAACCACGGACGAATTTGGGAATCACCATGGACGCCTCCACTTCCTCCTTGTTTACTCTGCCCCGGGATTCACAGGCTCCGCCCTACCAGGACCAGAAGCGCAGGCCGCCCTTGCTTCTGCCCGGTGTCTATACGTGGGGTCTAGGATCCGAACTCAGGACCTTCTGCCTGCAAGGCAGAGGCTTAACCCCTGAGCCCTCTCCAGCCCCTTTATTTCTTTTTTTTATTATTTTTTATTTCTGCTCATACAAACTTAATAGGTACCCCGGTCCCCTCCCTCCCTCCACCCCTTCCTGGAACAACTGAGATATTTACAAGTCTATGTTTATTGTATTTCAACAATATAGAATCAGTCTAAATGCCTATCAATAGATGAATGTGTAGTCTCTATATATAATAAATATTAGAGTAATATAATACACATAGTTAGAATTTTATTCAGTAGTATAAAAACTGAAATTATGGGCTGGGGAGATGGCTCAGGGGTTAAAACTCTGCATAAGAAGCAGAAGGTCCTAAGTTGAGATCCTAGATCCCACATAAAAACACCAGGCAGAAATGGTGGAGCCTGCCCTTCCGGCTCTGGTGGGCGGAGCCTGGGAAATCCCAGAGTGAAGCCAAAAGAAAGTAGAAGCAATCCAAGATGATTCCTGAAGTCACCTTGGTCCTCCACAGGGACACATAGTGTTCTCTGGTACACACACACACACACACACACACACACGTGCATGTGTGCAAAAAAGAAAGAGGGCTATGTGGCAAAACATTATGAAGGGCTGGGATTAATACTCAATATGCTTGTAAAAGTAGAAAAAATTAATGAAAAACACTAATGAAGAGAGAAAGGAATAAGAAAAGATGTTTTGATGGAAAAAGGAAAGAAAAATATATGTTCTCTCTCATTCCAGTTGTGGAATATCTATCTGTCTGTCCATCTGTCTGTCCATCCCTCTGTCTCCTGTCTGTCCATCTCTCTCTCTCTCTCTCATACCTAACTACCTATTTGTAATACAAAAGGGATTATTGATTGAGGAAGGGACATCATGGGAGGAGACAGGACCAATAACGCAGAGTCCAAGGTGCACAACTGTGGCCATGTTACAGTGGAATCTATGATTTTGTCTGTTTACTAAAAAATGAACAAGAAAGGCTCTAACCAGAGAAAAATGTCAATATATGATTCTGTTTCAATTCCCTTGAGTGTGATGTGAGACTAGTCTATTTTATAGAATGCTGAGAGAGAGAGAGAGAGAGAGGGAGAGAGAGAAACAGAAAGGGAAGCAGCAGGTTTTGTAGATAATTACTACTTTTGTGATTCTGTGTGGCTAAGCGCTAACTCTATTACCTTTCTTCTGAGTCTCAGAAGAGTTATTGTTGTCCCAGGGAGCTACTAGACTAGCCACTTGTCATCCTTTCTTCTTCGAAACATGCAAGATGGCGAGACTGACATTCGGATGTGGATGCTTTCAGCACAGTGAGGAAAGTTATAATGAAAGTCAGTTATAATGAAAACAGATGCGGATGCTTTTCAACTGTAATGAGAAAACACACATACAACTGAGTTTTAATTTTGACTTACTATAGATAGATAACATTCATTAAGCTTCTAATAATCCTTAGGATTTAAGTATTAGTCATCAAATCCCAGATATATGAACTTTAAAATATTAAACTTAATTTTAGTGAGATAAGAAGCTTATTTGGGAAGCTGTATTCTAATCTTCTTTCAGTTTTTTATTTCGAGGGAAAGGAGTGACAAAGTCAGTATTAGTTTATATATGTGTCACTGTCAAAGCAGACAATCAAGTTTATACAGTGCATTTCTGTTTTTTTTTGCATGTGTGTGTATGTGAGAGAGAGAGAGAGAGATAGAGAGAGAGAGAGATAGAGAGAGAGAGAGAGAGAGAGAGAGAGAGAGAGAGAGAGCAGTGGAGGCCCAAAGGGTGACTTTGGGAATCATCTTGGGTTGCTTAATCTCCTTTTTGCTTTGTTTTAGGATTCTCCAGGCTCCACCTTCTAGGTATGGAATTGCAGCTACCATGATTTCTTTCTTTCTTTCTTTCTTTCTTTCTTTCTTTCTTTCTTTCTTTCTTTCTTTCTTTCTTTCTTTCTTTCTTTCTTTCTTTCTTTCTCTCTCTCTCTCTCTCTCTCTCTCTCTCTCCCTCCCTCCCTCCCTCCCTCCCTCCCTCCCTCCCTCCGTCCCTCCCTCCGTCCCTCCTTCCTTCCTTCCTTCCTTCCTTCCTTCCTTCCTTCCTTCCTTCCTTCCTTCCTTCCTTCCTTCCTTCCTTCCTTCCAGCATATTTTATGTGGGATTTGGGATTACCCCTTGAACCATCTCTCCAACCCATGTGCATTGCTATACACTTTATTCCTAATACTTTATGTAGGATAGCACTTGATTATACTGAAGACTGTAACATTTTTCTGCTATGTTTAGATGTGCTTTATATTTTATTGCATATATGTGCATGTTTATGTGTCTGTATGTGGTAAATTTGTGTGTATGTGTGTGTGTGTGTATAGTGCATTCATGTTGAACATGTATATGTATAGAGGCCATGTCTTTCTTGATTACTCTTCATTTTTGAGAGCACGTCTCTCACTGAACCTGAGATTATCTAAGGCTAGACTGGCAGGCCAGCAGGCTCTGGGGAGCTGCCTGTCTCGTGCCCTCTCCCCTTCAGCAGTAAGGTTGCAGACCTAAGTTACCACACTCACGTTATGTGGTTGCTGGGGATCTGGACTCAGGGTCTCATGTTTGTGCAGCGGGTGCTTTTCTCACTGAGTTAGCCCCCATGGCCCTGTTGATATGACTTCTAATACTTAAAAGCCTTTGCATGCTCAAACCAGATTGAAACGAGTTTGATTAGCTGACTACATGGGAGGATATACTACAGAGAACTGAGAGATGTTATTAGAAATGTTCCTCTTTGGATAGCTGTGAATAGGAACAGAATGAATTTTAGTTTTTTTAATATTACAGAATTTGACTCGAGAGCATATTCTTAAACAAGTAGAAATACATTTATATGTATGTGTATGTATATGTACATCTGTACATTTATATACATAAAACTTCTCTGAATTTCTTTGAAGGGTGATCTGTAACTTTACTTCTTCTTAGATGCTTGTAGGTAACTTGCTTTATGGCAATGATTATGAATAGGAACAGGCTCAGATTTTACTCAAGATTCTTTTCTTTTCCTTTTTTTATTATTTATTCAGTTATGCGTGTATGCGTGTGTGTGTGTGTGTGTGTGTGTGTGTGTGTGTGTGTGTAGAACCACGGACGAATTCGGGAACCACCTTGGACACCTCCACCTCCTCCTTGTTTACTCCGCCCCGGGATTCACAGGCTCCACCCTACCAGGACCAGAAACGCAGGCCGCCCCTGCTTCCGCCCGTCTATATGTGGGGTCTAGGATCCGAACTCAGGACCTTCTGCCTGCAAGGCAGAGGCTTTACCCCTGAGCCACCACTCCAGCCCCCTTTTCCTTTTTTTTTTTTTTTAATTTCAGCTCATACAAACTTATTAGGTACACCAGTTCCCTCCCTCCCTCCTCCTCCCCCCCGTACCCCCTGCTCCCCCTCCTCCCCCCTCTCCCTCCCCATCCCCCAGTGCCTCCCACCCCAATTCCCAGAGAGTCCTTTCTTGTGAATGTCTGATTTTCCTCTGGGCCCTCCTCTCCGATGACGTACAAGGACCCAGTGGCCTTTCCCGAACCCTTTCCCGTGCTCCCCTTAGGTATAGGAACACTGCTGTGGCTGCCAATCCTTTGCCTCCAAGGATCTTGGTGCCTTTAGCAGATGCTAGACTTTGTGAGGTCAACAGTGTGTTGGACAATGCGCAGGGCATGCAAAGTCCAATTATGATTGCTTCAGTCCTAACTAGTATAGAGTATCTTACATATCATTGCTCCTCCCATCCTTTTGCTCTTACACTCTTCCCGCCCCCTCTTCCGCAAATTTCCCTGAGCTTCAAGATGGGGAGAGACTAAGCTGGCCTAGTTCTAGGTGGTTGATATAGAGTCTCTGAAGTTCTGGATTGTGGTTTGTTGATTTTCTTTTGCAGTTTTGCTGCTCCTGCAATGCCCTTCGCTCCATCCTGGTGGGCATTGTATGTTACCCCCTAGGTCGTGGGGTGAGGCCCGGCTGGACCGCGCGCGTCCCGACAGGCGGAGCGGGGTGGGGTGCAAAGGGGGGATGGGGGCGACAGCGTGGAGCTATTTAACCCGAGGGCAGCTGAGACGGGGCCCGGGCGCAGGGGGAGGTCCTCCTCGTCCCTCGGCCCCGCGCCCGCAGCTCCGGCTGGATGGTGGGAGTCGGAGCCGGGTCCCTGTGGGCCGACCTGGGGTCCTGGTGGGCGGTGCGCAGGGCGGGGACTTACCACCTAGGGCGCGGGGTTGAGGCCCGGCTGGACCGCGCGCGCGTCCCAACCGGCGGAGTGCAAAAGGGGCTTTTTTTTTTTTGTTTAAAGACAATATATTCCTACTTAGGAGATGGCTTCTGTGATAGTTAGTCTTGGTAGGATTACAGATGTACACAACTTGTTGCAGTCCGACTGCATGGTTGCTGATAAATGACCGTCAAATGGCTTAAGGGAACAAGGGACTTATTCTCTTATGATTACTGGTTACAGTTCTCAGTCCAGCTCGACTGGAGAGCATGTACTAACACCAGGCCAAGGGAACTGGCCACATCATCATCACATAACGGCTGAGAGACGGACGATTCTTACTTGCCAGACCAGCATGTCTGGCCAAGTGAACAGAAGGATGTCCATTCTCTCAACTAGCTCTCTGTGATTTATCCAGGGCCTAATCCCACCCATGATGGGCTGGGTTTTCCCCATCAGCTAGACAATCTCCTTCAGGTTTGCTCTGGGCTTAACTCAACCATCAACTCTCTACAATTGTGCCCAGAGTTCAAACGCTTAACAGTCAAATTGACACCTGTGCTTAACTATGACAAAACTACACCCAATTTTTAAGGCATGTTCCCATGATGTGGAAAAAAAGTTTTAAAAAGAACATTATATCTCTTATGCTGTTTAAACGGATTCCGTATTTGATTGAGAAGACTGAAAAAAAAAAAGATTCAAATGCAAAATAACTAAAGGCTTATTGTGGAATATTTCAAAATATAGAAGGATATCAACTTCTAAAGCATTCTTCTCCTAATTCCAAGAACAATAAACTTATGCCCAATCTTATTTCACATATGCAGGTCATTTGGAGAAAAAAACTATTTACCCTTAATCATCAGTCATTCATTCTTTACTTGTTCCATGATCATGATCAGATTTTTTAAAAAAAGCTCTTGGTGAGACAGTGATAAGGGAATACGTGGTAAAGCATCCTCCTCTTTCTGTTCTCATTTATGTGGATGGATAAGACCACTACGCCTTGGAAAAGTATGGCAGCGCTAACTGCTACGGTCAAAACCGCTCCTGAAGCTCCTTTGTTCTATTGTTTCTTGCCTGAGAGTCCCAGAGGTAGAAACCAGCTGTTTTTCCAAAGAACAAGATTTGAGTTTTTAAGTGATCTTAGTTGTCGTCTACTTATCCAGGTGCCTGTCTCTATGTGGGATGAAGACTGGTACCCACAGAGCAAGCCTGATTCTGAGAAGCAAACGTACTGACCCCAAGGAGGAAACAAGGGAGCATTTTGCATCCATCCCCCACTTCTGCCTCCAGCTTTGACAATTGAGCAGCGGAGGCCTTACTCTTAAGGAGACACTTCCTTCCGAAGCACTCTGTCTTTGTGGTTTTACTATCACAAGCGTGTGTGTGCATGGGAGAGAATAGCTGGGGAGACCCTTTAGCCAAGCCTATTATGCTTTTCCTCCATCTGTCTGTGGCAAACCAGGGAAATCTGTGTTAGGTCTTTCCTTATGGCGAATTCTGACCTGCAGTTGCTGTTTTCCCACACTTACTCAAGCTTCTGTGCATAGATCGACTGGCACAAAGGGCCGAGGGCCTCTTTCTGAGTGTGAGATACTTTATGCACCCAGGGCCTCCAGCCTCGCTTCTGGCAGTTGCAAAACAAACAAATAAACAAAAGGCTGCTGGGAGCTGACTCCTCACAGTGGAAACTGCTTCCTGCCCAGGAGATGAGAAGGCGTATCAGGATAGCAAGTGTGTGCTGTCACTTATCTGGAAATGGACCATCTTTTGTACTTTTTTGGGGGGGGTCATATAGCATTTTTTATATAACTTTTGAAATAAATTAGCAAAAGAGAAGAGTCCAGTTGGGGGCAAGTGAGTGATTTTATATGAAGACCATTTCATATAAATGAAATTGGCCACAAGGTTCAGCTGGTAAAGATGCCTACATGTGAACCCGGCAACCTGAATTTGATCTTTTGCGTCCACATGGAAGGAAAGATTCAATTTGTGAAATTTATCCTCTGACCTGCACACATGCACCACAGTTCATATGTGCCTGCTCTCTCTCTTTCTTTCTCTCTCTACTTCTCTGTCTCAAACAAATGAATAAAATATTTCAAAAAGGGAAATGTGATTTGAAAACAAATGAATAGTTTTGATGCTAATTTTGGAGAGGCACTTAAAGATAAATAGTAGCTTATATCTTATAATAGTACTTATAGAATATGGAAGAATATAACGTAATATCCTGCAACAGTTTGTTACACTACAGCTAAACTTTGGCTTCCTCTGATGCAGTTTAATAAACACTCACTTCATATGTCAATAATTGGTTTTAGAATGTCACTTCACAGGCAATTAAAATGGAACATACATGTGGCTCTGGGTTACCAGTGATTTCTAATTTCTTTTAGCTACTCATCTTTTACCTAAACCCAATGATCAGAATGTCAGCCTGACACTGTTGTCTGCAGCCTGAGGAGTTCTCTCCTCAGGGACTTCCACTCAGGAAAGCCAGGCTCTTTGCCAGGACTGGTGTCACAGGCTTAGATCCCAGCTGGAGATTGAAGCAGGGTTGTAAGTTCAAGGCCAGCTTGGGAAACTTGGTGAGAACTTGCCTCAAAATAAAACAGAACGGAAGAAAGCATATAGCTCAGGGATAGAATGTGTGCAGGTACAATCCTCAGCACAAGCAGGCAAGAAGCAGGCGAACACCTTGTTCTTGACTTTATGGCAGAAAAGAATTTCAGGATGAGTCAGAATGGAGCAGAGTTAATGAGTTTTTAAATAGAGATAAGAGATGCTACACATTTTAGATTTAAACATTAGAGAGAGAGATGAGAGGGAGAGAGAGAGAGAGAAGAGAGAGAGAGAGAGAGCACTAGGCTTCCTTAAGAAAAAAAGGATGACAGTATAAACCTAACACATGGATGTAGGCCTCTTAACAATAGTTTTATATGAATATAATATTTGTGCCTTTTGAAATGACACCTCTCCAAAGGCATATTTTACAACTAACTTCAGTTATTAAGCAGAGGCTAAAAAGAAAGTGACCTTTTCCCTCATGGGATATCTGGATGCAAGATGGGTCACCAATAGCTCTACTGGAGTCACCCGTGAAAATTCAGACAAGATTCCTCCTCCTGTTGAGTCTGCTCAACCTGCCACAATCTGATCCAGAAATATGGATCGAACCCATGTGGGCGGTGTTTCCCTCAGTCTGTGAAGGGCATAGACTTCATTAAGCTGGACTAAGTGACCTTCCTTAATTGGACTGTTTAAGATCATCTGTCCAGTGAAAGAGACCATGCTGGTTCTATTGGACATAAAAATAAAATTTTAAACCTTCAAAAAAAAAAAAGAAACTGAATTATTTAAAATTAAAACTAAATTAATTAAAATTCAAAATTTGCAGTATTATTTTTACCTTAAGCCTTTGCCCAACCCAGTGGTGCATACCTGCAATCTGAGCATTTGGGAGGCAGAGGCAGAAAGATGAGGCATTTCAGATCGTCTTCTGCTACTTAGGCCATCTCCTCTCCTGCAGCAACTGACTCACAAATAAAACAACAAAACAAATCAAAAAACAAAACAACTACAGCAACCAATTTTATTTTTGCAAATGAAATGGTAAGGTGGTTTTATGAGGTTCATGGTTCAGTTTTAGGAATCAGCAGAATGCTAGCAGCATTTTTGACCTTGCCACAAGTGTCTGGCTCTGAGTAAGCGTAGTTTATTTTTTATTTTTCCATCTTTGAGATGGTAAAAAAGGAACATTGTCTCTGTGGCAATCTTGAATTGAGGTTCTTTAGATTGACATCTTTCCTTTCCTGTGTCTCCTTAATCTTTCCTCTCTTTCTTACTTATTCCAAAAATAAATTCCTATTCTAAAGCACAATAAAGGGCACAATAAAGGATAGAGTATTGAAAATAACTGAAACTATCAAACTGAGTATGAAAAATTTATGAATAAACAAGAAGCCTTGCTAGGAGAGACTTTCTCCCTTCCTAGTGATAAATCGTTAAATATATCTCTTTCCACAAGCACTATTTTAATACATCAACAATCTTAGGAGGGATGAGAAAATCAGAACTTTTAACTATGAAATAGCACTGATTGCATTGTCATTAAGTTTTGGATAGAAAAAACTAACGTGCGTTTATTATGACATTGAGGAAAACTAGAGCGCTCTTTCTTTGTGTGGACACCTATATCCTCTTAGCTTTTCAGGCAGTGAGGGCTGCCACCGCGAAGCCAGGCAAAGCCAGATAATTTTCCAGCCTGGCCTTTCTATACTGTGTCCTCGCCCCTCCTTACTGATCACCTGAGGTTAGCTCCATCCTGGGTCCTAAAGTGAGGCCCTTGGCTTAAGTGTCAGGTATGGTCAGGCCAGTGGGCATGTCAAGACTTGAAAAATTAGAGTCGACTGCAATTTGTCTCTAGTAGTTTTGCTGCTAGATTGTCTGTGGGCATTCCACTCTACACTGCAGTTGAATGTGCTTTTCTGTCTTTTTTTCTCCAAATGAAATCATAATTCTTCAAATATTTTTCCCAAGGGCAATTTTGATCATAGTCTTAATTTTATTTAATTAGGAATAAAACTAGAAAAACAATTTAAAATTCAGGTTAAGTCTTAGTATTTTTTTTTAGTATTTCAATCTAGTCAAAAGATCTGTGACTAGAAAGATTCTTGTGATTTTGTAATGTATTTTAATATTTGTTTATTTTGTGTGCATAGTATGTGTGTGTTTGTGAGCTTGTGTGCATATGTAACTGTATTTATCAGAAGCACTGTGTGTCTGTGGAGGCTCAAGGATGACTTCAAGAACCATCCAGGATTGCTCTACCTCCTCTTTGCTTTGCTCTGAGGTTTCCCAGACTTTATCTTCCAGGATTGAAAGTGTGGGCCATTGCCATTTCTGCCCAGAGTTTTTATACGAGATTCAGGATTTGAACTCAGGCCCTTCTGCTTTCAAGGCAGAGTCTTAACCCCTGAGCCATCTCTCCAGTTCCATTTTTTTTGAGACAAAATTTCATGTATCTCAGGCTGGCCTCATACTCAATATGTAGCTAAGGTTGATTTTAATCTCCTGATCCTCCTGCCTCTATCTCCCAAGAACTGGGCTTGCAAGGAAGCACATGCCTTCCTTGGGGAATTTTTGCATGGCACCAGGTTGACTGATTTTTCCATTTCTGTTGCAAGAATGTGGCTACTTAGTGGTAACTGATTCACTTTGGCATCTGCCTCTCTGCACGTGTTTCAGAGAAGATGAGCATATTACAGTTGCTTCACAGACAGCTGGGAAGCTTGCTGCTTCCTGTGTGTGGTTTTAGCATCTTCTGCATTGAACTGCTGACAATGGCTGGCTGGTTACTTTCAGAGGTTTTAATCTAGGCTTCCTAAAGTATATGGCATGAAAGGGTTTTGTAGTCAAATATGATAGCAAAATGCTGCATAGGTACCATATTGCAAGACAATCATAATGCATATTAACATAATAAAGACTTTGAGCAGCTCTGCGATAAAGAGCCCAGCCTGTCTATGTTTAATTCAATATTTGCAAAATTTTGTCAACTTTGAGAGTTGCAAGTGTTCCTTGTTTATTAGCATCTTTTGGAATTTGGTATTCAAAAGAATTTTTTTTAAATTCTGACTTTCCTTTTTTTTGGGATATTAAAATGACTTAATTTAAAACACATTTTACAAATGTCGTAATGAAATAAAATGCCTTTTACAAAGTAAATATTTTATCTTGTGATGCGTCTCTCATGTGACTTGGTACTACTTTGCCAGCAAAAAACATTCACAGTCCTGGAGTCTGAAGAGGAATATAACTTACATGCAGCTTCTGATTTTAGGATGCCTTGTGCGGGTTTCCATGATAAGTGTTTTAAGTTCTTTTGAAGCTTTATTGTGATTATGGAGTGATTACAAGTTGTAGCAAAAAAAGACAAAGCTAAGATACTGTTTATAGCCTGCTTAAGTCTGTCCTTCAGATGGAAAAGCATCAGTCAGAGACAAAAAGTGTCATTGTCAGCAAAACAGACTTCAAGTCTTCTGTTGCAGAGGATTTTAATGGTCTATCCAGTCCAGGCGTCTCTCTTGGCAAGAATCTATTCTTTTTGTTGAGTCACTCATATAAACACTTCATCTTCTACTGTCCCGTTGCTAACCCTATTGCTTATGAATTTCTTTACTTTTTAAAAAATTTTGCTTTATTTATTAGTGTGTGTGTGCATGACTGTGTGTACATGTGTGCTGTAGCACATATGTGGAAGCCACAGGACAATTTTGTCCTTTTAATTCTCTCCTACTTTTCTGTGAGATTCCAGGAATTGAACTCAGGTTGTCAGGCTTGTGTGGCAAGTGCCATTACCAGTTGAGCCATCTTCATATCCAATTTACTGGCCTCTCTCTGTTTTTTTCTGTTCGGTATATTTACTTCATGCTAAACTGAACTAATACTTTCAGTTGGATGAAAAGGTCCTCTGTCCCTCGCTTCTCAGTCCTTGCCTACTGTCTGCCCACAGGGAACACTGCTGTCCCTGTTACTTGTGCCCTGCAGCTTCTTAGATGAATGTATTGTGCACACATGTGACCCTTAAATTAGGTGACACCATTCTCTGTACTTTCAGAGTAACAATGTAGAGGGAGACATGCAAACAAATGAAACATTTAAATATAATGTGATAGTTCAGCGTTTTATCCAAGATATGGAGACCAGGTAAGGACAGTCAGGGGTCATGGGGTACTGCCTGCCAGGAACAGAAGCTCCAGAGGCAAATACAACTGGAAAAGCCAATTTATTACTCTAGCTAGAGGAAACTAGCTCTGTGGGCCAGAAGCCATGAAAGACAGGGCACACACATTATATACACATCTTGTTTAAACAGAAGAGAGAAAAAAAAGGAAAAAAGAGGAACGCTGTCTCATCAATGATCTACCTAAGGATGGCTGTATATTCTATTTGCTAAGGAGGGGAGGAACGTGTACTGAGGTAATCAGATGCTAGAAGAACTGATGTCTGTCAACGGCAGAAGCCTTAGACTTTTATCCTTGTGAGCTTTCTCACAGCAGCCTCTTGGCTTGGTCCCAGAGGAAGGGAAGGGGCTGAGAGGCTTTCTGCAGCCTGGGCTTTTATTAATCTTTCATCCCATTTCACAGAAAAGGGGTTTGAGCTGAGCTTTGTAAGAAATGAGCAACGAGCTAGGGCACTGGATCTACTACTGTGCATTTTTCCAGAAAAAGATTATGGACACAGGTATGGAAGGAAAAGCCACAGATACTTTGATCTTGTTGAAGTATGGCTACTGAAGGCAAGCAAGGAAGGAAAGATGTCTTTGGATCCTATGTGAAGACACACTCAGTTTGGATTGGCTGGCTTTCTAAGGGATGGCATTCTTTCTTTTTCCAGAATCTACCATCAGCAAGGAGGAGAATAATTCTACTGCCATCTAAAAAAAAAATCGTAGAGTGGCAAGCTGCGTGGGACGGAGAGCTTCTGCATGAGTCTGGGATGCTTCCTTGTTCCTCTGCACTTGAAAGAACTCCACTTTTGTTGATGGCTATTGTCATATGTCTAAATGTTGCACATCAACATCTTGAGGACAATACCAAGGGTGAAAGTAAGATGCCATTTGCAGAGTTTAGCCAGCTCTTCAGTTACCTGTCATGACAGGCACTGCCTTGAATGCTGGTCCTACTTTAAAAAAATTATTTATTTATTCATTTAATCATTCATTTATCCATCTATTTATTTATTTACGTACTTATTTAGTGTGTGTGTGTGTGTGTGTGTGTGTGTGTGTGTGTGTGCGTGCGTGCGTGTGTGTGTATCAGAGGGCACTGAATGTCCCTATGGAGGACAAAGGAATCATCCTGGATTGCTTCTACCTCCTTTTTGCTATGTTCTGGGATTTCCCAGGCTCTGCCCATCAGGGCCTGAAGCGTCACCTTCCTTTTCTGCCTGGTATTTTTTTTTTCATTTTTTTTTTAATTTCCGCTCATACAAACTTAACAGGTACACCGGTCCCCTCCCTCCCTCCAACCTCCCACAGCCCTGTGCCCCACTCCCTTCCCCCCTTCTTCCCATCCCCCCGTGCCTCCCCCTCCCATCCCTGGAGCATCCTTTAATGTGCATGCCAAACTCTCCTCTGGGTCCTCCTCTCCGATGAGGTGCAAGGACCCAGTGGCATTTCCCAGAACCCTTTCCTGTGTTCCCCTTAAGCATAGGAACACTACTGTGGTTGTCAATTCCTTACCCCCAAGGATCCTAGTGTCTTTAGCAAACGCTAGACTTTGTGGGGTTAATAGTGTGTTGGACATTGCACAGGACATGCAAAGTCCAATTATGACTGCTTCAGCCCTAACTTGTGTGGAGTATCTTGCATATCATTGCTCCTCCCATCCTTGTGCTCTTACAATCTTACCGCCCCCTCTTCCACAAATTTCCTTGAGCTTCAGGGTGGGGAGAGCCTGCCTGGTATTTTTATGTGGGATCTTAATCTCTAAGCCATATCTCTGTCCCTGGCACTACACTCTTGAACCATGAGAAAGAAGAGGTTCTTGACCGCTCATCTCCTAAGAGCTTCTTACCCCATGGACTAGGAGAAGAATTGGAATAGTAATTACATTAGTGTCCCAAACAAGAGGGACCTCTAATATGTGGATAAAGGTATGACTGACAATGTCACTGCTCTATGTAGAAGTGGCCATCTGAGCACCCCTGCAAAAGAAGGCATCTGCCAAAGGTATGGCCCATGGCTAGAATAGGAGATTATGACTATGCAGTTGTAAGGTTGCCCTAAAAACATGCCACAGCAAAGACTAGATAGAAATTTAATGATGTTCCAGAACTTCCCGACCAATCCTAGGGAAAAGAAGGAGACCTGGATGAGGGGAACAAGGCTGTTGTATAACCTCAGGATTGGAGGGTGGGCTGAGGGGCAGGGGGAAGTGGCCAGTCCCTATGTAAGGTGATATTCTAGTTTCTTGACCAGACCAGGAAGTGTGTGATGAGTCCCACTGCCCCCCCACCAAGGATCAGGTGAGCAAGAGCTTTTGCAAACTCCAACTGGCCATTAGTGGAAAGTGACCATTAAGCAGAAGCTTGCCTTGAGTATGAGGGATGCAGAACAGGGAATTCTGTCAGCAGCCATACTCACTAGTGGTGGAATGTGAGAAAGGCCATTGCTGAGTGAAGTCTGTCTTAGAAAGGGACATTTTTTGGGCTGGGGAGATGGCTCAGGAGTTAACGCTTTTGTCTCACAAGCAAAAGGACTTGAGTTCCAATGGCCAGATCTCTTGTAAAAATGCAATGGCAGAGGCCTGAATTTGACTCTGGAACGCAAAGACTGGGAAACCCCAGAGCAAAACAATGAGGAGGTGAAACAATCCAGGATGATTCCTGGTGTTACCTTTGTGCCTCCACAGGCACACTCATTCAAGTGTCCTCTGCTATACACAGACATACAAACACACAGACACATACACAGACAGATACACACACACACACACATACACACATATGCATAGAAAAGAAAAGAAATGGCAATTTTATAGAAATGGCAATTTTATAGGATAAAGCGATTTCCAATTTGAAAATCCAAGAATAAACTTTGTAAAACATTAAACTTTTTCCATCAAAAGCCTGGGAATATTTAACCAAGGGCTCCATCTGTCAGTAGGGGAACTGCAGTGTGGCTTCTCATAGGGTAGGTAGTTTTGCCAGAAGCTCACTGACTGCAGCTTGTGACAAATGACTGACCCCTGAGGCCACCAACCCTGGCTGCCTGGTGCTCTGCTTGGCCCCTGCCTAGTAGCTGCTATTCTTTTCCTTCTGACCAGACCCCTCCTTCAGCCTGAGGCAGGCCTTTTCATTATGATCCATAATTAAGTTGAATAGACTTTGTAATTGAGCGAGTGTCATCCACTGGGGACTTGGGATAGGCTTAGTTTTTCTGGCTTGGAGAGAGCTGTGTGAGCTAAGGGAGCCACAGAGGGGCAGCGGGAATCTCTTGCTTCCTTCTTTCTGCAGGCATTTGCTGAGGTGAGTCAAGCAGGAGTCTGTTGTTACAGACTGGGATCATCCGTTCTCTTTACCATGAATCATAAGCAGTGACGGGTAAAAACAAAGCAATTCTGGTTGGTGAGTTGAGCTGCCCGTGCATGCTGCTCATAGAGGGCCACTCTCCTTACCTCAGAATCCATTCTCTTGATATGTCATGGACACCAAAAACTGCGTGGAACAAGGCAGTCTCTGTCTGTGTAGGGAGCATGTAGTATGTGTAAGCAAGGGAGAAGCTGCCCATCCTTTTTGCCTGTTTCCCCTAGGCTAGTTATGCTAACATTCTCTGTTGATCAAATTCTTACCCCGTCCACCAGTGATTGATGAGATACCTTCCAGTGAGGCCGTTAGTCAAAATATTGTGAACCATGAATAAGGTTGAGTGAAATGAGCAGTCAGGGAGGAGAGCAAGGGAATATAGATTGGGTGAGGCAAAAGCATTTGTTATTGCTAGATCAATATAATTATCTTCTCTATTAGACAGAGGTTGTAATATGAATCATCCCCAATAGAGGAAGACATGTTAAAAATTATGATTAGTCTGAGATGTGGATTATAATTAATATCTCAAGTTTACATGTCTATATTAGCAGGATGAATAAATAACATCATACTTTATACATTGAGGTACTCTCAATACATGTTTCTTAACTACTTTATTGCCAACACACAATTTCCTACCTACAATATAGTTTAAGTACCAAGATGCATGTGTGAAAATTAGAAAAACACATTTCTATTGAAATTATCTGATTGAATTTGGCCTGACACGAGATGCAGAGGGTGGCTTAGGAAAGTTTGGCTTTCTGGAAAATGGTCACATTAGTTAATTTTCTGTCACTGCAATAAAGTAGCTGAGATAACTAATTGAAATGGAAAGGTTTATGCCAGTGAGGGTTTAGTCCACAGACACTTGGTCCTATTGCATTGGGCCTGTGGCAGCCTAGTACATCCAACAGAAATAAAGATGGAGAAGGCTGATAATCTCATGGCAGCTGGCAAGCAAAGAGAGAGAAAGGGGAGAGAGAGAGAGAGAGAGAGAGAGAGAGAGAGAGAGAGAGAGAGAGAGAGAGAAGAGAAACTTTGGAGAAACTTCAAAATCTGCAAGAGAGATGGTAGACAGTTCAAGATTAGACAGAGCCTTTGGCAGAAGGAACCACCATGTGCTTCTGGCCAGTCAGGGTCACAGCAGAACTCACAGTGTAAGGTAATTGAGGACTAAACACCATCCACAGGATGGAGACATTGATCGTTGTTTCTGCTTTAACTGTGAGCTAAAATGCTGTGGACTGACTTGGATGGCTTCAGGAAAGGGCATGTTTCTGATAAAGACTAAAAGAATGGTGAAAAATTAACTGTGGAAAGGTTGAGGACCATGTGCATAGAAAATAGCTTCAGAGTGTAAATGATGGATTATAATTACTATGGTTCAAAAATTTCAACAGAACAACAAAATCTTGCAAATAAGATTTGTGTCATGTAGTGCTAAGGGACGTTGCTAATGTTGTAAGGTGGTCCTGATTATGGCAAGAGATGAACAAGAAAGGATTCATTTAAGACTGGGTCTGTCTCTATCTGGGATCTGTAAGGGTTCAAGAAAGACCTAGCTTTCAATGAAAGAATACACAGAATAATTGTGATGATACTGAAGTCTTCTCGTTACAATTTAAAAATGATTCTATGTGTAGAAAAAGATGTGTCAACTCATTGGATTGCTAAGGTCATTTCATAGCATGCATGTGCATCCAATCACGAATCACGTCTGGAATATATTCAATTAAAGTATCTTATTTATTTATTATTTATTAGAGATGGAGAGAGAAAGAGAGATAGAGACAAAACAGGCATGCATGTACCAAGAAACGTGTGCTTTGGAAGTCAGTTCTCTTCTACCATGTGGACTCCTGAGATTGAATTCGGGTTGTCAAATTTGTGTGCAGGTGTCTTTACCCGCTGAACCATCTTGCTGGCCTAAGACGTACAATCTTTTTTTTTTTTTTTAATCAATTATATCAATAAAACTAAAAAAAGTTTTCTCAAGAGATAACCAAGTAAACCTTTGAGTTTGTTTATTGTAGTGCTAAGAAGTGAGTAGAGAGTTCTGTATTGAATGAAGTGATAGACTGAGTGTTCACTCTGTGGTTTCCTTTGCTAACACCTTTGCTAATACCACTCTAACCTTGCAGCTACTGGAGAGAATAGCAAGTATGAGAAATTAATCTATTTGGAGAACAGAAACTATATGCAGATCCCATTTAGGATCAGTCTCTAAGATCTGGATCAGGCTTGAGTTTTCTCTTATCCCAAGAAATTTGAGCTTTTTCTTACGTTTTATATGATTTGTCACTACTAGTTTATTGGTGGGCAACTAAGAGATAATTTCATCATGCATACATTCCATTCATTTTGTACTACTTTACAAAACACATCATGCTTCCACTTGCCAGTGGTCTGGGGTTTCAGACAACATACAGCCTGATTACACAAATAGCTACAACACGCTCTGCATGCGCTTCAGTCTGGGAGTTCCAGAATGGACTGAAGAGCAGGTGGTGATTTTCTTATACAAAATTTAATAGGCAATTTCTGTTTCTATTCTTACCGAAATGTCGACAATCATAGGACTCTTTGGCGTCTCATTGCAATGTAAATTCATATATTGTAATATTTGTTTTGAAAATTTATATACTGGCTCACCATATGAACATGTTCTCATTGCCTGCTCGGGTCTTTGAGCAATTTGCAGTCTTTTGTTAGCAAATAAAGGCCCTCAGAGCCTCCTATTTTGAGCCCCAAGTTTACCAGCTGCTATCCACTACTGGGCCTCATTAGGGGCCTGCTGCTGTGCTGAGAACCACACCACATGCTACATTCTCCCTTGTCTGCATATTAGCCTGTTGCTGCTCTTTAGATTACCTGGTACAAAAGCTTGCTCTATTTCTCCGCAGAGAGCTACTACTCCTGTCCATTTTGAAGAGGCTGTGTATCATGATCTCTCCAACTAATTAAGGTTCGCGGGCAGGCCACAGGTTGCTATAGAGGAACCTTCCCAAAGGCTGAGATCCGTGAAGATTTTTTCTTTTTTTATTTTAGAGGTAGGGAGTAGGATAGAAAATTGCTACTGTTGTAGCTCATGTTCAGAAGTCTTTAAATGTTAAAAAAATGCTCTCTGATGTTGATTTAGGGATGCAATAGTCATGCATTACAAAGCATTAATTAAAAAATTGAAACAAAAGATATAAATTAGTTTTAAGGGAAAGAACTAGTAAATTTACTGAAAAAGTATTTTCTTTTATCATCCTAGATTGGACCCAGGATTTATGCTAATTGGGTAGTTTTTAAATGAAAGTCTTTCAGCTTACCAACTTTCAAGAGAGTTTGTTTGCAGTTAAATGGCTTCAGAAACAGATTAAATGATGCCAATTTCAATGTATCAAAGAGTCAAGATCAATTTTCAAGAAATTTCAGGAACTGGCAAGACACCTTAATGAGTAAAGGCAGCTGAGCGCAAACCTGGGACCCGAGTTTGATTTCCAGAGTTCACATTGTGAAGGAGAGAACTGACTTCAGAAAGTTGGCCTCCAATGTCCACAAATGTGTGGTAGTATGGCATATACTTGTGCTTTCTATTTCTCCTTCTCTATCTCTGTTTAAACAATTGCAAAAAAAGAGAAATTCCATATTTCATGTTTTCTGGGAAAAGAATTTGGCATGTTAGCTACAAACTCAGAGAATGGGAGCATTACACTGCTGGTGTTTGTGAATTTTTAACAAAATGAGCTGATGAAAGCCTGCCTCGATACAAAGGGTAAATTACTAAGTGATGCTTCTTTTGAAAGTGTAGTTAACAGTAGGACTGTTAAGTGGTAAACTCCTGTCATATGTTGATATGTAAGCCAGCTGCTAGAAGTTCTACTGATACACTGCAAGGGCAGAAAGGTTTTGGGAGGAAAAAAGGGCTGGCTTGTCTTCCTTTTGCATGTCCAAGGACTGCTCGTTTTGTGGTGTGTGGAATATTGTCTTTCTCTGCTTCCTTCTCACTTCTTTTTGTGCTTCTTTATCCTTCTATGTTTTGTGAAAATCCTAGTAGCTTTCATATTTCTTCATCTTCTCATTTTTGAGACAATTTCATTATTGCTTTATCTCATCTCCTTCTCCTAGATTTCCTTATGTTGCCATCTTTTCCCTCTTGTTTAAACCTTTCCCACCACTTGGACAGATCTCACTGGATTTCCTCAGCGGCTACTATAGAACAAAAGGAGAATCTCCTTGACTACTGTCCTGGTAACATTTGAATAGCTGATGTGTATCTAACAGATGGGAATATACAGCAAGGATGTTCATCTGTGAAAACTTCACAAAGAAACAGCACCGGACATTGTCACATGTGAGGGAGTCTGTAATTGATTAATGAAATAAAAATTTCCCAAATCGCACTATTTACACTTGCAAGTGGACAGGGATGATGAGTGTATCTGTCTTTCACTGTCCTTAAAGCTTCAGAATGACAGCACATACTTTTGGAAGAACAGGAAAGTGCATATTTAGAGTAATCAAATCATACCATGCAAACGTGTCTGCAGGTGCAAATAAACACTTTTTAAAGTGACAGTTGTCAAGCACAGGGATTGTGACAGCCTCAGCTGTGGCTTTGGTGTACATAGCAGTGCAGTAAATGTTGCTGATCAGAAAGGAACCCCTCAGGGGCATGCTTACAGAGTCTGTTGTGTCCTGTGACATGGCTGACTAGCCAAGGAGAAGAGACAGGGCATGTACCACTTGGAGGATGGCCATAGTACATTAATTAAAGAAATACTTACTAAAGACTTACTATGCGTCAGGCATTGTATTGGGTGTTTGCAGAACAACACAAGAAACACAGACATCATCTCTTTTCTCATGAGTGCCTGGCTGGTAGGAATATAGACAAGCAGAAATTGCTTTTTCTGTGTTAATTGGAGCTATAACGGCCAAAAGCAAAGTGTGTGCAGGAGACAGATTGGTCCTGCAGGTAGCGGAAGTCGCCCATGCGTGGACTAGGGAAAAGGCCTGGGGACTCTGGCCTCCGTTCTTCTGCTGGGGATTTTGAGTCTGGAAGCAATCAACCTTCACCTGCAGTTCTAGAAACGACCGTTGTTGTGGTTTTCTTGGCTGCTGCTTAGGGACTTTTCTATTCTGTGTTAGCTTATTAAAGTCCTAGGGTGATTTTGCCTGTTTGGTGTGTGTGTTTGGTATATATGCTTATTCTTACATAAATTGCAGCATTTTCTCTAAAATGCTAACTTACTGAAATTTTATAGTAACCAGACTCCATATTAACATTTCTCCAGTTGTTCTAAGAATGCGGTTTTTCCTTTTTTTTTTTTTTTTTTTTTTTTTGACAAGGTCTCACTATGTAGCTAACCATGGTGATTCTGGAACTTGTGTAGTGCAGGATTGAACTTGCAGTGGTCCTAAACCTCCTCCCAATTGCTGGGATCACAGGGATACAAAATTACTTTTAGCCTATGAAAGCCTTTCATAGCTATTATGCCTTGAGTGAGAATCCAATTTAAAGTTTATGCATTAAAGTTATTATTAGTATTAAAATCCTTTGACTCCAGAATTCCAGAATCAACCACTATTTTTTTAAATGTAGGCTTACTAGTTTATTCTCTCTCTTTCTCTATCTGTCTCTCTCTCTCTCTCTCACACACACACACACACACTTTATTTGCATGTATGGTGGGCTTCATTTTTCTCATCAAGAATTAAACCTAGGTCTTGTGAATGCTAGGCAGGAGCCTTGCCATTTGGCTATATTCCCAGGACTCTTTACTTTTTTTGTTTTGAGATATGGGCTAATTAAATTTCTTTCAATTTATTCTCATAAAACAAGCAGACTTTGAATCTGCTATCCTCCTGCCTCATGCTCATAAGCAGCTGGGATCGAAGGCCTGCTATACGAGGACTAGTTATATGTATGTCATAGTTAGGCACAGGTGTTAACTTGATAGTTGAGGGTTTGAGCTCTGGGTATATTTGTAGAGAATTAATGGTTGAGTTAGGCCCGGAGCAAACCTGCAGGAGATTGTCTAGTGGATGGGGAAGGCCCAGCCCATGGTGGGTGGAATTAGGCCTAGAACAGATGAATAAAATACTGAGAGCTGGTTGAGGAAGTTGGCATCCTTCTGTACACTTGGCCAGACATGCTGGTCTGGCAAGTAAGGATCGTCCCTCTCTCAGCCCTTATGTAGAGATGGTGTAGCCGGTTCCCTCAGCTCCTGTGTTGGTGTGTGCTCTCCTGTCAAGCTGGACTACAGACTGTGACCGACTATCAGTAAGAAAACAAACCCCTTGTTCCCTTAAGTCATTTGATGGTCATTTATCAGCAACCATGCAGGCAAACTGCAACAATGTATTATATGTCTAAAACAACATATGCTAAAGTTTTACTTTTGTTTTCAATATTGTATTTTACTTTTACTTGAGGTTTCTTATTCAATATGTTTTCAATATTTATCTGTGTTAAATCATGTAGATATAATTAATTCATCTTAACTGCCAGTCTTAGTTTCTTTCCCTGTTGCTGTGATGGTGTAACAAAAGTAATGGAAGGAAGGAAGGAAGGAAGGAAGGAAGGAAGGAAGGAAGGAGGAGGGAGGAGGGAAGGAGAGAGGAAAGGAGGAAGGGAGGGAAGGAGGGAGGGAGGAGGGAAGGATAAGGCCATAGTCTGTCGTGGCAGGGAAGTCACAGTGGCCGAAGCTTGAGGCAGGTAGTCACATTGCATCCATAGTCAAGAAGCAGAGAGAGCTGAATGCATAGTGTAGCTCAGTTCTCTTTCTCAGGATCCCAGGCAGGGAAGGTTTCACCCACAGTGGACAGGTCTTTCTACCTCAATTAGCCTGACCAAGATAATCTCCTACATGCAAGCTCAGGGACCCGTCTCCCTGGTGATTCCAGATGAGATCATGACTGGATTTCATCTGATATCCATTTCTCAGGTAGAAGACATTTGAATTGCTAAATTTTCCATGAGCTAAATTGTTTTTCATGTTCTTTCAACGCTGCCAAAAGACTTAGTGGGGCTTGGTGTCTGTTGTTAAATTAAGAAGATGCTTTCACAGATGAGTTATCTTCTTAGTATATCTTTGCTTTAATCTGAGACTATTCTTGCCATAAACTTGGTTTACTTTTTGAATCCATTGTGCCTTGGCCTCCTCTTATCAGATGTCTACCCTTTGTCTTTCTTTGCATCCTGGGATCTCCAAGACCATATTTCTACTGGCAGTGCAGACTAGAGTTTTGCAAGTCAAATAACCTAACTGAATTATCAAGGGTATCAAAAATGGACTGAAGTTCAGGCTCTACTCAAGATACTCCTATTTGGTTTATCTGAGTGGTGTCTGGGCAGCTGTGATTCAGAACTATGACCTATCATTATCCAGATCCTGTAGAACAGTGGGAGGAAATTGGTGTGGAAGTCTCTGAGTTAAAAACTTGGTTGTATCTTTCATTATACTGCCCTGATGGTGTTAATACTTAAGACCTAAAGAAGACTTCAAAAGACAGTTGGCTCCATTTCACTCAATCACTGAGGTTTTTTTTTTTTTTTTTTTTTTGGTTATGTTTCATAATGAAATCTTCTATTGGAATGTGGCAGAAAAGGAGAAATACATGAAATGTTTCTTATCTGGATACCATTAGCATATTTTCTTTAGTTATTTCTCACATTGGTTTAGTACTAAGGATAACTTTCTTTTGAAATGTTGAGACACTTCTTGGTATCAGATGATGAAAGAACTCTGGTTTTAGTCTGTGATTCCCTGCTGGTCTTGGTTGAGGGAAACATGCCATGTAGCAGGCATTGAACCTTCAGCTTCTCACTTAATTCTTTTTTGGTGGAACTATTCTTATTTTACACATAAGTGCTCAGAGGTTCTAAGAAGTTAGGCAATTTGGCTGAAGCCCTGAGAAAAGCAGGCAGGAGAAAGACTGTTGCCATTTGCTTGGTTCCAAAATGCTCTGTGCTGGAAATATGTACAGGTTCCTTCATAAATGTATGAACTTATTCAGAGCTGTATTGAAAAAGAAGCTTCATGCATTTTATCTTCTATGAGAAGGCAAAGCATAATGCAGATGGATCTGATAGTTTTCAGTGGTCCAGTTTTGATCCCACCTGATGCCAGCTCAATCAATATATTTGATTAGAGGATATCTCAGGATAAAGTAGCTCTCCTAAAGGATTGGAATGGGACAGTCCTTGGGAATATAATTGAATTCAAGGTAGAAAAACAATTCCCAATTAAATAGCCACAATTTTGTCTCTCTTTGGCAGACTGATGGGAAAGGGAGGAAAAAGAGGGAAGAGTGCCTAGAAAATTTGGAATGGACCAAAGCAAACCACCTGTGAACAGAAGGCCTTGCCTGTTCTGGCTGGACCCTGAACAGGAGATTGGCAGGGCACACAGGTACAGAGCACATGTGTGGGGGTCATTTGGGGGATTGTTGGATGTTGATGGGGAAGCTCTGTGGCTGCTCATGGCAGGAAGCTTCCTGTGTCTCTCTCCCTGTTAATACAGATGGTACACAGAGGGGTGTGGGCTGGCTCTTTGCAGCCTTGGATTCAGACAAAGACATGTTTTCTCTGCATAAATCCACTCTCTCTGTGTGGGATAAGGTGCCTCAAGCAAAGCCAGAAAGACATTGACTATCTAAGCTATGACAGGTTCATTGGGTTTGGATGGGCAACTACACATCCTAAATTTGCACATACAATTCTGGTTTTCTTTTAGGCAAATATCTTTTAGACCTGCTTTAATTTTTTTGGATTCTTACATCAGCTGGGAGTAAATTGACATGAAGTGTCCCCATCAACCCTGACCAAATTCCTGGCTTTTGGAATGGTTTGTAGAAGAAGCGGGACAAGTGAGACAAATTCCCAGGGTGTTAGTTCATGATGTAGAGTTGTTAAGGATGACAACTCTTCTGGCTGAATCGTGATCCTTCTTCATCTGTGTGTTGAAGCCCTCACTCTCAAAACTTCAAGATGTAACTGTATTTGGAGATAAGAACTCTAAAGAGGTGATTGAGTCAAAATGAGGTCATTATATTGAACTCTAATCTAACATGATTGGTATTCATATAAAAAATGATTTGGGAAGAGTAATGATATGCAAGATCCTCCACACAAGTTAGGGCCGAAGCAATCATAATAGGACTTTGCATGACCTGTGCTATGTCCAGCACATTATTGACCCCACAAAGTCTAGCATGGACTAAAGGCACTAGGATCCTTGGAGGCTAGGGACTGACAGTCACAGTAGTGTTCCTAAGCTTAAGGGGAACACAGGAAAGGGTTCTGGGAAATGCCCCTGGGTCCTTGCACCTCATCGGAGAGGAGGACCCAGAGGAGAGTTTGGCATGCACAGTAAAGGATGATCTGGGGATTGGGGAGATGGGGGGAGGGGAGAGGGGAGGGGGGAGCAGGGGGTTGGGGGGAGGTGGAGGGAGGGAGGGGACCGGTATACCTGTTAAGTTTGTATGAGCAGAAATAATAATAATAATAAAAAATGTTAAAAAAAAGATGATTTGGACCTGTGGAGAGACACTGGAAAAATATGTACATAAAGAAAAGTTTATATGACCTGTGAACACTTTTTTTTTTAGAATGTTAGTCCTAAAACTTTTGTTAAATCTTCCAATCTGGGGTATTAATGTCACTGTAGCCCTCGCAAAGTAATGCTTTCGAGGCAGAATTCGAACCCCAGAGCCATCTCTCCAGTCCCACTCTTTTATAATTGAGGCCCTGCTTCCCCTGGGGATTCCTTGTCTGTCTTCAAAGTGCTGGAATTACAGGCAACTTTTATGGCTGCTCAGCCTTTGTGTTGTTTCTGGGGATCTGGGCTCCACTGTCATTCTTGTGAGATAAGTGCCTTATCCACTGAACTATCTCCCCAGACTCTCTGAAATGATTATATTTAAGGATGCAGAACTTGTCTCATCTTGGGTTAGGGAGTCACAGTGAGTGGGGTCCTAACTTTTGAAAGGATTCTAGCAGTCGCTGAGAATTTCGTGCTCTGTGGTAGGAAAAGACACTTGTAGCCTTCTCTTGCATAGTTCTAACCCTCACTCTGAAAGAAGCCAAGTAGCCTTCGTGCTTATTTTTAGGGTACTAGAAGTGCTTCATAATCCTTTTTTAAAATGTTAGGAACAGAAGCTTGTTATGAACTGAGGAACCATGATAGACATGTAACTAACATTCTGAAATACCTAAATCCCTCCCTGCCCCCCACAGCTGGATGTTGGGTGTTCTTTCTTTATTTGGCTTTCCAAACAAAATCCAACTGAAGAGAAATGATACTAATCACCTGAATGATCATCAATATATCAGTTTTCTGTTATGTTGAATTTCTTTCAGAGAATTATTTGGTAACTCTATGTGTTGTCTACTGTAGCACGATGTAAGTTGAAATTGCTTAGCAATAGTTCGACTATCAAAATTTAAGTAATTTGATATAGTTTTTGATCATCGTTCAATAGACATTTTGAGTACAGTGATTAAAATATACTTCCCATTTGTTATGATTTGCATGTGACTTGTGCCCTACAGGCTCATATATTTGAATCCTTAATTGATGTTTGGGAAGGTCATGGAACCTTTGGGAAGTGGAGACTTACTGGAGGAAGGCATGACACAGAGGGTGGGCCTTGAGGTTGGTTAGCCCTGCCCTGCTTCCAGTAGGGAGTCTGCCCTTGCAATTTGCTATTTGCTCTCTCTCAGCCTCCATGATAGATGTGACCTAAGCCACCTCCAGCTTCTGCTAGCCAACCATTCCTTTTCTGCCATAATGGACTTTTCTCCCCTCTAGAACCATCAGGCAAATAAATCTTTCTTTCTCCTTAAAAGTTGAACTTGAATCTTGTCTCATAGCAACAGAGAGAGTTACTGTTACACACTGAAAACATTCACTCTATTGGGGAAACAAATACTTGTGACAATCACAGTACAAAGCAGGACACATTCATACACACACATGCACACATATGCACCCCCCCTATATACTTACCCTTCCTAAGGCCTGGCCAGAAGTTTGTCAAGAAGTGACAGATGCGTTGTTTCTGAAAGATGACTAAGGGTTTCCCAGAAAATCAGGGAAAGGACTCATAAACAGATGTGATCTATTGTTATTGCCTGCCCAGTGGCATTCTGTTTCCTCTATATTTTCTCATGATAAAGATTGGATCATGTCATATAGTTTCTTAGCTCAGACTGGTCATGTGGTACAGTTTTGGACAATGGGATAGAGCACTGAGTTTACTGGGTGATGGTAAAGGGCTCTTAGAAAAGATAAATAGGCCCCTATCCCAAGATTCAGGGTACATTGTGGAAGAGAGAGTGGTGAGATTGTAAGAGCCTGAGGTGAGACAGGTATGCTGACAGGCACTCTCTTCTGGATACGATGGGGCTATTGCATATATGAATTTGGTACAGCTATGTATATTTCCACAAGACATGCACAGGATTTGTTCTATCAACATTTCACTATGGAAGAAGAAATATCTCAATAAGCTCCATGTCTCCCTGAGAGAGTTAGTGCTGATGGGGAGGAAATGAAAAATGTTTTCCTCAATACCCTGTGATATATGATTCATGTTCCAGCAAGTAATCAGGCACATATCATCAAAAGCAAATCAGATGACACCCAATGGATTACACATGTGCAAAGACTTGAAAATAGGAAAGAGTCTGGCAGGGAAAAAAGAAGGGTTGTAATGGGAAGAGGAGGGGAACGAGATTGGGAATTAAAGTATGAATATATTATAAATTCACTATATTTATGTAAAAAAGAAAAGATAACAAAGAAATGGTGAGAAGCTGGCTCCTTTCTCCCCCTTCTTTAGTATGTGCTATGTGTGTTTATAGTTTGGAGTTGAAACAGCTCTCTTGTAACCATGAGACAACAGAAATGCCAAACTGCTGTGGGCAGCAGGTGAGGCGGAGTAAGCCACCCACCGACGGCCTTTGTGTGAAAAGTAAAGCACGCTTATGGCTAACCAACTGTCAGCTAGTGCAACTGACATGACTCAGTGTGGAAACCACTTTGCTGGCCACTGGATTTGCTGTACACATGTAACTGTGGGGCATTACAGATTGAAAAGCCACACATGGGTTAAAACACGAGGGGTAGATGTACTCCACCTTATGCTTGTCCTCTTCTACTCTATATGAAGTAATTTCACATTGGATTTGTAGATGTCTCAATCCTGCATCACAGACCATTTCATTTCCTACAGCTGAAACCTCCAACAAGTCAAGATATTTCTGGGACAAACAGCTTTTGGAGTTTCTCAAGTAAAAGGGGCTGGGGATGCTATCATCCTGCATTGTGTCATTCTGGAGGGTGAAAAACTCTGAGGCTGAGAAATGACTTGGGTCATTCAAGTAAGATCTGCAGCACTCTGCAACTCATTCTCACAAATGGTCTTTTCTTTGTGCTCTTGATGTTGTTGCAGAAACATTGCACACACTGGGTAGTGTGTACAGGGATGGGTATTCAGCATCGTAGTCACTGAGATGCTGTTAAATCACAGGTACTGGGTAAAAATGGGATACACCTAACCCAACCTGGGGTAAAGGAAAGGTATATAACAGTAAATAAAATAATGTACATTTTATAAATGAAATTTTATGGAATATTTAATTCATGGATGGCACTTCCTAATCTCTTTATAGCTAGTTGTCAAGCCTGGTTCCTTACAGCAGTATAAACCATAATGAAAATCCTGTTTTACAGATAAGCTGAGGCACAAAAGGTGGCATAGTACATCCTATTTACCGTATTGTCAATGACAGACTTGGTATTCAGACTCATACAGTCTAGTTCAAGAGGCCATGTTCTTGGTCTCTACATTCCTGCACCTTCTATCATGGGATTGTGTTTAAGGGAAAAGGCTAGAAAAACCATACACATAAGGTATGATCCGTGGTTTGGTTTTCTGAAAGGATGCGGGGCGACCTGCTTCTCTTGATCTCCGGAGGCTCTTCACATTTGTATGGCATTATTAATAACTGTCTTAACAGTTGAGCTCTCTTTCTGGAGATGTGCAGTGGCACAGCTGTGTAGGAAGAGCAATTAGAGTTTAACAAAGCGATGTTAATTGTTTATGGATGCACGGGGAAGAAAAGATTTCAGAAGTTATTGTTACAGTTCCTGAAGGCAAAATGAAAGTGGTGTTGTGTATTTATGATACTTTTATCTGGTTTCCCTCGGCTAATGTACTGTCAGTTACAATTGACTGCAGATACTCTATACATCTTGTTTTGCTACAGTTTCCAGATATTGCACTGCTGGATACACAGGACGATCAGCTTTTCACTACTCCCAGAGACCAATGAAAGTTTGGCTGTTCCTAAGGAAGAAGGGAGAAGAATATGACATCAGGTTTTCTTGAGGGAATGAATTCTGTTTGTATTTGGAGCGGTGTCGTGCTTATTTTTTGATTATGAGCTAATGATTGGGATGATATTGATTACCTAAGAATCCAATGATGGAACCGATAACTTCAAAATGAAGTTAGTGATCACTTACCACTTAGGCAAAATTAATGATCTCTTTTATCAAAGCCATTCTGTGTATAACAGTGAAAGACTGGAGAAGAACATACAGCATTTAATTCCTAGTGTTGGTGGCTACTCTGAGATCAAGATTTAAAATGGGAAATGGTTCCTTGAGTCTCTTGTAGTATTCATTGTATTTTTATGTGTTTAGAAAAACTGTCCCCTCTGAATCCACAATTATTCAAGTGGGCTTGTTGAAATGGGTGCCACTTTTCACAGGAAATGACTGATCTTGCAACACAACAAGAACTGGACTTCAAACAACAGCTGACCCTGGTCTACACAATTGACACTGCCATGCAAGATCTCCCTGGTGGTCAGACAAGGCAGATTGTTCAGTGAAGTTAGGAATGGACATGGTTTTTGCTTTCAATGGCATAGTTATTTGATTTCTACAATTTTGAAGTACAGTTATACATCTCTAAGAAAGAGGGTACTTTTTGGTGCAGGTATAATTTTATAAAGTACACAAGTAGCAAATAGTGGGTAATATCTTAGATTTTCCATCAAGGCTTGCCCCTTATAAATAAGATCCATGCTTCAAATATTCTGACTCTTATAGAAATTCCGAGCCCACTACTTCAGCCAGGAGATCAATGTTAGCATTCGCATATAAGAGAGAACATGTTTGTCTTTCTGTGTCTGAGATACCTCATTCAATATTATATATCCAATGTTATAAGTTTGCCAACAAATTCATCCCTCCTGATGGTTGGATAGTACTCCATTGTGTATATGTACCATATTTTCATTACCCATTCTTTTGTTGAAGGGCATGCTGGCTGATTCCTTTTTCTTGCTATTTTGAATAGAGCTGCAAAGATCATGGATAAATAAGATGTAGAGTCTTTCGGGAATATTTCCAGAAGTTGGATAGTTGGGTCATATGGTAGTTCCGTATTTAGTTTTCCATTTTTCATTCTTTTAGTTTTTTAAAAAAATTATTTATTTTATGTGTGCACATGCGTGTGTGTGTGTGTGTGTGTGTGTGTGTGTGTGTGTGTGTGTATCAGAGGGCACTGTGTGTCCCTTTGGAGGATCAAAGGTGACTTCAGGAATCATCCTGGATCACTTCTACCTCCTTTCTGTTTTGCTCTGGGATTTCCCAGACTCCGTCCACCAGGATCAGAAGCATGGGATGCAGCCTTTTCTGCCTGATGTTTTTATGTGGAACCTGGGATTCGAACTCAGGACCTTCTGCCTGCGAGGCAGAGTCTTGACCCCTGAGCCATCTCTCCAGCCCTTCTTTTAGTTTTTTAAATGTTGCATACATGAATATAGTGAATTCATAATATTTTCAATTTCTATTCCTTAATCCCAATTCTCATCCCTTTTCTTTTCCCCTTATAATCCTTTCTCTCCCCTGTCATATTCTCTCCTATTTTCAAATCTTTTCACTTGTGCGGCCCACTGTGTTTCATCTAGTTTGTCTTTGATGACGTATGCCTACGTGCTTCATGCTCTAGCAAGCATCAATGGGTATATCTTTTCATCCCATCAGCATTAGTCCTCCTCTGTCTCTCAGTGAGGTATAGGTCTTCTTAAGATATTTCTGCTTTCATGGTGAGGTGCTGAGACAGATCTCATCCAATTCTTGCATAAGTATACATACAGGTCTTGAAATCTTTCATAGTACAATTCTGTTATGTGTAGGAGACAATGTTTGGCTCACCACCATCTCACTTCAGGCTCTTTTTTTTTTTTTTTTTTTTTTGCAGATAACACTTTTTTATAAAAGCATGTTTATTGAGCTCTGAAAGACAATTTACATTGGTGCTGTTAATGAGGAGGTTACATGACGTTTGTATTCTGGGCCTAAAACATATAATGTAAAAACAAAGAGAAAAAATATTTATAACTTAACACACACAGTTATCAATGTTTCATTGGCATGCAATACCGATGACCTGAGTACAACCCCCAGAACCTATTTAAAGGTGGCAGGAGAAAACAAACTCCACAGATTTGCCCTCTGACCCCTATATGTGTACCCTGTTATGCATGCATCCCTTGGCACACAAAACTTAAAAAGAAATCTATAATTCAGAACCAAATGGGCTGCTATTCCCTCTTCAGGTAAGCCTACACAAATGCCTCTGAAGTGTGTGCTTGCTGAATAAATATCTGTTAAACTATTTTTTAAAAGGAAAAAAAACATACTTATGCTTCTGATATAAAAATAAGGCTACACAAAAATTCTTATATATGTATGTATATGAATGAATATAATGTATAGTTAATCTTGATTGTCAACCTGATTGGATTGAGAAATCTTTTTTTTTTTTTTATTAAAAATTTAATTATACATTTTAAAATTTTTTACCAGTTCCCTCCCTCCCCCTTCCCCTTCCCCCAGTGTCTCCCCCCCAATTCCCAGAGAGTCCTTTATTGTGTGCGCCTAACTCTCCACTGGGTCCTCCTCTCCGATGACATATAAGGACCCAGTGGCATTTCCATAAGCCCTTTCTCTTGTTCCCCTTAAGCATAATATTACTACTATGGCTGTCAATCCCTTGCCTCCAGGGGTCTCGGTGCCCTTAACAGATGCTAGACTTTATGAGGGCAACAGTGCGCTGGACATTGCGCAGGGCATGCAAAGTTCCTTTATGATTGCTTTGGCCCCAACTATTGTTGAGAATCTTGCAAATCGTTGCTCCTCCCATCCTTTTGCTCTTACAATCTTACCGCCCCCTCTTCCGCAAATGTCCCTGAGCTCCAGGATGGGGAGATATTAGGCTGGCCTAGTTCTATGTGATTGATATAGAGTCTCTGAAGTTCTGGATTGTGGTTTGTTGATTTTCTTTTGCAGTTTTGCTGCTCCTGCAATTCCCTTCACTCCATTCTGCTGGGCACTGTATGTCACCCCCTGGCCAGAGACAAAAAGCTGTTAAACTGGAGTCTTGTTGTAATAGCACATTCAAGGGTAGATGTAATAAGAGTAGGAAACCTCACTGAGGGAGGGGTCCATCACCCATTTGCAAAATGATTACTTTTTATATGCTAGACTATATGCCCTCCCCTTCTGGTGAGATCAGGAAAGAACGTCTGTGAACTTAACCAGGTTTCTCATTACTTACTTGCAGACCTTGATGGAGGCCTATTTTCTCTGCTGTAACATGGTCTCCTCTCTCCTTGTTTCTGGTGTGGCCCTCCTAACCCATCTCTCTTGTTCATAATCCTTGCAATTACTGTGTTACATAGGTTTACTTTTGAGTGTCCCAATGTGGGCTGGGCGAGTTTGGTACTAGGAGCCACCTATTAGGGAGTACATACGGCGCTTAATTTTCTGGGTTTGGGATACTTCACTTAATATAATTTTTTCTAATGACATCCATTTCCCAGCAAATTCCAGTAATTCATCATTTTTGATGGCTGAGTAGTACTCCATTGTATAGATGTACCACAGTTTCCTTATCCACTCGTCAACTGTTGGACATTTAGGTTGATTCCATGACTTTGCTATTGTAAACAGTGCTGCTATGAACATGGTCGAGCTTGTGCTATCGAGGCGAACCTCTGCTGCTTGGGGGGTTATTCCCAAAAGTGGGATAGCAGGGTCATATGGCATTTCAATCTTTAATTTCTTTAAGAATCTCCAGACGGCTCGCCAGAGTGGCTGTATGAGCCTGCATTCCCACCAACAATGTAGGAGAGTTCCCCTCTCCCCACATCCTCTCCAGCATTTGTCGTTGTTTGTACTGTGGATTTTTGCCATCCTGACCGGGGTGAGATGATATCTCAGGGAAGTTTTGATTTGCATTTCCCTGATGGCGAAGGAAGTGGAGCATTTTTTAAGATAATTGTTAGACATTTTAATTTCATCCCTGGTAAAGTTTCTTTGAAGTTCCAGGGCCCATTTTTTAATTGGGCCAGTGTTTTCCTTGGAGTTTAATTTTCTAAGTTCTTTGTGCACTCTGGACAGTAGAGCTCTGTCAGATATGTGGTTAGTGAAGATTTTCTCCCATTCTGTGGGTTGCCTTTGAGCTCGTGTGACAATCTCTTTATCTGAACAGAAGCTCTTTAATTTCACAAGATCCCAACTGTTGAGAGTTGGTAGCAGTGACTGTGCCATTGGATGTCTGTTTAGGAAGTGTTGGCCTAGCCCAATCAGCTCGAGGGAGTTCCCTATCCTTTCAACTATGGCTTTTAAAGTCTCTGGCCTGATATCAAGGTCCTTGATCCATTTGGAATTAAGTCTTGTACATGGTGACAAGTACGGGTCCAGCTTTAATCTTCTGCATGTGGAGATCCAGTTTTGCCAGCACCATTTGTTGAAGATGCTGTTCTTTTTCCATTGGATTCTTTGGGCCCCTTTGTCAAAGACCAAATGGCTGTAACTTTGTGGGCTTATATCTGGGTCTTCAATCCTTATCCATTGATCTGTGTGTCTATTTTGGAGCCAGTACCAGGCTGTCTTTATAACTATGGATTTGTAGTATAGACTTAGGTTTGGTATGGTAATACCTCCAGCTGTGTTTTTGTTACTCAGGATTGTTTTTGCTATCCTGGGTCTTTTGTGCCTCCATATGAACTTTGAGATTGTTTGGTCAACTTCTTTGAAGAATTGCTTTGGGATTTTGATTGGTATAGCATTGAATCTGTATATTGCCTTTGGTAGGATGGTCATTTTTACAATGTTGATTCTGCCAATCCAGGAACAAGGGAGGTCTTTCCACCTTCTGGTGTCTTCTGCAATTTCTTTCTTTAGGGTTTTAAAGTTTTCATTGTAAAGGTCTTTTACCTCCTTAGTTAGGTTTATACCAAGGTATTTCATTTTTTTAGGGGTTATAGTAAATGGCATGGTTTCTCTCAAGGCTTTTTCACTTCTTTCATTCTGGGCATATAGGAAGGCCTCTGATTTTTGCACATTTATTTTGTATCCTGCCACCCTGCTGAACTTCTCAATTAGTTCCAGGAGCTTCCTGGTGGAGTTTTTGGGATCACTCAGGTATAAGATCATGTCATCTGCAAATAGAGATAGCTTGACTTCTTCCTTGCCAATTTGAATCCCTCTTATGTCCCTTTCTTGTCTTATGGCTTCGGCTAAGACTTCAAGTACAATATTGAATAGAAGTGGTGAGAGTGGACAGCCTTGTCTAGTTCCTGATCGAAGTGGGAATGCTTCCAATTGTTCCCCATTGAGCATAATCCTTGCTGTGGGCTTGTTGTATACAGCTTTTATTATATTGATAAAGGTTCCTTCCATTCCTACTGTCTCTAGCGTTTTGATCATAAAAGGCTGTTGGATCTTGTCAAAAGCTTTTTCTGCATCTATCGAGAGTATCATGTGGTCTTGGACTTTGGACTGGTTTACATGATGAATTACATTTATTGATTTGCGTATGTTGAACCAACCTTGTGTGCCGGGGATGAAGCCTACTTGGTCCCCATGAATGATCTTTTTAATATGTTTTTGAATCCGATTTGCTAAGACTTTGTTGAGAATCTTTGCATCTGTGTTCATCAGGGAGATTGGCCTATAGTTTTCTTTTTTAAGTGAATCTTTATTAGGTTTTGGGATTAAAACGATATTAGCTTCATAGAAGGAATTTGGTAGTGTTCCTTCCTTTGCTATTTGATGGAACAGTTTAAGGAGTATTGGTGTTATTAACTCCTTAAATGTCTTGTAGAACTCTGTGCTGAATCCATCTGGTCCAGGACATTTTTTGGTGGGAAGATTTGAGATTACTTCCTCAATTTCCATATATGTTAAATATATATGTTATATATATTTAAGTAATTCACAACTTCCTGATTCAATTTAGGTAATTTGTGTTTACTTAGAAATTCATCCATCTCTTTTGTGTTGTCAAACTTCACAGAGTATAAGTTTTTGAAATATGATGTTATAATTCTCTGGATTTCTTGGGTATCCGTAGTGATAACTCCATGTTCATTTCTAATTTTGTTAATTTGGGTTTTCTCTCTCTTGCTTTTGGTTAGTTTAGCTAGGGGTGTATCAATCTTGTTGATTTTTTCAAAGAACCAGCTTTTTGATTGGTTGATTTTTTCTATCGTTTTCTTAGTCTCGATTTCAGATATTTCTCCCCTTATTTTGCTAATCTCTTCTCTTCTACTGCTTTTGGGATCAGATTGCTCTAATTTCTCTAAAGCTTTAAGCTGCATTGTTAAGTTGTTTATTTCTGATGTTTCCATTTTTTTGACGTGGGCATTAAGAGCTATGAACTTACCTCTTAGAACAGCTTTCATTGTGTCCCAGAGATTTTGGTAAGTTGTATTTTCGTTATCATTCACTTTCAGGAAATCTTGAATTTCCTTTTTAATATCTTCCTGAATCCAGTTCTCATTCAGCAATATAGTGTTAAGTTTCCAGGAGTTAGTGTATTTTCTCTTGTTTGATGTGTTGTGGATGTCCAGCTTTAGGCCGTGGTGGTCTGATAGGGCACAGGTTAGAATTTCAACTTTCTTGTACATGTGTAGATTCATTTTGTGGCCCAATATGTGGTCTATTTTGGAGAAAGTTCCGTGTGCTGCTGAGAAAAATGTGTATTCTTTGGTGCGTGGGTGAAAAGTTCGATAGAGATCTGTGAGGTCCATTTCTTTCAGGGTTTGATTAAGTTCCAAAGTGTCTCTGTTAAGCTTTTGACCTGTTGATCTATCCCATGTAGAGAGGGCGGTGTTGAAGTCCCCAAGAATTATCGTTTGGGGGTTGATTTCTTGCTTTTGACGCTGTAGGGTTTTCTTAATGAATGTGGAGGGGCCCGTATTGGGTGCATATATGTTCAGTATTGTGAAATCTTCCTGGTGAATTGTACCTCTGACTAAAATGTAGTATCCATCCGTGTCTCTTATAATTTTTTTTGGTTTGAAATCCACTTTGTCTGATAGCATAATGGCTACCCCTGCCTGTTTTCTGCTTCCATTTGCTTGTAGAATTGTTGACCAGCCTTTTATTTTTAGAGCGTGCCTATCTTTTGTGGTGAGATGGGTTTCCTGCAGGCAACAGATTGATGGATTGTGATTTTTAATCCAAGTTTGTAATCTGTGTCTCTTGATCGGTGAATTAAGTCCATTAACATTTAGTGTTATAATGGAGAAACTATTGTTAATTCCAGACATTTATTATGTTTAGTAGCTTTTATAAGTATATTGCTTCGCTTTTAATGGTGTTATATTTGCCTTCTGTTCTCCTGGATATGCCTGTTTTTTTTCTTCACGCTTGAGTATCATTTCTAGCAGTTTTTGAAGGCCTGGTTTGGTGGCCATGTATCCCTTAAAGTTGTCTTTGTGCTGGAAAATTTTTCTTTCTCCCTCGATCATGACTGATAGTTTTGCAGGGTAAATCAGCCTGGGTTGACATTTTTGCTCATTCAATACTTGAAGTATGTCTCTCCGAGCTCTTCTTGCTTTTACTGTTTCGACTGAGAAGTCATTTGTTATTTTAATAGGTTTGCCTTTAAAAGTGACTTGTTTTTTCTCCCTTGAAGCTCTCAGCACCAGTTCTTTATCTTGAATGTGGAGTGTTTTAACTATTATTTGCCGCGGTGTGCTTCTAGTTTGGTCGTATCTGTTTGGGGTGCGGAATGCCTCTTGTATATGAATGGGCCTCTCTTTCTTTAGATGAGGAAAGTTTTCCTTGATGATCGTTTGAAAAATTTCCTCAGGGGTGGTATTTTGAGATTCTTGCTCCGGTATTCCATGAATACGCATGTTAGGCTTCTTCAGGGTGTCCCATATCTCTTGGATATTTCTCTCAAGTATCTTTTTGGCTTTAACAACCTCTTCCATTGAGCTGGCTAGTACTCCCACTTTATCTTCAAGGTCTGAAATTCTGTTTTCTGCTTCATTAGTTCTGTTGATAAGACTCTCTGTGGCGTTCTGGGTTGAAGATAACTTGTCTTTTAGCTCAGTTTTAAACTCTGCTTGAGTTTGTTTTAACTGTTCTATGCCACTTTTTGTTTCTTGCACTGTTTTTCTCAACTCCTCCAGATGTCTGTTGTGTTCCTCTTCAAAGCGATTGATTCGATTATGTAATTCCTCCCGGATTTCCTCTTTCATAGTATTGAACATGGTAATGATCATATTTTGAAAGTCGTTATCCTGGGTCAGGCTTTCTTGGCCTTTTTCCGTGGGTTTGTTCTTGTTGGAGTCTAACATTATGGGATTAATTTCTTCAGTGGGAGATTTGTTTACTTGAGTGTTGCTTCTCATGGATTTGCACTTTGACTTTGGCATTGTCATTTTAACTCTTAAGATCTCTCAATTTCACTAAACTGAATTATTTGGCCTGGGGTACTGGTGTGCGGGGCCTGAACGGGGACTTACCTAGGGAGCGGGGTGAGGCCCGGGTGGACCGCGTGCGTGTCCCGACTGGTGGAGCGGGGTGGGGCGAAAAGGGAGGATGGGCGCGTCGTCGTGGAGCTATTTAACCCGAGGGCAGCTGGGGCGGGGCCCGGGCACAGGGGGAGGTCCTCCTCGTTCCCTCGGCCCCCGCGCGGCTCAGGCTGGATGGCGGGAGTCGGAGCCGGGTCCCCGTGGGCTGACCTGGGGTCCTAGAGCGCGCGTTGAGGCCCGGCTGGATCTCGCCTACGCGTCCCGACCTGGGGTCCTAGAGCGCGCGTTGAGGCCCGGCTGGATCTCGCTTACGCGTCCCGACCGGCGGAGCGGGGGGTGGGGCGGAAAAGCACTTCAGGCTCTTACAATTATACTTCCTCGATGTTCCCTGAGCCTTGGGGTGAGGGTCGGTGAAGTACATATGTCCTGGTTTGGAGTCCACAGTCACTTATTTTCTACATTTTGGTGAGTTGTACTTTTCAGCAATAAACCCTTTTTGCTTTAGAAGGAGGCTTCTAGGTTATGTGCTGAGTGCTTTTCCAGTCTATGAGTATAATAAAAGGTATTTATAAAGCAGTTTGTAGCTTCCTAGCTAAAGAATAGTCTGCTCCTGCTCTGGGACCTATGTCTTTCCCTTCTGCAGGCTTTTGTTCTAGTTTACAGTAACAGGAACGTGCTCCATTCTGACAAATGGGCCTTAAATTCAATCAGAAAGCTGCTAGTTGTCTCCTTGATATTCAAGCCATGATTATACTGATGGCCACTGTTGTCATGACGATTGTCATTGCAATTTACAGATCTCGCAGATTGAAGAAACCTTTGGCTGTTTTTCTCCCGTATAGCTTCCATTATAATCTCTGTACTACATAAGCTATCCAGTAAGAAGGAAGCTTCCAGACTTGGCCCAGCTGGTGTTTTTCGTCCACGTTTTGGGATCCATGTGTGTTGAGTCTTCAGTAAGATGGACTTACTGTCAGTTTCTGGAGGGCAACCGAGAGCAATGGCAAAAGCCTATGCTCTTTGGGGGGCTTTAGAGACCTCTCTGAGCAACAACTTATCTAGAAGTGTCACATATCTGTTACTTCTATCATTGTTTAATTGTCTCTGGGCTCCAGGTGGCGCATTAGAGGACATTTTTTTTTTTTTCGTTTTGTCCTTTCATCCTCTTTCTGCGTTCCTCTGTATAGGGACTGTTCATTCCTTCTCCCTTTTTTCAGGCATAGAACAATAAGCACTTTTATTACATGAGCTATGATGATTTATTTGCCTTTCCCAGCTTTGATCTTCCTCAGCTAGAACTCCAATTTCTTGCTCTCTAGCAGTCACTGGCTGGGTCTTTTTTTTTTTTTTTTTTACATTCAAAAAAAATTTTTTTTTTTATTTTCCCCAATCATACAGGATACATCAGGTATCCTGGTCCTCTCCCTCCCTCCACCTCTCCCCAGTCCCCCTTTGCACTCTCCCCCCCTTTACCCCTTTTTTTCACCCCCCTCCTTCTCCTTCTCCCAGTGCCTCCTCCTTCCCCCTCCCATCCTCTGGAGCATCCTTTTGTGTGAATGCCAAATCTCCCTCTGAGTCCTCCTCCCTAGTGAGGTGTTAGGACTCTGTGGCACAGCCAGGAGCCCTTTCTTGGGCTCCCTGTTAGTATGGGAACACTACCATGACTGTTAATCCCTTGACTGGCCGGATCTTGATGCAAGAAGTCCTGCTGGAACTGCGCCTCCAGAAGATGCCTGATTTTGGCATTTTTCCTTTCATCGTATTTCTTTAGAGTTTTCTTTGATCGCTTTTCATTTAAAATCTGTTCTTCCTCAGGGGTCAGTTTGGCTCCCTTCTTGCTGCCCAGAAGTAGTGCATAGTTGGACTCCTACAGTTATTGGTAGGGAACACTGTCAAACAAGTATCATTCAGTCAGTTCTTGGTGAGTCTTGGTGTGGGTTAGTTCTCTCTTGGATTTATTGTAGGCAACATCAATGATTCCTATTTCGCAAATACAACATTCACAATCCCAGGCAAAGTTCCTCACATCCAGCATCAGGGCATGCTACTTCTTATTACTTTCACGAACACTAACTGTGTGTATATGGTGGGGTTTAGTCTTACTGTTGGCCGCAGGACGTTCCAGTTCAGACATTGATTCTTGTGATAGGGCTTTCTCTTCCCGAGGTCTTGGGGTACTTGTGCTGATTGTCCTGAGAGATACTCATCACTCTTGTTGCCTGGAAAAAGTTCGTTTCTTTTTTAAAAGCTAATTTTTTGACATATTGATATCATAGGAAGTTCCTATTTGGTTGCATCCCACCTTCTTAGGGTTTTTCTATTAGTCCTTCAACCCCTCTTACATCATCCCCTCATCCCCCCTAAGTATTTTCTCCTGTTGTTCCCTCTCTTACCTGCTAACTGTGGTATCCCATAGCTCTTCTTCAAAATCTTCGCCCTAACCTTCCCTCCCCACCTTTCTGTTCTTTAGGCCTAGTTTGTCTAGCCAACTTGCTCTGGAGATCTTAGCTTTACTATTCCTAGGCTGGAACTACAGGCTGACCGCCACACACTTTCAGAGGGATCCTGGGATTTCAACAGTCTTTTTGATTGCTCAGTAAATTCTGTTAACCATTGAGCCATTTCCCGAGTCCCTAATCTTTATCTTCTTGTCAACCTTAAATAAATATTGGATTTATTTTGGTATCATTTGCTATATTGTGATGTATTGTTAGCAATATTTTTTTCTGTATGCTGAGTTTGAGTCCTTTATCATCAGGATGTGTTTTATAGATATTTTCCCCTCCCCCCAAGTCCTGGCTTCCTTTGCACTGCATTCTAAATATAGGATCTGAGGCATTTGTTTGATATTAGCATTAATTTTTAATGGGAATGTAAGAGTGTACACAAATTTACATAAGACAACGAGCCTATATGTACTCAATTTAATAATTTTCAGAAAAAGTAGGCTCATTATTGTATAATTTGCATGTAGTGACAAGGATGTATTTTCTTTTTTTTTAATTCATGTGTTTCATTTATATATTTTAAAAATATTTTATTTATTCATTTTACGTGTGTGTGTGTGTGTGTGTGTGTGTGTGTGTGTGTATTTGCTGTAGGATTTCCGAGGCTCTGCCCATTAGGCCTGGAAGTGGAGGCTGCTGCCATTTCTGCCTGGTGTTTTTACATTGGACATGGGATCTGAACTCAGGACCCTTCTGCTTTTGAGACAGAGTCATCTCTCCAGCCTGACAAGCATGTATTTTCATATAATATGTTCAAGATGTAGAATAATTTTATTTAAAATTTCATGTGGCATCCTGCAGTTCATCCCTCCCTAATCCCTGAGGCACTGATAACTGACTTCTGCCACAGCTATTTTGTCTTTTTCAGAATGTCATGTAAATGACATCAAACAGGACCCTCTGCCACACTGTATAATGCCCAAGTTGTGTTAAAATATTTATCAGTCATTTATCATTTTTAGAGCAAGACATTCCACATAATTTCCCAATCTTTTTGAAACGCACCTACATCATCATGAGATAGAGTTACCTTATTGTACAATAGTATACAAATACTATTTAGCCCTATCTAACTGAACTTTGTATCATTGGTCAATCTCTCTCTATCTTTCCTTTCTATCTGCTTTCCCCAGACTCTGAAAACCACTATTGTTGTGATAGTTAATCCTAGGTGTCAACTTGACATACCTGGTATTAACTAAGATTGGCTGAGACCACACATGGTAAGATCAGCGGAGAACCACCTAAAGAGATTATCTGGATAATATAAGAACAGCCCCCTCAGAGCCTCCATAGATCTCATACGAACCTCCCAGTAATGGACCATATAAAAGGGAACCACAGAAGAGAAAAGATGATTTCTTTGCTTCTTGACCCTCTAGCACTCCAACTCTCTCCTAAAGATTCTCTAGGAATCCTCTAGCCTTCAACCACTGGATTACTGGACTGAGCAACTACTGGCAGCTATTATTGGACTACCACAGCTATATCTGTAAGCCAACTCAATAAATTCCCTATTTATATATTCATTTTGTTAATTCTGTAACTCTAGAGAACCTGACATACAATTCTACTCTCAACTTCTGAGAGATGAATGTTTTATTGTATACATATGTATGTGTGTGTGAGTTTCCACATATGTGGAGGTCAGAGGACGTTCTTTGGATATTGTTCCTCACTTTTCCCCTTTGTTTGACATCAGTTCCTTCATTGTCCCTTCATAAGCTAGACTAGCTGGGCTTCAGGCTTCTGGAGATTCTCGAGCTTCCAAGTCCCACATACTGCATGCATACTAGTGTTACAGAAGCTTATGACAATTTTTTTCCATGGGATTTGGGATTGAATTCCAGTTCCTAGGGCTTACAGGGCTCCATATACCTGATGGTCAATTTTTTTTTATCTTCTTTTAAGAAATGTCTATTTAGATCTATTGCCCATTTTGAATTGAGCCACTCACTTTTTACAATTTGAATTATTTGATTATTCTTAGATATCCTGGATATATTCTTCCCAGATGTGTAACTGCAAATACTTTCATCCCATTCCAAAAGGCCTAAGAAAGTAAGTATTAGTGAAGTATGGAGAAAAGAGAATACTTGATCACTACTGGTGTGAGTGTACATTTCTTTAGCTATTATGAAAATTAGCATTAATGGTCATAAAACAATAAATTATATAACAACCATATGACACAACATCCTCACTCTTGGATATATACTCTAAGATAATGAAATTAATATGTTGAAACTTTTCCACTCTAAAGTTCTTTGCAATCCTACTCATAATAGCCAAGAAATGAGGAAAAATATAGGATCATCCACTGGTGAATGGATGAAGACAATGTGGTATACATACACAATTTTGTCATTAAAGGAATGAAATCATTTGAGACCATGTGACAGAACTGGAGATCATCATGTTAGGTGAAATAAGCCAGGCACAGAAAGGGTTCTTCATGATTTTGCTCATATTTGGAATCTAAAAATGTTGGGAAGAAGATATAGCTCAGCAGGTAACATGTTTACCATGCAAGTCTTATAGAGGAAAATGACACCTTCACAATACCACGACTTGGTCCCATTCAATCATTCCAAACACTTTCAACTGAAAGGACAAATGTGACCTAAATAATTAAAAAATTTAAGCAATAATCTAGTTTTCTGATGCATAAATGCCTATGCAAACCAGAAAGTTACATGAAAGGCAACATATTTCTTCCATAATCTACCAAACCCTGATCCTGATGAGAGTTATATAGATGGAATTCCAATAAAATATGACAAATGTGTTCAAATGAATGAAAGAGAACATGAATAAACACTAGTATGAATTCCAAGGATAAACAAACAGCTGAATAAAATAAGATGGTAAATACAGGGAATGAAAATGGAATTCAATCAAGATACAAAAACTGAAGAAAAGTGAACTCGTGTTGGAAATGGAAAATTCAATATGTCAATTCAAAAGTTTAATGAATGGAACATGGCAGACAGAATAACAAGTATGAAGACAAGATAGAAGAATTGGTACATTCAGCCAATAACAACAATAAATTTAAAATAGAATGAATGGAGCATGCAAGATGAAAAGACTAAAGTATAAAGTACATGGGAATGAGTATAGAAGAAGGAGAACTCCACTAAGATCTCTTATGTGCTCAGGTTGATCTTGAAGTTGAAGTCTCTCTGTTTTCTGCCTCTTTTGCATGTGCCTCTATGCCTGACAATTCTGTTGTTCCTTCAATTTTGAATTATATATATAACTCAATTTGAACTGTATATCATTATATAAGTATAATGTACAACTGTACAAGCACACACAAACTTTTAAATACATGTGATATGTGAGATTTAACTCAGGTCACCAAAAGGCAAGTGCCTTTACCCATGGAGTTATCTCACTGGCCTACTTCTTTTTTCTTTCTGTTTTAATGATCTTGACTTTAGATATTTCATATGAGTAGAGATATCCAATAATTTTCCTGTGTCCGTCTAATCTCATCTAATTCATAAATTCATCCTTTCTTTAGTTTTTTTGAGATTACATACAGAAGCATGGATCACAGCAGCTGCATCTCTAAAACGTCTACTCCAGCGTAGGTGCTTCAGGAAAGATACACACTGGATCTTCCTGTACAACTTGTGAGCTCCACTGGCCAGTCTCCTCTCCTCAGCAATTAGCTACTGCTGTCATACCACTGTGGAAAAGCCTCAGAAGTACAAGAATTTCCTGAGTTTTGTAAGATTCTCTCCTCCCCAGGAGGGAATGCTTCAGTTTGGAGCAAATAGCTATCCAACACTAGGATGGCCCCAGCTATGTTGAGCAGAAAAGGTTAGATGTATCATCCAGATATTTTCATAGCCTTAACGGGAGAGTATTGTTTGAATTTATTTTTTTTACTCCTTTAGTGTTTTATACATGGTTATAGTAAATTTATAATATTTTATACCTTAATCCCCAGCCCCATCTCTTCTCCCTTTTATAACCTTTTTTCTTCCCTGCCAATCTCCCTCCTATTTTCTTATCTTTTTGAATGAGTAGCCCACTGAATTTTATCTGGGTTGCCTTTGATGTCATGTCATGTGTGATGTCATGTGTCCGACACTTGCTGGAGCTTGAGTCCTGTATCACTGGTTATACAACTGAGGAAAACCAACCAGGGTATTATGCCTTATTTTCTGAACTTTTGCCGGTTGTGTTTTTCTGTAATATATACCTTCCATTACAGAAGGAAGTTTCTAGGTTGAGTACTGATTGTCCCTTCAATCTATGGGTATAATGATAGATACATATTTAAAAGCAGTTTGAATTTTTTTTATAGCTAAACCTTAATAGTTTATACAACCCCTCCTTTCCCCAAGCCCACATCCTCCCTTGTCATAGATTTCTTTTCTGGTGTACAATATCAGGAATGTGATCACTGCTGAAAAGTGGGCCTTAATTCCAATCAGAAAGCTGTTGGTTGCCTCCTTTGACTTTTTTCTTTTCTTTTCTTTTCCCTCCCCTCCTCCCCTCCCCTTCCCCTCCCTTCCCCTCCCCTTCTTTCCTCCCCTCCCCTCCCCCCCTTCACCTCTCCTCCCCTTCTTTTCTTTAGGAGAAGAGTAGATTTATGGCAGGAAAGACATTGAGAAGAGCAGAAACTTGAGGATTCAGGTCACCATGGACATCATGAAAATCAAGCCCCCTTTGATTTTCATGCCACTATTACTCTAATGGTTGCCTCTCGCCGGCTGGTTATTATTGTGGCCTGCAGCTTTCATGGATTGATGAGATGGTTGATTGCTTTTCTCCCCTAGCACCTTGCATAGTACTTCCTTGGACTATGAAAGCTATTCATCAAGGATGCTATCCATGTCCTGTAATATATGTGTGTTGTGTTTTCAGTAAGATAATCAGTAATTATTGTCAGTTTATGGAAGGCCACCAAGAGCAATGGCAAAAGCCTGTATTATTTTGGGCAAAAGCCTGTATTATTTGTATTATTTGAGACTTCTGTGACCAACAACTCAATAGGGGGTATCATATACCTGGTACTTGATATATTGTTTAGTTGCCCATGGGTTCTAGTTGGAGCATCATAGGACATTTTTCTTTTTACCCTATCTCCTCTTGTTTTTCCTGTACTGGATGTTTTTTCTCATTCTTGACCCAGCTATACCACTTTTGGGAATATTCCCAAAGGACTCTACATCTTATTATAGAAACTTTTGTACATCTATGCTCATTGCAGCCTTATTTGCAATAGCAAGAAAGTGGAGTCAATTTGCATGTCTATCAGTGGAGAGATAGGTAATGAAAATGTGGTACATGTACACAATGCAATACTATTCAGAGATCAAGAAAAATGAAATCAAGGAATTTGCTGCTGAATGGATGAGACTGGAAATTGTATTGAGTGAGGTATCTCAGATACAGAAAGACAACCACATGTTCTCTCTTATATGTGGATGCCAACATTTAACTTCTAAATGATTTATTTACTATGGAATTCCTGTGATATCCAGAAATCTTGAAAGGAACCATTAAGGAGTGGTGGGAGGGAGGGATAAGGCGAAGACTTTACAGGAAGAGATATTAAAAAAAAATCACAGGAGTCAAGGTGGGGAGGGGAATAATGGGGAAATGCTTAAGGGGGAATGGAGATGAGGGATGGAGCACAGGAAGGGCTGAGGGGCCCACCTAGAGACAGTAATTGCAAGGATTATGAACAGGAGGGATGGGGTAGGAGGGCCACACCAGAAACAAGGAGAGAAGGGACCATGTTACAGCAGGGAAAATAGGCCTCCACCAAGGATCCAAATAAGTAATGAGACATCTGATTAAGTTCACAGACCTTTGTTCCTGATCATTTACTACTGAGGGGGAGTGATCTCACCAGAAGAGGAGGGCATATAGTCTGGCAGATAAAAAGTAACCATTTTGCAAATGGGTGATAGACCCCTCCCTCACTGTGGTTTCCCACTTTTATTACATCTACCTTTGAATGTGCTTTTATCACAAGACTCTAGTTTAACAGCTTTTTGTCTCTGGCCAGGGGGTAACATACAATGCCCACCAGGATGGAGTGAAGGGCATTGCAGGAGCAGCAAAACTGCAAAAGAAAATCAACAAACCACAATCCAGAACTTCAGAGACTCTATATCAACCACCTAGAACTAGGCTAGCTTAGTCTCTCCCCATCTTGAAGCTCAGGGAAATTTGCGGAAGAGGGGGCGGTAAGAGTGTAAGAGCATAAGGATGGGAGGAGCAATAATATGTAAGATACTCTATACTAGTTAGGACTGAAGCAATCATAATTGGACTTTGCATGCCCTGCGCATTGTCCAACACACTGTTGACCTCACAAAGTCTAGCATCTGCTAAAGGCACCAAGATCCTTGGAGGCAAAGGATTGGCAGCCACAGCAGTGTTCCTATACCTAAGGGGAACACGGGAAAGGGTTCGAGAAAGGCCACTGGGTCCTTGTACGTCATCGGAGAGGAGGGCCCAGAGGAAAATCAGGACATGCACAAGAAAGGACTCTCTGGGAATTGGGGTGGGAGGCACTGGGGGGTGGGGAGGGAGAAGGGTAGGGGAGGGGGAGCAGGGGGTACGGGGGGAGGAGGAGGGAGGGAGGGAACTGGTGTACCTAATAAGTTTGTATGAGCTGAAATAAAAAAAAAAAAAAAGGAAGGGCTGAGGGGGCTCATCAAACTAAGATTTTAAGTAACAATCCGGTAGAAACCTCCTATGTTACTAGCGGAAGAGCTTTTAATCTTTTATCATCAAGTAAGAAATCCACTATGGGCTTTTCATTTATGGCTTTGTTATGATAAATAGTTCCCATCTCCTAGTTTGATGAGTGCTGCTATTTTGAACTGGTGTTGAATTTTTAAGTTGCTTTTTCAGATTCACTTGAGATGTTCATGTATTCCCCCCTAAATTCATTAAAATTACATGTCATTTGATTGCTTTTCACATACTTAAAGATCTTATTTTATTCAGTACATAGTATATATCTACAAATTCAGTTTGTCAGTACATGTTCTTGAGAATTTTTATTTCAGTGTTCTTAGAGATATTATTCTATCATCTTATCCTTTATTATTATTATTATTTATTCAACTGTGTGCATGTGCGTGTGTATGTGCCCGTGCGTGTGTGTGTCTGTGTGTGTGCCCGTGTATGTGTAGAATCACGGACGAATTCGCGAACCACCATGGACGCCTCCACCTCCTTCTGCCCCGGGATTCACAGGCTCCGCCCTACCAGGACCAGAAGCGCAGGCCGCCCCCGCTTCTGCCTGGCGTCTATACGTGGGATCTGGGATCTGAACTCAGGACCTTCCGCCTGGAAGGCGGAGGCTTAACCCCTGAGCCACCTCTCCAGCCCCCCTTTTTGTTTTTTAATGTCATTTTTTGTACTTTAGTATCAGGATAATTCTAGCTTTAGAGAATGAGTTCATAAATGTTTTCTCAAATCATTCTATGGCGAAATACTTCAGAGGGATTTATATTAGTGTTTCTTTAACTATTTCATGGAATTAATAAAACTATTAGCTTCTCTTTTGAGAGGTGTTTGATTATTAATTAAATCCCTTTACTAGCTACAATTCTATTCAGATTTTTTTAATTTCTTTGTACTTTGACTTTGGTAGGCTTTGTATTTTCAGTAATTTATCCATGTTATCTAAGTTATCTATTTTTTGCATAATTGTTCATAATTCTCTTTATAATCCTTTTTGTTTCTGCAGAATTGGCAATGGATTTATTCCTTTTTCTGATGTTAGCAATTTAAGTCTTTTCTGTCTTTTTCCCTTTTCTCTTTATGTTGTGATTATATATTGATTTTGTATTTTTATGTGTATATATGTGTGTGGGTGATTTTGTATATGTATGTTTGTATGTGTTTACATAGGTATGTGCGATACATAAAAATGTGTGTGCACATGTGAGTGGAAGCCTAGGGATGATTTTAGGAACCATCCTTAATTGCTTGTCCATTTTATTCTTTTAAGACTGGCTCTCTAAACTCAGAGCTCTCCAGTAGGGCTACTGTGGGTAACCAGTTTGTTTTAGGGGCTCCCAGGCTCCTCCTTCAAAGGCTGGAATTACAAAGAGCCTCCACACTGGCCCAGCTATTTTCATGGGCTCTGAATGCTAGTTCTCTTACTTGTGTGGCAAATACTTGAACTGAGCAATCTTCTAGCCCCACATTTGTTATTTTTACTGATCTTTCTAAGAAACTAACTTTTGCTTTCATTGATTTTCTCTGTAGTGTTTCTTTAAGACAAGATCTTGTAGCTTGGGCTAGCCAAGAATTTATTGGGTTGTCCAGGCAGACTTTGAATTTGTAATCCTTTTGCCTTAGCCTCTCTAGTGCAGGGGAATGAGCCACTATGTTGAATGCTCTATTTTTTTTTTAATTCTTAGTTTTTTCTATAACCTTTATTATTTCTTCTTTCTTCTATCTCTGGGTTTGTTTTTATCATTCTTTTCCTAGTTCCTTATGTTACAAAGTTAGATTTATTTATTTATTTATTTATTTATTAAAGTTCCAAGCCTTTAATAACTTGTTCCAGCTTTGTCTACATAACACACACCAAGTATTCATTTTTATCATTACCTTTGGTGGCTCAAAGCTTGGCCAAATAGTCTCAATGATGCTTGTAAGCACATGCTATGTGATTCATGAACATGAACTTCAAACCCAACAATACAAGCATATGCAGTGAATCTAGAAATTTAGTTACCTGAGGGGAGCTTTTTTTTATTAATACATTTTTTATTATTATTTCAGCTCATACAAACTTAATAGGTACACCAGTTTCCTCCCTTCCTCCTCCCCCCCCCCCCCGTACCCCCTGCTCCTCCTCTCTACCCCCCTCCCTTCCCATCCCCTAGTGCCTCCCGCCCCAATTCCCAGAGAGTCCTTTCTTGTGCATGCCTGATTTTCCTCTGAGCTCTCCTCTCTGATGACGTACAAGGACCCAGTGGCCTTTCCCTGAACCCTTTCCCGTGTTCCCCTTAGGTATAGGAACACTGCTGTGGCTGTCAATCCCTTGCCTCCAAAGATCTTGGTGCCTTTAGCAGATGCTAGACTTTGTGGGGTCAATAGTGTGTTGGACAATGCACAGGGCATGTAAAGTCCAATTATGATTGCTTCAGCCCTAACTTGTATGGAGTAACTTACATCTCATTGCTCCTCCCATCCTTTTGCTCTTACACTCTTACCGCCCCCTCTTCCGCAAATTTCCCTGAGCTTCAGGATGGGGAGAGACTAAGCTGGCCTAGTTCTGGGTGGTTGATATAGAGTCTCTGAAGTTCTGGATTGTGGTTTGTTGGTTTTCTTTTGCAGTTTTGCTGCTCCTGCAATGCCCTTCACTCCATCCTGGTGGGCATTGTATGTTACCCCCGGCCAGAGACAAAAAGCTGTTAAACTAGAGTCTTGTGATAAAAGCACATTCAAAGGTAGATGTAATAAAATGAGAAACCACAGTGAGGGAGGGGTCTATCACCAATTTCCACAACGGTTACTTTTTATCTGCCACACTATATGCCCTCCTCTTCTGGTGAGATCATACCTCCTCAGTAGTAAATGATCAGGAACAAAAGTCTGTGAACTTAATCAGATGTCTCATTACTTATTTGAGTCCTTGATGGAGGCCTATTTTCTCTGCTGTAACATGGTCCCTTCTCTCCTTGAGATTATTTATTTATTTTTAAAATATTATTATTATTTTAAAATATTATTATTATTTATTCAATTGTGCGTGCGTGCGTGCGTGTGTGTGTGTGTGTGTGTGTGTGTGTGCATGTTTACGTGTGTGTAGAACCACGGGCGAATTCGGGAACCACCATGGATGCCTCCACCTTGTCCTTGTTTACTCTGCCCCAGGATTCACAGGCTCCGCCCTACCAGGACCGGAAACGCAGGCTGCCTCCACTTCCGCCTGGGGTCTATACATGGGGTCTAGGATCCGAACTCAGGACCTTCCGACTGCAAGGCAGAGGCTTAACCCCTGAGCCACCTCTCCAGCCCCACAAAGTTAGATTATTGACTTGAGAAAAAAATGTGAATCTGAACTTCCTCCTTAGCATTTTTTTCTGTACCCATATGTTTAATATGTTATGAATTTTGTTTTCATTACTTTGCAATTTTCTTGTTAGTTTTTTTCTTTGATCCTTTGTTTAAGACTGCATAGTTTATTTTCGCAAATACACAAATTTTGTAGTTTTTTTTTTTTTAACTTTATCCTATTGTGATTCAAGAAGGGTGAAGACTTTACAGGAGGAGATATTAAAAAAAATCACAGGAGTCAAGGTGGGGAGGGGAATAATGGGGAAATCCTTTCTTTCTTTGTTTCTTTGTTTCTTTGTTTCTTGTTTCTTTCTTTCTTTGTTTCTTTCCTTGTTTCTTTGTTTCTTTGTTTGTTCATTTGTTTGTTTGTTTGTTTCTTTCTTTCTTTGTTTCTTTCTTTCTCTTTCTTTTCTTTCTCTCTCCAACCCAAGGGTTTTTGCATGCTAGGCAGTTGTTATCCATACACCTCCCTGACAGACTATTTAAGGCTAATATGAGACAGAAAAAGGGGAGCTTCTTTACTCAAGTACTTATCCATTATTATGTCATCTATATCCCAGCAAATACTCGGGTACTTGCCAGTACAGATGAAATTCAGTGGGTCACACATGCAAAAAGATGTGAAAGTAGGATAGAGACTGGCTGGAGAGGAGAAAGTATGAAGTGGGACAGGATGAGAGTGTAGGATTGGGCAAGTAAGGTGTGAAAATATATAAATTGATTGCAAAAATGTTCCTTATTCTTTTAGTTCATTCTCTGGGTTAAGAATTTGGTTTTCTTTTCTTTGCATGCGCGCGCACACACACACGCACACACACACACATATTATATACATATTACTGTTATCAGTGAGAAAGTCATGGAGTTCATTTGTGGTGAGAAAGCTGTGAATATGGAACTTGTACTAAAAATAATAAAGTTTTGGAGATAGAAGTTTTTGGTAAGGACATTGTCTATTAAGTAGCCATGGGAGTGGACATTTATAGTTTTGAGCAGAAAAAGATCACAAATTGAATTAATTGATAAATCAGAACTGAATGTGCTGTATATCAAAGAAGTTCATAAAGTAAGGGAGTGAATCACTGAAATATGACATTTAGAAGCAATAGTATGTCTCCATCACATGGTTCTTAGATCTACAGTGCTTTGGAACACAATTAATTGTGTAGTTGAGAAGACTACAGAAGGCCGAGTCTGCAGTAGCAGGCAAATTTTAATTAAAGTAAAGAGGTGAAAGGAATCATCGTGGGGAAGTGTTTGGGCACCCAGGGGGAATCTAAGATTTTTCTGAATAGATGGAAATTCACAACACCTTTAGATGTTATGTCTCTTCTGTGGATTAGACTAGTGTGCTAAACTCCTTCACCATCGCTGACATCTTTGGAGTCAGGTTTTTCAGGAGTCAGGTGAGAGACAGACATAGCCAATCTTGGATACTGTCCTTTTTCTCCTGAAACAACTGGCTTTTTGTGCAGGCATCATCGCGAGCTCTCCTGCACTAAGCCTTCAGCACTCGGCCACCTGACAGCAAGACAAGCCTCCAACTGCACAGCGGTGACACAGGCTCCAGGTTTTACGGTGGCTGAAACAACCAGGTTGCTAATTAGGCCCAATTGTGAGGGTAGTTTTTGTGCTTTGGACACCTGTCCACTAGGAACTGGACTGAGACCACCAACTCATTTCGCACAGGTCACAGAACAGCTGTCAGATGGCATAATTTGGTTGAGTTCATTTGGAGCTGCTTGCAGAAGCTCTCTGAAGCATTATGCTCTACATAATGTGCATGATTAATGCTTGTTTATTTGGACAATCCTGTGTTGTAACTAAAGTGGTGGCCTATTTTATGCCAGTTATAATATACCATTCCATTCACAGGACGAAGCGCCATTGAGGGTATGAAGTAGAGTGATAATGTTCAATCTGTTTGCTAGGGGATCAACTCATTGTAGCCATTCTGCAAACCGCTAGCTCCGTTTGTGTGCTGATTTGGTGCTTGCTTCCTCTGAGGAAGGGATTTGGGCTCATTTCCATTCTGAAGGGTCAGCGGAAAATGATTCTGAAAACAGTGGTCATTCTGACAGCAGGATGGCCTCCTGTAGGAGGAAGAATGTGGGGTATCATCAGTCCTTTGGGGACTCTACTGGCCTGCCAATCCTTGACCTTATTGCCAGCCCTGCACATGTGACTGGCAGTGTTGGAAACCTTTGCTTTGTGTTCTCCAGAGAGTTGTTCCCCACACTCCTCTTTTCTTGTACATACACACAAAGACTGCTTTATTTTTTAAGCAAGAAACGGTACTGAGTTAGAAATCCCGATTCGAGTTTGACCTCTGCCCCTAATTCAGTGCAACCTAGGACAGACCACCAAGTTCTTTATTTTACATTTTGAAAAATATTGGCTTTTAGATGGCCCTTTGGGTCCCTTTAGTGACATCACCCTAAGGCCTTGTGATTGTGTATTGTTAGTGTCACATATGAATGATAGCAGTTTTTTGCAAGTTGGTGCTGGCTCATTCTTTTCTTCTTTTATCTTTTCTATTAGAGACTCGGAGATCAAGTCTATTTATTTATATTTTATATATGTTTATGTTTTGTTTATTCTGCACATCCCTGAGGAAAAAAAATATTTTTTTTCACTTATTCTGCTTTGGTTTTGCACCTTATCCTGCTGTCAAACTTCCCCTTTTACTTTCTCCTTTCTCTTCCAGAGCTTAGGGAGAATGTCTGTTGGTGAGTTTCTTCTCCTGGGGTTACCTACAGAGTTAAATATTTTCATTTGTGGTTTTGTGAATGTGTGACCGTAATTCTGATGATTATGTTGTCTACCGCCATTCGGCACCTCACTTTGTGCGAGTAGCAATCTTGGGAAGGGGGCACTGTTACCTTCATCTTACGAATGTGGAAGTAGCAATCTTGGGAAGGGGGCACTGTTACCTTCATCTTACGAATGTGGGAGTAGCAATCTTGGGAAGGGGGCACTGTTACCTTCATCTTATGAATGTGGGAGCCGAAGCCTAGAGAACTTAATCAGAATCTGCTTGTTACGTGTGGTCCCACATTTCCTAATCCTGATTTCTACTGTGACTCCAAACATTTTGTCGTTTTAAAATATTTGTTTATTTATCTTTGTATGTGCGTGTGTGTGCGTGCGTGTGTGTGTGTGCGTGCGTGTGCGTGTGCGTGTGTGTGTGTGTGTGTGTGTGTGTGTGTGTGTGTGTGTGGTGGAGGTCAAAGGACACTTTTGGGGCTCCATATTCTGCTTTCCACCGTGGATTTTCACAGGTAGAAATCAAGTTCTCAGAGGGGTCTGCAGCAAGCACCTACACCTACTGAGCCATCTTGGTGGCCCAACTTTGTAACTGGTAAAGACTTCTATATCACAGCCAGCAAGCAATAACAAGGTTTTGAAATTTCTGAAAGGAATTTCATAAACTACTATCTCCAAAATACCTTTGACCTATGAATCTCTTTCATGGTAATTTAAATTTGACAAATCTTAAGAATTCTGAAACTTTTGATATTTTTGTACATGTATTCTGCAGAAATGGTTTTAAGAAGGATATACTATTTAAATTTGGATTATAAAATTTATTTAATGATGGATTCATGTTATGAAAAAAGTTGACAACTTTATTCATCTGTGTACATGTGGATAAATTTACTTATGCTGTATGACAAGAAGGCTTATTAAAATGTCAGTAAATAACACATGATATTTTTGGGATAAGAATGTAAAATATCTAATTAGATGGTGTTCTAGTTCTGGGTGTGTCAGAGGGCACTGTGTGTTCCTGTGGAGGACCTAGAGTGACTTCAGGAATCATCCTAGATTGCTTCAACCTCCTTTATGCTTGGTTCTGGGATTTCCCAGACTCTGCCCATGAAGGCGAAGTGCAGGCCACAGCTGTTTCTGCCTGGCGTTTTTATGTGGAACCTGGAATCCAAACTCAGGACCTTCTGCCTGTGAGGCAGTCTTAACCTTTGAGCCATCTCTCCAGCCCTGTTTTAGTTTCTTATCTCATTGTTGTAACAAAGAACCTGACAAGACACAAACTTATGGGAGGGAAGGGTTTAATTGGCTCACAATTCCAGGTTACAGTCCCACATTCTAGGAAGTGAACTTGAAACAACTGCTTACATCACATCCACAGCAAGTGCAAAGAGCAACGAATAAATCCATGCATGCTTGCTAGTGCTCCTTATCCTTAGGCATCTCTGAATCCCTTGACTAGGGGACCTAGCCCGCAATGGGCAGGTCTTACCAATTATTTAAAGCAATCCAGAAACTCACAACCTCATCCAGAGGCCAATTTTAATCAAGAGAACCCTTTCAGGTATGCCCAGAATCCTGTCTCATAGCTGTCAGATTGACTACATTAACCATCACAGATTAAAAGCTCTAGCTTTATTGTAAGGCATTGAAATCAGTAAAACAATGTAGTAATTTTTATATTTTGCACTTAAAATAGTTTAATTTATTTTTCATACTTTACATTTTATTTCCAAGAAATAGGAAGGTTTTAGTTTTTTTTTTTCAAGCTTTCTGTCATAGTTTGAATGTGATTTGTCCCCTTAGGCTCATGCATTTACGTCTTAGTTAATATTTGGGAAGGAGATGGAGCCTTGCTGGAGGACGGGATGTCACAAGCAATGGGCTTTGAGGTTGGGTAGCCCCACCCTTACAGTTTGTCTCTTGCTGGCTCTGCTTCTGAGATGATGGCTGTGACCTGAGCCATCTCCAATTTCTGCCTCCAAGCCATGCTTTTCCCACCATAATGGATTATAACCCCCTCAACTATAGGCAAGTAAATCTCCCTCCTCCTCAAGGTATATATATGAGTATTTTCTCACAGAAACAGAGAGGGTAACTGCAACACTTTCCAATTTGAAGAGCACATTTATCATGTAGTCAATATTTATTTTCAAAAAATTACATACATGTTTAGATTTTATAACTTTTCCTTTTGACTTTGTTTTAAAGTTTTTGATATGTTTCTTGAGTTTTTGATGTGTTTCTTGAGAATTAAAAACAGATGGTTACAACTTACTGACTGGTGGAAATCATGGTGTAACTTACTGAGCTATTTCCATTTTTCTGTTTCTCATGTCAGCTTGTTTATTGGCAACTTCACTCATACGTCTTGTTTTTCATGACTTTATAAAGTGATAAGTGACTAAAAATGAAAGCATCTAGTGCTATAGGGCTATAGAAATGGCTCAGAAGTTAAGACTGCTTTGCAAGTGAAAGATCTTGAGTTGTGACCCCAGGTTCTATGTAAAAATGCCAAGCAGAACTGGCAGTGGCCTGTACTTCTGGCTTTGGTGGGTGCAGGCTGGAAATCCCAGAGTGAAGCAAAAAGGTGGTAGAAGCAATCCAGGATGACTCCTGAAGTCACCCTTGGTCCTCTACAGGGACATAACAGTGCCCTCTGATACACACCCCCCCCATAGATATGCATAAGAAAAAATAAACAAATGAATAAAGTTTTAAAGATTTTTATTTGTTTTTTAAACAAATTTATTCAATTGACTTTTTAATATGCATGCTCCTTGCCTCCCTCATTCCCCCCTCCCTTCCTCCCTCTCTTTCCTCCCACTCCCATCCCATCTTACTCTTCCTCCCATCCTTACGTAGGTCCGTCAACTCCCTCCTATTCTACTGTCTTTTGGTTCTATGGGTCCTGGAGTTCTCCTCTGTATCATCTATTCTCATAGGCTTTCTGGCCTCTGGGGCAGACAGTTCCTTCCTTGGGTGGCCCACTGATATGGGGGTACTTCCCTACCTGCGTGTGATCCCATGCTCCTAAGGATCTTACTGCCTGAAAGCCCCTCCAGTCCATAGGGACATGCTGACATGTTCAGCACTGTGCAGGTCTCATGAGATCACATCCCATTGGCATGAGTTCCTGGCTGTGACTGCCCTATCTTTTATTATTTATTTATTTTTAACGTGGGACTCAGAGTCACAACCCCTGAGCCATCTCTCCAGCCCATGACTGCCCTATCTTGAGTGGAGTGATCTGTTCAGCAATGGAACTCTCCATCTTCAGGCTCTTACAGTCTTATTACCTCCTTTCCTACAAAGTTCTCTGGGCCTCTGGAACGGGAGAGATTTGGCCGGCCTGGTATCAGGTGATCATTGTAGCGTTGCCAGTGTTCTGTATTCAGGTTGTTTGTTGTTGTTCATTTTGCTGTTCTTATACTACACGAGGTTGCATCCTGTCTGCGTGCTGAGATACTCTCCTCTCCAACAATACAGAAACAGTTAAAGAGAAGCCTTATATAGGAGAAGACTTGAAGTGGAGGTAGGATCAGGAATAGGGCAGAGTAGTGGGAGGGGTCAACCTCCAGGACATCATCTGGCTATCCACTAATCACTAACTCCACCCCCATGATGGGTAACACACCCAGTGATTCAAACCAATCCAAATATCAGTGATTAGGAAGGAAACTGACTATGGATTGGATTAGATATCTCACTAATTTTAGGCTTTCATGCTGGAAGCCTTGTTTCTCTGTTGAGCTTTGTTCCTTTGCCTTCATTATCTTTGGGTCTTCTTTGCCCTGCCTTCCTATTTCAGACCTTTCTTGGTTGTAAAGGGTAATAAAAAGATTTTTCCTTAATGGCTTGGAATTAGGTTCCACTTATAAGGGTGAACATGTGTTGTCTGGTTCTCTGTGCTTGTGATACTTCACTCAGTAAGGTTTTTTCCAGTTCTGTCCATTTAGCAGCAAATTTCATTAATTCATTTTTGATAGCTGTGTAGTATTCCATCATGTATATGCACCGCATTTTCATTATCCATGTGTCATCTGCCAGACTATATGACTTTGCTATTGTGAACAGTGCTACAATGAATATGGATGTGCATATGTCACTATAGTATGATGAAGTATTTTTTGGGAATATTTCCGGCAATAGTATAACAGGGTCATATGACATTTCAATTTTTAACTTTTTTATGAACTGCCATACTGATTGCCATAGTGGTTGTACAGGTCTGTATTCCCACCAGCAATGTATGAGGATTCCTTTCTCTTCACATCCTCTCTAACATGTGTTGATGCATGTCTTTTGGATTTTTGCCATTCTGACTAGTGTGAGATGATATGTCAGGGTAGTTTTGATTTGCATTTCCCTGATGGTATAGGGAGGTGGACATTTTTAAAGGTATTTGTTGGACATTTCAGTTTCTTCCTAGGAAAAATTTCTTTTAAGTTTTATGACCCACTTTCTTATTGGGCTGTTTATATTCTTGGTGTACTATAGATATTAGCCCTCTATTAAATGTGAAGATTTTCTCCCATTTTGTGGGTTATCTTTTGATAACACCTTTAGCTGAACGAAAGCTCTTTAGTTTCACGAGATCCCATTTGTTGAGAGTTGGCAAAGTTTTTTTTTTTTTTTTTTTTTTTTTAATGAAAGAACCTAAGTCACTAGATAGTGTCAAATTGGTGACTGGTTTTAGCTCAATGATAAGTAGTAAGTAGGACTTTAGCAATAGTATTCTGTATTTTGTATGTACTCAGGTTCTCAAACCATTCTGTTTTGTTAGTGAGGTTATTTTAGGTAATATTCCTTGCACTGATACTCTTTTCTGTTATGTGTCTGCATGTTTTTGGTCATGTAGTAGCCAAAGGTCAGCCGCAGTTTATCTAACAGGGACTAGACTCTAGTACACTCATACAATTATGGGTCTGTCAGCCTCAATTTACTTAAGAGCTAGGTTCCAGATTACATGGTCTACAAACAGGATTGACCGTTTAGTCCATCAAGCAACAAGAAAGGGAAGAAAACCAGATTCTAATAGCTTGTTTCATTCCACAGTTCCAGAAGACCAAGTCTGTCATCATGTGGTGATAAGTCTTTGTCCTACAATTGGGAATTCTGGTCCATAGGCTTTAAGAGAGGCCAAGCAAAAAGTCAGATCTGATGTCTACTGTTGAGAGAGAGAGAGAGAGAGAGAGAGAGAGAGAGAGAGAGAGAGAGAGAGAGAGAGAGAGAGAGAGAGAAATAGGACAAAGCTTTTATGAAGATCCAAAGTCTGGCTGCTCTTATTTCTCTAATAAGAGGAAGCAGCTGATGCTGAATGAAGTGGGAGGACAGGAAAATATTCCTGTAAATGACTTCAGCAGCTGGAGGAAAGCTGCTCCACCTTCCTTTCTATCCAGCAGTAGCTTCCAAATGTACCTGAGACCCCTTTGTGGGTAGCCAAATTGTTACTGGATCACAAGAATGAGGCTGTGCCTCCAGTTTGGTCACTTGCTCTTACTAAATTAACAAAAATTCGAATTGATGGTGAAAAGCATAAAAAGGAAATTTATTCAATATCGCTATATTGGGAAGAAGCCGTTTTAGCCCAATCATTTGCTCTTCAAAGCCAGAGCCAAGGGTAGAGCTTAAACAACAGGGGCAGGCAGAAGTTATGTGCAGCCAAGCAGGTTTGCTCCAGGTGTGGCTCTGCTTACTACCCTGTAAAGTAGTGTGAGCAGCTGTCAGATGTGTGAAATCTCTTCTGGGACACAAATTCTTCCTCTGGATGGCATCAACTCCTCTCTTTACTATTGTGAGATTCTTTTGATTAGTTGAACAGTCAGAATGGTGGGGAAAGGTCAGGTGTCACTTCTCTACTTTCTGTTTTACACCATGTTACACCATGATACCTTACTATTGTACAGATATCTCTGTGGTGAGATATAGAGTCCTTATGAATATGCCCAAAGCTGTATAGTTGGATTACATGGTAGTTCCATTTTTAGCTTTTTGGGGAACCTCCACACTGATTTCCAAAGTATCTGAATTTATTCATACTCCCACCAACAATGAATAATCTTTTCCCAACATCCTTGTCAGGACTTGTTATTTTTTCCCCTTGTTCTCAGGGGTAAGGAGAAATTTGCTCCTTGGAGGTCATGGAACCTTGAGAGGTGGAGCCTTGCTGGAGGAAGGCAGTCACAGGGGGTGGGCCTTGAGGTGGATGAGTCCCACCCTACCTCCAGGAGAAGTCAGCTTTTGCTGCAAGCAGTCTTGCAGCTCTCAGCTTCCAAGATGTCTGCGGTGACTTAGCCTCCTCCAGCTTTGGCCAGCCAGCCATGCCGCCTCTGCTTTGAGAGACTGTACTTTCCCTCTGGAACCATAAGCTGAATAAACCTCCCTTTCTCCCTTAAAAAAAAAAAAGAAAAAGAAATTTGCTCCTTGGAGTAAATTTCTGACTAGAGTAAGATGATTAATTTATGTTTCCCAATAGCTAAGGATGTCCAAGCACTTATAAAGGTATTTCTTAGACATTTGTATTTCTTCTGAGAACTCTCTGTTCAGTTCAATAGATCATTTCCAAATTGGGTTGTTTGCTTTATTGATGGTCGATTTTTTTTTAATTCCTGATATATTCTCAGCTGTAATCCTCTGTCAGATATACAGGTAGAAAAATTTTCTTCCATTCTACAGGCTGCCTCTTGGCTCAGTAAACGGTTTCTTTACAAGGATAGAAGCTTTTTAACTTCACGAGGTCCCACTTGTAGATCATTGTTCTTAGTTCCTGCATGAATGGTGTTTCCCTTACTTCTTTTTCAGTTAGTGTGTCCTTGATATGTAGGAAGGTTGCTGACTTTGCACGTTAATTGATGTGCTAATTTGCTGAAAGTGTTTATCAGTCCTAGGAGCTTCCTGATAGGGTCTTTTGAGGGTCTCTCAGGCATACAGTCATATCACCAGTTCTCAATGGAGAACTTTAAAAAAATTCTTTTAGTGTTTTGTTCATGAATATAGTGAAGTTATAATATTTCACACCTTAATCCCCAATCCTATCCCCCCTTGTCACATTACAACAACTTCTCTGTCATTCTGCCTCCTATTTTCATGTATTTTAACATGTGTGATCTACAGAGATTCATCTTATTGCTTTTGATGGCATGTGCCTGAGTACTTGATGGAGAGTGAATCATTCATCAGTGGGTATACTAATGAGGAAAGTGTCTTCCTTTTCTCCCACACATCACTATTAATCCTCTGGGAGGTGTGGGATCCCTTAAGATCTCCATGGGGAGCATTTCTATAGGGTTGAATGTTTGCAGAGAGACAGACGTATTGTCTTGGTTTCTCATGTTGCTTGTGTTTTCACAATGGGCATCATGAGTTAGATTGCTGGCTGTGCTTTATCTTTTAGGCTCAATGGGCAGAAGATCTCAAGGGAGGAAGGCTTGTAAGGCTTCTGCACCTGGGTCCTGGTTATGCGTCAACCCCCAAAGTCTACCACAGATCACGGGGGAGAAGGCTTTAGGCAGTAGGATCTTTAGGGCAAGGGGTTAGTCATAATAGTCATATTCATAGTCATAATAGAGTTCCCATACTAGTGGGCAGCCCAAGGGGCCCTAAGTTATGTCACGAGTCCTGAACCCTCACTACTGTAGATGATTCAGAGGGAAATTCAGAGCCCAATAAACTGATGCTCTGGAGTATGGAAGGGAGAAAGCAGGAAGCATCAAGAGAGGAAGAAAGAAAAAGGATGGAGGGATAGGAAGCAGGGCAGGGAGTGCAATGTGGAGCAACAAAGGAAGGGAGGGGAGAGGGAGAAAAAGAGGGGAACCTAGGCAAAAAATGTAATAAAAGTATTTTGTCTCAATTCCATTCATCTCCTATTAACGTTGTGTTTTCTGTACCTCAGTTTTTCTTTTCAAGTTGCCTCTGTGCTTATCAATGTAACTGCTCAAAATATCAGGTTAGAACATTCAGTCTGTTTATTTATTTACTTTACAAGTGGCCATCCTTTCTTTGCTTATCGCCTAGTGCATCAGACTTGTGGAGGTCAGCACTTGCTATTTGTACTACCATGGCCAGGCACACTAATACTATTTCTCACAGAACTGTGGCATGTTCCAGGACTATACTGCCTTTTCGACATTACTTTTCCTGAGTTGATCATTGTTTTCTCTTTTCATTTATTTCTTTATTATTTACCCATCACTAAGGGGTAAATACTTTTATCTATGCCACTATAAATTGCAGTTTATTTCATTCTGTGTGTCTAACACAAACTCATCATGTGATTTCTCTGCTCTCTCTCTCCTAGGTTCTCTGTATCTTTTCAGTCTGACTTGTCCTGTGGTCCATTGTGCAGACACCCCGGAGTTTTCTTTGCCACTAACCTGTGATCACTTATTTCCCTTGAGTTGGATCCTTGTTTCCTGGATCCTGTTTCTCGGCTTAGTCCCCATTTTGAAGAACATGTCATGCAGAAACTTCCTGGGAAAGCACATGGGCAGTATATATTTGAAAGCTTCCATGTTTTAAAGTGCTTTAGTTCCCTCTTCTACTTTATTAATAGTTAGACCAGTGATTCTCTGTTGAGACTGTATTTCATTTTTGAAATCTCAAAGACCTTTCTTTGTAACTCCACAGTTTACAGTGTTATTATTAAGAAGTCCAACGACTAGCTAATACTTTTATCCTTTTCAAGCTTTTGTATTTCATCCCCAACTTCTGAAATTTCTACCTGATATGTCTTGAGGTTTAAAATAATCCATTGTATTGAGCACTCAGTAGGACCTTTCAGTCTAGAAGCTGTAGAGTTTGGGAAATGTATTTTTCTGTGTGGTATGTGCATGTTCTTGTGCGTGTATGCTCCACAGTTTAATGTCAGGTGTTTTCTCCAATTGCTCACAATCTTTTTTTTGAAATTGTCTCTCACTGAATTGGAGATCACAGATTCTGCTAGACTGGCTGGCCAGTGAGCCTAGGGCCCTTGTTTCCATATTCAGTCAACCCCAATTCTGGGGTCACAGACATGCAATGTGCCTTACTTTTTTTTTTTTAAGTGAATGCAGTGGATTTGAACTTTGGTTCTTGAGCATGAGAAATAAACACCCAATTGATTGTCATCTTCTTAGCCCCAGTTTTAGAAATTTCTTTTGAATTATGTCTTTTTTTTTCAGCTCATACAAACTTATTAGGTACACCAGTTCCCTCCCTCCCTCCTCCTCCCCCCCGTATCTCCTGCTCCCCCTCCCCACCCCTATCCCTCCCCATCCCCCAGTGCCTCCCACCCCAATTCCCAGAGAGTCCTTTCTTGTGCATGCCTGATTTTCCTCTGGGCCCTCCTCTCCGATGACCCAGTGGCCTTTCCCTGAACCCTTTCCCGTGTTCCCCTTAGGTATAGGAACACTGCTGTGGCTGCCAATCCCTTGCCTCCAAAGATCTTGGTGCCTTTAGCAGATGCTAGACTTTGTGAGGTCAATAGTGTGTTGGACAATGCACAGGGCATGTAAAGTCCAATTATGATTGCTTCAGCCCTAACTTGTATGGAGTAACTTACATATCATTGCTCCTCCCATCCTTTTGCTCTTACACTCTTCCCGCCCCCTCTTCCGCAAATTTCCCTGAGCTTCAAGATGGGGAGAGACTAAGCTGGCCTAGTTCTAGGTGGTTGATATAGAGTCTCTGAAGTTCTGGATTGTGGTTTGTTGATTTTCTTTTGCAGTTTTGCTGCTCCTGCAATGCCCTTCACTCCATCCTGGTGAGCATTGTATGTTGCCACCTGGCCAGAGACAAAAAGCTGTTAGAGTCTTGTGATAAAAGCACATTCAAAGGTAGATGTAATAAAAGTGGGAAACCACAGTAAGGGAGGGGTCTATCACACATTTGCAAAATGGTTACTTTTTATCTGCCAGACTATATGCCCTCCTCTTTTGGTGAGATCACACCCCCTCAGTAGTAAATGATCAGGAACAAAAGTCTGTGAACTTAATCAGATGTCTCATTACTTATTTGGGTCCTTGGTGGAGGCCTATTTTCCCTGCTGTAACATGGTCCCTTCTCTCCTTGTTTCTGGTGTGGCCCTCCTACCCCATCCCTCCTGCTCATAATCCTTGGAATTACTGTCTCTAGGTGGGCTGGGTGGGTTTGGTACTAGGAGACACCTATTAGGGAGTACATACGGCGCTTAATTTTCTGGGTCTGGGATACTTCACTTAATATAATTGTTTCTAATGACATCCATTTCCCGGCAAATTCCAGTAATTCATCATTTTTGATGGCTGAGTAGTACTCCATTGTATAGATGTACCACAGTTTCCTTATCCACTCGTCAACTGTTGGATATTTGGGTTGATTCCATGACTTTGCTATTGTAAACAGTGCTGCTATGAACATGGTCGTGCTTGTGCTATCGAGGTGAACCTCTGCTGTACGGGGGTTATTCCCAAAAGTGGAATAGCAGGGTCATATGGCATTTCAATCTTTAATTTCTTTAAGAATCTCCAGACGGCTCGCCAGAGTAGCTGTATGAGCCTGCATTCCCACCAGCAATGTAGGAGAGTTCCCCTCTCTCCACATCCTCTCCAGCATTTGTTGATGTTTGTATTGTGGATTTTTGCCATCCTGACCGGGGTGAGATGATATCTCAGGGAAATTTTGATTTGCATTTCCCTGATGGCTAAGGAAGTGGAGCATTTTTTCAGATATTTGTGAGACATTTTAATTTCATCCTTGGTAAAGTTTCTTTTAAGTTCCAGGGCCCATTTTTTAATTGGGCCATTGGTTTCCTTGGTGTTTAGTTTTCTAAGTTCTTTGTGCACTCTGGACAGCAGAGTTCTATCAGATGTGTGGTTAGTGAAGATTTTCTCCCATTCTGTGGGTTGCCTTTGAGCTTGCATTACAATCTCTTTATCTGAACAGAAGCTCTTTAATTTCACAAGATCCCAACTGTTGAGAGTTGGTAGCAGTGACTGTGCCATTGGATGTCTGTTTCGGAAATGTTGGCCTAGCCCAATCAGCTCGAGGGAGTTCCCTATCCTTTCAAAGATGGTTTTTATAGTCTCTGGCCTGATATCAAGGTCCTTGATCCATTTGGAATTAAGTCTTGTACATGGTGACAAGTACGGGTCCAGCTTTAATCTTCTGCATGTGGAGATCCAGTTTTGCCAGCACCATTTGTTGAAGATGCTGTTCTTTTTCCATTGGATTCTTTGGGTCCCTTTGTCAAAGACCAAATGGCTGTAACTTTGTGGGCTTATATCTGGGTCTTCAATCCTTATCCATTGATCTGTGTGTCTATTTTGGAGCCAGTACCAGGCTGTCTTTATAACTATGGATTTGTAGTATAGACTAAGGTTTGGTATGGCGATACCTCCAGCTGTGTTTTTGTTACTCAGGATTGTTTTTGCTATCCTGGGTCTTTTGTGCCTCCATAAGAACTTTGAGATTGTTTGGTCAAATTCTTTGAAGAATTGCTTTGGGATTTTGATTGGTATAGCATTGAATCTGTATATTGCCTTTGGTAGGATGGTCATTTTTATGATGTTGATTCTACCAATCCAGGAACAAGGGAGGTCTTTCCACTTTCTGGTGTCTTCTGCTATTTCTTTCTTTAGGGTTTTAAAGCTTTCATTGTAAAGGTCTTTTACCTCCTTGGTTAGGTTTATACCAAGGTATTTCATTTTTTTAGGGGCTATAGTAAATGGGATTGTTTCTCTCAAGGCTTTTTCACTTCTTTCATTCTGGGCATATAGGAAGGCCTCTGATTTTTGCACATTTATTTTGTATCCTGCCACCCTGCTGAACTTTTCAATTAGTTCCAGGAGCTTCCTGGTGGAGTTTTTGGGATCACTCAGGTATAAGATCATGTCATCTGCAAATAGGGATAGCTTGACTTCTTCCTTGCCAATTTGAATCCCTCTTATGTCCCTTTCTTGTCTTATGGCTTCAGCTAAGACTTCAAGTACAATATTGAATAGAAGTGGTGAGAGTGGACAGCCTTGTCTAGTTCCTGATCGAAGTGGGAATGCTTCCAATTGTTCCCCATTGAGCATAATCCTTGCTGTGGGCTTGTTGTGTACAGCTTTTATTATATTGATAAAGGTTCGTTCCATTCCTACTGTCTCTAGCGTTTTGATCATAAAAGGCTGTTGGATCTTGTCAAAAGCTTTTTCTGCATCTATTGAGAGTATCATGTGGTCTTGGACTTTGGACTGGTTTACATGATGAATTACATTTATTGATTTGCGTATGTTGAACCAACCTTGTGTGCTGGGGATGAAGCCTACTTGGTCCCCGTGAATGATCTTTTTAATATGTTTTTGAATCCGATTTGCTAAGACTTTGTTGAGAATCTTTGTGTCTCTGTTCATCAGGGAGATCGGCCTATAGTTTTCTTTTTTAAGTGAGTCTTTATTAGGTTTTGGGATTAAAACGATATTAGCTTCATAGAAGGAATATGGTAGTGTTCCTTCCTTTGCTATTTGATGGAACAGTTTAAGGAGTATTGGTGTTATTAACTCCTTAAATGTCTGGTAGAACTCTGTGCTGAATCGTTCTGGTCCAGGACATTTTTTGGTGGGAAGATTCAAGATTACTTCCTCAATTTCCTTATATGTTATAGGACTATTTAAATAATTCACAACTTCCTGATTCAATTTAGGTAAGTTGTGTTTACTTAGAAATTCATCCATGTCTTTTGTGTTGTCAAACTTCACAGAGTATAAGTTTTTGAAATATGATGTTATAATTCTCTGGATTTCTTGGGTATCAGTAGTGATAACTCCATGTTCATTTCTAATTTTGTTAATTTGGGTTTTCTCTCTCTTGCTTTTCGTTAATTTAGCTAGGGGTGTATCAATCTTATTGATTTTTTCAAAGAACCAGCTTTTTGACTGGTTGATTCTTTCTATCGTTTTCTTAATCTCGATTTGAGATATTTCTCCCCTTATTTTGCTAATCTCCTCTTTTCTACTACTTTTGGGATCAGATTGCTCTAGTTTCTCTAAAGCTTTAAGCTGCATTGTTAAGTTATTTATTTCTGGTGTTTCCATTTTTTTGATGTAGGCATTAAGGGCTATGAACTTACCTCTCAGAACAGCTTTCATTGTATCCCAGAGATTTTGGTAAGTTGTATTTTCATTATCATTCACTTTCAGGAAATCTTGAATTTCCTTTTTAATTTCTTCCTGAATCCAGTTCTCATTCAGCATCATAGTGTTAAGTTTCCACGAGTTAGTGTATTTTCTCTTGTTTGATGTGTTGTGGATGTCCAGCTTTAGGCTGTGGTGGTCTGATAGGGCACAGGTTAGAATTTCAACTTTTCTGTATATATGTAGATTCATTTTGTGGCCCAACATGTGATCTATTTTGGAGAAAGTTCCGTGTGCTGCTGAGAAAAATGTGTAGTCTTTGGTGTGTGGGTGAAAAGTTTGATAAAGATCTGTAAGGTCCATTTCTTTCAGGGTTTGATTAAGATCCAAAGTGTCTCTGTTAAGCTTTTGACCTGTTGAACTATCCCATGTTGAGAGGGCGGTGTTGAAGTCCCCAAGAATTATCGTTTGGGGTTTGATTTCTTGCTTTAGACACTGTAGGGTTTTCTTAATGAATGTGGAGGGGCCCGTATTGGGTGCATATATGTTCAGTATTGTGAAGTCTTCCTTGTGAATTGTACCTGTGACTAAAATGTAGTATCCATCTGTGTCCCTTATAATTTTCTTTGGTTTGAAGTCCACTTTGTCTGATATCATAATGGCTACCCCTGCCTGTTTTCTGCTTCCATTTGCTTGTAGAATTGTTGACCAGCCTTTTATTTTTAGAGCGTGCCTATCTTTTGTGGTGAGATGGGTTTCCTGCAGGCAGCAGATTGATGGATTGTGATTTTTGATCCAAGTTTGTAATCTGTGTCTCTTGATCGGTGAATTAATTCCATTAACATTTAGTGTTATAATGGAGAAACTATTGTTAATTCCAGACACTTATTATGTTTAGTAGCTTTTATAAGTATATTGCTTCGCTTTCAATGGTGTTATACTTGCCTTCTGCTCTCCTGGATATGCCTGTTTTTTTCTTCACGCTTGAGTATCATTTCTAGCATTTTTTGAAGGCCTGGTTTGGTGGATATGTATCCCTTAAAGTTGTCTTTTTGCTGTAAAATTTTTCTTTCTCCCTCGATCATGACTGATAGTTTTGCAGGGTAAATCAGCCTGGGTTGACATTTTTGCTCATTCAATACTTGAAGTATGTCTCTCCAAGCTCTTTTTGCTTTTACTGTTTCGACTGAGAAGTCATTTGTTATTTTAATAGGTTTACCTTTAAAAGTGACTTGTTTTTTCTCCCTTGAAGCTCTCAGCACCAGTTCTTTATCTTGAATGTGGAGTGTTTTAACTATTATTTGCCGTGGTGTGCTTCTGTTTTGGTCGTATCTTTTTGGGGTGCGGAATGCCTCCTGTATATGGATGGACCTCTCTTTTTTTAGATGAGGAAAGTTTTCCTTGATGATCATTTGAAAAATTTCCTCAGGGGTGGTATTTTGAGATTCTTGCTCTGGTATTCCATGAATACGCATGTTAGGCTTCTTCAGGGTGTCCCATATCTCTTGGATATTTCTCTCAAGTATCTTTTTGGCTTTAACAACCTCTTCCATTGAGCTGGTTAGTACTCCCACTTTATCTTCAAGGTCTGAAATTCTGTTTTCTGCTTTGTTAGTTCTGTTGATAAGACTCTCTGTGGAGTTCTGGGTTGAAGATAACTTGTCTTTTAGCTCAGTTTTAAACTCTGCTTGAGTTTGTTTTAACTGCTCTATGCCAGTTTTTGTTTCTTGCACTGTTTTTCTCAACTCCTCCAAGTGTCTGTTGTGTTCCTCTTCAAAGCGATTGATTCGATTATGTAATTCTTCCCGGATTTCCTCTTTCATAGTATTGAACATGGTAATGATCATATTTTGAAAGTCTTTATCCTGGGTGAGGCTCTCTTGGCCTTTTTCCGCGGGTTTGTTCTGGTTGGAGTCTAACATTATGGGATTAATTTCTTCAGTGGGAAATTTGTTTACTTGAGTGTTGCTTCTCATGGATTTGCACTTTGACTTTGGCATTGTCATTTTAACTCTTAAGATCTCTCAATTTCACTAAACTGAATTATTTGGCCTGGGGTCCTTGTGGCGGGCGCGGGCGGAGACTTACCTAGGTCGCGTGGTGAGGCCCAGCTGGACAGCACGCGCGTCCCCACTGGCGGAGCGGGGTGGGGTAAAGGGAGGATGGGGGCGTCGGCGTGGAGCTATTTAACCCGAGGGCAGCTGGGGCGGGGCCCCGGCGCAGGGGGAGGTCCTCCTCGTCCGTCGGCCCGCGCGCGGCTCCGGTTGGATGGTGGGAGTCCCAGCCGGGTCCTTGTGGGCTGACCTGGGGTCCTGGTGGGCGGTGCGCAGGGCGTTGACTTACCTAGGGCGCTGGGTGAGGCCCGGCTGGACCCAGCGCGTGTCCCGACCTGGGGAGCGGCGTGGGGTGTAAAGGGAGGATGGGGGCGTTGGCCTGGAGCTATTGAATCGGAGGGCAGCTGGGGCGGGGCCCGGGCGCAGGGGGAGGTCCTCCTCGTCTCTCAGCCCGGCGCGCGCGGCTTTGGCTGGATGGTGGGAGTCGGAGCCGGGTCCCTGTGGGCTGACCTGGGGTCCTGGTTGGCGGTGCGCGGGGCGTTGACTTACCTAGGGCGCGGGGTGAGGCCCGGCTGGACCGCGTGAGCGCTTCCGGACAGGCGGAGCGGGGTGGGGTGTAAAGGGAGGATGGGGGCGTCGGCGTGGAGCTATTGAACCCGAGGGCATCTGGGGCAGGGCCCGGGCGCAGGAGGAGGTCCTCCTCGTCCCTCAGCCCCGCGTGCGTGCTGCTCTGGCTGGATGGTGGGAGTCGGAGCCGGGTCCCTGTGGGCTGACCTGGGGTCCTAGGGCGCGGGGTGAGTTGAATTATGTCTTTGATAATTTTCTTCTCTGTTTCTTGCAATATGGAACAGATTTGTCAAATTAAATGAAAAGTTTCCAATACATTGAAACATAAGTCCTTAAGTCACCATAAATAGAACACACAGTAGAAAAAAGACAAAAGAGCAAATGTACACAATCTGTGTTAACAGCCATCATCTTCCTCTCAGATGCTTCCTCCACCTTGCACGTGTAGTCTTGCTGGATACAAGCACAATGTGGCTTCTGGGGTCACACTCAGCTGGGGCCCATAGAGCACTCATCTGGCAAGGCTGTGGTGCTGGTCCTCCATTTAGAAGCAAAGTTGTTACCAGCTCCTTCAAACAGTGTATTGAACATCCTTTAAATATGAAAGTGAGAAACATGAGAGCGACATGATCCTGCTGTCAGAAATATGTTAGGAAATAAGGACAGCCCCGTAAAGCTGGAGGCTGAAAAGCCGTTCACGGCTTCCTTTCTCTGGCTTCTTACTCTCTGAATATTAAAAGCTTAGTTTAATCTAATTGTTGTAAATGATTTCTGTTTTTTCTTTCTGGGTTTCTTTGGATTCTGATGACAGTTCTCTCATATCTAAAATGTGTCCTCCACAAAGCTTTAGGAATGGAGGAAGAGAACTTGGGAACCTATTGGCTTAACTTCTGGCTGGTCTAGTTGAGTTATTCCTCGGAAGGAATCCAACTGTCAGCATCATTATGTCCTGGTGATTCTTCAGAGAAGAACCTTCCAGTCTCCTCTGTACGAGTTCATAGCTTGTAGTCAGCATTCGGGAGTAGTGGGGGGGGGGTGCTGGAGGTTTTATTTTTAGTATGTTGACTTTAACCTACCCCTCTATGATGGATAGATACTTCTATCCAAAAGCCCTCTCTCCCTGTTGTACTTCAGAGTAATGTATCCCTCATTTTTCATTTCCATAGCTTTACTGGGGTGAGAAGCAGCCAGCGGCTGTATAGAGAGAGGGCTACGGCATCAAAATTCTTCGTAAACACACTGAAGTCAAATACCATGGTTTGAGGCTTTCTTCATAGGTAGTTCTGCCCCTTCCCTGTCCCAATACCTAAGTGCTCTGGGACCTCTCATGCAAACTGGTTGTCTCTCACAGCTGTTGAGATAAGTTTCAGGGTTTTTTTTTTTTTTTTTTTGAGTCTCTAAGTCATTCATAATCTCCCCTTCTATTTTCCAAATGACAACATTTTGTTGCCATTTTATTCTCCCTGTTTGCTTTGTTGATTTATGCTTAACACTGTTCTTGTGTTTCCAGTTTTAAAAGGGGTTCAGATAGTGGTATTCAAATACCCATCTTTAATCAATTGTTTATAGATTTCCTTCCTCTAAACATCTTGGGTAATTTCTGAACTAGGATATTTATGTATTTAAGGCTGATTTTCTTTTTAAATGGACAAAACATTCATGTAGTTCAGAATTCAAGATATTCAAAGGGGTATTTTGTGGAGAATCATTTCGATATCCAATTTTCTTCCAGAACCCTTCTAGAAATAGTCTTTATGTATACAAGCAAGTTAATAATTTTTTATATTTCAAATTCTTCTTCATATATATAAAATGAATGCTTTCTTCAGAGACAATACAGGGGTTGATGAAAGAGAAAATTCTTTTTTTTTGTCTTTTTTAAAAAAATTATTTTCGCACATACAAACTTAACAGGTACACTAGTCCCCTCCCTCCCTCCACCCCCCACCCTCTTACTCCCCCCTCCTCTTTCCCCCTCCCCATTCCCCAATGCCCCCCCATCCCCGGAGCATCCTTTAATGTGCATGCCAAACTCTCCTCTGGGTCCTCCTTTCCGATGAGGTGCAAGGACCCAGCGGCATTTCCCAAAACCCTTTCCTGTGTTCCCCTTAAGCATAGGAACACTACTGTGACTGTCAATCCCTAGCCTCCAGAGATCCTAGTGCCTTTAGTCCATGCTAGACTTTGAGGTGTCAATAATGTGTTGGACATTGCGCAGGGCATGTAAAGTCCAATTATGATTGCTTTGGCCCTAACTTGTGTGGAGTATCTTGCATATTATTACTCCTCCCATCCTTGTGCTCTTACAATCTTACCGCCCCCTCTTCTGCAAAAAAAGAAAAATTTTTAAATTTATTCAATTGTGCGTGTGTGTGCGCACACATGTGTGTATGTATGTGTGTGTGTGTGTAGAACCACAGGCGAATTTGGGAACCACCATGGACAGCCTACACCTCCTCCTTGTTTACTCTGCCCCGAGATTCACAGGCTCCGCCCTACCAGGACCAGTAAAGCAGCCCCCCCCCACATTCGCCTGGCGTCTATTCGTGGGGTATAGGATCCGAACTCAGGACCTTCCGCCCATGCTCATTAAGGCAGAGGCTTAACCCCTGAGCCACCACTCCAGCCCCCTTTTTAAAAACTTTTTATTGTCTTGGAATTTCATGCATGAATACAGTGAATTTATGTCATTTTTACCACTCGTTACCTGACCCCATCCCCTTTCCTTTTCCCATGGCAAATCTTCTTCCGAATAAGTCTCCTTTCTTCTTTCCTGTCCTTTTGTATGTGGAGCCCTCTGAGTCTCCTCTGGGTCCTCTGCTCTAACCTGTGTCCAATACTTGATAGAGCATGATAGCTATATCAGGAGTATACTATTGAGGGAGTTACTCTCCTACCACCTCCTCTCCATGTTGACTCTCGATAGTCTCTTAAGAAGTGTGGTAGCCTCTTAAGATCTTGTCTCTTTCACAGTAAATTATTGCTCGCCCATGCAATGTGTAGGTTCTATGACAGTAGACCCAGCTGTGGTGAGACCATGACTGAAACAGTCTTGTTATGCACAGAAGATACTATCTAGAAGCATCTTCCCACACACCCTCATACACATTTGTTATCAGCAATATTCACTGAGCCTTGGGAGGGGGCATGATTTAGGTCCTGCTTAGGGCCAAGCAATTCACAGTCACTTGTTCTCTGCACTTTGGTCAGTTATGTTAAACAGTTTTCATCACAGGAGGAAGCTTCTAGGATGATTTCTTCTAGTCTATGAGTATAATAAAGAAATATTTATAAAATTCACAGATAAATTGATGGAACTGGAAAAGATTACACTGATCGAGGTATCCCAGACATAGTGAAAGGAAATTCTTAGTTGTGTTGGGTGCCTTTCTGTCTGCTGTCCAATGCCAGCCTCCACGGAGGTGACCAACAAAGATGATGAAGTAGACTATTGTCATATTCACAGGGCATTTTTACATGTGATCTGGGCATTTGATCTTAAGTAATGTTGCTTGTGAGGCAAAGGACTTAAACACTAAGAAATCTCCTCTGGCCTTGATTTGTTGATTTTTAAAAGGCAAAGTAAATGAATCTGGATCAATTATCTTGATTCTTAGGGTTCTCACGGGCACCTCTTCCTGTACCACAGCCATGTGGCCATAGCTCTCTCCTCTGTGCGAGATGTTGCTCTCAACTTTCAGGCTTTGCTTCTTCTTCAACAATCTCAGCTTTAATCAAACTTCAGAAGCCATGTGGAGCCACAAGGGCAGAATCTTCTTGAAGGGAGAAAGAAAATTTTGCTTTGTTATGTGAACTGCGTATTTAAACCTATGCTCTCCTGGCACCTGTGTGGTAGAGAAACAATCAGTGAGTGGGCAGAAAGCCACTGTAGCAGATGGTCATGAGAGGAGGGACTATGCGCTGTATGATCATCAAGTGTGCTTGCCCAGGCCAGGAGTCCCTGCCAGAAAGGTCCAAATGCCTGTCTTAAAACAGAAGTCTTACATTTACGAGGATGCCTGAAGTAGAAAGAAATGTCTGGGAAGAATGGAACCATAACAACTTGTTCATTTGAGCTGGGAGCAGAAGAGAAATGAGCGTACACTGGTGATCTTTTGGGAATTGTTATGTGGTCATGAAGTACTCCCTACGGAGGCTGCTCTCTGGTTGAAGGCTTGCTATGGGACATTGTGACTCTGCATGTTCACTGGATATATACAGAAATTGTGTTCTGGGTTCTTAGCTCTATCCATTACTGATGTTCTGGAAACAGAACGAATAGGAGTTACAGCAGATTAGCCTGTGGTGAGTTTGGGGACCCTATTGAAACCTGGAGATAAATATTCCACTCCCAGACTCCTTGTATCTTTCCTCTGGCAACTGAGAAGTCCCCTAATTCAGGTTGGCTTCTCCACTTTCTTTTCAGAATGGTCAAATTTTTGCATATTGAAGATGTTCACAATGGAGCTATCGGTGTAAATACTGATTAGTTTAAATTATTATTTCATGAAGATTCATTTATCTTAATTCATTCCCTACAAGTTAAGTATTCATTCCTGTTTCTTCTCTCATATGTAAGTTAATATCCTGCAGGATGGTAGGAATACATGGACAACTAGAATCTTATCTCAGAATTTAAAGGTTTTTCTATTTTGTACAAAACCAAAAACTTCATTAAGTGGTTTATGATGATGTAAAAATGCTGTATGTGCCATATGGAAGCTAGATTTAAATGCTCTGGGGAGTAAAGCAGAATGGAACAGATCACTTCTGCTCTGTTAGTTCCTTTGGCCATGATTATAAGGAATAGATTGTGTGTTAAACAATTGTCCACTAATGCTATTTTCTTCATACAGTGTATGTATACTGAACATTAGAAAATATTGATCAACAAATAGAATGAAATAGGAATCCCTTTAACTTCTTCGCATACGGATAGTGTCTTCATGTATGTATTGTGGTCATTTCTGTGCCACACACACAGACATGCCATGAAACAAGTCAGATATTCTATTTGTTAATTTACTTCTTTTTCTCGATTTAACCAATTATATATTTTATCCATTTTTCTTATTATAAGAAGTATAAATTAGGAAAGATGAGCTCCTATCCTATCAACACAGCCTACCTATTTTGTCCCTCTCCAACACCTTTAGTTTCCCTCCTTTACCCTGATCACCTTTTATTAAACTGCATCTTTGCTTAGTAGCCTGTGTTTTCATGGTACTAGTCCAAATTTTTATCTGTGCTTGGAATCATCTTTGCTTCTTATTTCAGGGAAAATGATGGAAATAAAATTTAGGCCTGGGGAGATGACTCTGTAGTTAATGCCATTTGCTATCAATGGGTAGTTCCTCTGTGAGGAATGCCCCACTAGTGACAAGGAAAGAGCAGAAGGCAACTCTTCAGGGCCTTTTCCAGGCCTTGGTCTGTGCCTGGAAACCTTCAGCCATTTAGAAAATTTTGGCAGTTTCCTTTGCTCTTCAGGGGACAGGGAGGCTGTGTGTAGCCCCTGTAGACCTGTGAAGCTCTCCTGAGGACTAGAATGTCTGGGGCTCCAGGAGAGGGGTCATTGTTATTTGAGGAAATTAGCTGTGGATTTTAACCTGGGAGGAGTGCCAGTACCTAGATGCTGCTCAGACAACCTTTTACAGGATGTGATTCTGGAGAACTGCAAGAGCCTGGCAGTTTTAGAACACAAGAAATCTAAAGCCCCTTCCGCACCCCGCTCCCTCCGGCCGGGGCGCGCGCGCGGTCCAGCCGGGCCTCATCCTGCGACCTAGGTAAGCTCCGCCCGTGCCCGCCAACCAGAACCCCAGGTCAGCCCAAGGGACCCAGCTCCTACCCCACCATCCAAGCCGGGAGCCACGCGCAGGGCCGAGGGATGAGGAGGACCTCCCCGTGCTCCCGGGCCCGCCCCAGCTCCCCTCAGGTTAAATAGATCCACGCCGATGCCCCCATCCTCCCTTCCGCACCCCGCTCCTCCGGCCTGGCGCGTGTGGTCCAGGCGGGCCTCATCCCCTACCTAGGTAAGCTCCGTCCCTGCCCACCCCCAGAACCCCAGGCCAAATAATTCAGTTTAGTGAAATTGAAAGATCCTAAGAGTTAAAACGACAATGCCAAAGTCAAAGTGCAAATCCATGAGAAGCAACACTCAAGTAAACAAATTTCCCACTGAAGGAATTAATCCCATAATGTTAGACTCCAACAAGAACAAATCCACCGAAAATGGCCAAGAAAGCCTGACCCAGGATAACGACTTTCAAAATATGATCATTACCATGTTCAATACTATGAAAGAGGAAATCCGGGAGGAATTACATAATCGAATCAATTGCTTTGAAGAGGAACACAACAGACACTTGGAGGAGTTGAGAAAAACAGTGCAAGAAACAAAAAGTGGCATAGAGCAGTTAAAACAAACTCAAGCAGAGTTTAAAACTGAGCTACAAGACAAGTTATCTTCAACCCAGAACTCCACAGAGAGTCTTATCAACAGAACTAGCAAAGCAGAAAACAGAATTTCAGACCTTGAAGATAAAGTGGGAGTACTAACCAGCTCAATGGAAGAGGTTGTTAAAGCCAGAAAGATACTTGAGAGAAATATCCAAGAGATATGGGACACCCTGAAGAAGCCTAACATGCGTATTAATGGAATACCAGAGCAAGAATCTCAAAATACCACCCCTGAGGAAATTTTTCAAATGATCATCAAGGAAAACTTTCCTCATCTAAAAAAAGAGAGGCCCATCCATATACAGGAGGCATTCCGCACCCCAAACAGATACGACCAAAACAGAAGCACCCCACGGCAAATAATAGTTAAAACACTCCACATTCAAGATAAAGAACTGGTGCTGAGAGCTTCAAGGGAGAAAAAACAAGTCACTTTTAAAGGTAAACCTATTAAAATAACAAATGACATCTCAGTCGAAACAGTAAAAGCAAAAAGAGCTTGGAGAGACATACTTCAAGTATTGAATGAGGAAAAATGTTAAACCAGGCTGATTTACCCTGCAAAACTATGCATCATGATCGAGGGAGAAAGGAAAATCTTCCATCACAAAGACAACTTTAAGGGATACATGTCCACCAAACCAGGCCTTCAAAAAATGCTAGAAATGATACTCAAGCGTGAAGAAAAAAACAGGCATATCCAGGAGAGCAGAAAGCAAGTATAACACCATTGAAAGCGAAGCAATATACTTATAAAAACTACTAAACATAATAAGTGTCTGGAATTAACAATAGTTTCTCCATTATAACACTAAATGTTAATGGAATTAATTCACCGATCAAGAGACACAGATTACAAACTTGGATCAAAAATCACAATCCATCAATCTGCTGCCTGCAGGAAACGCATCTCACCACAAAAGATAGGCACGCTCTAAAAATAAAAGGCTGGTCAACAATTCTACAAGCAAATGGAAGCAGAAAACAGGCAGGGGTAGCCATTATGATATCAGACAAAGTGGACTTCAAACCAAAGAAAATTATGAGACACGGATGGATACTACATTTTAGTCACAGGTACAATTCACCAGGAAGACTTCACAATACTGAACATATATGCGCCCAATACGGGCCCCTCCACATTCATTAAGAAAACCCTACAGCGTCTAAAGCAAGAAATCAACCCCCAAACGATAATTCTTGGGGACTTCAACACCGCCCTCTCAACATGGGATAGATCAACAGGTCAAAAGCTTAACAGAGAAACTTTGGAACTTAATCAAACCCTGAAAGAAATGGACCTTACAGATCTCTATTAAACTTTTCACCCACACACCAAAGAATACACATTTTTCTCAGCAGCACACGGAACTTTCTCCAAAATAGATCACATATTGGGCCACAAAACGAATCTACACATATACAAGAAAGTTGAAATTCTAACCTGTGCCCTATCAGACCACCACGGCCTAAAGCTGGACATCCACAACACTAACTCCTGGAAACTTAACACTATGATGCTGAATGAGAACTGGATTCAGGAAGAAATTAAAAAGGAGATTCAAGATTTCCTGAAATTGAATGATAATGAAAATACAACTTACCAAAATCTCTGGGACACAATGAAAGCTGTTCTAAGAGGTAAGTTCATACCTCTTAATGCCTACGTCAAAAAAATGGAAACGTCAGAAATAAACAACTTAACAATGCAGCTTAAAGCTTTAGAGAAGCTAGAGCAATCTGATCCCAAAAGTAGTAGAAGAGAGGAGATTAGCAAAATAAGGGGAGAAATATCTGAAATCGAGATTAAGAAAACGATAGAAAAAATCAACCAGTTAAAAAGCTGGTTCTTTGAAAAAATCAATAAGATTGATTCACCCCTAGCTAAATAAACCAAAAGCAGGAGAGAGAAAACCCAAATTAACAAAATTAGAAATGAACACGGAGTTATCACTACTGATACCCAAGAAATCCAGAGAATTATAACATCATATTTCAAAAACTTATACTCTGTGAAGTTTGACAACACAAAAGAGATGGATGAATTTCTAAGTAAACACAACTTACCTAAATTGAATCAGGAAGTTGTGAATTATTTAAATAGTCCTATAACATATAAGGAAATTGAGGAAGTAATCTCGAATCTTCCCACCAAAAAATGTCCTGGACCAGATGGATTTAGCACAGAGTTCTACCAGACATTTAAGGAGTTAATGATACCAATACTCCTTAAACTGTTCCATCAAATAGCAAAGGAAGGAACACTACCAAATTCCTTCTATGAAGCTAATATCGTTTTAATCCCAAAACCTAATAAAGACTCACTTAAAAAAGAAAACTATAGGCCGATCTCTCTGATGAACACAGACGCAAAGATTCTCAACAAAGTCTTAGCAAATCGGATTCAAAAACATATTAAAAAGATCATTCACGGGGACCAAGTAGGCTTCATCCCCGGCACACAAGGTTGATTCAACATACGAAAATCAATAAATGTAATTCATCATGTAAACCAGTCCAAAGTCCAAGACCACATGATACTCTCGATAGATGCAGAAAAAGCTTTTGACAAGATCCAACAGCCTTTTATGATCAAAACGCTAGAGACAGTAGGAATGGAAGGAACCTTTATCAATATAATAAAAGCTGTACACAACAAGCCCACAGCAAGGATTATGCTCAGTGGGGAACAATTGGAAACATTCCCACTTCGATCAGGAACTAGACAAGGCTGTCCACTCTCACCACTTCTATTCAATATTGTACTTGAAGTCTTAGCTGAAGCCATAAGACAAGAAAGGGATATAAGAGGGATTCAAATTGGCAAGGAAGAAGTCAAGGTATCCCTATTTGCAGATGACATGATCTTATACCTGAGTGATCCCAAAAACTCCACCAGGAAGCTCCTGGAACTAATTGAGAAGTTCAGCAAGGTGGCAGGATACAAAATAAATGTGCAAAAATCAGAGGCCTTCCTATATGCCCAGAATGAAAGAAGTGAAAAAGCCTTGAGAGAAACAATCCCATTCACTATAGCCCCTAAAAAAATGAAATATCTTGGTATAAACCTTACCTAAAGGAGGTAAAAGACCTTTACAATGAAAACTTTAAAACCCTAAAGAAAGAAATAGCAGAAGACACCAGAAGGTGGAAAGACCTCCCATGTTCCTGGATTGGCAGAATCAACATCAGAAAAATGACCATCCTACCAAAGGCAATATAGAAATTCAATGCTATACCAATTAAAATCCCAAAGCAATTCTTTAAAGAAGTTGACCAAACAATCTCAAAATTCATATGGAGGCACAAAAGACCCAGGATAGCAAAGACAATCCTGAGTTACAAAAACACTGCTGGAGGTATCACCATACCAAACCTTAGTCGATATTACAAATCCATAGTTATAAAGACAGCCTGGTACTGGCTCCAAAATAGACACACAGATCAATGCATAAGGATTGAAGACCCAGATATAAGCCCACAAAGTTACAGCCATTTGGTCTTTGACAAAGGGGCTCAAAGAATCCAATGGAAAAAGAACAGCATCTTCAACAAATGGTGCTGGCAAAACTGGATCTCCACATGCAGAAGATTAAAGCTGGACCCGTACTTGTCACCATGTACAAGACTTAATTCCAAATGGATCAAGGACCTTGATATCAGGCCAGAGACTATAAAAACCATAGTTGAAAGGATAGGGAACTTCCTCGAGCTGATTGGGCTAGGCCAACAGTTCCTAAACAGACATCCAATGGCACAGTCACTGCTACCAACTCTCAACAGTTGGGATCTTGTGAAATTAAAGAGCTTCTGTTCAGATAAAGAGATTGTAACACGAGCTCAAAGGCAACCTACAGAATGGGAGAAAAATCTTCACTAACCACATATCTGATAGAACTCTACTGTCCAGAGTGCACAAAGAACTTAGAAAACTAAACACCAAGGAAACCAATGGCCCAATTAAGAAATGGGCCCTGGAACTTAAAAGAAACTTTACCAGGGATGAAATTAAAATGTCTAACAAATATCTGAAAAAATGCTCCACTTCCTTAGCCATCAGGGAAATGCAAATCAAAACTTCCCTGAGATATCATCTCACCCCGGTCAGGATGGCAAAAATCCACAATACAAACAACAAATGCTGGAGAGGATGTGGAGAGAGGGGAACTCTCCTACATTGCTGGTGGGAATGCAGGCTCATACAGCTACTCTGGCGAGCCGTCTGGAGATTCTTAAAGAAATTAAAGATTGAAATGTCATATGACCCTGCGATTCCACTTTTGGGAATAACCCCCCATATAGCAGAGGTTCATCTCGATAGCACAAGCACGACCATGTTCATAGCCGCACTGTTTACAATAGCAAAGACATGGAATCAACCCAAATGTCCAACAGTTGATGAGTGGATAAGGAAACTGTGGTACATCTATACAATGGAGTACTACTCAGACATCAAAAATGATGAATTACTGGAATTTGCTGGTTAATGAATGTCATTAGAAACAATTATATTAAGTGAAGTATCCCAGACCCAGAAAATTAAGCGCCATATGTACTCCCTAATAGGTGGCTCCTAGTACCAAACCCACCCAGCCCACCTAGAGACAGTAATTCCAAGGATTATGAACAGGAGGGATGGGGTAGGAGGGCCACACCAGAAAGAAGGAGAGAAGGGACTATGTTACAGCAGAGAAAATAGGCCTCCATCAAGGACTCAAATAAGTAATGAGACATCTGATTAAGTTCACAGACTTTTGTTCCTGATCATTTACTACTGAGGGGGTGTGATCTCACCAAAAGAGGAGGGCATATAGTCTGGCAGATAAAAAGTAACCATTTTGCAAATGGGTGATAGACCCCTCCTTCACTGTGGTTTCCCACTTTTATTATATCTACCTTTGAATGTGCTTTTATCACAAGACTCTAGTTTAACAGCTCTTTGTCTCTGGCCAGGGGGTAACATACAATGCCCACCAGGATGGAGTGAAGGGCATTGCAGGAGCAGCAAAACTGCAAAAGAAAACCAACAAACCACAATCCAGAACTTCAGAGACTCTATATCAACCACCTAGAACTAGGCCAGCTTAGTCTCTCCCCATCCTGAAGCTCAGGGAAATTTGCGGAAGAGGGGGCGGGAAGAGTGTAAGAGCAAAAGGATGGGAGGAGCAATGATATGTAAGATACTCCATACAAGTTAGGGCTGAAGCAATCATAATTGGACTTTACATGCCCTGTGCATTGTCCAACACACTATTGACCTCACAAAGTCTAGCATCTGCTAAAGGCACCAAGATCCTTGGAGGCAAAGGATTGGCAGCCACAGCAGTGTTCCTATATAGGGAGGGGGAGCAGGGGGTATGGGGGGAGGAGGAGGGAGGGAGGGAACTGGTGTACCTATTAAGTTTGTATGAGCTGAAATAATAATAAAAATGTATTAATAAAAAAAAGAAATCTAAGGAAGAGAAACACTGCAACAGAAATGGACAGGAAGACCCTATTACTGAAGGTGCAATGCACGTGAATCACAGGAGTAAGGGGCAGGCAGAGAGCTGAGAGCTTGGAGACCAGGAGAAGAGAGACACCCTGGTTGGGATCATCAGCTTTGATAGTCTTAGATGTTGTTAATGAGTGGCTTGGGAAATACTAAAGTGTAAGGAATGGAAGCAAAGATTGTGCGTACTGACTACCTGGCTAAGGTAGAGGCTTTACATAATGGCAGCCAGAGATAATGCTTTATAAACGTTAAGTATTTTATAACTGATATTTTAATTGTTTAAGATATTTAATATTTTGCTTGGTATATTCCTGAGTAGTGCTAATCTTGTTTTTTAGCAAAATTATAAATTAGGATAATATGTCCTTTCATTATCATGTTTTTATTGACTCTTATTTACCTGAACTTGCTACCATACTCAAACTGAGGTTCATTTTTTTAAATAAAGAGTAGAGAATTTAAAAATGAAGTATGAATCAAAAAATACAGTGCTAACACACCATTTACCTACTGAATGTTGAAGATTTATGGTAATTTCTGGTACTGAAACTGTAGGGATATCAAAATCTCATGTGACAAAGAGCACCTTTCTGGATGGCAGTGTGGCAGCAGTATCAAAACCAAGCTTCTCTCTTGGGGATGATTTTCCCACATACTTAGTGTCTCACTGTGCTTTGTCCACTGATAATGTTAGCATGGTGTTTTTCATAACAAGAAAAGGAGAGATAGAGGGAGAGTCAGGTGTTACTTCTAAAATGAAAGAATGGAAAAAATGTGCTTAAGGAAAAACAATGAAGCCTATTGTCTTAAAGTTTAATTTGACTTTTCAAATCAAATACATAAAAACTTATCTAGTCTTTTTGAAATATTGCAGTTTGTGTTGAGATGACAGTACTTTCTCTGTTGTCACTGGGAAAATCAGCACACCAGCAGGCAGGAAATACAAACAACGAAAGGGATTTTCATAATTACTGGGGATCACTTAAAATTTGCTGGACATTCAAGTTATATTGATTAAGGATTATTGAGTTTAGTGTCTAATCCATTTTAATACAATAGTGTTTCTGTACACTATTTTAGCATCTTGGGGCAGACTTATCTATGGACCCTACTTTTTTCTATAATAGTTAACAAAGGTAAGAGGCTTTGATATGTCAGTTGTTTAGGAAAGAAATGTATTCTGTGTGTAGAATGCCAACTAGCTAGTGATGCTACTCCATCCACTCAGCAGAGCTTCCCAAATGATGCCCTTTAGTGCACTGGCTGCATTCCCTTGGGTTGTAAGAAGTGTCCTCTCTTTCCCACAGTGGGTGAGCTAATCTTATAATCTTCTCTGTGTGTCATGAGGCCAGGTCACAGAAAAGATTGGGATACAGGGCAAGAACTAAGCATTTTCCCTTAATAAGATTTAAGTATTATATTAATATGCTAATTCTTATGGATGTCCATAGCTGTTTCTGAACTCTCATGTCTATTCCATTGATCGCACTGCACATTCTTATACCAAAACAAACACTGTTTTGATTATGGTAATTTTACAGTCAGATTTTATATATGATAGGGGAAGTATTTCAGTCATCTTACTTTTAGAATTTAATTGTATTTCTATGAAATTTTGGAATGGATTGATATTTGAATAGTATTGTCACTAGGAATAAATATCTCACTACATTTAAGATTAGTTTTATGTCCATTGACAAACTACTTTTTTTGTTTCAGTTTGTTGCTGAATTTATTCCAAGTTTATGATAATGTTTTTCACCATTGCCCCATGAATTTTTGACCCTTTATGGCTTCTGTTGCTAATACTTGGGAAGTTGATTTTTCAAGTACTCTTATTTCTGGCCACATTAGCTATCTTTAAAAACATCAATTCTGGTAGGAATAAGGGCAGAGAAACTGTGGTCTTTCTGCGGAAATGACATATCCCCTCCTCCTCCTTAAATTTGGCTAAGATGCTGAGATGAAGAATGCTACATATGTGTCAAGAAAGGATGATAGCAAGGAAGGCTCCAGAACAGATCCAAAAATGGCCTGAGCTGGGAGAGAGATGGAGTTCGGTTTTATGATTGTGAGGTTAGAAATTCCTATGTGTAGGTCAAGGATTGTGTGGTTTGAGTTTTCTGCCAGCATATAAGTAGAAACAATTGAGCTTTCTGATCTGTTTTCCTAAATGCGGAGTAGAAAGAGGATGAGGCTATTGGAGGCTTGAAAGCTCCAGCAGTGTTGAATCAGGCAATTCATCTCTAATTGACAGGTGATTGAAACATGCTGATTCACTGAATTGAATTCAAATGTATATATGGAAACTGTTAGAAACTTTGTGAATCCTGCTGCCTGATACTGGAAAAGCAGATGAAGTCTGGTCAATGTGTTGGTCAAGAGCACAGGATTAGCTGGGTGTAGAAGAAGTACACACCTGTAGTCTCAACTAGGAGGCTATGGAAGGAGGAAAGCTTGAGCCCAGGAATCCATATCACAAAGGAATAAGCAAAAGCACAAAATTACTTATCATGAGAGGCAAAAATGAATGCCACTGCTGCAATCAGTAATATCTGGGACTCTGAAGGGAATAAGAAGTGTCTGGAAAGCCTTGTATTGTAGTGTATACACATGTGTGGTTTTATTATGTTTGGGTAGCTTTAAGACAAGTGACATTAAGTTCCTACCCCAAAGTGCCCAACCTTAGATTGAAATAGTTGTCAATGGAGAACTACTGATGATGGCTCAAGAGTCTACACAATGGGATTGATCTTGAGCAGAGCATGTGGTACTGAGATGAACACCTGAAGTTCGGATGATTGCTTTGCTCCTGTCCTTGATCAGGAATGATCAATCCCATTAGGAGAGGAAAACAAGTAACTCTCCAGCATGTGTGGTGGTGGTATCATCTATAACATGTTTGCTGTTTATCCAGCGGACCCCAAATGATCCTCTGGCTATCAAGATGTTCACGAGAGAGCTTCTTACAGCTCTGTAGAATTTGGCAAGGGAATGAAGACATACTGAAGAGCAGTCTTCAACACAGTGAAGTTTTTTTAAAAAAAATTAATACGTGTGGTAGGGATGTAATAAGCATGACCGTCTCCTTTCATGAGTTCCTGTGTGAAAACATGAATGCTATGAGTATTTTCAATAGTGTCCTTATAAGAAGCCATAGAAATGATGTAAAAATTGTGTTACTAGAGAAGTTGGCTACAATTGGGTTCTTGCCTGCAAAGTATCTGTGTGTTTCCTCAGATAGCTTAGAACAGGTGTCTCGGGACCTTTTAGATGTGAAGGTAAACTGTGACCATAAAGCTGGTGAATTAGGGACCGTTTGGGACACTTTAGCCACATCTATGACCATAAAGTATTTACAATTTGCTTACTGTACGGAATTGGCATTCCAGTAATATTGGAAAGAGAGAGCACAACAATGGAGTTGTGACCACCGACCATGAGATGTCAATCATTCTTTGTAGCTTTAAGAATAGCCCTGGGGTTGTTAAATTGAGTAATAGTGGGATAATCCTCCTTTCTCTGAATAGGTTTTAAATAATGAGTTTCAACCCTTCATAGCTTTTTGTTTTTCATTTGTATAATCCATAGTGAGTATTTTAACCTGGGCTGTGGTGGTGGTGGTGAGGTTCTTGAAGTTCTTTTCTATTAAGCCAATTAAGATTTCATTTAATTTCAATTTATTATTCAGTGGCCTACCACAGTTGTTTTACTGAAATGAAGGCTTTGACTATGTGTAATTAAGATTGAGATGAGATCTATCTGTCTCCTGTTTTATGTTTGCAACAAGTACATTCTTAAATTCATTGGGATCCTGTTGCAGTTCGCCTGCATGATTGTTAATAAATCACCATCAAATGGCTTAAGGAAACAAGGGATTTATTTTCTCTTAGAATTACTGGTTATAATTCTTAGTCCAGCTTGACAGTAGAGCATGCACCAACACCAAGTCTGGGAAACTGGCTACACCATCTCCACATAATGGCTGAAAGAGAAACAATCCTTACTTGCCAGACCAGCATGTCTGGCCAAGTGTACAAAAGGATGCCAACTTTCTCAATCAGCTCTCAGTATTTTATTCCAGTGCCTAGTCCCACCCACCATGGGTTGGACCTTCCCCTTCAGTTAGACAATCTCTTGCAGGTTTGCTTTGGGCTAAACTCAACAATTAATTCTCTACAAGTGTGCCCAGAGCCCAAACCTCAACTGTCAAGTTAACACCTGTGCCTAACTATGACAGACCCTTAGGGAAAGCGCAATTATTTAAGAAAAAGATAGCATAATTCATTGGTAATTACTCCATGAAGCAGAGAGGATTTTAGGAATAAAATGGTTCAATATTAAAATCTGGAAACAATTTTTGTACTGAAAAATTAAAGGAAATCATACTATAATTGTGTTAATAGTGAACTATACATTATAAAGTTTAATATCTACTATTTGTAAAATCTTATAAAATAAGAGCAAATAGAAATGATTGGAACACATTGATTACTTTCAATCAATAAAAGCACATTAATTAATGAGATGTTTGAAGCTACTTTCATTATTCATCAGAAATGCAGGAATCTCAACTATAATAACTTTTACCTACTAGTGTCTAAAAGGTCCTTTAGTCCTTAAATCTGTCACTCCTTGTATTTCTTCAAGGTTAGGTAGTAACAGTACTAGATAGCAACTACTCATGTCAATACGTGGGTCAAAGCCATTTTCATATGATAGAATATGGGAAATTAGGTCTTTATGTGAGAAACAGATGTGACAGCTAGTGAACACTCAGGAGGATGTGCGGCAGGATGGGCAGACTACGTAAGGGAGCCTGTTGGAAGGGCATCGGTGAGGTGGAAGAATCCAAGAAACAGCAAGATACACTCTCGGAAGTCAGTTTCAAGTCAAAATGTGGGTAGTTGGCAAAAGGTATAGTTAGTTGTTGCTTCAGTTGTAGATTTGTGCTTAATTTCTTCACAAATAGTAATTTCATTACATTTCTAAGGCTTTCCGCATGGCCATGCAGTTTTGAAGGAAAATGAGTCTTTGAACAAGCTGTAATTAAGATCAGAAACGGTTCCTACCTTGGTTCATTTCTGTAGGGTGCTGGCATTTGGATATGACTCTTAAAAAAAGAATGAAGGACAAGACTTAGCCACCTGTGGCTACCATACTGGACTGGAACTCATGAATTAACCATAACACTTGGGATCAAGTTTTAGGGAATGGATGTTCACGGCCACGTGTATTAGAGTCATCTTCCATGCTTCTTAAAAATGAACTATTTGTTGTACTGCAGGCCTCCTGATAAAGAATCTCAAGGGTGGAATCCAGGACTGGCAATATGAATTTTAGGAAAATATCTCAGTCATCTGGAACCCTAACCAAAGTGATGTGAACATTTGGCCAGTCAACCTACACTGCCATCTAGTGAAAAAGCTCCTTAAATGACAGCAAACACTGAGACCTTGAGTTTACGGGGAGGCTTTAGGAGGTTTCAGTGAATTTGCTTTTTGAATATTTGAATTTTCTCTTTTAACTTCTATTATCTCTCTCTGTCTCTGTCTCTCTCTCATCTATTTCGTGTATGTGTGTATGTGTGCGTGAGTGAGTGAGAGAGAGAGAGAGAGAGAGAGAGAGAGAGAGAGAGAGAGAGAAACTGTGTGTCCCTGTGGGAGACCAAGGGCAACTTCAGGAATCATCCTGGATTGTTTCTACTTCCTTTTTGCTTTGTTCTGGGTTTTCTCAGGCTCCGCCCACCATAACCGGAAGTACAGGCCACTGCTATTTTCACTTGGTATTTTTGTGTGGGTCCTGGGATCCAAACTCTGGACCTTCTACTTGGGAGGCAGTGTCTTAACCTCCCCCCAAACCATCTCTCTATCCCGAATATGCTATTCTTAAAATATAAACACCTTTCTAGTCACAATGATTGGTGACACCATTAGTGGACTGCAGAATTATATCACAAGGTTGTCTCATAGACATTTAAAGTTCATCTGTTACTTATTCAATCTATTTCTATGTATTTGGTGCTTAGCTCTTAGACTGTTGTAGTGGTAGTTGGTTATAATCTGGTGAAAATGTTTAAATTTGAACTATTGGATCTTTTATAAACTTTCAGCAAAGCTAAAATCAGATGCATTATGTAAATAATTCTTTAAATATTTTTATTAATTGAAATGGCAAAAAGAAAAATACTCAAGATAAAGAAAAATTTGAAAGGGTGCCTGCTATATTAGAATAAAATTGAACCATATGAATAAATAGTAACCTTTATAATATAAATTACAATAAATTTGGAATATATTTTTAAAGGTCTAGATTCTTTAAGTATCCATATCAAATTCCATTTTTTGTTTATGTTAGCAGAAATTTGAGGAAGGTATTGCATTATTTTTTTTTTTTATTTCAGCTCATACAAACTTATTAGGTACACCAGTTCCCTCCCTCCCTCCTCCTCCCCCCTTACCCCCTGCTCCCCCTCCCCACCCCTCTCCCTTCCCATCCCCCAGTGCCTCCCACCCCAATTCCCAGAGAGTCCTTTCTTGTGCATGACTGATTTTCCTCTGGGCCCTCCTCTCCGATGACGTACAAGGACCCAGTGGCCTTTGCCGAACCCTTTCCCGTGTTCCCCTTAGGTATAGGAACACTGCTGTGGCTGCCAATTCTTTGCCTCCAAGGATCTTGGTGCCTTTAGCAGGTGCTAGACTTTGTGAGGTCAACAGTGTGTTGGACAATGCGCAGGGCATGCAAAGTCCAATTATGATTGCTTCAGCCCTAACTAGTATAGAGTATCTTACATATCATTGCTCCTCCCATCCTTATGCTCTTACACTCTTACCGCCCCCTCTTCCGCAAATTTCCCTGAGCTTCAAGATGGGGAGAGACTAAGCTGGCCTAGTTCTAGGTGGTTGATATAGAGTCTCTGAAGTTCTGGATTGTGGTTTGTTGATTTTCTTTTGCAGTTTTGCTGCTCCTGCAATGCCCTTCACTCCATCCTGGTGGGCATTGTATGTTACCCCCTGGCCAGAGACAAAAAGCTGTTAGAGTCTTGTGATAAAGCACATTCAAGGTAGATGTAATAAAAGTGGGAAACCACAGTGAGGGAGGGGTCTATCACCCATTTGCAAAATTGTTACTTTTTATCTGCCAGACTATATGCCCTCCTCTTCTGGTGAGATCACTCCCCCTCAGTAGTAAATGATCAGGAACAAGAGTCTGTGAACTTAATCAGATGTCTCATTACTTATTTGGGTCCTTGGTGGAGGCCTATTTTCCCTGCTGTAACATGGTCCCTTCTCTCCTTCTTTCTGGTGTGGCCCTCCTACCCCATCCCTCCTGTTCATAATCCTTGGAATTCCTGTCTCTAGGTGGGCTGGGTGGGTTTGGTACTAGGAGCCACCTATTAGGGAGTACATACGGCGCTTTTTCTGGGTCTGGGATACTTCACTTAATACAATTGTTTCTAATGACATCCATTTCCCGGCAAATTCCAATAATTCATCATTTTTGATGGCTGAGTAGTACTCCATTGTATAGATGTACCACAGTTTCCTTATCCACTCGTCAACTGTTGGACATTTGGGCTGATTCCATGACTTTGCTATTGTAAACAGTGCTGCTATGAACATGGTCGTGCTTGTGCTATTGAGGCGAACCTCTGCTGTATGGGGGGTTATTCCCAAAAGTGGAATAGCAGGGTCATATGGCATTTCAATCTTTAATTTCTTTAAGAATCTCCAGACGGCTCGCCAGAGTGGCTGTATGAGCCTGCATTCCCACCAGCAATGTAGGAGAGTTCCCCTCTCTCCACATCCTCTCCAGCATTTGTCGTTGTTAGTATTGTGGATTTTTGCCATCCTGACCGGGGTGAGATGATATCTCAGGGAAGTTTTGATTTGCATTTCCCTGATGGCTAAAGAAGTGGAGCATTTTTTCAGATATTTGTTAGACATTTTAATTTCATCCCTGGTAAAGTTTCTTTTAAGTTCCAGGGCCCATTTTTTAATTGGGCCATTGGTTTCCTTGGTGTTTAGTTTTCTAAGTTCTTTGTGCACTCTGGACAATAGAGCTCTATCAGATATGTGGTTAGTGAAGATTTTCTCCCATTCTGTGGGTTGCCTTTGAGCTCGCGTTACAATCTCTTTATCTGAACAGAAGCTCTTTAATTTCACAAGATCCCAACTGTTGAGAGTTGGTAGCAGTGACTGTGCCATTGGATGTCTGTTTAGGAACTGTTGACCTAGCCCAATCAGCTCGAGGGAGTTCCCTATCCTTTCAACTATGGTTTTTATAGTCTCTGGCCTGATATCAAGGTCCTTGATCCATTTGGAATTAAGTCTTGTACATGGTGACAAGTACGGGTCCAGCTTTAATCTTCTGCATGTGGAGATCCAGTTTTGCCAGCACCATTTGTTGAAGATGCTGTTCTTTTTCCATTGGATTCTTTGGGCCCCTTTGTCAAAGACCAAATGGCTGTAACTTTGTGGGTTTATATCTGGGTCTTCAATCCTTATCCATTGATCTGTGTGTCTATTTTGGAGCCAGTACCAGGCTGTCTTTACAACTATGGATTTGTAGTATAGACTAAGGTTTGGTATGGTTATACCTCCAGCTGTGTTTTTGTTACTCAGGATTGTTTTTGCTATCCTGGGTCTTTTGTGCCTCCATATGAACTTTGAGATTGTTTGGTCAACTTCTTTGAAGAATTGCTTTGGGATTTTGATTGGTATAGCATTGAATCTGTATATTGCCTTTGGTAGGATGGTCATTTTCACGATGTTGTTTCTGCCAATCCAGGAACAAGGGAGGTCTTTCCACCTTCTGGTGTCTTCGGCTATTTCTTTCTTTAGGGTTTTAAAGTTTTCATTGTAAAGGTCTTTTACCTCCTTAGTTAGGTTTATACCAAGGTATTTCATTTTTTTAGGGGTTATAATAAATGGTATTGTTTCTCTCAAGGCTTTTTCACTTCTTTCATTCTGGGCATATAGGAAGGCCTCTGATTTTTGCACATTTATTTTGTATCCTGCCACCCTGCTGAACTTCTCAATTAGTTCCAGGAGCTTCCTGGTGGAGTTTTTGGGATCACTCAGGTATAAGATCATGTCATCTGCAAATAGGGATAGCTTGACTTCTTCCTTGCCGATTTGAATCCCTCTTATGTCCCTTTCTTGTCTTATGGCTTCAGCTAAGACTTCAAGTACAATATTGAATAGAAGTGGTGAGAGTGGACAGCCTTGTCTAGTTCCTGATCGAAGTGGGAATGCTTCCAATTGTTCCCCATTGAGCATAATCCTTGCTGTGGGCTTGTTGTATATAGCTTTTATTATATTGATAAAGGTTCCTTCCATTCCTACTGTCTCTAGCGTTTTGATCATAAAAGGCTGTTGGATCTTGTCAAAAGCTTTTTCTGCATCTATCGAGAGTATCATGTGGTCTTGGACTTTGGACTGGTTTATATGATGAATTACATTTATTGATTTTCGTATGTTGAACCAACCTTGTGTGCCGGGGATGAAGCCTACTTGGTCCCCATGAATGATCTTTTTAATATGTTTTTGAATCCGATTTGCTAAGACTTTGTTGAGAATCTTTGCGTCTGTGTTCATCAGGGAGATCGGCCTATAGTTTTCTTTTTTAAGCGAATCTTTATTAGGTTTTGGGATTAAAACGATATTAGCTTCATAGAAGGAATTTGGTAGTGTTCCTTCCTTTGCTATTTGATGGAACAGTTTAAGGAGTATTGGTGTTATTAACTCCTTAAATGTCTGGTAGAACTCTGTGCTGAATCCATCTGGTCCAGGACATTTTTTGGTGGGAAGATTCGAGATTACTTCCTCAATTTCCTTATATGTTATAGGACTATTTAAAGAATTCACAACTTCCTGATTCAATTTAGGTAAGTTGTGTTTACTTAGAAATTCATCCATCTCTTTTGTGTTGTCAAACTTCACAGAGTATAAGTTTTTGAAATATGATGTTATAATTCTCTGGATTTCTTGGGTATCAGTAGTGATAACTCCGTGTTCATTTCTAATTTTGTTAATTTGGGTTTTCTCTCTCTTGCTTTTGGTTAGTTTCGCTAGGGGTGTATCAATCTTATTGATTTTTTCAAAGAACCAGCTTTTTGACTGGTTGATTTTTTCTATCGTTTTCTTAATCTCGATTTCAGATATTTCTCCCCTTATTTTGCTAATCTCCTCTCTTCTACTACTTTTGGGATCAGATTGCTCTAGCTTCTCTAAAGCTTTAAGCTGCATTGTTAAGTTGTTTATTTCTGACGTTTCCATTTTTTTGACGTAGGCATTAAGAGCTATGAACTTACCTCTTAGAACAGCTTTCATTGTGTCCCAGAGATTTTGGTAAGTTGTATTTTCATTATCATTCAATTTCAGGAAATCTTGAATTTCCTTTTTAATTTCTTCCTGAATCCATGTCTCATTCAGCATCATAGTGTTAAGTTTCCAGGAGTTAGTGTATTTTCTCTTGTTTGATGTGTTGTGGATGTCCAGCTTTAGGCCGTGATGGTCTGATAGGGCACAGGTTAGAATTTCAACTTTCTTGTATATGTGTAGATTCATTTTGTGGCCCAATATGTGATCTATTTTGGAGAAAGTTCCGTGTGCTGCTGAGAAAAATGTGTATTCTTTGGTGTGTGGGTGAAAAGTTCGATAGAGATCTGTAAGGTCCATTTCTTTCAGGGTTTGATTAAGTTCCATAGTGTCTCTGTTAAGCTTTTGACCTGTTGATCTATCCCATGTTGAGAGGGCGGTGTTGAAGTTCCCAAGAATTATTGTTTGGGGATTGATTTCTTGCTTTAGACGCTGTAGGGTTTTCTTAATGAATGTGGAGGGGCCCGTATTGGGTGCATATATGTTCAGTATTGTGAAGTCTTCCTGATGAATTGTACCTGTGACTAAAATGTAGTATCCATCCGTGTCTCTTATAATTTTCTTTGGTTTGAAATCCACTTTGTCTGATAGCATAATGGCTACCCCTGCCTGTTTTCTGCTTCCATTAGCTTGTAGAATTGTTGACCAGCCTTTTATTTTTAGAGCGTGCCTATCTTTTGTGGTGAGATGGGTTTCCTGCAGGCAGCAGATTGATGGATTGTGATTTTTAATCCATGTTTGTAATCTGTGTCTCTTGATCGGTGAATTAATTCCATTAACATTTAGTGTTATAATGGAGAAACTATTAATTCCAGACATTTATGATGTTTAGTAGCTTTTATAAGTATATTGCTTCGCTTTTAATGGTGTTATATTAGCCTTCTGTTCTCCTGGATATGCCGGTTTTTTTCTTCACGCTTGAGTATCATTTCTAGCATTTTTTGAAGGCCTGGTTTGGTGGACATGTATCCCTTCAAGTTGTCTTTGTGCTGGAAAATTTTTCTTTCTCCCTCGATAATGACTGATAGTTTTGCAGGGTAAATCAGCCTGGGTTGACATTTTTGCTCATTCAATACTTGAAGTATGTCTCTCCAAGCTCTTCTTGCTTTTACTGTTTCGACTGAGAAGTCATTTGTTATTTTAATAGGTTTCCCTTTAAAAGTGACTTGTTTTTTCTCCCTTGAAGCTCTCAGCACCAGTTCTTTATCTTGAATGTGGAGTGTTTTAACTATTATTTGCCGCGGCGTGCTTCTATTTTGGTCGTATCTGTTTGGGGTGCGGAATGCCTCTTGTATATGGATGGGCCTCTCTTTTTTTAGATGAGGAAAGTTTTCCTTGATGATCGTTTGAAAAATTTCCTCAGGGGTGGTATTTTGAGATTCTTGCTCTGGTATTCCATGAATACGCATGTTAGGCTTCTTCAGGGTGTCCCATATCTCTTGGATATTTCTCTCAAGTATCTTTTTGGCTTTAACAACCTCTTCCATTGAGCTGGTTAGTACTCCCACTTTATCTTCAAGGTCTGAAATTCTGTTTTCTGCTTCGTTAGTTCTGTTGGTAAGACTCTCTGTGGCGTTCTGGGTTGAAGATAACTTGTCTTGTAGCTCAGTTTTAAACTCTGCTTGAGTTTGTTTTAACTGCTCTATGCCACTTTTTGTTTCTTGCACTGTTTTTCTCAACTCCTCCAGATGTCTGTTGTGTTCCTCTTCAAAGCGATTGATTCGATTATTTAATTCCTCCCTGATTTCCTCTTTCATAGTATTGAACATGGTAATGATCATATTTTGAAAGTCTTTATCCTGGGTGGGGCTTTCTTGGCCTTTTTCCATGGGTTTGTTCTTGTTGGAGTCTAACATTGTGGGATTAATTTCTTCAGTGGGAAATTTGTTTACTTGATTGTTGCTTCTCATGGATTTGCACTTTGACTTTGGCATTGTCATTTTAACTCTTAAGATCTCTCAATTTCACTAAACTGAATTATTTGGCCTGTGGTCCTGGTGGGCGGGGCGGGCGGAGACTTACCTAGTCGTGGGGTGAGGCCCGGCTGGACCGCGAGCGCGTCCCGACCGGTGGAGCGGGTCGGGGTGCAAAGGGGGGATGGGGGCGACGGCGTGGAGCTATTTAACCCGAGGGCAGCTGGGGCGGGGCCCGGGCGCAGGGGGAGGTCCTCCTGGTCCCTGGGTCCCGCGCTTGGCTCCAGCTGGATGGTGGGAGGCGGAGCTGGGTCCCTGTGGGCCGACCTGGGGGTCCTGGTGGGCGGTGCGCGGGGGGGCGGGAGGGGGGCGGGCGGGGGGGGGGGCCGGGGGGGGCGGGGGGGGGCGGGGGGGGGGCGGGCGGGGGTACTCACCAGCTAGGGCGCGGCGTGGACGCCCGGCTGGACCCGCGCGCGCGTCCCGACCGGCGGAGCGTGTTTAGGGTGCGAAAGGGGTATTGCATTATTTTTGATCTATAAATATATTACCTTGTGACGATGTAGATGAGTAGTGATAACATAAGAATAGCTATGTTTATTAATATGTGAAAATAGTTGCATAGTTATACTTAGATATATGTAGTTATTTTATTTCATGTACATACTCCTTTTCTGTGTGTGGATATGTGTATGTGGCTAGGTGTACGTGTGTGTACAAAAGGACACTTGAGTGTGTGTGCATGCCTGCAGATGCACAAAGGTGACATTGAGAATCTTCCTGAATTATTTTTCTACTTTATTGGTTTGCTCCAGGGTTTTCCAAGCTTAAATGAATAGGGTTGGTATCAACACATGGTATACAGATTGTGGGTGAAAGATGGTGCTCATAGAGTACATGAAGTGCAGCCTCTGTCCTGAAGAACAGAAGCCAATATATGCATTTAAATATATAGAGTGAGATGTCTTTGGTATTCTTATTTCCCGGGCTTTGCAGTTTGATTAGAAAGTTGCTGCTGCATAAACTGACTGCAGCTCATGTAAAAGACCGGATGGCGTGTTTTCTGTTTTAATAGGAACACTGAACAAAGTTCCAGTTTTTCCTGTCATTTCTTATAGCCAAATAACATGGTCTAGGTTGGAGTATTTATTATGAAAATAAAGGAGTTCAAGTCAATTATATTTCAATGGCTGAATAGCCAGGGGTCCTCATTAAAATGGTCAGAAAGATTGCTGTGTTGCTTTTGTCCATGTAGTCCTCAATTAAGTTCTGAGAGAGTGACGTGGCCTTTTGGAGTGGGCATTACTATTTGGATCCAGAAACCACTGACCCTTCTTAGAGTGAAAGGTGAACTACCTTAAGGAAAATATTTTTCTTTATGGGATGATGGTCTTTGGAAGTATATATGTACAATACCTAAACTGACATATAAATAAAAGATTTCATGTTTGTCATGACATAAGAAAAATGTCCAGATGGAAGTGATGAGGGATGGTTCTCTGTACATTTCCCTCAGGTAATTAGGTCATACTTAGCAGTATAGAGTCAGATAAAGAGTGTTTTTAAGGAATATTTAGTTGATGAATTCACTGATGTTCTTTTTTAAAAAAAATATCTTTTTTTGGTGTATGTGTGAAGTATGAAATATCCTGCAGAAAATATTTTCAGTGTTCTTTTCCACCCCCAAATGGACAGAGTAGCTTAATATAGCTTTAAAAATAACAATGAGCAATGCTTGAGTTACATAGCTTTTAACAAGTGGAAATAACAGCCTCTGAGTCTGTCAGGTTTCGGTAGTCAAGATGCCAATGGAACCAAGAGCCTCAAGTGGGCATCTGGAACGTGTTAGATATGAAAGCCCCGAGCCTTCATGAAGTTGAATTTCCAGTATTGCATGGTTTTTAAATGGTCTACAAAGTATATAAGCAGACTCAAGTTCATGTCATGAGGTCTTTCAGTCAGTTTTTTTTTTTTTTTTGTAAAATCGAAATATTATGTTTTCCTTAGTCAGCCAATTGCATTTGAATTGATTGCCTTTGATTTGCTATCTTTCTGGGAAAGAAAGTTATCACCATTATAAATATAAACAGCACCAGGACAGGAAAACCTACCCACTTTAAGTGTGGTGGTTCAAGTAAGTGAACATTGTTATCTGATAATTATGTCAGCTAAATAATTAGCCTGCCATATTTTTATGTGTAGTTGAGCATTTATATCTCTATCTCTCTTTGCCTCTGTCTTTCTCTCTAGCTTGGTTGGATAAATGACAAAACCACCTGATCAATCGTGATGTGGCAACAACAAAAAATAGAATCATAGCTGAGAATTTTCAATTCTTTTTTGCAACTCTTATCATTAAACTTATATGAGATAGCTTATGTGGTTTGGAGGAGTCACAGACTTAAAGTAAATTAAAGGTTTTAAGATAGGTTTTTTTTTTCCCCTTGCTTCTGGTAAACGGAAGTGCAAGCCAGAGCCCTTTAGTGATATAATGCTGTAATTTCACTTCTAAATAACCACACAGCAGCGCTGACTGCACTGGAAGATTTGGAAACCCAGCATAACACTAAGTGGAAAAATAAAAAGTTATCATGGTGCTTTTGGGGGGGGGTGGCTACTGACATACAATTCAGTTTGAAAGAAAGAATACAATGGTTTGAGCCTGAATTAAAGGAACCCAATCCTGTGTTTCTCAAATACACCGTAGAATTTAACAATGCCTACATTTTATAATAATATCATTCTTCCTTATGGTTTTCATCTAATTTATGCCTTGACCAAATAAAAATTGAAGAATGCCTGAATCCTTTTTATATTGAAAGGGGATAACATATCTTTATAAAATATTAAAATGGAGTTCCTTTTCATATGTACATTGCCTCTGGTTTTAGGCTAAAAATAGTTCTCTTTAGTAAAAGGCTTTCCACAGAATTAGGGAAATTGGCGCAGAAACATTTCTTGAAAAAGTGCTAGTTTAGGGATAACAAGAGCAGATACAAACTGTTACGTTCCAAAAGACTTTCAAAGTTTGTTCCTGTTTTTTTTTTTTTTTTCTTTTGAACTAGGTCCTCATCCTATAGTCCAGGCTCGCCTGATCCTTCAGCATCCTGAATTCTGGGATTACAAGTGTAACCCACCACACCTGGCTCTAAATGGTTTATACACATACCCATGGGGGTATATACAGCTGCATCTACAGCAGGTGTAGGTGCCTCCTGCTGAGTGTTTTTTTTTTTTAATCTGTGTCTTATCACAACCCATGCACTTCAAAAACAATTTTTTTCAATATGTGAAATGTGTTGTTTTAGAATTTCATGTATTTATGAAGTATTATAAAAGATGTTCTGTTCAACTAAACCATGTCTAGCCTGGTAAGCACCCTGATGCAAGCGCAGAGCTGAGCTCTAAGAGCTGTCAGACTGTTACTGTTCATTAGAAAAGTGAGAAGAGGTCAGAGCAGTAGGTAGCCGCTTCACAGAGCAATGGTGTTACAGGGCGACAGAACCCTGTAAAATAATGAGCGTGATGATGTTTAGTCAGTATACAGCTATGCCACGCTAGGAACCATTGTTGTCTTTAGTGCTGCTCCGAGTCATTTAGTCCCTTTACATGCTGCTGTTAGGGGTTTTAGGGACATAACAGAGCCAAATAATTCTCAGAAATGAGAATTAACCGGTGTAACGGGATTATGGTTTTAATATTATGATGTTCAGATTTTTCCAAATATTTTTTTCTTCCCCTTTCCCTGCCCTTCATCCTCTTCTTCAGAAAAGAAGTTCCTTTTTGGCACTCAGTTTGGGAAACTGGTTGGAAATGACTGTGATGTCCACTCTTTCCTTTCCCTTCTGATCATTGAACAGAGAAAATTACAGGGAAAATTTTACATTGTTCACCTGTATACAGTGACCCACATTCCCAGCTGCACAGAATCATGTGGGAATCTTAACTATTAGCAACTGTGCAATTCAGTAGTGTTAAAGCATATCTACTTTGTTGTGAAACAGATCTTCAGAATGTTCCATCCTGCAGAGATGAAGCTCTCTATTTATTGGACAGCATCTCTCCCTCCATGTCCTGCCCCAGCCCCAGAATCTAGGAAGACAACAAAAGAATATTCCAGAACCTCACATCCAGTTTGGAGCTTTTGATTTAAGCATCAGACATACATGTGTTAGATGTACTGGTAATTCTAATGAAGGGTTAGGCTTGAGAATGTTGGAAATTAAGTCTTGTTTCCTCACATTTATTAGATATACTCTACCACACACTTTTTAGGCACAGGTTTGGGGGCAGGAGAATGAGCAGGGCACAGTTCTTGCTGTCTGAGAACAATCTTTGGAGGAGACACAGGAAGCTCTGGGCTTCACGGGGGAGAAATGGCATGAAGAGAGTGACTGCCCCAAACAGTCCTCACGGAGCTAATATTTTGAACAAAAGAACTGGCAGAACCTAGTAAAGAAATTTTTTTCTGTTGGTTCTCTCTCTCTTTTTTTCCCCACATTTTATTTTTTTTCCAATCATACAAGCTCAATAGGTACCCCTGTTCTCTCCCTCCCTCCTCCCCTCTTTAGTCCCCTCTTGCATTCTTCCCCCTTTTCCCCTTCCTTTAACCCCTCCCTCCTCTTCTCCCAGTGCCTCCCCCTTCCTCTCTCCCATCTCCTAGAACATCCTTTTGTGTGAATGCCAAACCTCCCTCTGGCCTGGAGTCCTTTCTTGGGTTCCCCATTAGTTTGGGAACTCTATTATGACTGTTAATCCCTTGCCTCTAAGGATTCTACTGCCTAGAGCCTTTTCCCCTGTGATCCATGCTAGACTTTGGGCGGGGGAGGTGGGGGGGAGTGTTGACATATCAGCCATTGTTCAGGTCATGCAAAGTCTGATTATGGTTGCTGCCCTAACTTGTGTAGAGTATCTTGCATATCATTGGTCCTCCCCATCTTTAGGCTTTTACAATCTTGCTTCCCCCTCTTCTGCAAGGTTCCTTGAGCTTTAGGATAAGGAAAGATTTGGCAGCTCTGGTTCCAGGTGAATAATGTAGGGTCTTTGGTGTTCTGAATTATGGTTTGTTGTTTTCAGTTTTGCTTTTCTTGCACCGCCCTTGGCTCCATCCTGATTGTTAATGAAGGTCACCTTCTAACCAAAGATAAAAGACTGTTTAAATAAAGATCTTAATATAAAAAGAGACTCAAAGGTAGATGGAATAGGAGTAGGACACAGCAGTGAGGAGGGGGGGTCAGTGTCCCATTGGCAGGATGGTTACCGGCTGTCTGCTAGTCCCTATACCCTCCCTGATTGGTGAGATCAGTCACAAGTGACCAGGAAATGAGCTTTACCAGATGTCTTGCTACTTGCATGTAATATTTGATGGTGACCTATTTTCTCTACTGAAGCATGATCCCCTCTCTCCTTTTTTTTGGGGGGGGCTCCTTCCCCTTCCCTCCTGTTTATAATCTTTGTGATTACAGTAGGCATTACAGAGATTTGCCTTTGAATATGTCATTAGCGGTTTGGCACTAGGATCCACCTATTAGGGAGTACATACAGTGTCTAATTTTCTGTGTCTGGGATACTCCTAGTGAAGAAATTTAATACAGCAGGACAGGATTGAATTTTGATTCCAAGGAGAAGGGAGACTATATTCTCCAATATATTGTCTCAGTTTTAGACACCAATGGTGGTTTCTACATCTTATACCTATCTTGGGATTTGTGTACATAACTTCTTAGTGCTTTCTCAAATTAAAAAAAGTACACCCTAGATTTTTGTTAGTATCTCTATGTATTATTACAACTTTTCTTTTACCTAAATATTCAGCTCCATGTTCAGAAGTCAATGACACATACAATTACTAAACTGAACTTCTTGAGTTGTATTGGTGATAAAAACTGAGAAAAATATTTTAATAACTTGTTTAGATTTTCCAGTTTTCTTTCTATTTATTATCATTTTCAAAGTTATATTTCTTTTAAAATGATAAAAATGTGAAAGTTGTGCATGAAAATTATAACACTGAAGGATATATTTGAAGTGTTATTCTGGGAACTTAAATGTAGCTATGACTATCTCAAAATCACCTGATATGAGCAGTGAGCATCCTGGGCAGCCTTAGAATAATTGGTCTTTTAGTTGATCTGACTACCTGACAGCTGAGCCAGTAATAATTATCTATGGCATGTTTTACTTTTGATTTTTGTATTAGAACACTCTCCTGATGAATGAATGCACAGCAAATTTAAACAAGCATATTGACTGTGTTTGAGTGTCTTGCTCTTTATTTAAATAATTCTCTATGGAAATGTGTTCACACATCAATAACTACAGCGTAGACTCTTTAATTTAATTAAAAGAAAACCAGCACTGCTAAGAGGCCCTTTTATGGCTAAATAACTGTGACTTAAAACATTGTATTAATTTTACCAATTTACCAGGTTATCATTTCAATGTTATGACAAGCCTTCAGGTTTATTTAAGGACAGTCATGATCCATAATACTGTACTCTTAATAACTAATGCTCTATTGTATTCTGTGCACAGGGAATTCTAGCCTCTGTGAATCTTTTGTATTTGTGAAAAAGGCTTTAGTAGTAATGTTTTCTCAATAATCATTATATCCAAAGTGAGCCTTGTGGTTGGTGTAAGCTCAGTAGAAATGTCTTGCAAGGTAATCTGGACATATGGACATATTGCATTGCCTAAGTCAGAAATGAGGCAAGTTGATTTAAGAAAAAATAAAAAATGTCAGTGTATTGTTTCTAGTGATTCTATTTTATTGTGAATGTCGTCAAAATTTTGCATTTGGGTCAGTAAAAATGCTTTCATTTTGTATTGAACATATTATACTTAGAAAAAATTGATGCTTGAAAAGGAATAGTAAATCTCAGGAAATATACTTTGTATTCAATTGAGAAATTGTCCCTGGTAATGGTAATTGTGATGACAGATTAAAAAAATTGTATACTTATTCAGAAATTCAAATCTTATAGATAAAGCAAACAAAATAAAATATAATGGTGAGTCAGAAGCCACAGGTGGGTTTTATAAAAATGATAACCATGTGTTTTGCTTAATTTTCCACCATGAGATTCTTTTTTAAGTTTATACATCAGTTATGATAAGTCACCAAGTCTTATGTGAGATTTAAAGTGTGATGATCTTTCAAGTAAATTTTAATGGCTAAAATCTTGAATATATGCCATTTTTATGGCAATACTCCTAGTTTTGCATTTTATCTGTCTCAGTTTTAAAATAAATATGTAAAGGCATATATTGAAAAAAATTTTTATAGAATACCCGAGAAATATAGACTAAAGAAAGAGGGAACAGCTTTATATTTAATTTTATTTCTGTCTTTATGTTTACTGATAATTTAACTTGTTTCTTAACAATAAAATTGTTTGAAAATTTTCTTGTTGTTAAAAATGTTTCCTGGGTGTCATTGCACGTGATGGTGTATAAACACCCACAGGAAGAAATAAAATAATATAAATCTTCTGTCTTCTAAACTAGGATATTAGTTCTGACTTGTGGATGGAGAAAAGGAGCATGCAGCTTGCTACATGACCATATTCTGATTATTAATGCTGGAATATGACTAAAAATTCAACTTTTCAATAATAATTTCTGCCTTTGAACAACAGCTACTGAGTTTCTTGATAACTGGTTTCTTGTGACTGGTCCCCTTCAACTACAGGAAAAACTAGCTGGGTTGAAAACGTTGTGAGAATGATTCCTTTTGAGTGGTCATTAACTTTGCTGTCCTGAATTCTGTTTAGTGCAGCTCCAGAATGATCAGAAATAGACTTGGTACAGTGGCCTGACTACAGGGGCTGTAAATCAGTTTCTAGAAGATGTTGAAATGTGTGTGTTTGAGTAATCCAATCATGAAAATAGAAACCCCCTGCCTGCTAAGGGCCGGACTAATGGAAAATTATACACCAGGTTGACTTAACCTTTAAGCAAACAGTGCTGTAAAAACTAATTGCTTCTCTGATATTTATTATAAATGGTAGTACTGATCTCTTTCCAGTGCTGCACACTCCTGTGTTTGGAACTTTTTATCTTACTAGCTTTGCAACTGTACTCCTGTATCCAGTTTCCTATAATTTAAATGAAGAAAAACATCCAGATAAAGGCTTTATTATTAACAGATCAGATAGCACCAGAAATCATGTGACTGTTATATCAAAATATGTCTTGACTTTTTAGGACAAAGTTATGCTGAAAGTTCTAGCTTAAGTGTTGGCACTTTTGTGGGGGAAAAAAATCACTTAAAAATTCAAGACTTCCATGTATACCCAGTAATTTAAAATTATGTGAAATATTTTAAATTTGTGAACTCGTAATTACTATTTTAATGATTCAGTTTCTTGAGAATGGTAAATGTATAAAATTGCTATTGCAGTTTTATTTTCAATATAATGTGCCTGTAAACCATGGGTTCCCCTTTTGTACAAAAACAGTGTAGATAATTGAATGTTTGATTATAGAAAGGTCATTAGTTTCTTGTTACACATTTTGTTAGTCTGGTTTTTGTCGCTTATTGGGTTTAATATTGTTCTTGAAAATAGTTGATGCTATGTTATGTATAACTTTTCTAATAAAAGTTGTGTTATAAGCTGAAAAAAAAATAATTTCTGCCTTTGAACAACAGCTACTGAGTTTCTTGATAACTTTGCAAAAGGGAAAATCATCTTTTACAGTGTTATTAGGGGTTTAAATCATTTTCAAATAATATAAGATTATAATCTAAATATATTTTGAACATGTATGTGTTGAACTCAAATATGATTGTTATTATTTTCTTGAGTTTTACATGTGAAATTTAAAAATCACAGTAAAATTATTTTAAATTCTATTACTATGCAGTCGTTTTTTATCTAAAATTATTTAAATATGTAGCTTGTAGATGATAACATTTCTATAAATTGAGAATTTTTAGCAGGCATAATAGATATGACAGAGACTTAAAGTTAGCATCTATCTACTTTTGTTTACATAAAACGAGTGACCATTTCATGAAGTTAAAATGCAAATTAGTAGTTTACTTCAAATACTTCATTAACAATATTACAGAAATTTTTGACTTTGGACTGTGGTATAGCAGCTTGAAATAAAAATATGAGATACAATAAAAATTCATGAACATTGGCTTGGAGACTTAAATATCATTGGTTTGTTAAACGTAGTAGGAAGAAAATCAAATTAGGCAGATTTTTTAGTATTTATTCTTAAAATCTTGTGTATTTTTAACCCTTCTGTGTATCAGAAATGAATGGCAAGTGAGAATATTGCATCGTTTTGACTGGATGCATGGAAATGCTAGGAAAACAACCAAAAGAAACGTTGGGCAGAGTGAAAGCTATAAGTTCAAACTGAGACATTGAGATTTCCAGATCATTATTTACATGGGGAAAGAAGTGCCAGTGAAGCTACCACCATCTGGAACCCAGCCGGATACAGAATTCAATCTCTGGATGTCAGCTAAGTCACTGTCTTTGGGCCAGCAATCCATCTGGGTTTATCCTTTTCCTGAATGTAAAGAAGTAAAACATGGGTAGAAAAAAAAATTTACATCTCTGTGAGTCAGAATCCAGGCTGATGATACTTTATTTTAACATGTTTTTTTTTTTTTCTAGGAAAGAAACTTTTATCATACTTGACTGTCCATTAGGACTTGTTTCTTTTTTGAAGTCTTTAATTTGGGAAATGAGAAGTACATACAGAATTCTTTGCATGATATGAACTATGCTGATGCTAATCAAATAAAGCAGTCTCAGAATTAGCTATTATTGTGGTATATAGAAATTGATTTAAAAATAGCTGCAAGAAGACTTGTCAATTCCAGATCTTCCATCTAAACTGCAATAATGCTTTAATGATCATGTTTCAAAACTTGTGGAGGAGTCCTTGAATGCTGCTTGTCAGAACAGAGCATTAATTTCATCACCTGTAAATCCAGTTAGAGTAGTAATTACAGAAGTATCATATTAGTGAACATGTACTTCTAACATCATATTATATATTGCTATTCCACAATAATAGCATGCACCCTAAATGTTTATAAGATATTTTAAGATATTATCTTTTCAGAAGCAAATGTTAGAAAATTAATGTAACTAGGAAAAGGAGTGGGTGGGGGACAGTAAGGGAGAGTAATCACAATGTTTTATATACATGTACAAAATTGTCAAAGAGCAAAATTCATTAATTAAAAAAGTTCATAAAACCCACAAGATTTCCCTTTTTGCACCCCACCCCGCTCCGCCTGTCGGGACGCGCGCGCCCACGGTCCAGCCGGGCCTCAACCCCGTGCCCTAGCTGGGGAGTACACCCTCCCACCCCCCGCGCATCGCCCACCAGGACCCCAGGTCGGCCCACAGGGACCCGGCTCCGACTCCCACCATCCAGCCGGAGCCGCGTGCGTGGGGCAGAGGGACGATGGAGGACCTCCCCCTGCGCCCGGCCCCGCCCCAGCTGCCCTCGGGTTAAATAGCTCCACGCCCTCGCCCCCATCCCCCCGTTTGCACCCCACCCCACTCTGCCGGTCAGGACGCGCGTGCGGTCCAGCCGGGCCTCAACCCCGCGCCCTAGCTGGTGAGTCCCCCCCCCCCCCCCCGCACCGCCCACCAGGACCCCAGGTCGGCCCACAGGGACCCGGCTCCGACTCCCACCATCCAGCCGGAGCCGTGCGGGGGCCGAGGGACGAGGAGGACCTCCCCTGCGCCCGGCCCCGCCCCAGCTGCCCTCGGGTTAAATAGCTCCACGCCGTCGCCCCCATCCCCCTTTGCACCCCACCCGCTCCAGGTCGGGACGCGCGGCAGTCCAGCCGGGCCTCACCCCACGACCTAGGTAAGTCTCCGGCCCCGCCCACCAGGACCCCAGGCCAAATAATTCAGTTTAGTGAAATTGAGAGATCTTAAGAGTTAAAATGACAATGCCAAAGTCAAAGTGCAAATCCATGAGAAGCAACACTCAAGTAAACAAATTTCCCACTGAAGAAATTAATCCCATAATGTTAGATTCCAACAAGAACAAACCCACGGAAAAAGGCCAAGAAAGCCCCACCCAGGATAAAGACTTTCAAAATATGATCATTACCATGTTCAATACTATGAAAGAGGAAATCAGGGAGGAATTACATAATCGAATCAATCGCTTTGAAGAGGAATACAACAGACACTTGGAGGAGTTGAGAAAAACAGTGCAAGAAACAAAAAGTGGCATAGAGCAGTTAAAACAAACTCAAGCAGAGTTTAAAACTGAGCTAAAAGACAAGTTATCTTCAACCCAGAACGCCACAGAGAGTCTTATCAACAGAACTAACGAAGCAGAAAACAGAATTTCAGACCTATGAAGATAAAGTGGGAGTACTAACCAGCTCAATGGAAGAGGTTGTTAAAGCCAAAAAGATACTTGAGAGCAATATCCAAGAGATATGGGACACCCTGAGGAAGCCTAACATGCGTATTCATGGAATACCAGAGCAAGAATCTCAAAATACCACCCCTGAGGAAATTTTTCAAACGATCATCAAGGAAAACTTTCCTCATCTAAAAAAAGAGAGGCCCATCCATATACAAGAGGCATTCCGCACCCCAAACAGATACGACCAAAATAGAAGCACCCCACAGCAAATAATAGTTAAAACACTCCACATTCAAGATAAAGAACTGGTGCTGAGAGCTTCAAGGGAGAAAAAACAAGTCACTTTTAAAGGTAAACCTATTAAAATAACAAATGACTTCTCAGTCGAAACAGTAAAAGCAAGAAGAGCTTGGAGAGACATACTTCAAGTATTGAATGAGCAAAAATGTCAACCCAGGCTGATTTACCCTGCAAAACTATCAGTCATGATCGAGGGAGAAAGAAAAATTTTACAGCACAAAGACAACTTTAAGGGATACATGTCCACCAAACCAGGCCTTCAAAAAATGCTAGAAATGATACTCAAGCGTGAAGAAAAAAACAGGCATATCCAGGAGAACAGAAGGCAAGTATAACATCATTAAAAACGAAGCAATATACTTATAAAAGCTACTAAACATAATAAATGTCTGGAATTAACAATAGTTTCTCCATTATAACACTAAATGTTAATGGAATTAATTCACCGATCAAGAGACACAGATTACAAACATGGATTAAAAATCACAATCCATCAATCTGCTGCCTGCAGGAAACCCATCTCACCACAAAAGATAGGCACGCTCTAAAAATAAAAGGCTGGTCAACAATTCTACAAGCAAATGGAAGCAGAAAACAGGCAGGGGTAGCTATTATGCTATCAGACAAAGTGGATTTCAAACCAAAGAAAATTATAAGAGACACAGATGGATACTACATTTTAGTCACAGGTACAATTCACCAGGAAGACTTCACAATACCTAACATTTATGCACCCAATACGGGCCCCTCCACATTCATTAAGAAAACCCTACAGCGTCTAAAGCAAGAAATCAATCCCCAAACGATAATTCTTGGGGACTTCAACACCACCCTCTCAACATGGGATAGATAAACAGGTCAAAAGCTTAACAGAGACACTTTGGAACTTAATCAAACCCTGAAAGAAATGGACCTTACAGATCTCTATCGAACTTTTCACCCATGCACCAAAGAATACACATTTTTCTCAGCAGCACACGGAACTTTCTCCAAAATAGATCACATATTGGGCCACAAAATGAATCTACACATATACAAGAAAGTTGAAATTCTAACCTGTGCCCTATCAGACCATCACGGCCTAAAGCTGGACATCCACAACACATCAAACAAGAGAAAATACACTAACTCATGGAAACTTAACACTATGATGCTGAATGAGAATTGGATTCAGGAAGAAATTAAAAAGGAAATTCAAGATTTCCTGAAAGTGAATGATAACGAAAATACAACTTACTAAAATCTCTGGGACACAATGAAAGCTGTTCTAAGAGGTAAGTTCATAGCTCTTAATGCCTACATCAAAAAAATGGAAACATCAGAAATAAACAACTTAACAATGCAGCTTAAAGTTTTAGAGAAACTATAGCAATCTGATCCCAAAAGTAGTAGAAGAGAGATTAGCAAAATAAGGGGAGAAATATCTGAAATCGAGATTAAGAAAACAATAGAAAAAAATCAACCAGTCAAAAAGCTGGTTCTTTGAAAAAATCAGTAAGATTGATACACCCTCTAGCTAAACTAACCAAAAGCAAGAGAGAGAAAACCCAAATTAACAAAATTAGAAATGAACATGGAGTTATCACTACTGATACCCAAGAAATCCAGAGAATTATAACATCATATTTCAAAAACTTATACTCTGTGAAGTTTGACAACACAAAAGAGATGGATGAATTTCTAAGTAAACACAACTTAACTAAATTGAATCAGGAAGTTGTGAATTTTTTAAATAGTCCTATAACATATAAGGAAATTGAGGAAGTAATCTCGAATCTTCCCACAAAAAACGTCCTGGACCAGATGGATTCAGCACAGAGTTCTACCAGACATTTAAGGAGTTAATAACACCAATACTCCTTAAACTGTTCCATCAAATATCAAAGGAAGGAACACTACCAAATTCCTTCTATGAAGTTAATATCGTTTTAATCCCAAAACCTAATAAAGATTCGCTTAAAAAAGAAAACTGTAGGCCGATCTCCCTGATGAACACAGACGCAAAGATTCTCAACAAAGTCTTAGCAAATCGGATTCAAAAACATATTAAAAAGATCATTCATGGGGACCAAGTAGGCTTCATCCCCGGCACACAAGGTTGGTTCAACATACGCAAATCAATAAATGTAATTCATCATGTAAACCAGTCCAAAGTCCAAGACCACATGATACTCTCGATAGATGCAGAAAAAGCTTTTGACAAGATCCAACAGCCTTTTATGATCAAAACGCTAGAGACAGTAGGAATGGAAGGAACCTTTATCAATATAATAAAAGCTATATACAACAAGCCCACAGCAAGGATTATGCTCAATGGGGAACAATTGGAAGCATTCCCACTTCGATCAGGAACTAGACAAGGCTGTCCACTCTTACCACTTCTATTCAATATTGTACTTGAAGTCTTAGCTGAAGCCATAAGACAAGAAAGGGACATAAGAGGGATTCAAATTGGCAAGGAAGAAGTCAAGCTATCCCTATTTGCAGATGACATGATCTTATACCTGAGTGATCCCAAAAACTCCACCAGGAAGCTCCTGGAACTAATTGAGAAGTTCAGCAGGGTGGCAGGATACAAAATAAATGTGCAAAAATCAGAGGCCTTCTTATATACCCAGAATGAAAGAAGTGAAAAAGCCTTGAGAGAAACCATACCATTTATTATAGCCCCTAAAAAAATGAAATACCTTGGTATAAACCTAACTAAGGAGATAAAAGACCTTTACAATGAAAACTTTAAAACCCTAAAGAAAGAAATGGCAGAAGACACCAGAAGGTGGAAAGACCTCCCTTGTTCCTGGATTGGCAGAATCAACATCGTGAAAATGACCATCCTACCAAAGGCAATATACAGATTCAATGCTATACCAATCAAAATCCCAAAGCAATTCTTCAAAGAAGTTGACTAAACAATCTCAAAGTTCATATGGAGGCACAAAAGACCCAGGATAGCAAAAACAATCCTGAGTAAGAAAAACACAGCTGGAGGTATAACCATACCAAACCTTAGTGTATACTACAAATCCATAGTTGTAAAGACAGCCTGGTACTGGCTCCAAAAGAGACACACAGATCAACGGATAAGGATAGAAGACCCAGATATAAGCCCACAAAATTACAGCCATTTGGTCTTTGACAAAGGGGCCCAAAGAATCCAATGGAAAAAGAACAGCATCTTCAACAAATGGTGCTGGCAAAACTGGATCTCCACATGCAGAAGATTAAAGCTGGACCCGTACTTGTCACCATGTACAAGACTTAATTCCAAATGGATCAAGGACCTTGATATCAGGCCAGAGACTATAAAAACCATAGTTGAGAGGATAGGGAACTCCCTCGAGATGATTGGGCTAGGCCAACAGTTCCTAAACAGAGATCCAATGGCACAGTCACTGCTACCAACTCTCAACAGTTGGGATCTTGTGAAATTAAAGAGCTTCTCTTCAGATAAAGAGATTGTAACGCAAGCTCAAAGGCAACCCACAGAATGGGAGAAAATCTTCACTAACCACATATCTGATAGAGCTCTATTGTCCAGAGTGCACAAAGAACTTAGAAAACTAAACACCAAGGAAACCAATGGCCCAATTAAAAAATGGGCCCTGGAACTTAAAAGAAACTTTACCAGGGATGAAATTAAAATGTCTAACAAATATCTTAAAAAATGCTCCACTTCCTTAGCCAACAGGGAAATGCAAATCAAAACTTCCCTGAGATATCATCTCACTCTGTTCAGGATGGCAAAAATCCACAATACTAACAACGAGAAATGCTGGAGAGGATGTGGAGAGAGGGGAACTCTCCTACATTGCTGGTGGGAATGCAGGCTCATACAGCCGCTCTGGCGAGCTGTCTGGAGATTCTTAAAGAAATTAAAGATTGAAATGCCATTTGACCCTGCGATTCCACTTTTGGGAATAACCCCCCATACAGCATAGGTTCACCTCGATAGCACAAGCACGACCATGTTCATAGCAGCACTGTTTACAATAGCAAAGTCATGGAATCAGCCCAAATGTCCAACAGTTGACGAGTGGATAAGGAAACTGTGGTACATGTATACAATGGAGTACTACTCAGCCATCAAAAATGATGAATTACTGGAATTTGCCGGGAAATGGATGTCATTAGAAACAATTATATTAAGTGAAGTATCCCAGACCCAGAAAATTAAGTGCTGTATGTACTCCCTAATAGGTAGCTCCTAGTACCAAACCCACCCAGCCCACCTAGAGACAGTAATTCCAAGGATTATGAACAGGAGGGATGGGGTAGGAGGGCCACACCAGAAAGAAGGAGAGAAGGGACCATGTTACAGCAGGGAAAATAGGCCTCCACCAAGGACCCAAATAAGTAATGAGACATCTGATTAAGTTCACAGACCTTTGTTCCTGATCATTTACTACTGAGGGGGAGTGATCTCACCAGAAGAGGAGGGCATATAGTCTGGCAGATAAAAAGTAACAATTTTGCAAATGGGTGATAGACCCCTCCTTCACTGTGGTTTCCTACTTTTATTACATCTATCTTTGAATATACTCTTATAACAAGACTCTAACAGCTTTTTGTCTCTGGCCAGGGGGTAACATACAATGCCCACCAGGATGGAGTGAAGGGCATTGCAGGAGCAGCAAAACTGCAAAAGAAAATCAACAAACCGCAATCCAGAACTTCAGAGACTCTATATCAACCACCTAGAACTAGGCCAGCTTAGTCTCTCCCCATCCTGAAGCTCAGGGAAATTTGCAGAAGAGGGGGCGGTAACAGTGTAAGAGCATAAGGATGGGAGGAGCAATGATATGGAAGATACTCTATACTAGTTAGGGCTGAAGCAATCATAATTGGACTTTGCATGCCCTGCGCATTGTCCAACACTCTGTTGACCTCACAAAGTCTAGCATCTGCTAAAGGCACCAAGATCCTTGGAGGCAAAGGATTGGCAGCCACAGTAGTGTTCCTATGCCTAAGGGGAACATGGGAAAGGGTTCGGGAAAGGCCACTGGGTCCTTGTACGTCATCGGAGAGGAGGGCCCAGAGGAAAATCAGACATGCACAAGAAAGGACTCTCTGGGAATTGGGGTGGGAGGCACTGGGGGATGGGGAGGAAGAGGGGTGGGGAGGGGGAGCAGGGGGTACGGGGGGAGGAGGAGGGAGGGAGGGAACTGGTGTACCTAATAAGTTTGTATGAGCTGAAATAAAAAAAAATCCCACAAGATTTCACTTTTCTATATTTTTAGACTTGCTGGAGTCATCGAGTAACAGACTTGCAGAGTTTTAAGAATGTGACCCAATCTCCCATCCAGTCCCCAGATCTCTACCACTTTTCTACCACTGCGAGGCTTGTCTAGTGTTTGCTTGTCCACTGTCCCTGAAAAGAAAGTGACCCTGTCACTATGATTTTCTTTTTGACTAATTCGAGGGCTTTTGCTGAAGTGGTGCCTCTGCGTTTTCAAGATATGTTCTAGGGAAAGGAGGACCTGAGGAGGGGCTATGTTGCATGTTTCTGTGCTCAGGCAGCAGGGTCTCAGTTATGATTTCCATTTCTAAGAACTCCACAAACATTTTCTCTCTGGAGTTATTTTTCTCAACAGAACTGTAGAAATGGCATAATATTTCTTGTATTTCATAGTTCTTTGTCAATGAGTTATCTTTGATAATTTACCTCATTTCAAATGATATATATCTTAAAAAAAGTATGACTCATTTGCTCACTCATTATATGTTTATAGACTTAAAAATCAGATTTCTTTTATTTAACCCATTAATTATGTGACTATACATTGCAAAGTGAATAGAAAGAGTTTTGGAGTAATATAATGCAACATTATTCTTTTTAACCTACATATTTTCATACAAATACTGTTTTATATACTATAGATCTACTTCTTTAACCAAAACTTATTTTCTATAGTAAAGACATTTTAAAAACTTGATTTTTGTGTTCTTCCATAAACTGAAGCAACTTAAATATAGCTTTATGCTTTATATTAAGTATATATATTGCTGTTTATCAGAACAAAGCATTCATCTCATCACCTGTAAATCCAGTTAGAACTGTAACTACAGAAGTATCATATTATATATAGTTTTATAGGTAGTACTGTATGCACAAACCAAATATGTTTTCTTATAGCTTGCTGAGCATTGTTGATCACTGCACAGAAAAGGAATCTGCATCATGAGAAATATTTGCTGGAAATAATGCATTTTTATCTGTACACTGGCTCTTGCTCTGATCTATAGCTTTCAGTTCATGGTATCCAGTGGAGAATGTAATGCTTCATTTTTCTCCATACTTCCCTAGAATAATTTGTGTGTTATTTTCTTTGCTTTGTGCCTTGATAGAATCCCAACTTGTCACTTAAGCAAAGATAAATTGCCTTTGATTAAAAAACCATCTGTATGTGTATAACGTTAATTTCTCTTAGAAAAATTGACCCCTATTGGATTAATAGTTCTATTAATACTTTAGCACATGGTTTCATAATATGACTACAACCAAGATATCAATGGGAATATTGTGGAGTGGTCCAGAGGTAGAAAGTTGTATTGAGTTTTGGATTCATTAGCAAGAGTGGACAAAGAATGCAATGCAGTGTGTTGACAATGTAGCCTACAGGAGACAAAGTGTTCAAATGTTGAAATTCAGATTTTTAAAAACCAGGCATATGTGGTACTTCTTTAGAATATATGTAGTAAATTTTTGTGAGCCTTACTTGATTTTTAAATAGATTTTTAAATAATCTTTGGTATCTTATTTTAGGGTCAAATGAAATTTAATGAAGAATAGAATATTTTTATTTTGAGAAGTTTCAAGTATGTAGAGTGGTTGAGAGAACACAGTAGACTGACCTGTGTTTCACCCACATTCAGCAATCATTAACTTATTTTCGTAATGCTGGAAATTCAACCCAGATTCCTGTATATACTGAGCAAATACTCTAGCACTGACTGGCCCCCTCCACCCTACCCAGACCATAACTGTTAAGATTTAGTCATTTCTTCTGTCTCTCATTTTATGTTTCTTTACTTTTTGAAAAATTTTGCATTTTCTTATTTATTGAATACATGCATGTACATATGTGTATGTATGTTGATGTGTACACGTGTGGGGAAGTCAGAGGATAACCTACTGGAGTCAGCTCTCTCCTTTTGCCATGTGGGTTCTAAAAATAAAACTCTGGTTGCCAGGTCTGGCAGCAATTACCTTCACCTACTCAATCATCTTGCCAGTCCCTGTTTTCTTTACCTCTCTCTCTCTCTGTCTGTCTCTCCCTTCTTTCTTCATCTTCTTTCTCTGTCTTTTTCTCTGCTTCCCTTTCTATATAAAACACACATATTTTTGCCAAAATCTTAATAATTAATCACAGACATCGTGTCACTTGCATATTATTCATTGGAATAAGGAAATTTTTCTGAACAACTTAAGTGGTCATCACAAGGAAAACTGACTTATTTTTGGATGAGTTCTGAGTGAAGGGGCACTTTATCCTCAGACTCGAAGCCAATGATGCACTGTATTTTGATTATTGTAATATTATGTGATATTTGACAAAATACTAAATTTCCTATTTCCATATCATTGTAGACTGAGCACAAAACTACCCAGCAGAAGGGTGCCCATATGGAGCCCATCACAGAAGAATGGTTTGACAGAGTTAGTCATGATCTGCCAGAAGTTGACCTCATTTCAGAAGTCCACTGGAGCACAATACATCCAATTCCGTGTGGGATTTGAGAAACATGCCAACATTCATGGTAGTTTTCTTTTTTTCACTATGGTTTGAATCATCAAGTGTAATTACTTTGTATTTTTCTAAATATTACATCCACTGTCATTAATACTTGCAAAAACCACCAACCAAACAAAAAAACAACAGTGGGTAGACATGAAGCTGAGGTTACATTTATTTTATAAATAATTTTTCCACAATGTCTGGGTATTATTGTCCAAAAGGTGTCACGAAGGGAAAAATATCATTTTCCATTTTCCTGATCTCCTCAGCCATGGTTGCACCAATCTCCTGGCCCTTGCATTTGTCCTCTAGTTGGATAGTCATGCATAGTATGTACTTCAGTGTTAGAGTTTGCATTCTTTTCATGAGAACACCATTTCTCTTTTGAGTCTATTTTCATCTCTTGAAGTCTGTCTTCAAAGCTGCTTCTTCATGACTATGGATGCAGTATGACATTGCCTTTCTGTAAACTTATGCTGCATGATGTTTATACCTACGAGGACCCATCACATTCTTTCCATGTTAAGGCTACAGACACCATTTTGTTTTTCCCTTTGATTATGTCTAGTAAGAAATGTATTCACTGGGCACCTTCTCTGTCTGCTCCATACTGGGGGCTTGCAGGCATTATCTCATTTAATTTTGATACCAAATCCATGTAAAATGGATTCTGAATCCCATTTGTAGCTGAAGAAATAGGACTGAGAGATGATGCCCAGTTCACTGACAGGATCATGTTGAAAGGAGCATTATAAAGAGAAATTGAGCACTAGAGAATGGTCTCAGTGGGTAAAGTGTTGTGAGTAAGCCTGATGACTTGAGTTTGGATCCCCAGATGCCATGTAAAAGCTGAATACAGAAGCATATGTAATCTTTGCTTCCATACAGGAAATGGGAGACAGATCTGAGCATTCCCAGAAGTTCAGTGACTAGTCAGCCTGACTTATGTGCTGGCAGTCATAAGACTTGGTCTCAAACATGGTGGAAAGGAAACAACACCTAAAGGTTGTTCTCTGATCTCCGTATGGGTGCTGTGGAATGCAGGAGTTCTCTCTCTCTCTCTCTCTCTCTCTCTCTCTCTCTCTCTCTCTTTCTCTCTCTCACACACACACACACACACACACACACACACATGAGAGACTGATTTGGCAGGGACCTTGGAACAGGTATGGAACCTTAAGCGCTTTGCAGAGCTCCACAGTGGGATGGGGTCTTTGTAAAGTAGGAGAGGACTTGGCAGATTTGTATGCTTTTGATTGGCAAGTAAACTGGGACACTGGGTTCCCAAGGAGCTGAAGAGGTTATCTCTGAGAACTTGATACGTATATTTCTTCATTGTGGGAAAGTGTATTGGAGGTGGAGATTATCTGATGAGCACAGAACCCTTTCAACAACAGGAGAGTCAAAGCCACAGATTGGCTCAAACCCTGTCAGAATCAGGACCTTGGCTTGCGTCTCAGGTAAGACAGTCAAAAACATGGCAATGTTCCACACTGAGTCCTAGCCAAGACAAGCAGCATGTTTGTTAACACCCTCTCCCCCCAATTTTCTTGCTTTTGTAGTACCAGAAGGTGCTGTGCAGGCTGTTGGGGGAGAATTGTTGCTAACAATTCAGTTAGAGACCTTGAATACTACACTACCAATGTGCCAGGCAATGTGTGGCTCCTGATGTGAAAGATCACATCACATTTGCCATGAATATAACCAATTGCTCTCTGACAGGATTTAAGGCACAGGAAGGAACTCATATCTCATCCTGTAAACCAGGCAAAAACACTTGGCTACAGAGGTCATAGGGTCCAGTGTTAAACAGATGTGACATGCCTCCAAGACACATTCTAAGCATGTTTTTTGGTTAGATGTATAGATCTCTATGTATAGAGGCTGCTGTCAGCCTCATTCCAAGAGGGACAGTTTTTCCACAGTGGGTGTTGCTAAGCTAAGATTCATAATTCATAATATTTCAGTCAAACTGCTGAAAATAAGTGATTATTTTTCTGGGTAAAAGTGGTCCAATACAACCATGAATTGATGAAAAAAAAATCAAACATCTATATCCCCTTCTCCAAGATTTGGGGAATATTGCGGAAGAAGAAGTAGAAGGAATATAAGACTGGAGAAAGAGGTACAGTATTATCTAGCCATTTCATTTGAATCAAAACATTCGCTCTTAAAGAAAGGAAGGAGGCTCAGAAGGATCTTGTAACTTAGAAAGTTACAAGATCCACAAGGCCCATATTCCAGGTCATCCAAGCAGCAAGCAATTGTGGAGGAGAAGCCTGTCTTTGGTGAGGCTGCCTGCAAGCTGCACAGGGACCTCCAGTGATGGAACTTTCACAAGTCAATGCCCATGCTGTTCAGTCGTGCAACCACCTTTATGTCACCATTGCTCCTGTAAGTTACCTTTACCCATGCTTTTATAAGTAACCGTGTGAACCTATGTGCTCCACTGTGTGGAATCATTTTTTTGGTCTGTTGTCATTGTCCTAAGATATTTGTTTATGTCTCTAGGAAAAGCCATATACTAATGATGCAATGTAAATGGACGTTAGAGTTAAAGGGGATGTAAGAATTAAAGTGGAGACGTTGGGAACGCTAGTTCATGAGAAACAGGCAGTTGGAAATGGACTCATGGCACTAGAGGGCCATGAGGGGCTAGATTGCCTCCATGAGAAGCAGATATAAAACAGAGCTCATGTCACTAAAAAAGTACCATGAGGGGCTAGGGAGCCAAGATGGCTGCCAGGGCCAGGCATATTTATACACCTAGACAAGCCCCGGAAACTGGCTTTTTCCCATTGGTTAGTACCCACTGGGGCACAACCAGGTTGCTCTTGGGCCCATGTGGGTTAGAGGTCAACTTGTTTGATATGGAGAGCTCATTTCCATAATCCTTTCATAGGGAAGTTGGTCATCTTATCGCTGGGAGGAATCAGTCCTCAGCAGCAGTGTTCCTTCAGGGTGATTGCAGCAGTGGGGGATAACCTTCAGGAATTCCAAAGACCTTGAGAAACTCATCCCAGCATGGCTGCTCTAATCCTGCCTCATGATGACTCAATAGAATCTGAGATTTCGTTTTCAACGTCTTCTCCAGTAAGTACAGTATCTTTAAGATCTGCTTTTGTGCTCCATTGAGACTATCCTTGAATTCACTGTAACCAAGTTTGGTGAAGTGATTTAGCTTTCACCTCCCATAAACTGGGATTACAGACAGGTATGTGCTGCCATGCTATACACAGCTCTCTCTCTCTCTCTCTCTCTCTTTCTCTGTCTCTCTCCTCTCTACCTGGGCTTCTTAGAATTGGATTTCACTTTAATTTCATAGTTTAAGCAATTTGTAAGTAAAGATTCTTCAAATGAATTTTAGCTGTTTTTTTTTTTGAGTTAGGGAATATGCAAAGGTGAACATTAGTTTTTATCTTTCAAAAATTCCTATAGAATGTCATAAGCTTAAATAATTTCTGGCAACCAATATTTTTTTTATCTTGCTTCATTATTGTTTCATTTTTATCACAACCATTAATACTGATAATTCACCTTGCCTCTTTTTTAATACATATTTTATTATTATTTCAGCTCATACAAACTTAATAGGTACACCAGTTCCCTCCCTCCCTCCTCCTCCCTCCGAACCCCCTGCTCTCCCTCCCCTCACCCCTCCCGCCCCATCCCCCCATGCCTCCCGCCCCAATTCCCAGAGTCCTTTCTTGTGCATGCCTGACTCTCCTCTGGACCTCTTCTCCGATGACGTACAAGGACCCAGTGGCATTTCCCTGAACCCTTTCCTGTGTTCTCCTTAAGTACAGGAACACTACTGTGGCTGTCAATCCCTTGCCTCCAAGGATCTTGGTGCCTTTAGCAGATGCTAGACTTTGTGAGGTCAATAGTGTGTTGGACATTGCGCCGGGCATGCAATGTCCAATTATGATTGCTTCGGCCCTAACTTGTGTGGAGTATCTTGCAAATCATTGCTCCTCCCATCCTTTTGCTCTTACACTCTTACCGCCCCCTCTTCCGCAAATGTCCCTGAGCTTCAGGATGGGGAGAGATTAGTCTGGCCTAGTTCTAGGTGGGTGATATAGAGTCTCTGAAGTTCTGGATAGTGGTTCGTTGATTTTCTTTTGCAGTGTTGTTGCTCCTGAAATGCCTTTCACTCCATCGTGATGGGCACTGTATGTCACCCCCTGGCCAGAGACAGAAAACTGGTAAACTGGAGTCTTATTATAAGAGCACATTCAAGGGTAGATGTAATACTTATACTCAAAAGTGGAATTGCAGGGTCATATGGCATTAGGCAATGGGAGGGGTCAATCACCCATTTGCAAATTGGTTACTTTTTAATCTGCCAGACTCTATGCCCTCCCCTTCTGGTGAGTTCATACCCCCTTAGTTGTAAATGATCAGGAACGAATTGTGAACTTAACTAGGTGTCACATTACTTTCTTGCAGTCCTTGATGGAGGCCTATTTTCTCTACTGTAACATGGTCACTTCTCTCCTTGTTTCTGGTGTGGCCCTCCAGCCCCATCCCTCCTGTTCATAATCCTTGCAATTACTGTAGGTAATACATAGATTTACCTATGAGTGTCTCAAGATGGGCTGGGTGGGTTTGGTACTAGGAGACACCTATTAGGGAGTACATACGGCACTTAATTTTCTGGGTCTGGGATGCTTCACTTAATATAATTGTTTCTAATGACATCCATTTCCCAGCAAATTCCAGTAATTCATCATTTTTGATGGCTGAGTAGTACTCCATTGTATAGATGTACCACTGTTTCCTTATCCACTCGTCAACTGATGGACATTTGGGTTGATTACATGACTTTGATATTGTAAACAGTGCTGCTATGAACATGGTCGTGCTTGTGCTATCGAGATGAACCTCTGCTGTATGGGGGGTTATACCCAAAAGTGGAATCGCAGGGTCATATGGCATTTCAATCTTTAATTTCTTTAAGAATCTCCAGACGGCTCGCCAGAGTGGCTGTATGAGCTTGCACTCCCACCAGCAATGTAGGAGAGTTCCCCTCTCTCCGCATCCTCTCCAGCATTTGTTGTTGTTTGTATTGTGGATTTTTGCCATCCTGACCGGGGTGAAATGATATCTCAGGGAAGTTTTGATTTGCATTTCCCTGATGGCTAAGGAAGTGGAGCATTTTTTAAGATATTTGTTAGACATTTTAATTTCATCCCTGGTAAAATTTCTTTTAAGTTCCAGGGTCCATTTTTTAATTGGGCCATTGGTTTCCTTGGAGTTTAGTTTTCTAAGTTCTTTGTGCACTCTGGACAGTAGAGCTCTATCAGATATGTGGTTAGTGAAGATTTTCTCCCATTCTGTGGGTTGCCTTTGAACTTGTGTTACAATCTCTTTATCTGAACAGAAGCTCTTTAATTTCACAAGATCCCAACTGTTGAGAGTTGGTAGCAGTGACTGTGCCATTGGATGTCTGTTTAGGAACTGTTGGCCTAGCCCAATCATCTCGAGGGAGTTCCCTATCCTTTCAACTATGGTTTTTATAGTCTCTGGCCTTATATCAAGGTCCTTGATCCATTTGGAATTAAGTCTTGTACATGGTGACAAGTATGGGTCCAGCTTTAATCTTCTGCATGTGGAGATCCAGTTTTGCCAGCACCATTTGTTGAAGATACTGTTCTTTTTCCATTGGATTTTTTGGGCCCCTTTGTCAAAGACCAAATGGCTGTAATTTTGTGGGCTTATATCTGGGTCTTCAACCCTTATCCATTGATCTGTATGTCTATTTTGGAGACAGTAAAAGGCTGTTTTTATAACTATGGATTTGTAGTATAGACTAAGGTTTGGTATGGCAATACCTCCAGCTGTGTTTTTGTTACTCAGGATTGTTTTTGCTATCCTGGGTCTTTTGTGCCACCATATGAACTTTGAGAGTGTTTGGTCAACTTCTTTGAAGAATTGCTTTGGGATTTTAATTGGTATAGCATTGAATTTGTATATTGCCTTTGGTAGGATGGTCATTTTTACGATGTTGATTCTGCCAACAAGGAACAAGGGAGGTCTTTCCACCTTCTGGTGTCTTCTGCAATTTCTTTCTTCAGGGTTTTAAAGTTTTCATTGTAAAGGTCCTTTATCTCCTTAGTTAGGTTTATACCAAGGTATTTCATTTTTTTAGGGGCTATAGTAAATGGGATTGTTTCTCTCAAGGCTTTTTCACTTCTTTCATCCTGGGCATATATAGGAAGGCCTCTGATTTTTGCACATTTATTTTGTATCCTGCCACCCTGCTGAACATCTCAATTAGTTCCAGGAGCTTCCTGGTGGAGTTTTTGGGATCACTCAGGTATAAGATCATGTCATCCGCAAATAGGGATAGCTTGACTTCTTCCTTGCTAATTTGAATCCCTCTTATGTCCCTTTCTTGTCTTATGGCTTCAGCTAAGACTTCAAGTACAATATTGAATGGAAGTGTTGAGAATGGACAGCCTTGTCTAGTTCCTGATCGAAGTGGGAATGCTTCCAATTGTTCCCCATTGAGCAAAATCCTTGCTGTGGGCTTGTTGTATACAGCTTTTATTATATTGATAAGGTTCCTTCCATTCCTACTGTCTCTAGCGTTTTGATCATAAAAGGCTGTTGGATCTTGTCAATAGCTTTCTCTGCATCTATCGAGCATATCATGTGGTCTTGGACTTTGGACTGGTTTACATGATGAATTACATTTATTGATTTGCGTATGTTGAACCAACCTTGTGTGCCGGGGATGAAGCCTACTTGATCCCTGTGAATAATCTTTTTAATATGTTTTTGAATCCGATTTGCTAAGACTTTGTTGAGAATCTTTGCGTCTGTGTTCATCAGGGAGATCGGCCTATAGTTTTCTTTTTTAAGTGAGTCTTTATTAGGTTTTGGGATTAAAACGATATTAGCTTCATAGAAGGAATTTGGTAGTGTTCCTTCCTTTGCTATTTGATGGAACAGTTTAAGAAGTATTGGTGTTATTAACTCCTTAAATGTCTGGTAGAACTCTGTGCTGAAACCATCTGGTCCAGGACATTTTTTGGTGGGAAGATTCAAGATTACTTCCTCAATTTCCTTATATGTTATAGGACTATTTAAATAATTCATAACTTCCTGATTCAATTTAGGGAAGTTGTGTTTACTTAGAAATTCATCAATCTCTTTTGTGTTGTCAAACTTCACAGAGTATAAGTTTTTGAAATATGATGTTATAATTCTCTGGATTTCTTGGGTATCAATAGTGATAACTCCATGTTCATTTCTGATTTTGTTAATTTGGGTTTTCTCTCTCCTGCTTTTGGTTAATTTAGCTAGGGGTGTATCAATCTTATTGATTTTTTCAAAGAACCAGCTTTTTTTTAATTATTATTATTATTTATTCAACTGTGTGTATGTGCGTGCGCGCGTGTGTCTGTGTGTGTGTGTATGTGTGTGTCTGTGTATGTGTAGTACCACGGACGAATTCGCGAATCACCATGGACGCCTCCACCTCCTTCTGCCCTGGGATTCACAAGCTCCGCCCTACCAGGACCAGAAGCGCAGGCCGCCCCCGCTTCCGTCTCGCGTCTATACGTGGGATCTGGGATCCGAACTCGGGACCTTCTGCCTGCAAGGCAGAGGCTTAACCTCTGAGCCACCTCTCCAGCCCAGAACCAGCTTTTTGACTGGTTGATTTTTTCTATCGTTTTCTTAGTCTTGATTTCAGATATTTCTCCCCTTATTTTGCTAATCTCCTCTCTTCTACTACTTTTGGGATCAGATTGCTCTAGTTTCTCTAAAGCTTTGAGCTGCATTGTTAAGTTGTTTATTTCTGATGTTTCCATTTTTTGATGTAGGCATTAAGAGCTATGAACTTACCTCTTAGAACAGCTTTCATTGTGTCCCAGAGATTTTGGTAAGTTGTATTTTCGTTATCATTCACTTTCAGGAAATCTTGAATCTCCTTTTTAATTTCTTCCTGAATCCAGTTCTCATTCAGCATCATATTGTTAAGTTTCCAGGAGTTAGTGTATTTTCTCTTGTTTGATGTGTTGTGGATGTTCAGCTTTAGGCCATGGTGGTCTGATAGGGCACAGGTTAGAATTTGAACTTTTTTGTATATGTGTAGATTCGTTTTGTGGCCCAGTATGTGATCTATTTTGGAGAAAGTTCCGTGTGCTGCTGAGAAAAATGTGTATTCTTTGGTGCGTGGGTGAAAAGTTCGATAGAGATCTGTAACGTCCATTTCTTTCAGGGTTTGATTAAGTTCCAAAGTGTCTCTGTTAAGGTTTTGACCTGTTGATCTATCCCATGTTGAGAGGGCGGTGTTGAAGTCCCCAAGAATTATCGTTTGGGGGTTGATTTCTTGCTTTAGACGCTGTAGGGTTTTCTTAATGAATGTGGAGGGGCCTGGATTGGGTGCATAAATGTTATGTATTGTGAAGTCTTCCTGGTGAATTGTACCTGTGACTAAAATGTAGTATCCATCCGTGTCTCTTATAATTTTCTTTGGTTTGAAGTCCACTTTGTCTGATAGCATAATAGCTACCCCTGCCTGTTTTCTGCTTCCATTTGCTTGTAGAATTGTTGACCAGCCTTTTATTTTTAGAGCGTGCCTACCGTTTGTGGTGAGATGGGTTTCCTGCAGGCAGTAGATTGATGGATTGTGATTTTTGATCCAAGTTTGTAATCTGTGTTTCTTGATCGGTGAATTAATTCCATTAACATTTAATGTTATAATGGAGAAACTACTTTTAATTCCAGACATTTATTATGTTTAGTGGTTTTTATAAGTATATTGCTTCGCTTTAAATGGTGTTATACTTGCCTTCTGCTCTCCTGGATATGCCTGTGTTTTTCTTCATGCTTGAGTATTATTTCTAGCATTTTTTGAAGGCCTGGTTTGGTGGACATGTATCCCTTCAAGTTGTCTTTGTGCTGGAAGATTTTTCTTTCTCCCTCGATCATGACGGATAATTTTGCAGGGTAAATCAGCCTGGGTTGACATTTTTGCTCATTCAATACTTGAAGTATGTCTCTCCAAGCTCTTCTTGCTTTTACTGTTTCGACTGAGAAGTCATTTGTTATTTTAATAGGTTTACCTTTAAAAGTGACTTGTTTTTTCTCCCTTGAAGCTCTCAGCACCAGTTCTTTTTCTTGAATGTGGAGTGTTTTAACTATTATTTGCTGTGGGGTGCTTCTATTTTGGTCATATCTGTTTGGGGTGCGGAATGCCTCTTGTATATGGATGGGCCTCTCTTTTTTTAGATGAGGAAAGTTTTCCTTGATGATCGTTTGAAAAATTTCCTCAGGGGTGGTATTTTGAGATTCTTGCTCTGGTATTCCATGAATACGCATGTTAGGTTTCTTCAGGGTGTCCCATACCTCTTGGATATTTCTCTCAAGTATCTTTTTGGCTTTAACAACCTCTTCCATTGAGCTGGTTAGTACTCCCACTTTATCTTCAAGGTCTGAAATTCTGTTTTCTGCTTCTTTAGTTCTGTTGATAAGACTCTCTGTGGAGTTCTGGGTTGAAGATAACTTGTCTTGAGCTCAGTTTTAAACTCTGCTTGAGTCTGTTTTAACTGCTCTATGCCACTTTTTGTTTCTTGCACTGTTTTTCTCAACTCCTCCAAATGTCTGTTGTGTTCCTCTTCAAAGTGATTGATTCGATTTTATGTAATTCCTCCTGGATTTCCTCTTTCATAGTATTGAACATGGTAATGATCATATTTTGAAAGTCATTATCCTGGGTCAGGCTTTCTTGGCCTTTTTCCGTGGGTTTGTTCTGGTTGGAGTCTAACATTATGGGATTAATTTCTTCAGAGGGAAATTTGTTAACTTGAGTGTTGCTTCTCATGGATTTGCACTTTGACTTTGGCATTGTCGTTTTAACTCTTAAGATCTTTCACTTTCACTAAACTGAATTATTTGGCCTGGGGTTCTGGGTGTGGGCAAGGACGGAGCTTACCTGGATCGCGGATGAGGCCCAGCTGGACCACGCGCTCCACCGTTAGGCGAAGCGGAGTGGGGAAGGAGGATGGGGGCGTCGGTGTGGAGCTATTTATCCTGAGGGGAGCTGAGGAGGGGCCCCGGCGCAGGGGGAGGTCCTCCTTGTCCCTCGGCCCTGCGCACGGCTCCGGCTGGATGGTGGGGTTAGGAGCTGAGTCCCTTTGGGCTGACCTGGGGTTCTGGTGGGAGGGCGCGGGCGGAGCTTACCTAGGTGGCGGGTGAAGGCCCGGCTGGACCGCGGGCGTGTCCTGACCGGCGGAGCGGGGTGGGGGACCTTGCCTCTTTAAGATGGTTGTCAATTGATTTTTGTCTAGTTCTTAATGTAGCCCAAGATACCTTGAACTCCTGATCATCTTGTTTCTTAGCTCCTAGTGTATGACTCACTATTCCTAGCTTGCTTATTTAGTTCAGTGTGCTACTATGCAAAGTATTTTGGAAAAATACCTTCCAAAATGTGTGGACTATGGAATAACAGTAAATAAGTCTTAGCCTTGAGGTACTTCTAGGAAATAATGACAGTGATCTGAACACTTAGAAGGCTAAACAATTTTTTGAGGGACAACCTATGTATGAAGAGATTAGGTTGTAACTACAGAAGTGATATTTTAGTGTACATAAATATATGCTATATTCTGTATTTGAGATTTCTTAAAAGTCAAGTTGTTTCCTAGAGCACACTGTAAAAAAATTGGTAAAGAACATACCATTAAAGTTTCACATTACTTTATGTTAAAGTTTTTTTATTTTTGTATGTATGTGTTCATATGAGCACTTGTATGTGGGAGGCTCTACTTTTTTATCAATAGTTTTTCAACTGAAACTGGAGTTCACATTTTGTGATGTCTAAAAAAGACATTTTAGTTATTTGGTCTTTTTCTTCCATGTGAACTATGCTCTGGCTAAGCTAATCAAGCTCCTGAATTAGACTAGGGTTCTGAGATAGAATCTTTGAATGTATTCAGGAAAAAAAATGAATACTACCCAAAGGTTAATCTATGATATCCATACTGTAATCAAAATATTTCTCATAATTTTCAATTCCTACCACTGTCATTTTACTGCTTATGTTTAAGACTTGTAAAAATATCTGAGTCCTTGGATGAAATGAGCTCTTAAGTGAACAACTTAAATATTTAAAAGTGTTAAATAATATTATGACCCTATTTCTAAACAACTCACATTTTATTCTTTTGAACTATTTCTTACAACACAATCTAAATCAATCACTGGAATTATGTGTGTTTACATGCTTATCACTCAAGTGCTTATGGCTCAAGACATGGCTAAGATAGCATATGTGCAATTTTCCCATAAATGCAATATCTGTTAAATATTGTAATAGCTCATCTTATTATAAAAAGGACAATAGCTTAAAGTTCATTAGAGAAGTATGCCTAACATGTTCATAACCAGCTTATGAGGACGTTGCCCATTGCCTAACATCTGAAGGATAACAGGGATACTTCTGCAGAACAGTCATAACTTGAATATTATCTAAAAGCAGTTTCATCAGATGGTACTGTCTCTGAATTTACTGAAGTTTTTTTCATGGGCTTTATTATTCCAGTTGCAAGTGTTCACAGGCCTTATGATCACAGGTTTCTCAAAATTGTAAGCAGAATGGGCTTTTCTTTTTCTTTCACGTTTTATTTTTTTCCTAATCATACAAGCTCAATAGGTACCCCTGTTTCTCCCTTCCTCCTCCCCTCCCCAGTTGTCCCCCTTGTACTCTCTCCTCTTCCCCCTTCCTTTTACCCCCTTCCTCCCTCCTTTTCTCCCATCACCTGGAGAATCCTTTTGTGTGAATGCCAAACCTCCCTCTGAGTCCTCCACCCTAGTGAGGGTTCAGGACTCGGTGGCATAGACTCGGAGTGGAGCCCCTTGTTGCGCTCCCTGTTAGTATGGAAATGCTATTATGACTGTTTAATCCCTTGTCTCTAAGGATCCTACTGTTTGGAGCTTTCTCCCCTATGAACCATGCTAGACTTTGGAGGGTCATTGACATGTCAGGCATTGTGCAGATCAGGTAAAGTACAATCCTGGCTGCTGTAGCCCTAACTTGTGTGACGTATCTTGCATATCATTGGTCCTCCCCATTTTTAGGTTCTTACAATCTTTCCATTCCCTCTTCCTCAAGGTTCCCTGAGCTTTAGGATGGGTAGAGATTTGGCTGGTCTGGTTCCAGGTGGTTTAATGTAGGGTCTTTGGTGTTCTGAATTATGGTTTGTTGCTGTTTTTAGTTTTGCTTTTCCTGCACCACCCTTGGCTGCATCCTGATTGGTATGAAGGTTACCTCCTAACCAAAGATAAAAGACTGTTTAAATGAAGATCTTACTATAAGAGGAAACTCAAAGGTAGATAAAAGAATAGGAGTAGGACAGCAGTGTGGGGAGGTCAGTGTCCCATTTGCCAGATGGTTACCTTCTATCTGCTAGTCCCTATACCCTCCCTGATTGGTGAGATCAAACCTCTTTAGTTGCAAGTGACCAGAAAAGGAAGTGAAAGTAAGCTTCACCAGATGTCTCCTACTTACATGCAAAAATTGACCTGGCCTATTTTCTCTACTGAAGTGTGATCCCCTATCTCCTTTATTTATTTATTTATTTATTTATTTATTTATTTATTTATTTTGAGGCCCTCTGTTGGGCCCGCCAGGATTTGCCCAAGGGCATGGCCCAGCACATGGGACTAAAGATGGCGCTGAGGGCTAGTGTCCTGGGTGTTACCCTGATCACGTTACAGAGAGCCCTAATTGGTTTTCGGGTATTGGCCTGCTTTCTGTGCTGAGTGACACTGGACTTCACCTGTGGTACCTAAAGATTGTGTTAACCTTTGATACAATTGGGTGCCCATTTGGCGCCTTGTGGTTTTTTGTCTATATAAGCTCCTTTGTTTCCCCCAATAAACTTGAGATCTACTTCTGACAATCTCCCTGTCCTGTGGCTGAGTCTCTGGGAGATTGAGGTGGAGGGGGTATGGCCAGAACCTGCCTTTGTTCGTCCTCACAGCCAGGAGCTGTACAATCGTGTGAATGAGTGTGTGAGTGGGTAAAGACACGCCACGCCGGGGGATGAGTGGACTCTACAAACTGGTGCCCGGACATGGGGCAATTCCTAAAATGGACCAAAGCTAATCAGGGGTCTCGAGGTAGGTTTTCAACTTTGAGTATAGGGAACACATCTTACAAGGATATTGACCCAGTGCCGTTAGCACTGAGATATGTATTAAAAAATCATGGTTTTGAAATCCTAGAGCCCTGCATTACCGAGGTGTGGGAATCAGCCCATGAGTTGGCTCTGTTTGTTCAAACGTACAACATTTACTTATGGAACACGTGGAATAAGATAGAGAATCTAGCCAGAGAGCGGAAAAACGTCTTAAGATATCCCCTTCTTTGGATTTTCATTTCGTGGTGGCAACACTCAAGAAAGCTTTCCTTCCTGACCCAATTCAGCGCCCACAGGTGGAGCAGATGGAAGGGAAGGGGGAGGGAAGCTGTGAGACCTCAGAGCCCGGGCTGGACAGGGAAAGCCATGGAACTGCCAAGCCAGGGCTGTGCGGTGATTCTGCTGGGCCATGGCAGGGTGCAGGAAGCCATGGGGATGGTGGGCATGTCTGCCATTTAGAGAATGGTACCCCAGCACTGTATGTGCACCAGGAATAGGCGCTGCTGGCTCCAAGGTGCGTAGACAAACGATGTGCGGCAGCGAACTGGCATGTGATGGGGCGGAGCTTTGTACAAACATGGCAGCAGCAGTAGCGCATGGTGGGGAGGCTACACAGAGCAGGAAAGTGGTGCATGGGGAGGCCGTGGGAGCACAAAATGTTTGGAGCAGAGCACAAGGCTGTGGGCGGAGCTGCCCACTCGTCCCAGCGGGGGAAAGGGGGGAAAAAAAGTGCCTGGCAGTTCCCTTCCTCAAGGGGAAAGGGGGGTGGAAAAGGTTCAGAAAAAAAACCACCTCCCATGCGCCTTCACAGAAACCTATCCCATATGGCATGGCCCCCGGCAGGATACACCGGGAAACTCAGGGGATGCTAAGAAAGACTTGTTTGGCTATTTGAATTTCCTATAAAATATGTGTGTTTTTTGTTTCATAATAACAGTTGTGGCCACCTTAGATTTTATTGCGTGCTTATAATCACATTTTAGTTTTGACTTTGTTCATTATTTGGCATACCCAAATTTAAATGCATGTGCACACTTAAGTATAAACATCATAAGGCCTGAGTATGTACTAATTAAAATATCTTGATTTTTATGAAATTTCACAAGAGATGATATTGTGTTTTTACCTAGGAAAGTTTGCTTTCACATGTGTAATGTTAACATATCTAACAGCTGTTAAGGGCACCGAGATCCCTGGAGGCAAGGGATTGACAGCCATAATCGTGCTCCTATGCTTAAGGGGAACAAGAGAAAGGATTTATGGAAATGCTACTGGGTCCTTATATGTCATCAGACAGGAGGACCCAGTGGAGAGCCAGGTGTACACAATAAAGGACTCTCTGGGAATTGGGGGGGAAGCACTGGGGGATGGGGAGGGAGAGGAGGGGGAGGAGGGTGTTCGGGGGGAGGAGGGGGGAGGGAGGGAACTGGTAAAAAATTTTAAAATGTATAATTACATTTTTAATAAAAAAATAAATAAATAGAAAAAAACAAAACATATCTAACAGCCAAAAAGAAAAAACTGATTTCTAAAAAAATTATGAGTTCCCTTCCTTGGAGAAAAATCTGGTTCCTAATTCCAACTGCACTCCTATGTTCTGTTATAACCTTACAAACTTAATTTGAGTATAATGATTTTTTAGATGGGGGTCTACTGTTAATACCTATATTAAAGGACTTTTCTTACAGGATATCTAATGTTAAAACAACAGGAAACCATCAAGGAAGATAAAGAAAATATAAAAAAAAGTGTGGTACTTAAATGTGTAAAAGGTTTAAAATAAGGTTTATAGGATAAAAAATCTTACTTAAAAATTAAAATGTGTACAGGACGTTTGAGTTGGTTGCTTAAAAAGATGTTAAAGTATGCTACAAAGGTTTATAGAGTGTTGGGTTTATAAAAAGATTAAAAACTAGAGATGGTGATTAAAAATGTTATACATTATGTTTCTTTTGTGCTATAGAGGAGAAGACATTGAGCCTCGGGGGTTGGAGATTAAGAATTAAGCTTCACATATTCAAATGTATTTAAATTGTCTGTCTTGATTAAACAGGAATTTGGTTACTCATAGAATCCCAACTTCTCAAGGACAACAGGAAGTTTATTCATGGGGCCAGGAGCGGAGTGCGCCTATCACTCTCCTGGCCCTAGGGAAGGTCTGAGACTAAGGTCTGCAGCCGCCCAAGCAGGGCTCTGCTCAGGAAAAGTAGAGGCCCCGCCCACTAGATGCTGTTTTGGCTGTAACTTGAATCCTGGATCTCATGGTAAAGCAAACAGGCTTCTCCTGGGAGGGGGAGGAAAAGATCACCTTTAAAATCTGGAGAAAGGGACTGGAGAGGTGGCTCAGGGGTTAAGCCTCTGCCTTGCAGGCAGAAGGTCCTGAGTTCGGATCCTAGACCCCACGTATAGACCCCGAGTGGAAGCAGGGGCGGCCTGTGCTTCTGGTCCTGGTAGGGCAGAGCCTGTGAATCCCGGGGCAGAGTAAACAAGGATGAGGTGGAGGCGGTCCATGGGGGTTCCCGAATTCGCCTGTGATTCTACACACACACACACACACACACACACACACACACACACGCAATTGAATAAATAATAATAATAAAAAAATTTAAAATCTGGAGAAAATGTCTTAACCTCTGTGTGAATGTGTGAGTGAATGTAGGCCCGAAGTGGGCAGCCTATTATACCTGTGCTCCCCACAATGGGATCCCTTGAAGCCATGGGATTCGATTGGGCCAATTCTGCATTTCCATGGTGATAACATACAATCTAGAGTGGGTTCGGATTAGAATTTTGTCCCTGGGTTTATATAGTGCTTAATAAAACTCTGCTGAGCCATGCATCCTTTCCCCAAGTCCAGATCCATTAAACTGAAGCCAAAGGAGAGATTTCCCTTTCCTGTGTCCAGGGACTAGCTAAAAAATACAAATGCTCTTGGACATGCCTTGTTTACATCTTAGACAAGAAATAACCACTTTTAAACTTATTTCTAAACCATTTAAGGACTTTAAAATAGGACAAATGATCTAAGACTTGATGTGGAAAAAGAAAAGAATAGAAAAAGAGCCACAAAATAAAGAAATCAAAACTTGACATTTGCCTAAGGACATAGGTAGAAAATTAACAGACCCCCCCAAGCAGACAACCCAGGACCCCTTCCAACAGGGGAGAGATAAAAAGATGCTTTGAATATGACCAGACTGGGCGCTTTGAGACGGTTGCAAGTACAGGAAGCTTTCGTGTGGCCTATGTCCCAACCATGGGAATTTCCACCAGAGGAAGATTGCCCCCTGAACCCCAGGGCCTAGGGGTCGAGCCCTCTGGTGGGGACCAACAATATGGCCTGAAGCTCTTAGCTTCCCTCTGATGGGAAAAAGGAAATCCAGCGAAAGAAAGCCCAAAATGCCAGGTTGAGCATCTCACAAGAACCTTGGGTTTAACATGCAAATGGGAAACCTCTTTGTTTCTAGACTAGGGAACACAAAATTCCAGTGCTCAACTTCCTTCCTAGGCTTTTGTCAATCTTTGATTTTACTAAAATGTTAATGATCAAAAAAATTACAGGTTCATTAGTTACTCACAAAGTAACTACTGACATTCCTTATATGCTTAATAATGTTGCTTTTAGACATTCCCTTGTTTAATAAAACAAAATAGACAGTTCACATGGTTTTAAACAGGTTTTAAGATGTGATCATAGAGATTCACAGCTGCCAAAGTAATAAGGTCTTCAGTATGTAGATTAATTCTTAGTTTTTCACCAAACAAAGACAATGACTATTCCAGGCGAGGTAACAGGTTTTCTTTACTAACTGTTGTCTGTACCTACAGTAAAATTACTGAGCTTATTTGGTTTATCCCATGTGCCTTCCTAGTTACAATGGTTCAATCCTTGTGTAGATCTTAAAAGTTTATCCTGCATTTTGTCTCTTTTATAGGGACCTTAAAATAGAGCCATCTGTCAAGGACCTCTAGACCATCCCAGCATTTATTAGATGAAAATACCAGATTGCTTTCACTCTCAACGTCCCATCTCAGCAGGAATCAGTCAAAACGGTCGTTGACTCTTATCTCTTGAGCAGTCTGGATCCTCAAATGGGTTAGGGGGTAAACTAGGCAGATTTAGAATAGCCATGCTGGGATGGGTCTCTCAAGGTCTTTAAAGGTCTTTAAATTCCAAAAGAGACATCCCCCTCTGCTAGATGAACCCATACTCAACCAAATTAAAGGTCCAACTTTTAAACACAAAAAGGGGGAGTAAGCCCACACCAACAGCTAGGGTTGGCATTATTTACCATCAACGTTTTAAATTTTCAAAAAGGACAACTTAAATTGAGATCCCAAAGACACTGGGAAGCCTATCCACCAAACTTTCTGTCAAAAAACTATCCACGGTGTAGTCTAGAAAAATTTTAATCATATTCCTTATAGGCCTGGCTTAACTCAAGATGGCCTGATTGATACCTTGCCTAAACCAAGGTGGAGTTAATCTGGGTTTGACCTAACATCTAGTAAAAATTGTTCTTTTAATAACTATATTGCTTAAGTGTTTCCTCAGCACATCTCTCAGCAGCACTCCATCTACGGGACCACGCTACAGACATCCATGCCATGACCCCCCACCCCCAGAGACGTGATTCAAGCTTGGAGGCTTGTGAGACCTTGGTCTAATGACAGACCAGGCAGGCCTAAATTGCCTGTGTGAGCCACATGCAACTTCCCCAGACCACCTGCTGTCATGCCTGGTGTTGATGCCAACCTGCCTGACTGAGAAGACCAACCGAGATTGGACAACAGTGAAAGCTCACGCTGAGACTAATGGGACATTGGAAATACATATAATTAATTGTAAAATATAGTCTCTACTAAAACAAACTGGGGAAGATGTTGGACTCACCCAGGATTTGCCCCAGGGCATGGCCAAGCACATGGGACTAAAGATGGTGCTCAGGGCTAGTGTCCTGGGATTACTCTGATCACATTACAGCCCCCAATTGGTTTTCAGGTATTGGCCTGCCTTCTGTGCTGAGTGACACTGGACTTCACTTGTGGTACCTAAAGGTTGTGTTAACCTTTGACACAATTGGGTGCCCATTTGGCACCTTGTGGTTATCTATATAAGCGTCTTTGTTTCCCCCAATAAACTTGAGATCTGCTTCTGACAATCTCCCCATCCCGTGGAGAGAAAAAAATTATATTGAGTGAAGTATCCCAGACACAGAAAGTTAGACACCATAAGTGGATCCTAGTTCCAAACCCTAGTTCCAAATGATATATTCAAAGGTAAATCTCTGTAGTACCTTCTGTAATCACAAAGGATTCTAAACAGGAGGGAAGTAGAAGGAGGGCTCTGGGAGATTGAGGCGATGGTGGGGACGGCCGGAACTTGCCTTTCTTCGTTCTCACAGCCAGGAACTGTACAGTTGTGTGAATGAGTGTGTGAGTGGGTAGAGACACACCACACCGGGGGTGAGTGGACTCTGCAGCCCTCCTTCTACTTCTCTCCTGTTTAGAATCCTTTGTGATTACAGAAGGTACTACAGAGATTTACCTTTGAATATATCATTTGGAACTAGGGTTTGGAACTAGGATCCACTTATGGTGTCTAACTTTCTGTGTCTGGGATACTTCACTCAATATAATTTTTTTTCTAATTCCATCCATTTCCCAGCAAACTTCATTAATTCATCTTTTTTGATGGCTGAGTAGTATTTCATTGTATAAATATACCACATTTTACTTATCCACTCATCAACTGTTGGGCATTTGGGTTGATTCCATGACATCGCTATTGTAAATAGTGCTGTAATAAAACATGGTTGTGCTTGTGTCACTATAGTGAATTTCTGCTTTATGGTGGATTATTCCCAGTAGTGGTATAGCAGAATAATAGGGCATTTCAATCTTTAACTTTTTTAGAAATTGCCATACTGATCACCAGAGTGGTTGTATAAATCTGCATTCCCACCAGCAATGTAGGAGAGTTCCCTTCTCTCCATATCCTCTCCAACATTTGGTGTTGTTTGTATTGTGGATTTTTGCCATCCTGACTGGGGTGAGTTGATACCTCAGGGTAGTTTTGATTTGTATTTCCCTGATGGCTAAGGATGTGGAGCATTTTTAAAGATATTTGTTAGATATTTCAATTTCATCCCTGGAAAAGTTTCTCTTGAGTTCTGAGGCTCATTTTTTTTTAATTGGCCCATTTATGTCCTTGGTATTTAGTTTTTTTTAAGTACTACAAATCCATAGTAATAAAACACCCTGGTACTGGCTCCAAAATAGACATGTAGATAAATGGATAAGAGTTGAAGACCCAGATATAAGCTTATACAATCACAGTCATTTGATCTTTGACAAAAGGGCCCAAAAAATTCAATGGAAAAAGAACAGCATCTTCAACAAATGGTGCTGGCAAAAATGGATGTACACATGCAGAAGATTAAAACTGGACCTGTATTTGTCACCATGCACAAAAATTAATTCCAAATGGATCAAAGACCTTAATATTAGGCCAAAGACTATAAAAACCCTAGTTGAAAGGGTAGGGAACTCCCTAGAGCTGATTGTGCTAGGTCAACAGTTCCTAAAGAGAAATCCAATAGCACAGACACTAGAACCACACTCAAAAAATGGGATCTTATGAAATTAAAGAGCTTCTGTTCAGATAAAGAGATTATAAACTGAACAAAAAGGCAACCCACATGTCTGATAGAATCACTTATCTGATAGAATGGGCTTTTCTTTGAACAAATTTCTGAAATTCATTGTAAACCATTTGAAAATTAAAAGGCCCATCTTCATAGATACCATTTAAGTGTTTCATTGTAATTATAAGACAGATTTCCCAGAGTGATAGAACATGTACAATATTTGCTTTAGAATCCATGCTACATAACTGACTTGCTTCCATCAGATCTGCTGAAGTCATAAAGGGATATGATACTGTTACTCAATTTAAAGCAAGCATCAATAACATATGTAATTATTACTGGTTTTTGCTGATATTGAAATGTTTCTGAAGAACTTCACACACACGCTTGAATCTTCTGAGAGACACTGAATGGCTTCATTCCACTTCTCAGCAAAAACTTTGTCTGGAAATTGTGCAGGCAGAGATAATTGTTTTTTAAATATTTTAATGTATTGTGGAAAGCCAAATGAATTCATTAAATGTATCTGCTGATGAGAAAATCATGACTTCACTCTTTTTTCCAAGAGTTCCAAAATAACCTTTTTAAAATAAAGCTTTCAGAAAAAAATGAAAGATTTTCAGCAAAGCTTCCAAAAGCTTTATTCCCAACTACATTGTTCAGACTTAACTGTCTTGTACTCTCCTTTAGAGCAGTTTTATCATTGATCTGTTGCAGTCCATTTAGGTGAACTTGTAACACATTTTCACTCACTTCTATTTCCATGGCATGATTTGCTAACTTCTGGCATGATTTCACTCACTTCTATTTCAAGGCATGATTTGCTAACATGGTCTTTCCTGATCCCTGGGGTCCAATAATGAGTACAGAATTACTTTTTTCATGGATAGCAGCTCTTTTTAGCAGCTCAAGTAAGAGCTTGTATTGTACTTTCACTCCAAACAGTTGTTAGATGGACTTGGATGACAAAATCTTTCACCCAAAATTCTTTGTATCTGTGAGACACATGCTCTGCATATATTGAACTGTTACTCTTTGTTTTACGACTGTTCATTTCAATAAATCCCAATCACCATAGAAAATGTAGCTTAGAAGAAAAACCTAAAATCAGTCATCCATTGGGCACAATGATGCACACCTATAATTCGAGTACTCTGATGCCTGAGGCAGGAGAATTGCTGTAAGTTCTAGTTTACCTCCTGCAGGAAATCCTGCCAAGGCCAGCAGAAGCTCACTGCTCTTCACATGAGCCCCCGAGCGCCCGGTGTGCCTTTGCCTCATCTCCACTTGCAGCGGACCGCTGCGGAAACTGCTCCTGGCATGCCCGTGCACTCACTGTCTGAAAAAAATTTTTTTGTTAATTTAAATTACTCAAATTATAGTTGATTTTTTTGTTTTCTCTTCCTCCCATTCCCCTACCTTATCCTCTCTTCTCCCATTGAAAGTCTTCTTCCTGACAAGGTTTCCTTCTTGTGTATGCCTCCCACTTAGTCCAATAAGGGATGTTTATTCTTACATGTGTCTGGGTACCTACTGCAGCATAGACAATATTTCAGTGTAGGTACCACTATGCACAAGAGACCACTTCCTCTGGCCAGTTTTGACCATTGATGGTCACTGCAAGAAGGGTGGGACCAGGGCTGGAGAGGTGGCTCAGGGGTTAAGCCTCTGCCTTGCAGGCGGAAGGTCCTGAGTTCAGATCCTAGACCGCACGTATAGACGCTGGGGGGAAGCGGGACAGCCTGTGTTTCTGGTCCTAGTAGGGCGGAGCCTGTGAATCCCGGGGCAGAGTAAACAAGGAGGCGTCCATGGTGGTTCCCGAATTCGTCCGTGGTTCTACACACACCCGCACCCACGCACGCACACACGTACAGTTGAATTAAAAAAAAAGGGGGGGACCCTTCGAAGTCTCTCTCATGTTTTGTGCCATGGTACATAAAATAATATGCCATGAAAGTAGAAGTAAAACTGTCTGAGGGAATGAAGGAGAGTAACAAGAGGAAGCAAGGGGTGCACAAATGTGAGTGTATGGAGAATGAATATGATCAAAGCACGTGATACACTTGTATGAAGATGTATTTATGAAATCCATGTGAATGCATGTTAATAAAAAGTCCACAGGAGGATGTCCAATGATTGAATGGAAATACTGTAACATTTTATTGAAGGGACTCAAACACATGCTATATTTGATATGATAATTCTGGAGCTAATTGTCCATAATACTGAAGGATGTTTTTACTCTTTTAATGTTCATAGAATAGTAGTGCTTTCACTTCCCGTGTTTCTATTTTCCATCTTTTTTGCAACTGAGAAATCTGACTGAGACTGTATCAGTTTTTAAAGATACTATATTCTGAAAGAAGCAGTCATCAGCTTCATTGCTTTTCTCTGTTATTTAGTGTTTTATGTGTCATTGATTTCTTATCTGATTTTTATTATTTTCTTGCACTTCATTTGGCTGCTTTTTTCTAGCTCCTTAAGGTAGAGGTTGAAGCTTTCTTTCTTCCTTTTCCCTCTTTTTTTCTTCACATTTGTATTGAAAAAATTATATTAGCAATGAATGTATGTGTTTTTCTCCCTCACTACCTATCCCCATTCCTCCAGCCTATCACCTCACTTGTTCTTCCCTCCAGCCAGTTTCCCTGCATGTGCTGGAGACTCATCCAAAATGCCTGCACTAACCCCACCTAGCTTCATAGGGGTTCTGAGAATTTGAGCCCAGGTCTTCATGCTTACATGGCAAGTGCTTTACCCACTAAACCATTTCCCTTGCCTGAGTTTCTTCCTTTCTAAAATAGGTAACTGCTGTTTTAAAATTTCCCCTACATCTTAATTAACAGCTTAAACAAATTTAGGTAAATTGTTTTCCTTGGCATTTAATTTAAATTTTTCTCATTTCTTATTTTTTTCTTTAAGCATGGTTTTCGTTTTAGATGCTTGGAAATTTTGTGCAAAATATTTTTGCTATTGGTTTGTGATTAATTTCATTGTAAATAGATGGAATATGTTATTTGATCTGAACCCTTTTATTCCGTGAGATGTATTGTGGTCCTGAATATGGTTTTTCTTGGTAAAAGTTCTGAGTGCACTTGAAAAAAATGTGTGTTCTCTATTGTGTCTCAGAGTGTTTTGTGAATGTCAATGAGGTCAAGTTGATAGATCTGTTCAGATCTTCCTTTCCTGATTTTTCTCCTTGTTCTGATTGACAGAGATTTTGAAATATCTGAACTAAGTAATTGTGTGTTAGCCTCTTTCTCCTTGTAGTTTTATGAGTTTTTGTGCGTCATGTATTTGAAACTATTGCTAGCTGTGTATTTTTAGAATTTTTAGATTTTTATTGTCTGGATCAGTCAATTATTTTATTGTGGAATAACCTTTTCTTCATCCTTGGTAACATTCTTTGTTCTGGATTTATTTTGATGTTAAAATATCTATGTTAACTTCACTGAAAGTAGGGTCATTGTATACAATTTTTCATGGTTTTATTTTTACTCTATTTGTGTCATGATATTTGAGGTTTCTACAAGGCATCGTGTAGCTGGCTCTTAATATAATTTGACAATTTCTGCTTTTAATTGAGGCTTAAAGTATTTACATTTAATGTAATTATTGGCATAGTGAGGTTGGAATATATCTTTTAGTATTTGTTTTCTGATCGTTCCAAGTATTTTTTGCTTCATTTTTCTTTTTTGACTACCTTCTTTTGAATTAAATGAACATTTTTATGCTCAATTTTCTCATTTGTTGGCTCATTAGCTGTCAATTTTAATATGGTATGTGGTATTAGTTAATTGTCCTGCTGATGTGACAAAAATATCTTGACAAAATCAATTTGATTTTGGAACACAACTTGAGGGCACAGTGCATCATGGTGGGGAGGTCATGGTGGCAGTGCATGTGGCTGCCAGTCACATGGCATTTGTGGTAAGGAAGCAGAGAGAGATGAACGCTGATGTTCAGTTCCCTTTCTTCTTTTAATTCAGTCCTGTGCAATGGTGCTGTCCACATTTATGGAGGGTCTTCTCGTCTCAGTGAATATTCACAGACATGGCCAGAGATTTGTTTCCATCATCATTTTACATTCTGATAAGTTGTCAAACAAAGTTAATCATCACAAGCTATTTTAGTGATGGCTTTAGAGTTTATAATATATTTTCTTATCCCAGTAAACCTTGAAGTGATATTATATCAGTTAATATATAGCTCAAAACACGTATTTGGCATAAACTACAAAACTTTTAATACAAAGTTGTATTTATATATTTATAATTCATATACATGACCTATCTGTGATTTAGAAAATAAAAACTGTACAGACACTCTGAACTCATGGGTATAGGCAACATTTTGGATGAAATTTCTCTCCCAATAAATGAATTTTTTTTTGTGTCTATGAAGGCTAAACTGCAAGAAGACAGCTTGGTTTCCCAGATATGCATCTCTTTATAGAGCATGTTCATAAATCTTAAAAGGCAAATGAATATACACCTCAGAGTTACCTTCTTAGCTACAAGAGTTGCCATGTGATTTATGTGGAGTTTCTGGTACATGCCTTGTGTAACACTGGCATTGAAGGCAGTAAAGTGATGTATACTACTTTAATGTAGTGGCTTATAAAGGCTTCATTGTAGTTCCCATCCAAATACAGTGTCATCCCATCTTGATATAGTGATTCATAAATTCTCTAAAAATTTAACTTGCAATGGGATACTATATTAAAGAGACTCTAATTAGACTTCTTAAGATATTTCCCTGAAATATCCTTTTACATAAGATGAATTTCACTTACATTAGATTAAGTAGTAGAAGAAAAGAATTAAACATGGCACAAATATGCATGGAAAAACTAATGCTCCCTGGCCAATCTCTGGGTCTAAGGAAACATTAAAAGGATGCTTAAAACCAAAAAACAATTTTCATACTCTGTGGCAGTCATCTATGAAACTAGTTCTATTAAATTACTTCTAAAGTTGATTATAAACTTTGGTTTAAGTTCTCATTGTACAGCAAGCATGAAAAGAGGAAGAGTGGAGTCCATGAGGAGATGAACTGTCAGTCTGTCTTTAGGGGGCACGATAGATACCTGGTAAGTCAGACCTGCTTTAACAGGGTTTGTTACAGATTGCCTTTTGTTTTCCTCCATCTAATTATCACCTAGGGTCTTCAATACCTGTTCCCACAGTGTTTCAGCAATTTGATCAATCATAGTTCCAATTTCCTTGAACTCCCCAAAGTATTTAACAGGTGCCCAAGTACAGAGATGTCGGTGCCAGTCCCACATCAAGGTTAAACAAGGCGGCTGTAGAATTTGAGCCAATGAAGCCAGTCAGTCCTGAGATTATGTGCATAGCAAACAAGACCACAAACAATGTGGCAGGGGTATGAGCTGCATAAAAGATATTTTTCCCATAGTTATGCTTTATTTCTGCATAGGTTTCTTCGATTTCAGCTTCAAGCTGGTCCTGATAAGTAGAGCAGAACTCATTTCACACCCATTTTTTTTCTTCACAGAACGAAACTGTTTAAGCTCCACTTCCTTGAGATGCAGGTATTTTCACTGCAGATATGAAGATGCAATGCAATGTAAGGCTTGTCCCCACCACACACCTGTTTCATGCTTTTACAGTAGGTATCTCTTGCTCTTGCTACCAAAGCAAGATTATTAGCCTCAGCTGTTGCCTGAAGCATGGACTTTGGATGGGGTAGCTTCTCTCCTTGGTAGATTTTAATATAAGCCTTAAAATATTCTACAAGAAAACTACAAGTAACTTTAGATCCTCTTATCTCTTTTTCTACCAAATATTCAGGAACAAGCAGCAATGGAGTCAGATTTCAATCATTTAAAGTCTTCATCCGTATCTTTCAATCTCCCATCAAAACTAGGATTAGTTGCAACTTTAAGAACAGAAAGTGGCAAAACAATTGTGAATGTGCTTCTTACATTTTGCAGCTCTTTATGCTGATTTTTGCCTGCAATCTCTTTTCAAGAAATTGTTTTCCACCTTCCAAACCATGAGAATGTTCATAAAGGTAACTCCAGTCTCATATCAAAAACAATGTCTGAGATGGTTTCTGATAGATTTCTTCCATTGTAAATCTTCCATATTCTGTAAATAATCGCAAATGTTGAAGATCATCTTCTTGCATGTTCTGGGACGGAGCTAGCTAATCAGTGTTTAGAGCAAACATTGTTGCAGTCTTTAATAGTTGACTGACTGTCAAAGACACCCTGGGTATCCATTAGTGGCACAACCAATTTTGTTCCATTAGGTTTCTGGATCGCAAACATTTCGTTCCACACTTGTATGTCCATTGTTTTTCTTTCACAGCTGCCTCGCCAAGTAAAGCCAGTCCAATGGTTTATCGTTTCCACCAATCCAACTCTGAGAATCCTGGAGGGTTGTGGAAGAGCCGTGGTGCGGACGCTAGGGTCGCTGGTCCACCGCCCACGCCTCAGTCCCTGGTGTGGCTGCTGCCTTGATGCTGCCTCGTCTCCCTCCTTCATCCTGTACCGACTTAAAATTAATTCCCCACTAGTTCAAAACTCTTACAATTGCATTCTTGCACTCCTCCCTTTTCAATCCATACTCACAAATTTTATACAAATGTTGCAAAACCTCATGATACATTGTTATTGGTTACATAGGTAATTGCTTTTTGGAGATTTGAATAGAATAAAATATATTTACCATGTATTTGCTATTTGTGCTGCTCTTTATCACCTTGCCAAAACCTAAATTTAATTTTCATTATATTTGCAGAGATTTCTATATTAGTTTGCAATGTTTTAAACTCCTCTATGACTTTATTCATACATATGTCAACTATATTGTGATCTATAACTCATTGGTATAGCTGTTTACTTAAAAATTCAATTCTACCTATTTACTCAAAATTATTTCAAAAATTAGTTCTGTGTTTTTAACTTCTCTAATATTTTCTTTTAGAAAATCTAGCCAATCATTATTCTTGTTCACTATTTGTTCTTGTGCCCATTTAAAATGTGGGCCTTTGAAAATTTCCCTATCTCTGAACACTTCAAAATAACAATGTGAAAAAGGTATGAGGTCCCTCATCTCAAAACTAAAAAAAAAAAAAAATTCATTATGCTGGCAGAAAAGCAAGGGAGAGACCTTTTTGAGCATAGTGTCTGTGTCGCTACACAGGACTCAGACTTATGTACAGTTGAGTTGTAATGATGTCCTTATCTGCATATTCTAATATTGAGGCTGCTTCTGAGTTGGTTTTAATTAATTGACTTTTCTATTCATTTTTATTCTTGTCAGTCATTGATTCAGTATCAGATATTATGGATTTTGTCATATTTGATGCTGAACTCCTTCCTTCCTTCCTTCCTTCCTTCCTTCCTTCCTTCCTTCCTTCCTTCCTTCCTTCCTTCCTTCCTTCCTTCCTTCCTTCCTTCCTTCTCCCTCCCTCCCTCCTTCCCTCCCTCCTTCCTTCCTTCCTTTCTTCCTTATGTGGGAGTCAAGCCCACTTTACTAACACAATAGACTGATAGAGAGTGGAGGAAATGGCTCAACAATTAAAATATGTCATGTAGAACAAGAAGGCTGGAGTTCAGATCTCCAGATTCCATGTAAAATGCTAGGTTCATGTGGAAGTCGACTTGTAACCATAGTTCTCAGAACAAGCTAGCAAGCCAGACTAACTATATTAAGGAGCTCTGGATTTGATTAAAGACTGCCTCAGACAGAATAAGGTAGAATAATTGAGGATGATTTCTAATATAAATCTTAGACCTCCAAAAACACATGCATGCGTAACCATATTCACATGTATTAATATATAAAAACACACAGTCATTCCCCTACACATACATGAAAACAGAAACAAACAGAAAAAATAAAGTTGTTTCCCTCTTCTTCTGAGAAAGTGAGGCAGGTCATCCCACTGATTCTGAATCCAGGCCTGGAGGGGCCCTTGGCTCTCCTCATGTTGGACTTCAGAGAAAAGTAACTTCTCTTCAGACTAACTATTTGATACATATATTTTTAAAATTAAACCTTTATCATTTATTTATTTATTTAGCGTGTGTGTGTGTGTGTGTGTGTGTGTGTGTGTGTGTGTGTGTTTGTTGTGTGTATCAAAGGGCATGGTGTGTCCCTGTGGAGACCCAAGGGTGACTTCGGGAAACATCCTGGATTTCTTCTACCTCCTTTTTTCTTCACTCTGGGATTTCCCAGGCACTCTGCCCACTAGGATCGGAAGTATAGGCCATTTCCGTCTGGCATTTTTTTATGTGACATGGGATCTGAACTTTCAAGGCAGGGCCTTGAAAACTGAGCCATCTCTCCAGTCCTTGATTTATATTTTTAAAATTGAAGTGTACATATCCCATAACTCTAAAATAACTTTATAATCTTTGTAATCTGTCTACTTTTTTATACTTTAAAATAACATTATGTTTCTCATTTCAGAAGAATTCCAAGTTATTATAATAAAAAGATGGAGTATAAAACTCAAGTGATAAATAATATATAGATGTATAATTGATAAATTTAAATTCTATATATGCTAATTTGTGACCTCCTCTTTCTATTTTGTAAGTTGTATTATTTCTCCTCCATGTACATATTTTGTGACTCTGGTGGTAATTAAAACAGCTATATTCTTTTGTAATTTGCTTTACTCATTGCACCTCTGTAGGCTGGCATCTTTCCAGATTAATTCCTCCTCTTTACTGACATTGCTTATGCTTTCAATACCACAGCTCTGGTATGACATGTATTTTTCCACTATTCAATGTTTAGGCTTTTTCTTATTTTATGTTATTTTAAATACAGTGTGCATCTTATTTAAATGTAAACAACAACCCTTTCCATAATTTAGATTATTTTGTGAAGATGTCTTCTTGTAGATGAAATTGCCACACCAAAAGTTTTATATAACTTTGACATATTTATAATATTGCTAAATCAATATCTTAAAAAGTTATATCACATTATAGCTACATCATTTATGTATGAGATACCTAGTTCTGCCATATCCTGAAATATTTCAATAAAATTATTTTTAAATGGTCATTTGGAAATTATACATTCCATTTTTAATTTACAATTTTTGATGTCTAAATTGGTTGCTTTCAGTGTTTTTGATACTGTATTCATTAATATTAATTATCTTTTCCTGTTTTTCATTATTTTCTATTAGATTTTGACATTTTTTCTGTCACACTGTACAATTAAGGCAAAGGTTCCAATGTTACTTGTTCAATGCACTGCTATTTTGCTGTTTTCCCTTTCTGCGTTGTCTTATGTTTTATATCTTTTAAAAGGAAAATTTACTGTGACTAATTTCAAGTAGAATCCACAATAAATATCTAATTTCTTGTTTAGGACTGATGGGACTTTTTGGGGATGGATATAGCACAGAAGTTTTTGATTATATCACAATGGCATATATGCATTTAATTTCTAGCTCGCTTTTTGTGCAAAAGTGTGAGAACTTCATAATTGCTTGCTAAACAGCATTTTAGCAGACACTTTACATTTTAAGCAAGAAAGTGTATATATCACATGCTGTGTTGACAAATTAATTTACCATAATTATCAGAATTGCTGGTTATTTGTTAATTTTTTTAAGTTTCCCTGTGTGAAAATGTAAACCTGTACAAGTGCCATGGTCAATTATGATGCATGTGATGTGACCTAATTAGTATTGTGAGGAATCAACACATGAATCAGCAAATGGGGACACATGTTGTGGACAAAATTAGATGCAATTTGAATACTAATTTTGGATTTATATTGTTTTACTCATTAAAACCTTCTTGTAGTAAAGAAGAAAAAACAGACCAGACAGTTATTGAATCCCCCAGAGACAGTGTAAAGTGCTTCCAGGGACATTTGCTTAGTTCTCATGAGTCTGAGAAGGAGGTGTAAGAATCCCAATTTCATAGATAATAAACAGATCAATTGATATATTTGACTGTCCAAAGTTACTGTATAGAAATATATTAACCAGTATTAATGATAGTAAATTCATCTTAAGAAGTTTTTATGTAGAAATATTTAAGTATATTTAAATATTTCATTAGAAATAATTAAGTCAACCCCACAAAAGATTTCTCAATAGAGGAAACATTTTAAGGATCCAGATATTAATATTCTCTACCATTGGAGTATCACAAAAACAAATGACAACTCTTTGAGAAAAACAACAGTTATTAGAAAGTCTAAAGCTGTCCTCTGAGTTCCAGTGCCAGTGTGACACCAATATCAGATTTCAAGAGTCAAATGGTTTCTTGGCACATTTGCTTGTTGTGATGAGTAGCTGGGTGGGGCTTCTGGAGGTAGTCAGTCTGGTGAGGTCTCAGAAGTGAAGAAGCACGGAAGGTGGCTAGCTTCCTTCAGAAGCATACAGCTGGGGATGGAGATGATGCTTAGTGGTAGAGTCCAGCATGCACAAGGCTCTGGTTGATGCCCACTGATGCAAAGAATAAAAATAAAAAATCAATATCTTCTAGATGCATACATCTTGTTTTGGCCTACCTGACTTTTCTCAGGAGTTCTGGCCTTCCTACTCTGAGATTTTGGGTCATTTCTTTGACTTAGAATCCTGATTGGACTACTGGTGTTTCTGATCAGCAGAAGCTAACCCCTTGCTGCACCCAACTTCATGGCATCAATTTTTTAATGGAATATAACTTATCAATTTCAACTATAGTTCAACTTTTAACAGTGTAATCATGTATTATTATAGTCCTATAGCTCTCAATCATCGTTTAAATGACAAGAGAAGTAGTCTTGCTCAAAATAAAAGATTGTCTCTTTAAAGCCAATTGATCATTTTGACAATTAGATTTCTGAATTTCTTATCCAGAATTTTATTCATTTTTGTATCTTTGAATTAAGTCTTTTGAATGAGTCTTTTGCCTGCCTTTTCATGGTTCTTTTGTTTCTGTAATTTGTGCATCTGTTAGTTTGGACATCTGATGTGTTTTATTTGGAGATCTCAGTGAGCACTCAATCCCCAGTATCCCTTGAAGAAAAGCTTGTAATATCAGCAACACCAAGACAAATAAGAAATAAACTTAAAAATCAACTGAAGTCTAGTAACATACTACCAATGACCATAAAGAAAAAAATCCTCAGACTAAGGTAGAAAATGTTACAAAGTTGAAAATTATTTAGGGTGAATGGGATCAGAAAAGGGGACAGGGAAAGGACATTTATTAAAAGTTCAGCAAATTATTCTTGATTTTCCACCAGAAACAAACAGTAAGATCTTGTTATTGAAGTTGCTACATAAAACATCACATAACATGAAAAAAACAAATGTGAACTGATCCAAAAGCTTCCTCCTTGTTGACCAGCTTTTACCGTACCATAATATATTGTGCACATTGCTGGGAGAAGAACAATTAATAGTTACACTCAGAAATGATAGCTGCAAAGCTATATAAGAATTATTCTGTCAAGAAATGACTATCAACACAATAGTGGTATGGGGGTAACTAACAGCTAAGACTGTTCTTTAGCAGGAAATATACTGTAAAAATACTTGTAGAAGGGGAGATTATAGTACTTAGGGAGAAATGATCTTCTAAAGTATAGTTACAAAGACAAGATGTTAATCTTCCTTTTACACATTTATCATTATAACTATAAATGAAAGGAGCTTCAATCATCTGATCTTGAAACTTCCTTCTGAAAAGGAAGGTATTTGATATAGAGAATTACAACTGACTGATATGCAGACATCAAAAGACCCTTTCACAGTATAGGATTGAAGGAGCATTAGAGGACAGGGTGTGAGAATGTAAGAGCCTGAAGGTGGTGAGACATGTTACCAGATGGCTGCAATGATGACAGAACTATAGCATCCACGAACCACTGCAGCTGTGTCTACTTCACAAGATGTGGCTTATCAACATCACTAGTGAAGGGGAAAGAGCTCAAGAAGCCCCACATCTCCCTCAGAGACTAGTGAAGGTTAATGTTGGATGAGAGAGAAGGGGAGATACTCTGCCTAACAAGTGCCCAGACCCATGCCATTAGCAGTAACCTAGTTGAGACTTAGTCATGAGAATGGGAGGGAGGGAGACTGAAGTAGGAAGGTAGAAGTAAATTTGTAATTGAACTAATGGGATTGGGTAATTAGAATTGTGAAAATAGCACAAATTTTGTGTAAAGACTTAAAGGACTTTAAAGGAAAACATTTGTTAGACATAATTTGTAGTTCTTCACAAGTCTAGAAAAGGAGTTACCATATACCAGCTATATCAATTTTAGGCATATTCCTAATAGACTCCTCATTACAGAAAAACATGCACATCTGTGTTTATTGCAGTTCATTCACAATAGCAATGAAATGGAATTGTTCATAAACCCATGAATGAATAATGAAAATGCAATTCATATACACTATGTAATATTATTCTGTTGTTAAGAAAATGAAATTATGAAATTTTTAGGTAAATGGATGGAGCTGAAAATATATACTCAATAAATAAACCCAGACATTAAAGACAAACGTCCTCCATTATGTATGGATTCTTGCTTAGAACCTTCAGATTTGTTTAATTAGAACTCATTTAAAAGTCAGGAAAGTAGAAAGGGAAGGGTGGGGGGAGAATTTTGAAAGAAGGGGTTAGATGAACAGAAGTGATGGAAAGGGAATACTGGAGGAAACACAAGGGAGGAGGTAGGTGAGGTACAATTAACATTAAGGATACATCCATATGGAAACCTATTATAAGTTTATTTAAAAACACGATTTTAAAAAATTTAAAAATTTTTAAAAAATTATGGAGGTACCATACACAGGGGTACACTCTGAAAGTGAAAAAAGGGGATATCAGAAACTGCCTTGAAATGCTTCTCTCACAAGACATGGTGATTAAATGAAACTCCTAGTACCACACATTTGAATCCTTCAAATGAGTTGTTGGTGAAGGAAGTCTTAGATGTAGGTATCACCAAAGTAGAGGTTTTGCCCATTGCTCTTGGTTTTACATAAAAATCTATTGCTGGGGCTGGAGAGGTGGCTCAGGGGTTAAGCTTCTGCCTTGCAGGCAGAAGGTCCTGAGTTCGGATCCTAGACCCCACGTACAGACGCCAGGCGGAAGCAGGGGCGGCCTGCATTTCCAGTCCTGGTAGGGCGGAGCCTGTGAATTCCGGGGCAGAGTAAACAAGGAGGTGGAGGCGTCCATGGTGGTTCCCGAACTTGTCCGTGGTTCTACACACACACACATACATATACACACACGCGTGCACACACGCACACAATTGAATAAAAAAAATCTATTGCTGAAAACATCACACACTTTGATTATAGGACATGGACGTGTCACGGTTTGAAATGTGTCCCCCACAGTCTTATGTGTTTACCAAACTCATGGCACCTTGAGAGGTGGAGCCTTGCTGGAGGAAGGCAGTCACAAGGGGTGGGCCTTGAGGTGAATTAGTCCCACTCTACCTCCAGGAGAAGTCACCCTTTGCAGCAAGCAGTCTGCAGCTCTCAGCCTCCAAGATGTCCGCAGTGACGTAGCCTCTTCCAGTTTTGGCCAACCAACCATGCTGTCTCCGCTTTGAAAGACTGTATCTCCTTCTGGAACCTTAAGCTGAATAACTCTCCCTTTCTCCCTTAAGTTGCTTGACTTTGGATGCTCTCTCACAGCAATAGTTAAGAGTAACTGTTAGAAGTATCAAACTAGAGGCTTCCTTCTGGCTGGCTAATTTTTATAATACTGAAGATGCTTTTCAGGCTACTGGGAGAGAAAAGCCATCAGCGGTCTTATCTAGCTGTGAATTCTTGAGCTACAGATCTTGGTAAGATCTGCCTATTGTTGTAGTAATGGTATATGCTATAGGGGTAATCACCACTTTCTGAATAAGTTTAAGGCAGATTCTTCAAGATGGAACTCATGTCTGGTACTATAAACCTGGATAACAACCTCTGGATGATGAGTTTATAAGCCCAAGGGGAGAAAATTATTATTCTTTTGCCATATAGACATGATATCAAATTATCTGTAATTTGATATCATTTTTATTTTAATATTTTAATTTAATTATCTATTTATCATGATACCTACAGATTAGTACAGATTAGTTATTGGGTCTTTAACCAATACTCTTCTTTTGACAATGGAAGGAAATAATACAGAGGACCACCACAGCTGGTCAAAGAGAAGAAAAGTGATTTCAGATTTTTGACCCAAAACAGAACATTTTTATCACCTGTTTTCCTTCATTCCAAAGGCTCAGGAAACACTTTAAAAAGGGAGAGGAGTGTAAAAATCAGAGGGTGATTAGGAATGCTGCTAAATAGTGGACATGCTTGGGCCATTGCATCCACAAACTCACTACTGCTGCACTTCACCTGCACATGCCCTGCATAAGACTAGTCTGTCAACATTTCACCATGGAAAGAAGAAGAGTTCATGAGATACCCATTCTCCCTGAGAGAGGTAAATCAGACTATGAGAAGGGAAGCCATGTTCTTCAATGATGTACCTATTGAAATATCCATGCTCCAGCAAGTGCCAAGCCACGTTGTTATGCAGGCAATTTTTATTAAATTCAGTGGAAAACACACACACACAAGGGGACTGGTTTGGAAGAAGGTTTTCAGTGGTAGAAAGAAGAGGAGTAGGATTGAGGATTATGGGATGACAATGACTGAAATTCATTATATACATACATGAAACTATCAGAATAAAAAAGATATTCAATATGTAGAAACTGCGTGGTAGAATTCATCACTGAATCCATGTAGTTCTCGGCCTTTGTTTATGGGCCACTTATAATTACTGCTTCAGTTTCATTGCTTTTTATGAGTCTAAGTTTTTTTATGTATTCCTGATTTAATTTGACTAAATCATGTGTTTTCAGGAATTCACTTATTTCTTCTAGATTTTCCAACTTTTTTATAAAATACATTTTCGAGTGGTCCATAATGAACACTGATTGATTGACTAATTGCTATTGCAGCTTGCCTTCATGTTGCTGATAAATACATGACCAAACAACTTCAAAGGCAAAGGGATTTTGTTCTTATTTACAGTTCTGGTTACAGGTCATAGACCAGCGTGGCAGAAGTGTTCATGCCATCACTAAGAGCCAATGGAACTGGCCATAGCATATCCACAGCAATTGCTGAGACAGAGGCATACTTCCTCACTTGTCAGACTTGGAATCAGCAAAAGTATGCTGAAGTATGCCAAAGTAGTGAACTAATTCTCTCCATGTTACCCACATGTTCAGGGAATGATCCCATCCACAATGGACTGCTTTCTTACATTTCTTAGATGATCCCCTGCAGGCGTGCTTGGAGCTTGCCTTAATTATTAATTCTTTACAGATGTGAACATAGAACTCAGAATTCAATTATGGTGTTAACGTCTATATCTAACTAGCACATATGTACTATTCTTTTAGTTTGTAACTGATTTTTGCCTTAATTTTTGTTGTTTTTTGCAGTCCACTGAATTGGGGGTTGGTTTCTTGGTTTCCTAGATTCTTGAGGTAATCCAGTAATAATCATATTATTTACTTGTAAGCTTGCTGATTTTTTTCATGTAGTTGCTTCAAGCTATAAATATTTGTCTGTTTGTCTTAAAATTGCCTTTGGTCTATCCTAGAGGTTCTGATTATTTATGTTATCATTTTGTTTGATTTTAAGAAATCTTTCACTTCCTCCCTGATTTATTCGATGATATACTACCTGTTCATTCAAAAGTGTATTGTGTAAGCTTCAAGTATTTGTTGCTTCTCTTGCTGTTGACTTATAGTTGTATTCTACTATAGTCTGGTAAGATACATGGAACTAATTCAGTTTTTTTTTGTATTTTGTTAATAGTGACTTTATTAGTCACTATTAAATGATTAACAAGATACTGAGAAGACAGTGTATTGTTGGATGGAATAGTCTATAGATACATCTATAGATTAACATTATATCCAGTTTTTCTCTGATAAAATTTAACTCTGAAGTTTCTTTGCTGAATTTCAGCTTGAAAAGTCCATCTAAAGATAAGAGTGGTGCATTTAAGTCTTCCAATTGTGATAGTTAATTTATTAACCTGAACCCTTAGCCACACTTGACAGAGATTGCACCAACTGTATTAACCTCCCTGAGAGACTGTTGAGTTTAACAGTCTGTACTTTCCTCAAAGGTATACACACAACTATATCATCCAAATTCCAGAAAATACCCAGATATATGCAAGTATAGTCAATCCATATGAAACTTAGTGGGCCACATACACAAAAAGATATGAAAGTAGGAGAGAGATTAGGAAGGAAAAGGTTTTCAATGGAGAAGGAAGGAGGATAGGATTGGGTGATAAGGGATAAATTCATTGTATTGATGCATGAAACTATCAAATAATTAAAAATATTAAAAATTAATTGATGTGTGTTGGGGAGATGTCTCCTCAATCTTTGCCTCTAAAGCAAAAAAGACCTAAATTTGGATCCAAGATACCACAGAAAAATCGTGGGCACACATGGTGGCAGCCTGCGATTCTGTCTCTGGAAACCAGAGCCTGGAAAACCCATTTCTGAATAAGAAATTATCTCTGGAGGCTGGGTAGTCCAAGATCAGGGAGCCAGCAGATGTGATGTCTTGTGAGGACTGTTCTCTGCTTCCAAAGCAGCACCTTAATCTTTTGTCAGATATAAACTTCCAGCTGCTCCAGTCTGAGACATCCAAGACTGCCGCAGACTAGAGTCACGGCCTCGAGACCAGGGCTCCCCAGGACCGGGTGGAGAACAGAACACACACAGCTCCCTCTCGTCCAAGTGAATCCTGAACCTGTTTATTGAAACTTTCGTGACAACTTTTATACAGAAAATTTTGGGGTAAAGAATGTTGCACCTACATACAATTTTCTAGTCAGCAAAAATCACCTTCAGGGTGGACATTTTTTCAAGAACCTAACCCATTGCTTCAGGGCAAAGGCACTTAACAGAAACATTCTCTCAGTATTTCCAAACTTATCTAATCTATAATGCTTCACTGGTTAGCTATGGGTCTGAGCCCACATTTTAACAGAGACTGCTTTCTTTTAAAATACAGAGGCAGAATGTTCTCCTATTGATTTTAGCGAAGAACATATTTTACAATTAACTATAGGAGTCCTCAACACCCCATAAGTCCCAGCGTGAGCTTTTGCTGTTGTCCTCTCCAGGTCGATACTCTCAGTCAGGCAGGTCGACCTAGGCACCAGGCATGGCAGCAGGTTCTAACTTGGGAAGATACATGCAGCTCATGCAGTGTCTACTATCCAAGCTTGAACCACATCTCTAAGGGGGGACTTGACTTGGATATTGAAGGCCCATAACCTATAACTGGTTCTGTTGATGGAGCACTACTGAGGTATGCACTGAAGAAAACACCTAAGCAATATAATTATTAAAAGAATAACTTCTATAATAGCATCCTTCTATTCCTTAATAGTAAGATTGCTTATGTCTTCCTTTGAGGAATTCCAGAAGTGTATTGCCATCAGTTAGATGACCCGTCTGTGAACCATGCATACTCCAAACCTGGGGTCCAGTCAGGCCCCATATGCCAAGGGTGTCTCTTTCGGGGCAGAGGCGATCATTGGCGGGAGTGCACTCGAATGGTCCATCTCTGTAATTTCTCATAAGAGTGCTGTTTGGGATAGGAAAGACACGGCCCCCTTTGCTTCTGACATGGATTCTCCCAGTTTGGATTGCAAATACCATCTCCAGAGGCAGTCTTGGCATCTAGACTTTCTGGCATGATGGTCTCTTCCTTGGCCTTCAGCCAGGGTAAGAGGGTATCACAGTTTCTTTTACGGTTCTAGTGGACTGATAGCATAGTCTTATACTTCTGGAATTTCTGAGTTAGTACATAGGTGGGAATTTTACCCAACCTATGTTTTAAGACTCTAGAAGTTATTCTTTAATTTCCTTAAAATCAGTGCACACATTCTGGCTAACAAGTCTACTTATTGTAAATGACTAGACATGAAATTTCTATTTAGTATTTGACTAAAACTTAAAAAGCAGGCTTCTTCTCTAGAACAGAGAGCAGGAAGCTAGTTCCAAAAAATCCTAAGCACAGATAAAGGGCACTCCTAATTCCCAGACGAATTCTTCCTGCCAGAGGCAAAACTTGAATTATCCCCCAAAAACAAAACCTAGGTAAGGGGCACTCCTAATTCCCAGAATTCTTCCTGCCAGAGGCAAAACCTGAATTATCCAAGAGAGAGTGTCCAGCCCCTGTTCATGGGCAGTTACTGTGACCTTCCTCAGGGGACAGGCTTTAGGCCTGAGCTGGGAAGAAACACCAAGGCCTGACAAGTCCCATATTTTTCCTTATTTCTCTTAAATAAAGCCATGTCCTTATCCCAAAACATGTTACTTTGAATCCATCTTTTCCAAACTGAGACATATTCTACCAGTTTTAGTTGGATAGGGACACGGCACAAGACAAAGGCACATTCATTGTCTACTGAGGTTGCTTCCTGTATCATAGATGCTCCTGAGTCCTCACATGTTGGAGACCTGTGTCTCCCACAGACTCATGTGTTTGGGAAGCTCATGGCACCTTTAGGGGGTGGGGCCTTCAGGGACGAAGGCAGTCACAAAAGGGGGGCCTTGAGGTTCATTAATTCTACTTTACTTCTAGGAGAGGTCGACTCTTGCAGCTTGGCAGTTTTGCAGCTTGGCAGTTTTGCAGCTCTCAGCTTCCATGAAAGATGTGACTTAGTCCGCCTCCAGCTTCTGCCAGTCAATTATGCCTTTCCTGCCATGAAGGACTATTTCTCCCCTCTGGAACTGTAAGCTGAATAAATCTCCCCTTCTCCCTTTAAGTTGTTTGACTTTGGGTGGTGTCTCACAGCAACAGAAAAAAGTACCCGGGACAAGGACATTCAGTTCTTTCATTAGCTGTTGTAATTTGTTAGCATGCTGCTGATAAGCACTTAGGTGAAAAGAGAGTTTATTTTTGCTTACGATTTTGGTTACAATTCGTAGTGCAAATTGTCAGAGAGTCCATACTAATGCAGGAGCCAAAGGAACCTGTATACAGGAATTGTTGATAGAGGGGCAAACTTCTTACTTGCCAATTGAGTACATCAAAGTGTCTGCCAAAGTATGGAACCTGTTCTCTCCATCTGCCTAGGGAATGGTCCCTTCCACCTTGGCTGAGTCGTCCCACATCAATTAAACAATTTTCCACAGACCTGCACAGGGATTGCCTTAACTACCAATTCTTCACAAGTGTGCGTAAATGCTCAGCCCTGAATTGTGAAATTGGCACTTATATCTGACTGGCACACTCTGCTCTCATGATTTAATCAGCTCCAAAAATCCCCAACTCCTAATGCCATTATATTAGGGCTTCAGATTTTGGTATATGGATGGGGCAGAAGTGGCATTCAAGCATTCGGGTCACAGAAGAAACCCACATTCTTCTTACAAAGCCTCCCATGTTAACATCGTGGAAGATATCCCACAACTCAGGTGTTTACAAGAGAAAGAGAAGCAGTAGAAGCCAGGAACTGAATAGGTGTGAGTAGAAACCCGTGAGACTGAGTTTACTCTGGAAGGTGCTGGGTTACTTTGAATTAGCCAGTGTCATGGTCCGAATGTGAATTGTCCCCCACAGGTTCATGTGTTTGAATCCTTAGTTGATGTTGGTATTTGGGAAGATCATGACACTTTTGGGAGGTGGGGGTCTTGCTGAAGGAAAACATTTCACAGGAGGTGGGCCTTGAGGTTAGTTAACCCTGCCTGCTTCTTGTCTGCTCTTGTAGTCTGTAGCTAGCTCTCTCTAGGCCTCCATGATGATGCCATCAATGATCTGGGCCACCTCCAGCTTCTGCTGCCTACCATGGTTTCTGCTATGAGATTACTACCTTAATGAATTATTTCTCCCTCTGGAATCATAAGCCAAATAAATCTCCCTTTCTCCTTTAAACTGGTTATATGAGTGTTGTCTTACAGTAGCAGAAAGATTAGCTGAGACAGCCAGTGGATGTTTTTCTGCTATGAAGTGGAAATAGGGATTTCAAAGACGAGTCAGTGTAGTACTACAGAGAAAGTTGCTTGCGTATACCTTACTTTTTTCTAAAGCATGCTGTTTGCACAGTCACCAAGGACTGAGAAAATAATATATATGGTACTATGAGTGTATAATAGACAGAAAACAGTCTATATTATAATAGTAAGTAAACATTACTTTTTCTATTGTTCTGACTGAACATGAGTGAGTATAGACCATCATTTTAATATTCAGAATGTATAAATTCACATGCTGCATGTACCACACATTGGAGATAGTGCCATTTTTATTGAACAGCATAGCACACATGTAATAAAAACAAGACAAAACAAATAAGTAGTTCTTGGTGTCAGGAACTTATGAGCAAGAAGATGGGCAGCCAATAGATACATGGTAAGTAAGTCTCATGTAATAGGCTTTTAGAGGATAGTTCACAGAAACTGAATGGGATAGGGAGGCAGATAGACACAGCAAGGAGTAGCAATTTGGATTCAACTGAAAGGCTGGAGGGTGTTTGTTTATCCTGTGTAGCTTAGGCCTGTCTTATCTTGAACTCTCGTCTCTACCTCTCAAGTGCTGGGTGACAAGCAGGTATCATTCCACCCAGTCTGAAACCTTTATTGAAATTACTTTCTGGAGTGAGTCTGGTTTTGGTCAGGAAGGTGCTGTGGATAACTAGAAGTGTTCTCTGTAGGTGAGGAAAGGAATATATGGCAGAGACATGCATTGGCATTTGTCCTTCAGACAAGAGACACACAGCTGAGAAGCAGGCATTCTATGCAGGTGATGGTGGAATGACAAAATGCTCAGACCAAAATAAATATTTTATGGTGCAGAGATGCCAATGATAAGTGAGCAGGGATGGGTCAGGGCCAGCTGGAGCTTTTGAAGAATAGGCTGCAAAGTCAACCCATTATCTATAGACGATACAGAGTCATTGAGATTTTTTTTAAATAGGAAAAAACTGACATGAGGAAAATGAGGGCAGGCAGAATTAATGGGGTTTCAAGATCAGAAAAGAAGACCTTGAAGTGGCAAGAACACTTGAATACCAAACAATTGATAAAGTTGAGTTCATTGTGAATGCCTTTGCAGTGATTCTCATCAAACTGTTAAAAGTTCTTTAACACCAATTCACTAAAAGTTCAACTCTGTCTTCTCAAGTTTTTCTGCTTCTTGTGTGAACTCAGGAAAATTCCTTCTTTACTTCTGGTGTTTTCTTTCTTTTAAAAGGAGTTGATGCTGTGTATTGCTAGAACTGATGTTGTATCCAGGAACATGGTAACTAAGTGACTTGGTTTTCTTACTGTTTCTTTTCCAGAAATAGTTCCTGCAAGAATAAATTTCTTTATGTACAAAAGGAGGTGGGTTTATTTACTAACATGTACTCACTTCAATAACCATTTGTGACATGTTATTTAATTTTGGGAGGTTATTTTCTTTCAATTTGTTCTTGCTTTAATTTAATTTATTTGAGGAAGAGAGGGAGAGGAGGAAAAGAAGGAGAGAAAGAAAAGAAAAAGCAAGAGGGAGGGAGAGAAATATATATATTTCTTTCTCTCTCTCTCTCTTTCTTTCTTTCTATCTCTCTGGTGGAGTCCGGAAAAACACGTTTGAATGTCAGTTTTCTCCTTCCATCACTGTCGGCTTCAAGGATGGAACTCAGGTCACCAGGTTTGCACACTGGGACATACACCTGATGAGCCATCTTCCCTGCCCTGCAGTAGGACTTTAAACCTACTGGTTAGGGGTGTTTTTTGTTTGTACACATTATTACTTCCACAATTTCCATGTACAGTACAGATAGGTGATTCATTAAATATTTCTGAAATCTAAAATCAATGCTAGAACATAACTTCATCTCCAGAGACCTGAAGCCAAGACTAGATTGTTTCACCTGCCCTGGGAACCTCATTTCCATACCTCTATGGCTACAAAAGCAGAACCATTTATTTTGCAAAAGGCTTATCAGAGAACTAATTATGGCATCAAGTGGGGTGGTGTTCAGAACAGGCTGAATGATGAAGAACAAGAAAAAATAATCCAATAATTATTTAAAGTGTTAGCGTCTACTCTGCTCCGATGGTGGTGGTAGCTGGCTGACGCTGCCAGTAACAATACACATCCAGCCATTGATGATATTTTATTCTTCTATTCATAGTTTATTTCATTACAAAAGTCCAGTGGATTTGGTCTATTTTTCAATTATCCTGGCCACTTACTTGCGGGTATTGTGCCCAGGCTGCTTCATGTGTGCGGCAGGCCTTCTGCGCTATTATCCTGATTAACAAAAGACAATTATTACATTCTAAAAAAGCTTTCGATGGAACCGCCTTGACAATAGCACAGGTAATCAGAGGTATAATCACATTCTGCTGGAAATCTGTGCCCACAGACTAGGCAGGGGCGCAGTACAGCCTTTGAAGTCCATTTCATGTAAACATCAAATGGTGCTGTCAGGCTCGTACCATGGATTTAAAGCGTCAATGCACCGCATTCGCCAGGGGTCAAGAAATGACTCTGTTTTAGTGCGCATATATTTACAAAATACCTCATTTCTCGAGTTTTAGGGCCAAATCTGTCAAGGATATTGAGCATTATGCCTTTTCTGTTCATAGACTGTGCTCTTTTGATACAGCTGTGTTTAATGTGAACCGAATCATACAGTGAGAAACTAGAAGTCAGAAGAGCAGCCAGGGTCCCGTGTTCTCCCTCACTTCATGGGCTTCATGGGGCTTTGAGCCTGAGTTTGACACAAAAGAGCTCAGAAGCTGCTGCACGGCTTCTGACTCTGCACTGGCGAGGGTGGGTCTTGAGCACTCTCAGGTAATTTGAAAGGGACACTTTCATACAGGAAGTAACAATGGCAGATTCCAGATTGTGCTATTGTTGCCAAGAGTTACACTAAGCCTAGATGAGCATCCACAGAAGATGGCGAGCTGCCACTGCTTCCAAATTATTTCCCTTTGCTTGCCTGGCAGCCTTTTTATTCCCCCTGTCAGTCATTTCTTGAGACAGAGTTTCTTAGCTTTGGACCACTACTGGGGATCTGAGCCTGGCAATTCAGTGTGGTGGGGTGCTATTCTGGGTATTATGAGATGTTTAGCAGCATTTCTGGCTTCTTTGCTCTAGAAACCTGACCCAAATTCTGAACAAACAGACATGTCTCCAAATACTGATAAATGCTGCTTGGGAACGAAATCATCCTGGTTGAGAATCATTTCTGTTAAAGCCGACACTTGTTATATTACAGGAAAAATCATGACTCCAAGAATACTTGAGTCATCCTCGCTTGGCTGTCTGATTTTCTTCCAGCGTAAGAGCATAGGCAAGGATAGGAGCCACACTAATGAATGGAATTCAGAAATCTCATACAGGGAACGTTGTAATGTGAAAACTGTATTGGGATCCTCATTTTCTCAGAAATCCATGTGAGGAAAGCGCAATGTCCAGAGAGAGCAGCCCACATACTGCCCAGGGTATTCATGTTCTTTCAGCTCTTTACAGGGCAACACTCCAATCTGGATTAATTCGAGAAAGTTGCTGCAAACAAGTAGACGTGATGATGTTGGTTAGGTGAAGGCAGAGCCAAATGGACGGGACTGCAGTTGACTGAATGAGATGTAGGAAGCATGGCTGAGTCTTGCTGGGGCCAGAGAAAACACAGTGCTGTCTCTTTCTTTGCCTCTGGATAATAGGTGATCCCAGAGTTTAAAAGGCCAGCCAGCAGCTGACTTTCCCACTATACTAATTCTCCCTTCTGGTTTTTGACTGAGTCCTTGGAACATAGCAGGGATAGACTCATCCTTTTAGGGCACTTATTGAAATATTGATACTTGGAAGTTTGCCAGGAGCACGCACGCGCGCACACACACACACACACACACACACGCACACACACACACACACGCACACACACACACACCAGAGAATGATAACCACAAGAATTTCTGGTGTAGGAGGCACCAAAGAAAATGCTGAGTATTTTAAAACATTGCTATAGGTATTCATGGGAAATAGACAAATGGACTTTCAGTGGGGACAACTGAAAAAATCCGTTTTCCTCATCATTCCTCTGTCTTTTTACCTCAACTCTTCCACTGATTTTTCAGTGCCTGTTTTCTCCTTTATCGACCTTTCTCTTCATATTATTTTAGAAAAAGTGAAAACAACGAACCAACAGTACAAGCCCTGGTTTGCTCGCTTCTTGCTTGCACCTCCTCTGCTTCCAGTTCTTTTTAGTCCCCTTTCCTTTCTTCTACATCCTTTATGGTGTATGTTTTTCACTATTTCCTCCTGTTGCTTTTTCCTTTACTTACCTGAACTTTTCTGAACTGTATGATAACCTGGTGGCCAAGGTTTTTGAAATAGTCTCAGGTTGAAATCCTGTGTTTTTCCACGACTTTCTTTGTAGTGGCACCTGATGGTTACAGTTTCCTGTTGTGATACGTTGCCATTGTATCTTACATCTTTCATGTAGGATGCCATCGTATCTATCTGAGACGTAGAGGATGTAGGACAGCACAACAAGGCTGTCAAAAGTCATCAACTATAGCCCTAAAATGGGTGAGCTTTTTCTATGTAAATTGCACTTAAACAAATAAGAGTTGGAAAATATGAAACTAACAGCACTATGTTGCTGATGATGCTGTTGGCCTGGTGCTCCCACTGGTGCAGTGTGGAGTCAGGAGCCTTCCCTCATTCCCCTCCTCTTCTGTCACGGGTGCACTGGCTTGTGATAGACCTCAGAATGTCTGTTCCATCCTGTTGTCAGTAGAAGTCAGAGGGTCTGAATCAAAGAAGCCAAATGAAATGCATTGCCGTAAAAATGGAATAAAAATGGAATGAACTCGGACCATGGCCTTATAAATGATCTCTTTTAACAGTTCTGTTCCTCTAGGGAGATGGTTAATCTCAACTTGATTATATTAAGAAGAGCCTAGAGTGCAGTGAGGCACACTTTTGGGCATGTCTGAGAACATTTCCAGAGAGGATCAATTAAGGAGTAAAGACCCATTTTGAAGTGCGTGACAACAGCCCATGAACTTGAGGCCCAGACAGAAGAATAGGGAGAAAGTAGAGAGTCAGGCGAACACCAGGCATTCCTGTTTTTCTCTTTCTGCCACTAAATGTGAGCAAGCAGCCTCCTGGCCCTGCCACCATGGTTTAGGAACTAGTTCTACCCCCATGTCTTTCCCACCAGGATGGATTGGATGCCCTGAGCTATGAGCCAGAATAAGCCTCTCTTCCCTTCAGCTCCTTCAGGCACAACAGTAAGAAAAGTAACAGATATGCTATCCACAGAAACGAAAATTTTGAAGATTCTTGCTATGAAGTCAGTCACCACACAGCTACTGTGGCCACTGAGACTTTTCTTTTCTCAACCACGATGTAACTTGAAATAATCTCCCATCAGTGAAGCTGTGGGCACATTGGATTCATTGAGGGTCAAGTAAGCCACGCTACAGGTGGGAAGGGGAGCGTGATTTCCATTAATGAACTTGGCCACAGAAAGAATATCTTTTCCTTTGTTAGCCCACTGTCCTACTTATATCCCTTATTCTTTCCTCTTTTAAGGCTCGGATTTATATGTTTCCATGAAAGAGTAGATCCCAGGGCAGGATTTCAAGTAAGAAGTTACTGCATACATCATTTACATACTTACTATTAATGAGACATTAAGAAGAATGCCAGTCACATTCTAAGTAGAATGTTTCTTTTAATCATAATGAAAATCAAATGACTTGGAGAGAAACTAGACATTTAAAGAATGTATAGAAAGATGATGAAAACAATTAAAATATCAGTCAATATCAACATGTTGGTATTCGTTGTGCTGTTTTTAATTCCATGTGTATGAAATTTTGTAAAAAATAATTTTTCATTTTATATTTTAACTTTATTTTGTAGTTTTGTATTTTACTTTTATGTGTAAATACGTATGTGCTGGGGGATGGACATCTGCTAAAGATCAATCTTAGGGGTCTTTCCTCAAGAGCTGTCACTTTGTTTTTTGAGACCGGATTTCCAACTGGCCTGGAGCTGTTTGAGTAGACAAGGCTGACAGACTTTGCCTTCTTAAGCTTTACAAGTATGTGCTTCTATGGCTGTTTTTTTTTTTTAACGTGGGCTGTGGAGATCCAACTCAGGTCATACTTGCATAGAGGTCATACTTGCATAGCAAGCACTTTTCCAACTGAATGATCTCTGCAGACTCTGTACTTTACTTTCTTTGAAAGCATCTGCCTGTGTCATTGAAAGACTAAATATATAGCTATCAATATCTTCATGATATTCATGTGAAGGTGTTGTGATTTACCTGCTTTTCTTCCATTTTTAGATATTTAAATTGATTCTGTTTAAGGTACAGAAATAACGAAAGAGTTTTGATGATGTTTTCCCTTTCTTTTTCTTCATATGCTAACTAAATAAGTTGAATCTTTGACAGCTTTCTAAATACTGTATAGTAAAGGGAGACAAAGTTAAGTAAGCATTATTTGACTTAATAAATAGCAGAGTTCCACCTACTGGTGGATTTTAAAAAGACATCCTACGGAGCTCTTCATTAGCTTTTTTTTTTTTATAATACATTTTTTATTATTATTTCAGCTCATACAAGCTTAATAGGTACACCAGTTCCCTCCCTCCCTCTTCCTCCCCCAGAACCCCCTGTTCCCCCTCCCCTCCCCCCTTCCTCCCCATCCCCCCGTGCCTCCTGCCCCAATTCCCAGAGTCCTTTCTTGTGCATGCCTGACTCTCCTCTGGGCCCTCCTCTCCGATGACGTACAAGGACCCAGTGGCCTTTCCTTGAACCCTTTCCTGTGTTCCCCTTAAGTACAGGAACACTACTGTGGCTGTCAATCCCTTGCCTCCAAGGATCTTGGTGCCTTTAGCAGATGCTAGACTTTGTGAGGTCAATAGTGTGTTGGACATTGCAACGGGCATGCAATGTCCAATTATGATTGCTTCGGCCCTAACTTGTGTGGAGTATCTTGCAAATCATTGCTCCTCCCATCTTCATTAGCTTTTATTGTCAACGAACTTATTTAAAACGACTGCTGATAACATTGCTTTAGTCAACATTAAGGCAATTGAAACCAAAACAAATCACATAGATTTAGGCTTTCTTTGTTAACTCTCTAGATCAGTGAAAATACTAATATATACAGTTTTCATAGTATTATTTGAAACCATTTGCTTGGTTTCCATGTGGTTGCTTCTTTTTCTTTTTTTAAATTTTTTTATTATTTATTATTTATTCAATTGTATGTGTATGTGTGTGTGTGCGCGTATGTGTATGTGTGTGTGTGTATGTATGTGTTTGTATGTGTGTGTGTGTAGAACCACGGACGAATTCGAGAACCACCATGGACCGCCTCCACCTCCTCCTTGTTTACTCTGCGCCGGGATTTACAGGCTTCGCCCTACCAGGAGCAGAAACACAGGCTCCCCCCCTTCCCCCCTCCCCCCCCCACGCTTCCACCTGGTGTCTATACATGGAGTCTAGGATCTGAACTCAGGACCTTCCACCTGCAAGGCAGAGGCTTAACCCATGAACCACCTCTCCAGCCCCAGTTGCTTCTTTTTCTTTCTCCTCTTCCTTCTCCTTCTTTTCCTCTCCTTCTCCCACTCTTTCTCCCTCTCTTCTTCTTCCTCATTCTTAGTCAGGGTCCCATGTAGTGCAGGCTTGCCTTGAATTTACTATATAGCCGGTGCCAACCTTTAACTCCTGATGCTCTTGTCACAACCTCTTGAGTGCCGGATTACAGATGGCGGCTGGCTCTGGTTTCTTATTCTTTAGGTTTATGTCCTAAATTTCTACACACATAATATCGGGACATCAAGAAGGCAGGAAAAGATGTTGAAAGGCCTTCTGGAAGTAAGCTTTTTGAAGTCACGTTGGTTAAAGGTCACAGGTGGGGAAAGGAGGCAGTGTCATAGTGAGAGGGATTCCCATCATACTGTCTTGTAAATAGATGCACATACAGATACAAAAGGAATTACTGTGGTTGTTGGTAACGTTTCACTGCCATATATTAATTATACATAATAATGGGTTTCATTATGGGATTTTCTTATAAGTATGTATTTTGATTACATTCATCCCATTGCCCTTTCTTGTACCCTTCACTCCTTTTCATCCCCTCTTCTTTTCTCCACCCATTGCTCCTTCATCTTTCATGTCTTTAGTGTGTTTGCCATGTGTTTTGGTGAGCCAATGAACTTTTTATAGGAACATAGGTGGGAGTTTACTCATAGGAACACAGACCCATTGCCAGTGGCTACACCATACTTCAATCATTTTTAGAAACAATCTTCCACAGTCGCTAAATGAGTTAACTTTTGTAAATTACTTGGGACAGTATCTAGCCTATAGTGTCATGTACATATTTGTTAAATTAATAAGTAACCAACTACAGTTAACTCAAGGAATGCAAATTAAGTTCAGCACTGATGTTAAAGAAAGTTCAATCTACTGATGTTAGAGAAAAAAGACACTTTCAGAGAGGAGAACAATATAAGCAGTATAGGTTGCTATCTATTATTGAGGACTTTTGAAGAGAACAAATTTATTTTTTATTTTTATTTTTTTATTTATTTCCACTCATACAAACTTAATAGGTACACGAGTCCCCTCCCTCTAACCTCCCACCACCCTATGCCCCCCTCCCCTCCCCCTCTCTCCCCATCCCCCCAGTGCCTCCCCCTCCCATCCCCGGAGCATCCTTTAATGTGCATGCCAGACTCTCCTCTGGGTCCTCCTCTCCGATGAGATGCAAGGACCCAGGGGCATTTCCCAGAACCCTTTCCTGTGTTCCCCTTAAGCATAGGAACACTACTGTGGCTGTCAATCCCTTGCCTCCAAGGATCTTAGTGTCTTTAGCAAATGCTAGACTTTGTGGGGTCAATAGTGTGTTGGATATTGCGCAAGGCATGCAAAGTCCAATTATGACTGCTTCGGCCCTAACTTGTGTGGAGTATATTGTATATCATCACTCCTCCCATCCTTGTGCTCTTACAATCTTACCGCCCCCTCTTCTGCAAATTTCCCTGAGCTTCTGGATGGGGAGAGATTAGGCTGGCCTAGTTCCTGGTGGTTGATATAGAGTCTCTGATGTTCTGGATTGTGGTTTGTTGATTTTCTTTTGCAGTTTTGCTGCTCCTGCAATGCCCTTCACTCCATCCTGATGGGTATTGGATGTCACCCCCTGGCCAGAGATAAAAACCTGTTAAACTAGAGTCTTGTTATAAGAGTATATTCAAAGGTAGATGTAATAAAAGTAGGAAACCACAGTGAGGGAGAGGTCAATCACCCATTTGCAAAATGGTTACTTATTATCTGCCAGACTACATGCCCTCCCCTTCTGGTGAGATCATACCCCATCAGTTGTAAATGATCAGGAAGGAAAGTCTGTGAACTTAACCAGATGTCTCATTATTTACTTGCAGTCCTTGATGGTGGCCTATTTTCTCTGCTGTAACATGGTCCCCTCTCTCCTTGTTTCTGGTGTGTCCCTCCTACCCCATCCTTCCTGTTCATAATCCTTGCAATTACTGTAGGTATTACAGAGATTTATCCTTGAGTGTCTCTAAGTGGGTTTGGTACTAGGAGCCGCTTATTAGGAAGTACATATGGCGCTTAATTTTCTGGGTCTAGGATACTTCACTTAATATAATTGAGAGAACAAATTTTTAAAATGTATTTAAAATATTTCATTTATTTGAGAGAGAGAGAGAGAGAGAGAGAGAGAGAGAGAGAGAGAGAGAGAGAGAGAGAGAGAGAGAGAGCGCATGAGCACCATCAGGGTCCTTAATCTGCGAAGCCTTCTCACTGTCCCCAACGAACTTCAAAAAATCATGATGGTTTCTAATCCAGATTGCACATCACATAGTGTATAATGTATCACATAGTTGAAAGATGTTTTTAAGGTTTGTATGTTTTAAATTTAAAATGTTTTAAAAATTGTAAAGTATGAATATGAATGTAATAATAAGAGGAAGAGGAATGGAGGAAGAAAAACCAAGGGGACTGGGGACAAGCTAAGCGTCTCTCTAACATCAGTACTAGACAAGGACCAGAGGAACCAGAGGGATAGAAGTGAATTAAGAGCATGGCCCAAGCACTTGCAGGCTTGCAGAGCTGAGGATGGGGGCTTAGGTACAGCTGCGGAACTGGAGCTGAAACCCTTATGTGGGTTTCCACTGGATATGATGAGCCCAGGCTTGCAGCCAGAATAGAAGGGTATCTGAGTCAGCACCAGGGAGCCGGGACTGCCATGGGCAGGGCCTTTCACACCTCTTTGCCTGTCCTAGGCAACCACCCCAACTCTCTGTCTGGGGGGCCACTTCATTAGAAAGACCCGACTGGGCAGGATGAGAGTGTGAGGCAAAGCTCAAGTACTGGAAGAAATCCAAACCATGGAATGATGATGATGGCAATTTTTCTTAGTGGCAGTGCCATCCTAAACTATTTACTTATTCTGAAATATTATGGAGATTCTACTATGTACTAAGTACAAGTAATTTTAGTGACTTTTTGTTGTTGTTGTTGCTATTTTGATTTTGTTTTCCTTTTTTGTGTTATAGGAAATCAAATTCAGGGCAAAATAAAAAATAGTTCCTATGCATTTCTGCCAATTTATCTCAATGCAATGAAATATATTTTTATATAATCTTCTATTCTGTTGGGTTGATATAAAGAAAGAGACATTCAGGAGTAATCTGTCAGGAGACCAGAGAGACATGATAGTTGAGACAGACTCATCTATTTGGATTTGTGTAGTTTGGATTTGATTCTGCTCCACCACTGTTCTCTTGAAATCTTACATGTTGTTTTTTTTTTTCTTATTGAACTGCACAGACAAAGTGGAAATGCATTGAACTGTGTGGAGGATGAAGTGCTTTGCACTGATCTTTGTTAAGAACTAGATAGCAGAACTCGAAGCCAGGAGAAAGCATGGAGCACCTTCTAGTGGGCCAGGCTCAGCTGAGAGACCCTGTAGAACTGGGAGACTATTCCGCAGGTTAGTGTTGGAATATCTGTAGATTTTTTAAAATAATGCTTTCCTAATTTCAGAACTCCAATTTGTGCTCATGAACTTTCTGTTTCATGCAGACAGTCAAGAAGGGTATAGCAACTGAATATTTACTCGTTTTCCTTTTCTAATTATATATGAAGTCAAAATTGGATAGGGAGAAAGTGGCTACGCCAAGTGGAGGCTTCTGTTCCTCCTTTCTCTTTCCTGTTAGCATCTTGCTGTAAGAATTTCTGTGATAGTTACATACAGGTGTCAACTTGATAATTGAAAGCTCGAGCACATTTGTAAGAGTTAGTGTTTGAGTTAAGTTCTGAGCAAGCCTGCAGGAGATTGTATAATTGATGGAAGAAGACCCGACCATGGTGGGTGGGACTATTCCCTGACGTAGGAGAAAATGAGGGAAGTTGGCTTAGTAAAGTTTGGTATTCTTCAGTATCAGACTGAGACTGCTGAGATGTTTAGCTACTGAACCTCAATAAGCTCAGTGAACATTCCTGATTATGATCATGACATGCTGTCTGACAAGAGCGGTTGTCCCTCTCAGCAGTCCTGTGGATATGGGTGACCAGTTCCCTCAGTCCCTGATCCTGGTGTGAACTCTTCTTCCCAAGCTGGATTAAAAACTACAACCAGACAATTGTAAGCCCAAATAAAGTCCTTTATTCCCCCTTAAGTCTTTTGGATATGAATTTATTAGCAGCATGTACAGTAACTGTGACTATGTATGTGTGTATGTGTGTGCATGCTTGCATATAAGTATGCATGTATATATATGTTTGTGTGGAGGGCAGAGACTGCAGCTGGGATGCTCTGTCTCTAAGCACTAGAATTACAGGCAGGCTACCACTCCTTCCTAGCATTCATGTGAGTTTAGGAGATTCAAATTCTAGTCCTCAAGCTTGCGCGGCAAGCACTTTAACCAACAAGCCATTTCTCCAACGCTTAAAATTATTTTTAGGAAAAATAATTGAATACCAGAAATAATTGAATACCTTGGACTATCACGCCACCTTCTATTCTGTTTAGAATTTCCTCTAACTAATTCCTTAAATGAACAGCTCTTAATCTTTTGGGGAGATCAAATACTGTACTTTGAGAACTTTATCACATTTGTGAATTCACAAAAATGCACACATAAATATCTACACATTTACAAATATTATATAACTATGAATGTAAATGTAGACATATCTATGATAGTCTTATGCTAAAATTGCATCCATAGAAGATAATGATGTAAGCCTCTGTCTTAGGTAGTCCATATTATTTATTTATCTTTTATTTTGAGACAGAGTCTTTTTATTCAACCCAGACTAGCCTGGAATCCTGTATGTGGTCCACAGCAGCCCTAAGTCCTGATCTTCCTTGCTCCTTCTCGTAGTTTTTACACAAGCTCATGCTATTGCACCCAGTGTACATCTTTCAATGTTGAAGTTCCTGGGGAGTTGTAACTCACTGCTTTCTTTCATTCGAAGTTTCACCCTATGTGTCCTTGTTTATTGTCAAAGCTCTTAGCTCTTATCCACAATGAAAAAGACTTCTAAATCAATATTTCTCATATGAATACATTCTGTAAGCTTCAGACCCCTACGTTCACTGTTGAATTCCCACCTGCCTGTCCCAGTGCAATGAAGTATATTCTACTTCCTCACCCAGCTATCAGATGACACATTCAGCTCTTTAAAGTAATTCAAATAGGAACTTGGACATTGTTGATCCTCTTCTCTAATTTCAGATGTCCAACTGATCAGGAAGTTTTGATTGTAGCCTTCAAATATTTTCATCCACTTCTTCCTGCTCTCTGCATTGCTGGGATCTCAGTTAAGGGTCTTAATCATTGAATTATTTCATTTTACCCTCAAGTGGTCATCCAGACTCTTGTCTGATTCTGCCTCCAATTCTCTCTTCGTATCTCTGCTAAATAAAAATTCACCCTTACTCCGCTACAGGAAAATCCTTGGTGGGGTTCCATGATTTTTATAATGAAGGCAGGGTCTTTGTCTTGGTGATGGCCAAAGCCTTTGATGATTTTGATTTTTCTAGACTTTTCTTACCAACCCTACCTTTTCCTTTTCTCCACACCTTTGTCTCTCTGTGTGATCTCCTTGATGGTTCATCAGTGTGTATCGACTCCAGTATGCACAGAAACCAGAATAAGGTGAACTATTTCACAAATTTGAGTATTTTTTTTAAAATTTATTTTATATGTACGTGTATTTGTGTGTGCGTGTGTGTGTGTGCGCATGTGTGTGATAGGGCATTATGTGTCCCTGTGCAGGATCAAGGATGACTTTGAGAATCATCCTAGATTGTTTTTATCTTCTTTTTGCTTCACTCTGGAATTTCCCAGGCTCCGCCCACCAGGGCCAGAAATGCAGGCCACTACTTTTCTGCCTGGCCTTTTTTATGTGGGACCTAGGATCAGAACTCAAGATCTTCTGCTTGCGAGACTGAGTCTTAACTCCTGAGCCATCTCTCCAGCTCATGTTTGTGTCTTTAAATAACCCTTATTTTTTGCCTGAAATTCTAGCCCACTTCATATGGACCTACAATGTGACTGTTTGTATGTGTGTGTGTGGTTTAGGTGTTGAAATTAGAGCCTAGTTTATGGTAGGAAAGTGCTTTACCATGTATCTGTATTCTTAGTGTGACTTATTATTTTAATGTTCAAAATCCTTCCTCTTTTTCTCAGGTAGAGTTATAGATCTCTTGTCTGCTAATTTTGCATATAGCTCTATGGTTTTACATGCACTGTGTTGTGGTTCTCTTAATGTCTGCCCTACAAAATGGACACTTCTTAAAAGTAGGGACTGTCACCCTCCTGTCCCCAGCCTTGTTATTTCCCAGGTCCTGGAACAGCATCTACTGTGAGAGTGAAATTGAATTAAACAGGAATTCCTATGAGGTGAAAGTTACATCACATGTTCCTTACATAGCATTGGAGGTACTGCTTTATTCCTTTGTAAACCCCCAAAAGGGAAAATCCAGTTTCTCTGTAGTCCTATCACAGGTTGAGAAAGAACCAGTGACAGAATGGACTAAATGGACTAATTCACTCCAATCAATCTCTCTGTGTGCTGCTGACAGGACAACCTGCCTTTTCTTGTTTCATTTACGGGTGTTGTCATGGTTAAGCATTATGCAGTTTAGGAAAAATCATTTCAAATTGCTCCTGAGACAAAGCTCTGTAATTTAAGTGGAGAATTTATTATTTGAACTATGCAAAACCACTATGAAATGTTAACAAAACTGGGCCTTAGAGAGTCATGATTACTCTCATTGTGCAATTTCAGATGATGTAAAATAGATGCAACAGAAGTTGAAGTTTTGAATACTAACAGAACATAAATAGGAAGTGGGATGAGATGGCATCAATCAACTATTTTGAGATGGCCCTCAAAAACTAACAGGGGTGATTCAGTATTTTGGACCTTCAGACAATGATTTTTGGTATGCATGCCTGACAAATTTTCCAGCACACACCCCTGAAAATTATTTCTCAGTCTATTCCTTTCCCTGAGGGTTCTTGGTCAATGTGATTGTATCAGTTTAGTCAGCCCTATATTACCACCATCTTAGTTTTTACTTCCATCTACATTGTCTTAATTTGGAGGTTGGTAATCTGAAATCAAGATGCCAACATGGTTGGATTCTAAAAAGGACTTTCTTCTGGTTTGTAGACAGTCAAGTTCTCCTTATATCTTTACATGACAGCAAATATATAAAAACTTTTTTAACATAAATGTTTTTATTCTGTTTTTCCTATGTCCTTCCCAGGTTTTATCATTTTTTTCTTTTTAAGTGCTTTATAAATGAATATAGTGAATTTATGATATTTTTCACTTGTTAATCTTCAATCTATTCTCCATACTCTTCCCATTACAACCCTTCTTCCCTGCCATTTTCTTGTCTTTTCATCTGAGTGGCCCACTGAGTTTCATCTAGGTTGCCTTTGATGGCTGTGTCTGAGCACTTGCAGCATGAATCCATCTTTCCCTTTCCCCTCTCATCAGCATTAACCTCGTCAGTCCCTCAGGGAGATGCGGGATCTCTTGAGATTTTAACCCTTCCATGGTGAAATGTTGATAGGTCAAAGCCTGTGTCAGTGTTATGAAAATATACAATATATGTAATGAATTCATGGATGCAACAGCCCTATCATTTCCACAAGATAATGTTTGGCCACACCCATCCCCTTCATCAGGCTTTTATAATCTCAGCACCTTCTTTTTTCATGATGTTCCTTGAGTCCTAGGGTAGGGACAGCCTAGATGTCCTGTTTATGGCCAAACAGTCTGCCATCACTTATTTTCTGCCCTTTCTCCAGTTGTGATTTTCTGTAATAAACACCTTTCATTGCAGAAGGAAGCTTCTAGGTTGAGTGCTGAGTGCTCCTCCAATCTATGGGTATAAGGATAGATGTTTAAAAGGCAGTTTGATACTGTGTTTTTTAAATGGCTAAACTTTAATAGTTGCATCCTGCCAACACATGTTAGGTCTGTTTTATGATGATTCTAATTCCACAGTAAGTGCTTTACTGTCATGATTTACCTCCTAGAGGTCCTATCTGTTATCTATGCTTTTGCAATTGGGATTTAAGTGGACGAACTGGTTGGGGGAGACACTAACATTCAGTCAGTTGCATGTGCTAAATATTCTGAAGGCAGAATGGTCTATTTTGAGCATCATTCACTGACATAGTGTCCTTTTGGATTTTATAATGAGCTTTTCCTCCTGTGTCACACTGGTTGTAACTGAAAGCAGAAAAAGGCTAACATGAGTGGAAAGGACACTTCATCAAAGTCTTTCAGTGAGCTTAAACTGTTTCCTTCGGCAAGGAAATGTAAAGGGCAGGAGGCAAGCTGAATATTTTATATTTTTAACATTTAGTATGAAAGGTGCTATCAGCTGTTAATCATTTTTAGCTGTGCATGAAAGATTTTATTCAAGAAGCACATGAAGACATTGTTCAATTGTTGATACATTGTAAGGTCCTCAGCTGTATAGTATGGAAGCTTCTGTATTTGCAAGAGGAAGAGTATAGTGGGAATGAGGAGTCTGTTGTCATAACTCCTCACTTATTTCATGGTTCCTCCTTCCAAGGCTTTTCTCATTAATTAGCTACTGAATCTTCCTGAAACTGAAAGCCTGTTGTTTACCACTCTGAAGATTCTCAGGACAAAAAAAAGGGAACAGAAGAAATAGATATTGTTGCAGTTCATCTGCATAGTTGCTGATAAATGACTATCAAACAGCTTAAAGGAACAAGGGGTTTATTTTCTTACAACAGTCCAGCTTGACAGGAGAGCACACACCAATACCAGGGCTGAGGGAACTGGCCACCATAACAGCATAACGGCTGAGAGATGGACAATTCTTACTTGCCAGACCAGCATGTCTGGCCAGGTATACAGAAGGATGCCAACTCTCTCAACCAGCTCTCTGTGATTTATCCAGGGCCTAATCCCACCCACCATGGGCTGGGTCTTCCTCAGCAGCTAGACAATCTCCTTCAGGTTTGCTCTGGGCTTAACTCAACCATCAACTCTCTACAACTATGCCCAGAGCTCAAACCCTCAGTCAAGTTGACACCTGTGCTTAACTATGACAGATGTCAAATACCTGCAAGGGACCGCCCAGTTACTCTCCATGTTGCCAACAAAGTCATAGCCAAATGGCTCAGGGATTTTATTTTGGCTTACAATTGTCCGGTTCATCCAGCTTGGGAGAACAGTCAAGACCAACACCAGGGGCTGAAGGAACTGCCCACACCATATCTATATATCCATAGGATTGTTGAGCGAGGGACAATCCTCACTTGCCAGACCAGCATGTCTGACCAAGTATACAGAAGGATGCCAACTTCCTTAACCAATTCCCTCTGTCTTATTTACCTGCTCAGCGACTAGTCCCACCCACTATGGGCTTGGCTGCCTCACAAACCAGACAATCTCCTGCTCTGGGCTTAATTCTACTACCAATTCTCTCTTTTTTAAAAATTTGATTTAATTTTTCCCCTAGTTGTACAAGCACAACGGGTGATAATCCCTGCTCTCTTTCTTCCTCCTCCCTCCCTCTCCTCTATCCCTCTTCCCTTTCTTCCTACCCTCCCTTCATCGATCCATCCCATTCCCTCACATCCTCCTGTCAGTCTGCTTCTATGATTCCCAGGGTGTTCTCTCTCTATCATCTGCTCTGGTGGGGGTTCAGACCTCTCTGGTACACCAATTCTTTTTTTTTTTTTTCAACACATCAAAGGTAAATACAATTTATTACAGTTAATCTTCTCTTAATTTTCACTGGTATAGATATGGGAATAAATATGTTCTGCCAAGAAGTTGGATTTCATGTTACAAGCAAGGACTAATTTAAATACATCTACATGAAGTTCTTTCAGTAGCTTCTCTTCTGTGACCCAGTGTTATCATGCTGATTGTCTGTCTTACACTTTCCCCTAGTTCTGTACCTGCCCACAGCCTGATATCAAGATACTAGCCAACAAGAAATCCAAAGGAATTTTTGAGACACTTTCAGCTATGTGTAAAGCCAAAACTGCCAATCCACGTGAGAGCATTTCACACTTTTGATGTTGCTTTTTTTGGCTATTTTATTTGAAGAGTTAGCTAACTTTCACACAGCTCAAGAAGCACATGGTTCACTTATCCTATAGGATATTATGCGGTCAATTTATTCAACAATTTAATGACATAAGACCTCTCTATTGCGTACACAATATGTTTTAATGATCTCTGTTTCATAAAGAATGGAGGCTCAAGGTCAAAACACAAGGAAAGAGAGAACTGAACTTGAGATCTGTATCATTTGTTGATAAATGTGTCCAGAGCTCTTAGAACTAGGTTCTCAAGTTAACACCTGTATCCAATTATGATAAGGACCGTGTGACTTCCAAGCAGAAAGGAGTTTCTGTTTGAGACTTTATGCCCCACAGAGTCGGGTTTCCCACTGAGTTTTCTTCCATTTCTTTCCTTTTTTAATCCATATATTGCCATTTTACTAGCTGTTGACTAGCGATCATAATTTCTTAATTTAGCATCACCTAGGAAGAATTTCATGGAGAGAACAATCATCAGTTTTTCTTTCCTTTTCCTTCCTCTTTTGGACATAAATAGGTCCTATTTTTGACAACTTGTTTGATGTGAGCTCTAGCTTAATTTCTCAGGTCCTCAGATTACCATGCCTTGCCTTGTCGGAGAATATATAATCAAAATAAATAATTTTGTGCAGTGAGTTTTTCTATTTCTGATCTATTTAACATTATAGATAAATAACAGGATTTAAATCTTTTACTATCTTTCTCATTAAATTTTCCTTTCTGATTTGTTCATTACACCATCTTGATTCCTTTTTTTAAATCTTTTCCAAAAATCCTGGCTCTTTCCTCTTATTTGTTGCCTCAGACATTGCTCTGGATTCACAGCTTTGTTCTTTGGCTGCCGCACAGGACAGTACTACGCCAGCAATGTTCCCTGTTGCTAGTCCTCATTTTCTCAGCACCTCAGGACCCCCACATCAGTGCTGCTGCCTCTGGAGGTGGGTGTCTCATTCTGCCCACAGACTTTCTCCCTGTCTTCCTTCTCTATTTTTGGTCATTTTCCCACCCTGCATTGCTGCAACTTTTTGTGATGCCTTATCCTGTACACAGTCCTGACAGCCAGGCTCTAAATTTCACTGTTGTAAAAATGTATCCACCTATGAGATTTCTGTAGTCAAGGACAAGATTACTTAAGTTTCTAAATTCCTTATGTAAGGTCCTGATCTGACTTGTTTTTAGAATTCCCTTTCAAACAGAACACCAACTTCTTACTCTATCTGCTTATTCAAATTTCCCACAGAAGCTCAATTTCTTCTTGAACAGTCATGACTGTCCAAGCTCTTATGATCTTATTTTCTCTATTGTTAATGTACATAATTTCTGACTCCGAAACAGGTGTATTCATCCTCTTAAAAATCTGTGCTGAATTTCATCTCTGCATTTGTAAAATATAGATTTTCTTCTTTTCCTCCTGTTCTGTTTTTTTAAAATTTTTTATTATTTATTCAACTGTGCGCATGTGCATATGTATGTGCGGCGCGCGCGAGTGTGTGTGTGTGTGTGTGTGTGTGTGTGTGTAGAACCACGGACGAATTCGCGAACCAGCATGGACACCTCCACCTCCTCCTGCCCCGAGATTCACAGGCTCCGCCCTACCAGGACCAGAAGCGCAGGCCGCCCCCGCTTCCACCTGGCGTCTATACGTGGGATCTGGGATCTGAACTCAGGACCTTCCGCCTGCAAGGCAGAGGCTTAATCCCTGAGACACCTCTCCAGCCCTCCTTTTCTGTTTTTTTAATTATTATATTTTTCTAGTTTTACAAGCGTATTGAATACTTAACCATGCTTCCCTTTATCCCCTCTCCCATTTCCTCCCTTCCCTTCATCAGCCATTTCATTGTTTCCTGCCCTCCTGCCTGTCTGCTTCTATGGACCCCAGGGTTCCCTCCTGTGAGTGGTCAGGCCTCTTGTTGCATACCAAGTTGCTTGTCTTCAGGCCACCCCACTTATAGGGGAATTTCTATTATTTATGATTTTCATTACTCTCCCCCACTTTTAAGGAAAAAAGCTGTTATTCAGGGTCTAATCAGTATTAGAATACTTCCAACTATGAAGGAATATAAAATCTACATTCCTTTTTACCACTTTATGTGGTTTTCTGAAATGAGGAGGAAGAAATATTGTTATTGAGTTCTTTTTTTAATACATTTTTTATTATTTCTGCTCATACAAACTTAATAGACCAGTTCCCTCCCTCCCTCCTCCTCCCCCTGAACCCCCTGCTCCCTCTCCTTCCCTCCCCATCCCCCAGTGCCTCCCCCCCAATTCCCAGAGAGTCCTTTATTGTGTATGCCTAACTCTCCTCTGGGTCCTCCTAACCGATGACGTACAAGGACCCAGTGGCATTTCCCTGAACCCTTTCTCATGTTCGCCTTAAGCATATGAACACTACTGTGGCTGTCAATCCCTTGCCTCCAAGGATCTTGGTGGCTTTAGCTGATGCTAGACTTTGCGAGGTCAATAGTGTGTTGGACACTGTGCAGGGCATGCAAAGTCCCATTATGATTGCTTTGGCCCTAACTAGTGTGGAGAATCTTGCAAATCATTGCTCCTCCCATCCTTTTGCTCTTACAATCTTACCTCCCCCTCTTCCGCAAATGTCCCTGAGCTTCAGGATGGGGGGATATTAGGTTGGCCTAGTTCTATGTGGTTTATATAGAGTCTCTGAAGTTCTGGATTGTGGTTTGTTGATTTTCTTTTGCAGTTTTGCTGCTCCTGCAATGCCCTTCACTCCATCCTGATGGGTATTGGATGTCACCCCCTGGTCAGAGACAAAAAGCTGTTAAACTGGAGTCTTGTTATAATAGCACATTCAAGGGTAGATGTAATAAAAGCAGAAAACCTCGGTGAGGGAGGGGTCAATCACCCATTTGCAAAATGATCACCTTTCATCTGCCAGACTATATGCCCTCCCCTTCTGGTGAGATCATACCCCCTCAGTTGTACATGATCAGGAACAAACGTCTGTGAACTTAACCAGGTGTCACATTACTTACTCGTATTCCTTGGAGGCCTATTTTCTCTGCTGTAACATGGTCCCCTCTCTCCTTGTGTCTGGTGTGGTCCTCCAACCCCATCCCTCCTGTTCATAATCCTTGCAATTACTGTATTACATAAGTTTACCTTTGAGTGTCTCAATGTGGGCCGGGTGAGTTTGGTACTAGGAGCCACCTATTAGGGAGTACATACAGCGCTTAACTTTCTGGGTTTGGGATACTTCACTTAATATAATTGTTTCTAATGACATCCATTTCCCGGAGAATTCCAGTAATTCATCATTTTTGATGGCTGAGTAGTACTCCATTGTATAGATGTACCACTGTTTCCTTATCCACTCAGTCAACTGTTGGACATTTGGGTTGATTCCATAACTTTGCTATTGTAAACAGTGCTGCTATGAACATGGGCATGCTTGTGCTGTCGAGGTGAACCATTGCTGCATGGGGGGTTATTCCCAAAAGTGGAATAGCAGGGTCATATGGCATTTCAATCTTTAATTTCTTTAAGAATCTCCAGACGGCTCGCCAGAGTGGCTGTATGAGCCTGCATTCACACCAGCAATGTAGGAGAGTTCCCCTCTCTCCACATCCTCTCCAGCACTTGTTGTTGTTTGTATTGTGGATTTTTGCCATCCTGACTGGGGTGAGATGATATGTCAGGGAAGTTTTGATTTGCATTTCCCTGATGGCTAAGGAAGTGGAGCATTTTTAAAGATATTTGTTAGACATTTTAATTTCATCCCTGGTAAAATTTCTTTTAAGTTCCAGGGCCCATTTTTTAATTGGGCCATTGTTTTCCTTGGAGTTTAGTTTTCTAAGTTCTTTGTGCACTCTGGACAGTAGAGCTCTATCAGATATGTGGTTAGTGAAGATTTTCTCCCATTCTGAGGGTTGCCTTTGAGCTCGCGTTACAATCTCTTTATCTGAACAGAAGCTCTTTAATTTCACAAGATCCCAACTGTTGAGAGGTGGTAGCAGTGACTGTGCCATTGGATGTCTGTTTAGGAACTGTTGGCCTAGCCCAATCAGCTCAAGGGAGTTCCCTATCCTTTCAACAATGGTTTTTATAGTCTCTGACCTTATATCAAGGTCCTTGATCCATTTGGAATTAAGTTTTGTACATGGTGACAAGTATGGGTCCAGCTTTAATCTTCTGCATGTGGAGATCCAGTTTTGCCAGCACCATTTGTTGAAGATGCTGTTCTTTTTCCATTGGATTCTTTGGGCCCCTTTGTCAAAGATCAAATGGCTATATTTTTGTGGGCTTATATCTGGGTCTTCAACCCTTATCCATTGATCTGTGTGTCTATTTCGGAGCCAGTACCAGGCTGTTTTTATAACTATGAATTTGTAGTATAGACTAAGATTTGGTATGGTAATACCTCCAGCAGTGTTTTTGTTACTCAGGATTGTCTTTGCTATCCTGGGTCTTTTGTGCCTCCATATGAATTTTGAGATTAATTGGTCCACTTCTTTAAAAAATTGCTTTGGGATTTTGATTGGTATAGCATTGAATCTGTATATTGCCTTTGGTAGGATGGTCATTTTTACGATGTTGATTCTGCCAATCCAGGAACATGGGAGGTCTTTCCACCTTCTGGTGTCTTCTGCAATTTCTTTCTTGAGGGTTTTAAAGTTTTCATTGTAAAGGTCTTTTACCTCCTTAGTTAGGTTTATACCAAGGTATTTCACTTTTTTAGGGGCTATAGTAAATGGGATGGTTTCTCTCAAGGCTTTTTCACTTCTTTCATTCTGGGCATACAGGAAGGCCTCTGATTTTTGCACAGTTATTTTGTATCCTGCCACCCTGCTGAACTTTTCAATTAGTTCCAGGAGCTTCCTGGTGGAGTTTTTGGGATCCCTCAGGTATAAGATCATGTCATCTGCAAATAGGGATAGCTTGACTTCTTCCTTGCCAATTTGAATCCCTCTTATGTCCCTTTCTTGTCTTATGGCTTCAGCTAAGACTTGAAGTACAATATTGAATAGAAGTGGTAAGAGTGGACAGCCTTGTCTAGTTCCTGATCAAAGTGGGAATGCTTCCAATTGTTCCCCATTGAGCATAATCTTTGCTGTGGGCTTATTGTATACAGCTTTTATTATATTGATAAAGGTTCCTTCCATTCCTACTGTCTCTAGCGTTTTGATCATAAAAGGCTGTTGGATCTTGTCAAAGGCTTTTTCTGCATCTATTGAGAGTATCATGTGGTCTTGGACTTTGGACTGGTTTACATGATGAATTGCATTTATTGATTTTCGTATGTTGAACCAACCTTGTGTGCCGGGGATGAAGCCTACTTGGTCCCTGTGAATGATCTTTTTGATATGTTTTTGAATCCGATTTGCTAAGACTTTGTTGAGAATCTTTGCGTCTGTGTTCATCAGGGAGATCGGCCTATAGTTTTCTTTTTTAAGTGAATCTTTATTAGGTTTTGGGATTAAGACGATATTAGCTTCATAGAAGGAATTTGGTACTGTTCCTTCCTTTGCTATTTGATGGAACAGTTTAAGGAGTATTGGTGTTATTAACTCCTTAAATGTCTGGTAGAACTCTGTGCTGAATCCATCTGGTCCAGGACATTTTTTGGTGGGAAGACTCAAGATTACTTCTTCAATTTCCTTATATGTTATAGGACTATTTAAATAATTCACAACTTCCTGATTCAATTTAGGTAGGTTGTGTTTACTTAGAAATTCATCCATCTCTTTTGTGTTTTCAAATTTCACAGAGTATAAGTTTTTGAAATATGATGTTATCATTCTCTGGATTTCTTGGGTATCAGTAGTGATAACTCCATGTTCATTTCTAATTTTCTTAATTTAGGTTTTCTCTCTCATGCTTTTGGTTAATTTAGCTAGGAGTGTATCAATCTTATTGATTTTTTCAAAGAACCAGCTTTTTACTGGTTGATTTTTTCTATGGTTTTCTTAGTTTCAATTTCAGATATTTCTCCCCTTATTTTGCTAATCTCCTCTCTTCTAGTACTTTTGGGATCAGATTGCTCTAGTTTCTCTAAAGCCTTAAGCTGCATCGTTAAGTTGTTATTTCTGATGTTTCCATTTTTTTGATGTAGGCATTAAGAGCTATGAACTTACCTCTTAGGACAGCTTTCATTGTGTCCCAGAGATTTTGGTAAGTTGTATTTTCATTATTGTTCACTCTCAGGAAATCTTGAATTTCCTTTTTAATTTCTTCCTGAACCCAGTTCTCATTCAGCATCATATTGTTAAGTTTCCAGGAGTTAGTGTATTTTCTCTTGTTTGTTGTGTTGTGGATGTCCAGCTTTAGGCCGTGGTGGTCTGATAGTGCATAGGTTAGAATTTCAACTTTTTTGTATATGTGTAGATTCATTTTGTGGCCCAATATGTGATCTATTTTGGAGAACGTTCTGTGTGCTGCTGAGAAAAATGTGTATTCTTTGGTGCGTGGGTGAAAAGTTCGATAGAGATCTGTAAGGTCCATTTCTTTCAGGGTTTGATTAAGTTCCAAAGTGTCTCTGTTAAGCTTTTGACCTGTTTATCTATCCCATGTTGAGAGGGTGGTGTTGAAGTCCCCAAGAATTATCGTTTGGGGGTTGATTTCTTGCTTTAGACACTGTAGGGTTTTCTTAATGAATGTGGAGGGGCCCGTATTGGGTGCATAAATGTTAAGTATTGTGAAGTTTTCCTGGTGAATTGTACTTGTGACTAAAATGTAGTATTCATTTGTATCTCTTATGATTTTCTTTGGTTTGAAGTCCACTTTGTCTGAAAGCATAATTGCTACCCCTGCCTGTTTCCTCGCTCCATTAGCTTGCAAGATTTTGGAACAGCCTTTCATTCTTAGGATGTGCCTATCTTTTGTGGTGAGATGAGTTTCCTGAAGGCAGCAGATTGTTGGATTATGGTTTTTAATCCAAGTTTGTAATCTGTGTCTCTTAATCGGCAAGTTAATACCATTGACATTTAATGTTATAATGGAGAAATTATTTTTAATTCTGGACATTTTTTATGTTTAGTAGACTTTGTAAGCATGTTTTTTGATATTTATGTTTTGGTGGTATTATACTTCCCCTCTGTCCTCCTGGATACGCTTGTTCTTTTCTTCAAGCTTGAGTATCATTTCTAGCATTTTTTGAAGGCCTGATTTGGTAGACATGTATCCCTTCAAGTTGTCTTTGTGCTGGAAAACTTTTCTTTCTCCCTCAATCATGACAGATATTTTTGCCAGGTATATCAGTCTGGGTTGGCATTTTTGCTCATTTAATACTTGAGGTATGTCTCTCCAAGCTCTTCTTGCTTTTACTGTTTCCATTGAGTAGTCATTTGTTATTCTAATAGGTTTACCTTTAAAAGTGAGTTGCTTTTTTTCTCTTGAAGCCCTCAGCACCTTTTCTTTGTCTTGAATGTGGAGTGTTTTGACTATTATTTGCCGTGGCGAGCTTCTGTTTTGGTCATATCTGTTTGGAGTGTGAAATGCCTCTTTGTAGTTGTGGGAAGTTTTCATTTATGATGAATTGAAATATTTCCTCCGGTGTGGTATTTTGGGATTCTTGTTCTAGTATTCCATGAATGCGCATGTTAGGCTTCTTCAGGTTGTCCCTTATCTCTTGAATGTTCCTCTCCAGTATCTTTTTGGCTTTAACAATCTCTTCCATTGAGCTGTTTAATTCTCCCACTTTGTCTTCAAGATCTGAGATTCTATTTTCTGCCTCATTTGTTCTGCTGATAAGACTCTCTGTTGAGTTTTGGGTTGAAGATAACTTGTCATTTAGTTCAATTTTAAACTCTGCCTGAGACTGTTTTAACTGCTCTATACCTATTTTTGTTTCTTGAACTGTTTTTCTTAACTCCTCCAGGTGCCTGTTGTGTTCCTGTTCAAAGCGATTGATACGGTTGTTTAACTCTTCTCGGATTTCCTCTTTCATAGTATTAATCATGGTAATGATCATACTTTGAAAGTCGTTGTATTGGGTCTGGCTTTCATGGCTATTTTCTGTGGATTTGTTCTGGTTGGAATCCCTCATTATGGGATTGATTCTTTTGGTGGGAGATTGGTCTTCTTGGGTTTTGTTTCTCATGGATCTGCACTTTGACTTGTACATTGTTGTTTTGTTTTTTAGGACCTTTCAGTTTCTGTGTGTTTTTCACTGAATTGACATAGTTGGTATTGTTACACTTGCCAGTTATTAGTAGTGCTTGCCTTCAATTGGGTATGTTTGTGTATTGTTATTGTTATATCCTAGATGAGGCTACTAGGCTGTTAGTAGTCAGTTAAGTCAGGTTATGTTTCCAGGGGTGAATATTAGTTTGGTAGTGCACTTTTACGATTTAGTATCTTGGTGAAATGTTGGGGTGAGTGGTGTACTCCCTGGAGTTGTATGTTGTGGGGTGGCTGTATGAGAAAGTTGACCTACAGCATTGATACTTTAAAGGATCAGTAAGGTGAAAAGAAAAAGTTTACTTATCTTTGGGCTGGATGAGAAGAATCTCGCCCACGTGATATAATGATTGTAGTGGAGTCCAGATGTATGGCCTGTGTTCCCTTTGTTCCTTAGAATTTTGCTTGAGTTTCCTTTGGACTCTATTGAATTCTGGGTAGCAGTGTGTCTTGGGTGGGCCACGTGCGTAGGTCCCCAGTAGGCCAGAGAGGCAGAGGGTCTGATGTTGATGGAAGAATTCTTCACCTGCGACCTGGGAAGGTCGGCTTGAAGGGGGCGGGTCCCCGGGGGCAAAGCCGCAGGCCACGCGGGGGCGCGGTGTTGCTGGCCGGGCGGCTCCGGGGTGGGGGGCAGGGCTTGTTATTGAGTTCTATCAGCAACATAATGTGTTCCCCACTCAATGTTTCAAGCATCTAGGTGTATATACAAACAAGGAGAATATTTCTCCTTGAATTTTCTTTTTTTTAGACTTGTTCATTCTTTTGGCAGAATATTTAAGAGTTGAATATGTTAAAAGCAATATTTGATCAAAATCAAAGAAAATAAATCTCAAGGAATTATTGTAGGGACATATTAGAAATTACATATTGCTTTTTTTTAACTGTTAAAATTTTTATTGTGATCCATGTCATTCATGTTCACATATCTAATGGTTAGATCATATCTGGTATATATTCAGACATTTATTACTGTTTGCTTTATAAGCATTTGTCAGCCGTAAAAAATAGGGTTCTTTAGAGAAATAGATCCAATAGGATGAGTATATATTGCAAAATGGCATTTATTAGAATGATTTGCATATCAGGAGCTGGGCAGTCCACCAGTGGCTGTCTAAATGCTGGAAAGCCTGATGACCATGAGCTCAGTTCAAAGCTGAATGCCTCAGCAGTCCAGGGGATTCCTGGAGAGCTGCTGGTCTGTGGTTGCAGCTGGAAGGCTGAAGGGGCGACGTGCTGATGTCAGCAGAATGGCAGCAGCAGCAGCAGCAGCAGCAGGAGAATGGAGGAACTGACCAACAGGAAGCCAAGTGCGCAGGTAAAAGCAGCACAACCTTTCCCTGGACTTGGCTGCATTCGGGCTGTTGCTGGAAGGTGCTTCCCATCCTTCTCCCCTCAGTCAGTCCCTCCTGGAATCACCTGACAGCCACACTTAGCATCCTGTCTCTTAGTTGATTCAAGATCCAGTGAAGTTGAAATCAAAATTAACCATCATAACAATCTTACTAAATCATAACTAACAAGCTGTAACATTTATATTAGCCATAATCAATTTATTATTTTCAATATTTGACAGTTGCTGGTAACTGTTTTTATATATACAATCAATGGCCTATTGTCATAATTAATTCCTGTATCATCTGATTTATAGTAATATATTTACTATAAATTTATTCTAGGACATTTGCCTTTTAGTGATAAGTATGAAATTTTAACTCAATTACTTCTAGAATTTTAACATACAAAGTATCTAAAGAGATCTTCATTTAAATCTGTATCTGAAAGGCTTTTCTATGTTAAAAAGTAAACATGAGACCGATGAGCAGTCAGAATGACATGACTTGTAGCTGTTCCTGATGCTGTCACGCCGACTAGACTTGCTAACCTAGGTCATCTCACCATCACCAACCAGCCACATATTCAAGTATAATTAAAATGTTCAAGTGAGCTTTTGACTCATCAAACTTTCAGAGCCTGGAGTCAGAGCTGCAGATCTTTTGCTAAATATCAAGGATGATCAGCTTGTTTCTCCAGATTAAACACAGTTGTCTGAGTCAGGTACTTCACATGGCAAACTTTGGTGGCCCTTGGTGAGTCAGCCAGGAATGATTTCCACTTTCTTTGGAATAAAGAGCAGTGGGATCCCTACAGTTACATTCTATAAATAGTTTCTGGGCTGTATATTGTTTGGACTCAAAAGCAGTGATAGGTTTAAAGATTACATGCTTTTATTTTGGCTGCTTTGAAAATGAAGCATAATTAAATGCAAAGAAAAAATTAAGATCTGGTATTAGTCCTTCTGCAAATGAGACATTTTAAACAAAAAATTCAAAATGATTTTTAGTCAGAAAGCTTAATTGAAAAGTTATAGTATTTAGAAATTTGTTCTTGTAATTCAGAAGGTTGCATATAAGAACACAAATATTCACTTTAAAATCCTTGCTATTATAAAATATTGTCATTATTGAATTATTTATATTGAATTATTAATATATTAACTTCCTTATTTAAAATGATATAATTATAAGGTTTTTTTCTACTTCTGTGCCTGCAAACTTATTATTTACTTATTCACTTAGTGCTTTATAAAAACCTATTTCCTTTTTTAAATATTCTATTTATTTATTTGAGGAGAGGGGGAGAAGAGAAAGAGGGAGAGAAAGAGAGAGAAAGAGAGAGAGAGAGAGAGAGATGGCATATGGTAGAGGTTAGAGGTCAACTTTTGGAAGTCATTTTGCTCCTTCCACCATATGGACTTCTGGACTTCAGAGTTGCTGAGTGAGCAGACACTTTATCTGTTGAGCTATCTCTCTGGCTCTCATTTACTGTTTTTTTCATATTTATTTTTTATTTTACCACTCATACAAACTTAATAGGTACCCCAGTCCCCTCCCTCCACCCCTCCCCGGACCCCCATGCACACTTCCCCCTTTTCCCCTTCCTTTCAACCCCCCCTTTTGCCCCGTACTCCTCTTTACCCCCCAATCTCTGGAGCATCTTTCAGTGTGAATGTCAAACTTCTCTCTGTGTCCTCCACTCTAATGATGTATAAGGACTCAGTAACATTGCCTAGAGCCTCTTGTGCTCCCTTTTAGTATGGTAACACTATTGTGACTGTTAATCCCTTGCCTTTAAGGATTCTAGTGCCTGTGATCCATGCTAGACTTTGGGGGATCATTGATATGTCAGTCATTGTGTAGGTCATGCAAAGTCCAATTATGGCTACTGTGGCCCTAACTTGTGTGGAGTATCTTGCGTATTGTTACTCCTCACCATCTTTAGGCTCTTAAAATCTTATTGCCCCTTCTTCCCAAATTTCCCTGAGCTTTAGGATGGGGGGAGATTTGGCTGGTTTGATTCCAGGTGATTAATGTAGGGTCTCTGATGTTCTGAATTATGGTTTGTTGTTATTTTCAGTTTTGCTGTTCCTGCACTGCCCTTGGCTCCATCCTGATTGGTATTGGATGTCACCTCCTAGCCAGAGATAAAAGGATCTTAAAATATACTATAAGAGTAGATTCAAAGGTAGATGGAATAAGAGTAGGAGACCACGGTGAGGGGGGGTTGAGTCTCCCATGGTTGGTTACCATCTTTCTGCCAGATTCTATGCCCTCCCTGAATGGTGAGATCAAACCCCCTCAGTTGCAAGTGACCAGGAAGGAAAGTTTGTGAGCTTAACCAGATATCTCACTACTTACTCGCAGTACTTGTTGGTGACTTATTTTCTCTGCTGTAGCCTGATCATCTCTCTCCTTGTTTCTGGGGGGGGGCTCCTTCCCCTTCCCTCCTACTTATAATCTTTGCAATTACTGTAGATATTACATAGATTTATCTTTGAGTGTGTCTCACTAAGTGGGTTTGGTACTAGGATCCACCTATTAGGAAATACGTATGGTGCTTAATTTTCTGTGTCTGGGATACTTCACTCAATATAATTTTTCTAATTCCATCCATTTCTTGGCAAATTTCATTAATTCAACATTTTTGATGGCTGAGTAGTATTCCATTGTATAAATGTACCACATTTTCCTTATCCACTCATGAACTGTTAGGCATTTGGGTTGACTCCATGACTTTGCTATTGTAAATACTGCTGCTATGAATATGGTCGTGTTTGTGCCATTGAGGTGAATTTTTGCTGTATGGGGGATTATTCCCAAAAGTGAAATAGCAGGGTCATATTGGTATTTCAATCTTTAACTTTTTTAAGAATCACTAGACTGATCGCCAGAGTGGTTGTATAAACCTGCATTCCCACCAGCAATGTAGGAGAGTTCCCTTCTTGTCACATCCTCTCCAGTATTTCGTGTTGTTTGCATTGTGGATTTTTGTCATCCTGACTAGGGTGAGATGATATCTCAGGGAGGTTTTGATTTGCATTTCCTTGATGGCCAAGGATTTGGAGCAGTTTTTTAGGTATTTGTTAGACATTTCAGTTTTGTCCCTGGTAAAGTTTCTTTTGAGTTTCAAGGCCCATTTTTTAATTGGCCCATTTGTTTCCTTGGTGTTTAGTTTTCTAAGTTCTTTGTGCACTCTGAATAATAGAGCTCTATCAGATATGTGGTTAGAGAAGATTTTCTCCCATTCTGTGGGTTGCCTTTGTGCTCGGGTTACAATCTCTTTATCTGAACAGAAGCTCTTTAATTTCATAAGACCCCATCTGTTGAGTGTTGGTTGTAGTGACTGTGATATTAGATTTCCGTTTAGGAACTGTTGGCCTAGTCTAATCAGCTCGAGGGAGTTTCCTACCCTTTAAACTATGGTTTTTATAGTCTCTGGCCTTATATTGAGGTCCTTGATCCATTTGGAATTAATTCTTATATATGGTGACATGTACAGGTTCAGTTTTAATCTTCTGCATGTGGACATTCAGTTTTGCCAGTGCCATTTGTTGAAGATGCTGTTCTTTTTCCACAGGATTTTTTTGGCCCCTTTGTCAAAGATCAAATGGCTGTAATTGTGTGAGCTTATATCTGGGTTTTCAACCCTTATCCATTGATCTGTGTATCTATTTTGGAGTCAGTACCAGGTTGTTTTTATAACTATGGATTTGTAGTATAGACTAAGGTTTGGTATGGTGATACCTCCAGCCATGTTTTTGTTACTCAGAATTGTTTTGGCTATCCTGGGTCTTTTGTGCCTCCATATGAATTTTGAGATTGTTTGGTAAATTTTTTTAAAGAATTGCTTTGGGATTTTGATTGGTATAGCATTGAATCTGTATATTGCCTTTGGTAGGATGGTCATTTTTATGATATTGATTCTGCCAATCCAGGAACATGGGAGGTCTTTCCACCTTCTGGTGTCTTCTGTAATTTCTTTCTTTAGAGTTTTAAAGTTTTCATTGTAAAGGTCCCTTACTTCCTTGGTTAGATTTATACCAAAGTATTTCATTTTTTTAGGGGCTATAGTAAATGGGATTGTTTCTTTAGAGCTTTCATCCTGGACACATAGGAATGCCACTGATTTTTGTACGTTTGTTTTGTAACCTGCCACCCTGCTGAACTTCTGTATTAGTTCCAGGAGTTTCCTGGTGGAGTTTTTGGGATCATTCAGGTATAAGATCATGTCATCTGCAAATAGGGATAGCTTGACTTTTTCCTTGCCGATTTGAATCCCTTTTATCTCCCTTTCTTGTCTTATGGCTTCAGCTAAGACTTCAAATACAATAGAGAATAAAAGTGGTGAAAGTGGATAGCCTTGTCTAGTTCCTGAACAAAGCGGGAATGCTTCAAGTTTTTCCCCATTGAGTGTAATCCTTGCTGTTGGTTTGTTGTATACTATATTGATAAAGGTTCCTTCCATTCCAAATGTCTCTAGGGTTTTGATCATAAAAGGCTGTTGACTCTTGTTAAAAGCTTTTTATGCATCTATCGAGATTATCATGTGGTCTTGAATTTTGGACTGGTTTATATGGTGTATTACATTTATTGATTTGCACAACCTTGTGTGCCTGGGATAAAGCCTACTTGATCACCATGAATGATCTTTTTGATGTGTTTTTGAAGCCAATTTGCTAAGACTTTGTTGAGAATCTTTGCATCTGTGGTCATCAAAGAGATTGGCCTATAGTTTTCTTTTTTAAGTGCATCTTTATTAGGTTTTGGGATTAAGATGATATTAGCTTTATAGAAAGAATTTGGTAGTATTCTTTCCTTTGCTATTTGATGAAACAGTATAAGAGTATTGCTGTTAGTTGTTCCTCAAATGTCTGGTAGAACTCTGTGCTGAATCCATCTGGTCCAGGACATTTTTTGGTGGGAAGATTTGAGATTACTTCATTGATTTCTTCATATGTTATAGAACTATTTAAATAATTCACAACTTCCTGATTCAATTTAGGTAAGTTGTATTTACTTAGGAATTCATCTGTTTCTTTTGTGTTATCAAATTTCACAGAGTATAAGTTTTTGAAATATGACCTTATAATTCTCTGAATTTTTTGGGTAGCAATAATGATAACTCTATTTTTATTTCTAATTTTGTTAATTTGGATTTTTCTCTCTGTTGTTTTTGGTTAATCGATCTTATTGATTTTTTTTTTTTCAAAGAACCAGCTTTTTGACTCGTTGATTCTTTGTATCTTTTCCTTATCTCAATTTCGGATATTTCTCCCCTGATTTTGCTAATCTTCTCTCTTCTACTGGTTTTGGGATCGAATTGCTCTTGCGTTTCTAATGCTTTTAGCTGCATTGTTATTTATTTGTGATTTTTTAATATACGCATTAAGAGCAATGAATTTACCTCATAGGACAGCTTTCATTGTGTCCCAAAGATTTTGATAAGTTATATTTTCATTATCATTCATTTTCAGGAAATTTTGAATTTCCTTTATGATTTCTTCCTGAACCCAATTCTCATTCAGCATCATATTGTTTAGTTTCCAGGAGTTAGTGTACTTTCTGTTGTTTGTTGTGTTATGGATGTCAAGCTTTAGACCATGGTAGTCTCATAGAATACAGGCTAGAATTTCAACTTTCCTGTATATGTGGAGATTCGTTTTGTGGCCCAATATGTGTTTTATTTTGAAGAAAATTCCGTGTGCTGCTGAGAAAAATGTGTATTCTTTGGTGCATGGATGAAAAGTTCAATAGAGATCTGTAAGGTCCATTTCAGTAAGTTTTTGACCTGTTGATTTATCTCATGTTGAGAAGGCAGTGTTGAAATCCCCCAGAATTATCATTTTGGGATTGATTTCTTGCTTTAGATGCTGTAGCGTTTGCTTAATGAATGTGGAGGGGCCCATATTGGGTGCATATATTTTCAGTATTGTGAAGTCTTCCTGGTGATTTATATCTGTGACTAAAATGTAGTATCCATCTGTGTCTCTTATGATTTTTTTAGTTTGAAGTCCACTTTGTCTGCTAGCATAATAGCTACCCCTGCCTGTTTCCTAGTTCCATTAACTTGCAGAATTTTTGACCAGCCTTTTACTTTTAGGATGTGCCTATCTTTTGTGGTGAGATGAGTTTCCTGAAGGCAGCAGATTGATGATTTTTAATCCAAGATTGTAATCTTTGTCTCTTGATTGTTGAGTTATTTCCATTGACATTTAGTGTTATAATGGAGAAGTTACTTTTAATTCTGGACACTTTTTATGTTTAGTGGTTTTCGTAAGTGTACTATTTGGCTTTTAGGTTTTGGATGTATTATACTTCCCTTCTGACCTCCTAGATATACTTGTTCTTTTCTTCACGCTTGAGTATCATTTCTAGCATTTTTTGAAGGCCATGTTTGGTGGACATGTATCCCTTCCTGTTGTCTTTGTGCTGGAATATTTTTTTTTCTCCCTCGATGATGATTGATAGTTTTGCAGGGTAAATCAGCCTGGGTTGACATTTTTGCTCATTCAATACTTGAAGTATGTCTCTCCAAGCTCTTCTTGCTTTTACTGTTTCGACTGAGAAGTCATTTGTTATTTTAATAGGTTTACCTTTAAAAGTGATTTGTTTTTTCTCCCTTGAAGCTCTCAGCACCAGTTCTTTATCTTGAATGTGGAGTGTTTTAACTATTATTTGCCATGGCGTGCTTCTGTTTTGGTCGTATCTGTTTGGGGTGGAATGCCTCTTGTATATGGATGGGCCTCTCGTTTTTTTTTTTCTTCTTTTTTTATTTCAACTCATACAAACTTATTAGGTACACCAGTTCCCTCACTCGCTCCTCCTCCACCCGTACTCCCTGCTCCCCCTCCCCAACCCTCTCCCTCCCCATCCCTCAGTGCCTCCCACCCCAATTCCCAGAGAGTCCTTTCTTGTGCATGTCTGATTTTCCTCTGGGCCCTCCTCTCCGATGACGTACAAGTTCCCAGTGGCCTTTCCCGAACCCTTTTCCGTGTTCCCCTTAGGTATAGGAACACTGCTGTGGCTGCCAATCCTTTGCCTCCAAGGATGTTGGTGTCTTTAGCAGATGCTAGACTTTGTGAGGTCAACAGTGTGTTGGACAATGCTCAGGGCTTGCAAAGTCCAATTATGATTGCTTCAGCCCTAACTAGTATAGAGTATCATACATATCATTGCTCCTCCCATCCTTTTGCTCTTACACTCTTACCGCCCCCTCTTCCGCAAATTTCCCTGAACTTCAAGATGGAGAGAGACTAAGCTGGCCTAGTTCTAGGTGGTTGATATAGAGTCTCTGAAGTTCTGGACTGTGGTTTGTTGATTTTCTTTTGCAGTTTTGCTGCTCCTGCAATGCCCTTCACTCCATCGTGATGGGCACTGTATGTCACCCCCTGGCCAGAGACAAAAAGCTGTTAGAGTCTTGTGATAAAAGCACATTCAAAGGTAGATGTAATAAAAGTGGGAAACCACAGTGAGGGTGGGGTCTATCACCCATTTGCAAAATTGTTACTTTTTATCTGCCAGACAATATGCCCTCCTTTTCTGGTGAGATCACTCCCCCTCAGTAGTAAATGATCAGGAACAAAAGTCTGTGAAGTTAATCAGATGTCTCATTACTTATTTGGGTCCTTGGTGGAGGCCTGTTTTCCCTGCTGTAACATGGTCCCTTCTCTCCTTGTTTCTGGTGTGGCCCTCCTACCCCATCCCTCCTGTTCATAATCCTTGGAATTACGGTCTCTAGGTGGGCTGGGTGGGTTTGGTACTAGGAGCCACCTATTAGGGAGTGCATGCGGCGCTTAATTTTCTGGGTCTGGGTACTTCACTTAATATAATTGTTTCTAATGACATCCATTTCCCGGCAAATTCCAGTAATTCATCATTTTTGATGGCTGAGTAGTACTCCATTGTATAGATGTACCAAAGTTTCCTTATCCACTCGTCAACTGTTGGACATTTGGGCTGATTCCATGACTTTGCTATTGTAAACAGTGCTGCTATGAACATGGTCGTGCTTGTGCTATCGAGGTGAACCTCTGCTGTATGGGGGGTTATTACCAAAAGTGGAATAGTAGGGTCATATGGCATTTCAATCTTTAATTTCTTTAAGAATCTCCAGATGCCTCGCCAGAGTGGCTGTATGAGCCTGCATTCCCACCAGCAATGCAGGAGAGTTCCCCTCTCTCCACATCCTCTCCAGCATTTGTCGTTGTTAGTATTGTGGATTTTTGCCATCCTGACCGGGGTGAGATGATATCTCAGGGAAGTTTTGATTTGCATTTCCCTGATGGCTAAAGAAGTGGATCATTTTTTCAGATATTTGTTAGACATTTTAATTTCATCCCTGGTAAAGTTTCTTTTAAGTTCCAGGGCCCATTTTTTAATTGGGCCATTGCTTTCCTTGGTGTTTAGTTTTCTAAGTTCTTTGTGCACTTTGGACAATAGAGCTCTATCAGATATGTGGTTAGTGAAGATTTTCTCCCATTCTGTGGGTTGCCTTTGAGCTCGCGTTACAATCTCTTTATCTGAACAGAAGCTCTTTAATTTCACAAGATCCCAACTGTTGAGAGTTGGTAGCAGTGACTGTGCCATTGGATGTCTGTTTAGGAACTGTTGGCCTAGCCCAATCAGCTCGAGGGAGTTCCCTATCCTTTCAACTATGGTTTTTATAGTCTCTGGCCTGATATCAAGGTCCTTGATCCATTTGGAATTAAGTCTTGTACATGGTGACAAGTGCGGGTCCAGCTTTAATCTTCTGCATGTGGAGATCCAGTTTTGCCAGCACCATTTGTTGAAGATGCTGTTCTTTTTCCATTGGATTCTTTGGGCCCCTTTGTCAAAGACCAAATGGCTGTAACTTTGTGGGCTTATATCTGGGTCTTCAATCCTCATCCATTGATCTGTGTGTCTATTTTGGAGCCAGTACCAGGCTGTTTTTATAACTATGGATTTGTAGTATAGACTAAGGTTTGGTATGGTTATATCTCCAGCTGTGTTTTTGTTACTCAGGATTGTTTTTGCTATCCTGGGTCTTTTGTGCCTCCATATGAACTTTAAGATTGTTTGGTCAACTTCTTTGAAGACTTGCTTTGGGATTTTGATTGGTATAGCATTGAATCTGTATATTGCCCTTGGTAGGATGGTCATTTTCACGATGTTGATTCTGCCAATCCAGGAACAAGGGAGGTCTTTCCACCTTCTGGTGTCTTCTGCTATTTCTTTCTTTAGGGTTTTAAAGTTTTCATTGTAAAGGTCTTTTACCTCCTTAGTTAGGTTTATACCAAGGTATTTCATTTTTTTTAGGAGGTACAGTAAATGGGATGGTTTCTCTCAAGGCTTTTTCACTTCTTTCATTCTGGGTATATAGGACGGCCTCTGATTTTTGCACATTTATTTTGTATCCTGCCACCCTGCTGAACTTCTCAATTAGTTCCAGGAGCTTCCTGGTGGAGTTTTTGGGATCCCTCAGGTATAAGATCATGTCATCTGCAAATAGGGATAGCTTGACTTCTTCCTTGCCGATTTGAATCCCTCTTATGTCCCTTTCTTGTCTTATGGCTTCAGCTAAGACTTCAAGTACAATATTGAATAGAAGTGGTGAGAGTGGACAGCCTTGTCTAGTTCCTGATCGAAGTGGGAATGCTTCCAATTGTTCCCCATTGAGCATAATCCTTGCTGTGGGCTTGTTGTATGTAGCTTTTATTATATTGATAAAGGTTCCTTCCATTCCTACTATCTCTAGCGTTTTGATCATAAAAGGCTGTAGCTTTTTCTGCATCTATCAAGAGTATCATGTGGTCTTGGACTTTGGACTGGTTTACATGATGAATTACATTTATTGATTTGCGTATGTTGACCCAACCTTGTGTGCCGGGGATGAAGCCTACTTGGTCCCCATGAATGATCTTTTTAATATGTTTTTGAATCCGATTTGCTAAGACTTTGTTGAGAATCTTTGCGTCTGTGTTCATCAGGGAGATGGGTCTATAGTTTTCTTTATTAAACGAATCTTTATTAGGTTTTGGGATTAAAACGATATTAGCTTCATAGAAGGAATTTGGTAGTGTTCCTTCCTTTGCTATTTGATGGAACAGTTTAAGGAGTTTTGGTGTTATTAACTCCTTAAATGTCTGGTAGAACTCTGTGCTGAATCCATCTGGTCCAGGACATTTTTTGGTGGGAAGATTTGAGATTACTTCCTCAATTTCCTTATATGTTATAGGACTATTTAAATAATTCACAACTTCCTGATTCAATTTAGGTAAGTTGTGTTTACTTAGAAATTCATCCATCTCTTTTGTGTTTTCAAACTTCACAGAGTATAAGTTTTTGAAATATGATGTTATAATTCTCTGGATTTCTTGGGTATCAGTAGTGATAACTCCATGTTCATTTCTAATTTTGTTAATTTGGGTTTTCTCTCTCTTTCTTTTGGTCAGTTTAGCTAGGGGTGTATCAATCTTATTGATTTTTTAAAAGAACCAGCTTTTTCACTGGTTGATTTTTTCTATCGTTTTCTTAATCTCGATTTCAGATATTTCTCCCCTTATTTTGCTAATCTCCTCTCTTCTACTACTTTTGGGATCAGATTGCTCTCGTTTCTCTAAAGCTTTAAGCTGCATTGTTAAGTTGTTTATTTCTGATGTTTCCATTTTTTTGATGTAGGCATTAAGAGCTATGAACTTACCTCTTAGAACAGCTTTCATTGTGTCCCAGAGATTTTGGTAAGTTGTATTTTCGTTATCATTCACTTTCAGGAAATCTTGAATTTCCTTTTTAATTTCTTCCTGAATCCATGTCTCATTCAGCATCATAGTGTTAAGTTTCCAGGAGTTAGTGTATTTTCTCTTGTTTGATGTGTTGTGGATGTCCAGCTTTAGGCCGTGATGGTCTGATAGGGCACAGGTTAGAATTTCAACTTTCTTGTATATGTGTAGATTCATTTTGTGGCCCAATATGTGATCTATTTTGGAGAAAGTTCCGTGTGCTGCTGAGAAAAATGTGTATTCTTTGGTGCAGTGGGTGAAAAGTTCGATAGAGATCTGTAAGGTCCATTTCTTTCAGGGTTTGATTAAGTTCCAAAGTGTCTCTGTTAAGCTTTTGACCTGTTGATCTATCCCATGTTGAGAGGGCGGTGTTGAAGTCCCCAAGAATTATTGTTTGGAGGGCTGATTTCTTGCTTCAGACGCTGTAGGGTTTTCTTAATGAATGTGGAGGGGCCCGTATTGGGTGCATATATGTTCAGTATTGTGAAGTCTTCCTGGTGAATTGTACCTGTGACTAAAATGTAGTATCCATCCATGTCTCTTATAATTTTCTTTGGTTTGAAGTCCACTTTGTCTGATAGCATAATGGCTACCCCTGCCTGTTTTCTGCTTCCATTAGCTTGTAGAATTGTTGACCAGCCTGTTATTTTTAGAGCGTTCCTATCTTTTGTGGTGAGATGGGTTTCCTGTAGGCAGCAGATTGATGGATTGTGATTTTTTAATCCAAGTTTGTAATCTGTGTCTCTTGTACGGTGAATTAAGTCCATTAACATTTAGTGTTATAATGGAAAACTATTGTTAATTCCAGACATTTATTATGTTTAGTAGCTTTTATAATTATATTGCTTCATTTTTAATGATGTTATACTTGCCTTCTGTTCTCCTGGATATGCCTGTTTTTTTCTTCACGCTTGAGTATCATTTCTAGCATTTTTTGAAGGCCTGGTTTGGTGGCTATGTATCCCTTAAAGTTGTCTTTGTGTTGGAAAATTTTTCTTTCTCCCTTTATCATGACTGATAGTTTTGCAGGTTAAGTCAGCCTGGGTTGACATTTTTGCTCATTCAATACTTGAAGTATGTCTCTCCAAGCTCTTCTTGCTTTTACTGTTTCGACTGAGAAGTCATTTGTTATTTTATAGGTTTACCTTTAAAAGTGACTTGTTTTTTCTCCCTTGAAGCTCTCAGCACCAGTTCTTTATCTTGAATGTGGAGTGTTTTAACTATTATTTGCCGTGGCGTGCTTCTATTTTGGTCGTATCTGTTTCGGGTGCGGAATGCCTCTTGTATATGGATGGGCCTCTCTTTTTTTAGATGAGGAAAGTTTTCCTTGATGATCGTTTGAAAAATTTTCTCAGGGGTGGTATTTTGAGATTCTTGCTCTGGTATTCCATGAATACGCATGTTAGGGTTTTTCAGGGTGTCCCATATCTCTTGGATATTTCTCTCAAGTATCTTTTTGGCTTTAACAACCTCTTTTATTGAGCTGGTTAGTACTCCCACTTTATCTTCAAGGTCTGAAATTCTGTTTTCTGCTTTGCTAGTTCTGTTGATAAGACTCTCTGTAGAGTTCTGGGTTGAAGATAACTTGTCTTTTAGCTCAGTTTTAAACTCTGCTTGAGTTTGTTTTAACTGCTCTATGCCACTTTTTGTTTCTTGCACTGTTTTTCTCAACTCCTCCAGATGTCTGTTGTGTTCCTCTTCAAAGCAATTGATTCGATTATGTAATTCCTTCCTGATTTCCTCTTTCATAGTATTGAACATGGAAATGATCATATTTTGAAAGTCTTTATCCTGGGTGGGGCTTTCTTGGCCTTTTTCCGCGGGTTTGTTCTTGTTGGAGTCTAACATTATAGGATTAATTTCTTCAGTGGGAAATTTGTTTACTTGAGTGTTGCTTCTCATGGATTTGCACTTTGACTTTGGCATTGTCATTTTAACTCTTAAGATCTCTCAGTTTCACTAAACTGAATTATTTGGCCTGGGGTCCTGGTGGGCGGGTGCGGGGGGAGACTTACCTAGGTCGTGCGGTGGGGCCTGGCTGGACTGTGCGCGCGGCCCGACTGGTGGAGCGGGTGAGGTGCAAAGGGGGGATGGGGGCGTCGGCGTGGAGCTATTTAACCCGAGGGCAGCTGGGGCGGGGCCAGACACAGGGGGAGGTCCTCCTCGTCCCTCGGGCCCGGAGCCCGCGGCTCGGGCTGGATGGTGGGAGTCGGAGCCGGGTCCCTGTGGGCCGACCTGGGGTCCTGGGCCTCTCGTTTTTTATATGAGGAAAGTTTTCCTTGATGATCGTTTGAAAAATTTCCTCAGGGGTGGTATTTTGAGATTCTTGCTCTGGTATTCCATGAATACGCATGTTAGTCTTCTTCAGGGTGTCCCATACCTCTTGGATATTTCTCTCAAGTATCTTTTTGGCTTTAACAACCTCTTCCATTGAGCTGGTTAGTACTCCCACTTTATCTTCAAGGTCTGAAATTCTGTTTTCTGCTTTGCTAGTTCTGTTGATAAGACTCTCTGTAGAGTTCTGGGTTGAAGATAACTTGTCTTTTAGCTCAGTTTTAAACTCTGCTTGAGTCTGTTTTAACTGCTCAATGCCACTTTTTGTTTCTTGCACTGTTTTTCTCAACTCCTCCAAATGTCTGTTGTGTTCCTCTTCAAAGCGATTGATTCGATTATGTAATTCCTTCCGGATTTCCTCTTTCATAGTATTGAACAAGGTAATGATCACATTTTGAAAGTCGTTATCCTGGGTGAGGCTTTCTTGGCCTTTTTCAGGGGGTTTGTTCTGGTTGGAGTCTAACATTATGGGATTAATTTCTTCAGTGGGATATTTGTTTACTTGAGTGTTGCTTCTCATGGATTTGCACTTTGACTTTGGCATTGTCGTTTAACTCTTAAGATCTTTCAATTTCACTAAACTGAATTATTTGGCCTGGGGTTCTGGGGGTGGGCAGGGACAGAGCTTACCTAGGTCGAGGGTGAGGCCCGGCTGGACCGCAAGCCTGGGTCCTGACCAGGGGAGCGGGGTGGGGAATGGGAGGATGGGGGCGTCGGTGTAGAGCTATTTAACCTGAGGGCAGCTGGGGCGGGGCCCGGGCACAGGGGGAGGTCCTCCTCGTCCCTGGGCCCTGCGTGCGGCTCGGGCTGGATGGTGTGGGTCGGAGCCAGGTCCCTTTGGGCTGACCTTGTGTTCTGGTGGGCGGTCGCGGGGTGAGGCCCGGCTGGACCGCACGCGGCGGAGCGGGGTGGGGCAAAGGGGAGAGATTTGTTTTCTTGGATTTTGCTTCTCATGGATTAGCGCTGTGACCTGGACATTGTTTTATCTCTTAAGACCTTTTAGTTTCTGTTTGTTTTTGACTGAACTAAATTAGTTTGTATTACTACTCTTAAGCAGTTATTACTAGTGGTTGCCTTGGAGTTGGATATGCTTGTCTGTTATTGTTGTTATTTCCTAGACGAGGCTATTAGACTGTTACTACATCAGTTAAGTCAGGTTTAGTGGACAGGGAGTGAAGATTAGTATGGTAGTGCACTTTTATGATTTAGTACCTTGGTGATATGTGAGCATGAATGGTATGGTTCCTGAAGTTATGTACATTTGGGGGGGCTATATGGAAAAGTTAAACTACAGTGACTAATAATTTGAGAGGTACAAAATGGTAAAAAGGGGTTTATTTATCTTTGTGATGTGAAGAGTCTTTCCCATGTGTTGAATTCTGAGGAGCAGTGGGACTTCCCTGGATGCGTGCCTCCCTGTTGGAAAGGGCAAAGCTTCTAGTTGTGGAGCAATTCACCTGGGACCTGGGCATGTCTTAAGGTCCTTCCCTAGCCCAGAGCAGTCTGGGCACTGCTCTGGCTGACTGTTGGGAGAAGCTGGGACAATAAAGGCTAGTCTATCTAGCCAGCTTGTCTAGAGATTTCTAGGCTCTGCTTTCCAGGGCTAGAATTATAGGTGGCCCACCACTACCCACCTGGCATTTTTCTTCATAATCTGTGGATTTGGTCCTTTTGCTTGCCACTTCTCCAGCCCTTGTAGGCTTTCCGTAAATAGAGAAAACAAGAATAATCAAATAGAACCTTTTTTTTAAATGCAGAACAAGAATATTTGTTTAATGTCATTGTCCTAGTTTGTCACCCTACTCTTACCTTTTCTGATTGTTGATGCTGGGGCTTAGTCCTTGCACAGTTTTCTCCATTGACAACACTATCCTTGTTCCATTCTGCCTAAATGACCACTAAAAGGCACAGCAATAGGTACTATCCTCCTCTATTCCTGTTGGTTCTTCCTGCTGGTCTTGTTGATTCCAGTAGAACCAGCCTCAGTCAATCCACTGAGAAGCACCAGTGTACCCTTCAGAGATCTAGGTCCCAGCATGTGAGGGTTCCTTCAATTTCTTACCTTTCCCCTAGGGAAGCAGCTGCTACTTGCAGTTGCTATTCTGTGATACCCAGTGTCACAGTTGCTCTTTTGCTACGGTGAGATAACTCTTAGACTCAAACGACTTAAGGGGAGAAAAAGGGAGATTTATTTGGCTTATGGTTCCAGAGGAAAGATACATTCCATTTTGATGAAGAAGGCATGGGAGGCAACAGAAGATGGAAGTGACTCAGGCCATATCTGTCATCACTGAGGGAAGATGAGTTTGCAAGCAAAGAGCAAGAGAGTCTATGAGCAATTCTCTCTTCTAATTCTTCTATCTGGTCTGCTACTGGGAGGTTTCATCCAGATTCAGGGCTTTGTTGCAAATATATGATTCAGAAATCTCTTCTCATAGTCTGCTAGCTAATTGGCTTGTTAGTACCCTGTGTAGTCAAATTAACAATTAAGATTAACTATCACAAATGTAAGGCTCATCTTCGCCTTCAGGTTTCTAATAAAAAAATTCATGGATTTTAGTAAATTCTCTCACTTTTTGGTTATTTTGAAGCATAATGTCTTTCAGGAAAAGTTAAAGCAATGGTTAAACAGGATGTGCCCAGTTCAAGAGAAGCACTAGTCTCTCTCCCCAACATCTGTAGACTACACTGGCTACACAGGGAGGCGAGGCCTTCAGATGAGTTGTCCTACAAAGGCTTCAAGATACCAAATTGTGGGGCTGGAGAGGTGGCTCAGGGGTTAAGCCTCTGCCTTGCAGGCGGAAGGTCCCGAGTTTGGATCCTAGACTCCACGTATAGACGATGGGCGGAAGCAGGGGCAGCCTGCGTTTCTGGTCCTGGTAGGGCGGAGCCTGTGAATCCCCAGGGCAGAGTAAATGAGGAGGTGGAGGCGTCCATGGTAGTTCCCGAATTCGTCCGTGGTTCTACACACACACATACATACATATACACACGCATACATGTACAATTGAATAAAAAAAAAGATACCAAGTTGTTATTTCTTAATGTCATTGGGGACTGTTTTCACAGTACCATGGATATGTTTTCCTCGTTTAAAAAAGGTCACCAGATTACTGTGTGTTTGTGTGTTATGCATGTATATATGTTTGTGTGTATGTTTGCATGTGTGTGTGTGTGGCATGTGTAATTCATACATGCAAGACTGCTGGTATGCATGCAGGTGTGAGTGCCTCTGTGCCCAGGGATCATAGGTTGTGATGGCTATCATCTATCTTCCTCTTTTTCATTCAATCTTACTTTTTGAGACATAGTTTCAGCTTAGGGACTTGATAAATCTGATTTTCATGTGGTGCTGGGAATCAAACTTAGGTGTTGTAAGCACTTTTCCAGCAGAACTATCTCTCTAGCCCAAATTGCTGGTTTTATTCAGTGGAAGTCTGTAGCCAGCCTCTGGAGTGTCTCTGACATCTCTTCCATTTATTGCATTTTGGATGGGTGATCTATGTTTCTGTCTTGAGTTGAGACTCCCCCACCCATGATCCTTTGCTCACAGTTGCTCTTTTAGGGTTTCTTTATCACTGGTGCCGAAATAGTTATCTCTGTTTCTGAACACTTTCTTGGGGGCTGTCTTTTAACTTATCATTTTCTGAGTATTTTTGTTGTGTGAGCCAGCACAGCTTCTGGCACTGAACATACATGAGACACAGTGGTTCCCATTGTCCCTGTTTCTGTGAATTGCACCTGAGTCATCAAGGCCAGACTTGTCTCTCTCATCATGCCCATGTTCAATCACACTCTCCTCACAGCGTTCCTTGGCACCTCCAGGCTCTTCTTTCTCCGTCCTCCAATGCTCTGTCCACTGGATTGTTGCAATATCCACTTAACTAGTTGTTCTACTTATGGTTTATTTTTTTTTTAAATAAAGTATGCATTCATTTCAAAAATTATTTTAAAATTTTGAATTTCAAAATATCTTTTGAAAACACCTCAACTTAGAAAAATGTGACAGTTTTCCTTTTTCACACAAGATTCTTAATATAGCATATATAGCATATATGCAATGAACAGAAATAATTTCAGAAAAGAAGCAGACAATATAGACTCATTAAGACACGATTAAACAAGTCATGCTGAGAAGTTGATATGCAGATCAGCCTGGAATGGGCCTCTCTATGCAAGCTTTACAAAACTCATGGGCTCTATCGTCTAGCAATATTTCCAAATTTATCTGTAAACACTCAGTCCTTAACAGGAAGGTATCATCCAGTGTTACCCAGTCACACCAGTAGGGATGTCCAGATGTGATTGAAATTGAGATTTTTTATGAAAGAGTTTATATGTAAATATAAATATTCATATTTCTCTTCAAAGGAAAATCAAACCAAAAGGAGAGGAAACGATGCAGTATGAAGTTTGCATGGACTTAGGGAGCCCATGAGTTTTGTAAAGCTTGCATAGAGAGGCTGATTTGCATATCAACTTCTCAGCATAACTTGTTTAATCATGTCTTAATGAGTCTATATTGTCTGCTTCTTTTCTGAAATTATTTCTGTTCATTGCATTGCAGACTTCCTTGTTGCCCAGCAGGATACCAGCCTTCTTGTGACTTGTGCTTTTCTCTTGCTTGTCACCTCAGCCACTTTCAGCATCCTGATTCCTTCTACATGTGCTTGTCTTACATTTAGCACTCCTCTCTGTTCACTCACTGATGTCTTCCAAAGTCTTCCATTCTCTACTTTGATCATTTAAAGCTAGATTTCTAGATATGCTAATTCAGTCCATTCAGAATCTCTAGATCACTCAAGTCTACTCTGAAATATGTAAGGGAGTTCATTAAGAATACCTAGAATGTATGAGTCATTCCATTCAGAACATCTAGGGTATATATTAACTTAATTTCTCTCCAGTTGGATGAAATTGTGCCCCAAACCCATATTAGGTTGGTTAGTACAGACCAAATATATGACATTTCTTGTAGCATATTAATATTTGCAGGGTGAACAGGTGAAGATGCTGTGCTCACACACTGTCAGGGAAATGCCTCCAATACCGTTCTAACTCTGAGAAAATTCATCTTAATTTTTCTGCCATTTAGTGGTGAAAACAGTTCCTAAATGCTTCCATGAAGAATACAATAAAAAGTGATTCCAAGCTACTTGATGCGAGCTACATGAAAAGTATTGAAAGTATTACATGAAACTATTACAGGCCACTGGACAAAGTGCAGAGTGATTTAAATTAGCCAAGGGCTCCATCTGCTGATGGTCTGTGCGCATGAGCGTGAGGCAGCAATTCAGGCAGGTGTTTATTTTCTTTAATTTTTTATGCTTTCATACATATTTCATACATGGTGTTTCATACTTGAATACAGTGAATTTATGATATTTAAACTTTTAATCCTCAGTCTCACTTCCTTCTTTTTCCAGTGGAACTCTTCTTCCCTGTCAGTCTCCCTCCTATTTTCAAGTCTTTTTTACATTAGTTGCCCATTGAGTTTCAGTAAGATTTGCCTTTGATGAGTACTTGCTGGAATATGAATCATTCATCAGTGGCCATACCATTGAGGAAAGCATCCCCCCATCAGTATTAACCCTCAGTAGTCTCCCAGTGTAGTACAGAGTCTCTTGAGATCTTTCCTCTTCAGTGGTGAAATGTTGACAGAACAGATGTCATTTCTTTTAAGTGACATTCTGTAATGTGGTTTGTGGCTGTCTCAGAGAAGACTATGAATAGTTCAAGTAGTCCACTGGAATGTAATGCGAGACAGAGGTGATGAGCAAATCCTTAGGGCTAGTCTTCATATCATGTGAAAATTTGCTAGATAAAGACTATGGAGCACGCATTCTCTGCAGAATATTGACAGGTGCTGAGAATTCCAATAGTAAGATAGCTTGGCAAGAGGCCAATCATGGAAAAGTGGGAGACCTCACGTGTGTTCTGTGTATTTTGCTAATTTGCTGAAAGGATGAGCTTACCTTTCAGAAACTCTTACATCTGCTCTATGATTCTTCACTAACTTTAAGAGGGTCATCTATTTTATAATAGTTTATTATGTCATTAATTTAGTGCCCAATAATTTCTCAAGTGGTTAACTGGTTCTGGGGATTCAAGCTCACGTCCTCATGGTTGTGAGTCAAATGCTTTACCACTGAGCCATCACCACAGCCCTCTGAGGTATGATTTCTTTCAACTTTATAGGGCAGAATTTTCCTGAAGGAAGTGTTAGAATCTCATCTATCCCATATGTCTAGGTTTCTACAACATATAAGTTCAAATAGATGATTGTGACAAAAGTTTCATGTTCACATAATCTTCATAAACCTGTGGATAGTCATCTTTTACATTAGCATATTAAATTCCACAAGACACTCCACTAGAAAAATATTATCTTGTATGCATTTTGACCCAGCAGTTTTTCAGAATTATTTGCTGCTGTAACTCTTTATTTCACATTCTAGATGTAATATTTGTTCACACCTGGAGGTTCTGAGTCCTTCAGGATGCAATCTGGGCAATGCTGTCTTTGTTGGTCTTCATTCAAAAGAGCCTTCCCTCTTCCTGCCTCTAGGCAGAGCACACGCTAAAACGTAAATCTCTTACACTGGGGAAATCCACATTCCCAAAAGGGCTGATCACAAGTATTAGAAGGATGCTTGACATAGGGTAGATTATCATGATACCCAGTACATTTAGTTTTTTTAGAGTAAAATAAGACATTTTAAAAAATTTGGGGTATCTAATTGAAATGTTATATTGAAAATATATGCTACCAAATGAGTTTTATTTCATCTTTTTGGCTGTATCAGAGTTTTAACACCACAATTATAAATCTGCTAAGCAATGTTAGTGCTGTTAAATGATTTTCTTTCAAAAGTGTGCTTTCAAGAGCATCAGGCAAAGACCGATAGATGCAAAAAGTTACTTGACATTAATTTCCTCAATTTGTAGGTGACCACATCAATTTCAGTTTTTCTCCCTTGCCAAAGGTTGGCCTTTCTAGGATGCTGTTCATGATTCATGCAGCCTGACGACTCTTGTCCAACTTCTTTTTTTTCTACTAGGCATAATTCCAATGCACCTGTGTAGGACCTTTTATTTCGGTAAGCCCAAATTTATTTAAAGTGAACTTAAAATTGGAAGGCAATGGAGCTGTAGTTTGAGGAAACAGTCTGTGCAAATGTTCTATGAAGAGCAATTTAGGAAGGAATTGATTTTGCTATTCTTCAGGGCAAGAAAAACCACTAAGTAGGTGATTTTTCCTCTTAGAAATAGATGTTGAATGAGATCATTCATGTATGAAACTTGAAAATACCTGTTAATAAGCTTTTTGATTTCTGACTCAATAGAAATTAGAAAAATAATTTCTATGTTTTACTATTGGTTCATTGTTCCATTAATGTAAAATAAATTAGTGTGACTTTTTTACTTGGAGGATCTATCAATGCTATTCTTCATCAGATCAGAGGTCAGTGTTCCATTGGAAATTGTGATAGGCAGTTTGGAACAATTTTGAGGACATGGGCAAACCTTACTTTAATCATTTGTCATTAATGGACTTATCACAGCCCTGATTCTAATCTAGTTTCAAAGTAATAAAATTATTCATCAAGTATAAATGGTTGTATTTTTCCACTTTTTACTTGTCTACTATTTCCTGGTGAGGGAGAAAAGACATTCATTTTCATTTTGGTTACTTATGAATATTACTAAAGGTCAGTTTTAGAGTGATCTTGTTGGCTATATGCTGAGAACAACATGGAGTTGTGATGGTCTTCATGTCTGATGATTTCAGCTTTGGGTAAAAAACTTGTAAGCAGGGTCTCCAGGGAAAGAGGAAAGAGGGACCTCTAGGTATATATGTATATGTATATATGTATATATATATACATATATATATATATAAAGAATATAAATGTTCTTTTTTCTAATTTAAAATTTTTCACATTTATTTAATTGTATATTCTTATTCTTTTAGGATTTCATTCATGAACACAATGAATTTATGTTATTTTCACCTCTTGTTACCCAAACTAATTTTAGTTCACTTAAAATTTAAGTTTACCCCCACTGTTTAAAGAGTCACATGTGTTTATCTATTTCCCATCAGCTCCCAAGGTGTATCTATTGCAGAGTTCTGCATGAAGCAGTCAGAGTGGGAATATTACTCAAGTAAAATATTACGAAAGTAGCTGCACTGAGCAAAGCACAATGCCAGCCTTCAGAGGGAGAACCACACAACTTTAAGGTGGTCCTAGCAAATGGGAGAAAGCTGACTTGCCAGGACTGTGCTTCTGATCTTCACGTCTACAAGAACAGAGCCATGAAAACAAATAAGCTCTAGGTGTGAAATCATATCTGACATCCCTGTGGATGAACAAAGACAAGGATATAGTCAGTGCTTTCCTCAAGGAATCCTGGGAGCTGGAGGGGATGAATGTTTTTCTTTTTTATTATTATTTTTATTTTATTTCTTTTTTAGTTTCACAAACATATTGAGTACTAATCCCTGCTTCCCTGTATCCGCCCTCCCTCACATCCCTCTTTCTTCTCTTCTTTCTCCTTATCAATCCATTCCACTCCCTCCCACCCTCCTACCTGGCCCACTTCTATGGACCGCAGGGTTCCCTCTGGCTTGTCTACTGTTCTGGGGGTTCAGGCCTCTATGACACACCAAGTTGCCCCTTCTTGGGCCACACAAATGGAGCGGTGGAAGGTGGGAAGGAGTTGTTAGGGAAAAACTTTTTAAAAGGGAAGATGTAGGATACCATGGCAAGTAGGGTTTGGGAAGGAATAATTGGGAAAAATACCTGTGGGGAATGGGGATAATATAGGAGGGGCATAGAGACTTACAAAAAAACCCCAAGATTGTGGGCGGTAACCAATAGGAACCTCATATAGTAATAATATGTCAAAATTGTCTTTTAAAGAAATGAACAAGAATGGGCAGCCTCTATGCAGAAGAGCACAGAGTGAGGAAAACAGGGAAAAACAGAAAAAGCCCAGAGCTGATTCCATTTAGTACCCAGTGACAATTAGAAATATACTAGAAGTAATAGGAATGTGGCATTTCCTGATAAAATGTTGGTCAGAAAAGTTTCAGAGGCCCCCAAACAATATAGGCTTTTTTTTTTTTTAACACTTTTTATTATTTTTCCGCTCATACAAACTTAACAGGTACACCGGTTTCCTCCCTCCTTCCTCCTCCCCCCGAAACCCCTGCTCCCCCTCCCCTCACCCCTCCCTCCCCATCCCCCAGTACCTCCCGTCCCAATTCCCAGAGAGTCCTTTAATATGCATCCCTGACTCTCCTCTGGGCCCTCCTCTCCGATGATGTACAAGGACCCAGTGGCATTTCTCTGAACCCTTTCCTGTGTTCCCCTTAAGCATAGGAACACTAAGGTGGCTGCCAATCCCTTGCCTCCAAGGATCTTGGTGCCTTTAGCAGATGCTAGACTTTGTGAGGTCAATAGTGTGTTGGACATTGCGCAGGGCATGTAAAGTCCAATTATGATTGCTTCGGCCCTAACTTGTGTGGAGTATCTTGCATATCATTGCTCCTCCCATCCTTGTGCTCTTACACTCTTACCGCCCCCCTCTTCCGCAAATGTCCCTGAGCTTCTGGATGGGGAGAGATTAGGCTGGCCTAGTTCTAGGTGGTTGATACAGAGTCTCTGAAGTTCTGGATTGTGGTTTGTTGATTTTCTTTTGCAGTTTTGCTGCTCCTGCAATGCCCTTCACTCCATCCTGATGGGAACTGTATGCCACCCCCTGGCCAGAGACAAAAAGCTGTTAACCTGGAATCTTATTATAAGAGCACATTCAAGGGTAGATGTAATAAAAGTTGGAAATCTCAGTGAGGGAAGGGTCAATCACCCATTTGCAAAATGGTTACTTTTTATCTGCCAGACTATATGCCCTCCCCTTCTGGTGAGTTCATACCCCCTTAGATGTAAATGATAGGGAACGAACGTCTGTGAACTTAACCAGGTATCACATTACTTACTTGCAGTCATTGATGGAGGCCTATTTTCTGTATTGTAACATGGTCGCTTCTCTCCTTGTTTCTGGTGTGGCCCTTCAACCCCATCCCTTCCTGTTCATAATCCTTGCAATTACTGTAGGTAATACATAGATTTACCTATGAGTGTCTCAAGGTGGGCTGGGTGGGTTTGGTAGTAGGAGCCACCTATTAGGGAGTACATACGGCGCATAATTTTCTGGGTTTGGGATACTTCACTTAATATAATTGTTTCTAATGACATCCATTAACCGGCAAATTCCAGTAATTCATCATTTTTGATGGCTGAGTAGTACTCCATTGTATAGATGTACCACAGTTTCCTTATCCACTCATCAACTGCCGGACATTTGGGTTGATTCCATGTTTTTGCTATTGTAAACAGTGCTGCTGTGAACATGGTCGTGCTTGTGCTATTGATGTGAACCTCTGTTGTATGGGGGGTTATTCCCAAAAGTGGAATAGCAGGGTCATATGGCATTTCAATCTTTAAGTTCTTTAAGAATCTCCAGACGGCTCGCCAGAGTGGCTGTATGAGCCTGCATTCCCACCAGCAATGTAGCAGAGTTCCCCTCTCTCCACATCCTCTCCAGCATTTGTTGTTGTTTGTATTGTGGATTTTTGCCATCCTGACCGGAGTCAGATGATTTCTCAGGGAAGTTTTGATTTGCATTTCCCTGATGGCTAAAGAAGTGGAGCATTTTTTTATATATATAATACATGTTTTATTATTATTATTTCAGCTCATACAAACTTAATAAGTACACCAGTTCCCTCCCTCTCTCCTCCTCCCTCCGAACCCCCTGCTCCCCCTCCCCTCAGCCCTCCCTCCCCATCCCCCCCCCCCGTGCTTCCCCCCTAATTCCCAGAGTCCTTTCTTGTGGATGCCTGACTCTCCTCTGGGCCCTCCTCTCTGATGACGTACAAGGACCCAGTGGCATTTCCCTGAACCCTTTCCTGTGTTCCCCTTAAGCATAGGAACACTATGGTGGCTGCCAATCCTTTGCCTCCAAGGATCTTGGTGCCTTTAGCAGGTGCTAGACTTTGTGAGGTCAATAGTGTGTTGCACATTGCGCCGGGCATGCAATGTCCAATTATGATTGCTTCGGCTCTAACTTGTGTGGAGTATCTTGCGAATCATTGCTCCTCCCATCCTTTTGCTCTTACATTCTTACCGCCCCCTCTTCCGCAAATGTCCCTGAGCTTCTGGATGGGGAGAGATTAGTCTGGCCTAGTTCTAGGTGGTTGATATAGAGTCTCTGAAGTTCTGGATAGTGGTTTGTTGATTTTCTTTTGCAGTTTTGTTGCTCCTGCAATGCCCTTCACTCCATCGTGATGGGCAATGTATGTCACCCCCTGGCCAGAGACAAAAAGCTGTTAAACTGGAGTCTTATTATAAGAGCACATTCAAGGGTAGATGTAATACTTATAGCCAAAAGTGGAATCACAGGGTAATATGGCATTTGGCAATGGGAGGGGTCAATCACCCATTTGCAAAATGGTTACTTTTTAATCTGCCGAACTATATGCCCGAGTGGAGCATTTTTTAAGATATTTGTTGGACATTTTAATTTCATCCCTGGTAAAATTTCTTTTAAGTTCCAGGACCCATTTTTTAATTGGGCCATTGGTTTCCTTGGTGTTTAATTTCCTAAGTTCTTTGTGCACTCTGGACAGTAGAGCTCTATCAGATATGTGGTTAGTGAAGATTTTCTCCCATTCTGTGAGTTGCCTTTGAGCTCGTGTTACAATCTCTTTATCTGAACAGAAGCTTTTTAATTTCACAAGATCCCAACTGTTGAGAGTTGGTAGCAGTGACTGTGCCATTGGATGTCTGTTTAGGAACTGTTGGCCTATCCCAATCAGCTCAAGGGAGTTCCCTATCCTTTCAACTATGATTTTTATAGTCTCTGGCCTGATATCAAGGTCCTTGATCCATTTGGAATTAAGTCTTGTACATGGTGAAAAGTATGAGTCCAGCTTTAATCTTCTGCATGTGGAGATCTAGTTTTGCCAGCACCATTTGTTGAGGATGCTGTTCTTTTTCCATTGGATTCTTTGGGCCCCTTTGTCAAAGACCAAATGGCTGTAACTTTGTGGGCTTATATCTGGGTCTTCAATCCTTATCCATTGATCTGTGTGTCTCTTTTGGAGCCAGTACCAGGCTGTCTTTATAACTATGGATTTGTAGTATAGACTAAGGTTTGGTATGATAATACCTCCAGCAGTGTTTTTGTTACTCAGGATTGTCTTTGCTATCCTGGGTCTTTTGTGCCTCCATATGAATTTTGAGATTATTTGGTCAACTTCTTTGAAGAATTGCTTTGGGATTTTAATTGGTATAGCATTGAATTTGTATATTGCCTTTGGTAGGATGGTCATTTTTACGATGTTGATTCTGCCAATCCAAGAACAAAGGAGGTCTTTCTACCTTCTGGTGTCTTCTGCAATTTCTTTCTTGAGGGTTTTAAAGTTTTCATTGTAAAGGTCTTTTACCTCCCTGGTTAGGTTTATACCAAGGTATTTCATTTTTTTAGGGGCTATAGTAAATGGGATTGTTTCTCTCAAGGCTTTTTCACTTCTTTCATTCTTGGGCATATAGGAAGGCCTCTGATTTTTGCACATTTATTTTGCAGCCTGCCACCCTGCTGAACTTCTCAATTAGTTCCAGGAGCTTCCTGGTGGAGTTTTTGGGGTCACTCAGGTATAAGATCATGTCATCTGCAAATAGGGATAGCTTGAATTCTTCCTTGCCGATTTGAATCCCTCTTATGTCCCTTTCTTGTCTTATGGCTTCAGCTAAGACTTCAAGTACAATATTGAATAGAAGTGGTGAGAGTGGACAGCCTTGTCTAGTTCCTGATCGAAGTGGGAATGCTTCCAATTGTTCCCCATTGAGCATAATCCTTGCTGTGGGCTTGTTGTATACAGCTTTTATTATATTGATAAAGGTTCCTTCCATTCCTACTGTCTCTAGCGTTTTGATCATAAAAGGCTGTTGGATCTTGTCAAAGGCTTTTTCTGCATCTATCGAGAGTATCATGTGGTCTTGGTCTTTGGACTGGTTTACATGATGAATTACATTTATTGATTTTCGTATGTTGAACCAACCTTGTGTGCCGGGGATGAAGCCTACTTGGTTCCTGTGAATGATCTTTTTGATATGTTTTTGAATCCGATTTGCTAAGACTTTGTTGAGAATCTTTGTGTCTGTGTTCATCAGAGAGATCAGCCTATAGTTTTCTTTTTTAAGTGAATCTTTATTAGGTTTTGGGATTAAGATGATATTAGCTTCATAGAAGGAATTTGGTAGTGTTCCTTCCTTTGCTATTTGATAGAACAGTTTAAGGAGTATTGGTGTTATTAACTCCTTAAATGTCTGGTAGAACTCTGTGCTGAATCCATCTGGTCCAGGACATTTTTTGGTGGGAAGATTTGAGATTACTTCTTCAATTTCCTTATATGTTATAGGGCTATTTAAATAATTCACAACTTCCTGATTCAATTTAGGTAAGTTGTGTTTACTTAGAAATTCATCCATCTCTTTTGTATTGTCAAACTTCACAGAGTATAAGTTTTTGAAATATGATGTTATCATTCTCTGGATTTCTTGGGTATCAGTAGTGATAACTCCATGTTCATTTCTAATTTTCTTAATTTGGGTTTTCTCTCTCTTGCTTTTGGTTAATTTAGCTAGGGGTGTATCAATCTTATTGATTTTTTCAAAGAGCCACCTTTTTGACTGGTTGATTTTTTTCTATCGTTTTCTTAGTCTCGATTTCAGATATTTCTCCCCTTATTTTGCTAATCTCCTCTGTTCTACTACTTTTGGGATCAGATTGCTCTAGTTTTTCTAAAGCTTTAAGCTGCATTGTTAAGTTGTTTATTTCTGATGTTTCCATTTTTTTGATGTAGGCATTAAGAGCTATGAACTTACCTCTTAGGACAGCTTTCATTGTGTCCCAGAGATTTTGGTAACTTGTATTTTCATTATCGTTCACTCTCAGGAAATCTTGAATTTCCTTTTTAATTTCTTCCTGAATCCAGTTCTCATTCAGCCTCATATTGTTAAGTTTCCAGGAGTTAGTGTATTTTCTCTTGTTTGTTGTGTTGTGGATGTCCAGCTTTAGGCCGTGGTGGTCTGATAGGGCACAGGTTAGAATTTCAACTTTTTTGTATATGTGTAGATTCAGTTTTGTGGCCCAATATGTGATCTATTTTGGAGAAAGTTGTGTGTGTTGCTGAGAAAAATGTATATGTATTCATTGGTACGTGGGTGAAAAGTTCGATAGAGATCTGTAAGGTCCATTTCTTTCAGGGTTTGATTAAGTTCCAAAGTGTCTCAGTTAATCTTTTGACCTGTTGATCTATCCCATGTTGAGAGGGCAGTGTTGAAGTCCCCAAGAATTATCGTTTAGGGGTTGATTTCTTGCTTTAGACGCTGTAGGGTTTTCTTAATGAATGTGGAGGGGCCCATATTGGGTGCATAAATGTTCAGTATTGTGAAGTCTTCCTGGTGAATTGTACCTGTGACTAAAATGTAGTATCCATCCGTGTCTCTTATAATTTTCTTTGGTTTGAAGTCCACTTTGTTTGATATCATAATGACTACCCCTGCCTGTTTTCTGCTTCCATTAGCTTGTAGAATTGTTGACCAGCCTTTTATTTTTAGGTCATGCCTATCTTTTGTGGTGAGATGGGTTTCCTGCAGGCAGCAGATTGATGGATTGTGATTTTTAATCCAAATTTGTAATCTGTGTCTCTTGATTGTTGAGTTAATTCCATTAACATTTAGTGTTATAATGGAGAGACTACTTTTAATTCCAGACATTAATTATATTGAGTGGTTTTTATAAGTGTATTACTTTGCTTTTAATTGTGTTATACTTTTCTTCTGTTCTCCTGGATATGCCTGTTTTTTTCTTCACGCTTGAGTATCATTTCTAGCAGTTTTTGAAGGCCTGGGTTGGTGGACATGTATCCCTTCAAGTCGTCTTTATGCTGGAAAATTTTTCTTTCTCCCTCGATGATGACTGATAGTTTTGCAGGGTAAATCAGCCTGGGTTGACATTTTTGCTCATTCAATACTTGAAGTATTTCTCTCCAAGCTCTTCTTGCTTTTACTGTTTCGACTGAGAAGTCATTTGTTATTTTAATAGGTTTACCTTTAAAAGTGACTTGTTTTTTCTCCCTTGAAGCTCTCAGCACCAGTTCTTTATCTTGAATGTGGAGTGTTTTGACTATTATTTGCTGTGGCGTGCTTCTATTTTGGTCGTATCTGTTTGGGGTGCGGAATGCCTCTTGTATATGGATGGGCCTCTCTTTTTTTAGATGAGGAAAATTTTCTTTGATGATCATTTGAAAAATTTCCTCAGGGGTGGTATTTTGAGATTCTTTTTTTTTTTCTTTTTTCCCAATAATTTATTTATTTTTTCCATTTATACAAACTTAATAGGCATGCAAGTCCCCTCCCTCCCTTTCTCAACCCTTCCCCAGATTCCCCCTCCCCTTTCCTCCCTCTCTCCCAGTGCCTCCTACTCCCCATCAAGGAGCATGCTTTAATGTGTATGTCAAACTTTCCTCTTGGTCCTCCTCTTTGATGAGGTGTAAGGACTCAGTGGCATTTCCTAGAACTCTTTCTTGTGTTTTTCTTAAGTATAGGAACACTATTGTGGATGTTAATCCTTTACTTCTAAGGATCCTAGTGCCTTTAATCCATGCCAGATTTTGGGGGGTCAATGTTATGTTGGTCATAGTGCAGGTCATGCAAAGCCTTATTATGATTGCTTTGACCCTAACTTGTGTGGAGTATCTTGCATATCATTGCTCCTCCCCATCTTTGGGCTCTTACAATCTTACTGCCCCCTTTTCCACAAATTTTCCTGAGCTTCAGAATGAAGAGAGATTAGGCTGGCCTGGATCCAGGTGGTTCATATAGAGTCTCTGATTTTCTGAATTATGGTTTGTTGATTTTTTTTCAATTTTTTTTTCAATTTTTAAATATATTTTTTATTATTTTTGCTCATACAAACTTAATAGGTAGACCAGTTCCCTCCCTCCCTCCTCCTCCCCCCGAACCCCCTGCTTCCCGTCCCCTCCCTCCCCATCCCCCAATGTCTCCCCCCCCAATTCCCAGAGAGTCCTTTATTGTGTATGCCTAACTCTTCTCTGGGTCATCCTCTCCGATGACGTACAAGGACCCAGTGGCATTTCCCTGAACCCTTTCCTGTGTTACCCTTAAGCATAGGAACACTACTGTGGCTGTCAATCCCTTACCTCCAAGGATCTTGGTGCCTTTAGCCGATGCTAGACTTTGTGAGGTCAATAGTGTGTTGGACATTGGTATTCCATGAATATGCATGTTAGGCTTCTTCAGGGTGTCCCATATCTCCTGGATATTTCTCTCAAGTATCTTTATGGCTTTAACAACCTCTTCCATTGAGCTGGTTAGTACTCCCACTTTATCTTCAAGGTCTGAAATTCTGTTTTCTGCTTCGTTAGTTCTGCTGATAAGACTCTGTGGCGTTCTGGGTTGAAGATAACTTGTCTTGTAGCTCGGTTTTAAACTCTGCTTGAGTCTGTTTTAACTGCTCTATGACAGTTTTTGTTTCTTGAACTGTTTTTCTCAACTCCTCCAAGTGTCTGTTGTGCTCCTCCTCCAAGCGATTGATTCGATTATTTAATTCCTCCCGGATTTCTTCTTTCATAGTATTGAACATGGTAATGATCACATTTTGAAAATCGTTATCCTGGGTCAGGCTTTCATGGCCATTTTCCGTGGGTTTGTTCTGGTTGGAGTCTAACATTATGGGATTAATTCCTTCAGTGGGAGATTTGTTTACTTGAGTGTTGTTTCTCATGGATTTGCTCTTTGACTTTGGCATTGTTGTTTTAACTCTTAAGATCTTCTTTCACCCCTTTCACCCCACCCCGCTCCGCTGGTCGGGACCCGTGCGAGCGGTCCAGCTGGGCCTCACCCCGCGACCTAGGTAAGTCTCCGCCCGCACCCGCCCACTAGGACCCCAGGCCAAATAATTCAGTTAAGTGAAATTGAAAGATCTTAAGAGTTAAAACGACAATGCCAAAGTCAAAGTGCAAATCCATGAGAAGCAACACTCAAGTAAACAAATTTCCCACTGAAGAAATTAATCCCATAATGTTAGACTCCAACCAGAACAAACCCCCTGAAAAAGGCCAAGAAAGCCTCACCCAGGATAACGACTTTCAAAATGTGATCATTACCATGTTCAATACTATGAAAGAGGAAATCAGGGAAGAATTACACAATTGAATCAATCGCTTTGAGGAGGAACACAACAGACACTTGGAGGAGTTGAGAAAAACAGTGCAAGAAACAAAAACTGGCATAGAGCAGTTAAAACAGACTCAAGCAGAGTTTAAAACTGAGCTAAAAGACAAGTTATCTTCAACCCAGAACACCACAGAGAGTCTTATCAACAGAACTAACGAAGCAGAAAACAGAATTTCAGACCTTGAAGATAAAGTGGGAGTACTAACCAGTTCAATGGAAGAGGTTGTTAAAGCCAAAAAGATACTTGAGAGAAATATCCAGGAGATATGGGACACCCTGAAGAAGCCTAACATGCGTATTCATGGAATACCAGAGCAAGAATCTCAAAATACCACCCCTGAGGAAATTTTTCAAACGATCATCAAAGAAAACTTTCCTCATCTAAAAAAAGAGAGGCCCATCCATATACAAGAGGCATTCCGCACCCCAAACAGATACGACCAAAATAGAAGCACGCCACGGCAAATAATAGTCAAAACACTCCACATTCAAGATAAAGAACTGGTGCTGAGAGCTTCAAGGGAGAAAAAACAAGTCACTTTAAAGGTAAACCTATTAAAATAACAAATGACTTCTCAGTCGAAACAGTAAAAGCAAGAAGAGCTTGGAGAGAAATACTTCAAGTATTGAATGAGCAAAAATGTCAACCCAGGCTGATTTACCCTGCAAAACTATCAGTCATCATCGAGGGAGAAAGAAAAATTTTCCAGCACAAAGACAACTTGAAGGGATACATGTCCACCAACCCAGGCCTTCAAAAAATGCTAGAAATGATACTCAAGCGTGAAGAAAAAAACAGGCATATCCAGGAGAACAGAAGAAAAGTATAACACAATTAAAAGTGAAGCAATATACTTATAAAAACTACTAAACATAATAAATGTCTGGAATTAAAAATAGTTTCTCCATTATAACACTAAATGTTAATGGAATTAATTCCCCGATCAAGAGACACAGATTACGAACTTGGATTAAAAATCACAGTCCATCAATCTGTTGCCTGCAGGAAACCCATCTCACCACAAAAGATAGGCACGCTCTAAAAATAAAAGGCTGGTCAACAATTCTACAAGCAAATGGAAGCAGAAAACAGGCAGGGGTAGCCATTATGCTATCAGACAAAGTGGATTTCAAACAAAAAAAAATTATAAGAGACACGGATGGATACTACATTTTAGTCACAGGTACAATTCACCAGGAAGATTTCACAATACTGAACGTATATGCACCCAATACGGGCCCCTCCACATTCATTAAGAAAACCCTACAGCGTCTAAAGCAAGAAATCAACCCCTAAACGATAATTCTTGGGGTCTTCAACACTGCCCTCTCTACATGGGATAGATCAACAGGTCAAAAGCTTAACAGAGACACTTTGGAACTTAATCAAACCCTGAAAGAAATGGACCTCACAGATCTCTATCGAACTTTTCACCCACGCACCAAAGAATACACATTTTTCTCAGCAGCACACGGAACTTTCTCCAAAATAGATCACATATTGGGCCACAAAATGAATCTACACATATACAAGAAAGTTGAAATTCTAACCTGTGCCCTATAAGACCACCACGGCCTAAAGCTGGACATCCACAACACATCAAACAAGAGAAAACACACTAACTCCTGGACACTTAACACTATGATGCTGAATGAGAACTGGATTCAGGAAGAAATTAAAAAGGAAATTCAAGATTTCCTGAAAGTGAATGATAACGAAAATACAACTTACCAAAATCTCTGGGACACAATGAAAGCTGTTCTAAGAGGTAAGTTCATAGCTCTTAATGCCCACGTCAAAAAAATGGAAACATCAGAAATAAACAACTTAACAATGCAGCTTAAAGCTTTAGAGAAACTAGAGCAATCTGATCCCAAAAGCAGTAGAAGAGAAGAGATTAGCAAAATAAGGGGAGAAATATCTGAAATCGAGACTAAGAAAACGATAGAAAAAATCAACCAATCAAAAAGCTGGTTCTTTGAAAAAATCAACAAGATTGATACACCCCTAGCTAAACTAACCAAAAGCAAGAGAGCGAAAACCCAAATTAAGAAAATTAGAAATGAACATGGAGTTATCACTACTGATACCCAAGAAATCCAGAGAATTATAACATCATATTTCAAAAACTTATACTCTGTGAAGTTTGACAATACAAAAGAGATGGATGAATTTCTAAGTAAACACAACTTACCTAAATTGAATCAGGAAGTTGTGAATTATTTAAATAGTCATATAACATATAAGGAAATTGAGGAAGTAATCTCGAATCTTCCCACCAAAAAATGTCCTGGACCAGATGGATTCAGCACAGAGTTCTACCAGACATTTAAGGAGTTAATAACACCAATACTCCTTAAATTGTTCCATCAAATAGCAAAGGAAGGAACACTACCAAATTCCTTCTATGAAGATAATATCGTTTTAATCCCAAAACCTAATAAAGATTCACTTAAAAAAGAAAACTATAGGCCGATCTCCCTGATGAACACAGACACAAAGATTCTCAACAAAGTCTTAGCAAATCGGATTCAAAAACATATTAAAAAGATCATTCATGGGGACCAAGTAGGCTTCATCCCCGGCACACAAGGTTGGTTCAACATATGCAAATCAATAAATGTAATTCATCATGTAAACCAGTCCAAAGTCCAAGACCACATGATACTCTCGATAGATGCAGAAAAAGCCTTTGACAAGATCCAACAGCCTTTTATGATCAAAACGCTAGAGACAGTAGGAATGGAAGGAACCTTTATCAATATAATAAAAGCTGTATACAACAAGCCCACAGCAAGGATTATGCTCAATGGGGAACAATTGGAAGCATTCCCACTTCGATCAGGAACTAGACAAGGCTGTCCACTCTCACCACTTCTATTCAATATTGTACTTGAAGTCTTAGCTGAAGCTATAAGACAAGAAAGGGACACAAGAGGGATTCAAATCGGCAAGGAAGAAATCAAGCTATCCCTATTTGCAGATGACATGATCTTATACCTGAGGGATCCCAAAAACTCCACCAGGAAGCTCCTGGAACTAATTGAGAAGTTCAGCAGGGTGGCAGGCTACAAAATAAATGTGCAAAAATCAGAGCCCTTCCTATATGCCCAGAATGAAAGAAGTGAAAAAGCCTTGAGAGAAACCATGCCATTTATTATAACCCCTAAAAAAATGAAATACCTTGGTATAAACCTAACCAAGGAAGTAAGAGACCTTTATAATGAAAACTTTAAAACCCTAAAGAAAGAAATTGCAGAAGACACCAGAAGGTGGAAAGACCTCCATGTTCCTGGATTGGCAGAATCAACATCAGTAAAAATGACCATCCTACCAAAGGCAATATACAGATTCAATGCTATACCAATTAAAATCCCAAAGCAATTCTTCAAAGAAGTTGACCAAACAATCTCAACAGTTCATATGGAGGCACAAAAGACCCAGGATAGCAAAAACAATCCTGAGTAACAAAACACAGCTGGAGTATTACCATACCAAACCTTAGTCTATACTACAAATCCATAGTTATAAAGACAGCCTGGTACTGGCTCCAAATAGACACACAGATCAATGGATAAGGGTTGAAGACCCAGATATAAGCCCACACAAGTACAGCCATTTGTTCTTTGTCAATGGGGCCCAATCCAATGGAAAAAGAACAGCATCTTCAACAAATGGTGCTGGCAAAACTGGATGTCCACATGCAGAAGATTAAAACTGGACCCGTACTTGTCACCATGTACAAGACTTAATTCCAAATGGATCAAGGACCTTGATATCAGGCCAGAGACTTTAAAAACCATCGTTGAAAGGATAGGGAACTCCCTCGAGCTGATTGGGCTAGGCCAACAGTTCCTAAACAGACATCCAATGGCACAGTCACTGCTACCAACTCTCAACAGTTGGGATCTTGTGAAATTAAAGAGCTTCTGTTCAGATAAAGAGATTGTAACGCGAGCTCAAAGGCAACCCTCAGAATGGGAGAAAATCTTCACTATCCACACATCTGATAGAACTCTGCTGTCCAGAGTGCACAAAGAACTTAGGAAATTAAACACCAAGGAACACAATGGCCCAATTAAAAAATGGACTGGGTCCTTGCACCTCATCGGAGAGGAGGACCCAGAGGAGAGTTTGGCATGCTCATTAAAGGATGCTCCAGGGATGGGAGGGGAATGGGGAGGAAAGGGGGAGGGAAGGGGGGCACAGAGGGGGGAGGAAAGGGGGAGGGAAAGGGGGCACAGAGGGGTGGGAGGTGGAGGGAGGGAAGGGACCGGTGTATCTGTTAAGTTTGTATGAGTGGAAATAAAAAAAAAAAGGGCCCTGGAACTTAAACGAAACTTTACCAGGGATGAAATTAAAATGTCCAACAAATATCGTTAAAAATACTCCACATCCTTAGCCATCAGGGAAATGCAAATCAAAACTTCCCTCAGATACCATCTCATCCCGGTCAGGATGGCAAAAATCCACAATACAAACAACAAATGCTGGAGAGGATGTGGAGAGAGGGGAACTTCCCTACATTGCTGATGGGAATTCAGGCTCATACAACCACTCTGGTGTGCCGTCTGTCGATTCTTAAAGAAGTTAAAGATTGAAATGTCATATGACCCTGCTATTCCACTTTTGGGAATAACCCCCATACAGCAAAAATTCACCTCGATAGCACAAGCACGACCATGTTCATAGCAGCACTGTTTACAATAGCAAAGTCATGGAATCAACCCAAATGTCCAACAGTTGACGAGTGGATAAGGAAACTGTGGTACATCTATACAATGGAGTACTACTCAGCCATCAAAAATGATGAATTAATGGAATTTGCCGGGAAATGGATGGGATTAGAAACAATTATATTGAGTGAAGTATCCCAGACACAGAAAATTAAGTGCCATATGTACTCACTAATTAGGTAGCTCCTAGTACCAAACCCACTTGGAGACACTCAAAGATAAATCTCTGTAATACCTACAGTAATTGCAAAGATTATGAACAGGAGGGATGGGGAAGGAGGGCCCCACCAGAAACAAGGAGAGAGGGGACCATGTTACAGCAGAGAAAATAGGCCTCCATCAAGGACTGCAAGTAAGTAATGAGACATCTGGTTAAGTTCACAGACTTTCCTTCCTGATCATTTGCAGCTGATGGTGTATGATCTTACCAGAAGGGGAGGGCATATAGTCTGGCAGATAGAAAGTAACCATTTTGCAAATAGGTGACTGACCCCTCCCTCACTGCGGTTTCCTAGTTTTATTCCATCTACCTTTGAATATACTCTTACAACAAGACTCTAGTTTAACAGCTTTTTATCTTTGGCCAGGTGACGACATCCAATACCCATCAGGATGCAGCCAAGGGCATTGCAGGAACAGCAAAACAAAACAAAAAAAAATCAACAAACCATAATCCAGAACATCAGAGACTCTATATCAATCACCTGGAACTAGGCCAGCCTAATCTCTCCCCATCCTGAAGCATCAGGGAAATTTGCCGGAGAGAGGGCGGTAAGAGTGTAAGAGCACAAGGATGGGAGGAGCAATGATATGCAAGATACTCCACACAAGTTAGGGCCGAAGCAATCATAATTGGACTTTACATGCCCTGCACAATGTCCAACACATTATTGACCCCACGAAGTCTAGCATGGAGTAAAGGCACTAGGATCCTCGGAGGGATTGACAGTCACAGTAGTGTTCCTATGCTTAAGGGAACACAGGAAAGCGTTCTGGAAAATGCCACTGGGTCCTTGCACCTCATCGGAGAGGAGGACCCAGAGGAGAGTTTGGCATGCATATTAAAGGATGCTCCGGGGATTGGGGGGGAGGCACTGGGGGATGAAGAGGGAGGGTGGAGGGGAGGGGGACACAGGAGGGTGGGGGGGTAGAGAGAGGGAGGGGACCAGTCTACCTGTTAAGTTTGTATGAATGGAAATAAAAAAAATGTTAAAAAAAAAGTTATCCTCTGACCTCTACACCATGGTGCATGTGTACACGCCTACATTCTCTGTCTCTGTCTCTGTCTTTGTCTTTCTCAAACAAATGAATAAAGTATCTATCTCTGAAATAAATGAATAAAATATTTTAAAAATTTCTTTTTAAATTTTTATTATTATTATTATTATTTATTCAACTGTGTGCATGTGCGTATGTGCGCGCGCGTGTGTGTCTGTGTGTGTCTGTGTATGTGTAGAACCACGGACGAATTCACGAACCACCATGGACGCCTCCACCTCCTTCTGCCCCGGGATTCACAGACTCCGCCCTACCAGGACCAGAAGCGCAGGCCGCCCCCACTTCCGCCCGGCGTCTATACGTGGGATCTGGGATCCAACTCAGGACCCTCCGCCCGCAAGGCGGAGGCTTAACCCCTGAGCCACCTCTCCAGCCCCTAAAAATTTCTTTTTAAATTTCTATAGTTATTCTATTGGCTCTCTTTCCTATCTAATGAAAGTTCTTATTAGAGAGCCTTTTACATGCAACTTTTTTTGTAACAAAAAATTAAGTCTAGGTTCAGTAATACTGTAATCCTTGCTGCCAAATATTAGACATATTATTTTTACATATTTACAAGCTTGTTTTTTCAAAATAGCAAAAGCCTTTGAATCTCTAACATGGATATAACTGATGCATATTTAATGAATAACTTCAATCTCTTAAGTAATGCTAAACCTCAGCCTTTGTTTACATCTCACAAGGGAATAATGTTTTGATGTGTGTCTCTTTCACAATTGTCTGTCAAGACAGCTTAGTACATGCCTTTAAACCAAAAGAAATTGTGTTGGGGATCTGGGATAATGCTTCAGCTCAGTTGCTGTGTAATTAGGTTGATTAATAACTTAAAAACCACAAATTCAACATGAGATGAATTTTATCTCAAAACTTGAACTGCTGAAAAAGCAATGATCAGCACAACTGGGAAACAGCTCTATTTCAACAATTTATTAGTTATTTATTTGGAAAAGGGCTTCCCTTTGAGCCCAGGCTAGCTTCGTGATCCTCCTGCCCGAGTGTTCCAGAATGCTAGGATTATAGGTGTCACTAATCCAACTTTTCAATGTAATTTAAAGTACAGCACTTTTAGCGTTGTATAGATGTAAATGAAAGTAGAAAAGCTAAAAGAAAAAGAGAAAAGGAGATAAACATGCATCTCTAGGTCTTTTCTTTAATTCTGGGGAAAAACATGAGTTTTGAAAATCCAAGTTGGAGTTTGTTAATTAATTGCTTTGTTTATTATTATGTAATGTTTCACTATTGTGTTTTATATTAAAAGACAAACTGCTAATTTATGGTCTGGTAGGAAACTAGACAAATATGTGCAGAAGAAATAGTCTCTGGGATCATAGGGCAGACAGATGGGTTTTTGGCATAGCTGTGGCCTGTGACATGGCAGATACTGCTGATATGCAGATGACTGGAAAGGAGGGTTTTATTAAGAGCACATACTCCTGCTCTTTTCTTTATTTTCATTTTTGAAAAGATGATTGAGAATAGAAAAATTGTTGATATTAAAGCTTATTTTCTCCTTATCCTCTTTCTTAGGACTGTGACAGTTATCTTTAAACTGCAAAGCAGTTCATTCCTTGTGCAAGAACAAATATCCTTTGTACCAGTTAGTTTTAACTCACACTTGGAGTGTGTCAGCTATCTATGAAAAATTATCTAGTTAAGGCAGACATCTAGGCAAACCTGTGGAAGATTGTCTTGATTTCATAATTGATGTGGGACGACCCAGGCCATATTGAGTGGGACCATTCCCTGGGAAGGTGGATAAAGATCTATATCTATCTATCTATCTATCTATCTATCTATCTATCTATCTATCTATCTACCTACCTATCAATCATCTATCTATCGGGAGTGAGCTAGTTAGCATTTGGCAAATTTGAATGCTTTAGTAAGTATGCATCATTTATTTTTGCCCCTCACCCCCCCCCTGCTGCTCTTGACTTTGGATATGGTGAAGCCAACTTTCTTGGCTCCTATTTGTAACTTTCTTCTCTTGTCATGATGGACTGTAACCTGGAATTGTGAGCAATAAAATCTTTTTCTCCTAAATTTTTTAAATCAAGTATTTATAACAACAATGAAATTATGAGGTTAGCATGCTGTTTTATGAAATATTTCAGCTTTGGGCATAGGCATAGGTCAGCATTGGAAGCAGAAGTAGGCAATGGTCACCTTTCCTTCTCAAATCACTATTTTAGTTTAATCAGATTCTTTTCCAAGGATCTATGCTTGATCTGTTCAAAGGTTTATGAAGTGACCCTGGTTTATTTGCTTATTTTATTACTGTGCAAAAGTACCTGGTCAAAACAACTTAAGGGAGAAAGAGTTTATTTGGATCATAATTCCAGGTTGTAGTTCATCACAGTGGCAGGGCTTGAAGCAACTGGTATCAGCACAACCAAAGTCAACAAACAAAGAACAAATGAATGCATGCGTGCCTGTACTCAGCTAGTCTTCTGTACTTTATACAGGTTGGGAACACCTACTTAGGGACATAGCTCTCTCCACAATGGGTTAGTCTCCCAACTTCAATTAAAGCAACAAGACAGCTTCTTCTGGGTATGCCCAGATACCTGCTTCCAAGGTGTCAAGTTCACAACTGAGACTAACTACAATAACTTATTCTTACCTACTTGATATATAAACACATCATGAATATCTACTACTTCTTCCTATAGGCTCATGACCATATTATAATATAGAATGTGTTCAGTCCAACTTTAAAATTTTCCATAGTCATTAACAGTTAGAGCATTTTAAAAGTCCAAAGTTTTTTTTTTAACTATGAGCTCAAATAAAATAAAAAACTAATTATGTATTTTCAATATATAATGTCACAGAGCAGATATTCTAATTTCAAAATGTAAGAGTCAGGTCATAATAGGAAATGATCAAACCCAAAATCCATCAGGGGAAATACAAGTCCTATAGCTCCATGTTTGGCATCTGAGGCCAATAATATAATCAAGTAAGTTCCAAAAGTGGATGCTCAATCTACGGATATGGAAGTTTGACTGTTGGCAAGATAGTTTGTTATTTCTCTAATACTGAGTTTAGAATGGAGCCCAAAATTATTTTAGTCAAAATGTAAATTTTTAGATTTTTTTTAAAGTGAACTAATAGATCTTTTTTGAAGGAGCCTAGAACACAAATAATAGTTGAAATATGTTTTTGGGCGGCAGCAAGAAGCTGATAAGAGAACTTGAGTGAATTTGCTTTCAGCCCACAGCCAGTGGAATTACTCTAAGATGTGGAAAATATATTGAAAGGTTGGAAAGTCAGGAAGGAATCGTCAGTTATTATTAAGGGAATTTTAAGGTGTTCAGATGGAGTGAGCAGTCTGGGTTTGGGGAGGGCAAGTTTGTCTCATTCCACAAGAGAAAATGTTTTTGAAATTTATGGTGATCAATGTCCCAGGAAAAGAAAGGAAGAGATGTATCAGGTGGGCATTAGACATCACGCCAGTGCATTTGGCTCAGAAGTGGATTAAGGCTAGGCAGATGGATGGCTTCCTTCTACTTTTTAGTGAGAGAGGGACAGGCAGCGTTTGCTTTGGCAGATGTGGAACCATCCATCTGGTCTCACTTTCTGTAAGAAGTAGAAAAAAAGGGTAAAACCTGGAGATATGTGTTAAGGGAAAAATAAATCTTTCCAGGTCAAAGAAGCAAAGATTACAGAGAAGGAAAGAAAGAAGAACTAGATTAGCAAAATAGCTAGCCTACTGACATTTCACTATGGAAGAGGGAAGTTCTCAAGAGATGCTACACCTCCCTGAGACATGTTTGAAGGCTAATTCCAAAGGGGAGCAAGGGAGCTTCCTTATTCAATGATTTCCCCACTGATAAGGCATCTATGTCCCACCAAGTACTTAGGTGCTTGCTAGTACAGGCATCTTAGATGAAGCCCAGTGAGTCACACATACAAGACGTGAAAATAAGGGAGACTGGAAAGGGCAAAGTATGTAGTGTGACAGCAGGGAGTATAGGATTAGTTGTAAAAGGTGAAAACAGAGATTTTTTGTATTTCTGTATGAAAACATCAAAGAATAAAAATAATAAAAAACACAAATCATTGATACATGTTTTAACAAAATAGGAAGGACAGCAAGAAAGGAAAAGAAGGAAGACTTTTCCATGTATCAAACAGTGATAGTTTTCTACAAAAAAATAGGCAATAGCTGGTTTAAAAATAGGGGGAGAGGGGTTGGGAGATGGCTCAGGGCTTAAAACATTTACTTTGGAAGCAGAAGGACTTGAGCTCAGATCCCCAGATCCCATATAAAAATGTCAGGTGGAAATGGTGACAGGCTAAAATTCTGACCCTGTAAGGTGGAGACTGGGAAACTCCAAGGCAAGGTAATGAGAAAGTAGAGTAATTAGGATGATTCCTGATGTTACCCTAGACCTCCACAGGCACACACACTCAAGCGCCCTCTAATACACACACACACACACACACAAAAAAAAAACAAAACAAAAAAAACACAAAAACCAACTCAAAGAATTTGAGATTGGCACAAGAGTAATGTAGTCATTCGAAAATTGTGATGCCTTTGGAGTCTGGAAGATTTGAAAATGGTAGGATCTTTTCAAGGTCCTAGAAGTCCAGGCTATGGGAGCCAAGAAGGTCACATGGTTGATCCAGAAATACACAGGATACAGTGATAGTTGCATGTGGCTGCCACAAGAAATGGCCACCAAGGGGATGACCGATAACACCTAAGTTATTGTCCCACAGTTCTGGAAGTCAGAATGTGGCGTAATAACACCCTTGCATACCTTGTTTCCTAATAAGGCATGTTCACAGGTTCCAAGCATTTGGAAATACACATGACTTTCCAGAGGCCCTGCATCCGGCTCCTGCCAGGCAGGATGGGAACAAGGACTTAGGCTCTTTCTTTCCTTTTAATTGCTTTGTTACCTGTGGTGTGGCTGGTGTGACGAAGACATCTGATCAGAGTCTGCCTGCTAGACGTGAGTTCTGCTGCCTCTGCTGTTCTGGTCTCTATTTCTTCATCCTTGAGATTCATAAAGGAGGTCAGGTTTGTCTTACCAAGCTAGTCACCTTGGATTTGTAGGGAGAGGGCAAGATGCCTCCATGGGAGAAAATTCTAAGAGGAACTAGCATGTATGTGAATATCTGGTGAGGTGGGGAGGGGGACCCAGCTACATTTCCAAGTTTTTTGGCAAAGACGATTTGGCAGATGGAATTTCCCCGTGGAGCTGAGAGAAGTGTATTTGTTTCCTTCAGAACCCAGCTCAGCGCATTTACTTAACAGCCACATCAAAAGCTTGGGAGACCTGAAGCCGAATTTTCTCCACTGAGAGGCAGTCACCTGGTGAGTGCCTCTCAGGCAGGGCTTCGTGAGGCCCCTGGGATATGAGACAAGGGAAAATGACAGGACCAGGAAAGCCATGTTGTCTGTCAGACAGTGAAATCATTCGTTTGGATGTTAAGACAACCATGCCACAGTAGTGAATTCACTTAGTAGCTTGCATGGAGGGTAAAACCTCGGAGTGTTCCACCTTTCATAGTCTCAGCTTCCTGAGTTTATTCACTTAATTTTTTTCCTTTACTTTTTTTTACTTATCCAGTTCTGATTCCTGTTTGATGCTCTGTGCTTTTCCCACCAGAAAGGGAAGGAAAGAGTCAGTGGTGAGATCTTGTACTGTCACTTCTGCAAAACAGTGTGCTTTGCTCAGGAGAGAGGACAGAAAGTTAATTGCCCTGGATTTAATGCCAAACAGGGAAAATGTGCAATGTCCATAAAAGCATGCATATTTGAAACCGCATGTACAAGCGGGTTTATTGCAATATGGTTACAATAGCAGAAATCTGGAGCAGTTTGAATGTTCACCAAGGGGGATGAATAAAATATAGCACAACCATGGTATGGAATATTATGCAGCTATTAAGAAGTAAGGAGTAGATCCATATATTTGGTCTTAGGTGCTATTTCCAACACAGTGTTAAATAAAAAAGAAAAATTATTGTATAACAAATGTGGACTATTCCTTTAAAAAAACTCTACCCACTTGTATAAACAAAATAATTTGAGTATATTAATTTTGCAGTAGAATGATAAAGTAGAGAACTGCAAAAAGTAATGATAGGTTTTAAACTGATAGAGATCTCTGCTCAGAAAATGTGGACCTTCAGAATCATTCAGCCTTAGTCTGCTTTATGCTGCTGTGTCAGAATATCACAGTCTGGGTAAATTGACACAGAAGTTTCTTTGGCTAATAGTACTGTGGGCAAGGAGGTGTAAGATCAAGGGGTTTTTCTGTACATCATAACATGAAAGAAGGCATTTCAGCAGAAGGCATCGTAGACTGAGCAGTAAGTGTGCATGCTCGGTTTCTCTTTATAAAACCACCGATCCTATCATGGGGGTCCCACTATCACGACCTCATCTGATCCTTGCTGCCTTCCTAAGGTTCCTCCAAATATCATCAATGTATGAATCTGGAGATTGCTTCTATAAAACACACAAACATATGAGAAAGAGAGAAAGAGAGAGAACTTTTTCAGATACAACACTATAGGTTTATTTAAAACTTATTTCTCACCTTGAATAGGCAAAATGCAAACTCCACAAAATGGAGAACATTTTCTTTTAAAATTCATTTTCACCAGATTTGTGCACAGGTGCTCTTCCTCAGTGAGCCATCCTGATGCCCCCAAATTTCAAGACTGTTTTCAACATAAGAAATTTTAGGGGACATGGTCAAACATATGATCTTTGTACATGTGCTTCATGGTATTAATGTGAGTTGTTTCTCACAGGTTCATGTGTCTGAATCATTATTTGGCCTTTGGGAAGCTTGTTATAACTTTAGGCGGTGGAGCCTTGCTGGAGGAAGGCATGTCATAGGTCTTGATGATAAACGGCACTCTCCTTCTGGTAGTAGTCTGTATTAGCAGTCTGCAGTTTGCTCTCTCAGTTTTACGTGATGTCTGCAGTGACCTAAGCTTCCTCAAGTGTCTTCTATCATGCCTTTTGTTCCTTAATGGATCATATCCCCTCTGTGGAATAGTAAGCCAAATAACTCTCTCTTTACTTGTTTAAGCTGGTTGCCTGAATGGTATCTCATAGCGGCAGAAAAAGTAACTGTGACAACATGGAAGATACAGATTTTTAGGTATGAATTATTTTGCAAAATAGAATTTATTTCATGATTTTATATTCATAATAAGTGTTCAAATATATGCATGTGATGAAGCCTATATAAACTATAAGCCATCTTTGACCACAGAAGATGTTATTGGAAAATAAAAAAAGATGCTGAAGAAAGTTAAAATCAGGGCTAGACTAGAAAATTCCTCTGGCTAAGAACTATGCATATTTCTGCTTTATGGTTTCATGTGGAATTATGGAAAGTTAGTTCTTTAGCATACTACTGCTACTACTGAATTTAGCATACTACATACTACTACTGAATTGTTCTTTGGTGAGTGCTTGAGTGTTTTCTAAGTGCGCTTCCATTGTCTTTATGCAGTGTGAAGTTGAAAACCTGTATTGGGTGGATCAGGTTCAGATGCTCAGAGCAGACATGTATCCTGAGGCCAGTAGGATGACAGGAACTGCATTAAAGGTAGTTTGTCATAAAATGCTTTATTGAATGACATTTCAACCAAATAATTATAGGAGAGTGATTAACTATTGTGGTAGATAGCTACTGGTGTCAACTTGGCAATCAGCTCTGGGCATATTTGTAAATATACTCTGGGCATATTTATAAAGAACTGGTAGTTGAGGTAATACTTGAGCAACCCCACAGGAGATTAACTAACTGATGGGAAGGCCCAGCCCATGGTGGATGGGACTAGTTTCTTGGGCAAGTGAATAAAATGGAGGACACTGGTTAAGAAAGTTGGGATTCTTCAGCACACTTGGATAAACATGCTGTTTGGAAAGGGAAGTTTGCCCCTTTCTCAGCTGTCCTGTGGGTATGGTGTGGCCAGTTCCTTGGCCTCTGGTGTTGGTGTGGACCCTCTTGCCAAACTGGAGTAAGAACTGTAACCAGACAACAGTAAGCCAAGAATAAAACCCTTTGTTCTTTTTAAGCCATTTTGTCAGAAACCGGAATAAGTATCTGTGGCTCAGAGGCATTGTTCTTCGTTGCTGCAAAACCTCCATGGTCAGAGGATCACTCTTACCATCATGCCATGGCTTGAATGTGACTTGCTGCCCATGGACTGAGGCATTTGGGTCCTTAGCTGTTATTGATAGCACCTATAGGAGGTGGATCCTTGTTGGAGGAAGTCAGTCACAGGGGGCAGGCCTTGTGGTTTGGAAGCCCGGCTCTTCTTTTACTCAGTTTGTTTTTATTGCCTTCTGCTGTGCAATTCCTGTCTTAATGGACTCTATCACTTCTGGAACTATAAACTAATAAAATGCCCCTTTTCCTAAAGCTGGTTTGTTAGAATCTTTTCTCACAACAAAAGGAGGATGACTGGAACACATGGCTACTACTGTTTTCATGAAGAAAGACATACACTGTGTGTATCATGTGAAGGATCCTAGTGGGCCTTAGGCAGTTGTTTTCTAGTGGAGTTATTGATTTATCTATCATGTGTTAGGCACTAGCTAAGTAGTGGGTAATGAACAGAGTGAATTCCTACTTCCAGGACACCATGGTCTATAGACAAATAACACTGTCATAATTAGATACCTTTGTCAATTTGACAATGGGGGTTTGAGCTCTGGGAACAGTTATGAAGAATTGGTAGCTCATTTGAGCCTAGGACAAGCCTATGGGAGATTGATTGATGGGGAGGGGCCAGGCCATGGTTGGTAGGGCCAGTCTCTAGGGTAGGCGAATAAGATGGAGGGCACTGGTTAAGGAAATTGGCACTCTTCTGAGTTTTTGGCCAGACATCCTGGACTGGCAAGTAAGGATTGTCCTGTGGAGTTGTGTGGCCAATGCCTTCAATCCTTAGTGTTCGTGTGGATTTTCCTGCCAAGTTGGACAAGGAGCTATAAGTAATCATAGACCAAAATAAAACCCCTTGTTCCCTTAAGTCCTTTGTCATGAATTTATCAGCAACAATGTAGATTAATTGCAACAACCACTTACAAAAAGGGGAATCAATGTAAAGTAAGTGTTGTCACAGGGATATGATGTAAAGGACCAGAGGGATGGCGAAGGCTGCTTGGGAGGTCTTTGAGGAAATGTTATTAAAAACAAGAGGCTCTGTTGGTATACTGGATAGTTTCTAAGGGCTGAACGAATAAATAAATGTTTCAGTGAACCTCCACATGCTTAAGTCTATAAATACATACTTATGATTATTTCCTCAGCATTATCTCCAGAAACAAAACAGCCGAATCTCTGGATGAATGTTTACAAGCCAGGCAGTTGCTCCTTTGATTTCAATCATGTTGAATGTGTGTGTGCGTGTGTGTGTACTTGTTTGTGTATGTGGTGTGTCATTATGTGTGTATGTGGACATGTGTAGATTGGCTCAGGTGTTTTCCTCAATGCTCTCTATTTTACTTTTTGAGACAGGGTAGTTGATTGAACCTGGGACTTACTGATTTGGTTAGACTGGCTGGCCAGCAAGCCCACAGATCTTATTGTTCCTTCCTCATTAATGCTTGGATTATACGTGGTAATGTTCACCCTCTTACATGGGTACTGGGATCTGAATTCAGATTCTCTTGCTTGCGGGCCAACCACTTACTGTTTGAACTATTTCCCAGTCTTTAGAGTATATGTCTTGATACTCCACAAATGAGTAGTACGAATATTAAGTTTTGCCAATTTAATTACCAGCAAAGTATTGTTTTGGAAGTGTTAAAGTTTAGTTGCAGGAAGGTTTTTTTTTTTTTATTTTTACTTTTGTGGTATGGGAATTGAACTCAAAACCTCACCCAGCCATGCTGGGCCAGTGATCTGTATACCTGTTCCAGGAGTACTTTCATGAACTTTGTCATAGCTTAATTTTCATATCAACAGAAGCTCCACAGTGAGCTGATCTTGGGAAAATGTATACAACAGAGATGCTCACTCACCCAGACTCAGTATCTGTTACACCTCCCCATATTTCTCGGTATCTTGTTTGTACCAGTTTGCTGCTTACTCCTGGTTTCAGGCATCCATGACTGTCTTCCCCTGTCACTTCTTGCCTTGGCAACAGGATGAGGAGCATGAAGTTTGTCATGGATGAAGGCATAGCGCTCGTCACTTTGCTTTTCATAACCAGGGTGCTTTACAATTGCATTCTTAGTTTAAAATTAATGCACCTTTGACAAAGATAGAAACGAACTACAACTCTAAATAAAAGGGACAATGTGAAAACATTTGAGTTGCATTTAATTTTTTTTTTTTGCTGTGAGATAACCATTTTAAGGGAGAAATGGGTATTTGTTTGCTTACTGTTCTAGAATGAATGTAGTCCATTATGGTGGGAAGTGCAAAGAAGAAGGCATAGTTGAAGGCAGAAACAGGAGGGACGTTTAGGTCACCGTAACCATCAGGAAGCAGAGAGAGCAAGAACAAGAGGAAGCAGGATTGATCTACCCCACAAGGCCTATCCTGTGACATCCCTTCTTCCAGCAGAGTTCCACCTCTTGAAGGTGCCACAACCTTCTCCAGGATTAACATCAAGCGTTCAAACACATGAGCCTGTGATGGGCAGTTAAAATTCAAATCATAATCCTTTGTATTATTAAAGAAAATTAATGAAGCTATTCACTAGTATCATTATAATTCTTATTTTGTTGTTCTGAGGAGTTATTATCATAATATGATGAGAGTTGTGTGGCTAAAAGTGTCTGTTAGATAGAATTAAAATTCCTTGGTAGTCTCATTTTTCATGTGGAAGGCTCTAAATTATGCTTCCAGAGTGTTCCCAAAGAAATTTCCTAGCTATTATGAAATGATGAAGTATGGTAAAGAAGATCTCATTGATAGCAGCTGTGACGTAGGACTTTAAAGTCATACCCATAAACCTTTATTGAACAGGAAGTCTACTTTATAATTCTGTGAACATGGCTGTAGCGAAGACCAAGCTTTTTCTGAAGCATGCAAGTTTCTGCAGCTTTGCGCATCTCTCAGTTATGCCTGTGCACATGTTCTTTTATGTTCCTATGTTGTAGCTCTCAAGTCAGAGAGACATTAGGCTGTCAAGCAGCTCTCGCTCCAGATGGCTGATAAAGTCTTCATGCAGTCCTTCCTACCCTGTAGTTCCATTTCCTGAACATACCAGTCTAACAGCTGCTCACGATCCAGACAGCAGAAGGAAATCCTTGAAATATTTACAAACAGACAGGAAAATATATTTTAAAGCCCAGGGGCAAAGTGACTATCTGAAAATTACTGTAACATCAGATATCAGGACAAGAGCAGTTCAAGGCACTGTGTTTGGCTTTATTTTTCTTACATGCACACTTTGTAAGGTGCAAAACTTTTAGACCAACAACATCCTTTCCAAGATAAGCAGTTCATTTATAATCAGCAAAGGCAGTTTTTTTTTTTTTTTCTAGCTGATCTTACTGGTTACAGTATCATTGCTCAGAGACCACGGTAAGCATCTTTCTCCCACCTGCTTCTACTGTTCAGATCAGCTAAACCACTGACAATTCAAGAGTCTTAAGAGAGTGCTTTCTACAAGTGAGTTGTCTGACTTCTGCACAGAAGTAGAGGGAAACATTCTTCCCTAGTGCAGAACGTTGTTCCTACTATAAAATTACAAGGTTCATTTTCTCAGAATACTCAGGCAGATTGGAAGAAAGGTGGAAAACTGGGATAGAAGGTCTTGGAGCAGGCAGGTAAGAGCTCAGTAATGCCCTCCCCCCAGTGGTAGGCAGATTGACAAGGAAGGCTGGGAAGGGAGAGCAGGTGCTTCCCTGCGGCACGTGAAACTTCGCATCAGCACATCACCCCAATTGACATTTTTCTACATCCCAAGCGCATTCCTTCTAGAACACTGATTCCATCATTTTAAAATAATCCATTTAATTTTTATTCATTGGCAGTTTCATACATGTATGAAATGAATTTTAGTCATTTCTGCCTCACATTACTCTATCTTATGTACCCCTTCTCCCACTGAAAATCTTCTTCCCAACAATTTTCCCCTTCTACTTTCATATCTTCTCTCTCTCTCTCTTTCTCTCCCTCCTTTTCTTTTTCTCTCCCTTCCTCCTTACCTCTCTCTCTCTGAGATTAATGAGGGTTCCGTGCCTCAGTGTGTGCATGGATACTTGCTGGAACAGGGCTCACACCACTGAAGTCTGTGCTCTCCTTCCCCCACAGCATTAGCCATCAATAGTTCTTTGGGGAAGGGCGAGGACTCCAACAATTTAAAAGAAAGGTATAAATTTTTACAGCCACTGATTCCAAGGAATGCTGGCAAATGTGTAATAACCAGCTTTTGGATGAAAATAGCAGTGTGTTTGTTGGTATCTGTCACATAAATACTCCCAACCATAGCTGATTTTGAACACCAACCTGAAGCTTCACAGCTCTTCTGAGTCACACACAACATGTTTTTTTTTCTGAACTTCTTTTTCTATTTTTACAAGCATATTGAATATTCATCCCAGCTTCCCTCCCTCCCTATCCTCTTCTTTCCATCCCCTCCCTTCCCTTCACCATTCCCTCCCACTCCCTCTGATCCTTCTGCCCGTGTGCTTTTATAGACCCCAAGGTTCACTCTGGCTTGTCTTCTCTTATGGGAGCTCAGGCCTCCAGAGCCTCTTGGAACGTTCATAGTTCATGTCAGCCCCTTGATCCCCTAAGTTGTTTGATTGTGTATATATCAACAACATGAACATAAATTTCAACACAAAGAATGACAGTTTTGTCCCTTCATTCATTTAATATCTATAAATGCTATTTTTAAACTATTGCTTTATTCTTAGAATCTGTGAAGGCATGTGGAATGGTGATAGTATGCATCTTTTCCCATTGACTCGAAGGACAACACTTCTAACATTTTGTCATTAAATATAAAGTGTGCAGTACTGATGACAACTATATTAACATGTATAGTCGTTTAGTGATAATACTTTCTATCATTTCATCACTAGAGACAATGTGTGCAGTGCTAATAATTTAGATATTCTCTCCTGGACTGGAGAGATGGCTTAGGAGTTAAACCTCTGCCCCTAAAATAGAAGGTCTTGAGTACGGATCCCAGCCAGGTGGAAATTATGGCAGCCTATACTTGAAGATGGAGTCTGGGAAACTTCAGAGCAAAAGCAAAGAGGAGGTAGTCTAATCCAGGGTGATTCCTGAAATCACCTTTTAGTCTCCACAGGCACACACAGTGCCCTCTGATACACACAGACAAGACAGACAGACAGACAGACACACACAGACACACACACACACACACACACACACACACACACACACGCAAAAATAAAAAAAAGATACTCCCTCATACTAGTTGTTAAGCTGCTTCCAATTTTTAATGACATATAATGACAAATATATGCTTATACTCACATCTCTATACATGCTGAAGGCATATTGATAAATATTTTTGTGTTTAAGAATGAGTTTCAGTATGCCTGCATGGTTGTTGATAAATGACCATCAAACAGCTTAAGGGAATGAGGGTTTATTCCCTCTTATGATTCCTGGTTACAGTTCTCAGTCCAGCTTGATGGAGAACATGCACCAACACAAGGGCCGAGGGAACTGGCCACACCGTCACTACATGTCTGGCCAAATATACAGAAGGATGCCACCTCTCTCAACTAGCTCCCTGTGATTTATTCCAGGGCTTAATCCCACCCACCATAGGCTGGGCCTTCCCCATCAGCTAGACAATCTCCTGCAGGTTTGCTCTGGGCTTAATTCAACCACTAATTCTCTACAAATGTGCTCAGAGCTCAAACCTCAACTGTCAGGTTGACACCTATACCTAACTATGACAGATTGTAACCAATGTAATAATAAGATTTAAAAAGTACCTCATGTTCTCATGTCCCTCATCCATGCTGCAGAATAATTCAGCCCATGACTTGGTGATGTGAAGCAGCAATTCATCACAAAACTTTAGGGTGCTTCATTTATTGGACTTGGGGGGAGAATGTGTGTCTTAGTCTCAAACCTTTGTTGCTGTAATAATTATGTGACATAAACAATGTAGGAGAATAAGGGTTTTTTTTTTTAGTCTATCTTATGATTTCAGGTACCAGTTGACAATGGCAGAACTGATACCAGTAGAAGGGGAGGGAATTAACCACGTCATATCCAAGCAAGAGCAGAAAGTGGGCAAGGAGCAATGCCGCATTCATTGTCAGCTAGTTTGCTAACAATGTTAATCAGCTCTCTTCATCTTAACCACCTGCCCAGGGAATGGCCCCACCCACTATGAACTGGGTCTTGCCCTGTGAATTATGCAGCCAAGACAGTGTCTCCGAGGCAGCCTTGCCTTAAGTGGGTAATTCCTTATAGGTGTGTTAAAGACTTATTTCTGAAGTGTCAAGGTCATGCCTGAAACAAGCTGGGAAACTGTAGCTGCAGAACAGTGGTTGTGTGCTGTGTACTAATGACCAGACAAAGTGAGGCAGATGTCTCCACGCACAGGATGCTTCTTGCCAGGAAGAGAGCAGCTCCTCACCCTATAACTGGGAGAAAGATGGCTGCCTGAGGATGAAATATTTTATGCCATTTTCTGCAGGCATCTCTCTTAGCATCCTGATTTGCCCGTGCAACACTACTCAGGATGATTCTCATACAAGTCACCCCTGCTGCAGTCTGCGACCAAATTATGACTCCAAAGAGACTGGAGATTAAAACCCGAGGAAGTAGTTGATCATGTTGCACTTTACAAAATGCAAAGTGAACGTGATTGGAATAACTTCATGCATTTCATGTGACTGGTAGCACAGTGGAAAAATGCTACAACCACCAGTGAAGATTCACATCATTGAGCTTGGCAGCTGTGGATTGGCATGCCTTGGTTGGTTCCTTAATAATAAGACTTCGATATTTTTCTCCAGATGACTTCTATAAATGAAAATTATCTCTTTAATTTTTGCCAAGACTGAGAAAGTGAGTACAGCAATGAAGGAATGCCTATCTCTTGCTGTTATTAAATATCCAATCCTTCAGTTTTCATATTGGACCCCTGATGGCTAGAGAGGAGAATGTCTGCATCAAGGACCAAGAGCAGTAAGGTCCTGGGTCAATTATGGAAGATCAAGATGGAAAATGATATGAGACATGGAGTTAACTTTGTCTGGGCTTAAAAAGGGAAGGGGAGGGGGAGTGAGAGTATGAACTGTGGGGGAAGGTGACATATAGATATAGATATAGATATAGGTATGAGCTTTAACATCTTGCTTTTGAATAGAGAAGGCAAATTGGATTTAGCATGGGTGATTCCTTGCAACTCTTTTTCATTTTATAAAACTTCTGTGTTTTACCACTTGGATAGTTGATGGATGAATTTTCAAAAGTGATAGAAAGAAACATGGTTGTTGGTAGCATTTTTTTTCTGCCAAGCTGATCTTTGACTTCTCCCCTTACCTAACACTGTGTCTGCAGTCCAACCCTCTCATATCACTCTATCTCAGGATGCACTTGGACTTTGGGTGGTTACCCAAACCCAATGGAAAGCATGAACCAGAAAGTCAGCCCTGACAGCTTCATCTGCCCCACCACAAGAGCTGGTGGAGCCCCACGACAGACACTGTATGAAACAGATATGAAGAAAGGCTCCCCCCCAACTCCTACTTCCTTAGAATCTTACGGTAGTGTTCCTTGTCTGCAGAAACTGCTTTATGCAATTTCAACTAATCACACTTAAGAATAGTCAACAAACGTTAAATTCAGAAATAATTCATACACATTGTTCTGATAGTGAAACAGAAACACTCACACCACCTCCTTCCATACTGCCTGAGAAGAAATCATCTCTTTGCTCAGCATATCCATGCTGAATATATTACCCACCCACTTCTTGTTTAGCAAATCAACTGCCATGTTTGTGGTCAAGAAACTGTAATTTTAAAGTGACATATATGTTCGGATATAATTAAAGAACTTGTAGATGCTCAATTTATTACAATTATTTTAGGTTTGAACTACATGAGTCAGCTGACAAATTCTATGATGTAAACTTAAGAAATGAGGTCAGCATATTGATGTGATCACAGCAGAGATGGCAAAAGATTTAGTAGAAGATATTGAATACAATTAATTGAAAAATATTGTTCACTGCATTGGAAAATTTGTATGATGATATGGTTCCTCATAGTCAGGAACGGTTAACTGGTTAAATTTTTGGATGATATGCAGCCCTTTATAGTTCTGTCTTTGTATGTTATAAAATACTCTGCATGTCCCATTTCTATTTATAGTTTACAAATTTTGTTTCCTACAAAACTATGCATTTTTGGAAAAGAGTGAGATTTATTAGATGTATTAATAACAATATTAATAGTAACATTATTAATGATAATCAGAATACTAATGCACATTGTATTTTAAAACCTTGAGCATTTTGTCAAGAACAGAGGATTATAAGCACCCTATTTTTTTTTCTTAAATTACTTTTTCTTAGTATTCTAACTTTTGCAAGACTCCCTTTGTTGTAGTCATGTATATTCATAACAATTTTCTGTTCTACTCTTCTACTTTCAAATTCAGGACTATTCAATATACAAATTCAATGCTATCCCAATTAAAATCCCAAAGCAATTCTTTAAAGAAGTTGACCAAATAATCTCAAAATTCATATGGAGGCACAGAAGACCCAGGATAGCAAAGACAATCCTGAGTAACAAAAACATGGCTGGAGGTATCACCATACCAAACCTTAGTCTGTACTACAAATCCATAGTTATAAAAACAGCCTGGTATTGGCTCCAAAATAGATACACAGATCAATGGATAAGGGTTGAAGACCCATATATAAGCCCACACAATTACAGCCATTTGATCTTGACAAAGGGTCCCAAAAAATCCAATGGAAAAAGAACAGTATCTTCAACAAATGGTGCTGGCAAAAATGGATGTCCATATGCAGAAGATTAAAACTGGACCCGTACTTGTCACCATGTACAAGACTTAATTCCAAATGGATCAAGGACCTTGATATCAGGCCAGAGACTATAAAAACCATAGTTGAAAGGGTAGGGAATTCCCTTGAGCTGATTGGGCTAGGCCAATAGTTCCTAAACAGACATACAATAGTCCAGTCACTGCTACCAACTCTCAACAGTTGGGATCTGGTGAAATTAAGGAGCTTCTGTTCAGATAAAGAAATTGTAACACCAGCTCAAAGGCTACCCACAGAATGGGAGAAAATCTTCACTAACCACATATCTGATAGAGCTCTATTATCCAGAGTACACAAAGAACTTAGAAAACTAAACACTAAGGAAACAAATGGCCCAATTAAAAAATGGGCCCTGCCAAACCAGAAACAAGGAGAGAGGGGACCATGTTACAGCAGAGAAAATAGGCCTCCATCAAGGACTTCAAGTAAGTAATGAGACACCTGGTTAAGTTCACAGACTTTCCTTCCTGATCATTTACAACTGAGGGGGTATGATCTCACCAGAAGGGGAGGGCATATAGTCTGGCAGATAAAAAGTAACCATTTTGCAAATGGGTGATTGACCCCTCCCTCACTGTGGTTTCCTACTTTTATTACATCTACATTTGAATGTGCTCTTATAACAAGACTCCAGTTTAACAACTTTTTGTCTCTGGCCAGGGGGTGACATACAAGGCCCACCAGGATGGAATGAAGGGCATTGCAGGAGCAGCAAAACTGCAAAAGACAATCAACAAACCATAATCCAGAACTTCAGAGACTCTATATCAACCACCTAGAACTAAGACAGCTTAATCTCTCCCCATCCTGAAGCTCAGGGAAATTTGCGGAAGAGGGGGAGGTAAGATTGTAAGAGCACAAGGATGGGAGGAGCAATGATATGCAAGATACTCCACACAAGTTAGGGCCGAAGCAATCATAATTGGACTTTGCATGCCCCACGCAATGTCCAACACACTATTGACCCCACAAAGTTTAGCATTTGCTAAAGGCACCAAGATCCTTGGAGGCAAGGGATTGACAGCCACAGTAGTGTTCCTATGCTTAAAGGGCACACAGGAAAGAGTTCAGGGAAATGCCACTGGGTCCTTGTACATCATCGGAGAGGAGGACCCAGAGGCGAGTCTGGCATGCACATTAAAGGATTCTCCGGGGATTGAGGGGGAGGCACTGGGGGATGTGGAGGGAAGGGTAAGAGGAGGGGGAGCAGGGGGGTCGGGGAAAGGAAGAGGGAGGGAGGGAACCAGTGTACCTATTAAGTTTGTATGAGCGGAAATAATAATAAAAAATGTTAAAAAAATGGGCCCTGGAACTTAAAAGAAACTTTACCAGGGATGAAATTAAAATGTCTAACAAAATGCTCCACATCCTTAGCCATCAGGGAAATGCAAATCAAAACTTCCCTGAGATATCATCTCACCCTGGTCAGGATGGCAAAAATCCACAATACAAACAACAACAAATGCTGGAGAGGATGTGGAGAGAAGGGAACTCTCCTACATTGCTGGTGGGAATGCAGGCTCATACAGCCACTGTGGCGAGCCGTCTGGAGATTCTTAAAGAAATTAAAGATTGAAATGCCATATGACCCTGCTATTCTACTTTTGGGAATAACCCCTATACAGCAAAAATTCACCTCGATACCAGAAGCACAATTATGTTCATAGCAGCACTGTTTACAATAGCAAAGTCATGGAATCAACACAAATGTCCAACAGTGGATAAGGAAACTGTGGTACATCTATATAATGGAGTACTACTCAGCCATCAAAAATGATGAATTACTGGAATTTGCCGGGAAATGGATGTCATTAGAAACAATTATATTGAGTGAAGTATCCCAGACCCAGAAAATTAAGCGCCGTATATACTCCCTAATAGGTGGCTTCTAGTACCAACCCACTTAGAGACACTGAAAATAAATCTCTGTAATAACTACAGTAATTGCTAAGATTATGGATTATGTACAGGAGGGATGGGGAAGGAGGGCCACACTGGTAACGAGAGAGGGAACCATGTTACAGCAGAGAAAATAGGCCACCATCAAGGACTGCAAGGGGTGACATCCAATACCTATCAGGGTGGAGCCAAGGACATCGTGGAAGCAGCAAAACTGGAAAAAAAACAACAAACCATAATCCAGAACAGCAGAGACTCTATATCAATCACCTGGAACTAGGCCAGCCTAATATCTCCCCATCCTGAAGCTCAGGGAAATTTGCGGAAGAGGGGGCAGTAAGATTGTAAGAGCACAAGGATGGGAGGAGCAATGATATGCAAGATACTCCACACAAGTTAGGGCCGAAGCAATCATATTGGAATTTACATGCCCTGTGCAATGTCCAACCACACTATTGACCTCACCAAGTCTAGCATTTGCTAAAGGCACTAGGATCCTTGGAGGCAAGGGATTGATAGCCACAGTAGTGTTCCTATGCTTAACGGGAACACAGGAAAGGGTTCTGGGAAGTGCCCCTGGGTCCTTGCACCTCATCGGAGAGGAGAACCCAGAGGAGAGTTTGGCATGCACATTAAAGGATGCTCCAGGATGGAGGGGGAGGCACTGGGGGATGGGGAGTGAAGGGGGATTGGAGGGGGCACAGGGGGATAGGGGGTTGGAGGGAGTGGGGACTGGTGTACCTGTAAGTTTGTGTGAGTGGAAATAAAAAAAAAACAAATTCAGGCCTATTTGTGAATAACATTTGTTTTCTTGGTTTTCTCAAACACTGATGAAGTAATGGAGATTCATAAGTATAATGTCATTATAGTAATCGATACTTTGCATAGCACTTTGTAGTAAAGTGCTTTCTCTTGCTTTTCTTGATTCCTAACAGGGTAATAAAGATGAAGTACTTATAGTAAATAAAGTACAACATTTGTAACATGCCATCCTATTTTATATCTTTTAGGCATAAAGCTTTGAAATAAACCTTGTTTAACAGGTTTAAAAAATAAAATTATATATAATATATGAATATATAATATATTTAAGACAAAGTCTAAGAATTTGTAGACTTCATGAACTCTTGGAAGAGTAACAAAATCTAGTGGTAGCTACATTGCTACAAACCTAAGCAACTGGAAGAAGATACTATGTTTTTGTGTTTACAGGATGATTCATTAATTGATGTAAATTTAGAAGGAAGACCTGAACCACTGCTAATACAGAGTGAAGTGAAGGAGGTAGTAAAACGTTAAGGAGGAAAAGAAGATATTTTCCTCAGTAGAGGAAGGCAGAGTGCATGTGAGCAGAGGATAGTGCCTACTTTATTTTTTAATATCTCACTAAAATTCTCCAAGTATTCATCAGATGAAAGAAGTGACAACCCAAAGGCATAGCAAGCTGGGTGAGAAGCAGGCGGAGCCGGGGCTTCTGTTGGGAGGTGGGTAGATAATGTGTTAGTGTTGGAGTGTGAGAAAGAGAGGCTCTAGGTACATCATAAAAAACAAAACAAAACATAGAACACCAAAACCTGACGGGGGACAAACCATAAAGTCAATGAAGAACCCACACAGATGAACGTTTGGTGACCTGGTTTTGTGGAGATTGTGAGGCAGCCTGCTCTCTCCTTTCAGTTCCTTTCTGAGTTTTATCCTGTGGTTCCCTCTGTCAGAGATCAATACCTATCTGCTCAGAAGTCTTAGGACGGAGATGTAGTAGCCTTATCACTCTTTTAGCCTTAATGATATGGAGTTTTTCTGTAAAGAAAAACACCCCTAATTAAATAGGGCCATTTTTTTTTTACACTGGAATGTTTCCTTCTTTATTTTTTTGCTGCTATTTTTCAGAGGAAGGCATTTGTGACCCAGTAACATCTGGTGAGAAGTCGCCTGTTTCCCTCCTTTCTCTTTTTATTCCTCTCTAGACACATATTGTAGCGGTTATTCTTCTCTGTTGCTGTGAGACAATGCTCATATATAACTTAATGGAGAAAAGGAGATTTATTCAGATTATGGTTCCAGAGAGGACATACAGACCACTCTGGTGGGAAGGTATGGCTGGCTGGCAGAAACTGGAGGCAGCTTAGGTCACGTGCATCAAGAGACAGAAAGCTGCATAGTTCAAAATTCACGAGAAAGCATGATGGGACTAACCAACCTCAGGCTTGCCCAGGAGACATGCCTTTTTCTCGCTAAAAGATTCATCCACATAGCCTGTGAGTGACATCTTTTTACTCAGTTTTGTTTTATTTCATTCTGCTGTGCAATTCCTGTCTAATGACTCTCTCACTTCTGGAACTATAAAACTAATAAAATTTCCCTTTTCCTAACGCGGTTTGTTCGATCTTTTCTCACAAACAAACGGAGGATTGATCTGGAACACATGGCTCCTACTGTTTTCTGAAGGAAAGACATACACTGTGTGTATCATGTGAAGGATCCTAGTGTGCCTTAGGCAGTTGGTTTTCTAGTGGATGTTATTGATTTATCTATCATGGTTAGGCACTAGCTAGTAGGGGTAATGAAAGAGTGAATTCCTACTTCCAGGACACATGGTCTATAGAAAATACCACTGAGAATTAGATACCTTTGCCCATTTGCAATGGGGGTTTGAGCTCTGGGAAAACCCCCCCACGTTAGGAATGAATGGTGCTCATTGAGCCTAGGACAAGCCTATGGGCCGATGTTGATGGGGAGGGCCAGCCATGGTGGTAGGGGCCAGTCTCTTTGGGGTAGGCGAATAGATGGAGGGCACTGGTTAAGGACCTTGGCACTCTCTCTGAGTTTTTGGCCAGAGACATCTCTGGACTGGCAAGTAAGGTTGCCTGTTGCGTTGTGTGGCCAAGCCTTCACTCCTTAGTGTTCGTGTGGATTTTCCTGCCTAGTTGGAAAGGAGCTATAAGTAATCATAGACCAAACATAAAACCCCTTGTTCCCTTAAGTCTTTGTCATGGAATTTATCCAGCAAACAATGTTCATATTAATTGCAACAACCACTACAAAAAGGGGAATCCCAATGTCAAGTAAGTGTTGTCCAGGGATATGATGTCAAGGTATGGGACCAGAGGGATGGCGAGTGCTGCTTGGGAGGTCTTTGAGGATATTGTTATTACCAACAAGAGGCTTGTTGTATTACTGATCGTTTCACGGTAACGAATAATAATGTTTCAGTGAACCTCCACATGCTTAAGGTCTCTAAACATACTTATGATATTCCTCCTCATTATCTCCAGAAACAAAAAACAGCCGAATCTCTGGATGACTGTTTACAAGCCAGCAGTTGCCCTCCTTGATTTCACTCATGTTGAATGTGTGTGTGCGTGTTGGTTAATTGTTTGTGTATGTGGTGTGTCATAGTGTGTTGTGGACATGTGTAGATTGGCTCAGGTGGTTCCTCAAGCTCTCTATTGTACTTTTTGGACAGGGTAGTTGATTGAACCTGGGACTTACTGATTGGTTAGACTGGTGGCCAGCAAGGCCACAGATTTATTGTTTCCTTCCTCATTAATGCTTGGATTATACGTGGTATGTTCACCCTCTTACATGCGGACTGGGATTCTGAATTCAGATTCTCTTGCTTGCGGGGCCAACCCCTTACTGTTTGAACTATTTCCCCGTCTTAGCGTATTATGTCTTGATACTCCAACAATGCGTAGTACGAATATTCAGTTTTGCCCATTTCATTACAAGCAAGTCTGTTGGAAGTGTTTAAAGTTTAGTGCAGGAGGTTTTTTTTTATTTTATTTTTACTTTTGTGTATGGAATTGACCTCAAAAACATCACCAGCCCTGTGGGCCAGTGATCTGTCTACCTGTTCCAGGATTACTTTTATGAACTTTTCATAGCTTACTTTTCATATCAACAGAAGCTCCACAGTGAGCTGGTCTTGGGCAAATGTTATAAAACAGAGATGCTCACTTCACCCAGACCTCAGTTCTGTTACACCTCCCCATATCTCGGTATCTTTTTTGTTACCCCCGTTTGCTGCCTTACTCTGGTTTCATGATCCCTGACTGTCTTCCCATGTCACTTATGCCTTGGCCAACCGGATGAGCGCATGAAGTTTGTCATGGATGAAGGCTCGCGCTCTTCACTTTGATTTCATAACCAGGGTGCTTTACAATTGCATTCTTAGTTTAAATTAAGCACTTTGACAAAGATTAGAAACGAACTACAATCTAAATTAAAAGGGACAATGTGAAAACATTGAGTTGCATTTAATTTTTTTTTTTGCTGTGAGATCCACCATTTTAAGGGAGAAATGGGTATTTGTTTGCTTACTGTTCTAGAATGAATGTCGTCCATTATGGTGGGCAAGTGCAAAAGGACGAAGCATAGTGAAGGCAGAAACATGAGTGCCGTTTAGGTCCACCGTAACCATCAGGAAGCAGAGAGAGAAGAAACAAGAGGAAGCAGGATTGATCTACCCCACAAGGCCTATTCCTGTGAATCCCTTCTTCCAGCAGAGTTTCACCTCTTGCAGGTGCCCCAACCTTCTCCAGGATTAACATCAAGCGTTCAAACACATGAGCCTGTGATGGGCAGTACAATTCACATTAAATCCTTTGTACTATTAAAGAAAAATTAATGAAGCTATTCACTAGTATCATTCTAATTCTATTTTGTTTTTCTGATGAGTTATTATCATAATCTGATGAATAGTTGTGTGGCTTAAAAGTGTCTGTAGATAGAATTAAAATCTTGGTAGTCTCATTTTTCATGTGGAATGCTTAAATTAGCTCCAGAGTGTTCCCAAAGAAAATTTTCCCTAGCTATTATGAAAATGATGAAGTATTGGTAACGAAGATATCATTGATAGCAGCTGTGACGTCGGACTTTCAAGTCCTACCCCTAACCTTTATTGTACAGGAAGTCTACTTATAATTTCTGTGAAACATGGCTGTAGCGCAGACCACGCTTTTTTGAAGCATGCAAGTTTCTGCCGCTTTGCGCATCTCCCCTCCGTTAGCCTGTGCACATGTTCTTTTCTGTTCCTAGTTGTAGCTCTCAAGTCAGAAGAAATTAGGCTGTTCAAGCAGCTCTCGCTCCAGATGGCTGATACAGTCTTCATGCAGTCCTTCCTTACCCGTAGTTCCATTTCCTGACAACCTACCAGTCTAACAGCTGCTCACGACAGAACACAGAAGGAAATCCCTTGAAATATTTACAAACAGACAGGAAAATAATATTTTAAAGCCCAGGGGCAAAGTTGACTCTCTGAAAATTACCTGTAACATCAGATATCAGGGACAAGAGCAGTTCAAGGCACTGTGTTTGGCTTTAGTTTTACTTACATTGCACACTTTGAAGTGTGCCAACAACTTTTAGACCAACAACATCCTTTCCAAGCTAAGCAGTTCCTTTATAATCAGCTAAAGGCAGTTTTTTTTTTTTTTTCTAAGCGATCTTACTGGTTACAGATCACTTGCCTCAGAGCCCACGGTAAGCATCTTTCTTCCCACCTGCTTCTACGTTCAGATCAGCTAAACCACTGACCAACTCAAGATTCTTAACGAGATTGCTTTCTACACGTGCGTTGTCGACTTCTGCACAGAAGTAGAGGGAAAACATTCTTCCCTAGTGCAGAACGTTGTTCCTTCACTTATCAAATTTACACGTTCATTTTCTCAGACTATCAGGCAGATTGAAGAAAGTGGAACAACTGGGATAGAAAGTCTTTGGAGCAGGCAGGTAAGAGCTCAGTTAATACCCTCCCCCCAGTGGTAGGCAGATTGACAAGGAAGGCTTGGAAGGGAGAGGCAGGTGCTTCCCTGTGGCACGTGAAACTTCAGCCATCAGCACATTCCACCCCAAAATGACATTTTCTACATCCCAAGCGCTTCCTTCTAGAACACTGATTTCCATCATTTTTAAATAATCCAGTTTAATTTTATTCATTGGGCAGTCTACCATGTATGAAAGCATCTTAGTCATTTCTGCCTCACCTACTCTATCTTATGTACCCTTCTCCCACTGAAAATCTTCTTCCCAACAATTTTCCCCTTCTACTTTCATTCCTTCTCTCTCTCTTTTCTCTCCCTCTTTCTTTTTCTCTCCCTCCCTTACCTCTCTCTCTCTGAGCTTAAATGAGGTTCCTGCTGCCTCAGTTTTGTGCCATGGATACTTGCTGGAACAGGGCTTCCCACCACCATGAAGTCTGTGCTCTCCTTCCCCACGCATTAGCCATCAATAGTCTTTGGGGCAGGGCGCGGACTCCAACAATTAAAAGACAGGTTATAAAATTTTTACAGCACTGATTAAGGAATGTGGCAAATGTGTAATAACCAGCTTTTGGATGCAAATAGCAGTGTGTTTGTTGGTATTGCTCACATAAATTACTCCCAACCTAGCTGATTTTTGAACACCAACCTGAAGCATTTCACACTCTCTGAGTCACACACAAACATGTTTTTTTCTGAACTTCTTTTTCTATTTTTACAAGGCATATGAATATTCATCCAGCTTCCCTCCTCCCTATCCTCTTCTTTCCAGCCCTCCCTTCCCTTCACCATTTCCCTCCCACTCCCTCTGATCCTTCTGCCCGTGTTGCTTATCGACCCCAAGTTCAATAAAATCTGGCTTGTCTTCTCTATGGGGCGCTCAGGCCTCAAGAGCCTCTTTGAACGTCATATGCATGTCAGCCCTTGCTCCCCTAAGTTGTTTGATTGTGTATATATTCACAACATGAACATAAACTTCAACACCAAGAATGGAACAGTTTTGTCCCCTTCATCATTTAACTATCTCATAAATGCTATTTTAAACTATTGCTTTATTCTTACGATCTGTGAAGGCCATGTGGATGGTGTAGTATGCATCTTTTCCATTGACTCGAAGTGACACCACTTCTTAACATTTTGTCATTAAATATAAGGCTGCAGTACTGATGACACCTATCTTAACTGATAGTCGTTTAGTGATACTATTTCTATCATTTCCTCACTAGAGACAATGTGTGCAGTGCTAATAATTTAGATATTCTCTCCTGACTGGAGAGATGGCTTCAGGCGTTAAACCTCTGCCCCTAAAATTAGAGGTTCTTGAGTACTGATCCAGCCAGGTGGAAATTCTACGCAGCCTATATTGAAGATGGCGTTGGGAAACTTCAGCGCAAAACCAAAGAGGAGTATGTCTAATCCAGGGTGATTCTGAAATCACCTTTTAGTCTCCACAGGCAAACACAGTGCCCTCTGATACACACCGACAAGGCCAGACAGACAGACACCACACACACACACACCACACGCAACATATAAAAATAGTACTCCCATACTAGTTGATTAAGGCCTTCCAATTTTTACATGACCTATATGACAAATATATGCTTATACTCACATCTCTATACATTACTGAAGGCATATTGATAACATTTTGTGTTTAAGAAGAGTTGTTTCAAATGCCTGCATGGTTGTGCTAAAATGACCATCACACAGCTTAAGGGAATTGAGGGTTTTCTTCCCTCTTCTGACTTCCTGGTTACAGTTCTCCATGTCCAGCCTGATGGAGACACATTGCACCAACACAAGGGCGAGGGAACTGGCCACACCGTAACTACATTCTGGCCAAATAACAGAAGGGATGCCACCTCCTCAACTAGCTCCTGTGATTTATTCCAGGCTTAATCCCACCACCATTCGGCTGACGGCCTTCCCCCAGCTAGACAATTCTCTGCAGGTTTGCTCTGGCTCATTCAACCACAATTCTCTACAAATTTGCTCAGCGCTCAAACCTCAAACTGTCAGGGTTGACAACCTATAACTAACTATGGAAGATTGACCCAAGAATATAAGATTTAAAAAGTACCTCATGTTCTCCTGTCCCTCATCCATGCTTCAGAATAATTAGCCCATGGACTTGGTGATGGAAGCAGCAATTCATCCCAAAACTTTAGGGTTGCTTCATTTTAGTGGACTGGGTGGGAGAATGTGTGTCTTAGTCTAAACCTTTGTTGCTGTAATAATTATGTGACCATAAACAATGTAGGAGAATAAGGTTTTTTTTTTTAGTCTATATTATGATTTTCAGGTACCAGTTGAAAATGGCCGAACTGATACCCGTAGAAGGGGCGGAATTAACCACGTCTATATCCCACGCAAGCGCAGAAAGTGGGCACGGAGCCATGCCGCCTTCATTGTCAGCTAGTTGCTAACAATGTTAATCAGCTTCTCTCATCTTAACCACCTGCCCAGGACTGGCTCACCCACTATGAACTGGGTCTTGCCCTGTGAATTATGCAGCCAAGGCCAGTTTCTCCGGGCAGCCATGCCTTAAGTGGGTTAATTCCTCCTAGTAGTTAACGACTTATTCTGAAGTATCAAGGTCTGCCTGAACATTTTCTCCGAGGCAGCCTTGCCCTAAAAAAAAAACAAAAAAAAAAAAAACAAAAAAAAAAAAAAAAAAAAAAAATGTGGTATCCTCATAGGCTGTGTTAAAAACTTATTTGAAGTGTCAAGGTCATGCCTTGAACAAGCTGGGAAACTGTGCTGCAGAAACAGTGGTTGTGTGCTGTGTACTAATGACCAGACAAAGTGAGCAGATGTCTCAGCAAGGATGCTTCTTGCCAGGAAGAGCGCAGCTCCTCACCCTATAACGGGGAGAAAAGATGGCTGCCTGCGGATGACAATATTTTATGCCAATTCTGCAGGCGTCTCTTCTTAGCATTCCTGATTTGTCCCGTGCAACCACTACTCAGGATTGATTCTCATACAAGTCACCCCTGCTGCGTCTGCGACCACATTATGACTCCAAGAGGACTGGAGATTAAAACCCGCGAAGTAGTTGATCATGTGCCACTGTACACCTGCAAAGTGATACGTGATTGGACTAACTTCATGCATTTTATGTGACTGGTAGCACAGTGGAAAAATGCACAACCACCAGTCGAAGATTCACATCATTGAGCTTGGCGCTGTGGAATTGGCATGCCTTGGTTGGTTCCTTAATAATAGACTTCGATATTTTTCTCAAGATGACTTCTAAAATTGAAAAATTATCTCTTTAATTTTTGCCAAGGACTGAGAAAAGTGAGCCTAACCGGCAATGACGGACTTGGCCTATCTTTGCTTTTATTAAATCCAATCCTTCCGTTTTCATATTGGACCCCTGATGGCTAGAGAGGAGAAGTTTGCATCAAGGCCCAAGAGCAGTCATGTCCTGGGCCATCTCATGGCAGATCAAGATGGAAAATGATATGAGACTCTTGAGTTAACTTTGTCTGGGCTTAAAAAGGGAAGGGGCGGGGAGTTGAGAGTATGAACTGTGGGGGAAGGTGAATATAGAATCGATATAGATATCGGTCTGACTTTAACATCTTGCTTTTGATAGAGAAGGGCAAATTTGGTTTAGCATGGGTGATCCTTGCCAACTCTTTTCATTTATAAAACTTTCTGTGTTTACCCACTTGGCTAAGTTGATGATGAATTTTCAAAATGTGATAGAAAGGCAAAATGGTGTTGGTAGCATTTTTTTTCTGCCAAGCTGATCTTGATTCTCCCTTACCTAACAATGTGTTGCCAGTCCACCTTCCTATCACTCATCTCCGGATGCATTGGACTGGGTGGTTTACCCCAACCCACTGAAAAGATGAACCAGAAAGTCAGCCTGACAGCTTATCTTGCTCCCACCACAAGAGTGGTGGGAAGCCCCACGGACGGACACTGTCTGAAACAGATATGACGAAAGGGCTCCCCCCCAAAACTCCTACTTCCTTAGAATCTTACGTAGTGTTCCTTGTCTGCAAGAAACTGCTTTAGCATTTCAACTAATCACACTTAAGAATAGTCAACAAACGTCCTTTTTAAATTCCGAAATTATTCATACACCTGTTCTGATAGTGAAACAGCAAATCACACCACCTCCTTCCATACTGCCTGAGAAGAAATATCTCTTTGCTCAGCAATCATGTGAATATATATTACCCCACCCCCTTCTTGTTAGCACCTCAACTGCCATGTTGTGGTCAAGAAACTGTAATTTTAAGTGACATATATGTTCGGATATAATTAAGAATTGTAGATGTCAATTATTCCAATTATTTAGGTTTGAACTACATGAGTCAGTGACCAAATTCTATGATGTAAACTTAAGAAATGAGGTCAGGCATATGGATGTGATCACAGCAGAGATGGCAAAAGATTTAGTAGACAGATATTGAAATACTATTAATGACAAATATTGTTCACGCATTGGCAACCCTTTGTATGATGATATGGTCCTCATAGTCAGGAACGGTTAACTGGTTAAATTTGGATATATGCAGCCCTTTATAGTTCTGTCTTTGTATTGTTATAAACTACTCGCATGTCCCATTCTATTTATAGTTACACATTTGTTTCCTACAAAACTATGCATTTTTGAAAAAGAGGAGATTTATTAGATGTAGTAATAACCAAATATAAACTAGTAACATTATTAATGATAATCCGAATACTAATGCACATTGTATCTTTAAAAACCTTGCGCATTTTGTCAAGCACAGAGGATTTATAAGCACCCTATTTTTTTTCTTAAATTACTTTTTCTTAGTATTTCTAACTTTGCAAGAATCCCTTTGTTGTTAGTCATGTATATTCCTACAATTTTTGTTCTACCTTTACTTCAAATTCAGGACTATTCAATATACAAATCAATGCTATCCCAATTAAAATCCCAAAGCAAATTCTTTAAAGAAGTGACAAAATAATTCTCAAAATTCATATGGAGGCACAGAAGACCGGGATAGCAAAGACACTCCTGCGTAACAACACCATGGCTGGGGTATCCCCATTACCAACCTTAGTCTGTACTACAACATCCATAGTTATTTAAAAACAGCCTGTTATTGGCTCCACATAGATACAAGATCAATTGGTATACGGGTTGAAGACCATATATAAGCCCACACCCAATACAAGCCATTTGATCTTGACAAAGGGTCCCAAAAAACCAATGGAAAAGAACAGTATCTTCAAACAAAATGGTGCTGGCAAAAATGGATGTCCATATGCAGAACGATTAACACTGGACCCGTACCTTGTCACATGATACAAGGGACTAATTCCAAATGATCAGGACCTTGATATCAGGCCAGAGACTATAAAAAACCCATCGTTGAAAGGGAGGGAATCCCTTGAGCTGATTGGGTCGGCCATTCGTCCTAAAACAGACATACAATAGTCCAGTCACTGCTACAACTTCAACAGTTGGATCTGGTGAAATTAAGGGAGCTTCTGTCGATAAAGAAATTGTAAACACCAAGCTCAAAGGCTACCCACCGAATGGGAGAAAATCTTCACTAACCACATATCTGATAGAGCTCTATTATCCAGCGTCCAAAAGAAACTTAGAAAACTAAACACTACGGAAACAAAATGGGCCCAATTAAAAATGGCCCTCCAAACCAGAAACAAGGAGAGAGGGCGACCCCATTTTACCCGCAGAGAAACTAGGCTCATCCAGGACTTCAAGTACGTAATGCGACCACTGGTTAAGTTCACAGACCTCCATCACCTACATCTCACTCGACTCCTTTACAACTGAGGGGGTATGATCTCACCAGAAGGGGAGGGAATATAGTCTGGCAGATAACAAAGTAACCATTTTGCAAATGGGTGATTGACCACCTCCCTCCCTGTGGTTTCACCGACCACTTTATACATCTACATTGAATGTGCTCTTATACAAAAGACACTCTCCGTTTACCAAACTTTTGTCTTCTTTGGCCGGGGTTGAATACAGGCCCACCAGGATGGAATGAAGGTCCTTGCAGGAGCAGAAAACTGCAACAAGACAATCACAAACCATAATCAGAACTTCAAGAGACTCTATTAATCAACCACCTAGAACTAAGACAGCTAATCTCTCCCCAGCCTGAAGCTCAGCAAATTGTGCGGAAAGGAGGGGGGGTGGGTAGGAGATGTAAGCGGTCACAAGGAGGGAGGGGAGCATGATATGCAGATACATGGCCAGCGACACGGTTGAGGGGCCGAAGAATCAGATTGGGGACATTTCTGCCCACGTCATGCCAACACAGCTGATTGGACACCCACCAAATTAGCATTTGCTAAGAGGCACAAGATCCTTGGAGGCAGGGATTGACAGCCACAGTCGTGTTCTATGCTTAAATGGCACACAGGAAAGAAGTTCAGGGAAATGCCACTGGGTCCTTGCTAAATCATCGGAGGAGGGAGGGACCCAGACGGCGAGTCTGGCCATGCACATTAACGGATTCTCCGGGGATTGAGGGAGGCACGGGGGATGTGGAGGGAAGGGTAAGAGGAGGGGGAGCAGGGGCGGCGGGGTGGAAAGGACGGGGAGGGAGGGAACCAGTGCACCTATTAAGTTTGATGAGCGGAAATAATAATAAAAAATGTTAAAAAAAATTGGGCCTTGGACTTAAAGAAACTTTACCAGGGATGAAATTAAAATGTCTAACAAAATGCCTCCACATCCTGAGCCTCAGTGAAATGCCAAATCAAAACTTCCCTGAGACTATCATCTCACCCTGTCCAGGATGGCCAAAAATCCCCAATACAAACAACAACAAATGCGGGAGAGGATGTGGAGAGAGAATGGAACTCCCTACATTGCTGGTGCGGAATTGCCGGGCTCATAACAGCCACTGTGGCGAGCCGTCTGGAGATTCTTAAGAAATTAAAGATTGAACTGCCATATGACCTGCTATTCTACTTTTGGGAATAACCCCTATACAGCAACACATTCCCTCGATACCAGAAGCACAATTATGTTCCTAGCAGCACTTTATTGCAATCTGGTTACACTAGCAGAAATCTGGAGCAGTTTGAATGTTCACCAAGGGGGATGAATAAAATATAGCACAACCATGGTATGGATTATGCAGCTATTAAGAAGTAAGGAGTAGATCCATATATTTGGTCTTAGGTGCTATTTCCAACACAGTGTTAAAAAAAAAGAAAAATTATTGTATAACAAATGTGGACTATTCCTTTAAAAAAACTCTACCCACTTGTATAAACAAAATAATTTGAGTATATTAATTTTGCAGTAGAATGATAAAGTAGAGAACTGCAAAAAGTAATGATAGGTTTTAAACTGATAGAGATCTCTGCTCAGAAAATGTGGACCTTCAGAATCATTCAGCCTTAGTCTGCTTTATGCTGCTGTGTCAGAATATCACAGTCTGGGTAAATTGACACAGAAGTTTCTTTGGCTAATAGTACTGTGGGCAAGGAGGTGTAAGATCAGGGGTTTTTCTGTACATCATAACATGAAAGAAGGCATTTCAGCAGAAGGCATCGTAGACTGAGCAGTAAGTGTGCATGCTCGGTTTCTCTTTATAAAACCACCGATCCTATCATGGGGGTCCCACTATCACGACCTCATCTGATCCTTGCTGCCTTCCTAAGGTTCCTCCAAATATCATCAATGTATGAATCTGGAGATTGCTTCTATAAAACACACAAACATATGAGAAAGAGAGAAAGAGAGAGAACTTTTTCAGATACAACACTATAGGTTTATTTAAAACTTATTTCTCACCTTGAAT